>CAWUFW010000975.1:1510000-2710000 GCA_963921515.1 Calotriton arnoldi
AGACTCAGAGAAAAAGGACCATCGGCAAGGGGCTGAGAGGCAGGTGCATACCCGGGCCCCTGGGGGCCCAGGTGCTGCCTTCCCCCGTCTCAGCATCCCCGGACCTCACGGGGGTCTGACTGAGCAAACTCGGAGAAAAAGGACCATCGGGAAGGGGCTGAGAGGCAGGTGCGTACCCGGGCCTCTGGGGGCCCCGGAAGGTGGGCCCGGGTGCTGCCTTCCCCCGTCTCAGCATCCCCGGACCTCACGGAGGTCTGCCTGAACAAACTCGGAGAAAATGGACCATCGGGAAGGGGCTGAGAGGCAGGTACATACCCGGGCCCCTGGGGGCCCCGGCGGGCAGGCCCAGGTGCTGCCTTCCCCCGTCTCAGCATCCCCGGACCTCACGTGGGTCTGACTGAGCAAACTCGGAGAAAAAGGACCATCGGGAAGGGGCTGAGAGGCAGGTGCGTACCCGGGCCCCTGGGGGCCCTGGCAGGCGGGCCCGGGTGCTGCCTTCCCCCGTCTCAGCATCCCCGGACCTCACGGAGGTCTGACTGAGCAAACTCGGAGAAAAAGGATCATCGGGAAGGGGCTGAGAGGCAGGTACGTGCCCAGGCCCCTGGGGCCCCGGCGGGCAGGCCCGGGTGCTGCCTTCCCCCATCTCAGCATCCCCGGACCTCACGGAGGTCTGCCTGAACAAACTCGGAGAAAATGGACCATTGGGAAGGGGCTGAGAGGCAGGTACGTACCCGGGCCCCTGGGGACCCCGGCGGGCAGGCCCGGGTGCTGCCTTCCCCATCTCAGCATCCCCGGACCTCACGGGGGTCTGACTGAGCAAATTCGGAGAAAAAGGACCATCGGGAAGGGGCTGAGAGGCAGGTACGTACCCGGGCCCCTGGGGGCCCCGGCGGGCAGGCCCGGGTGCTGCCTTCCCCCATCTCAGCATCCCCTGACCTCACGGGGGTCTGACTGAGCAAATTCAGAGAAAAAGGACCATCGGGAAGGGGCTGAGAGGCAGGTGCGTACCCGGGCCCCTGGGGGCCCTGGCAGGCGGGCCCGGGTGCTGCCTTCCCCCGTCTCAGCATCCCCGGACCTCACGGAGGTCTGACTGAGCAAACTCGGAGAAAAAGAACCATCGGGAAGGGGCTGAGAGGCAGGTATGTGCCCGGGCCCCTGGGGGCCCTGGCGGGCAGGCCCGGGTGCTGCCTTCCCCCATCTCAGCATCCCCGGACCTCACGGGGGTCTGACTGAGCAAATTCGGAGAAAAAGGACCATCGGGAAGGGGCTGAGAGGCAGGTGCGTACCCGGGCCCCTGGGGGCCCTGGCGGGCGGGCCCGGGTGCTGCCTTCCCCCGTCTCAGCATCCCCGGACCTCACGGACATCTGACTGAGCAAACTCGGAGAAAAAGGACCATCGGGAAGGGGCTAAGATGCAGGTGCATACCCGGGCCCCTGGGGGCCCCAGCGGGCGGGCCCGGGTGCTGCCTTCCCCTGTCTCGGCATCGCCGGACCTCACGGAGGTCTGACTGAGCAAACTCGGAGAAAAAGGACCATCGGGAAGGGGCTGAGAGGCAGGTGCATACCCGGGCCTCTGGGGGCCCCGGCGGGCGGGCCCGGGTGCTGCCTTCCCCTGTTTCAGAATCGCCGGACCTCACGGAGGTCTGATTGACCCTCTCCCTAGTAATCCGGAGGAAAATTACCCCCCTTTCTTGTAATCCGTGCACACGAGGTGACAGAGGGGACCCAAGGTGCAAAAGTACCCGACCTCCTGGAGCCATCGCTGGGATCGTGGAGGCAAATGAGCCCTCATCGGGACTTCCAGGGAAGCCCGGCCATCTGGTCGCCCCATAGGAAAGCATTGCGGGAGACCAGATGGCCGAGGGGAAAGGGGCGACCAGATGGCCGGGCACGAAAGGGGAGCCATCTGGTCGCTCGGTGCCCCAATGAAAGAGTGAGCGGGCGCCGGGGCACGGGGGACCGGAGGCCCAGGGCCCAGGGCCCAGGGCCCCAGCTGGGCCCCAGCCATGGAGGCTGCGAGGGGGGAGCCGACGGGCCCTCCGACCTGGGGCCCGCAGACACCTCGACAAGCAGGCGAAGCGGGGGAGGTCTGCACGGGACCGACGGACCCCCGTCCCGGGCCCTTGGCATAGAGGCAGGCCGGGAGACAGGGCCCAGTGCTGGAGCACCCGACCCGGGGCCCGGAGGGGCCCCTGGACCCAGCCGGGGCTCCCCGGCCCAGAGGCGCAGGGGAAGCATCCCCGGGACCGCGGGACCCCGTCCCGGGCACCCTGCCACGCAGCAGGACCGAGGACAGAGCCCGGGGTGGGGAGGCCACCCTCCCCGGGGCCGCAGGGAGCCCCTGAACCCAGCCGAGCAAGGGGAGGCACCCCGGGCACGATGGAACCCCGTCCCGGGCCTTTGGCAGGGCTGCAGGCTGGGGGACAGGGCCCAGGGCTGGAACACCCGAGCCCCTGGAGCCAGCCCAGCAGGGAGAGGCTCCCCGGGCCCACCGGACCCCATCCAAGGCAGCCTGCCACGCGGCAGGCCCAGGGACGGACCCAGGGCTGGGGCGGCATCCTGGCCCGTCCAACTGCCGGCTGAGGACCGCTAGGCCGAGAGGGGTCCCAGAGTACCTTGTCCCTAGTAATCCGGAGGAAGGCTACCCCCCTTTCTGGTAACCTGTGCGCACCGCAAGACTGAGGGGACACTATGCGCGGACGCGCCCGACCTCCTGGAGCCCTCGCTGGGATCAGGGAGGCAAATGAGCCCTCATCGGGACTTCCAGGGCAGCCCGGCCAACTGGTCGCCCCATTGGAAAGCATTGCACGCTACTATTCCAACACCTTCCCTACTGGACTTGCTCTAGATGGCGCTCCAACCTAAGGAATATTCCATCACCTTCCCTACTGGACTTGCTCTAGATGGCGCTCCAACCTAAGGAATATCCCAACACCTTCCCTACTGGACTTGCTCTAGATGGCGCTCCAACCTAAGGAATATTCGAACATCTTCCCTACTGGACTTGCTCTAGATGGCGCTCCAACCTAAGGAATATCCCATCACCTTCCCTACTGGACTTGCGCTAGATGGCGCTCCAACCTAAGGAATATTCGAACACCTTCCCTACTGGACTTGCTCTAGATGGCGCTCCAACCTAAGGAATATCCCATCACCTTCCCTACTGGACTTGCGCTAGATGGCGCTCCAACCTAAGGAATATCCCATCACCTTCCCTACTGGACTTGCGCTAGATGGCGCTCCAACCTAAGGAATATCCCATCACCTTCCCTACTGGACTTGCGCTAGATGGCGCTCCAACCTAAGGAATATCCCATCACCTTCCCTACTGGACTTGCGCTAGATGGCGCTCCAACCTAAGGAATATCCCATCACCTTCCCTACTGGACTTGCGCTAGATGGCGCTCCAACCTAAGGAATATCCCATCACCTTCCCTACTGGACTTGCGCTAGATGGCGTTCCAACCTAAGGAATATCCCATCACCTTCCCTACTGGAATTGCGCTAGATGGCGCTCCAACCTAAGGAATATTCGAACACCTTCCCTACTGGACTTGCTCTAGATGGCGCTCCAACCTAAGGAATATCCCATCACCTTCCCTACTGGACATGCTCTAGATGGCGCTCCAACCTAAGGAAAGAATAGTTTTGGAATTCTCAAATTGCAATTCTCTAAAAATCGCTATTTGAGAATCGCAAAACTATTCTTTGATACATCTGGCCCCATGTCCCTAGTAATCCGGAGGAAGGGTACCCCCCCTTTCTGGTAACCTGTGCGCACCGTGAGACTGAGGGGACCCAAGGCACGGACGCGCCCAACCTCCTGGAGCCCTGGATGGGATCGGGAGGCAAATGAGCCCTCATAGGGACTTCCAGGGCAGCCCGGCCATCTGGTCGACCCATTGGAAAGCATTGCGCGCGCGACCAGATGGCTGAGGGGATTGGCGCGACATAGATGGCCGAGGGGATAGGCGCGACCAGATGGCCGAGGTGATAGGCCAAGCATGGGGAGGCTCGCTGGGCACAACGGAACCCCCGTCTCTGGCCTTTGGCAGAGCGACAGGCCGGAGGACCGGGGACGGGGCCCAGGGCTGCAGCAACTGACCCGGGGGGGACCCTGGACCCAGCCGGGGCTCCCAGGCCCGGACGCTCGAGGGAAGCCTCCCCGGCCCTGCGGGAGCCCGTCCCGGGCACCCTGTCACTTGGCAGGCCCGAGGACGGAGCCCGGGTTGGGGAGGCCGCCCTCCCCAAGGGCCCCGGCCGGAGCTCCTGAACTCAGCCAAGCAAGGGAGGCTCCCCGGGCACAACGGAACACCGTCCCGGGGCTTTTGCAGAGCGGCAGGCCGGGGGACGCGGCCCAGGGCAGGAGCACCCGACCAGGGACCTGACGGGGCCTCTGGACCCAGCCGTGGCTCCCAGGCCCAGAGGCGCAGGGGAAGCCTCCCCGGGCTCACCGGACACCATCCTGGGCACCCTGCCACGCAGCAGGACTGAGGACAGAGCCCGGGGTGGTGAGGCTGCCCTCCCCGGGGCCCTGAATCCAGCCAAGCAAGGGGAGGGTCCCCGGGTACAACAGAACCCCGTCCCGGGGCTTTGGCAGAGCAGCAGGCCAGGGGACGCAGCCCAGTGCCGGAGCACCTGACCCGGGGCCCGACAGGGCCCCTGGACCCAGCCGGGGTTCCCAGGCCCAGAGGCGCAGGGGAAGCCTCCCCGGGCCCACGGGACCCTGTCCCGGGCACCCTGCCACGCGGCAGGACCGAGGACAGAGCCCGGGGTGGGGAGGCCGCCCTCCCCAGGGCCCTCAGGGGCCCCAGCCGGAGATCCTGAACCCAGCCAAGCAAGGGGAGGGTCCCCTGGACCCAGCCGGGGCTCCCAGGCCCAGAGGCGCAGAGGAAGCCTCCCGGGCCCACGGGACCCTGTCCCGGGCACCCTGCCACGCAGCAGGACCGAGGACAGAGCCCGGGGTGGGGAGGCCGCCCTCCCGGGACCCTCAGGGGCCCCGGACGGAGCTCCTGAACCCAGCCAAGCAAGGGGAGGGTCCCCGGGCACAACGGAACCCCCGTCCCGGGGCTTTGGCAGAGCAGCAGGCCAGGGGACGGGGCCCAGGGCCGGAGCACCTGACCCGGGGCCCGACAGGGCCCCTGGACCCAGCCGGGGCTCCCAGGCCCAGAGGCGCAGGGGAAGCCTCCCGGGCCCACGGGACCCTGTCCCCGGCACCCTGCCACGCGGCAGGACCGAGGACAGAGCCCGGGGTGGGGAGGCCGCCCTCCCCAGGGCCCTCAGGGGCCCCGGCTGGAGATCCTGAACCCAGCCAAGCAAGGGGAGAGTCCCCGGGCACAACTGAACCCCATTCCCGGCCTTTGGAAGTGCAGCAGGGTGGGGGACAGGTCCCAGGGCCGGAGCACCCGACCCGGGGCCCGACGGGGCCCCTGGACCCAGCCGGGGCTCCAAAGGCCCAGAGGCGCAGGGGAAGCCTCCCCGGGCCCACCGGACCCCATCCCGTGCACCCTGCCATGCGGCAGGACCAAGGATGGAGCTCCAGGGTGGGGAGGACGCCCTCCCCAGGGCCCCTGGGAGCCGCTGAACCCAGCCGAGCAGGGGAGGCTCCCCAGTCCCGCGGGACCTCGTTCAGGCATCCTGCCACTCAGCAGGACCGAGGACAGACCCTGGGGTGGGGAGGCTGCACTCCCCAGGCCCCCTGGACCCAGCCCAGCAGGGGGAGGCTCTCCGGGCCTGCCGGACCCCATCCAGGGCAGCCTGCCACGCGGCAGGCCCATGGATGGACCCAGGGCTGGGGCGGCATCCTGGCCCGCCCAGCTGCCGGCTGAGGACCGTTAGGCCGAGAGGGGTCCCAGAGTACCCTGTCCCTAGTAATCCGGAGGAAGGCTATTCCGCTTTCTGGGAATCCGTGCGCACCGCGAGGCTCAGGGGACCCTGGGCGCGAACGTGCCCGACCTCCTGGAGCCCTGGCTGGGATCCGGGAGGCAAATGATCCCTCATCGGGACTTCCAGGGCGGCCCAGCCATCTGGCCGCCCCATTGGAAAGCATTGCGTGTGACCAGATAGCCGAGGGGAGAGGTGCGACCAGATGGCCAGGACCGAAAGGACTGCCATCTGCCCACCCCGAGCTGAGCCATAGCGGTAGGGCTCCCGCCTGCCCTTGCAGGTCTCCGGGGCTCTGCACCAGGGACCCTTGTCCCGGGCAGATGGACACTTGGCAGGCAGCAGGACGGGGGCTCCCAAACCCCAGGCCCTGACCGAAACGCAGTTCCCGGGGCTGGTCCCTGCTTCTCAACCCAGCCAGGCCGGGGAGATCGGGGAGCCTGCCCAGGCACGAGGGACCCCTGGAGATCAGGGAGCCTGCCCAGGCACGAGGGACCCCCTGTCCCGGGCACACGGACCCTCAGGACGTGCGCTCGTTTTCCACACATTTTTTCCAAAATTCTGCGTAGTGGCGCTACGCCAACTACGCCCAGCCCTACCCCTGTCCCGGGCACACGGACCCTCAGGACGTGCGCACGTTTTCCACACATTTTTTTTCCAAAATTTTGCGTAGTGGAACTCCGCCAATTCCGCCCAGCCCTAAATATATGCAGGAATCATGGCTTTATGTTTGACAGCAATCTAAAATGTGCCCAACAAACTAATCAGGTGTCATCTGCTTGTTTCTACACGCTGAAAAACGTGCGCAAAATCCTTCGGTTCATTCCCTTAACCATGAGGAAAACGGTAATCGGGGCTTTGATTCTTTCCAGAATCGATTATGGCAACGCCCTTTACCTGGGAGCAGACAAGGGCCAGATTGCCAAACTACAGTCCATTCAGAACGCGGCGGCCCGGGTGCTTTATGGTCTTCCCAAACATCACCCTACTTCAGCCACCATTAAACTGCTCCACTGGCTCCCGGTTCGGCAGCGAGTGGATTTCAAGGCTCTCTGTCTTGTACACAAAGCCTTGTATGGTGGAGGAGCTGCTGACGTGCAGCTGCTATTCAAGCGGTACTCTCCTCAACGCTGTCTCAGATCATCGAATACAGGTCTGATCCTGATTCCCAAGATAAAAAAAGTCAGATGGGGAGGCAAGGGTTTTTCGTACCAGGCTGCCAAGCTATGGAACGCGCTCCCCGCACAATTCAGACTACAATCAAACAGGACTATTTTTAGGAAACAAATAAAGACCTGGCTCTTTCCCAAACCGGCAGTTTAATCAGTGTGCCCAGCATTCTTTCACTCAGCGCCAAGACGCCTCGGCATTCGTGCGCTTAATAAATAAGTCAGTCAGTCAGGTTAAAAATAACTATTTAGAACATCCTTACCTTGGTAATCCCGTGAAGGTGGAGGGCTCCATGCAACAATAGGTAACGTAGGCTGTGGTTCAAAAGAGCTAGTTGGAACATCCTTAACTTGGTACTGCCGTGATTGGAGAGGGCTCCATGCATCAATAGGTAACATATGCTGTGGTTTAAAAGAACTAGTTAGAACATTCTTACCTTGGTACTGCCCTGATGGGAGAGGGCTCCATGCAACAATAGGTAACATACACTGTGGTTCAAAAGAACTAGTTGGAACACCCTTACCATGGGAACTGACTGCCATGATGGGACAGGGCTCCATGCTACAACAGGTAACATATGCTGTGGTTCAAAACAATTAGGTGGAACACCCTTACCATGGGTAGAGACTGCCCTGATGAGAGAGGGCTCCATGCTACAATCGGTAACATGTGCTGTGGTTCAAAATAACTAGTTGGAACACCCTTATCTTGGGTACTGACTGCCCTGATGGGGGAGGGCTCCATGCAACAATAGGTAACATATGCTGTGGTTCAAAAGAACTAGTTGGAAAATCCTTACCTTGGTACTGACCTGATTGGAGAGGGCTCCATGCATCAATAGGTAACATACGCTGTGGTTCAAAAGAACTAGTGGGAATTCCCTTACCATGGGTACTGCCCTAATGGGAGAGCACTCCATGCTACAATAGGTAACATATGCTGTTGTTGAAAAGAACTGGTTGGAACACCCTTACCTTGGATCCACCCTGATGGGAGAGGTCTCTATGCAACAATCGGTAACATGTGCAGTGGTACAAAAGAACTAGTTCGAACATGCTTAATCTGATTCTGCCCTGATGGCAGAGGGCTCCATGCTCGATTCGGTAACATATGCTGTGGTTCAAAAGACCTAGATGGAACATCCTTACCTTGGGTAAGTCCCGGATGGAAGAGGGCTCCATGCAACAATAGATAACATATGCTGTGGTTCAAAAGACCTAGATGGAACATCCTTACGTTGGTACTGCCCTGATGGGAGAAGGCTCCATGCAACAATAGGTAACATATGGTGTGGTTAAAAGGAGCTAGTTGAAACACCCTTACCTTGGTACTGCCCTGATGTGAGAGAGCTCCATGCATCAATAGGTAACATATGCTCTGGTTAAAAAGAACTAGTTGGAACATCCTTGCCTTGGGTAGTGACTGCCCTGATGGGAGAGGGCTCCATGCAACAATAGGTAAAATACGCTGTGGTTCAAAAGAAATATTTGGAACACCCTTACCATGGGTATTGCCCTGATGGCAGAGGACTCCATGCAACAATAGGTAACGTATGCTGTGGTTCAAAAGTACTAGTTGGAACACCCTTACCTTGGTCCTGTCCTAATGGGAGAGTGCTCCATGCTACAATAGGTAACTGTAGGAAAGTAGGATTTGCTTCTTATTGTTACCCCCACTTTTTGCTTCATGTTATACTGTTTTTAACTAGTCTGACTGAGATCCTGCTAATCAGGACCCCATTCTATCTGCTTTCTCCCTAAAATGTTATGTCATGTACTTAGGTACACTCCAGATTGGATACTGGGGTACCCTTGTCAGTCCCTAGTATATGGTACACATGTACCCAGGGCATAGGTACCCCAGAGGCCTCCCATGGGCTGAAGCATGTATTATGCCACCCATGAGAGGCCATGCAAAATGGAACTTCAGGCCTGCCATTGCAACCTGTGTAAGATGGTGCATGCACCACTTACTTTAGATATAGGTTTTCTATATCTATAGGTCACTACACTTAAAACCTATAAGTCACCCCTATAGCAGGCCTTAACAATCTTGAAGGAGGGTGCTGGGTTTTACGTGAGAGGGTGCCCCTGCATGAGCAGAGCACCCCTGCAGCCTTCGGAGACCATTCTCCCGGGTTGTCGGTGACGCAGCCAGACATATAGGTAGAGGTGCATTATATGCTATGCTCGCGTAAAATGCTATCTCGAAAATGGCTGCAACAAACCATGTTGTGTTTGGTATCAAACACCTTGGACTCATACCTCCACACCGGTAACCGGTGTGGGAGGTATGATTCCACCCTTCAGAAGCAAGCTTCGTGGGGTCCCTGGTCTTCCTGGTACCAGCCTTCTCGACCCGGAAGCACAAAATTGTTGCTGCCGACCAGAGACACATTTCTTCCCTCCTGCTGCTGAGCCAAGCTCGAGCAGGGAAAGGCAGAACAATAGGCATCCTGTCACAGGGAGGTGTGACCACCTCCCAGACAGGATTTAGTGTATTGAAGCTGGGTGGGTGCACTTCCAAAGTGCCTGAAAGTCTGCACGAGGGGCACATTGGTGTCCCTGTGCATAGTCCAGTTCAAACCAGCCCTGGGAGCCGTTGGCTCCTGCTCTGGCACGAAACTGGACAAAGGACATAGGAGTAACCTCCCCGTGTCCTGACCCTCCCCTGGGAGGGTCCCCTGAATCTGTCAAACCCTCTCCCGTGGGTACAAAAGGGCTTACCTGGCTGTAGGACCCTAGATTTGATTTGGACAAGATTCTGATCAAGAAACCACTGACCTACGACCATCTGGACACTCTGGACTTCGCTGGACTTCGACTGGGCCTGACTTCGTCTCCCTCTCCGTCCAAAGCATCGTCTGTGCCTGTGCACCATACAGGCTCCGTGCAGGACCTGTGGAGCATCAGGGACAAGTGAAATATCTCCCTTGTGGTGAAGGAGTCACTCCCCTGCATTCGCAGGCACCATAACGCAACTGAACGGTCTGCTGATCCTGAGCTCCTGCGAACTTCGAAGGCTCCAGCAACACAGAAGGTGGGTTCCTACATTCCGTGAGGTTGAGCTGCCCTCTTACCAAGCTTGAGGCCAGTATCCAATCAATCAATCAGGCGTTTGTTAAGCGCGACTACTCACCCATAAGGGTCTCAAGGCGCTGGGGGGTAGGGGTGATGCAGGTTCCAGTCCATCAAGGAGGGGGTCTGTCGAAGAGCCAGGTTTTGAGGTTTCTTGCGAAGATGGGAAGCGATGTTGTCTGTCGGAGGTGGAGCGGAAGGGCGTTCCAGGCTCTGGCCGCGAGGAAGGAGAAGGAGCGGCCTCCCGATCTGGTCTTTCTGGTGCGGGGGACCACGGCGTAGGAGAGCTGGGCTGATCGTAGGGTCCTTTGGGGTGCGTGGAAATTGAGTCGGCTGAATCAGGTATGCTGGTCCGGTGTCGTGGAGGGCCTTGTGTGCGTGGGTGAGCATCTTGAAGGTGACTCTGGCCTCGATGGGAGCCAGTGGAGTGTGCGCAGGTGCTGGGAGATGTGGCAGTGTCTTGGCAGGTTGAGGACCAGTCTTGCGGCGGCGTTCTGGATGTTCTGTAGCTTGCGTGTGAGGATTTTGTTTATTCCGGCGTAGAGTGCGTTGCCATAGTCGAGTCTGCTGGTGACCAGGGCGTGAGTGACGGTCTTTCTGTGTTCGAGGGGGATCCATTTGAAGGTCTTACGTTGGAGGCAGAGGGTGTGGAAGCAGGAGGACAAGACGGAGTTGATCTGGCGGTCCATTTTGAGCTCGGAGTCCAGGATGATTCTCAGGTTGCGTGCGTGGTCTGTGGGGGTGGGCGGGTTTCCGAGGGCGGGGGGCCACCAGGTGTCGTTCCAGGCGTCGGGGTTTGGGCCCATGATGAGTACTTCTGTCTTGTTGGTGTTTAGTTGTAGGCAGCTGTTTTTCATCCATTTGGCGACGGCTTCCATGCCTTCTCGAAAGTTGTGTCTGGCGGTGTTGGGTTCGTTGGACTCGAAGAGTGCAGAGTTTACCAAGGAGATCTAGATCTCCCTCTGCAGAGTCACATCACTCAGGACACTCTGTAGGGACCTCTGTATCTAGCAAGAGGGACCACTCTTATGACAGGGAGTACCAATTTCTGGAACTTGAGAAAGCTAAGCTTAGGCTCAGGCAACAGCAATTGGCCGTGGACAAAGAGTCCCTAGAAGTCCAGAGAGTTAGAAAAAGATTGGGACTAGAGTCCCATGGTGGCAGCAACAGTGTCCCTAGAGTTAAAGAACATTCTTTTGACAATAGGAACCTGAGCACGATTGTCCCTCCCTACCATGTTGAGGATGACATCCATAAATGGATAACTGCTTTAGAGAGGGCCTGTAAAGTTCAGAGGGTCCCTCAAGAGCAGTGGGCAGCTATCTTGTGGCTCTCCTTTGCTGACAAAGGTAGAGATAAGCTCCTCACTGTTAGAGAAGACGATGCTGACAATTACTCATTTCCGAAGAGTGCTCTCATTGATGTGTTTGGCTTAACCACTGAACAATACAGGATTAAGTTCAGAGACACCCAGAAGGCACAGACTCAGGACTGGGTTGACTTTGTGGATAGTGCTACAAAGGCACTGGAAGGTTGGATACTTGGCAGCAAGGTGCATGACTATTTAGGATTGTACAATTTGATTATGAGGGAGCAGATCCTTAATAATTGTCAACACCAGCTTTTGCACCAGTACCTGGTGGACTCAGATCTGACCTCTCCCCAAGAATTGGGAAAGAAGGCAGATAAATGGGTCAGAACCAGTGTGAAACAAAAAAACCAGGGTGGTGACCAGAAGAAAGATTCTTCCAAGAACCAAGAGAAAGGTGGGGATAAATCAAAAGATAAGTCCTCTGAAGGGCCCCAAAAATCCTCTTCTGGGGGTGGGTCCCAAACTCCTTCCTCCCCTGAAAAGAAACCTTATTGCTTTGTCTGTAAGAAGCCAGGCCACAGGAAAAATGATGCCATTTGCCCAAAGGTCAGCAATAAGGAAAATATTCCTCCAAACACTACTTCTACACCTCCTGGTACTACAGGTAGTAATCCCCCAGGTGGTGGTAGTGCACCCAAACCAAAAATTTAGTTGGGTTTTCTTGGGGAACTGAGGTGGACCCTGGCCTAGCCAGGTCCCCCACACAGGCCACTTTAGTCTTTGATGGTGGCATGGGGTTTGCCACTTTTACTGTCAGTCCCAATTCCTTGGGCAAGTACAGACAGGAGCCTCTGAACAATGGTCAGAAAGCTGTAGCCTATAGAGACACAGGAGCCAGTGTCACCATGGTGACAGGAACCCTAGTGCCCCCAGCTCAGCTTTTACCTGAGTTCCTTTACCAGGTGACCAATACTGATGGTGTGAGGACAGATCATCCCATGGCTATAGTTAACCTCAGCTGGGGAGGGGTCACTGATCCAAAGAGAGTGGCAGTGTCCCCAAACTTGCCTGTAGATTGCCTGTAGATTTAGAAACTTCAGCCTGTGCTGAAGTAGAACTGAAGGCCCATTTACAGATGTTAGGCCTCCCTGAGGGATTTGGTGGGACCCCTAGGGCCTCAGTCCAACCCCAGGAAACTTTTGGAGTAGTGGAGCCTGAAACAATGGTCCACTCTGCTCCACCAGAGAGCACAGGGAATGAAGAAATGTCTTCTTCCCCCCAGACTATAGGTAAGGGTCAGCTTTCTCAGGGAACTGATCCTACCTCTTGTGAAGGAACTGTCCCAGAGGTGGTCAGGCCTGTCCTGGCAGAACCACTGAGGGCATGGGGACCCTTCCAAGGAGGTGTCCAGTGTGGAGCAGGTATCCTGCCCCTCTCTACCCAGCCTCAATCGGCCTAGGGCTTTAGAGGTCAGGGATGTCAGTAGACCTCTAGGGGCCCACTGTCCAGAGGAACCCCCTCATTGTCAGATTAGGGACACCCAATCTAGTAGCCCTAGCCAGGTGAATATTCCTCAACATTCTGAGGGATCACTCTTACCCTTAGGTAGTGACATCCCCCAGATGGGCTCTGATGGGCAAAGGAAAACCTGGGACAAAGCTGTCCCAAACCTTCCCTGGCCCTCCATTGTTCCAACCAGAGGGACTCAACCCCCAGCTGTAGGCAGCCAGAGGTTGACCCCTAGGGCCAGATATAACTCAGTCATGGAAAGAAAGGCCTCCATGGTGACCAGTGCTCTGAGGAAGCTGAAACCAACCCTGTTAGGGCCTCACTTCCCTACTCAGGCACCCCACCAGCCTATTTCTTTACCAAAGCAAACTACAGGTAGTTATCCCAAATTTTGGAGAGAATCCAAAACCCTTCAGGGTAGGGACTCCTTAGTGGTCCATAAGACAGGGAGTATCCATGCTAGTGCAGGATCTTCCTTATATGGCCACTTAGGAAATAAAGTCTCAACTGGACAAGGTTAGCCTTATCTCCTTTCGTTTGGGGGGGTTGTGTAGGGAAGTAGGATCTGCTTCTTATGGTTACCCCCACTTTTTGCTTGATGTTACACTGTTTTTGACTAGTCTGACTGGGATCCTGCTAATCAGGACCCTAGTCTATCTGCTTTCTCCCTAAAATGTTAGTTCATGTACTTAGGTACACTCCAGATTGGATACTGGGGGTACCCTTGTCAGTCGATAGTATGTGGTACACATGTACCCAGGGTTTAGGTACCTCAGAGGCCTCCCATGGGCTGAAGCATGTATTATGCCACCCATGAGAGGCCATGCAAAATGGAACTTGAGGCCTGCCATTGCAGCCTGTGTAAGATGGTGCATGCACCACTTATATAGATATAGGTTTACTATATCTATAGGTCACTACACTTAAAACCTATAAGTCACCCCTTTAGCAGGCCTTAACAATCCTGAAGGCAGGGTGCTGGGTTTTACGTGAGAGGGTGCCCCTGCATGAGCAGAGCACCCCTGCAGCTTTCGGAGACCATTCTCCCGGGTTGTCGGTGACGCAGCCAGACATATAGTTAGAGGTGCATTATATGCTCGTGTAACATGCTATCTCGAAAACGGCTGCAACAAACCATGTCGTGTTTGGTATCAAACACCTTGGAATCATACCTCCGCACCGGTAACCGGTGTGGGAGGTATGATTCCACCCTTCAGAAGCAAGCTTTGTGGGGTCCCTGGTCTTCCCGGTACCAGCCATCTCGACCCAGACAGCACAAAATGGTTGCTGCCGACCAGAGACAAATTTCTGCCCTCCTGCTGCTGAGCCAAGCTCGAGCAGGGGAAGGCAGCACAATAGGCATCCTGTCACAGGGAGGTGTGACCACCTCCCAGACAGGATTTAGTGTATTGGAGCTGGGTGGGTGCACTTCCAAAGTGCCTGAAAGTCTGCACGAGGGGCACATTTGGTGTCCCTGTGCATAGTCCAGTTCAAACCAGTCCTGGGAGCCGTTGGCTCCTGCTCTGGTGCGAAACTGGACAAAGGACATGGGAGTAACCTCCCCCTGTCCTGCCCCTCTCCTGGGAGGGTCCCCTGAATCTGTCCAACCCTCTCCCGTGGGTACAAAAGGGCTTACCTGGCTGTAGGACCCTAGATTCGATGTGGACAAGATTCTGATCAAGAAACCACTGACCTTCGACCCTCTGGACACTCTGGACTTCGCTGGACTTCGACTGGGCCCAACTTCGTCTCCCTCTCCGTCCAAAGCATCGTCTGTGCCCATGCACCATACAGGCTCCGTGCAGGACCTGTGGAGCATCAAGGACAACTGAAGTATCTCCCTTGGGGTGAAGGAGTCACTCCCCTGCATTCGCAGGCACCATAACGCAACTGACTGGTCTGCTGGTCCTGAGCTCCTGCGGACTCCGGAGGCTTCAGCAACACAGGAGGTGGGTTTCTAAGTACTTTTAGGTTGAGCTGCCCTTTCACCAAGTTTGAGGCCAGTATCCCTCGTGGGGACCGCATAACCCGAACCCCTGTGCACTGTGTACATTTGCAAGTGCATATGCTTGTTGGCATTCCTCAATCAAGTGCATTGGGCTATCGATAGCCCCAACCTCTGTGCATATTTTGTACAAGGGACTTTGACCTCCTCACACTCTTTGCCCTGCAAGCTGTTGTTTTGTGAAACTGCTAGAGGTCCCCTCGCGACTCCTGTGCCTTCGGCCTGTGGGCCCATTTGAGGGACAACACTACTTTTCCTGGTCTCCCCTAGTTGCTCCAGGCCTGCACTCATTCCCCTTGCTGTGGTGAGTCCCCTGGTCCTTGCTGGGCCAGACCGTAACCTTCCTCGACCTTCTTCGTGGGTTGCCGTTGCCAAGGCTTGTTGGTGCTCCCGCCGGACACAGACCCCTCAGCACTCAACATCCTTCGTGGGACAGCTCGTATCCGGCTCCTGGTTGTCTTCGACATCTCCTGGTCCCTGCAGTTGTAGAGTCAATGTCTCCTTCATCACACCTGAAGCACCTGACATTGGTGGGCATTCATCTACCGAGCCCCTGGTCACTCCTGAGTGACCCAGACTCTGTCCTCTCTGCTTTCAGGTTCCTTCTATCAAGAATCCACCTGCGGATTCCATCGGACACTTTTCTCCTTTCCAGCAGTGGCATTTCTTTGAAGACTCCCATTGAGAACGACGGTGGTTTCCGACGCCACTTCAGACCTATGCACCAGGCTTCCCTGGGATAGGTAACTCTGGTACTTCAGTATCCACGGGTGGGGTGGCTCTCCAACCTTCTATGTTCCAATGGGTTTCTTCGTAATCCACTGGGAAGGGTCCTTAAACTGTAAAACTGCAACCGCGACTCTCCCATTGAATTACACGTAGCACGCGGTCGTGTTTTCACACTGCACCCGTTCTCCGTGGGGTCCCTACTTACTCACCTTGGGTGGTTCCTTGGGGTTCCAGCGATTCTACACACTCTAGACATTGTCTTGACTCGAGTCGTGGTTCTTATACCACTATTTTAGTATATGGTTTGGTCTCCCCCGGGAGCCCACTGTGTAGGAGTGCTACTTACGATTGTTTCTGTGCTACAGTATTGTGTGCTTTGTGTTTATCTGCATGTAGCAGATACTGTGAGGTATTTAGGGTGTTATAAGAATAAATATATATTCTTATAACTACTGTGTGGTTCTCCTTTCATTTAACCAATACAATAAGGTTGCATTCTGGTAAAACAAGCTGCTTAACATTCCTTCAAGACTAAGCCTGAAGGTGCTCTCCACAGCTACCACTAGGATAGCTTTCTAAGGTTATCTTTGACCTCTTAAATCACCATAAGGGTTGTTTGGCCTGGTGCAAGGTGCCCACTTTAATTAGTGGGCATCATATACCAGGCCAACTTCTCACAGTAACATATGCTGTGGTTCAAAAGACCTAGCTGGAACATCCTTACCTTGGGTATTGTCCTGATGGGAGAGGGCTCCATGCAACAATAAGTAATATACGCTGTTATTCAAAGGAAGTAGTTGGAACATCCGTACCATGGATACAGACTGCCCTGGTGGGAGAGGGCTCCATGCTACAATCGGTAACATGTGCTGTGTTTCAAGAGAACTAGTTAGAAAATCCTTACCTTGGTACTGCCCTGATGGGCGAGGGCTCCATGCTAAAATAGGTAACATAAGTTGTGGTTCGGTAGAACTAGTTGGAACACCCTTACCTTGGGTACTGACTGCCCTGTTGGGAGAGGGCTCCATGCAACAATAGGTAACATGTGCTGTGGTTCAAGAGAACTAGTTGGAACATCCTTACCTTGGTACTGCCCTGATGGGAGCGGGCTCCATGCTGAAATACGTTACATAAGGTGTGGTTTAGTAGAACTAGTTGGAACATCTTCATCTTGGGTACTGCCCTGATGGGAGAGGGCTCCATGCAACAATAGGTAACATATGCTGTGGTTCAAAAAACGTAATTGGAACATCTTTACCTTGGTACTGCCCTGATCGGAGAGGGCTCCATGCAACAATCGGTAACATGTGCTGTGGTTCAAAATAACTAGTTGGAACACCCTTACCATGGGTACTGACTGCTCTGATCGGAGAGAGCTCCATGCAACAATAGGTAACATACGCTGTGGTTCAAAAGAACTTGTTGGAAAACCCTTATCATGGGTCCTGACATGATGGGAGAGGGCTCAATGCAACAATAGGTAACGTATGCTATGGTTCAGAAAAACTATTTGGAACATCCTTAGCAAGGGTACTGACCTGATGGGAGTGGGCTCCTTACAACAATAGGTAACATATGCTGTCGTTCCAAGGAACTCGTTGGAACATCTTTACGTTGGGCACTGCCCTGATGGAAGAGGGCTCCAGGCAACAATAGGTAATGTTTTCTGTGGTTCAATAGAACTAGTTGGAACATCCTTACCTTGGGTACTGCCCTGATGAGAGAGGGCTCCATGCAACAATAGGTAACATATGCTGTGGTTCAAAGGAACTAGTTGGAACATCATTACCTTGGGTACTGCCCTGATGGAAGAGGGCTCCATGCCATAATACGTAACGAAATGTTATGGTTCAAAAGAACTAGTTGGAACACCCTTACCTTGGGTACTGACTGCCCTGATGGGGGAGGGCTTCTGGCAACAATAAGTAACATACGCTGATGTTCAAAAGAACTAGTTGGAACACCCTTACCTTGGTACTGCCCTGATGGGAGAGGGCTCCATGCAACAATAGCTAACATATGCTGTGGCTCAAAACAACTAGTTGGAACTCCCTTACCTTGGGTTCTGACTGCCCTGATGGAAGAGGGCTCAGTGCAATAATAGGTAACATACGCTGTGGTACAAAAGAACTGGTTGGAACACCCTTACCTTGGTACTGCCCTGATGGGAGAGGGCTCCATGCAACAATAGCTAACATATGCAGTGGTTCAAAACAACTAGTTGGAACTCCCTTACCTTGGGTTCTGACTGCCCTGATGGAAGAGGGCTCAGTGCAATAATAGGTAACATACGCTGTGGTACAAAAGAACTGGTTGGAACACCCTTACCTTGGTACTGCCCTGATGGGAGAGGGCTCCATGCAACAATAGCTAACATATGCAGTGGTTCAAAACAACTAGTTGGAACTCCCTTACCTTGGGTACTGACTGCCCTGATGGGAGAGGGCTCCATGCTACAATCAGTAACATATGCTCTGGTTCAAAAGTACTTGTTGGAACATCCTTATTGATACTGCCCTGATGGGAGAAGGGCTCCATGCAACAATAGGTAACTTATACTGTGGTTTAGGGTAGTTGTGATTGGCCAGGCTCAGGTGAAAGCGGCATTTAATGAGTGCTGTCTCAACTGTTTGTGTCAGAATGGGTCCAGGGTTCTTGTCTTGTAGGAGTTGCACACTGACATAAAACAATGGACTGGAATGCAGCCCATAGTAATTACCAGTTGCTCATATTAATTCAAGCGTAAACATGTTTGCACCTCGGCTTGGAAGCCTGTTCGCCCTCTGTAGGGCTGTCTCCAATGTATGTGCTCCCTTTGTTGTAAGAGCTCGGAGTCTGGCCCCACTGCGTGCTGTGGGTCACTCTGGGATGTAGCGAGAGTACTGCACTCTACAGAGCTTCACAGCACCGGTTCATGGACTGGTAGAGTGTAGGACGTGGCTGTGCTGTGACAAGGACCACCTGTGACGCTTCTGTATATGAGTGTGCAGACGGACAGCATCCTCTTGGGAGCCTCCCTCAGTCTGATGTCACCTAAATGGTACCCAGTTCCCACCATCGCCTTCATGAGGGTGCTGCTAAGTCGTGCCCACCCTCCTTGGCAGTTGGAATAGAACAAAAGAGAGTGATTCTTTATTTCCGGTGATCCAGCAGATGAAGCTGAGAGCAGGGCTGTGCTGGAGCAGCCGGCCTGTTGTGTGTGGTTGTCTTTCGTGGTATTTGCATCATCTGTGCACATGGCTTCGTGTCCAGCTGCTCTGCCCCGCCCAGGAAATGAGTGATAATATTACAGCCAACAGTGCAGCCGTGGACAGGGATATCTTAAGAAGGCACCCGGTCACTCACGCTCTGAAGAGTGAGATTCGTCTGGCTCTGTGCACATGCCTGGCCTTGTGTGGTCACAGTGTCATGTGTGGTGTGGAAGCAGGCACACTGCGGATCACAGCAAGATGTCTGTGGATTTGTACTCAGACACCCTTGGCACAGACACACTGTGGACATGTTACCGCATTACCTGAGCAATCCTCCTTCTGGGTAACTCAAAACAATCCTTCGAACCCACAAGGAAGTCAGCGAGACTGAAAACTTACCAGCAGAAAGTGGGAAAGTGCTACAAATTCTTCTGTATGGAGCAGAAAGACCATATTTTTGGCAGGTCTAAAACCAAAGGAAGAGATTAAAGCAAAGATGACAGAGCTGCAGCACTGTGGATGCTAGATGCCCGCTCTGGACGGGAAGGTGCATGTCTAACACAAGAAAACAAATGAAGGCCAGAGAGTTGGTGAGCCAAGGAACCTGGTTACGACCACTGATAAGCCAAGGACCTGGTGACGAGCACCGGTGAGCCAAGGAACCTGGTTATGACCACTGATGTGCCAAGTAACCTGGTGATGAGCACTGATGTGCCAAGGAACCTGGTGATGAGCACTGATGAGCCAATGAACCTGGTGATGAGCACTGATGTGCCAAGGAACCTGGTGATGAGCACTGATGAGCCAAGGAACCTGGTGATGAGCACTGATGAGGCAAGGAACCTGGTGATGAGCACTGATGAGCCAAGGAACCTGGTGATGAGCACTGATGAGCCAAGGAACCTGATTATGAGCACTGATGAGCCAAGGAACCTGGTGATGAGCACTGATGAACCAAGGAACCTGGTGATGAGCACTGATGAGCCAAGGAACCTGGTGATGAGCACTGATGAGCCAAGCAACCTGGTGATGACCACTGATGAGCCAAGGAACCTGATTATGAGCACTGATGAGCCAAGGAACCTGGTTATGACCACTGATGTGCCAAGGAACCTGGTGATGAGCACTGATGAGCCAAGGAACCTGGTGATGAGCACTGATGAGCCAAGGAACCTGGTCATGAGCACTGATGAGCCAAGGAACCTGGTTATGAGCACAGATGAGCCAAGGAGCCTGGTGATGAGCACTGATGAGCCAAGGAACCTGATTATGAGCACAGATGAGCCAAGGAACCTGGTGATGACCACTGATGGGCCAAGGAACCTGGTTATGACCACTGATGGGCCAAGGAACCTGGTTATGAGCATTGGTGAGCCAAGGAACCTGGTTATGAGCATTGGTGAGCCAAGGAACCTGGTTATGAGCACCGGTGAGCCAAGGAACCTGGTTATGAGCACTTATGAGCCAAGGAACCTGGTTATGAGCACCGGTGAGCCAAGGAACCTGGTTATGAGCACTGATGAGCAAAGGAACCTGGTGATGAGCACTGGTGAGCCAAGGAACCTGGTGATGAGCACTGATGAGCCAAGGAGCCTGGTTATGACCACTGATGAACTGTAAATGCAGCTGCTGGTACCCGGAGACCAGCTGAGCTGATGATGTATGTCTAACCCGGCTGAGGAGAGCAGGTCCCTCGTCTCACATGCGGATCCCCTGCCCTGTAAGGCACAAGAGCTTCAACTGCATGGTACATGAGCCCAGAAGGGGTGTAGGAGACGATGGGAAGCTGTACATCGGGCTTCTGTGGATCTTACGGCTCTGGTATCACACTGTCCTTGTCCAGGCGGCGGACTCGTCTTCTGCTTCATCGTGCCCATGGGATAGTCCTCGGGCAGGATTGGAATGGGTGTGAAGCTGGCAGGTGATAAATGAAAAGCAGTGGCTCGAGACAAGAAGTGCCACTACCCCTGAAGGCAGTATTTAAATCATAAAGAAGGGAATGTGAGAAGGAAATGGGAACGTTGAAGGATTTAGGTCATGGATACTCTCCAATATCAATCTAATGGGCTTTTTGTAAATCCCTGTTCAAGTTATTATAAGAACCAACTCGAAGGAGGAGGGCTCTCATGCTTTGAGCAAGTATCCCAGTTACTGGTTGGATGAACACTGGAAGGAAGGTTCCACATTAAGTTAAATTTCCCTGCGGTTTCTTCGAACAAAAACAAGTTGCAAATGCCCGAGCCCAACACTAGATGGCAGGAGTATGCGCAGCATGTGTATCCTATACAGCCACACATGCTACAAACGTTAAGTCCCTGCTATGAAAAGCGAGCTCTGTGTGCTTGCAGCTGGCCTGTAAAATCAGCAGGAGCTAGTGGCTTAAGAAGGATTAGGTGGAATTTAGAAGGGACTTGTACCCTGTGTGTGCAGAGACCGAGTCTGCTGAGGACTGCTGGAACACATGCTACGGGATCTGCCAAGGTCCATAGCAGGTCTGGTCACATGGGAAGCCTGTGGTGATGCAGCGTCACCATCATTTATCTGTACTTGGTAAAACGTTAATCTATAACCTGCTTAAGCATAGCTTACGTGATTTACACCTGTTTAATTCATTATTTACATGTTATTTCACACATTATTCTACATTATATTGCATTTAGATTTAGTAAACTAAATGAATCACATACTTGATTAACGTAAGTTAACATATGTGCAGCTTAACATTGTCGTGAGAAGGCCTAGGTGCCATACTCAATCTGAAATAAACATTTTGTTCTGTTTCAGGCACAAGAGTCACTGTGTTCTCATTTGGAAATGTTCTTCTGTATTAGTTTACAGTTTGAAGGTCGTAGAGTAGCAATTAGCTAGTTTAGATGACGGTTCCCAGCACCTGTAGAAGGAGAGGAGAGTAGGTGAATCCTCCTTTATGTAGATATCGTGAAAGACATGACGATCAAAGGAGTTAGCATTGTACTAGCTACGAGAAGGAGGCCGCAACTAACCAGAGAGAACACTGGTTTTTGATTCGTTCCTGCCTGTTAGGCACCTGAAGAATGCATCACTTGGATGGAATTTGTTTTAATTGTGTATAGTTTCCGAGTTAGTTGGATCGCTTGCCTTGTCCACCTTTGCAGGCGGACGCCCCATCCCTCCCTTGAGATCCATTTGCCTTATTTTCCTGCTCTTAGAGTCATTCTCGAGAGCCAGCACATTCCTTTTTGTTGTCATTGGAATCTTCATCTGGTTCTTCCTTTGGTGCTATATTTGCTGACACCTGTGGCTTCTGAATTTCCCTGACCTGCCCCCAACCTTAGTTTAGCATTAGGGAGTTTCCCTTCTGGAAACCAACTTTGCTTTGATTTGCATATGTTGCCTCTAATAACACAATATTCGCATAACTAATTGAATTACTGGGATTATATGCATCTATGCTGTAGTCAGGTGAATTTTGATTTATGCCTAATTGATTTGATTGATACTGTAACTTTACTCATTTGCTAATAAACTTTTATGGTTTGCAAATTTACTCCTCCCTGTCCTTACTGAGGGGCAAAATCTGCTTCACTGCCATTGCAATGTTATTGAATTTGTGATTTCAGCCTCAGTTCAAGAAAAAGGTTAATCC
The DNA here is from genome assembly GCA_963921515.1 of Calotriton arnoldi. Taxonomy (NCBI): domain Eukaryota; kingdom Metazoa; phylum Chordata; class Amphibia; order Caudata; family Salamandridae; genus Calotriton; species Calotriton arnoldi. Next base: position 1,532,501 of record CAWUFW010000975.1, read on the forward strand.
GAGGAGACACAGTGGAGCTCCGGGTTTGTGCCAAGTTTGCGCGGTTCAAAAACCATCCATATCTATTCCGCTATCACCCCCAGCCCCTCGAGCGGCGCTGAAACACACGAGGACTCTGTGGACTCATTTTCAGTGGAGGGATATTGCCTAGCAGCTTTAGTGAAGAGGGCAGGGACCATAGAAACCAGTGATTCCTAAAAACAATGACTGAGTGCCTGCTGGAGTGACAGCCTGTGGATTGAAACACAACCAAAGCACCCTAGAAGAATCACCCGACAACACCGGGACAACACACTTCATCCAGCTGGACTTGCTTCTGTGAACGCTTTGGTGAATATTCTCGGTGTGAGACTTTCGTCAAGTGGACCCTTTTGACTCAGGTCTCCTTTTAGTCAGTTGCTAGTGTGACATATTATTATCGCTGCTTATTCGTGTTGGTATTCATTTGGTTTTTCATCACACCTTATATACTACCAAACCATTTCCCCTTACTCTGCTTAACTTGGTGTAGGCCTTAATCTCCCTGTTTGTTTAATGGTTGCTACACACCACACCTACTCCCCTGAGGGCTACCCTGCTGCCAGGCCTGTTCCCAAATGAACGCCAGTTACAGCCACTGAGACTAGTCTGAATCTGGTGCGTAGTTTGGGGGCAGACACAGCTCAAGTCATGATTATGGCATCCTTCCCCCCCAAAAAAAGCCTACAAGTGCAGTGTGTCGGTGTGCACTTACATGTAGACTCATGGGGATCTGCCTGAGCAACCGAGGTATTAGAAATCAGGCCTGGACTCCCCTAAGAGGGGCTGAGAAACCTTTATATGAAGCATCGAAAGACTGCATGCAGATAGTGCTCATCATTTCAAACAATTAAAAAAAGGGTTTTGATCGTATTGTACCTTCCCTCTCACTACTGGGTAATAATCTAATAGTATTGAGAGTGGTCCAGACAGTGCTGAAAGGGCAGAGGTAGCAAAGGAAAGGAAGCTGTCCTTCCTTGGAGGTCAGTGACCTGCTCTCTCCCCCGGCAGCTCCGCTCGTAAGTGCCGCTGACCTCGTTGCCACGCTCTGCTCTGTCAGGGGTTCAAGGCCCGCATTGTGCCCGTGTTTGCTCAGTTTTTGTCTTCTCCTTAACTGCTGTATTCCTACTGTGCCGTATTGTTTATACTGTGCCTGGTGTCTCTTTCTGTTTTTCCCCCCGTTTTTCTGTGCCTTGTTGACTTCCCGCCCTTTCCCTTCCCGCAGCTGCTGCCCCCGCGGCCCCTCCCCCCTTCCGAATCCCCGCTCCCACCTCCCAGCTGCGAGTCCCTCCCCTACTTAATGGCGGCCGCTGCACGGCACGCAGCTGGCGCGCCGCTGGCATGGCAAAGGCAAGCCCGTCTGCGCCCGTCCGTGCGACCCACCTGCGACCAGCGCCAGAAACCCTGGATCTCCAACCATCCACCGCTACGATCCAGCCACCCTCCTCGCACTCAACCCCAGGAGGAACAACAACTGCCAGCGATCCACGCCGAGCACCACCCACGGACAGTTCTCATGCCGCCACTGCTGCCAGACCTTCAACACCATCAGCACCCCTACGGCCACCACCACCACACCGAACGACAACACCACCGAAGCCCTGAAGTGCATCCTGCTCAACGTGCGCTCACTGCACAGACACGCCGTTGAGATCTGGGACCTCCTCGACACCCTCTCACCAGACGTCGCCTTCTTCACAGAAACCTGGACCAACTCCTCCTCCAACCCCGACACGCCACCGCCATCCCCGACGGATACAAGATCCAGAGAAAACACCGCCCCAACCGCCCAGGAGGAGGACTCGCCATCGCACACAAGAGCTCCCTCCGACTCTCCAACTCCACCACGAATGACTCCCTCTCCACCGCCAAACACCTTCACTTCCAGATCCAGACCAGCCCTAGAACCACCCTCCGCGGCACCCTCACCTACAGACCCCCCGTACCTTGCGCCCCCTTCGCAACAACCATCGCCGACCACATCGCACCACACGCCATCGCATCCATGGACTACATACTCATCGGGGACCTGAACTTCCACCTCGATAACCCCAGCGACCCCCAATTCCACCACCCTCCTGGACAACCTCGCCAACATCGGCCTGAAACAGCTCGTCACCACGCCCACCCACAAGGCAGGACACACCTTCGACCCCATCTTCGCAGGAGGCAACAGCATCCATTTCAGCCACACCTCCCAACCCCCCTGGACGGACCACCACTGTGTACATTTCAACGTCAACAAACCCACCGCCCCCAAACCCGCACCGCGCCCTCCAAGAAAGAATTGGAGCAAAATCACTGAGGAGCAACTCAACTCCGCCCTCAACCGTGACACCCCCACCACACCGACCGACGCCAACCTTGCAGCCAAGGAACTCCACAGATGGAACACCAACTGTGCAGATGAGATCGCACCCCTGCGCAACTCTGACAGACAGCGCCCCAGGAAGGCCACCTGCTTCACCACCGACCTCCAAGAATCCAGACGCACCTGCAGACGTCTCGAGAAGAACTGGAGAAACAACAAAACACCAGAAGATCGCACCACCTACAAAAATGTCATGACGGAATACCACCAACGCATCAGATCCACCAAGAGGACCTTCATCCGAAACAAGGTCCTCGCCAACACCAGCAACTCCAAGGAACTCTTCAGCGTCATCCAGGAATTCACCAAACCCACCAGCGAAACCACGGACATCACCCCCTCCCAGGACCTCTGCGACAAGCTTGGATCTTACTTTCATCTGAAAATCAAGGGCCTCTACGACCACTTCAACGACCAGACACCTGACTCCGAAACCACCGCCCTCTCCAGCAACAACAGCCAGCCTACCATCTCCTCATGGACCACAGTGACCACAGAAGACACCACCTCGACCATGAAAGGCATCCACTCAGGGGCCCCCACGGACCCTTGCCCACCACACATCTACCACAGAGCCGCCACCGCCATCGCCCCAGAACTACAACACACCATCAACACCACCCTCACGACCGGCACCTTTCCCGACAACTGGAAACGCGCAGAAGTCAGACCTCTGCTCAAGAAGCCCTCAGCAGACCCCACAGACCTCAAGAACTACCGACCCATCTCCCTCCATCCCTTCGCGGCCAAAGTCACTGAAAAGATCGTCAATGCCCAGCTAACAAAATTCATCGAAGAAAACGCCATCCTTGACCCCTCCCAATCCAGATTCCGCAGCAACCACAGCACAGAGACCGCTCTTCTTGCCGCCACAGACGACATCCGCACCCTCCTCGACCAAGGACACACCGCGGCCTTGATCCTACTCGACCTATCCGCAGCGTTCGACACCGTCTCCCACAGCGCACTCACCGCCAGACTCCATGACGCCGGCATACAGGGAATCGCCCTCGACTGGATCCGCTCCTTCCTCACCGGTAGAACCCAAAGGATCAGACTGCCACCCTTCCTCTCCGAACCCACGGAAATCAACTGCGGAGTACCCCAAGGATCGTCGCTCAGCCCCACTCTCTTCAACATCTACATGGCCCCCTTCGCCGCCATCGTCAGACAGCACAGACTCAGCATAGTATCCTACGCCGACGACACCCAGCTCATCCTCTCCCTCACCAAGGACCCCGTCACCACCAGACTCAACTTCCAGGAAGGAATGAAGAACGTCGCAGCCTGGATGAGCAGCAGCTGCCTGAAGCTCAACTCGGAGAAGATAGAGGTCCTTGTCCTCGGACCCTTGTCCTCTTCATGGGACAACTCCTGGTGGCCCACCGCCCTTGGCAGCCCTGCCACCCCCATGGACCACGCTCCGAACCTCGGATTCGTACTCAACTCCTCCCTCTGCATGACCCGACAGGTCAACGCCGTCGCCTCCAGCTGCTTCAACACCCTCCGCATCCTCCGAAAAACCTTCAAGTGGATCCCGCCCGAATCACGGAAGACCATCACCCACGCACTCATAACCAGCAGACTGGACTACGGAAATGCCCTCTATGCCAGAATCAACAAATCCCTGCTCCATCCAGAACACCGCAGCCAGACTCGTCCTCAGAATCCCATGACGGGAACACATCATCCAGCACCTGCGCAACCTCCACTGGCTCCCCGTCGAGAAGAGAGTCACCTTCAAGATACTCACCCACGCCAACAAATGCCTCCACAACACCGGACCCCAATACATCAATGAGAGAATCTCCTTCCAAGTACCCAAGAGAAACCTTCGATCCGCCGACCTCGCCCTCGTCGAAACCCCATGCATCCACAGAGCCAGAACAGGTGGAAGAGCCTTCTCCTACATCGCGGCCAAGTCCTGGAACGAGCTCCCGATCGACATCAGACGCGCCCCCTCCCTGAACACCTTCAGGAAGACGCTCAAGACCTGGCTCTTCGACTGAACGGAGCTGCTTACCCCCCCTCCCCCCACCCCAGCGCCTTGGGACCCTCACGGGTGAGTAGTGCGCTTACAATTCCCCTGATTGATTGATTGTGGTAAATGATGAAGGCAGACATGGCAGGTAAGCTTGGAGGCTTTAATCAAGTAGGAGACAAGATGAGAGCGGACTCTTCCAAGTCAGGGAAACAACTGACTTGGAAGAGAACACTCATGTTTAAACAAAGAGAAAGAATACATAAGTATGTACATTCTTTAAAGACTAGACCGCAAAGCATGTACTACGCATCTTCCCCCTTCCCAATGGTCCAAAGACAAAAAAAACGAAAAAAACCCACAAAGTACAAGTACAAACAGGTGAGAAAAGGAGTAAAAAGAAAATCTAAAACTAAGGAGGAGACTTCAACAGACCAAGTCCTTGAGATAAACAGGCGGTCTACGACACCTCACGGAACGAGAAGAACATGAACCCTCAGGGCCAAGTAAAGAACCACTAGTTTGAGAAGAACTCAAACTACCCGAAGACCCACCCACAGGAATCAAGGAGTCGCCCCCGCCAAGGCCGGCACCTGACAGGACCGGACTGGGAGCACCCTCAAACTCCTGTGCCAGGACATAGCCACTGCTGAGAGGACTTTCCTGTCTGTGAAACCCACCACACTTTTGGTAGAGAGCAACACGTCGAAAATTCCAACGCTCACCATTATCCAGGACAACACAATGACTAAAAACCTTTCTGAATGTGTAGGGCTCCTTGAACTTTGAGGGACCTCTCCCAATTCTACCACTCCTCACCTTCACCAAGTCACCCACCTTGAACCGACAGGGGATAACCAAATTCTTATTAGACTCCACCGAAACACCACCCAAAGTCACTTACTCCCTCATCCATGTGGGAACCAATTTAGAGCCGGGAGCTCTACCCCTCATCAACTCAAAAGGAGATTTCTCCCCATCACCATGAGGAGTGGTCCGGTAGGCCCAAAGCATTTCATCCACCACTTTGCGCACAACAGAACCATTGGCAGAAGCCATCTGGATCATCCCTTTCACAACTTTGTTGACCCGCTCACACAAACCATTCCCTTGAAGGTTATAAAAAGAAGTGCTGTTAGGGGCAATTCCACAATCCTTCAAAAAGCCTTGCATCTCCCTTGAGACTAACTGAGTACCGTTATCCGTAATAAGAACAGAAGGAATGCCCTCATCCCTAAATAACTCTCCTAAAAACTTAATGGTACTCTCAGTAGTGACATCGCTCACAAACTTGACAGACAACCACTTCGAAAAAACATCCACAACCACAATGCCAAACCTGTCCATTTCGTGTAACTCTCCCATCGGGCCAATAAAATTCAGACAAATGCTGTGCCAAGCCATACCAGGATTCTCAATATGTCCAGCACCTGCCTTACTGCCCACTTTCAACCTCTTTTCGCCCTCCTTGCACACAGGGCAGCATTCCACCCAATTGACCACCTGTCCATCCAAACCAGGCCACCAAAAATGGGTTTTCAAATGACGTTGGGTTAATGTTTGACCAAGATGTCCCTCGTGGGCCAAAGGGAATAACTTTTTCCTAATGCCAAAAGGGGGAACAAACTTCTCACCCCTCATCAACACACCATCCCCACACAAAGACAAGATTTTGATATAAGGACGAACAGAAACAGGAACACAACTCTCTCTCCTGGATCCCGCCTTCAACAAACTGACAACTACACGTACAGTGTGATCAACCTCCATCTCACGCGTCCAATCAATCGCATCAAATGCACCTTCACCCACAAAAACCGCATCTTCCACCGAGGCTACCACAATGTCCTCCTCCCCTTCCCTAAACGCAGGACCTTCAACCAACTTCCAATCAACAGACATCCTAGACAAACAGTCAGCTTGGACATTCCTCCACCCATGAATGCATTCTACCTCATTCTGAAATTCTTGTAGTTGGAAGCCAATTTTGCAAGCCTTGCAGACCCTTTGCCAGTACCACCAGGAGAAAGGATCTAAATATCTAAATCAAGGGTTTGGTTCGAAGTAAAAACTTGGTACCCCAGAGGTAGGTACGAAAGTACTCCACCCCCCCAAGACGCCGCAAGGGCCTCCCTCTCAATGACTAAGTAATTCTGTTCAGCCTGGGTCAATGTCCTAGAGGCAAAGGCTACCGTTCCTTCAGACCCCGCTTTACGCTGCGATAACATGGCACCTAAGCCAGTAGCGCTGGCATCCACAGTGAGGATTGACTTACAGTTTAAGTCAAAGGAAGTTAAAACATTAGCTTCACAGATCTCTTTCTTAATGTTGTTAAAACAATCCTGATGTTGTACATCCCATACAAAACTCACCCCCTTCTTGAGCAAACCCCTCAAACAGGCAGTTTTGTCTAAAAAATTATTTACAAACTTAGCATAGTATTCAATTAAGCCCATAAATGACCTTAATTGATCTTTGTCTAAGGGAGGAGGGGCCAAATTGATGGCACTACAAAGACTTTTTTTTGGTTTAACACCAGAAGCACTAATGGTGTATCCAAGATATTCAATCTGCTCCACCAAGAATTTACATTTCTCTTTGCGAAGTGTGAGACCCACATTGGACAATCTTTCTAAAACGAGTTTCAGAATAACATTGTGCTCCTCCACAGATTTCCCGTATATTAAAATGTCATCTTGGAAATAAATTCTGTTGTTAATTCCTTTAAAAATGTCAGTAACCATGCGCTGGAAAACACTTTCGGCTGAAGTTAACCCAAAAGGCAATCGCGTGAATTGAAAGGTACCTTCGGGGGTAATGAACACCGTGAGATGTTTAGAGTCATTGTGCAGTTTAATCTGAAGATAAGCGCTCTTGATTTCGAGTTTAGAAAAAACCTTAGCATCTTTAAGGGTAGACACCAATTCAGTGATATTCGGAAGTGGAAATGTGTCAGCCACAACGCACTGATTCAAAGATCTCAAATTCACACAGAATCTCAATTTGCTATCAGCCTTCTTCATAATAACCACGGGAGAAATCCAGGGAGAAGCCTCCACCGGTTCGATCACTCCCGCATCAAGCATTTCCTTGATAAGATTCTTAACCTCCTCCTTCACCACAATAGGGACTCGTCTGACCTTATGTTGTACTGGTACTGCATCTTTTTTTAACAAAATGCGATGTACATAGCCTTTGAGCTGACCAAGCTCTTCTCTAAAAACAGCATCTGCCCCCTTAAGAACGCACTCCACACTCTCATCATCAATTGCCATACCTTGCATAGGTGCTCTGGGATTTACAATAATCCGCAAATCATACTGGTGCACCCACCCGAGGATGGGTGGACCTTGCTCCGCCACATACACTTTACCTTGGATTTCCCTGCCAGAAAATGTGATGTGAGCATCAAAGTTCTCCAAAATATTGATGGATTCGTCTTGGTAACCACCTGGGGAAATGTCTTTTGGCAGAAGCCCTTTGTCAACCCACAGATCTTCAAACAAACTCATGGGAATTATGGTATATTTGGATCCGGTATCCTCCATCAGACATACCTCGCATCCATCAACAGAAAACATAGCTTTGGGCCTATTCTTTCTTCTGTAATTGTCATCAGACACACCTCACCACCAACCACCAAAATTGTGTCCCCATGGGAACAATCAGCTCTTCGACTCCCTGCACATAGGCCACTCTAGAACGAGATTTACTCTTACAAACCCTGGCATAATGACCCACTCGACCACATTTCAAACACTCTTGCTTGGCTGCAAAACAAAATGTTGAATCCGAGGAGTGCGCAACACTCCCGCACCTATTGCATGTTTTAAGACCGGAGGTCTTTGAGGTGAAAGGTCTCTTGAACAACTTCCCTTTGTTTTTAATGGCAGCTACTACACTTAAGTCATCATCACTGCGGTCAATGTCTCGAATATCGCAATCAGAAACTTTAGAAACATCATGGCTGAGATTTCTCTTCTCCAGCTCCCTCATGCATCCTTCAGATTGTTCAACAACTTTAGCTAAATCAATGGCTGTTTTAAGGGAGGGATTCTTTGCTGTCCAAAGTCTTTCCTGTATTTTCTTATTATTGCATTGAACGATAAGCTGATCTCTTATTAGCTTGTCCGTCATCAGACCAAATTTACATTTAATGGACAATTCCCTAAGTCTCGCTATGAATTCATCTATGGACTCGCCTTGTTTCTGATGTTGGGTATAGAATTTATATCTATTCATGACCAGATTCTCCTTTTTTACTTACCTGGCTTCCAACCTGCAAATGGCTTCTTTATACTCATCAGGCATGTGTTGACCGTTGGCCTGTAAAGCTTGAGGTAAATAACGAAAAACACATTGTCCTTCTTTCCCTAAAGTGTTGAGTAAAAGTGCTTTCTTTTTTTTAGCAGAGATCTCTTGACCATCAAGTGCATCAAGGTAATTCTCAAACATTAGAATCCAATCGTCCCATGGTATGCTGGGAGAACCTGCTTGTGGCAAAAAGTTAGGTGGCAAGACGACAGAGATTTGGGCAGAAGCCATAGTGCAAAAGGTAAGCAAGACTGCAGAACAAGACTGAAATAACCCCCTAAATACGGAAAATGCTGAGAGTACCTTTGAAACTGTAGTAAACAGGTGTGTATAACACCGAGAAGACAGATGCCACAGTGTGATATACAGCGGGTGTGTATATCACAGAAGAAATCGTAGAAATCCCTTTTCGAAATGTCGTGCTGATGGAGATCGTCTCCGTAAAGCTGTTACTAGGATACACAGTGTTTTCAGGCAAGCACAAAATGTCCGACAACGTGGGCACGCAAGCGTAATGCGTGTTGACGCTTGGCGTTGCTTGGCAACGGGTTAGAAAACAACAACGAAGTGCGTCAGCGCGACGCTCTCAACTCCCCGCTTGCGTTGCTGGGTAACAGCTGGTAGCAAGAACAGCGCTTCCGTTGCCTGGAGACTGCTTGCGTTGAAACAGCTAGCTTCACCGGGATGATGATGAGACTGACGTCACTCAGGGGAACCGCTGTGGATCAGACGTCATCCACTGAAACCTCCATATCTCTTCCTTTCGCGGTATCTCCACACGAATCTTCGTGCCGAGGAAACAAAGTGACACGCCTTCTCTTGGCGTTAAGGCTGTCCGCTCTCACATACATTTGGCTTCGTGAAAAGCGATTCCTCCAATGCTGCCTCTCCAAGTTGAAACCTCTGCGTGCTGGCTGGAGCAAGGTGATACAGTCGAGGTCCAGATAAGATCGTCGCCAAAGTGTGTGAGAAGTTGGCCTGGCATATGCTGTCCACTAATTATAGTGGGCACCTTGCACCAGTCCAAATCGACTCTTATGGTAGATAGGTTAAAGACAACCTTATTGAAAGCTATCCTAGTGGTAGCTATGGAGAGCAGCCTTCAGGCTAAGTCTTGAAGGAATGTAAAGCAGCTTGTTTTACCAGTCTATAATCTCTTGAGTGACCAAATGAAAGAGCACCACACCAGGTATATATTCAAAATATATGTATTTATTACTAAACACACCCCTCTAGTCTCTTTATGAGGCTAGAGTTCGAAGTACATAAGTTATAAGATCTTAAATCACAGTAATAGCACAAATACACGTTTGGGCCCTAGGGCGTACCAAACCATATACCAATAAAGTGGTATGCGAACCACGACTGAACTAGAGCACTAGGCCTAGAGCCTCTAGAAGTGCTTGGACCACAAGGAACCACCCAAGGTAGTGACACAGGGGACCCACGGGAGATGCGTGCAGTGTAAAGACACAACCGCGATACGCCGTTAACTTCTATGGAGAAAGTCGGGATCGGGAAAATAGAGGAAAGGGACACTTACAAGAGGACTAGGACAAAACCCTTTGAGATCTAGGACTTTGAAGAGTCTCTACCCACGGGAGCACCGGAGTACTCGTGTTACCTCACCCAGGGAAGCCGGGTGCATAGGTGCCTTTCGGGGTCGGGTTTCGTCGTCGATTCGAATGGCGATCTGCTGCAAATTGCTGCTGGCGGCCAAGAGAAAAGTGTCCGGGTGGATCCAAGAGTGGATCGGAGTTCTGGTGAACCTGAAAGCAGAGGGGACAGAGTCTGGGTCACTAGCCAGTGACCAGGAAGGCGATGGACAGATGCCCACCGATGTCGAGTGCTTCAGGTGCGTTGATGGTCGTCTTGACTCTTCAGCCACGAGGTCCAGGAGGCGTTGTCGGCAACCAGGAGCAGGATTCGGGCTGGTACACGATGTCTGTCGAGTGCTGAGGTGTCGGCGACCGGATTGGACCCAACAAGCCTTGGCAACGGCAAGTCTCGAGGAAGATGTAGATCGTCGATGGTACAGACCAGCAAGGACTGTGGAACTCACCCAGCGAGGGTGAGTGAGGGCAGGCCTGGAGCAACCAGGATGCCAAGTAAGAAAAGGATTGGCCTTCGTTAAGGGCTACTAGCCAACGGGCTAGCGACCGCGAAGGAGCCTCGTGACGCCGCACGTGGAGCTGGCTTACAGGACACTCGTGGAGTGGGGGCCAGTGATCTTCGGTGCAGGTGGTGCTGGAGGCTAGGGCTACTCGGAGCCCAAAGCACGACTTCTTGGGAGACCCAGAAGATGATGCACTGGCAAATGTGCTCGGTGTCCAGGGGTCACGGTCTCAAGTCACCCACGATAGCCAAGGGCCTCAGCTTTGCTGGGGACTCAGGGTAGCCTCGGGAAGTCTGAGAATCCGCCTCTGGTGATGCGATGACTTCGGCGTCCGACGGGAGCTTCAGTAATGCGAACCGGACAGATGCTTCTTTGGTGCCTGCCAAGCAGGGGAGTCACTCCTTGACCCCAAGGGAGATTCTTCAGTCCTCTAATCTTGTCGTAGAGCGTCGAAGGTCCAGGATACAGTGTCAGAGTTTCGTCCAGGTATAATCTAAAGTCCTAAGGACTGGGTTCCTACCTTTATTCTAAAAATAGGGGTTGGACTACTCTGTGGCCCCACCTATGGGTGGGTCAGGGCAGAGGGGTGGCTACACCCCTTTCCTTTGTCCAGTTCGCGCCAAAGCAGGGGCTGCAAGCCCTGATCCGGTTTGAACTGGGGTATGCACAGGGACACCAAATGTGCCCCCAGTGCAGGACTTCAAAGCACACAGATGGTGCTCCCGCCCAGCCCCAATACACATTATCCTGTCTGGGGAGGTGGTCACACCTCCCTGGGACAGGAAACCTATTGTCCAGGCCTCCCCTGCCGGAGTTTCGTCCAGCAGCAGGAGGCCAGACTCGTGTCTGTGGCAGCAGCATCCATTTTGTGATGCCAGGGCTTTGGAGAGAAGTTACCGGGTTAGTCAGGGTTAACATGTCTTTCCTCTAGAAGGGTGGAATGCTACCCCCGCCGCCAGAATTGGCGGGGGGTAGTATTCCAAGATGTTTGACACCAAACACGACATGTTTAGGTGCAGCCATTCCAAAGTTAGCATTTTACCGCGAGGATATAATGCGCTTAAGAGTATATGGTCAGGCTGCACTACAAACAGCATCAGAGATGGTCTCCGAACGCTGCAGAGGGGCCCTGCTCATGCAGGGGCACCCTCTCACATAGGAACCATGCACTCTGCCTTTAGGATTGATAAGGCCTGCCTTAGGAGTGACTTATAGGTTGATATGTGTGTATGTATTTCGTGATATAGGTAACCTATATCACAGTAAGGGGTGCATGCACCACCTTACCCAGGCTGCAGTAGCAGACCTGTGGTGTCAGTTTGGATGGCCTTCCAGGGGTGGCATAATACATGCTGCAGCCCCTGGCAGGCCTCTGAGGTACCTATGCCCTTGGTACATAGTATACCATATACTAGGAACTTATAAGGGCACTCCAGATCCCAATCAGTGATGTGCCTAAGGCACATGGAAACCATTTTAGAGAGGAAGCAGCTAGGCTGGGGTTCTGATTAGCAGGGCCCCAGCCAGACTAATGTCGAAAAACAGTGAAGCATCAGCAAAAAGTGGGGGTACCCATGTGAAGCAGATCCTACTCTCCTACACAACCCCCCCAAACGTAGGGACATTAAACTAACCTTGCCCAGTTAAGTCTTCATGTTCTAAGTGGAAATACCTAGAGAGTCCATCTGCATTCGCATGGTTACTCCCAGGCCTATGTTCCACTGTAAAGTCCATCCCCTGTAGGGAAATGGACCACCTAAGCAGTTTGGGGTTTTCACCCTTCATTTGTTTTAGCCATAAGAGGGGCTTATGGTCTGTCTGAACCAGGAAGTGTGTACCAAACAAGTATGGCCTCAACTTCTTCAGAGCCCAGACCACAGCAAAGGCCTCCTCTCTATGGCTGACCAACGTTTCTCTCTAGGGGTCAGCCTTCTGCTAATAAAAGCTACTGGCTGATCCTGACCTTCTTCATTCAATTGTGACAGTACAGCCCCTACCCCCAATTCAGATGCATCTGTTTGAACAATGAACTTCTTGGAGTAATCAGGACTCTGCAGAATTGGAGCAGTGCACATGGCCTGCTTGAGGTCATCAAATGCCTTTTGACAGCTAACTGTCCACTGAACCTTTTTGGGCATTTTCTTAGAAGTTAAGTCATTCAAGGGTGTCACTATTGATCCATACCCCTTGACAAATCTCCTATAATACCCAGTCAGGCCTAAGAAGGCTCTCACCTGAGTCTGGGTAGTGGGAGCAGTCCAGTCCATGATGGTCTGGATCTTGCTCTGCAAAGGTTGAACCTGGCCTCCACCCACAAGGTGGCCCAGGTACACAACCTGACTCTGCCCTATCTGGCACTTAGTGGCCTTGATAGTCAGGCCTGCCTTTTGCAGGGCCTGTAAAACATTCCTGAGGTGGACCAGGTGATCCTCCCAGGTGGAGCTAAAGACAGCAATATCATCTAGATAAGCTGCACTATAGGCTTCCAGTCCTGTGAGAACTGTGTTCACCAACCTCTGGAAAGTGGCAGGTGCATTCTTCAGACCAAAGGGCATTACCACAAATTGATAATGCCCACTAGGGGTTGAGAATGCTGTCTTGGGCTTTGCAGTATAAGCTAGTCTGATCTGCCAGTAGCCAGCTGTTAGGTCAAATGTGCTGAGATATTTGGCAGAGGCCAAAGTATCTATGAGCTCATCTGCCCTGGGTATTGGATGGGCATCAGTCCTAGTGACTGCATTGAGACCCCTGTAGTCTACACAAAACCTCATCTCTCTTTTTCCACCACTGGTGTGAGGTTTCGGTACTAGGACTACTGGACTAGCCCAAGGGCTATCTGAGGGCTCAATTACTCCCAATTCCAACATTTTCTGGACTTCAGTCCTTATACAGTCCCTGACATGGTCAGGTTGCCTATAAATCTTGTTTTTAATAGGCAGACTGTCCCCAGTGTCCACTTCATGAGTGCACCAGGTGGTCTGACTGGGTGTCAGTGAAAACATATGTCGAAACTGATTGAGGACTTGCCTGCAATCAGTTTGTTGCTGGGTAGTGAGGCTGCCTGCCAAGGCTACACCATCAACTGACCCATCGTCAGGGTTCTGTGAGAGCAGGTCAGGGAGTGGGTCACTCTCTTCCTCCTGCCCTTCATCAGTAGCCATGAGCAAGCCCATGTCTGCCCTGTCCACATATGGTTTTAACCTGTTGACATGGAGAACCCTGTGGGGACTCCTGGGTGTTCCTAGGTCTACTAAATAAGTGACCTCACCCTTCTGCTCAACAATAGTGTGGGGTCCACTCCATTTGTCTTGGAGAGCTGCTGGGGCCACTGTCTCCAACACCCACACCTTCTGTCCTGGCTGGTAAACAGTCAGAACAGCTCTTTGGTCATGCCAGGCCTTCTGAAGTTCCTGGCTAGCCTCAAGGTTTTTGGTTGCCTTTTCATGTACTCAGCCATCCTGGAGCGGAGACCAAGTACATAGTCCACTATATCTTGCTTTGGGGGCTTGAGAGGTAACTCCCATCCTTCCTTCACCAAGCACAGTGGACCCCTCACAGGGTGGCCAAACAGAAGTTCAAAAGGGCTGTAACCAACCCCTTCTGAGGCACCTCCCTATATGCGAATAAAAGGCAGGGCAAGAGTATGTCCCATCTACGCCTAAGCTTTTCTGGGAGCCCTTTAATCATGCCCTTCAAGGTTTTGTTGAATCTCTCAACTAAACCATTGCATTGTGGGTGATAGGGTGTGGTGAACTTATAAGTCACTCCACACTCCTTCCACATTGCTTTCAAGTACCCAGACATGAAGTTAGCACCCCTGTCTGATACTACCTCCTTAGGAAAGCCCACTCTTGAGAAGATTCCCAGGAGGGCCCTTGCCACCACAGGTGCTGTAGTGGTCCTGAGGGGAATAGCTTCTGAGTACCTGGTGGCATGATCCACTACCACCAGGATAAACCTGTGCCCAGAGGCTGTTTGGGGATCCATGGGACCAACAATGTCAATCCCTACCCTCTCAAAGGGCACCCCCACCACAGGTAGTGGTATCAGGGGGCCTTTGTAGTGCCACCTGCTTTGCCACTGGCTTGGCAGGTTACACAGGAGCGACAAAACTCCTTACTGTCTTCAGACATGTGGGGCCAGTGAAAGTGAGGGACAATTCTGTCCCAAGTCTTGTTCTGGCCCAGGTGTCCTGCTAAGGGAATATCATGGGCTAGGGTCAATAGGAAGCCCCTGAACTTCAAAGGTATTACCAACCTCCTGGTAGCACCAGGTTTGGGGTCTCTACTCTCTGAGTACAGGAGTCCATCATCCCAATACACTGTATGGGGACCACTAGCTTTCCCAGCAGCCTCAGCAGCAGCTTGCTGTCTGAGGGGTTCAAGGGAGGGGCAGCTCTGCTGCTCCTGGCTCAGATCTGCCCTAGAAGGTCCCCCTGTCCCCAAGAACTCAACCTGGTCAGGTTCAAGTTCCTCTGGGACAGTTCCTTCTTCAGGGCTGAGATCATCCCCCTCAAGGGACTGATCTTCCTCCTGAGCCAAGGGGGAAGGCACTGCCTTAACCCTACTACTCCTCCTCTTGGAAGGCACTTGGTCCATTCTTCCAGAATCCAAGGCCTGTTCAGTGCTAGACATTTTGGCTTGTGACCTGGTCACAGCAAACACATCTGCAGGGATCCCCAGCATTTCTGCATGGGTCCTGAGCTCCACTTCTGCCCAAGCAGAAGTCTCTAAGTCATTGCCAAGCAAGCATTCGACTGGTAGGTTTGCACTTACCACAACCTTCTTAAGGCCAGTTACCCCTCCCCAGGAGAAGTTAACAACTGCCAGAGTATGGTCTGTTCTGACATTGCTAGCATTGGTCACTTGGTACATCTCACCAAGCATAACTTGCCCAGGCAGCACAAGGTCTTGTGTCACCATTGTGACACTTGCCCCTGTGTCCCTAAATGCCAAAGCCTCACGTCCATTAATTAAAGGCTGTTGTCTGTACTTGCCCAGATTACTGGGACTCACAGTGGAGGTCACATCCATGCCTCCATCACAGACTAACACAGCCTGAGTCAGTTCCCTGACTAAGTCAGAGCCCAACTCAGTTCCCAGGGTGAACCCTACTAAACCCTTTGCTGGAGCACTTCCACCAACTGTACTAGGGGGAACAGGTGCCTTAGGGGCATTGGTGGGTGCTGGACTGGAGTCTTTGGACTTGGTGCAATCACTGGTCCAGTGGGTCTTTCGCTTACAGACCTTGCACCATGGTTTTCTTTGGCCTTTACCTTTGGTAGACTGGGAATCCCCACCAGAAGAAGATTTTTGGGGGCCTGATGAAGACTTTTGATCTTTACCCTTCTCCCCACCCTTGTCAGAGTTCTTAGCATCTTGCTTCTTGGTTTCCCCACCTTGGTTCTGTACCTTCTGCTTCACCCTGGTCCTGACCCATTTGTCTGCCTTCTTTCCCAATTCTTGGGGAGAGGTCAGATCAGAGTCTACCAGGTATTGATGCAACAGCTGATTTTGACAGTTATTAAGAATCTGCTCCCTCATTATCAGATTATACAATCCTGAGAAGTCACACACCTTACTGCCCATCAACCAGCCTTCCAGAGCCTTGGCAGAACAATCCACATAGTCTACCCAGTCTTGAGTCTGTGCTTTTTGGGTGTCTCTGAACTTCAACCTGTACTGTTCAGTGGTTAGGCCAAACCCATCAATAAGAGCACTCTTCAAGACCTTGTAATTGTCAGCATCCTCCTCTCTAACAGTGAGGAGCTTATCTCTACCTTTGTCAGCAAAGGAGAGCCACAAGATTGCTGCCCACTGCTCCTGAGGGACCTTCTGTACTTTACAGGCCCTTTCTAAAGCAGTTATCCATTTGTGGATATCATCCCCACTCTGGTAGGGAGGGACAATCTTGCTCAGGTTCCTATGGTCATAGGACCTTTCCCTATCTCTAGGGACATGGCTGCCACCATGGGACTCTAGTCCCAACTTTCTTCTCTCTCTAAGGAGATCTAGGGATTCTCTATCTAAAGCTAATTGCTTTTTTCTGAGTTCCAGCTGAGTTTCCTCATACTGGACTAGCCTCTTTCTTCTCTCATGAGAGGATTCTCTCCTATGAGATGAGACAGAGCTCCCTATAGAGGTGCCAGAGTGGTTAGACTCCTGAGAAGGAGACCTAGACCTTCTGGGCACACTCTTAATCCTTCCTGGGGGACAAAGAGAGCATCATTCTGATCCTCCTCTTCCTCTTCCTCAGGAGGGGTTGGATTATCCAGGTCAGGGCCATTGTCGCCCTCCTGGCCAGTTTCAGAGGGGGGGGCTGGGGGTATTGGTACCCCTGGCCTCCTCCTCTTCTTCTGCCCCACCCTCAGCTCCTACCCCTCCAGTCTCTCCGGAGGCGTGGGTTCGAATCCCACCGCTGCCACCAATGTGAGAAGTTGGCCTGGCATATGCTGTCCACTAATTATAGTGGGCACCTTGCACCAGTCCAAATCGACTCTTATGGTAGATAGGTTAAAGACAACCTTATTGAAAGCTATCCTAGTGGTAGCTATGGAGAGCAGCCTTCAGGCTAAGTCTTGAAGGAATGTAAAGCAGCTTGTTTTACCAGTCTATAATCTCTTGAGTGACCAAATGAAAGAGCACCACACCAGGTATATATTCAAAATATATGTATTTATTACTAAACACACCCCTCTAGTCTCTTTATGAGGCTAGAGTTCGAAGTACATAAGTTATAAGATCTTAAATCACAGTAATAGCACAAATACACGTTTGGGCCCTAGGGGCGTACCAAATCATATACCAATAAAGTGGTATGCGAACCACGACTGCACTAGGCCTAGAGCCTCTAGAAGTGCTTTGACCACAAGGAACCACCCAAGGTAGTGACACAGGGGACCCACGGGAGACGCGTGCAGTGTAAAGACACAACCGCGATACGCCGTTAACTTCTATGGAGAAAGTCGGGATCGGGAAAATAGAGGAAAGGGACACTTAAAAGAGGACTAGGACAAAACCCTTTGAGATCTAGGACTTTGAAGAGTCTCTACCCACGGGAGCACCGGAGTACTCGTGTTACCTCACCCAGGGAAGCCGGGTGCATAGGTGCCTTTCGGGGTCGGGTTTCGTCGTCGATTCGAATGGCGATCTGCTGCAAAGTGCTGCTGGCGGCCAAGAGAAAAGTGTCCGGGTGGATCCAAGAGTGGATCGGAGTTCTGGTGAACCTGAAAGCAGAGGGGACAGAGTCTGGGTCACTAGCCAGTGACCAGGAAGGCGATGGACAGATGCCCACCGATGTCGAGTGCTTCAGGTGCGTTGACGGTCGTCTTGACTCTTCAGCCACGAGGTCCAGGAGGCGTTGTCAGCGACCAGGAGCAGGATTCGGGCTGGTACACGATGTCTGTCGAGTGCTGAGGTGTCGGCGACCGGATTGGACCCAACAAGCCTTGGTAACGGCAAGTCTCGAGGAAGATGTAGATCGTCGATGGTGCAGACCAGCAAGGTCTGTGGAACTCACCCAGCGAGGGTGAGTGAGGGCAGGCCTGGAGCAACCAGGATGCCAAGTAAGAAAAGGATTGGCCTTCGTTAAGGGCTACTAGCCAACAGGCTAGCGACCGCGAAGGAGCCTCGTGACGCCGCACGTGGAGCTGGCTTACAGGACACTCGTGGAGTGGGGGCCAATGATCTTCAGTGCAGGTGGTGCTGGAAGCTAGGGCTACTCGAAGCCCAAAGCACGACTTCTTGGGAGACCCAGAAGATGATGCACTGGCAAATGTGCTCGGTGTCCAGGGGTCACGGTCTCAAGTCACCCACGATAGCCACGGGCCTCAGCTTTGCTGGGGACTCAGGGTAGCCTCGGGGAAGTCTGAGAATCCGCCTCTGGTGATGCGATGACTTCGGCGTCCGACGGGAGCTTCAGTAATGCGAACCGGACAGATGCTTCTTTGGTGCCTGCCAAGCAGGGGAGTCACTCCTTGACCCCAAGGGAGATTCTTCAGTCCTCTAATCTTGTCGTAGAGCGTCGAAGGTCCAGGATTCAGTGTCAGAGTTTCGTCCAGGTATAATCTAAAGTCCTAAGGACTGGGTTCCTACCTTTATTCTAAAAATAGGGGTTGGACTACTCTGTGGCCCCACCTATGGGTGGGTCAGGGCAGAGGGGTGGCTACACCCCTTTCCTTTGTCCAGTTCGCGCCAAAGCAGGGGCTGCAAGCCCCTGATCCGGTTTGAACTGGGGTATGCACAGGGACACCAAATGTGCCCCCAGTGCAGGACTTCAAAGCACACAGATGGTGCTCCCGCCCAGCCCCAATACACATTATCCTGTCTGGGGAGGTGGTCACACCTCCCTGGGACAGGAAACCTATTGTCCAGGCCTCCCCTGCCGGAGTTTCGTCCAGCAGCAGGAGGCCAGACTCGTGTCTGTGGCAGCAGCATCCATTTTGTGATGCCAGGGCTTTGGAGAGAAGTTACCGGGTTAGTCAGGGTTAACATGTCTTTCCCTCTAGAAGGGTGGAATGCTACCCCCGCCGCCAGATTTGGCGGGGGGGTAGTATTCCAAGATGTTTGACACCAAACACGACATGTTTAGGTGCAGCCATTCCAAAGTTAGCATTTTACCGCGAGGATATAATGCGCTTAAGAGTATATGGTCAGGCTGCACTACAAACAGCATCAGAGATGGTCTCCGAACGCTGCAGAGGGGCCCTGCTCATGCAGGGGCACCCTCTCACATAGGAACCATGCACTCTGCCTTTAGGATTGATAAGGCCTGCCTTAGGAGTGACTTATAGGTTGATATGTGTGTATGTATTTCGTGACATAGGTAACCTATATCACAGTAAGGGGTGCACGCACCACCTTACCCAGGCTGCAGTAGCAGACCTGTGGTGTCAGTTTGGATGGCCTTCCAGGGGTGGCATAATACATGCTGCAGCCCCTGGCAGGCCTCTGAGGTACCTATGCCCTTGGTACATAGTATACCATATACTAGGGACTTATAAGGGCACTCCAGATCCCAATCAGTGATGTGCCTAAGGCACATGGAAACCATTTTAGAGAGGAAGCAGCTAGGCTGGGGTTCTGATTAGCAGGGCCCCAGCCAGACTAATGTCGAAAAACAGTGAAGCATCAGCAAAAAGTGGGGGTACCCATGTGAAGCAGATCCTACTCTCCTACACAGTGTGGTAAATGATGAAGGCAGACATGGCAGGTAAGCTTGGAGGCTTTAATCAAAAGTAGGAGACAAGATAAGAGCGGACTTGTTGGACTTGGCCCTTTTTGCAGGGTCATCCCTGAACTTTTTGCCTTCCTCCTGGTATTTTTTCTGAACTGGTGTGGGTGGTTTTAGGACTCTGGGCACTTTATCACTGCTGTCCAGTGTAAAGTGCATATGCTCTCTATGGTAAAACGTGGTAAGATTGGTCTACACCTGTTTGGCTAATTTAATTTACCTATTAGTCCCCAGTAATGTGGTATCTCATATACCCGGGACCAGTAAATTAAATGCTACTGGTGGGCTTGCAGCGCTGATTACGCCACCCACCGAAGTAGCCTTTCAAACCTGCCTCAGGCCTTTGCCAATGCAGGGCCTGCATGCACAGTTTACTGCTGCTGTGACGTGTCCCATAAAGTGGGTGCCACGTCTGTGACTCCCCTTTTTCTACATATCAGTCACCCCTAAGGTAGGCCCTAGCAAGCCCTATGGGCAGGGTGCATTTTGGGTAAAAGGTAGGACATGTGCCTTAGTTGTGTGGCATGTCCTGGTAGTGACAAACAGCCATTTTGGTTTCTCACTACTGTGAGGCTGCCCTCTCATAGGAATGCATTGGGGATTCCCTGATATGTGCTTCAGTGGTAATTCCTGACCAGAGAGGAGTAGAGTGGTCAAGTTTGGTATGTTTGGAATAGTGGTAATAAAAGCTGCGTAATGGTGTTCACAGATTTATGATCACTATTTTAGAAATGTCACTTTTAGAAGTGGGCATTTCTGTGTGCTATGTGTCTTTGTGCCTGCCTGTTTGTGGATCGACTGTCTGGTTTCAGTGTGACAGAGACAGTGGAGGTGCATTCCCTGTAGACAGCCTCTGGGGGAGGTTGAGGTGTGCCTGGCCCCTTCCTGGATGACCCAGCCCTGAGCTGAATAGGCCCTGGCTGCATGTAGAGTGGTGGGAGGAGATTTACCTTGCACCTGAATGGAGCATGTCTCCCTTGCAAAATGCTGCCTCCACCCCCTGTGGTCATGCTGCACCACTGAATGCAGGACTGGTTTGGACTGGGTTCAGAGACCCTTACTTCAAAGACATCAAAGACATTTTGGGGTACAAGTGTGTGCCCTAAACCCCCAGTAAATTAGATTACTTTGGGAATCAAGAGGATCCTTTGCCAAGGAGAACAGCGGGAGAAACTGGAGGAGGAGTACTGCCCCTTTGCTGTGTGCTGTCTGGCGTTGGCCTGCAGTAGCTGATTCTGCCAAGGAAAGGGATAAGGACTTTGCTGTGTGCTGTGTCCCCCTGCTTGAGAAGAGTCTCCAAGGGCCTGTGTGTGCTGGCCTCCTGTTTCCGAAGACTCAGGGACCTCAAAGTCTTCATCCTGTGAGCTACGTTTCACGATCTGTGGAACTTGGGCTAACCTCCATTGTGCTGCTGGGGGAGTTGGGGTGCTCTTCCAGAAACCCCCGAGCCCTGGATTGCCAACCCCCAGCTGAGGAGGTGCTCACTGGATTAATCAGCGCAGTGAGTGCTGTGACGTTCACCCTGTTTCCCGTCAACTTGATCGTGTGTTGAGCGTACTTTTCACAAGCTGGGAGGAGCGCTGTCGCTCTGCTCCCTGCACAGTGCATGTAGTGGAGCGCTGTATGCTCCTGTCCCTTGAGCCCAAGGTGTGGGCTCCCTGCGTCCTAACAGAAGGAAGGAGCATGAGCTGCTCGTGGCAGCACCGCCCGAAGGAATCCTCTCTTCGTCACCCCCCTTCCTGCGGCCGGAGAGGGAGGGAGGGAGGCGTGGCTGCCCGGCAGCGGGCCTGCGCGAAACTGCTGTGTCGTTGCTAGGCACCACCAAGGACTCCCTTCAGCAACCAGGATCTTTGTCACCACGCGGCGGTGACGGAAAAAGAAGATACGTGGCCCTGCCCAGCAGGACACCGCATCCACGAACAGAAGGCAGCGAGGACGCCCAACAGGAGTCTCCCAGGGCTGGACGGGGCTGCCCGGAGCTCCCGGCATTTCTCTGGCAGCCGCTGCGGGAGCCGGAGGCTGTGCAGCCCCCGCAGCCTTTGACCTCACCCTTTTGCTCATACAGCGCGGCTCCCAGATCGGGAGCCCCCCCTCGCCACACCGGCCACTTGGGGCCGGCGGGCCTACCTCACTGGGACATCCCCCATTTCGGGCCCCTACTCTGTCAAGAGCAGGCAGTAGCACTGCAGCCCACCCGGGGGCTCAAGAGCCGATCTCTCCAACTACGCATACCGCCCCGCTCCCTAGACCAAGGCGGTGGCGAGGTGCTCGTAAGCACCCCAAGGAGCCCGAATTGAGAGGAGGTTGGTGGGCTGTCACCCAGCCTTAGCTATGCTGTCCGTAGGCCAGGTAGCAGCCTTTGGGGGGAGGGGGTACTGATGGTAGTTTTCGGGCAGTCTGGGCTACCTGACTAAATTGATGTGCTTATCCATTTTGGGGCACTCTAAGGCCTGCCTGCTTTCTAATGGCCTAGGAGCAGATAGGCAATATGGAAGCAAGGTGACTGCCCAGATGATGTGTTACACTGTAATGATGTCTTCTTGATGTGATGTACCACCTGTGATGTTATGAGTCTGGCCTTATGGCAGCATAACAAATGGTTTATGGTTTATGTAATGTCCCCACAAGGGCCTAGGTGGCCAAGTGATGAGGTATGTGGATTTGTGCGTTCTAATGACCAGTGCCCAGCAGCACAGTAATCTGTGTAACGGTGGTCTCATGACTTTACATGCTTTCTTTTTGGACAAGTGTCTAGTGGCGCAGTGATTTATGTATGTGGTCTTAATGTGGTTCCTATGCTACGCAATGATTTATGGTTTTATATGTATATAATACAAAGGGTATTTTTGATATAACCTTGTGTGAAGTCTCTTTTGTGGTGTGCCTAGTGTGTCACTAGTGTGTGTGTGTGTGTGTGTATGTTGCGCAAACGCTTTACACATTGCCTCTGGGATAAGCCTGAGTGCTCTGCCAAGCTTGCAAGGGGGTGAGCAGGGGTTATCTTTGGTGTGTAACTCCCTTGCCCTGACTAGAGTGGTGGTTTCTGCCTGGCTTAGGCGCTTGCCCTAGCCAACCAGAAATCCCATTTCTAACAGGACTCTTCCAAGCTGGTCAGGGAAACAACCGACTTGGAAGAGAACACTCATGTTGAAACAGAGACATAGAATATATAAGCATGTACATTCTTTAAAGACTAGACCGCACAGCATGTACTACATTGTCCCTGGTGTGTGTTTTTGTTTTCCTGGCATCCACACTGTCTCTCAGGATCCCTCTGCCTGAAGAGCCCCAGGAGGTAGCAGCACCCAGAGGCCATGGATTGGGCTGCGGACTGTACACACAGTGATGCACCCCGTGACACACGCATCCAGACAGCATGTTAACTACATTACTTGGAAAGGTTGGTTGCATCTTCAGCAACTCTTGCCAGTCATTAATGAACACAGTGATGCACTCACCTTCACAACAGTGGCAGTGCCATTGTTTGTGAAGATGTATTGTCTTCTGAAGTATTGCCACTGACAGCCCCAAGGCTGTGATGCACACACGCGCTCACCAACCAAGGGGGTGCTGCTGGACTCGACGCTTCTTCACCTTTAGCGACTCCTGCCACAAGGTTGGGGCTGAAGACACTTACTAGCACAGGCCTGCGGACTGTGGCCCCTTCTCTTGCACTTCTACCACCACCAGTGGAGCCACCAAGTAGATGAAGCCGCGGTCAGTGCATTCACTGCCTACCCCGGAGACTTCTGTAGAACAAGGTACATGGCGGAGAGGAGGCGGCCCATTATGGTCCACACCATGGCATTTAAGAGGAGATTTTAGAGCACAAATGTACCCGGGGAAGGTTCAGATGAAAACCAAGAGGCTCTCCAACAGCCAGAAAGTCATTCTGACGCGCAGCCTCGTTTTCAAATAATGAGACACAAATTCTTCTCAAGGGTCCAAGATCACAAAGAGACGGTCGATGAATTTAAAGCAGTAGTTGTACAACACAGGTGATTGGAGATCAGATTGAACAGGCAGGACAATGCAGCAGAAGCTGCCAACAGCGGGAAAATAATCACTGGGTGAGATTTTTGACATCACGAATAGTTCTGAAGCGTCACAGAAGTCTTACAGGTGTGACATGAGAAGGGCGGGACACGTGTGTGCCTGAGAATAATGTTAATAAAATTAGCAACAGTACATGTGAAACCTTATCAAAATATATGTTTTTCGACAGAACGAGGTTGGTCAAGATGTGGTTATGCAGCCACAGAGCCACTGGTGGGGTTTGTGCAAGGAATTTGGCTGGCATATGATTGTTTGGAGGTTGGGGCCTTATGGCAGTGTGCCAGAGCTATGGACACATTATTAAAACATGTGTAATATAGAAGAGTAAACATTCTGGAAGATGTGGTTTTAGCGGTGAGTGAGCACAATGTACTTCCTGCAAAGCCATATGCTCAACTGACTATAGATGGGCAAGAAATGACTTTATTAGTAAATTCTGGCGCGACAATAACTACATCATCATAGCGAAGAATAAAGTGGTTTGGGAACAGGAAACTATTGCAGTCAAACCGAGCCCGAGTTACATGTGGGGGCAGGAGGTGGATATATGGGGACACTTTCATGTTGCTATTTACGGGTGCCCAAGGAAGGGATTCCCATGTAGGTGTGGTCTCATCATGGTCTCATCATGGTCTCATCATGGTGGTCTTCAAACTCGGCACTGTCGCGGTTCTTCGTGAATTGGCAGTGACTAATAAACAAGATTCAGTGTTTTGAATCAAGTTTAGGAAAGATAAAAGGTTAATTCAAAATAAAGGTTAAGGAACTCCTGCACTAATCAAACACAAATTGAGGAAGGTTTATTTCAGAGTCTGGGTGATGTGGGCAACTGATTGCACAAACTGTTGTGAAGCTGTTGCTGAACCCACCAAAGCCTGGTTGTAGCTTTTTAGGTCTCGCCTACGCAGCGCGCATGCGCTGCATAGGAGGACCTTTAGCCGTCGCTCTGCTCTTTTTGGAAGCACACACTCGTGCTTGTGGCGCGCCCCTGCTTGCGGGAGCAAGCAGGGGCGCGCCACAAGCACGAGTGCAGTGCTTCCAAAAAGAGCAGACTGCGCGCGCGCGCACGCACGCACCACTCCCGGCAGGTAGCACTTCTAATGGCAGTGTTCGGAACTGTAATTTTATGAATGTTTATTGAGTTTCAAAGGTTTGTTTTAATATAGCAGATTACTTAGTTAACGTGTTTGGAGTGTTCCTGCTCCGACCATTCAAGTTACACCATCTGTCTAGTGCATTTCATGTTGTACGTGATTTTAATGCCATTTATTCGTGTATTGTCTTCATTCATCATAATCACAGTGTTCCTATCCCAAAAATTGTAGTGGATTCGGATATGTGACAATAGTGGCAGATTTTGAAATGTTCACAAATACATATATAATAAGAGGGATATATCCCATAAATGACGCGTGTTTCATGTCAGTTTCCCTGTAGGTCTGTAGATTTTACACATTCCAGAAAACGTCACATTAAGCACGATTTTAAAGGGTTAATGCACGTCTATTAGGGCTTCCAACTGATTCTCTTAAGTTTTGTATGATCCGCGGTTGAAATAATGAAGCTCCTGCGTGCAGTCCTATGGCTGTCAAGTGTTAATTATTTGAAGCAGCCCTTTAATGAGCGAATGTGCAGCTCGAGATGACCCGCAGTTCAGCGCTGCTTCCTGCCTCCTGCTTTGTGCGCTTGAACGCAAGTGAACACAATTTTACAAAATAATGCTTTTCTCAGGAGCGTTGCGCGAGCTGTTAACCGCGCAACCCCAATGGGCGCAGCTTTTCGTGCGCTGCAAGTCTCGACAGATTCGGCTCAGCCTTTAATAAGAAAGCGCGAGGGGACAAACAATGGCATGATGAAAGCGCTGACAGCTCTTGCGTTTTCTGACTCCGCATCATGTCTTCCCATGTCGGTCTGCAGTGAAATCCTCCACTGCCATGCATTCTGACCTCGTCGGTGGGGCAGTTTTACAAACAGACAAGACACGTCAGTCATGCACGCCAATAATATAGATTCTAAAGCCACTGAGTTTCCCGTCAGTTCGAACCTCAGTCATGAAGTGAATTGCACTGAGGCTTGGTGGTTTCGTCGATAAATAAAAGGCAGTGGACACACAAAATGAGCATGGATTCTGTATTGTCATTGGTCACAATGGTTGCGCATTGTCACCGCCAGAGTGTACGATTAGTCGTAGGTGTTGGTTACAGTGCAAACCTGCAAATGAAACAGAGTTTATCCACTAGTCACAGAACCATCAAGCAGCTTTCTTTGTGTAACCTGTGGGTAGAGATGAGACAGATGCCGTGAGCCCCATACTAGAGAATGAGGACATGTTGAACAAGTAACAGCCAGTTTGTTAGTTGAATGTAAAATATAATGTTCTCTTCATTGTCTTCTTTCCTCCCGTCCCTCCATTTCTTGCATCTATGCTGCAGATGAGCACATCTCATTTTTTCCTGTTTTCACTAATTTGAGAGGATCAGCCCTGTCTGTATGCCTGTTTGCCCTTAGAAATCAGAAGTACTCGCACACAGTTCACCCCAATTCTTGTCGAAACCAAAAGACATGATCTAACCAGGGTCCTCAGTCCAGTCTTTCTATTATTTTTAACATTATTTCTATATATTTTGCCATCTGTCCATTTATTGGTTTTAGGTGACTTTTATCCCGCAGTCTTGCCTCAGATTCAACAAATTGCTGGTATACTGTACCCCTCATCACCAGTTGTTCAAATTTGCTTCAACCAAGCTTTCGATTCAGACTAATTCGTAGCCTTATCAACTATTATACCTCATTATTTTTCCACATATCCTGAAATCTACCATTTTTTGTTCCCCCTTTTGCCTTCCACCCATTTCCATTGCCTTCAACCCTTCACTGATTGTGCATTTCCATTTCAATCAATCATGTCACTTATAAAGCGCACTACATACCCGCGAGGGTCTCAAGGCGCTGGGGGAAGAGGGGGGTGGTGCTGCTACTGATCGAAGAGCCAGGTCTTGAGAAGTCTTCTGAAGGCCAGTAGGTCTTGGGTCTGTCGGAGGTTGGTGGGGAGGGTGTTCCAGGTCTTGGCGGCGAGGTGGGAGAAGGATCTGCCGCCGGCGGTCGTTTTCCGGATGCGGGGGACTGTGGCGAGGGCGAGGCTGGTCGAGCGGAGCTGGCGGGTGGGGGTGTAGAAGCTGAGTCGTCTGTTGAGGTAGGCTGGTCCGGAGTTGTGGAGTGCTTTGTGTGCGTGGGTGAGGAGCTTGAAGGTTATCCTCTTGTTGACAGGGAGCCAGTGCAGGTCTCTCAGGTGGGGTGTGATGTGGCTGCGTCGGGGGATGTCGAGGATAAGACGTGCAGAGGCGTTCTGGATGCGTTGCAGCCGTCTCAGGAGCTTAGCCGTCGTTCCTGCGTAGAGGGCGTTTCCGTAGTCCAGCCTGCTGGTGACGAGGGCCTGGGTGACTGTTTTTCTTGTTTCGGTGGGGATCCACTTGAAGATCCTGCGGAGCATTCGGACCAAATTTCCATTTTACTCTGCATTGTCTGTCGACTTGCCACACCATCTTACATTTTATTGTCTTGCTTTGTTTTGCCATTTCACCTCCTTTAATTTATGTAATTTCATTTCCACCACAAAACATACTAATTCCAGCAAATAATTAAGCACTCATATCACCAGTAAAATTATATGATTAAAAAAACTGCAATCAACATCTATTGATCAGCTGCATATTACAGATTTAAGGAAACATTTAATTATGTCCAGAAGTGAAGTGCAAGTCGCCTGGAAGCAATTAAAAGTAAGATTTTCTATTTAATGAAGCAAGTAACCGCAAGTGAGGGAATTTCTCCACTTTTTAGATTCAATGCTCTCAAGAGGATACTAATTTCTGAGCCATGTGTCTAGCCTACCTAGATGGATTGCCTTACAGGGCAGGCCTCTGGAATCATGCGGCAAAGGAGGACCAAATTATGCGGCAGGGTTGACTACATTTTGTGTCAAGACAAGCATTGGCATAGCCAATAGGTCTCGCCTTTGGGACCTTATAAGTTTTTAGCCATGCAACAGTTGATGTTGTTGCACCAAGGATATTGTGCTGCATAACTAAATACTTATAAGGTCCCAAAAGCGAGACCTATTGGCTATGCCAATGCTTGTTAATTTGGTGAGAGCATGAAAGACAAGGTTGAGAGCATGTATTAGCCTTCGCAGTGTCAGGAAGGACACCTGAGTTGACTCATCCCTGCATTGAGGGCATGCTGTTGACTCTGGGAGGGCCACAGTGGGTGACAAAGTCTGATTTGGGTTTTGCATCTCATCAGGTCGAGCTTCAACCTGAGTCAATCCACTACTTCGCCTTTGACTCTCCTCCAGATGATTTTCAATTTTGTAGGATGCTTCAACTGTGGCTCCGGCAGCCTCGGTTTTACTGAGGATAATGTTCGAATTGTTTGAATCAGTTACTGAAGTAGTTCTTTTAAAAATGACATCCTTGTGTTTGGAACTAGAGGACCACAACAGAACAGTGGGAAGGGTGTTCTGTTTTCTACAAAACAAACGCATAACCATTAAGTTAGCAACGTGTGAATTCAGGAGGGACCGCGTGGATTTATCTGTAATATCTTTTCTGGGTGTAAAACCCAGCCAGGCTTAGTGGAAGCCATAGGGTAATGTTACATTAACAAACAGTTGTCGCACAGTCCTATTCCCTCCAAGACTTTTCGATGATATATTTATGGTACCTGTTTGTTCCCTCCAAGACCTATCCATGAGTAGTGAGTTACTGCCCCAACCAGCAGAGTTTGTTATATAACAGGAGCATTGCATCATCTTTTCCCAGTTCTAGGACACAAACACACACATCATCTCCATGACCACGTGCACATACAGCAACTCTTATTGTGTGCCACGATCCCTTGAAGCGGCAATATCATAAAACCTTCTGGGGCCTTTTCCTCCTCCTGGACTTTCTAGTATAAATATCCTCCGCCAAAGACCACTCCACTGTGTCCTTCCGCCACAGACGAACTATGGGACTACGAGGACCCAGCCAGCCAATGGCTACAGGTCTCTTTGCTAACAGTAATGTCAGCTGCGAAAACCTAGCTTGCATCTTTTTTTCTTTGCACGTACAATAAGCAGTGCTGTGGGAGAGACCTGATCAATCCTCGTGGTTCTCTGTAACCTCATAGTGACAGTCCCTGGCTAAATGTCTAAATGACGGTTCATGCATCCCGCAGGGGAGCTCCCAGCCCATCTGGGCAGACAAATTCTACTCCAAACAATCGGTGTCAGGTATGTGCGGTCAGGAACTGAAGTGAACCAATTTAAATCTAGCATTACCTGAGACCTTTTAAACCATCTGACAACCTGTTATCCAACCCCTATCATGGTTCTGTTCATCGATATCAGCTTCCAAGCCACACCTAGATTCAGTGTAGGCCAAGTCCTATCAAACTGCAGCGCTTTATACACTGAGGTAGCCAAGTGTCGACCAGCTCCCAGCCGTAGGATACCCTTGAGAGACCGGACCGGGGGGAGCAAAGGGGTGTCTGTCCAAATCTCTTTAGCTGTGCCAGCAAACTTAGCATTTCATTGTAGAAATTGTCCAGGCCCTACCCCCCAAATGAATCTCGAGCTTCCTGAAAAGAAAGGAAAGTTTGTCCAGGATACAAATCTCCTATAATTAGGGTCTGAATGGATCAAGAGATCACACCTGCCAAAGCCCTTATGTCATTTGCGCCTGGTTGAGTTTGTTGTATCACTAGTGGTGTCACTTGTTAAGGTCTAGGAACGATCCTGGCACACTTGGTTGAAGGTGAGAAGATGCCATTGGTTAGAGCATGGGTATTCTCAAATGCTTTCCCAGGGGCCATAAACTTTGGTCTGTGATCAACAGCCACACTGAGGCTAGCAGGGTGGCGGTCAGGGTGGCAAGGGGGGTGTAAGTGAAGCAAAGCATATATATCTAGTGTCTGAATTGCACAATGCGAAACCAAAAACTTGGAATTGATCCCGGCTTCTCCACTTAACCAAATTGTGTGATCCTTGGCACATTTTAATTTCACCTTCCCTCCTTTTTTTTCCATTATCACATATGAGGACCTCGAAAATACATGGCTTCAGGATATCCCCTGTACAAAACTTTCTCCTGTGTTTGATTCAATAAACTATAATGTTGTTCATGCATGTTAGGAACCCAGGCCACCAAGAGTGCACATAACTGACTTGACTCCTAGATTCCTTGGGCACCAGAAGTGGGTAAGGAACAATGCTTTTGTTTCCTTTTCCCTGAGTGGCCCTTTGAGGCGGGGGTCCATTCCTGGGTTCTAGTCTGACATAGAAGCGGAATCCTGCCATCTAGTGGCCAAGAGGCAGATGGATATTTGTGTTGTACGCCTTGAACATATAGTGCATTCAGCAGGTATTTTATTTCTACCACTTAAGGTGTTTTACTGATTTCTATGGCTCCAAACTTAATAATATTAAACTTTTATAGAATAGTTATTAAAACCTTTACGATATATCAAGCCACTGTATTGGTAAGGAGCATAAGCAGTATCTGGAATCTAAATGTGATTAAAAGGCCTATGAAGCATTATTTTAGGTTTTTTGTTGTACTAGATGTATTTTCAATATAAAAGCTAGTGAGTGCTTCACCGCCCTGTAGACATTTTAGATAACAAAAACAATGTTAATCACAGCTCTGTAGGTATCCAGCGTCACGATTTATCTATTAAAATGTCAAAGTTTAGTAATAAAAGAGAGAACAAAACCAATATTCATTTGAAGTCACTAAAAATTATAAATTGGACTTAATGGCACTACTATACTGTTGTGTACTCCTAAAAATAGACAATTCAAATGCCAAGTACACTGTCCGAAGTTAAAACCAATGATATTGATCCAGCGCGAACCCAATAATTTGATCAGGGATAAATATTCAATAGATCATATACATTGGCCCATACACATTCACCCAGATCCCTGATGCGCTGGGGTCGAGTTTGTTAACTTGTCTCAAATTTATACTCTCGCTATTCAGATTAAACCTTAAATATTTGTATATTTGTGTAATCTGAAAATATTCCTAATCGACTTTCCACCTACTTTGTCAATGGACCAACTAGTTGAAGAGTTGATGGCAATGGAAATTCTAAAGAAAACATCTAGTCAAAAAAAAAACTGACTAAAATAATCAAAGACTCTCGGTGGGATTTAATAATTTTATCTAGAAATAATAAGTGCTCATATTGGTTATTTCATAAATTCAAATACTGGAAACCTAGTTAGAGAGCAAAACTTAAACATCACAATAACGGAACTATTATTTCAGATATACGTTGCAAAGAGTGGACAGATGGAGACATCAGATGCAAGTAAAATATATCGATTTTAAACTGTCAATTCAAGAGATAGGTGAAGAGATAGAAGGTACAGAGACAAGGAATATGACTGCAAAATTATTCTGCAATGCTCGATTAGATCAAATACAAACCCAAGGGATCTGTAAGGAAAACCCCCACCCAGGCCTAGGTAGCAGTGGGGATCCCTGGACCAAGAGTCAGGGATCAAAGACTCGGGAAGGCTGCCCACTCTCCCCCTTATTATTTGCAATAGCAATGGAGCCATTGGCGGCGAAAATTAGACAATACCATTCCGCGAGGGGATTAGTTTTTACAGACCGCAATCTCATCACTTCTATGTATGCGGACGATATCACCCTGTATGTCAGGCGCCCAGACGATAATCTGAACCCATTGCTGCGCGAGCTACTTCGATTTGGCGGCCTCTCTGGTATTACCATAAACTGGAGGAAATCCTCTATACTGTCTTTAACCGCAGCTCCTCTCAACAAAACCTTGGACTTCCCGCTGAAGTGGGAAGTGGAAGCAGTTAAATATTTGGGGGTCTGGCTCAGTAGAGACCTTCAACTCATCTGGAGCCTCAACTTTGGGAAACAGTTGGACTGGTTCTTGGATAGAATTAAATTCTGGTCCGCCCTCCCTCTGTCGCTAGCAGGCCGAATAGCAATACTTAAGATGATCGTCCTCCCTAAATTTTTGTATCTATTTGTGAACATTCCTATCCCTTTAACACAGGCCTTTTTTAAGCAGTTGCGCTCTGCCGCGATATCCATGGTTTGGGCGGGTGGCCAGCCACGAGTGAGTTGGGACATCGTCACGCAACCGTTATCTAGAGGCGGCTTGGGAGCCCCCGACTTCGAGTTGTACGCCCTGAGTGCGCAGGCTCAATTTTTACATTACTGGATTTATCCAACCCCATTTCAACCACATGTGGCGACGGAGCAAGATATAGCTGATAGGATTCCGTTGCACACAGCGGTATACCACCCCTATCGTAGAACCCCAAACGAAATCAACACTGTGGAGACGGTCAGGTGGGCCTGGGAGGGTCTGAGACGCCGCGCTCAAGTACCTTTGCTATATGCTCCCTCGGTGCCGGTAGCCCATCATCCCAACTTCCCTTTTTTACAGGACAAGGGTGCCATAGACAGAGCTTACAAAATGGGAATTAAGACAATGGGTGATCTATATCCGGCTGAGTCGTTTTTGCCAGAACCTGTCACACAACTGGGGGACCATACACCGTTTCTGGAGAGGTTCCTGCTCCATCAACTTAAAGCTGCCCGCAAGAAACTACATGTTTCCTTTCCAATTCCCCCACCCACATTACACCCTCTGGCTAACCTACTGGCTTCTCCGTCACCGAGAAAATTGGTCACCAGACTTTACACTTGTACACAATCACACATGCCATGGATAGATCCCGGGGCGCTTCAGCAGTGGCGCGAGGATCTTCCTGACCAGCTTACGGACGACATATGGTCCTTCTGCTGTTTGCAAATGAAACACTTAACTCCCAATTATAAGTTGAGGTTAATACATTTTAAATTTCTACACCGCTACTACCACACCCCACTACATCTATTTAAAATAGGACTACGCGCCACGTCATCCTGCTGGAAATGTAGGCGTGAAGGCGCCGCCTTCTTGCATGTAGCCTGGGAATGCCCTGTTGGCTCTCAGTATTGGGAGGAGGTATCGTCAGTAATTGAAGCCATCACTGGCCAGACACTGGGCTGCTCTCCACTGATCCTGCTACTGGGATATGTGGAACAGTATAAATTGGAGAGCCGCCGCTTAATCGCAATGCTGTTGGTCCTTGCTCGCCGCCGTCTGGCCATACACTGGGGATCACCGGTTAAACCGCTAGTAAAAACATGGATACAAGATGCGGTGTATTGTCAGGAGCAGTTGGCAAGCTATTGGGATCTAATGCCTACAGCGTCACGTCCTAAGGACATCTGGGTCCCATTTGTGGAGTGGCTGCGCATTAGGGAGGGCTCTAGTGAAGAGGTCACGCCTATCTTAGAAGGGGAGGGTCACTTTGAGTCTGCAGAGTAAATATGTTGACCTGTACGGGTGATGCGCTGGTCGTAGGCTACGCTAAACGCACTGACACCAGGCCCTGTAGAATGTCTTGGTATGGTTCTAAATGACGTATTAGAAGGTCAGACTGTCCTGTTGTACTATGCCAGGGAAAGCAAAATGCTAATGTTTTATGTGCTGCATTGGGGCCGAGATTACCTCCACCTATGTATTATGTTACAGGATGTACAAATTTTTTGCATGTGCTGAAGTGGTGTACCTGTATTTACATAAATCACAGTATCTCTCACAAAATCATAAATAAAGTTATAAAAAAAAAAAAGTCTCGGGAATGAGGACAGGAACAGCTAGGCCTCTCTGCAGCCTGACGATCAGCGGCGCACCCCTCACTCGGACACCTTCAGCCTATGCTACCTGCAGCAGCTTCAGCTAACCACACCCCCAATGCACCTATTCTTATACCCCAAAAACTACACGCCCGTCCCACAGTAGTTGCTATATCCGTACTTTCTAGCTAAGGGATTGGTTAAGTTCTGGGGGTGGGATGTCACCCCGTGGTGAAATCATTCTACTCTTGACTACACTATTGTTCGAAACAATTTTTTATACAGTCATCAATTTCAGCTTCTCTCTCACGGGTACATGTGCAACATTTTATTTTACAGTTCATATTTTCAACAATTTGATTTCCGTTCACATGAAGACACTGGCTTTGGCTGCTTGACAAATGTTCCGTCCTTCATCAGGTCACGCGTTCTCAGCTTGTTCAGCAGCTCAGTCATGTGGTCACATGGTTCCCTCGCTCGCACCATTGCACCCGCCCATTATGTGGTCAACTTAGCAAGATGGAGGATTCGTCCATTACTGAAAGAACGGAAAACAAACATTTATTAATTATGTAATAATGTATTTTTCACTGTTTACCACCCACCTTAGCTCTATTTCATGTTATCGGTTTTCCTAGCATAGCATAAGCAGGAAAGCAGCATTATTTATTAGGATAAAGCATCACACGTCATGCTTTTACTACACATACATGCGGCCTTGCCATGCAAAACCTTCTTAATACATACTATACACAAAATTATTACATTTCCGGTTATTTACGCATTAATTCTGGTTAGTTCATGCATTTTTCAAAGCAAAGCTTCCTCGTGTAGTGTAAATGTGCACGTTAGTTGTTCTATCACTACTTACTGTTAGTCCGTATTATAGGGGTCTTCAGTTGAGCAGGTTTCTTTTGCAAAATCCTGCTCCATCAATATGTTCTTAAAAGGAAACATCTGAAGGGATGAAAAGATCAGATGATGTACTGTGGGGTAAAATGATCCCCAATTTAAGGCTTAGTTAGGTAAAGCTGCCTGGGGAGCACAGCTGCACTGCCTCTCTTTGTATTTCTACATGGGCCCCGATTCCCAGGTTACGGATATAGAGGACATAGGAGTTGTGGTGCAGGAATGTACATTTCCACCCCCATACCGAACAATTCTGAGTTCGGACAGCAGCCATGAAGAACTCCACGTGGGACTCGGAAATGCAGGCGTCACCTGCTTTGTTCATTTCCGATTCCAGCTGCAGTCCTTACAAAGACTCGCCCTTCCATGTGCCCCTTGGTTCGCCCCCCCTCCCCAAAGGGAGGGGGTTAGTGGCTGGACCGGGGGCCTTAGTGGAGGCCACCCCCAAGGAGCAGAACCCGGACAGGACTAGGTCGGGACAAGGCAATGGAGGCAGGGAAGGGCTGGACCAGCAGATACCAGCGCTGGAGCAGAACCCGGACAGGACTGGGTGGGGACAAGGGAAGGGAGGCAGGGAAGGGCTGGACCAGCAGATACCAGCGCTGGGTCAGACCCCGGACAGGACTGGGTGGGGACAAGGGAAGGGAAGCAGGGAAGGGCTGGACCAGCAGATACCAGCGCTGGAGCAGACCCCGGACAGGACTGGGTGGGGACAAGGGAAGGGAGGCAGAGAAGGGCTGGACCAGCAGATACCA
The DNA here is from genome assembly GCA_963921515.1 of Calotriton arnoldi. Classification (NCBI taxonomy): domain Eukaryota; kingdom Metazoa; phylum Chordata; class Amphibia; order Caudata; family Salamandridae; genus Calotriton; species Calotriton arnoldi. The sequence goes on from CAWUFW010000975.1 coordinate 1,567,971, forward strand.
GCGCTGGAGCAGACCCCGGACAGGACTGGGTGGGGACAAGGGAAGGGAGGCAGGGAAGGGCTGGACCAGCAGATACCAGCGCTGTGGCAGACCCCGGCCAGGACAGGGTAGGGACAAGGGAAGGGAGGCAGGGAAGGGCTGGACCAGCAGATCACAGCGCTGGGTCAGACCCCGGACAGGACTGGGTGGGGACAAGAGAAGGGAGGCAGGGAAGGGCTGGGCCAGCAGATCACAGCGCTGGAGCAGACCCCGGACAGGACTGGGTGGGGACAAGGGAAGGGAGGCAGGGAAGGGCATGACCAGCAGATACCAGCGCTGGGTCAGACCCTGGACAGGACTGGGTGGGGACAAGGGAAGGGAGGCAGGGAAGGGCTGGACCAGCAGATCACAGCGCTGGGGCAGACCCCGGACAGGACAGGGTAAGGACAAGGGAAGGGAGGCAGGGAAGGGCTGGACCAGCAGATACCAGCGCTGGAGCAGACCCCGGACAGGACTGGGTGGGGACAAGGGAAGTGAGGCAGGGAAGGGCTGGACCAGCAGATACCAGCGCTGGGTCAGACCCTGGACAGGACTGGGTGGGGACAAGGGAAGGGAGGCAGGGAAGGACTGGACCAGCAGATCACAGCGCTGGGGCAGACCCCGGACAGGACAGGGTAAGGACAAGGGAAGGGAGGCAGGGAAGGGCTGGACCAGCAGATCACAGCGCTGGAGCAGACCCTGGACAGGACAGGGCGGGGACAAGAGAAGGGAGGCAGGGAAGGGCTGGACCAGCAGATACCAGCGCTGGGGCAGACCCCGGACAGGACAGGGTGGGGACAAGAGAAGGGAGGCAGGGAGGAGCTGGACCAGCAGATCACAGCGCTGGAGCAGACCCCGGACAGGACAGAGTGGGGACAAGAGAAGGGAGGCAGGGAGGAGCTGGACCAGCAGATCACAGCGCTGGAGCAGACCCCGGACAGGACAGGGCGGGGACAAGAGAAGGGAGGCAGGGAGGAGCTGGACCAGCAGATCACAGCGCTGGGTCAGACCCCGGACAGGACTGGGTGGGGACAAGGGAAGGGAGGCAGGGAAGGGCTGGACCAGCAGATACCAGCGCTGGAGCAGACCCCGGACAGGACTGGGTGGGGACAAGGGAAGGGAGGCAGGGAAGGGCTGGACCAGCAGATACCAGCGCTGGAGCAGACCCCGGACAGGACTGGGTGGGGACAAGGGAAGGGAGGCAGGGAAGGAGCGGGACCAGCAGATCACAGCGCTGGGTCAGACCCCGGACAGGACAGGGTGGGGACAAGCGAAGGGAGGCAGGGAAGGGCTGCACCAGCAGATAACAGCGCTGGAGCAGACCCCGGACAGGACTGGGTGGGGACAAGAGAAGGGAGGCAGGGAGGAGCTGGACCAGCAGATAACAGCGCTGGAGCAGACCCCGGACAGGACAGGGTGGGGACAAGAGAAGGGAGGCAGGGAGGAGCTGGACCAGCAGATAACAGCGCTGGAGCAGACCCCGGACAGGACAGGGTGGGGACAAGAGAAGGGAGGCAGGGAGGAGCTGGACCAGCAGATAACAGCGCTGGAGCAGACCCCGGACAGGACAGGGTGGGGACAAGAGAAGGGAGGCAGGGAGGAGCTGGACCAGCAGATAACAGCGCTGGAGCAGACCCCGGACAGGACAGGGTGGGGACAAGCGAAGGGAGGCAGGGAGGGGCTGCACCAGCAGATCACAGCGCTGGAGCAGACCCCGGACAGGACTAGGTGGGGACAAGCGAAGGGAGGCAGGGAAGGGCTGCACCAGCAGATCACAGCGCTGGGTCAGACCCCGGACAGGACTGGGTGGAGACCAGGGAAGGGAGGCAGGGAAGGGCTGGACCAGCAGATCACAGCGCTGGGTCAGACCCCGGACAGGACTGGGTGGGGACAAGGGAAGGGAGGCAGGGAAGGGCGGGACCAGCAGATACCAGCGCTGGGTCAGACCCCGGACAGGACTGGGTGGGGACAAGGGAAGGGAGGCAGGGAAGGGCGGGACCAGCAGATCACAGCGCTGGGGCAGACCCCGGACAGGACTGGGTGGGGACAAGGGAAGGGAGGCAGGGAAGGGCTGGACCGGCAGATCACAGCGCTGGGGCAGACCCCGGACAGGACAGGGTAAGGACAAGGGAAGGGAGGCAGGGAAGGGCTCGACCAGCAGATCACAGCGCTGGGTCAGACCCCAGACAGGACTGGGTGGAGACCAGGGAAGGGAGGCAGGGAAGGGCTGGACCAGCAGATCACAGCGCTGGGTCAGACCCCAGACAGGACTGGGTGGAGACCAGGGAAGGGAGGCAGGGAAGGGCTGGACCAGCAGATACCAGCGCTGGAGCAGACCCCGGACAGGACTGGGTGGAGACAAGGGAAGGGAGGCAGGGAGGGGCGGGACCAGCAGATACCAGCGCTGGAGCAGACCCCGGACAGGACTGGGTGGAGACAAGGCAATGGAGGCAGGGAAGGGCGGGACCAGCAGATCACAGCGCTGGGGCAGACCCCGGACAGGACAGGGTGGAGACAAGGGAAGGGAGGCAGGGAGGGGCGGGACCAGCAGATCACAGCGCTGGGGCAGACCCCGGACAGGACAGGGTAGGGACAAGGGAAGGGAGGCAGGGAAGGGCTCGACCAGCAGATCACAGCGCTGGGTCAGACCCCGGACAGGACTGGGTGGGGACAAGGGAAGGGAGGCAGGGAAGGGCGGGACCAGCAGATCACAGCGCTGGGTCAGACCCCGGACAGGACTGGGTGGAGACAAGGCAGGGCGGGACCAGCAGATCACAGCGCTGGGGCAGACCCCGGACAGGACAGGGTGGAGACAAGGGAAGGGAGGCAGGGAGGGGCGGGACCAGCAGATCACAGCGCTGGGGCAGACCCCGTACAGGACAGGGTAGGGACAAGGGAAGGGAGGCAGGGAAGGGCTCGACCAGCAGATCACAGCGCTGGGTCAGACCCCGGACAGGACTGGGTGGGGACAAGGGAAGGGAGGCAGGGAAGGGCGGGACCAGCAGATACCAGCGTTGGGTCAGACCCCGGACAGGACTGGGTGGGGACAAGGGAAGGGAGGCAGGGAAGGGCGGCACCAGCAGATCACAGCGCTGGGGCAGACCCCGGACAGGACTGGGTGGGGACAAGGGAAGGGAGGCAGGGAAGGGCTGGACCAGCAGATCACAGCGCTGGGGCAGACCCCGGACAGGACAGGGTGGGGACAAGGGAAGGGAGGCAGGGAAGGGCGGGACCAGCAGATACCAGCGCTGGGTCAGACCCCGGACAGGACTGGGTGGGGACAAGGGAAGGGAGGCAGGGAAGGGCTGGACCAGCAGATCACAGCGCTGGGTCAGACCCCGGACAGGACTGGGTGGGGACAAGAGAAGGGAGGCAGGGAAGGAGCGGGACCAGCAGATCACAGCGCTGGGTCAGACCCCGGACAGGACTGGGTGGGGACAAGGGAAGGGAGGCAGGAAGGGCTGGACCAGCAGATCACAGCGCTGGGTCAGACCCCGGACAGGACTGGGTGGGGACAAGAGAAGGGAGGCAGGGAGGAGCGGGACCAGCAGATCACAGCGCTGGGTCAGACCCCCGGACAGGACTGGGTGGGGACAAGGGGATGGAGGCAGGGAAGGGCGGGACCAGCAGATACCAGCGCTGGGTCAGACCCCGGACAGGACTGGGTGGGGACAAGGGAAGGGAGGCAGGGAAGGGCTGGACCAGCAGATCACAGCGCTGGGTCAGACCCCGGACAGGACTGGGTGGGGACAAGAGAAGGGAGGCAGGGAAGGAGCGGGACCAGCAGATCACAGCGCTGGGTCAGACCCCGGACAGGACTGGGTGGGGACAAGGGAAGGGAGGCAGGGAAGGGCTGGACCAGCAGATCACAGCGCTGGGTCAGACCCCGGACAGGACTGGGTGGGGACAAGAGAAGGGAGGCAGGGAGGAGCGGGACCAGCAGATCACAGCGCTTGGTCAGACCCCGGACAGGACTGGGTGGGGACAAGGGGATGGAGGCAGGGAAGGGCGGGACCAGCAGATACCAGCGCTGGGTCAGACCCCGGACAGGACTGGGTGGGGACAAGAGAAGGGAGGCAGGGAAGGGCTGGACCAGCAGATCACAGCGCTGGGTCAGACCCCGGACAGGACTGGGTGGGGACAAGGGAAGGGAGGCAGGGAAGGGCGGGACCAGCAGATACCAGCACTGGGTCAGACCCCGGACAGGACTGGGTGGGGACAAGAGAAGGGAGGCAGGGAAGGGCTGGACCAGCAGATCACAGCGCTGGAGCAGACCCCGGACAGGACAGTGTGGAGACACGGGAATGGAGGCAGGGAGGAGCATGACCAGCAGATCACAGCGCTGGGGCAGACCCCGGACAGGACTGGGTGGGGACAAGAGAAGGGAGGCAGGGAAGGGCTGGACCAGCAGATCACAGCGCTGGAGCAGACCCCGGACAGGACAGTGTGGAGACACGGGAATGGAGGCAGGGAGGAGCAGGACCAGCAGATCACAGCGCTGGGGCAGACCCCGGACAGGACTGGGTGGGGACAAGAGAAGGGAGGCAGGGAGGAGTGGGACTGGCAGATCACAGCGCTGGGTCAGCTTAGTCATAAATTCAATCTTAGGAATTCAGCAGAGAGGTGGGGGGTATTTAATCGCAGGCGCCTGGCAAATTGGAAAAAGCGATGTTGAGGCAATAGGGGGCGGTAAACGGATCACGGCAGGCGAAGCACAGGATGTGTCCCCAATCGAAGTCTGGGAGGGGTGTGGTAAGGAGCATTGGGTACACGAAGGGACAGCGAAGAAAGAATCCGAGCGTAAGGTTAAAGGTGACACCATTACAGCGAGGAAGTCTCCCTTGACAAGTGCATCTCAAACTAGCAATACAAACAACACACCATCCAGTCAGTCATGGGCGGGGGGGGGGGGCTAGAGGGACACGCTCGCAAGCATGGCATATTCCACTGGAAGTTAAAGAGAGAGTTTGGAAGAGGGAATTCATACATATTTTCACTCTACTGGAACATGTGCGCAGGGGGGCAGACACATTACGGGGATCCGGGCACAGAAAAGAGAGCAAAGATAGGAAGAGGATCAGGCCAGAGGAGAATATTACCAACTGGTTGGATGCATTTGCGTTACTGGCAGCCATAATTTTAGAGAAATTTCCGGAGCAAGGTCCACCATTGAGTAGGTACAACCAAGCTATCCTGGACAGGTTCAGGCGCTATGGAGGCATGGGTTGGCTGCAATATGATTTTGACTTTCGCCAGCGCATGGAAGAGACACCATCGATGTCTTAGGATCAAAGAGAGGCGGATGAATGGATGGAGCAGATGGGGTCCAAGGCAGGTTACGGTTTAGGGTTAGTCAGGGCAGGAGTTGGTATACAGCAGTGGAACACACCACTATGGGGTCAGGGTTGGCAGGCAACCAACACGCAGGCACATTCTTTGGTAAACGCTCAATCCGGATTGGGTCAGCAGCTATTGTCAAGCTCCCCACAACAGCAGGTGGGACAGGTGCCGACTCAACCCGGGATCACTTATACAGCTAGTGGAATGGTGGGGGGTTCCCAGCATCAAGGAGCAGGAATTGGTCCTGGTCAGCAGTCCTCTTTGGGGGGGCGTGGGACAGAACCATACTTGGCTAGATCCCATGCAGCAGCAGCCATGTGGAGGACAAACACTACAACAACAATTGGGAACGGCAGGACCATAGTTGAGACAGGTGGGGCCTAGCCAACAGTTAGGCACTGGTTTCCCAATTTCTGCCATGCAGGCTGGGGGGCAGTTACCACATGGCAGCAATGGACTACCAAGTTTGCAGTTCGGCGGGGGCAGGGATCATCAGCCCTTGCCAATGGGGGGTTCCTGGCTGGCTCGGTGCAGGTTCCATCAGTGCAGCAAGGGGAGCAATGTCAGGGTGGCATGGTGGCAACACCAACTACCCAGGGCCCTGTCCCAGGCCACAGACAGATCATGGGGAGTCACCAGCAGCCGCTCCAGGAGCAGCCGAGTCATTTCGAGCAACAAAAGGGGCAGACGGATTTAAGCAGATGCTGCAGCGTAGACCAAAGCATAATACCTGTCGCATGTTCAATGCAGGCAACTGCACCTGGGGGCTGCAATGCAAATTCCGGCACGGGTGTTCGCAGTGCAGTGGAGACCATCCCGTTTTTTCATGCAAAGCCCACGCTAGACCTACACCGGGGGCCACTTTCATGGGTCAGCCATAGTTGGAGCCCAGTAACAAAAGGCCCATCCCCAATAAACTTTGAGATGCTAGCAACACTTTTGAATAATTACCCAAAGGAAGAGGAGAGGGAACTACTTTTTTGGGGTTTCAAAGAGGGGTTCAGAATACCTTACAGTGGCCCTTTAGCAGGCAGGTCTTCTAGGAACCTTCGCTCAGCGGAGGAACTGCCAGACACAGTTGCAGAAAAAATACAAAAAGAGCTGCAAGTAGGAAGAATAGTAGGCCCATTTGACACCCCCCCTCCCCCCACAATTTTATTATCTCTCCACTAGGTATTGTCCCAAAAAAGGAAGCAGGTAAATATCGGAGGATCCACCACCTCTCTTAGCCCAAAGGCAACTCAGTAAATGACTGGCTAAGCCACGATATGTGTTCGGTCTCCTACGCTACATTTGATGAAGCCATCGAACTAGTCAGGAAGGCGGGGACAGGAGCCCTCATGGCGAAAGCAGATGTTGAATCAGCTTTCAGGCTGTTGCCAGTGCACCCCGACAGCTTTCATTTGCTGGGGTTCCAGTTCAGAGGAAAGCTGTACTATGACAGGTGCAAGCTCCATTATCTAGATGACTTCTTGTTTGTAGGCAAGGCAAACTCATACGAGCGTGCCCAAGCATTGGCAGCCTTCAAGGTCACGTTGCAAGGATTAGGAGTGCCATTGGCTGCAGAGAAAACATAAGGCCCCACAACTAAGCTAACATTTTTGGGAATTGAGTTGGATTCCTTGGAAGGGGTTTCACGTCTCCCAGTTGAGAAGGTACAGGACTTTGCAGCAGCTATTGAAAAGGTATTGGCAAAACAGAAAGCAACATTAAGGGATATTCAAGAGTTAATTGGTAAGCTCAATTTTGCATCCAGGGTCATTCAAGTGGGGAGAGTTTTTTCAAGAAGGTTGGCAGTGGCTACAGCAGGCATTACTCAGAAACATCATTTTGTAAGGTTGAGGGGGGGGGGGCGCTAAAACAAGACTTGCGGATGGGGCTGTCTTTTCTGCAGGGTTTCAATGGAATTAGAATATGGCCAACACCATGGCCAGCAAATAAGCGGTTGCAACTGTACACAGATGCTTCCAGGCGGTGGGGGCTTTGGGGCAATATTGGGTTCCGCTTGGTGTGCCAAACAGTGGCCACCTGCTTGGCGGAAATGTGGCCCGACAGGATATATCACAGCACAAGAGCTCTTTCCCATTCTAGTGTCTTTGTTACTCTGGTCGGATACCTTAGCTAACAAGAAATTAGTCATCCGGTCAGACAACATGGCAGCCGTCCACGCAATTAATATACAGGCAGCATCATGCCCCATTGTATTGGGCTTGTTAAGGCATCTGGTGAGCACGTGTCTCCAGTACAATATCGAGATAAGAGTAAAGCATGTGCAAGGGGTTCAGAACAAGGCAGCTGATGCTCTCTCTCGCTTGCAATGGGAAAGGTTTCGGGCAGAATGGCCAGAGGCGCAACAGGAAATGATGCCCTTCAAAGAGGAATACTGGAAACTAATGCATTAGAAATTCAACTACAAAGCATGGCGGAAAAGGCTCTGGCTGTTGGAACAAGGCAACGGTACCGGCATTGTGAGGAGACTTTTCTGAACTTTACAGCTGACGTGTCCAATTTTCCAAACAATTTTCAGAAACTGGTGATGCAGGTCAAACAGTTTGTGGTGTGGGCCAGGGGAGCCAGTAAATCTAGGTCATGGGTTCTAGAGCACCTATCAGCAATAGCATACCATTCTAAGCTAAAGGGTTTTGACGATCCCACTAAAGGATTTGTTCTTAGGGAAGCCTTAAAAGGTTGGGCCAGAGGGGAAAGCAAAAAGCAGGATACCAGGTCTCCGATTGATTTTAAAACACTAAAAATTCTAATTGACCACCTCCATTTAGTGTGCCACTCTGACTTTGAAAGTACACTATTTCGTTTAACTTTCTCACTTGCCTTTTTTGGGGCTTTTCGCATTAGCGAACTAGTAGCCAGAGCCAAAGGAGATAGAAGCAACAAGGCCCTGTTGGTTAAGGACATATGCTTAGGCACACACAATGTATCCCTACGGTGAGACACTCTAAGACAGATCAAGTGGGAAGGGGACAGTGCATTACACTGAATAAGATGGAGGGGCACAGCCCATATTGCCCAGTTAAGCTTCTGGCAGGGTACATGAAGGATCGGGAAGGGGTCAACTGCGACGCATACCTTCTCACCCATAAAGATGGGACTCCTGTAACACTTTATCAGTTTAAAAGGGTGTTAGCAACAACAGTCCAAATGGCAGGGCTCCAAGGGCATCACTATACTACACATTCCTTTTGCATTGGGGCAGCAACCACAGCCTTCCAGGAAGGGATGTCAGCAAACGCAATAAAACGAATAGGAAGATGGGAATCAGATAGGTTTCGGGTTTACATTCGCCCAAACACTCAACGGATAAATGATTAAGAGGCAGGTTTGGGGAGGCGAGTTTTTAGGGGACATTACCACACTTATGTACACCAAGTTTATACTTGTGTTGCGGGGATTCTGCTCATACACAGAACTATGCACAAGAAAACAGGACCTCAGTAAATAGGGGTGTACCTCCTATCACCTTAGTACCCAAAGTCCCAACCGACTAGCAATAGTGTCTCATTCGGTCTCCTACAAATATCAAGAAGCTACGAATGTTTAGACAACCCAGAACACGAGCACTCCCGACTCACCTCAGAGTCGCGGGAACAAGACACTCTTTCGCTCTCACGTACTTGTCCACAATAAAAATAATCAGAGTCACTAAATAAGTTCAAAATGTTTATTTTGACTATAGTGATTCATAAAACAGTATGCGAACCACAACTAGCAGCAAAATGCATAAAGCAAGAATCATTAGCATTATTACAATACCATAGAATTTAAAAGGAGTCGTCATTTTATAAAGACTGAAAAAGGCAAAATAACTGGGCCTAATCACCCTCCCCAAGGCAGTAAGAAGTTATTTTATATAACAGAAGATCTCTAGGCGTTATTAGCAGACCCCTACCTGAAAGCCTAAACCCAAGGGTTTACATCATAGGAACAGCAGAGCTCAGCTCCATGGAACGGCTTTCTTCGAGTGTGTTTCAAAAACATGCAACAACGTTATATCAAAGCACGATTCTTCCACATTGCAGCTGTTGGTAACATGTTTTGTCTAGGTAACAGGGACTGACCAGAACAGAATAACAAGAGACATTGTTGACCGACCTTGCACATTATGTTCAGACAGAATTGAAGGGAAAGCTGAGAACGTGAAAAACAATCTGTTATCATGTACAGGGCAGAGGCAAAGTGTCGCGAAAACAAACTCTTAGCAGAGGCGTGCACAAAAGCAGCAGCATAGGGCAAGCAAAACTCATGCTAACTTAGCAAAGTCGACAATGTGTCTTAGGGCCATATAACCCCATATAACACTTGTAATAAAGGGTTTATTAACAACTCATTATTTACCTTTCTGTGCTTCTGTTCTACTCCACAGAGTGTAAAACCGTGTAGGTCATCGGGCACTCTTACGTGTCCAGGGCTGCAAACAGAGCTAGCAACAAAGGGTGGAATGCGGCATTCCTGTTTCAACATACAAGGGTGAAATGGTTTGGAAAGCCAATGTTACAGCGGAGAGAATTGGAGAGTGTCATTCAAGAGTGCCGCACCCAGTCAAAGGACCCGGATGTCTTAGTAATTCATCTAGGGGGAAATGACCTTCCAGTGACAGGGAGGGGTAATCTAGTTTGCATGCTAAAGAAAGATCCCACCAATTTAGCCAGGAGCATGGATGCCACAGAAGTTGTATGGTCTGAGATCATTCCTAGAAGGGCATGGGCTGGTGCTCGCTCCCAAAGGGGCATAGAGTTCTCAAGGAGGAGGCTAAACAGCCTCATGGCCAATTTCTGTGGGGTGGAGGCTTAGGCAGCATTAGGCATAGCCTAATTAACGTGCAGCAGCCACACTATTACAGTGCAGATGGGGTGTACCTATCGGATACTGGGACAGATGTCCTGCTACGGAATATACAAGCGGCATTGAATGCAAGGGGTTGTTGGTAGTTTTTGAAGAATTGGGCCACAGGTATGGCGGGGGACCTCGCTGGCAGCGAAAGCTCCCAGCGAGGCATGGCGGTACTTACGAAGCGATCCTACAAAATAAAACAGGTTGCGAAACGGGAACAGGCCACAAACGGGACAGTCAGGACCCAGGGGGTACTGGCAAGCTCCCCCAATGGCCTTTGTTCAGAAGAACCGGAAGCAAACAATTAAGTAGATAATTAAGGGCAGAGCCTGTGGCATGGAAGAAGTTGGGTAACGGTTACCGGGTCACCTTCGCAGCGATGGGTGGGGGAATGTTCACCCAGGGTCTGGCGGGCTGGAAGCACATATGCTTCCCCATGTAACAAACGTTTGGACACACCGGAAGTGAAAAGTCACCCGGTCGGGTTGGAAGCAAACGCTTACCCGGAAGGAGATGTGTGGACACCGGAAGTGAAAAGTCACCCGGCCGGGTTGGAAGCAGATGCTTACTCGGGGAGTGTGTGGACACCGGAAGTGAAAATGTCATCCGGTTGGGTTGGAAGCAGACGCTTACCCAAGGGGAGTGTGTGGCTACCGCAAGTAAAAAGGTTACCCGGTCGGGCTGGAAGCAGACGCTTGCCCAGAGTGAGAGTGAAAGTGAAAGGTTGCGTCCCGAGGTGATAGGTCACCTGGGCAAATGGACCGGCACTGAATGTAAGGCACAGTGCTGAGCTTATGGGTCAAGGGTACAGGCTCGCCTAATAAGTTAAATGGTGTTTAAAGGATCGCTTGTAAGTTGAAAAATGCCTAATAAACTGCGGCCTCAATTCTTCCATAAACGTGAAATTGGTGTGGTCTGAATTTATTGGGATCCGGGTGGGGCGACTAGGTGGGGGGTGCCTCCGCTATGCTTGAGGGATCTGTGATCGTTTTAAACGCACTGAGATGCACCAGGGCCCCGGATGCACTCATATTTCATCTAACTCCCTCTGTCCAAGCTCGCTCGGCCTCTCTTCCACTGATCTCTCCTACCAGCCCTCAGTTTTCCATCTCATTGCCACCTATTACCCTGCGTGCACTCCCCCTCCCTTAGTGTACGCAGCAGTTCCCCACTCGGTGCACCGCCGCCTCTTCCATTAACACCCACCCACCCCACCCTCTGTGCTTTTGTTCATTAGCGGGATCTCATTGGCGCCATTTCGGGCAGGTATTAACCCCTGGCGCTCTCAGTGTAACCCCAGCTTCTCTCTACTGCCCTCACTGCAGCATCTTAAACACCTTCTCTGCCCACCCTCGCCTCTAATCCATACCGTCTGCAGCCTCCTCTTCTGGGACCCTTGAAAGCCCACCCTCGCCTCTAGTCCATGCCATCTGCGTTCTCCTCTTCTGGGACCCCTGAAAGGCCACCCTCGCCTCTAATCCTTGCAGTCTGCGACCTCCTCTTCTGGGACCCTTGAAAGCTCACCCTCGTCTCTAACCCATGCCGTCTGCAGCCTCCTCTTCTGAGACCCTTGAAGGCCCACCCTCGCCTCTAATCCATGCCATCTGAGTCCTCCTCTTCTGGGACTCTTGGAAGCCCACCCTCGCCTCTAATCTATGCCGTCTGCATCGTCCTCTTCTGGGACCCTTGAAAGCCCACCCTCGCCTCTAATCCATGCCTCTGTGTCCTCCTCTTATGGGACCCTTGAAAGCCCACCCTCGCCTCTAATCCATGCCATCTGCGTCCTCCTCTTATTGGACCCTTGAAAGCCCACCCTCGCCTCTAATCCATGCCGTCTGCGTCCTCCTCTTATTGGACCCTTGAAAGCCCACCCTCGCCTCTAATCCATGCCATCTGCGTACTCCTCTTCTAAGACCATTGAAAGCCCCACCCTCGCCTCTAATCCATGCCATCTGCGTCATCCTCTTCTGGGACCCTTGAAAGCCCACCCTCGCCTCTAATCCATGCCGTCTGCGTCCTCCTCTTCTGAGACCCTTAAAAGCCCACCCTCGCCTCTAATCCATGCCGTCTACGTCCTCTTCTGGGACCCTGTAAAGCCCACCCTCGCCTCTAATCCATGCCATCTGCGTCCTCCTCTGGGACCCTTGAAAGCCCACCCTCGCCTCGAATCCATGCTGTCTGCGTCGTCCTCTTCCGGGACTCTTGAAAGCCCACCCTCACCTCTAATCCATACCGTCTGCGTCATCCTCTGCTGGGACCCTTGAAAGCCCACCCTTGCCTCGAATCCATGCCGTCTGCGTCCTCCTCTGGGACCCTTGAAAGCCCACCCTCGCCTCTAATCCATGCCATTTGCGTCCTCCTCTGGGACCCTTGAAAGCCCACCCTTGCCTCTAATCCATGCAGTCTGCGTCCTCCTCTTCTGAGACCCCTTGAAAGCCCACCCTCGCCTCTAATCCATACCGTCTGCGTCCTCCTCTTCTGGGACCCTTGAAAGCCCACCCTCGCCTCTAATCCATGCCGTCTGCGTCCTCCTCTTCTGGGACCCTTGAGAACCCACCCTCGCCTCTAATCCACGCCGTCTGCGTCCTCCTCTTCCGGGACTCTTGAAAGCCCACCCTCGCCTCTAATCCATACCGTCTGCGTCCACCTCTTCTGGGACCCTTGAAAGCCCACCCTCGCCTCAAATCCATGCCGTCTGTGTCCTCCTCTTCTGGGACCCTTGAAAGCCCACCCTCGCCTCTAATCCATGCCGTATGCCTCCTCCTCTGGTACCCTTGAAAGCTCACCCTCGCCTCTAATCCATGCCATCTGCGTCGTCCTCTGGGACCCTTGAAAGCCCACCCTCGCCTCTAATCCATGCCATCTGCGTCCTCCTCGGGGACCCTTGAAAGCTCACCCTCGCCTCAAAAACCCTTGCCTCTAATCCATGCCGTCTGCGTCCTCCTCTGGGACCCTTGAAAGCCCACCCTCGCCTCTAATCCATGCCGTCTGCGTCCTCCTCTGGGACCCTTGAAAGCCCACCCTCGCCTCTAATCCATGCCGTCTGCGTCCTCCTCTCCGGGACTCTTGAAAGCCCACCCTCGCCTCTAATCCATGCCATCTGCGTTCTCCTCTTCTGCGACCCTTGAAAGCCTACCCTCGCCTCAAATCCATGCCGTCTGCGTTCTCCTCCTCTGGGACCCTTGAAAGCCCACCCTCGCCTCTAATCCATACCGTCTGCTTCCTCCTCTTCTCAGACCCTTGAAAGCCCACCCTCGCCTCTAATCCATGCCGTCTGCGTTCTCCTCTTCTGGGACCCTTGAAAGCCCACCCTCGCCTCAAATCCATGCAGTCTGCTTCCGAGACCCTTGAAAGCCCACCCTCGCCTCTAGTCCATGCCGTCTGCGTTCTCCTCTTCTGGGACCCTTGAAAGCCCACCCTCGCCTCTAATCCATGCCATCTGCGTTCTCCTCTTCTGGGACCCTTGAAAACCCACCCTCGCCTCTAATCCATGCCATCTGCGTTCTCCTCTTCTGGGACCCTTGAAAACCCACCCTCGCCTCTAATCCATGCCATCTGCGTTCTCCTCTTCTGGGACCCTTGAAAGCCCACCCTCGCCTCAAATCCATGCCGTCTGCGTTCTCTTCTGGGACCCTTGAAAGCCCACCCTCGCCTCTAATCCATACCGTCTGCTTCCTCCTCTTCTCAGACCCTTGAAAGCCCACCCTCGCCTCTAATCCATACCGTCTGCAGCCTCCTCTTCTGGGACCCTTGAAAGCCCACCCTCGCCTCTAATCCATGCCGTCTGCGTTCTCCTCTTCTGGGACCCTTGAAAGCCCACCCTCGCCTCTAATCCATGCCGTCTGCGTTCTCCTCTTCTGGGACCCTTGAAAGCCCACCCTCGCCTCAAATCCATGCAGTCTGCTTCCGAGACCCTTGAAAGCCCACCCTCGCCTCTAGTCCATGCCGTCTGCGTTCTCCTCTTCTGGGACCCTTGAAAGCCCACCCTCGCCTCTAATCCATGCCATCTGCGTTCTCCTCTTCTGGGACCCTTGAAAACCCACCCTCGCCTCTAATCCATGCCATCTGCGTTCTCCTCTTCTGGGACCCTTGAAAACCCACCCTCGCCTCTAATCCATGCCGTCTGCGTTCTCCTCTTCTGGGACCCTTGAAAGCCCACCCTCGCCTCAAATCCATGCCGTCTGCGTTCTCCTCTTCTGGGACCCTTGAAAGCCCACCCTCGCCTCTAATCCATACCGTCTGCTTCCTCCTCTTCTCAGACCCTTGAAAGCACACCCTCGCCTCTAATCCATACCGTCTGCAGCCTCCTCTTCTGGGACCCTTGAAAGCCCACCCTCGCCTCTAATCCATGCCGTCTGCGTTCTCCTCTTCTGGGACCCTTGAAAGCCCACCCTCGCCTCTAATCCATGCCGTCTGCGTTCTCCTCTTCTGGGACCCTTGAAAGCCCACCCTCGCCTCAAATCCATGCAGTCTGCTTCCGAGACCCTTGAAAGCCCACCCTCGCCTCTAGTCCATGCCATCTGCGTTCTCCTCTTCTGGGACCCTTGAAAGCCCACCCTCGCCTCTAATTCATGCCGTCTGCGTTCTCCTCTTCTGGGACCCTTGAAAGCCCACCTTCGCCTCTAATCCATGCAGTCTGCTTCCTCCTCTTCTGAGACCCTTGAAAGCCCACCCTCACCTCTAATCCATGCCGTCTGCGTTCTCCTCTTCTGGGACCCTTGAAAGCCCACCCTCGCCTCAAATCCATGCAGTCTGCTTCAGAGACCCTTGAAAGCCCACCCTCGCCTCTAGTCCATGCCGTCTGCGTTCTCCTCTTCTGGGACCCTTGAAAGCCCACCCTCGCCTCTAATCCATGCCGTCTGCGTTCTCCTCTTCTGAGACCCTTGAAAGCCCACCCTCGCCTCTAATCCATACCGTCTGCAGCCTCCTCTTCTGGGACCCTTGAAAGCCCACCCTCGCCTCTAATCCATGCCATCTGCGTTCTCCTCTTCTGGGACCCTTGAAAGCCCACACTCGCCTCTAATCCATGCCGTCTGCGTCCTCCTCTTCTGGGACCCTTGAAAGCCCACCCTCGCCTCTAATCCATACCGTCTGCAGCCTCCTCTTCTGGGACCCTTGAAAGCCCACCCTCGCCTCTAATCCATGCCGTCTGCGTTCTCCTCTTCTGTGACCCTTGATAGCCCACCCTCGCCTCTAATCCATGCCGTCTGCTTCCGAGACCCTTGAAAGCCCACCCTCGCCTCTAATCCATGCTGTCTGCGTCCTCCTGTTCTGGGACCCTTGAAAGCCCACCCTCGCCTCTAAACCATACCGTCTGCAGCCTCCTCTTCTGGGACCCTTGAAAGCCCACCCTCGCCTCTAATCCATGCAGTCTGCTTCCTCCTCTTCTGAGACCCTTGAAAGCCCACCCTCGCCTCTAATCCATGCCGTCTGCGTCCTCCTCTTCTGAGACCCTTGAAAGCCCACCCTCGCCTCTAATCCATGCCATCTGCGTCATCCTCTTATTGGACCCTTGAAAGCCCACCCTCGCCTCTAATCCATACCGTCTGCAGCCTCGTCTTCTGGGACCCTTGAAAGCCCACCCTCGCCTCTAATCCATGCAGTCTGCTTCCTCCTCTTCTGAGACCCTTGAAAGCCCACCCTCGCCTCTAATCCATGCCGTCTGCGTTCTCCTCTTCTGGGACCCTTGAAAGCCCACCCTCGCCTCAAATCCATGCAGTCTGCTTCCGAGACCCTTGAAAGCCCACCCTCGCCTCTAGTCCATGCCGTCTGCGTTCTCCTCTTCTGGGACCCTTGAAAGCCCACCCTCGCCTCTAATCCATGCCGTCTGCGTTCTCCTCTTCTGAGACCCTTGAAAGCCCACCCTCGCCTCTAATCCATGCCGTCTGCGTTCTCCTCTTCTGAGACCCTTGAAAGCCCACCCTCGCCTCTAATCCATACCGTCTGCAGCCTCCTCTTCTGGGACCCTTGAAAGCCCACCCTCGCCTCTAATCCATGCCATCTGCGTTCTCCTCTTCTGGGTCCCTTGAAAGCCCACACTCGCCTCTAATCCATGCCGTCTGCGTCCTCCTCTTCTGGGACCCTTGAAAGCCCACCCTCGCCTCTAATCCATACCGTCTGCAGCCTCCTCTTCTGGGACCCTTGAAAGCCCACCCTCGCCTCTAATCCATGCCGTCTGCGTTCTCCTCTTCTGTGACCCTTGAAAGCCCACCCTCGCCTCTAATCCATGCCGTCTGCTTCCGAGACCCTTGAAAGCCCACCCTCGCCTCTAATCCATGCTGTCTGCGTCCTCCTGTTCTGGGACCCTTGAAAGCCCACCCTCGCCTCTAATCCATACCGTCTGCAGCCTCCTCTTCTGGGACCCTTGAAAGCCCACCCTCGCCTCTAATCCATGCAGTCTGCTTCCTCCTCTTCTGAGACCCTTGAAAGCCCACCCTCGCCTCTAATCCATGCCGTCTGCGTCCTCCTCTTCTGAGACCCTTGAAAGCCCACCCTCGCCTCTAATCCATGCCATCTGCGTCATCCTCTTATTGGACCCTTGAAAGCCCACCCTCGCCTCTAATCCATACCGTCTGCAGCCTCCTCTTCTGGGACCCTTGAAAGCCCACCCTCGCCTCTAATCCATGCCGTCTGCGTTCTCCTCTTCTGGGACCCTTGAAAGCCCACCCTCGCCTCTAATCCATGCAGTCTGCTTCCTCCTCTTCTGAGACCCTTGAAAGCCCACGACCTTTTCAAGCCGCATTCTTCTGCTTATGTTTTTCTACATTACTCCATCTGTATAAATTACATATTCCGTTCAACACTACCATGTTTATTGGCCTCTTTCTGATTGGCTATTCCCACCCAATTATATAACTCAATAATCAATCCCAGTTCTGAAGTCTGTTAACTACACTGGGCAAAGTGAAGAACATTTCCATTACAATGCCAATAGCTCTAACTCCAAAGCAAATGCACGACCTATTGTTTTCACTGCCGGACCTGGCATGCCGACGCTTATCACAATAACATCCGTCTTGGTTTGGGGTGAATATTCAGATGACCACAAGCACCTCAAATAATATACTGCTCGTGTCTACCTCTCCGAAGGACACTTTGCATGCAGCGGGGTTGGAGAGCAGACATCAAAAGCTTCTGCGGGTTGTCAAAGAAGTGGCAGCAGCCGAGGTTATCATACGGCAGAGTCAACATGGCACAGCTCACAAAACCACGTGTCCTGTTCAACATGGCACGCTCACAAAACCACATGTCCTGTTCAACATGGCACCGCTCACAAAACCACGTGTCCTGTTCAACATGGCACCGCTCACAAAACCACTTGTCCTGTTCAACATGGCACCGCTCACAAAACCACATGTCCTGTTCAACATGGCACCGCTCACAAAACCATGTGTCCTGTTCAACATGGCACGCTCACAAAACCATGTGTCCTGTTCAACATGGCCCCGCTCACAAAACCATGTGTCCTGTTCAACATGGCACGCTCACAAAACCATGTGTCCTGTTCAACATGGCCCCGCTCACAAAACCACGTGTCCTGTTCAACATGGCACCGCTCACAAAACCACGTGTCCTGTTCAACATGGCACCGCTCACAAAACCACGTGTCCTGTTCAACATGGCACCGCTCACAAAACCATGTGTCCTGTTCAACATGGCACCGCTCACAAAACCACGTGTCCTGTTCAATATTGCACAGCTCACAAACCCATGTGTCCTGTTCAACATGGCACAGCTCACAAAGCCACGTGTCTTGTTCAACATGGCAGAGCTCACAAAACCACGTGTCCTGTTCAACATGGCACCGCTCACAAAACCACGTGTCCTGTTCAACATGGCACTGCTCACAAAACCACGTGTCCTGTTCAACATGGCACAGCTCACAAAACCACGTGTCCTGTTCAACATGGCACGCTCACAAAACCATGTGTCCTGTTCAACATGGCCCCGCTCACAAAACCATGTGTCCTGTTCAACATGGCACGCTCACAAAACCATGTGTCCTGTTCAACATGGCCCCGCTCACAAAACCACGTGTCCTGTTCAACATGGCACCGCTCACAAAACCACGTGTCTTGTTCAACATGGCACCGCTCACAAAACCACGTGTCCTGTTCAACATGGCACCGCTCACAAAACCATGTGTCCTGTTCAACATGGCACCGCTCACAAAACCACGTGTCCTGTTCAATATTGCACAGCTCACAAACCCATGTGTCCTGTTCAACATGGCACAGCTCACAAAGCCACGTGTCTTGTTCAACATGGCAGAGCTCACAAAACCA
Organism: Calotriton arnoldi; assembly: GCA_963921515.1. Taxonomy (NCBI): domain Eukaryota; kingdom Metazoa; phylum Chordata; class Amphibia; order Caudata; family Salamandridae; genus Calotriton; species Calotriton arnoldi. Next base: position 1,586,459 of record CAWUFW010000975.1, read on the forward strand.
CGTGTCCTGTTCAACATGGCACCGCTCACAAAACCACGTGTCCTGTTCAACATGGCACTGCTCACAAAACCACGTGTCCTGTTCAACATGGCACAGCTCACAAAACCACGTGTCCTGCGCAGTCTTCTTACGCACACTGCTGATCCTCCGTGCAGCGGAGGCCAAGGGTCACTGAGTGGACATTCCAGAGGCTGGCACACGTGAACATGTGCTAAACTGCCCCTTACATGCGGGTACATCAGTATTTCAAGCGGGTGTTTGTGTTTTCCTGCTGCATTGCAATGTAAAAGATGCGTTTTATAAAGTGTGCTGATTGCAGTGTGCTCTCAGTGCGCAGTCTTTTATTATCTGTGTTCCGTGCCTGTGGAGATGTTCTAGAGGAGGTGCTCGAAGCTGCAGCAGTGGAAAGTCCTGCTGGTAGCTGGTGGGTTGCTGTGATCGAGAAGAAAGACTTTTACTACAAATCTCACGTTATCCATGTCTCCATGACATTAGTACTTTTCTATGCTCTCACTGAAGCTCTTGCATATACCCTCCTTACATGCAAGAACTTAGTGTTACTTCTCGTGCTAGAATGCTGAGCTCTGCATTTACAACTTGCTACAAACGTCCAACATAATTATTACATGTTATGTAAACCCCATATCATCACCTCAAGAAACCAATGTGACAAAACCAAGCCCTAGAACTATGAGCACCCAGACTTCAGTGTTACCGAGTCGGGTACCCGCATAAGATTCTTGTAGATAGAAGTAGCTTCCACCAGCCACATAAAGGGTCAAACTAAACAAATAAACTAGTTTAGAGAGTAGGCATCCGGATACAAAGTGCTGCGATTGAGAGCTCATTCTGAGCACAATCTGGCGAAAGTCTTGGTGAAGGAGAGTATCCTCCAGGCGCCCTCTCACCTGTCCGTCGTCCATGTCTGTGACTGAAGAGTGTACAAGAGGAGGAGGACATGAGGTTGGGGCTGGGATTGATATTAGCATTAAAGTCTTGTGTGCTGCACATGCAAAGGCTCTGCCACAGTACAAAATCTGCTAGCATTCACACCAAGAATTTTCAATTCTATTAAGGACACGGAGGCGATGATTATGCTGCTCTTCCTTTACTGGGGAGAATACAGCAGCCAATGAAACAAGCATTTGCAATGCAATAGGTCTCGCATTTGCGAGAGTTTAAGCTATTGGCATAGTAAATTACAATGCCTTTTATTTATCTGTTTTGCTAATTAACACATAGATAAAAGGCATTGTCATTTACAATGCCAATAGCTCAAACTCTTGTAAATGCGAGACCAATTCAAAGAAGCGCCCACCATTGTCCCGGGGTGCTCGGAAAGTGAAAGCGCGCATGGTGCGCTGAATGTTGCAGGAAAGCATGTCGTGCCTGCAGTAGGAGAAACTCATTAAAGAAAATAGTGCTTACAGACTAAAACAGACATACCGTGTAACAACCGAAGTAAAAGGGCCAGTCCTCGTGGGAGGTTACAAATGAAGACAAGGCGGGACTAAGGCGGGACTAACAAGCCTTTTAACGAATAAGAATCCAGCATTTTCAAAGGGCAATGACACAAGCCAATGACAAATATGGGCAGAGTGTGGACGGGGCTTCTATTCCATACACCAATACAGCATGCCGCAGAGCAGCTCATGCGCTGCCCAGGCTCGACCTAAAAACGGGGAATGCACAGTTCTTTCCACATAAAGGAGGATCGCCAAATAGCATGTTTTGCTTTGTACACAGATCGATGCAGGGGGTGCATTAATGTACTGAGCTAGCTATAAAACTTGCTACTAATGCATTTGCCTAATTCCACTTATTTAATTTATTCCTGATTTCACGTCTCATGTGACAGCAGCTCATGTGACAGGCGTGTCTTGTTATTGGATACGAAGAGGTGCTGCCTGCTGAAGTTTAAAGTTTAAGTATTCGCAGCGGCTCTAGTCTAGTCTGTGACCTCTTTGTACTTTGCATAAATGTGATCACCTTCACAGTGACACAGCTTAAGAGATGACAAATGCTAAGACATGCAAGTGCTGTCAGTAACCAGGAGCGTGAGTGAAAGAGTGCAGCATTTTATAAGGTGGCTGCATATTTGTAGTCCTGCTTTTATGTTTGTGACATAGCCTGGCTTTTGGTTTTCAAATTCTGATCACCCTGTCAAAGCGTCGTCTTCAATAGTAAGTGTGCCATGAGCCACAATGTAGATGGAAAATGGGACATTTATGCCTAGTTTTAAAAAAAAAAACAGAATTGGGATGCAATTGGCCTCTCACACCCTGGGCCACAGTACCTGTCACACCAATGTTTGTTCTGCACACCCAGCCTTAAAAACTTCCTTAGCAGCGTTCACATTTTCGGTTTTCAGCAAAATCTACACGAGCCATCCAAGTGAGTAAATAGGCAGCCATTCTTGACAAATGTGGGCCCCACCCTGCACCGCGGCACGATTTGTGTGTAAAAAAGAAAAACCACAATCTCCCGCCGCCTCCTTTCGGGGTTCTTCTAATGTATGCAAACTGCAGAAATAACGTTACTTGCTTCTTTAGAAACGGTGATTTCTAAGACCTTCAGAGAGGGCAGTGGTGACCACAACGGGTGGGGCCCGTCATGCCTGCTGCAGTTTCTGAGAGGCACTTAAGAGGAAGGCAGGTCCACTGACCTTCGGGCAAAGCGTTTTCTGAAGCTGTGACCTTGCCATGCCAAGAGCACAAACGGTGCGCGGTGCAGACACGGAGGCGGTGGGCCCGGCAGAGCGCACGAAGATGAAACTGTACCCTGCAAACTGGAATCTAACGCGCCTCAGACGTGACAGCTCGGAAGCAATGAGCAGTTGTTTCCTCTCTGGGACTCTGAGCACTTTACACAATGCAATCGCATAGAGACAGGTGCACGGCTGTGCAGACCTTCACAATATGCCCCCGGTGTCTCAGCCACACACCATTTCAAATGCGCAGGCATCCTCGCCAAGCTAAGCAGAAGTAGAACATTCACTATCAAGCAGTATGGGGAGAGGATGTGGCCTAACGGCCAGAGCGGTCGAGAGCGAAGCTGTGGAACCAACCGTGTTGGAGTCTCGGCAAGGACGCTCGATATCCTGTGATTCTGGGCAAATCACTTATTCTCCCCTGTCTAACAAAATGAACGAGTCCGTCTGGAACGCAACTCGGCGCTCTGATAGCCTTCGGGTCGAGTTCGCGCTATATAAAACAAACAAGAAAAAGAGGTTACAAAAGAAAAGATGGGTTAGACCGTGAACATTATTTCACTGGAAAATGAATGATCCCACCGATGGAGCTTTACGCTGCTTGGCTGTACAAACTTAGGGACAGAACATCTCTTAACAGGATATGACTTGCACCGTGTATTCGAGAGAGAGAGAAGGTAAACTGCACCCAAATGTATGAACCTCAAGAAAGTCTCATCCGCTATAAGTACAGGTACATCTGAACAGTTGCATGAGTAGCTCCACTGCCAACTCTGAATGTCCAAGATTTACCAGAAAGCGAGTTATGTGCGTTTCTGAACGCTTACACAGGCACACGCCACACACACGTTAACAGCACGGTCAGCCATTCTGCCACTCTGGCATTTCTGACGAATCCCAGCCATGCCATGAAGGAGGCACTGCAGCTGCCGCCCTGCGCGCCGCTGCTCGCTCCCGAGGCAAAATGCCGTGGCAGTGAACATTTCAAAAGAGGTGGGACATGCACCCACCTTTAGCCATTTGCATGCTTTCATTATAGAATGACACAAGCAAAAGCCAATCGAATGCATGGAAGGAGTCAGACCCACACAGAGTAGATACAAGAAGCCTCACAGAACAGTGCATGCGCGCTGCTAGGCTCGACCTAAAAACGTTTTACATAGAACATATACTACATATCCCATTATACTTTGCACTTTAACCACCAATCATGGCCCAGTAGCCCATATAAGTAAAGTCAACACCATCTTGAGAGCCTCTTTCTTTGCTCAGTACAGTCCATGATAACTTGAAGACCGACGATAACCAACAGTAGCCGCAGGGACAACTCCAGTGGGAGTCAAATACGCGAACAACAGCTCAGCCAGCAACAGGAGCGTGAAGCGCCAACTCAGGGAGTGATATTTGAACGAGTTCAATCAGTCTTCTGAACGGAACCTATCAAAAGAAATCAGGCACCATAAGATCCATATACCCCACAGGGATAAATACGGGTAGAGTAAACAATGAAAGAAGAACAGTCAAATTGCGTCATTCCAAATCAACGAATGATATTCCTGGGTGGGATCATCTTTGCCTCCGTGTCCTTAATAAAACTGAAAATTCTTGGCGTGAATTCAAGCAAATGTTTTATTCTATTTCAGGACCGGAGGCTCCGATTATACTAGTTCTAAGCTTGCTAAGTACCACTAAGACAATATCACCCTCTGGTTTGTGATACAATAGCTTAAAGGTAGAATCAGACGACCAATCGGCCGATCTCATGATATCTTGAATAGTGGAGCCTAACAAAGGATTTAGAGGCCATAGCACCCCGAATAGAATGAGCGCCAAACACGAGTATCTATACCAGCCTCTGCCATCACTGATTTTAACCACCTGACTAGAGTTATCATTTCTCAATGTATGATTACATTCTTCATAAGCATTCCAGCATTTGACCCCACACAGTTTATCATTATTAGGAAATGCATGATACTCAATCGACTTCCAGTAACTGCAAACAAAACTTCTTCAGGAGTAAATACTCTGCCTGCAATGTCCAGAACTCTCACATCCGAATCCTTCCACACGGGGTGAGACATAAGAGCATAGCTAATATAGCCGACAACTGTTTTCTAGACAACTGATCAGTACCCAGACATCTTTCAAAAAGGTTTAACACCAAAGTCATGTCCCATAAAAAGAAATACTTAGGCTTGTGAGGATTAGTAACCCTGATGCCTTTAAGAAGTTTACAAATGACAGGGTGCATCTCTACAGGCTTATCATTAACCTGTACATGTTCTGCTGATATAGCACAACAAAAATTGTTCACCGACCTGTATGACAAACCCTCAGTTGCCTTCTGAGACGGGAAATTCACTATGCGAGGTAACTCTGCCGCCACAGGATGCATGTGCCATTCCAAGCACCAACTCATCCAGCATCCCCATGCTGAAAAATACATCTTCCTGGTGGAGGGGGCCCAGGCTCGTTTGATGAACTTTGAAGGCGCAACTGTAATACCCGGCAAACTCCACTGTTGCCAGAAAGGTTACAGGCCACCAGGGACAGCTGCTCCATTATTACCATCAGAAGTAATTCCCCCTGAGGGCCCTGGAGCATCGTCTGAGACCAAGGAAGGAGAGGAAGATCGCACATTAGCCCTAGAAGGACTGGGAACCAATGTAGCGCTTTCCACGCAGGGGTGACAAGCACTACCTCTGCAACCTGTCACTTGATCTGAGTTGCTACCCAGGGAATCATTGCAAACGGGGGAAACACATAATTCAGGGCTTTCGACCAATCCTGAGAAAAAGCGTCAGTTGCCTTCGCTAACTGATTCGGCCTCCAATTGAAAAACTCCAACTGGCGGTTCAGTCTGGAGGCAAAGAGGTCTACCTTGCAGGGACCCCAAATATTCTGGATCAACCTGAATAGACGAGGATGGAGCTGCCAATTGCTGTGATCTATCAGGTATCTGGAGTTCCAATCGCCATTTCGTTGGATTGTCCCGCAATGTGCTCCGCTACCACAGATATCTTGTGACTCGGGCAATAGTGCCAAACGTCCATTGCTATCTTCACCAGCAGGGACGATCTTGTGCCCCCCAACTTGTTGATGTAACTCACCGCAGATATGTTGTCCATCTTGAGGAGGATGCAACAATACTTTTTCTTGGGGCGGTCGGAGTCCTGATGGCAAAGGACCACGCCAGAAGTTCCAGGCAATTGATATGGAGTTCCAACTCTTAGAGAGACCACATCCTGCGCCTGTTGGGATGTCTTCACAATGCGCTCCCCAACCCAAACGGGTGGCGTCTGACTCTTTAACCACTTCTGGCTGAGACCCGAAGATGGCTCTGCCATTCCATGCATTTTTGTGTCCCGGCAACCAGCGGAGTTCCTCTCTTACTTCTTCCGTCAGAGGTACCTGATAGGTGAGTCAAACCTATCCTTAAATGCTAAATGTTTAACCTCTGGATGGCCCTGTAGTGAACAGACCCCGTAAATATTTCCTGAGCGGAGGAGGCTAGCAGACCGACCAGGCGAGAGATCACTCGCAGGAAGCCGACTGATGCAAAAGGACCAGTTGCAGTTCCTTTTTTATGTCAGGTAATTTGGTCTTGGGGAGCTTCAGCTGAGCTGACCGAGAGTCGATCACAAACCCCAGGAATTCTACGCTCTGGGAAAGACAAAAGATTGACATGGTCTTGTTGATGACAAATCCCAAGTGTTGCAAAAGAGATATTGTCATCTGCAGATGTAGAGTGAAACTCCTGGAGTGCGCCATGATCAGAATGTCGTCTAAGTAGATGATCATGTGTACTTCTTGCTCCCTGAGGTGGGCTATCACTAGTTTCTTCACCTTGGTAAAGCACCATAGTGCAGAAGAAAGCCCGAAAGGAAGGACCAATTATTCCAGCCACAAGTCTCTCCACTGGAATTGAAGGAACCGATTGTGGGGAGGAAAGAAGGGAATGGATAGGCATCTTGGAGGTCAAGACGGACCACCCAGTCCCCTTTCTGCAACGTCTGTCAGAAGATGGATACCCTCCATCTTGAAATGCCTGTATGTGATGTAATAGTTGAACTCCCGCAGATTCAGCACCAATATGCATCCACCCACTCTTTTGTACTAGAAAGATGTTGCTGCAGAAACCTGGGGATGAGGATCACAATAGGCCACTGCTCGCTACTGCAGTGTCTTATATTTTGGCATTTATAAAAGTGGACTCTTGTAGGGAAAAAGTAGTTGTTGAGGATGTCCCTTTTGCCAGGGTGTCTGATAAATCTCTAGTTGGAAACCCTGGATGGTTTGTATTACCCATGCATCTCAATTCAAAAGACCACTATTGCGAAGAAAGAATTGTACATGGCCTCCCAATTGCATCTCAGAGCCATTGATGACCCTTACCTGTGGAATTATTGGACTGGAATCCCGTTCTGGGACCGCCCCTGTTAAAGCGGTATCTGGAGAAGCGCTGTCTGGACGGGAAGAAAGTACCCCCTCTCGTGGAGTCCCACCAGTCTCCTTGACCACTTCCATAGGCTCCCCTGGGAGGGCCTTGGTAGTAGAGCAGCCCCTGATTTACCCGGCCGGAGCAAAAAGGCTTACTTGGAGGTTGGATTGTGCCTGATCTAGAGTTGTAAACGCAGTAACAATTTTTGATATTTCCTTCACTAATTTGTCCCTGAAGACATGTCTCTCGGCTAAAGGACCAGCGTCGGCCGAAGCTAGTTCAGCCAAGTTTGTATCCATCTGAATCAGAAGGGACTTCCGTCTCTCAGAGGACATAGCAAAATTGGCATTTCCCAGCAGGCATATGGCCCGCTCGGTCCACCCTGCCAGGATGTCTGAGTCAATAGGGGAACCAGTCTCCTTGGCAGTTAAAGCCATTTCTAGGATTTTTGCAAGGGGCCCTGTGAGGTCCAGCAGGTTATCCTGACACCCGCGCTAGGCGCAGTCGATGGTTTTCTTGAGATCCTTGGCAAACTTTTAAAGAAAAGTTAACATACATGGGTTGATCTCAGGAGTTTCTGCAACTTTGTTGGGAAGGTCTGGTGTCGGACATTTTGCCCGAAGCCAGATGCGAACTTCTCTGTAGAACCCTTTGCGCAGCTTATCATGTAGGTATTCCAACACCTCCGGAGCAGGGGCCCATTCAGATGATCTTGAATGGACAATGTCCTCCAGGTTGATGTTGAAGGAATTGGCAGGGGAGTGGGAAGAGGCCTGGTAGAGGCGGACTTTCTGGCCTTCTTGCGTCTCGGGTTAGTAACTTGATCAGAGTGAGTAGAGTCCATATGCGTAGAATCTGTCTGTATCTGCCTTAAGCTTGGACTAAGACCCTTTGGAGGTAGAAGGGGCCGAAGAGTATTCGTGATCCCCAAGAGAACCTTGGGAAAGGGAGGACAAAGTGTCAGCATAAGGCCAGTCAGATGACTTGACTTTGCCTTGTGAGGAGGATGAGATGTACCTTCCGTAGGTTTTGGGCAGCCTGTTGGTCATACCATGCCGTTTGCCAAACCTCTCCAGTTGGGCCGTAAAATGGGCTTCAAGGCGGCTGCCAAAGCCTGATTGACAATATCAGGAACAGCAGTCTTAATTGCCCTGTTGACAGACTGCTGCACTGAAGCGTCCAGTGCGTAAACCAAATTGTCCTCTAACTGGTGCCCTTGATCCTCTTCATAATAGGACTCATTCCTCCTCCTCAAAAGGCACCCAATCAATCATGATGGAAAATATGAAGGTTCATAGCCAAGTCTATCCCAACGGCTAATGGGGGTGGGGGGTGATGGAGGAGGGGGAAGCCAACTACAAGTGCAGAAGGAAAAAGTGTAGTAGTCAAGCTCTTCAGCAATTGCTGTAGTCGGGCATTATTGCAGCCACCTGTACAGAAAGATAGGGTGCATCAGAGTGAGCCTCTATGTAAATGGAGCCTGCACTCCGCTCGAGATCAGGGCAGATGCTCTATTATTACAGCTTGAGCAGACAATGCTATGAAGGCTTTTTAAAAAATCACTGCGGTGCTGAGCACTGAAGGAACACGTCAGCGAGGAGTCGTCGAGAGAGGACTGCGTGTAGCCCAAATAGAGCCTAAAAGTAGTCCAATTAGGCAACACGTGCGTCTGAGGCTCACTCTCTCAGGCCCGATTAGTGGAGGCACTGAGCTATCAAAGCAGGCAGACGGAGCATCGTCAAGTCCAGAACAGGCTTTCTGGAAAGGGGAAAATATGAGAGAACCCTCACCGAGTGAAGCACCCACTCAGAAAGTGCACGTACCCTATCCCAGTCGCAAGGGCCGAGAATGGGACACGAGCGACTACCCCGCGGGTGGCAAACAAGCAAGGGTATGCAAAAAGCCAAGGTATGCAACAACCAAACACCGTTATTTTGATATGAAGAACACACAAAGTATAAAGTGCATGACAATAAACACAGAGGGACTGCCGAGCAGCAAAGAAAGAGACTCTCAAGATGGTGTTGACTACTTATATGGGCTACTGGGCCATGATTGGTGGTGAACGAGCAAAGTATCAAGGGATATGTAGTTAATGTTATATGTAAAACATTTTTTCATTGGCTGCTGTATTTTCTGCAATAAAAGAAAAGAAGCATAAATCGGAGACTCTGGTCCTGAAATAGAATTTATGAGCAGTTAGAAGCGGGCACCAGATGGCTGTGGAAGAGGGGCCCTCTGAGCAACCTTGCTCTTGGATACTGGAGGTTGTGGCCACATCAAAATGTTTATGGATTTGTCACAGTTTTCAGACAACAAATTGGGCACCCTATATTGTTAAACTCATCACGAAGGTTGTAGAGGGGTTGTTTCGAACATCCCTAGTGAATTTGTTTATAACCCTGCCTGGCCTTGCAACATGGCCTTGGCCTAGGTGATTGCTAGGTCCCAGAACAGTAGGAGGCTTCAGTCTGCCTAGAAATCCAAGTGATCCGGGAATGGACTGATTTAAAAGGTACCTTTGAGACGGACACAGTGCAGAAGATGGTGTGACTGGTACCTGGCACACTGGTGGGAACTAAGTATAAAGCAACTCCCTGCAAGATTTACTGGTTCTAGCTTGAGGCAGGACTCGAAAAATCATAAAAATGTTACTAGACCTGCAGGTCTAGTGACTTAAATAATGTTCTCGACCTAATTATAATGCTCTTGACCCATAAACTGGTTTCAAATGATGTGATCCTAGGCAAATATTTGAATTCACTGAGCTGCCATTTTCTTCTTTATCACATATGAGGGCACCTTCAAATACGCGAGTTCAGCGTGTCTGCTGTACACAAAAACACTTTTTTTTTTTTTAATAGACTAAACTTTTTGTTGTATTCACATCATATGTTATATTGTATTCACATGTTATCTATTTAGTTATGTGCTATATATATCTACAGTGCTACATCTTGTACCTTTAAGTAATGCAGTCTGCTGTTGTCATGGTTGGTATGTAATGTTCTTCCAATGACATATGAGGGTTCCTAGAGAATCAGTTACAGCTGGCTGGAGAGGGATCACCAGCGTGTATGCTGCACTCCAATAAAGCTTATGTCAACAACCTTATCTTGACTTCTAAAGGACTCATCATTACAACAAATGGCGACGATTAGCCAGCGGAGTGCAGAAGGATCATAACCACGCTGGTATTTTAAAGAATCCACTTGTGCAGGAAGGAAGAACGTGGACAGCAGGAAGATTCAAACCCATGCTGTGTTCCACGGAGGCTGCGTAGATGTTGTGACTTCCTCACATGAAGGTGAGAGAAAAGCCTCGTGACAATGACCTTGTAATGTCCCTATTCAGTGTTAATAGCTGTTGGGTGATCCGTGTTTGAAATTTTGGGAGCGGCGCCTGTTTCCTGCATTACAGAACTGTGGAGATATTTGCCGCGGCACTGTTCGTTTCATAATTGTGTGAATTGCAGCGAAATTGAGTTGCGTGCTTGGATGACCCTGACTGCTAGCATCGCAACGAGTTTACTTTCTATTTAAAAGTCAGTTACCTGCTCGTGCTGAAGGCATTGCTGCGGCATTCGGATTTCATCACCGGAATCCATTGACGGAGATCGGCGCGCTGAAGGAATTCCTCTTGTGAGTCACCGGCGAGACGCATGCGCACTTCGTCGCATACCAGCATCATACCCTGACTACGTGTGCAACGTAGGACACCACGCTACGTAGTGACGAATTTAGCGGCAATTTCCGTGACGAGCGAACATCGTTTAATTGAATAAAGTCAATTTCAAGACGTTCGTGCTACTTTTCACACCAGTCGAAAAGGAAAGGAAAGTGAAATACCGGCAAACCATTCGTGAAGAAGACATTAAAGTGAAATACCGGCAAACTGTTCGTGTAGGAGATATTAAGAATTTGAATATGTAAAGGTACTTTTAGTCACTCTAAATAGTGACAGTGACTTATAATACTTGGCACATCACCATCACACAAGTTTAAATTCATTAACAAAATTTTCATTTTTTTTTTCCTCTTTCTCTTTTATTGTTATTTATTAAGTAATGTAATATGCCATTAGGGATATAGCGATAGTACAATAGTCCCAAAAAAAAAAAAAGGAAAAGAAGTAAGATGGAAGTACCCATAATCACTCCTCTGCTATTTTTACAAAATTTGGGTGAACCTCCCATAGAATGGGACGAATGGGTAAAAATATTTGAAAATTACATTGAAGCCTTGGATGGCAAGGACTTTAGCCCTGCAAGGAAGAAGGCTTTATTGTTGAGTACCTTAGGGAAAGAAGGTCAACATGCATTTAAATACCTACCGGTAGCAACAGATGGTGAGGGAAGACCTGTAGCTAATGTGTAACATCCAATAAAATTAAGGATGACTCTTTGGTTGCTGTGATCCAGATGTAGATTTATTGTTGATATGAAGTCATAGGATAAATAGACACAGCATATAATAAAGATAGTAGAATCCAGTAAAAGGCCCCACCGGGAGCAGCTGCCCTGCTGCTCAGCCTCCAAGGTAACTGACAGTACACTTAAACATATACAGATAGAACTAAGGATGACATCATAGAGACAGGCTGAGCAGCAGAGTACAAGAAACTAAGAAAGGACAAGAAAGGGAGAAGAGCAGGGAGAAGCAGGATACAACACACCTTCCCCCTTTAAGCAAAAAGTTGAAGAAGATAAAACAGAGAGCAGAAGAGTAGAATAAAGGAATAACATACAACGCACAAAATAAACACCCTCTTCAGAATGGAGGAGAGAAGAGGTAAGGGCGAGGGTACCAAGGTTGTACCAACACCATGAGCTAACAAGAATAAAAGTGGTTATGGTAACCACTTGACAAAATCAACATTAGAATGAAAATTGGAGGAAAACCCTTCTCCCCCGAAAAAATGGAATTGAACACCTCAATGAAAATTTGAGCAATAAAGGTTCAGTACCGTCAATCATAAATAAAATCTGAACACCTCTAACAAATAGAGCACCGAAGTGGTTCAGCATACATAAGCACCAACAGAATTGAGCCAAAGGCTCATCACCAGTAAACTTAAAAGAACTGAGTATCTCAATAATAATAGAACACCTCTAACGAAGTAGAGCACCTAAGTGGTTCACAAACTGTAAGCATAAATATAACTGAGCACATCTACGGCTCCTCACAAACACTGAGCATGAAAATGTAATATGAACACTTCTAACAAAATAGAGGTAAGCATAGATAACACTGAGCACCTCAACACAAGTCGAGCAAATAAATGGCTCAGTAGCAATACGAAATAAAACTGAGCACCCCCATGGCTCATCATAAACACTGAGCCCTCTATGGCCCATCACCAATAAGCATAACCAGAATGGAGCACCTCAATAGAAATTGAGCAAATAAATGGCTCCAACAAGCGTAGCAGAATTAAAATCCCCACACCTAATCACCAGAATAAATATAATTGAGCACCTCAATGAAAATTGAGCATGAAAATGGCTCCGCACAAGAACGCATTAAAAAAATCAACTCCTCACAAGAAAATTCAAAATAGGAACAAACACTTAAATACAATTGAGTAGTAAGTATAGCAGAATAAGATAAACGTTGAGCACCTCAATCAATATTGAGCATGTGAGTGTCTCACTACTGTAATATGGTGAACCGAGCATTTCAAGCACCATCACAGCAACACTGAAAACAGACACAAAGCAATAACTCGCATATTGTAACACATAGTAAGCAATGCAGGCTAACATTTGGTAAATGGATATACCCCGCATGACGAAATACTATACACAACACACTAGTACTGCATACCAAAGCGTAAACAGAATACAAAAAAACACTCTGTAACTGAGTTAATATGCAAGATGCTGACACAAGTTCTTAAATATAACAAATTAAAATAATGAAAGTAGTCACCGTTGTCACCGTTGTTCGAAAGTAGAAATGCCACAGTCAGTCATTGAAGATCACCAAGTACAGGCTGAGATTCAGTTCCAAGTGATCCATAAGTAAGCATTTCCGTTAACCTCAATCTTCTGTATTGCGATTCCTAGTATTGGTTGGAGACGGCAATGTGTAATTTGAAGTACTCCTTTCTTCTGCATAGTTCCAGATTAAACCTCACCAATTCAACGGTAACAAAGCCTGAATGTACTGTACCGGAAACTACACTTCCTATGTTTCAAGGCGCTCTGCACTACGTGATAGAGGCATGTCCAAAAGACTTCCTGTTGCCGTGTGAAGAAGCGTGTCACCAGGGACGTGAGACAGCATTCTTATGACGCATCCACGGCGTGCGCATGCCAAATGAAGACAGGAAGAAACGTCACAACTCAACCGGCTCTCAGCTTCACGGAATGCAACGCAGAAGAATGCAGATCCAGCCTCCCTCATAGTTCTAAAGGCTCGAGGTGAGCAGCTCGAGCGCAAGTATGTAAAATTTAAACTCAAACAAGCACGGTTGCGGTTACTGGATTAACAGAACAAAATGCACTCACCGCTGCTTTCCCAAAGTACCGGGCAAGTACCGGGGCTCACCCTTGTAAAAAGTGTTTAAGAAAATCAATCCTTTGGCACATAGCAGATCGTACGGTGACATTAAAAAGACGCACTCACCGTTGCATTAGTGATAATAACGGCAAATCTCCATAATGAATGCACACCAAAAAATAGATGATTGAAAGTACAGGCACAAGCAGCACAATTGCTCACGAAGTTTGAAAAATGCGGTGACAATAATGAGTGCTGTGCTCGTTTAATAAAGAATCAGGCAGACTTCTTCCAACAAATTAGTGCAGGCAGAATAAATATGTAATCCTTTACTCAAGACACGGTCTCCCTTTAGTAGTATTGCCAAATAGCTGAAGTGCCAACATTCATCATTCAATAAGCATTCTCGTTCTCAGAGATTAAGGAACTTGTAGATTGCGCAGATTTCAGTCTTCCACATACTTTTGTAGAACCATTGTAGGCAGGTTCAACGTTATTCAAACCACATAATCTCGTACGCCCAAAAAGTATTTCTGTAAAGTGTCTGTAAGCTGGTCAGTTTCCAATATCAAGCTGCATATAAAATGTAGTAACAGATTCTAGGCAGACCAGATGCAACGCTCAAAACTTACTTCTGTAGGCTGTCTGATGTTGTAGACACCGGTGGGGCATCTAAGGCGTTGGGCAGAAGGCTTAGGTAGTTTCTCTTTGTTTCTTTAGTAATTTCTTCTCTTTACGCGTGGTTTCTTTTCTCCAATCGTCGCCAGTGTAACATCCAATAAAATTAAGGATGACTCTTTGGTTGCTGTGATCCAGATGTAGATTTATTGTTGATATGAAGTCATAGGATAAATAGACACAGCATATAATAAAGATAGTAGAATCCAGTAAAAGGCCCCACCGGGAGCAGCTGCCCTGCTGCTCAGCCTCCAAGGTAACTGACAGTACACTTAAACATATACAGATAGAACTAAGGATGACATCATAGAGACAGGCTGAGCAGCAGAGTACAAGAAACTAAGAAAGGACAAGAAAGAGAGAAGAGCAGGGAGAAGCAGGATACAACATAATGTCTATTTGGAGGCTAAGGAAAGGATGAGGAAACAGTTTGCTAAAGAGGTGAATATAGTCATGTGTAGGCACAAATTTTACACACAGCCTCAAAGGAGTGACAAAACTATTGACCAATTCGTTACACGTTTACGGGAACTATCTATTAAATGTCAATTTGGAGGTATGAGAGAGGAAATGATTAGGGATCAATTAATTGTGCAATGTCGTAATAAAAAAATACAAGAAAGACTATGGGCAGCAAAAATCCGACTTTAAGCAATGCCATAGAGATAGCTAAAGTAGTGGAACATTCAGAAGTGTGTATGAAAGAAATGGAAAAGAAAGAAGATACAGCAGTAGTGTCGTGTATTGACCAGGAAGAAGTGGCAGCAATAAATAAAGGGAAAAATTACACTGGTGCAGGGAGGAGTAGTACTTTCAATAGAAGATTTAACAACAGCTTTGTAAAAGATCCAGAGGGTAGCAAGACACCTGAGAAAGTGTGCACAAGATGTGGTAGTACTAATCATACTGCTGAGTATAAAAATTGTTTTGCAATTGACAAAGTGTGCAGGAGATGTGGTCGTAAAGGACATTTTTATAAGATGTGCAAAACATTTAACAAACCTAGGATATCTGTCATTCAAAACGAATCAGTAGCTGTAGTACAAAAAGAACAAAGGGATGACATGATTACAAGGAGTAGAAAGAATGAAGATAAAATGTTATGTGTAGATGAAGATGACACCTGTATTTCACCTGGGAGAAGGTCTAGACCTAAAGCTAATTTTGTCATAAACGGTAAGGATGTTGAGTTAATGGTAGATTCGGGATCTTTTTACACTATTGTTCCTCAGGATATATTTGTAAGATTGTGGCCTGGGACAGAATTACTTCCCAAGGACATCAATCCAGGAGGATACCAAGGGGAAAAAATAGACATCATAGGCTACATGTTAACTGATATTGCCTTTCATAATAGATGTGTAAGTGGTAAGGTGTACATATCTCAAAGTGGTCCACCGATCTTAGGATGGGCACATCAATATGATTTGCACATTATTATTAATCCAAGGGCCTCCCATCAGGTTATGGTAGTTGATGAAGTTACCACAGATACCATTGTGGAGAATATGCGCAATGTATTCTCTGATGATATTGGTGAACTTAGAGGGTATGTGCATAAAATCTTATTAAAACCAGAAGCAGTGCCTATGCAACACAAGGTGCGGAAAGTACCCATTATTGCCAGGGAAGAAGTTAAACAGATGCTCAATGAAATGGCCAAACAAGGCATTATTGAGCAAATAGAAACTTCCAGTTGGATTTCTCCGGTTGTGATCACAGGCAAACCCGATGGCAGCTACAGGTTCTGTGTAGACTTGCGTACGCTTAACCAAAACATTGTAATTGACAATTATCCATTGCCAAATATTAACGAGCTTGTTTTGTCTTTGAAAGGAGGAAAATATTTTTCAAAGTTGGATTTACGCAGTGCGTATCACCAAATTAAACTCCATGAGGAGTCAAAACCGTTAACGGCATTTATTACTATGGAAGGTATATTCCAGTTTAATAGAATGCCGTTTGGATTGGCTTCTGCCGCGGGGGTTTTTCAAAGGATGATGGGTGTGGTCTTGAAGGATATTAAAAATGTGGTATACTTTCAAGATGATGTATTAATATTTGGAGAAACAAAAGAACATAATTTTGTCTTGAAAGAGATATTATGTAAAATAGAAAACGCTGGACTCACTCTTAAGAAAGAGAAATGTAAATTTTGTGTGGAGGAGGTAGAATATTTAGGGTATACTATATCCGCAGGAGGCATCAAACCAAAACGTGATCTACTGGAGGCTATAAGGAAGGTTCCAGCACCTACTGACAAAGACCAACTTAGATCATTCCTTGGTCTCACAGAATACTATGCAAAATTTGTGCATAATTTTGCAGAGAAAACTGAACATATCAAAAAACTCCTGAGAAAGGGTTGTAAGTATGTGTGGTCGGATGAACAACAGAACAAATTTGAGAATATAAAAAAGAAATTTGTGAAGCCAAAGTGTTGACCCCATTTGATACAAAGTTGGAATCTATACTTACTGTAGATGCTAGTACAGTAGGCATAGGTGCAGTCTTGGCACAAACTCATTATACGGGATTGAAAACTGTTGCCTTTGCTTCGAGGTCTCTTACTAACTCAGAGAGGAACTATTCTGTAATAAAAAGAGAGGCTTTAGCTGCAGCATGGGCCGCTGAGTACTTCCGCATGTATTTGTGGGGTTTTCACTTCATCCTACGAACTGATCATAAACCTTTATTAAAGATTCTATCTACAGGTGGAGCTGGGAAGGGTTCAGCAAGGCTTGCAAGACTAGCTGCACGCTTACAAGAATATGTGTATAGAATAGAGTATATTGCTGGATGGAAAAATTGTCAAGCAGATGGTTTGTCCAGACTGCCCTTACCATGGCGTGAGGTGGACAGAGCACATGTTGAATCTTTTGACTGTGAAGGTGCTGTAGCTTTAGTAGAGGAAATAGTAGAAGTATGTGATGGCGCAGTTGACAAAGTGATATGGAATGAGTGTATGTTAAAGGATGAAGCACTACAGGCTGTCAAAAATCTCATTATTAAAGGTGGTAGACGCGAAAGTTCTTTACCCATTGCTGTAAGACCTTTTGGAAAGGTGTTAGACGACTTGTCTATTTCTGATAATGATGGGAATGTCATTATGAAGGATGATAAGTTTATTCCCCCTCAGGATTTGAGATTTAAATTGTTTAAATTGGCTCATGAGGGTCATATGGGACAATCTCTTACTAAAAAAAGACTAAGGGAGCATTTTTGGTGGCCGGCTATGGATCAACAAGTTTCTGAATGGGTTGAGAGGTGCACTGATTGTACTGAAAGTGAAAAGAGATTAAAGACTGGAAATCAGTTGGATATGGGTACCATTGAGAATCCTGGTTTACACCTTGGCATACAGTGTGTTTAGACTTTATAGGTCCTTTGTCTTGTGTAGAAAGAGATTCCAGATTTGGTCTAGTTATGATAGATGCAATGTCCAAATGGTTAGTGGTAAAGTTCATGAGTGATATCACTACAAGGAAAACCATTCAAGTTTTGGAAGAAATTTTTAGAGAGGAAGGTTACCCTGTAAAAATGATTACAGATAATGGAACACAATTGGTTTAAAAGAAAATGACTGATTATCTCAATTCATGCGGTATTGTACATAGTAGGACGACTCTTTATAATCCACAGGGAAACGGTATTGTGGAAAGGGCAAACTGCATGATGAAAGGGGTTATACAAATGGCCATATCAAGCAAAAGTAATATTAAGAGTGCAGTAAATGATTTGGTGTGGGCTTATCGTACCACAGAAAATACAGTCTCAGAGAAAGTTCCTTTTTTTGTGATGAGAGGGCGTTCTGCAAGTACAAAGCTAATACCTGCTTGGATGAAGACGTTCTTGGGCATGGATAATTCAAAAATGAGAGATGAACAGAGTGAATTGACTATATGTAAAGGGAATATAGAACCTAATGACTTCGTTAAGGTAAAATCTGGTGGACTGAGTGGTGGCCTTACCAAATTTCGAGGTCCATTTAAAGTGAAATCTGTCCATAAAAATTTTATTACCTTATACAATGGTGAAAGTTGGAATTTGAGAAGAGTTGCTCTTTATAAGAAGAAAAATGTAAATGGGTGTGGAAACTATGAAAGGGAAAAAATTAATTAATTCAATCCTCATTTGTTTATGCGTGATGAAGAGATCATTAACAATCCCTCTAGAGTAACAAATGAAAGAATAGGAGGTACTGGTGATAGGTCTGCTGCACATAGGCCTGCTATACATAGGCCAAGGTGCCCACCAAGATATCTCCAGGATTATGTGTGTGGTGACTTCTATTAATATGATGCCATTACTTATGTGAATATATATATATTTTTTTCTCCCTACCTTTCTTGGTTTTTTTTTTGCATTGTTTAAGGGAAGATGATGTGTTGTATTCACATCATATGTTCTATTGTATTCACATGTTATCTATTTAGTTATGTGCTATATATATCTACAGTGCTACATCTTGTACCTTTAAGTAATGCATTCTGCTGTTGTCATGGTTGGTATGTAATGTTCTTCCAATGACATATGAGGGTTCCTAGAGAATCAGTTACGGCTGGCTGGAGAGGGATCACCAGCGTGTATGCTGCACTCCAATAAAGCTTATGTCAACAACCTTATCTTGACTTCTAAAGGACTCATCCTTACAACACTTTTGCTCCATATATAATACAAATCTAGCCTCATATAGGATACACATGACCGCTGACTTGCCTCTTAGTTCATTAAACGCTTGTCATCAGGGCGGGGCAGGAATGTTTCTCAAATCATGTTTAAAAACTATCCCTTTTAATAAATACATACCAGAAGCATGAAGTGGTAGGATACTTACTTGCATTCAGCAGATTTTCCATTGAAATGGCAACATTTCCCACGGACATGTGGTTTTACTGATAAAATGATATAGTGTAAAATGTTTGGAAATCGAGTTTCTACAAATATTTGTCATTTGCACATCACCAAGTAAAGTGTTCTGATTTGTTTTTCTCCTGTTTAAATCTTTGCATCACACTTCTGATTACAAAAGAATGTTCTTTCATAACTTCTGATGTATTCTGAAATACTTGTACTATTTATTTACAAGTTGTATATAAGATTCCGTTACGGGATCTTACCACTGAGGTCTTCCACAAGCAAATGGTGTACTAACCAAGATCTCAAAATGTGTCCGATATGTGGGTTGTGTAACGAAGATGCAAAACATGTATTGTTCTTCTGAGGGAGTACCATACCATACGTCGCAAATGGTTAGTTCCAATCTGCCGCGACTTGGCTACTAGTAGTCACCTGGAAGCCTTCAGGATTTTAAAAAGCGACAAGTCACCAAAAATAGTATTTGCTGTTAGTAAATTTTTACAAGCGATGTGGTACAAGAGACTAAAAGTTTTAAATGTAATAGATTCCCATGGTCACTAGTTGATTGTTTTACTTGTTGTACTGTAACCTAATTATCCATTTGCACTATGCACGGTCGCTTTATGCATATGTTGCACAGTCTTTATTGCACATCCGAGGCTATCGCTGTAAATGTACAGGTGGTTTTTAGCTATTTGTTTTGTTTGTCCCCCAAGTAACACATTTTTATATTATCTTGCACTTTAGTAACTGTCGCATTTTGTATGGTCAAGTTGTTAATTTTAATTACCTGGAGGAATATTACGATGTATAACGAACTTTTAGAAATTTTTAATGATTTCCTTGATTGTATTTTTAATCAGGACATTGTGACTATGCTGTGTCTGGGTGCATATAGGTCCCCCTTTTTTTTAGAAAAGGAATTACATGTACCATTCTCCTTGTCTATTTCTTACTAGTGCTTCTGTTTTATTTGTTGCTGTGTATACATTGATGGTTATCTAACCGAATAAAGTTATTACTACAAGCTGTTATAAATGTTGTATGTTAGACAGGAAACAATTAGTAAAAAGCCAAACTGACATTAGACTTCTAACCTTGAACAGACACCAAATGTGTCAAGATAAAAACAAGACTTTAAGGCGTCTTATTGCTCATCTACTTTCTGAATGAACAGAACACCTGTTCCTTCCAGCTTAAGTTCGCTTGCCAGAACAGACAAGGAGGTGCTAAAAATAGCTCGACCTGATAAAATCTGGCTGGCCAAAGCGAGTGGGTGAGTAGATTTTTCGAGGCCTGTGAGAATACATGCTGATTTATGCGAACGTTAGGAATTACTGTTCTTTATTGTATAGGAAGTGTCCTTGCGATTATGCAGGTATAAACCACGGTGGGGAGGAGTGAGGTGAACTTGCAGCCTCAACCCATTCAAGTAACCAGCAGCACCTGTGCTTGATCCAGCAAACATGCATACATTGATGGCACACCGAAGGCAAGGACTGTTCACAAGCAGGACTGCTAGACACTCTGTGTAGTACAAGTTAGACTGGCGGCATCCATAAAACTAATCCTGTTCATGTTGCAAAGAAGGTTGTGATAGCTTGACATGAAAGTGTTTATCAGGATTCGTGTAATATGAACCGCTGCTAGGCTACACAAAATGTCAGATGGGGCTACAAGCAACTAAGCCCAGTATGGGTGGCAGTTCACATTGGACAATAACCCAACATCTCCACAGCAGCTTCTAAAATGTCTGCAAATAATGAAAATCAGAAAATTCTTCTTTGGAAGAGCACATGACAGTCCAAGCAAACTTCAGCATTCGGATAAAAACACATGTGAGAATTGAATGTATTGGAAACTTGTTTATTTACAACCTAAAGGGATAGGAGCTGAGCGGTCATACAGTGTTCTTCACAGCACTCCTCTTCAGCATCCAAGGGCAACAAGTGCAGCATCTCAAGGCACCATACCCACCACTTTTAGTGTTGTGGTGAAGGTCTGCCGGAAGATGGCTGAGGAAGGCGAAACTTGGAGAGCTCCACGTCGATGTCAATGAACGTGAAGGGGGTGAAGGAGTGGTGCTGCAGGTTTCTGTAGGTGGAATTATCAAACACTTCCTCTTGGCCACCCGCAGCCGCTTCAGTGCCTACGAACAAAAAACAAATGGCATCAGTGATGGCAACAAATGACGAGTAGTAGTTTGTGCCCTACAGGTAACACTCGAAGAAATGCCAGCCTCCCATAATGCCCATAGACTCGTCTGTGCTGATAGCAGACTAGTTTGTGCCCTACAGGTAACACTCAAAGAAATGCTAGCCTCCCATAATGCCCATAGACTCGTCTGTGCTGATAGCAGACTAGTTTGTGCCCTACAGGTAACACTCAAAGAAATGCTAGCCTCCCATAATGCCCATAGACTCGTCTGTGCTGATAGCAGACTAGTTTGTGCCCTACAGGTAACACTCAAAGAAATGCTAGCCTCCCATAATGTCCACAGACTCGTCTGTGCTGATAGCAGACTAGTTTGTGCCCTACAGGTAACACTCAAAGAAATGCTAGCCTCCCATAATGCCCATAGACTCGTCTGTGCTGATAGCAGACTAGTTTGTGCCCTACAGGTAACACTCAAAGAAATGCTAGCCTCCCATAATGTCCACAGACTCGTCTGTGCTGATAGCAGACTAGTTTGTGCCCTACAGGTAACACTCAAAGAAATGCCAGCCTCCCTTAATGTCCACAGATTCGTCTGTGCTGATAGCAGACTAGTTTGTGCCCTACAGGTAACACTCAAAGAAATGCTAGCCTCCCATAATGCCCATAGACTCGTCTGTGCTGATAGCAGACTAGTTTGTGCCCTACAGGTAACACTCAAAGAAATGCTAGCCTCCCATAATGCCCATAGACTCGTCTGTGCTGATAGCAGACTAGTTTGTGCCCTACAGGTAACACTCAAAGAAATGCTAGCCTCCCATAATGCCCATAGACTCGTCTGTGCTGATAGCAGACTAGTTTGTGCCCTACAGGTAACACTCGAAGAAATGCCAGCCTCCCATAATGCCCATAGACTCGTCTGTGCTGATAGCAGACTAGTTTGTGCCCTACAGGTAACACTCGAAGAAATGCTAGCCTCCCATAATGCCCATAGACTCGTCTGTGCTGATAGCAGACTAGTTTGTGCCCTACAGGTAACACTCGAAGAAATGCCAGCCTCCCATAATGCCCATAGACTCGTCTGTGCTGATAGCAGACTAGTTTGTGCCCTACAGGTAACACTCGAAGAAATGCCAGCCTCCCATAATGCCCATAGACTCGTCTGTGCTGATAGCAGACTAGTTTGTGCCCTACAGGTAACACTCGAAGAAATGCTAGCCTCCCATAATGCCCATAGACTCGTCTGTGCTGATAGCAGACTAGTTTGTGCCCTACAGGTAACACTCAAAGAAATGCTAGCCTCCCATAATGCCCATAGACTCGTCTGTGCTGATAGCAGACTAGTTTGTGCCCTACAGGTAACACTCAAAGAAATGCTAGCCTCCCATAATGCCCATAGACTCGTCTGTGTTGATAGCAGACTAGTTTGTGCCCTACAGGTAACACTCAAAGAAATGCCAGCCTCCCATAATGCCCATAGACTCGTCTGTGCTGATAGCAGACTAGTTTGTGCCCTACTGGTAACACTCAAAGAAATGCTAGCCTCCCATAATGCCCATAGACTCGTCTGTGTTGATAGCAGACTAGTTTGTGCCCTACAGGTAACACTCAAAGAAATGCCAGCCTCCCATAATGCCCATAGACTCGTCTGTGCTGATAGCAGACTAGTTTGTGCCCTACAGGTAACACTCAAAGAAATGCTAGCCTCCCATAATGCCCATAGACTCGTCTGTGCTGATAGCAGACTAGTTTGTGCCCTACAGGTAACACTCAAAGAAATGCTAGCCTCCCATAATGCCCATAGACTCGTCTGTGCTGATAGCAGACTAGTTTGTGCCCTACAGGTAACACTCAAAGAAATGCTAGCCTCCCATAATGCCCATAGACTCGTCTGTGTTGATAGACACAAACTCATTCTAGAAACTCGAATTTGAAGCTTTGCTTCCTGCTCAAAGAATGGATAGGCATTTAAATATAATGTGCTTACTCCACCTCCTATTTCCACACCCACCCACACACTAGGTTCTGCTCAAAGAATGTATACACATTACAGACCTTGTTCTCAATCTGCCTCCTACCCTAGACATGGAACATATAACTTGAGAGCAGCCTCATACCCTGCTGCACACACAATAACATCCACCCACCCTGCTCTCCATTCTTGATCACATACTAGGCCCGCACAGGTGCCACCACTACTTTTGCTCAAATACTTTACAGACCTCTCCACAATCTCCCCCGCCCCTCCCCCTGCTTGAAGGCACTGACAAAAGTGCTAAGAATGGTCTTACACTGGAATATATATTTCTCCATCCTTAAAGGACTGTATGATCTGGACTACTAGCCGTTACACAAAATATGATTTAACAAGAGATTGATATCATTATTCTGTTCAGAAAAAGTATCAAACCAGATGGAATGAAAGCATTATGGGAAACACCCGTCGGCTGTGGCTCGTCTTCAATGCCTATGACTTCTTCATTCAGACCCCCACTCTACCACACAGAACATAAAAAGGTGAACGTGTAGCTATTCTAATCTCAGTATGATGTACACAGGATTTTCAAGAACCAAGGGTGCTGCCATCAGTTTTGTATATTGAAGTCACATCCCAAAATTCGTTTCTCACACAATTATCGATGTGAGACAATTGGGTGCGTGGATCTTCTATTTCCCATAGTAATTATTTACATTTGATAAAACAGAGAGGCACGTAAAGGCCAAAGTCCTGCGTTCCACTCTAGCCAACATGAAGGCATCTCCAGTCCAGCTCAATCGGACACATCGGACTTGAAAGACTTGTTCCTCAAGTTCCATATCTGGAGGCGAAGGACTGTTCCAAACATAGCCTCAAGATAGACTTCAGTGAACCAGTCTTCAAGTCTGTGTAAGAGAGGTCGGACCTTAAAAACCAAGTGCATCAGGGCCCTGTACTCACAGGATCTTATTCTACAAAGCCAAACAAGGCAAACAGACATACAAATGGGAAAGTTGAAGTACATGCTTCGCCTGGACTAACCATCACCTCCTGTTTACCACCTTAAAAATCCCTTCTAACACTGATTTGTACTGATTTGTAAAACACTAACTGAATTACGAAACAATTAAGGACTCATACTCTGATGACCTGAAACTGAACAACAGAAGCTGCAATTCATCATTTTTCAATAGGTTTAGCTGATCAGCCTTTAAAACTTCAAGTCCCATCCCTTATTTCAGTGCAGGTAGGAAGTATATGATATGACCCTTCTGGCCACAAGAAACAACACCCCTTCCTATTCTCAGGAGGCCAGGGCTGCCATTTACGAAACGACTGCCGATTCTGTGCGGTAACCAGGAAGTTTTGGTTAAATTGTAGGGTTAACTAGCACTGGCTAGGACTATTACCAGGAGAAGAGAGAATGAGGTGAAACATGCAAAATACATACTAATAGGAAAGCACTTTAACCTCGAACTAGAGACGACAAAGAGCCACAACAGCAGAACACCGACACCCAGCAAAGCAGAGAGCAAAGGCTGCATAAAGAGAACCAACGCAAGAGAAACAAAACAGCCATAAAACCCTTCTCAGCAAGAGAGAGCAGTCTTCAAACAAAAGAGCTGCACAAATCAAAACAGAAGAATAAGAAGCAGAAGAAAAACAAGCCTGAAAGAAAAGCTGTTAGCGCCGACCAGAGTTTTGCTTGAAGGCCGAGTGGAGAAGTAACCGATAACTGTCCGGAGGGCGGATGCTCACTCATCTAATTCTATTCTTGTTAGAGTTCAACTCCAAGCTGTACTGGAGGGACACAGCAGGCCTCTGCAGGCGTGTTTATCTAACAAAGGTACTCAAAAGGAGTTCCCCAGACTGCTCCTTCCTTCAAGTGCACACACAAATGGTGGCTAGTGGAACACAATACACTGACGCATCAAACAGAAGCCAGGCACACCTGTCAAGAGAATGCAAGTTACAAGAAGTACTGGCAGTGCTTGAAACGGAAAAATAGAAGTGCAGGTACTCTGTACTACAGCACCTGCTTGTCACGGAGAAGTGCCGGTACTCTCCCTCTCAAAATAAAAAAGTGCTGGTACTCCGTACCGGACAGTACCGGCCCATTAACAGCACTAGTACTGGTGAGACTAATACTCCAAAAAGGAAGGAACCGAGGCAAGAGAGCGTGCTCCAGGGAGCAGACACTGAAGCAAGATATAGATCACAGGGTGGTTGGTAGTTCTCCCAGAGGGACAGCTCATCATACGGGGAACCGACAACAGACCAGAGATCATTAAATTTAGGAAAGGGAGGAGCTCTTCAGCCGAGCAGAAGTGTGGTTTATAGTAGGGAACTTAAGGGGCCAGGAAAAGCTCAGTCTTGACACCAAGATCACATCTGTTAAACTGCACCCGATTCAATGTAAATAGTTTCCCAGGGTTTGCTGCATACTTCGAAATGTGGGCATGAGCACCTCCAACAGTTTTCTCATGTGTGTGTCACACACACACACACACACGCGCGCACACACACGTACACACACGCACGACTTCTTTCATGTTATTTGGAGATGTACTATTTATTATCCAGCGTTACTGGCCTGAGGTTTGATTGCAGTGCCCACTGCACTAAGCTGGCAGGCAGAACTGTTGCCAAACTTGCATTAGTGGGCATTATGGAGGAGGCCTGCCGAAGGGAATGCATCCTCCTACTTGCCAAGAGGGCCCTTGCCAAATACTGGTGGTCAGCTAGCGCCACGCCCTCGATGAACGGTGTGAAGGACGGATAGCTGTTCCATGTTGTATAAGTAAGTGTCTGCGTAACCAAACCAAGCTCTGGGATCAATGATGGAAGCATTTCCAAAGCACTGTACGGTATGTCCTGCGAATCTCTGCATCACAGTTCTGACGAGTCTCTCAGCCTAAATGATCATGGTCCCGTGCCCTTCCATATTCTGTAATTGCATGCTATGGACTCCATTGCAAAATAACACTGCCTGAGCCATTTAATGGCAATAAAACATTCTATAAAAAACAATCCCAAGCCCTCTGCCTCCCAGTAAGATTTCTTTAACATGAAAACCATCAAACTTTACCAGGCAACCATTATTTTGATCATAATCAGTAAAGAAAGCTGTCTCCCCACACAGTATCCAGAAATCCTGGCTGACTACAGACCATTCGCTGTCTTGCCATCAATTGAAAATATTCTAGAAACCTCTGGATGCCTTGCAACTATTGGCCCAGCTTGAAATCAGCCACCCACTCCGGGATTTCTGCTCTGGTGCAGACTACACAAAAGCACACGCAGTCACACCTATCTCAACCATCACCAACCCACCACCCACCCTTCACTTCTTTGAACAGTGACGGCCTATACGGTTATAAAATCGAGAGCATTTCCCGAAGGGCTAAGAAAAGATTGGTTAAGTCTTCTGTTTTTACAAAGCACTGCGTCAAGATTCCGGACAGAAGAAATTCTCAGGACATAGCTATGGGAAATCTAAGTCCTTTGTTGCTATGAAGGTGAAAAAACACACCTGCATCGCAAAAGTTGAAAATGTTGTCACGGAGGTGTTTCTGAGCAAGAGGTGAAAAAGGATGAAAAAAGATCTAACATTAGGAATCCCAAGCTTCACAAAATGGTTGGCCCCCTCCCCGAACACACCTAAGAGAAGTTCTGCCCCATCCACCAGCTGCCTGAAGCACGCCAGACGGTCATTCTGCCCCAAGAATACCCGCTTGATTTCCTCACCCCAGAAGGCACTTCTGCTTGATCCCCTCTCCGAGGCACCCTTGCTTCCCCCTAACCTCCCCGCCACCTGGCCACCAATGGTATGCTGTCTGCCTGTACTTCTTCTTGGCACTGCCAATGGAAAGCCACGGTCAACCATGTGATTTAGAGAAGAGGCAGCTCAGGGAGAGAGGGTGTAGGATCAGCAAAAGGTAAGTATGAAACAAAAAGTAAGCAAGCAAGAGTGTGTGTGTGTTTGAGAGACAGAGCCAGAGAGAGAGTGTGCGTCTATGCCCATCTACTGCTCGCCCTGGTAAAATGCTAGCGCTGGCACAATGGTAGTATTCTTGGCATCTTGAGGGCATCTATTGGATGATGTCCAATGTTCAGCCCTAGTAAATTGTTGGCCCTCTCAAAACTGTGGCAAACATAGGCAACGTATGAATGTCCATGGAACGATGTCCACTGGCCACACATGGCATGTATGCTCTCGGTCCCCGCATAATGGTGGTAGTTCTTGTGGTGATCTAGGCCATGAATCTCTTTGTCCAACTCTGCTAAAATGTTGACCCTCACATAATGGTGGTAACTCTTGGAAACCTGTGAGAGCCACTCCACGATGCCCACCCATGGTGAAATGCTGTCCCTGGTATAATGGTGGGTATTCCTGGCATACTACAGGCATTCAGGGTATGTTGGTACCTATCACACAACGCTAGTTCTAAAAGAATGATGGTCAACCTTCAGATACTGCGTAGATCCATGTCACAGTGATGCCCACAAGAGGCTCAATGGTGGGACGGTGGTAATTTCTGCCATGCTGTCCGCTTCCACTCAACAATGGTTACCAATTCCTGACAACCTGTGGCCATCCACAGCACCAACTAATGTAAAGATAAGGACCCACTGTTACTAATCAACGTTTCTAGGACAGGGAAAAATGCAAATGTTAATAAGGAAATCCCCGGGCAACTAGTTGGTCATATTAAGTATATCAGAACATAAATTAACAATGATAGCACTAAACAATGTACCAATTTGATTATAAAAAGCTAAATTTTATTAACACAAACTTTTTAAATTACATATAAAAAGGATCAAAATTCATAAATGAGAAACGTAAAAAAACAACACCATAAGGCACAATTACAAACAGTAATAAAATACTATAACACAATGAAATTGGTGCAACTGTGAGTGTTTACATGTCGTTTTACATCTTAAAGTATGAATAGTCACAAAAATGTATATAACATCACATTATATACAGAAAATACACAACGAAACAGTGGCAAAAAAAAATAAAAAAATAAAAAGAGGGAATAGGGAATAAAGGGACATTCATAAAATGATACGTTGGTGCTTCAGGTTGCGACGCGCGTTTCGGCGAACATAGCGCCTTCATCAGGAAAACCACATTGAGAATAAATACCTAAAAATTGATGGTAAATTGAATATCAATATCTCTCCTGATTAGAATTGTTTTAACGTGCCCGTAACACCACCCGTGAAATTACATATCACATGAAGAAGTGTGCACGAAAGGAAATAGTGGTGATTAACAAAAGTTAAAGTTGGAAAACATATAATGAATCTAAAGAATAACCAAGAAGTCTCAAGTCGTGCTCAACAGAACATCTGAGCAAAAATAGAGGAAGATTGTAAAAACAGGATTTGAAGTTACTCACCAGAACCAAACCAATAAACGTCTTAGTATGTGTATGAACTTTCAAGGGAATCGCAGGAGTTCAGCTGACCATTCCAGAAGAGGAGTAACCTTAAGATGATAAAAACAATACGACTCTTAGATGATAAACTCAATTCGGAATGACAGTTAAAAGTAGCCCTAAATGCACAAGCAAATATCGTGAATAAATGGCTGTACCTTATCGAATTATTGATATGCCAAATGGTATAGTTTTATAGGAATCTGATCCAACCGGAAAGCGGCAACGAAAACATGGAACGGAATCTACAAGCATAGAAATGAATGATAGATTAGCGTCTTAGGATCACAACTAGATGTAAATCTTGTATGAAAGCAGGTGCTGGTATGGCTGAAAAATACCTGTGGTGTAGTTCGATGACTAACATGAAAGTAAAAAAACTAGGAGAATAGCGTTCCTCTGTCAAAGATAGACAGTCAATGTCTGGTAATGTGAGACAAGGTGTCTAAAAAAGGCATCACTATTTGGAAGTGTCTCAAGGCTCCAGGCCGATACTAGCAATGGAAAAAGGGAAATGCAGTACAGTTAATACCAACTTTACCGCATGTTTGAAACAAATTCAAAAGCCAGCTAATCACCATATCACTCGTATGGAAATTAATGTCTGTTTCGAACCGATAAAACTGGGAAGGTATAACAGACCAACATCTAGACTATTCTACGAAGAGAGCCGTCTGCCTTCAACGCGTTCTCAAAAACATGCTCGGACTTCACTTACCTAGCATATCCGTCGACAAAGGATATTTCGCAAGACTTGAAAAAGAAAGGAACATCCCAAGGGTTTTTTAAATCATGCGGGGCGAACATAAGTGCAACGTGCTCCAACAGATCTAATTGGAGACGTCGGATACTAGCCAACGTGGAAGGTATGGACATGAAAGATAGACTAATGAGAACATCGAAAAAATATATATAGCTGTAACGATAACAGCAAATCAGCTAAGACATTACAATGATTAGCAAATGAGTAACAATAACTCATTAAATTAGATCTGTCGAAGCACGTCTCACTTACGTTCGTCCCGTACGATTGAAAAAACCCTTGGAATGTTCCTTTCTTTTTCAAGTCTTGCGAAATATCCTTTGTCGACGGATATGCTAGGTAAATGAAGTCCGAGCATGTTTTTGAGAACGCGTTGCAGGCAGACGGCTCTTTTCATAGAATAGTCTAGATGTCGGTCTGTTATACCTTCCCAGTTTTATCGGTTTGATATAGACATTCTTTGCCATATGAGCAATACCGTGATTAGCTGGCTTTTGAATTTGTTTCAAACATGCGGTAAAGTTGGCATTAATTGTACTGCATTTCCCTTTTTCCATTGCTAGTATAGGCCTGGAGCCTTGAGACACTTCCAAATGGTGATGCCTTTTTTAGACACCTTGTCTCACATTACCAGACATTGACTGTCTATCTTTGACAGAGGAACGCTATTCTCCTAGTTTTTTTACTTTCATGTTAGTCATCGAACTACACCACAGGTATTTTTCAGCCATAGTAGCACCCACTTTCATAAAAGATTTACATCTAGTTGTGATCCTAAGGCGCTTCCGTTCCATGTTTTCGTTGCCGCTTTCCGGTTGAATCAGATTCCTATAAAACTATATCATTTGGCATATCATCAATTCGATAAGGTACAGCCATTTATTCACGATACTTGCTCGTGCATTAAGAGCTACTTTTAACGGTCATTTCGAATTGAGTTTATCATCTAAGAGTCATACTGCTTTTGTCATCTTAAGGTTACTCCTCTTCCGGAACGGTCGGCTGACATCCTGCGATTCCCTTGGAAGTTCATACACATACTAAGACATTTATTGGTTTGGTTCTGGTGAGCAACTTCAAATCCTGTTTTAACAATCTTCTTCTATTTTTGCTCCGATGTTCTGTTGAGCACGACTTGAGACATTTTGGTTATTCTATAGATTTATTATTTTTTTCCAACTTTAACTTTTGTTGAGCACCACTATTTCCTTTCGTGCACACTTCTTCATGTGATATGTAATTTCAAGGGTGGTGTTATACGCACGTTAAATAGAATTCTAATGTGGAGAGATAGTGATACTCAATGTACCATCAATTTTTAGGTATTTAACCTCAATGTGGTTTTCCTGATGAAGGCGCTATGTTCGCCAAAACGCGCGTCGAAACCTTGAAGAACCAACATTGTATCATTTCATTAATGTCCCTTGTTCCTTATTCCCTCTTTTTTTTCACTGGCTCATTCTATGTTTCGTTATGTGTATTTTCTGTATATAATGTGATGTTATATCAACTTTTGTGACTATTCATACTTTAAGATGTGAAACGACATCTAAACACTCACAGCTGCACCAATTTCATTGTGTTATAGTATTTTATTACTGTTTGTAACTGTGCCTTATGTTGGTGTTGTTTTTTTTTTAACGTTTCTTATTTATTGATTAATGAATTTTGAGCCTTTTTATATGTAATTTAAACAGTTTGTGTTAATAAAATTGAGCTTTTTATAATCAAAATTGGTACATTGAGTTTAGTGCTATCATTGTTAATTTATGGTCTGATATACTTTATATGACCAACTAGTGCCTAGGGATTTTCCTTATTAACATTTGCATCCACAGCACCAACACCTGTTCTAATACGGTCTCCTCCATTAATGTGGCACGCATGACATACTGAGGGCATGCATGGCATGATGGTGGACTCTGGCATATTGCTGGCCAGGCATTCATGATTGCAATTTATGGCACACTTCTAGCAACCTGGCAAAATGCAGCCAAGCCACAAATGTAAATAATTTGTAATACACCGAAGGTCATGAATGCGCCAAGAAACAAAATTAACCAGTGCAAGTGAACAGGCTATTTTACTGTACATTTTAGCCAACCCTCTCTGTCTGCAAAACCTCAGACAGATCCATATTTGCCAAATCCCAGGTTTTGGAGGGAGGGCTGCGTAGAGTGAAACCGACTGCATTTGTAAATCCTTGTTTTGAGATGGCAGGTAGGTTTGTTTTGGTGTGGATGGTCACAGAAGTATTATATTCCATGATTACCACTTCAGACCTGCCTGTGAAATCTATAGCTTTAGACGGCACCAATTGGCCCCATTTCAACATTCTCTCATTGGAAAAAACACATCAAATGAAGTTGAACAGGGTTGAAAGAAGTTGAACGGGGTTGAAGGAAGCTGAACGGGGTTGAAAGAAGTTGAACGGGGTTGAAGGAAGCTGAACGGGGTTGAAGGAAGCTGAACGAGGTTGAAGGAAACTGAACGGGGTTGAAGGAAACTGAACGGGGTTGAAGGAAACTGAACGGGGTTGAAGGAAGCTGAATGGGGTTGAAGGAAGTTGAACGGGGTTGAAGGAAGCTGAACGGGTTTAGCGTTTGTTCTGACTGGGCTACCTTTCACAAAGAACTGTGCTTGATATCACAAATGGAAGTGGAAGCACTGACTTGTATCTCCAAATTTCCACTAGTCTGCGTTCTTACTTCCACCTGGCCTCAGTGGAAACTCCTGCATATAGGAGAAGACTGTTGAGACGCTCAAACGGTTCTGTTACAGACATGCTCGGTCCCAGCAACCTTCTTTTCATGTCCATGGGCAATAAATAGCAATGCTGCCAAGAAAGCAGGTCAGGAAAGGAGGCAAAGCCTGTAAGACACACTGCTTCACACATTACACCAACAAGAAAACAAAACCTCCAACGTCGGCACTAAATAAAGTTCCCTGCAAACCACTGCATAGCTCTATACAAGTAATATGGTGGGAACGTGTTGAAAGGGCCTTCTGAGGACCATGTGTCAGTGGAACTATATCTGGGACTTTACTTCTGGGGCCTTCCCGCAGTTCATGGACCAAGGCACAGTCACTGATGCAGCCTTCGTACCAAGGGGAGAGCTATGCAGCAACAGGGCAAGTTTTAGAACAGGAGGGTTATGGTAGAGAACTCGTAAACCTGCTTCTCGGTGGCCCTTTGGGGCTGGTGAATGTACTGTAGGAGTTCAGCGCACATCTTCTAGCTTCCTGACATTGTCGCTGGACTTTGACCCCTGGCTACTTTTATGACACCGCCAGCATTCATGACACACTAACACCGCACCAGGGACTTGATTGATTTTGAAGTTCTGGCACATTTCCACCACCTCAACTATCTCACGGCCACGGTTGGTAGGGTGAATCCTTATATACTGGGGTGGTTTGCACCAAGTTGAGATTTGGTCAGGATCTTGAACGAGAATGTAATCTGTGCTGAACTAAAAGTGGGGGTTTCGTTCGCCTAGCTCTAATAACCGATCGCTCCAACCCATAAGGGTAAAACAAATGAGCAAGGGGAGCTAGACTTGAGCTCTAAGAGCATATAGACAAAACCAGAAGATCGGAAAAGAGTTACTCACCTGGAAACATAGTGTCCAGCTTTAGGCTATTCTAGATACAGATGCTGTTCTTCCCCCACATTGTCGTTTTTGGGCTTAGACAATAGGCAGAATTAGTACACCTTATGAAGATGCTGACCGGAAGTGATGCCACATAACCTATTGGCCATCTTGAGATTCCATTTTTCGTAAAAGCATAGGTTTCGTGAACCATTAGTCTGGAAACTGAAAAACAGGTGTGCTTACACTCCTCTCCAAAGCAGCAACTTGCCAATCAAGAAGGAAGGTGCCGAACAAGTCGGTTTTTTTCTCAGATCTTCTACCCTGTGTTAGCTTCTCGCCTTGCTGGAGTGTCCAGTGAATAGTGTGAATGGACAACCAAGCTGCTGCTCTGCATATGTCCAAATAGAAGGTGCTTGGGGCCTAAAGCGTAGCTTCTTGTTAGAAAAACATACCCGATGCACTGCATAGGGTTTGTTCACAATTTGTAAGCATTGGAATCTGCTCCAAAATGGACTTTGGCAATGGAGGGGATTTCGGTAAAGAATGTTGCACCATTTCCGGAACAGTAGAATTCGGCAGTAAGACCAGCCTATAACCTAGCAGAAACTGGACAGTTCTACGATGCAATGCAAACTGCTTTGGTTTCCAGTTGCTACCCACATACTATTCATTGTATGCTCTCACATTGGCACACAAAAGACACTGACATTTCTCCAAAATATCAAAAGATTAGTCTTCGAGCCTTCTGCCCTAAAAGATTAGTGACACCCGCAGGTGAACATCTTTGGGCACCCCCCAAAAACGTAAGCAAACAGAAATAAGTCTTTTTTTACTGTGGCCATCTCATTATGGAATTTCTTATTTGAAGAGCTTAGAAATAACCAACAGCTTTTGCCTTTTAGAAAGGCTTTAAAGATGCATTTATTTGCAGAGTCTTGCTTGGTTCACATTCACACTAGCTCTTAGTTGCTCTGTGCTGGAGTATTTAGTATTTTATAAATATTGGATTGGACAAAGAGATAGAGTTATTATGACATCTTTATCAATTTACTCTGGTCAACGTAACATGTGAGCGCTTGTCTGGCATCTAAAGTAGGCAAGAGCCATTCTGCTGCAGATTGTGAATTTGGAAATATCAAGGACAGTTCAATTCTGTGATGGCCATCGTGAGGTAAACCAAGCTTTGAAATAGCCGTTGGATCACTATGAAGAACAATTAAGCCTCTATTTGCCTGTAGGTATGCCTGCCATACCACTACACCCTGACTGTAGCGCCCTGTCTGTAATGAAGCAATTAAGAAAGCAACTTTTAGCACCTCATGTTTTAGGTAAGAAGCAATCTATGGCTCGAACTGACGTTGTATCAGTCATTTGATGGGAATACCCATGTTAAGACCTATAAAAAAGCATTTCCAACTATTTTGTGAAACAGAGGGCTGGCCTTAGTGCTGGTTATTATAGACGCTTTTGTACGTCTAAACTAAAATGTGGATTAATATTAGTTGTTCTGTACCTGAAATCACACGGTAATAATCACATGGAGCTAATGCAGTTGAAACAACATCATTACAATGTGTTAAATTGTGTTTTTCTGGGTAAGGTGAACTAGGCCGCAGTTGGGCCACGACGCTATCTTGATCGAAATGGATGCAGTATCATGATGTTCATTCTGTGTTTATATTTCTCGGTTGACACTATGATCAGCAAGAAGTGGATTATTTCTGAATGACACTGTTCTCGAAGAAACTCTTTTTGAAAGATAATTTACGGTCATTCCGCTTGCAAGCAGTATTAAACTCCTTAATGGGTCACTGTTTTTTAATGTGGCTAGCTTGTTCTGACACCTCTGGGGGACATTAGATCAGAAGAGGCAAATCACTATTCATGGAGTGAGTTAGCGCTAAAGGTGATGGGTTACGTGACGTTTAAAATTGTGAAAATGTGATTTGTTGGAGTAATGATCATACCATGCCGACTTTGCATTTACTAGAAATTTATACGCAAGAAAACGGTATTCAAGCCTCTGAGTTTGGGGGTGTGGGGTGAGCCAGAACTCTTTTTGAGCCCTTTCCTGAGCCTCTAGGGATGCTGTCTGATTTCTTACTGATGTTGCTGCAGATTTGAGACTTAGCATTGCTTTGACTTCTGCCTATTATTATATTGGTCTTCATTTGATGGTCTTCAAAGCAAATTATTTCTATGTAATTCAATGAATTTACTGCTGCATTTGCATTTACTATTTCCTGTGCTGTACTTTTTGATCTGTAATAAACCTTCATGGTTTTTCTAAATTTTAATCTTAAACTACCTTTTTGAGTCAGTCCTTTCTTTTTGACTGTCTCTTCAAATGCTGATTTGAAACTTAACTCTTGGGACGCACTGCCCCATAGACTTTGAGGTTACAACTGTCCCCTATCTGTACAATGTTTGGATATGCCGCTGTAATGCAGATTTCCGAGGGCCCGGTGTAGCCACACTAGTATGCAGGTACACATTGCTATGTAGGGTCCTGCACCATCTGATC
This sequence comes from Calotriton arnoldi, assembly GCA_963921515.1. Taxonomy (NCBI): domain Eukaryota; kingdom Metazoa; phylum Chordata; class Amphibia; order Caudata; family Salamandridae; genus Calotriton; species Calotriton arnoldi. The sequence continues at coordinate 1,622,122 of CAWUFW010000975.1, forward strand.
TACAGCGTATTGCCCTAAGACATTGGCGACTGTAATGGATTTTGCGATGTAAAAAATTTGTTGTAATGACATGTTGTAACGCGTGCGTTGTAAAGTGTCATATTCGTTCCCCATAGGACAGAATGGGGAGTTTGTTTATAACATCTTATAAACATAACTGGCCCGGGGAATTAGGTAGGAAAACAAAGTTTAGTATGCCTGAACTCAGAATCTAAAGATGCATCTTTTAGTGAAGGTGATTTTTACATTCTGTGTTTGAAAATACAATTTTTAGAAGGTAGGTATTTTCTTGCTCAGTCATCCCGTGTGCCTCTGCTGGAATGTGGATTGCCTGTCTGGGTTTTGGATGACAGAAGGCTGGGGAGCAGGAGTGGCTCCAGATAGTCTAGGTGGATCAGGAAAGGGCTGAACAGACCTGGGCTGCAATTGGGGAAGGGGGAGGAGATTTCCTTGCACCTTAAAGGGCCTGGTCTGCCTCTGACAATGCCGTCTCCACCTCCTGCCAGGAAGTCACACCAGAGAAGGCAGAACTGGTTCTGGCTGGGCACAGACACTCTCTGCCTAAGAGATCAAAGGATTTTGGGATATAAATACTGGGGCCCAGACCCCTGAACTTTAGAACTCTTTTGGACCAAGAAGACTGCCAAGAAGAAGAGCCGGAGAAGCTGTGAGGAGGAACTACCACTTTGCTGTGTGCTTTGCTGTGTTGGCCTGCAGTGGCTGCTTCTGTCTTGGGCAGTGAAAGGACTGGACTGGACTTTCTGCAATCTACTTTGGTGAGTTTCTCCAAGGGCTTGAGGTAGAGCTTGCCCCCTGTTCAAGAAGTCTCAGGAACAGCAAAGACTTCAAGCTCTTCTGCCCTCAGCACTGGGGACTGTGTGTTTTGTGCTGTAACAGAGGAAAAAGCAACCGGACGCCGTCTACGACGCCGCTGCCGACTCAGTGTCCTGAAGGCACCGCAGAGGGCACCGTGACCCTGGTCTCACCGACGCCGCCTGCTGACGCCACCGAGCCGCTGCTCGCACTGCGACCTGTGGGCACCGTACTCCACACCGCCTCCCCGACGACGCCGCTCCACGCCGAAATAGACGCCGCTGCTTGCACCGTGGTTCGAGGGCACCGCTCGTAAAGTTACACAACGCACTGCCCTCATCCCGCACCGCAGCCTTGGCCTACCGACGCCTTCGACTCCAGAGCTCCAGCAACGACGACGCCGCTGCTTGCACCGCGACCTGCCAGCACCGCGACGAGCACCGCATTCACTTCGCACCGCGACCCTGGTCTCACCGACGCCGCCATCTGACGCCGCCACCGAGCAGCTGCTCGCACCTCGACCTGAGGGCACCGCACGCCGCACCGCTGCACTTCGCCCCGCAGCACCCGACGCCTGCCGACGGCAGCGCTCCTGACTTCAACAGAGAGGAGTTCGATCTGCAACGCGTGCGACTTAGAGGGCCCCGACGACTCCTGCACCGACCTCCGGAACAGACGCCTGCGGACGCCGTGCTTTCGGAAGCTCAACAAGTGGTCGCCGACGCTCTGCATTTCTAAAAGGTACTGTTTGCAAGTCTTCCCGACACCGTAGCTGGCCCGCGACGCCGCGGTCAGCCAGAACTGTTGGGATTTGTTTGTTCACGATGCCGTGATAGCCCCGGACAGAGCTATCGACTTCCAGGAACTGTTTTTCAAGGTTATTTTGATAACTGAAGATTTCTAAGTACTGTATTGTGGATTTGTATCGTTTTTGGTCTTGTTTTAAGTATATAAAAATATTGGATATTTTTTTTCTAAACTGGTGTGGTGTCCTTTTGTAGTGCTTACACTGTATTACTGTTGGTTAGGTGCAAATGCTTTTCACACTGCCTCTAAGATAAGCCTGACTGCTCGTGCCAAGCTACAAAGGGGGTGAGCAGGGGTTATTTTAGGAGTGTAATTCCTTTATCCTGACTAGAGTGGTGGTGTCTGCCTTGCTTTGGCACATGCCCAAGCCTACCAAAAATCCCATTTCTAACATCAATAAACTGGATTGCGTTCTCAAGCACCAGAAGTGTCTCCACTGTCGGAGTTATTGATATTCTCTCCCAGAAACTGCTTGAGTTGTGTGGGGCCCAAGACAGCATCTGAAGATGAAGCGTGCGGCCGAACAGGGACAATCACTGAATGACGCGGTTTGTGCCGCTTTTGCTGAAACTAATTTGGTGTCACCAACCATGTATGTCATGACATGACACCTTAGTTATGCTGCCAACACTGAAAAACATTTGTGTGTTTACTACTCATTGTGCAGACCTTATTCCAATGGTAAAAGAAGAAACTAGCAATTAATGCCATCCACCACAAAGTTAATGTGCTGTTCATGCTTCAGGATGTGAAAATGAATATACAGTCGCTTGTTGCAACAAAATTCAGATGAGAAGGATCATTTGCCTTCTTCTAGGAGCAAAATGACATCGTGAATTGTGTTGTTCTTCAGTGGGAGGATGGCCAGACCTGGCTGCCATAAGCCATTACTGTTTGAAATTTAAAGCACTATGTCTTGTGTGTTTTGGCACTTCTTCGATATCCCCTTTGCACATCAGTGACTCAACCTCCTGCAGAAGGAGAAGGATATGATCTTGATAAAAAGTGGTACTGGCTTGTGGTTTCCTGATTAGATCAAGGTATTAAATGAACCATCTGCAATACCCAATGGTCTGAGAATATGTTTTGCCCTTGGTGTGTGAATAATCTCACATGCTCCAGACTGAAGAGGTGTTGTCAAGGGGAGTGAATGTGTCCCACTTGCTGGTGGGGCATGCCTCTGCAGCTCTACGTCTTGTGAGGTGTGTACAACAAAAGACATGGCATTGACTAGTTGGTTTTATTTCCATGTAAAATGCCACTAGCCTTACAGTGCTTGCATCATCTCCTAATTCTTTTGGGTGGTGTACAGCTGCCTACAATGTGGTCTGCACTGAACTGCCGCTCCTCACACACACATGCTGCTTGTATGCTCCTGTGCCTTTTGCTGTGCTCGTTTCATTTGCATGTTTTCTATGCTTCTCAGTGTAATTGTTTTATAAAGGTATTTAATGTTCTCCTACCATTAATGCCCTTATCTGTTGAGTGGGGATTTAGACTTGACAATGCACCACTGAGCTGCCTTACAAGAACGGTACTACATCACCGTGAACGGACACTCAAAACTCCATCAGACTGTAACAATCAGACGGAAGATATTGAAAGTCCATCAAAAGTCTTGAGGGAGTCTAGGTGATGAGGCCGGACGAAACACATTTTGGAAAGAAACTATTCGCTAAACACTTTGGAATAAAAGTGTATTTGTTGGAGATCAACTGGACGAGATCAAATTTGGGTTCTTCTGTGTGCTTGCAAGGACTTTGTAATGTGTTCTTACTGATGATGCTGCCTGTTTTCTAAGAAGGTAGGGAGGTATTCAAAACTGCTGGGACTACAGCACCTTGTGGAATGGCCTATACAAGGGCATTCATTCAGTCAGTTACACCCAGGGTCAAGCGAAGGTATCATCCAACTTCTTAAGTCTCATTTGTGTTTGCTTTCATGCTGTACCAAATTCCACTACTGGACGCATGTATATGGTATTTCTATAGCAGAAACAGAGCCTAAACGCACTAGAGCACTATTCAAGGTCAAGCACTAGGAGAAGAAGCTGGGCTGTGGACTGTTAATGCACTGTGATTTAGTGTTCTTTAAAGAGGCGAGTCTTCAACTCTTTTCTAAACTGGAGCAGCATTGGAGCGGTCCGGATTAATATTGTTCCAGCCCCTGGGTGCCTATATGGAAAAGGCCTGCCGTCTTGTTCTTTCTTTTTGCACTTCTTGGTCTGATTTTGATGGTGTCATTACTGTGGGTGTGCCGAGCACCACCAGAGATCCGAGCATGTCTGCAAAATAAGCAGGGGTGCTAGTCATGATCGCTTTGTAAATAATGCACCTGGTTTTGAGGATGCTGCGGACCCTCAAGGGGAGAAATTGGAGGTCTATCAGGACGGGAGAGATGTGATCTTATTTCTTCAGGCCCCAAATGAGACACGCTGCAACATGTAGGATGCCCTTAAGAGTCCAGCATGGGGGGCGCAGCCAACCAAGACGGCCGATCAGATAAAATCTGACGCAGCTCCGCGGCGAGAATGTCAGATAAGTCACAAATCTGAGCACAAATGGGGGATAACTCACTCTAAGATCAAGGACTGAAGCCGTCAGTGGTGAATAAGTCAGGCAGCAAGGAGTAGAGAGCTGTTTCAGGAGCGGATGGCGCCAGATTCACACTGTGCTGCCGTGGCACAGTCGTGAAGAGGGAGTCGTGACAGAGGCCCCCGCGGAGTGAGGGGAGCGGCGCAACGAAAAGACACAGGATCTCAACGCACCCCAATGGGGAAATGAAAGCGAGAATGCAACTACCTTGAGTTTACCCTAGGAGCCGGCATAGCGAAGCCAGACTTCGGGGGAATGAAAGCAGAACTCGAAGGCTTCACAGACCGCAACCCCAACAACAAGGAGAAAACGCAGGATAGGAGTAATTATCTTACCGGGAGATGTGCCAGGACCGGTACCCGTGGAAAATAGACACTAGAACTCCCCGTCCTCAGAAAAGCGACAGGCCATGCCTGACTTCAAGATGGCGGCCAAGTAAGACCAGAGCAAGCCGGTGGAACAGGAGAGACCTGTGAGTGTCTCTTTGAGTGGGGGGTGGTACTCCACAAACCGCAAATCACCGGGGGAAAGGAGCGACACTGGGTGAAAGCAAGTCCAGGCCACCTTCAGCAGTAATGGACCCTTTCGCTGCCTGACCTTAACATGGCGACAAGAGCCAACAGATACGGACACACTTAGCAGACTCTAGACATTCAGGGGAAGCTGGAAACACCCCAACACACGTGGCAAAGGAGGGGAAACATGAGCCAAATGCAGAGAGGATAATTACACTGCAGAGGAGGATGTGCTAAGGTGCGACATACCATCACTTATCAAGAGACTCTGCTGAATAACCGTTTGTCACAGTTCAGGCAAAGGGATGGACAGAAAATATTGTGCACTGTCACACCTGGATCACTAAAAAAAGCACAGCAAATGAGGGAAGGGGTCACACATGGCCCTAGCCAAGTCTCAAGCTGAAAGTATATCATACATCCCGGCACAGCCACCCCCAGCCAAGAGGGATGAGCAAGTCCACTCTGTGAGGGGCATCCCCCCAGGATCAGCAGAGGGTTAGACAACAAAGAATCTTCTATGCAAGGCGCATCTTCTATGCAAACGCACAAGGGCTGCCCCAAACACTATAAAGTCAGGCTTGGATAAAAGCACTCCACCCGGTGGCTAGACTTCTACGGGCTAAGAGACCAATCATTGAACTACGAGTTCCTTCGCATAATCACCATCAATAGTGGAGGACCCACCCAGTGGTGAAGGGGATACCCGCTAAACATCGCTGACTCTATGTCACCCAAAAAGACTCAGGCGAATAAGAGTCTCCAGCTACTTCACACCTACAGAGACAAGAGGAACCTCGGATGGAGGGAGCACATCGGAAAGTATGGCACTCACTAAGAACAACCTCTTAGCCTCATTGCAAGACTTCAAGAAGGAACTACGAGAACAGCTCAAAGCGGACTTGGAGGGCTCCTTGGAGGCTCTCCGCTCTGACATCCAGGGCAAGCTAATATCCCTGCAGCAAGACGTCGACTCAGTAGAACACGCACGCTGGACATTGAAGCCAAAATGCAGGAGTTGGAACACAGAACGGTGGAGATGGAAAATACAACAAAAATACTCGGTGAACAACTACAAGCCAATGTCCTGAAATGTGAAGACCTTGAGAATAGGCCCTGGAGGAATAATATACGACTACGCAACCTGGAGGAAGGAGCAGAGGAGCATGACCTAGAGGCATTTGTTGGGGGCCTGTTCGGGGAAGTGCTTGGCCCGGGTGGCATGAAGATTAAAATCAACAAGGTTCACATGGTGGGCCAACCCTTCTACCCCTGGAGGAAATAGACGACTGAGAGATGTTCTAGCCAAGCTGCACTCTTTCAAGATGAGAGAGGCAGTGATCAAGGTAGCGAGATCAAGAGACTAAATCTCCTTCCAGGGTTTTACATGCTCCCTATTCCAAAACGTGGCCTCAGCAACATTGGCACGCAGACAACAGCTCAAACCAGAAAAACTACGGTGCAATAAGATAAGGTACCGATGGACCTACCCTTTCGGTATGGCCTTCTCTTTTCAAAACAAACAGCATAATGTCACCACTTACGAGGAAGTCACACCACAAGGAAATGAGTGATGAGAGGGCCTCACACACAGCAGGGGACAAGGTAATGGAAGAAGGCGGAGGAGGGCGGTGGCAGACACAGAACTGTCAAAAGCAACACAAGAGGAAGTAAATCAGTACACCAGAGGAATGCAACGAGGATGGGTCCCGCTGGGAAACAGATGAACAGTAACCAAGAGGACATTCCTGGCAACTCCGACCAACCCGGTAGGAGCTGGTAGAAGGTATGGTTCAGCTTGGGGACACTGAGGTGATCGATGTCTAGACGATGACTAGGCGGTTCAATGTAAGAATAGAGACTCCCAACGTTAAAGGGAGGAGAGCGGCAATTGGAGACTACCAATAACAGCAAACAGCTAGTGACTTACCATAAACTGGGCTCGTCACATGCGAACTTGGACAATACATCTGCACCAAGTTTTCTACACAAATTTGTTAATGATGCAATTATTAAGTTATGGGGTCCTGTTGACACTTATTTTTCTAACTCGGGGTGGGGGGGTTGTTTGCTGTTTAAAGGGAGGGCGCACTAGTGCTATCATCTGCAGACATGGCACACCTACGATAGGGGAGAGGACCAACGGGATGACACAATGTGGGCAGGGGGGAAGGGGCTTTATCCAAAGACAATACACAGCAGTCACGAGAACATCTAACATCACACTTTAAGTAAAGATGGATCTCACCACACTCACGTGGAACGCCAAGGGGCTTAACTCATCCTCCAAACGACAACTTTTATGGAAATACCTCCTAAACCAGAGATACAATGTGGTAGACCTACAAGAAACGCATATAAAAAGATCGGAAGAACACCGGCTGAGAGACAGAGACTATCCTCTCGTATATTGATTGTCAGCGCCAACTAAGCATAATGGTGTGGACATATTTTTCCATAGCGCCCTGAAATTTCAGCCAGAAGGTAGCAAAACGGACAAAGAGGGAAAGATAGTCATGGTTAAGGGTTGGTTACATGGCCGACTGTGCACATTCGCCTCTGTCTATGCACCTAACTCTAACCAAGCCGCCTTCCTGACCTCGGTACTGATACTGCTCGGGGGGTTCGCGGAAGGAGAATTCTTCCTGATGGGGGACTTTAAACTCACATGGTACCCCTGACAGTACACAACTCCAGATGGCAACTTCACCAAAAGTCTGAAACATGAGTTTACTTCAATGGGCTTACTAGATGCCTGGCGCATGCTCTGTCCCACAACTAGAGACTATACCTTTTTTTCTCACTCACATCAGACATATTCTAGGATTGACCACATCTTTGGGAGTAAGAACCTAGTCCCTGCTTTATAGGTTACTTCCATACACCCCATCACTATGTCTGATCATGCACCGGTCGCATTGACTCTAGCTTGGGAGACCATGCCACCAAAATATAAAAGATGTTTTTTCCCAGCACACTGGCGCGAGATCGCCTACTATGCGATGAGCTACGGAAAGCTATTAAGGATTATTTCCTTTTGAACGATCCCAAAGATACTTCACCAACTACTAACTGGGACGCCTTCAAAGCAGTGTTCCGAGCCAAATGCATATCTCTCCACGTGTCCCAAAATAAACAAAGGACACAGGAGAGACAGAACTTATAGAGGGCGAGCGGGCTCATAAAAAGCGCCCTATCCTTAGCCTTACAAAGCTATCCAAAGCTTACAAAGAAAGGTGACAGCACTAAAGGGAAAGCTAAATGCCATATATAACAATAGGGCTGAACGTACCCTTTTACGACTAAAATGTATGGTCTATGAGAGGGAAAACAAAGTAGGCACACACCTAGCCAAACAACTAAAGGTCAAAAGGGAACAGGAATATGTAGGAAGCATAAAACTTCGAGGGGGGAGCTTGGTGACCACAGATCCAGAAAAAGCCCATGCCTTTGGCAGTTTTTACAAAACTCTCTACAAGGCAGATAGCTATGAGGGGACGGAGCAAACCCAATACCTGGGGGAGGTGGAGCTACCGAAAGTGTCGGCAACACAAAACGAGGCACTGGGGAAACTAATTGATGCAGAAGAGGTTAGCCAAGCCATAGCAAACCTAAAACCACATAAATCCCCGGGCTTGGATGGACTAACATGCCATTTTTATAAAAGATTTAGGGAAGAATTAATCCCGCAACTGGTGAACCTATACAAATCGTTCTCAGAGCTGGGGACTGTGACTACATCTATGGGTGAGGCCTTTATCTCAGTTCTGCCCAAGCCAGGGAAAGATCTTCACTTGTGTAGCTCATACCACCCAATAGAGCTCCTCAACCTGGATGCCAAGATATACACGAAAATCTTGGCCAGCAGATTGGAAAAACTAATGCCTGAACTAATACACTCGGGGTTTATCCGGGGCCGACAAACTCACGATCATCTCCGGAGGGTCTTCCACCTGGTCGAGACGGTAAATAAAAAATCCGTCCTGGCGGTTTTGTTGGCGCTAGACGCCGAAAAGGCCTTTGACCGCGAGGACTGGTCCTTCCTGTTTCGCACCCTAGAGAAATATGGATTTTGCGAACAATTCATAGCTATGATCAGGGCTAACTTCATGTGTCTGAGTGCTCAGGTTTTAGTCAATGGGGTGAGTTCCGAAACCTTTACACTAAAAAAGGGACCAGTCAGGGATTCCCCTATCACCATTAATATTCGTTCTTAGCATTGAACCATTAGCGGCGAGAATACGCGCGGCACATAATGTACAGGGCATCAGATATGGGGCAGAGGAGCACAAAAAATACCTATTTACAAAGATATGCTGCTCTCGGTGACGGACCCAGAGTCCTCTCTGAAAGGGGTGATAGAGGAGCTGGGGTGCTTAGAACGGGTAGCGGGCCTTAAGGTGTACCTAACGAAATCATACCTGCTGAATCTCACACTGACGCACAGAGAAATGGAAGCCCTGGTCGCTTCCACCCCGTTTCAGTGGGCAGAAAAGGAAATTACATACCTTGGAATAAAAACTACCCCTAAACTCAAGGAACTCTACAAAGCGAACTATCCTCCAATTCTTCACCAATTAAAAACAGATCTCTGCAGGTGGTCTCTCTTGTACCTATCCTGGATAGGCCGCATCCAGGCAATTACGATGATGGCATTGCCCAGGCTTTTATATCTTTTCCAGGGCCTTCCAACAGAGATGGAGCGGGGCTTCTTCGCCACCCTAAAATCTATGATCACACGTTTCATATGGCAAGGACGTAGGGCAAGGCTGTCCTACAGACAGCTCTGCCTGCCAAAAAACAAAGGGGGTTTGACTCTACCAGAGATGTCCCTCTGTACAAAGCAGCTCAATTAAGGGAAATCACGGACAAGCACTGGCTACATATGGATAGGACAGTGGTGGGGAGATGCATGTGGGACCTACTGTGGAAACCTAAAGCAGGACGACCACCTAATAGCTATCTGAGCACACCTACCAAAACGGCATTAAAAGGTATGGAATGACATCCATAGGACCTCTTCCCTGACCACCTTTCCATCTCCATTCACGCCCATACACTGCAATCCAGCGTTCCCGCCTGCACACCACCCAGGCCCCTTTGAGGCACGGAGATCTGGAGGCTGCCTTACAATCACTGATCTATTTCACAACTGGGACATCCTCACGTTTGAACCCTGTCAGAGGGAATTTGACCTGCCGGCTACCGAACACTACCATTACACACAAATCAGACAGTGGGTGCTGGAGGGGGGAAATCAGAGAGGCGGCCACCAGGGCCTGGCACCAACAGAACAGCTGGCGAAGACAGGGGTTGGTTCAAAGGGTACAATATCATGTCTCTACACGATACTACAAGCCACACTCTGCAATACTCAACCACAGCACAAATCCTTCTGGGAGAGCAACCTGGGGGAGGAAATCACAAATAGACAGCGGGACAAGCAATATAGGGATATACACAAATTTAAACAATCAATGGGAATGTGAGAATCCCATTATAAAGTGCTATATGACTGGTACTTATACCCAACTAAACTTACATTGATCTTCCCCACAACCCCTGAACTCTGCTGGAGAGGGTGCGGACTACAAGGAGACTACAAACACATATTGTGGGACGGCCCAACGATAAGGCCCTTTTGGTCAGAACTACTGGTACAAATCAAAGATATATTAGGCTATTCCATACCATTGGACCTGGTCTCAACGTTGTTGGGCTTACGGTCAGACATCCTCAAACGTCAAACAGTTAGCGACAGATGCATTCTATGGTTGTGCCTGGGGGCGGCGAAAATGGCACAGGCAGAGGTATGGAAGCAGAAAGAGGCATCATTTATATCCCAGTGGCACTCACGCTTGTGGCAAGCCATCACCATGGAAAGGATGGCGAGCGTAATAGTGGACTCTTAAGAACTTGGAATTTACATGGGGCCCATTAGTGGAATACTTGTCACAGGGGCTTCCCCCGTTTGCTTGTCTGACGCGATCCGGGCGCTTCACCTCTTCCAATTTTAAAAAGCAAAATGGATGGAGGGTGGAACTTGGAGACATAGACGATCCCACAGGGGAACACCTATGCCCACTTAACAGTTAAAGGAACGATCCCTATGCCGAGAAGCACGCAAATGATAGTATAGTGCACCCTTAAAATTTGGGGTGGGTGGGGAGGGAGGGGTGGGAGTTGGGGGGGACTTTTATGATTTACCGATCTCATGCTGAAGTTACAACCTGGTGCCTTTTCCTTTGATAAGCCTTCTTGCGATTTACTCTTCTTCATAAAACAGAGGCAACTGATCTATCCTATAGATTTATTATGTTGAGATACAGGAAGTGGGTTGTAATGCGCTACGTTGTGAAAATCTCAATAAAAACAAGATTGACAAAAAACGAGTCTGGGTGGCCATAGAGCAGGATTTTACCACCATTCAGATACAAGAGTACAAGGGCTTGAACACCAGTTCGGAAGTCGCTTTCTGGAAGAAATGGTTTCACTTTCTTTAGAACAGAGTTAATACCAGGCCATTTTTGTTTCTTAGCAATGTGTTCCTACTGTTGCAACTACTTACAGGAGATCAGAAACAATGCGTACCCTACAGGCCTGCTATGCAATCAAAATATTAAAATGTTGGATACAGTGGGGAACAAATAGCTGCAGCTTTGGGTTTAAAGACTAAGCTAGACTCACTTTGGAAAAGGACAGTGGTTGGTGCACAACATTGGTCTTGTGTTATTCAAATTTGAACAGCACGCTATCACCCGAGAGGGTATCCTGGTGCATATTAGTTATGTTCCTCATCAGTTGTCAAAATGTTTTGTGCCGGCGCTAATTTGGCACGTTCAACATCGGAGGTTTGTTTGGGAGTGCAAACCTAGTCTTGACATCATCATATGGAACGACCAGCATTTTTCTTTTGAGGTGTACAAGATGCTTGGTTGGAAAGTGAGAAAGGCAAACACCAAATGCTGATGTAGTAGCATGGGTAGCAAACTACTAAGTCAACTCATAGATGTAGATGGTGGCACTGCGTGAGGAACTTAAAAGGAATTCTGTACAAAGTCATCGTTTAAAGCCCTCAAGGAAAGCACATGCATGCAAAGTTTGGAGTTATTTCATACGACCTGTACCTCCACTGATTGTCGAAGTCTACGACACCATTAATGTTGGATGCTTTGGGCGGAAAGTGTTGCTCTTTTGTGTATCGTAGCATTTTCTTCTGAAGCTAGGCAAACATGTAACCTTTTCTGTTTGATGAAGATTCTCACCATTTTTGGCCATAGTCACACCTATACTTCCAAACATAACGGTGGAAAATTGAATTTGGCTCTGTTGGATATGTTGTGAGGCATTGTGGTGGCCATACCAACATTACCTATTGTCAATGTCCAAAAAACCACAATTCATTCAAGATGATTTTGCAGACCGAGTGATGAAACAACAAGGTACTGCACACAATGTAAATATAGAACAGGTTCCGGCTGCAATACACGACTGGTAGCAATACAGGAGGGTCAGACTATTGAGACAAAGGGCTATGGGGGAGTGCCACTGAACCTAGGGTTGCCATATTTTACCAGACGTTTGGAGCCCCTGTTAGAGTGGCAGGTTTGAGAACAGGGCAGGTTCTGAGTAGATTTGAGGATACACTACTCAAATGTGCTGTTTGAGGTAAGGGCCATCCATCAGTCAAGGCTTTGTATGAAGAAGATCCATCAGAAGGAAATACAAGGGGCTTAGCCTAGTTAACAGAAGATCCATCAGAAGGAAATACAAGGGGCTTAGCCTAGTTAACAGAAGATCCATCAGAAGGAAATACAAGGGGCTTAGCCTAGTTAACAGAAGATCCATCAGAAGGAAATACAAGGGGCTTAGCCTAGTTAACAGAAGATCCATCAGAAGGAAATACAAGGGGCTTAGCCTAGTTAATAGAAGATCCATCAGAAGGAAATACAAGGGGCTTAGCCTAGTTAACAGTCCCACAAGTCCCATGCGAAGGTTAATGATGGAAGAGCGAAGAGTGGTGCCGCACACTCAGAACGCTGGAGAGACCAAACAGATCTTGCTTAACAAAGGCGAGAGTGATCAACCCAGTTAAGAGGGCTCACCAAAGAGTCTCCTTTCAGAGAAATCCTCTTGGATGCTGATCAAGTTGGTTAACAGCAGTCACCAAGCACGGCACACAGCAAATTAAAGTTCAGCCTAGAGTGGATATAAACATATCCAACCTGAAATCATGACATTTTGCTTGATTAACAAAAAGCACACATTAGAATCCTGCAAAATTCTGCCTCAACATCTTAGGAAGATCACTGCTGAGTGGGAGCCCTGGAGGTGGTTAAGAGATATTTAGAGAATTTGGCTTGAGGTCCGGATCAGGAACCAATTCACAAGAAAGCCACAGAATTCTATAATGCAGGGGTCCAAGCACTCAACAAAAATGGCGGCTCAAGCAGTGCAGAGCCAGGGGCTGGGACTCAGCACACCGCTTGGGATCCCTCTAGGTCTGTGCCACTTTTATCAGCCTGTCTACACCCATCTGTAGACAAAGCAGAAGGAAGCCAACGAACGCTCATCTCTATCTCCCTCAAATCACAGGAATTCATGTTTTGACAGTTCGTGTTAAGACCTGGCTGCAGCAGGTTAGAAAGCTCTAACGTTAAGTTGTGGTGGATGAGAAAGCACAGCACAGAGATATATGCAGACAGTAAAAGTCGAAATTAAATTCAAATGGAAAGGTTTCAAACTAGAAAGGCACAAAACTAAAGAAATAGCACAAATATAGTGGTACCCAGTGGAGTGCTCAGTTCCTCAGTTTCAGTGATGGCATCCGACGAAGGGCCTTGTTCTCCAGGGTCTTTGCTGGGTGTCAAATTTGAATCCAAAGTCTCAGCAACCTGACTGACAGTAGTGCTTGGCTCCAACATATCTGTAGCTTTTTCAGATGTCAATTGTGTCTCCAAAACCTCTGCAGCTTTATCAGGTATGGTGCTTGCCTCCTGAATTTCAGTAGCTTTATCAGGTATGGTGCTTGCCTCCTGAATTTCCGTAGCTTTATCAGGTATGGTGCTTGCCTCCTGAATTTCCGTAGCTTTATCAGGTATGGTGCTTGCCTCCTGAATTTCCGTAGCTTTATCAGGTATGGTGCTTGCTTCCTGAATTTCAGTAGCTTTATCCAGTATGGGTCTTGCCTCCTGAATTTCAGTAGCTTTATCAGGTATGGTGCGCGCCTCCTGAATTTCAGTAGTTTTATCATCAGGTGCAGTTCTTGGCTCCAGAATTTCATCTGCTATTTCTGACAAAGCTCTTGGCTTTACAATCTCAATGGTTACACCAGGCACAGAGCTGGACTCTGTACGTGGCGGAGTTACCATCTCATCTCTCTTATTAGCACAGTCTTGGGAAGTAACTGACTCCTTAGTATCAAGTGAGGCACTTTGCATGGAGCGGTCCCAAATGGGCTTTTCAGTTATAGCTTCAGTTCCAACCACTGATGCATGGCCTTTCAGAACCTCTTTATGGTTCTGAAATGGAAGTCCTTTTGCCGGAGGACGCTCCAGGTTACCAACAACTCTAAATCCTTTTTTGACCACTTTTAGTTTGGTTGGTCCTGGGACCGGTGCAGCTGCTGCCGGCGCTCCTGATAAGGAGTCTACCTTGGTGACAGGCTTTGTGTGTCGCAGTTCGATAGTTGGTTTTGAAATTGTGCTCTGCAATTTATCCAATTTGGTTAAAGGGGAGATGGATGTATGACCGTCACCTTTTGGGCTTCTATGAAAATCTCTGTGTGGCCCAGCTGGAAGTACTGTCAGGTCAGGTTCGGCATGTGTGGCTTTCTTCTTCTTTGCAGTTGGAACTTTGCCCTCCTCATCAGCATCCTTCTTTACATCACGCATCTCTGTATGGTTGGGTCCTTGTACAGGGAATTCAACTTTGGTCTTCACTGGGACTTCTGCAGCATCCTGTTCTCCCTCGGAATCAGAACTAGAGCTTGAATCCGATTCAGAACTGCTGGAGTAGGAATCCGAAATGGAAGTGATGGAGGAGGATGGCTTCTCTTCTCCAGTTTTCTTCTCCTGTGCATTATCTACTGCAGCACTTACTGCACCTTCAACAGCAGAGACCGGAGCTCTCAAAGGAAACTCTACCAATGTCTTCCTGGGCGGGAATTGCGCAACACCTTGGTCTGCTACCCTGGACTTAATTCCTGCTATAGTCTCACCTGCAGCACCAGCTGATGGATGAGAACTAGGAGAGGATTTTTTAGGAGATTTAACGGTGTGTTTGTCCACCTGGACCTTCTTCTTCTCTGCAGCTACTACATCTAAAAAAACGGGACAAAAGTGACATTACTGTAGTAATTCCATGTACGCATTCTCTATCTCATTTGATCAGCGGAGTGAAATCAGTAGATAATACTATAGGTAAAAGCTAGTGGTTGCATTATTTGCATCTTTGTGTAATTGTGAAAAACACTCAAATACTCAAAGAGAGCGGTCAAGAAAAACTGAAAAAACTGGAAAAAATGTTCATCCAGAAAAGAATCATAGGAAAAAAGCAGTGTTTGCAGAAAAGCAACACGAACAGGAGCAGAATCAGGAGAAATAAAAGACACAGAGTAAAGCTAGTAAAAACATTGGAGTAAAAAGTACGGTCACGGAACGAAGAATGGTAAACAGCATCAACAGAGAAAACATAACACAGAAAATGGTCATGTTGGGGAAAAATGTAGAGCAAAAAAGCAGCATGTGCGAAGCACCACCAGACAAAGTGAGGTCCAAGAAGGGAGCATAGGGTAATGATAGCTAGAAAAAAATACTAGAGGAAAAGCAGCACTGGCAGGAGGAAAAAGCAGGGAAGTGTAGCAGTGGGATGGAAAAGGGAGAGTCTAGAGTGGACACGAGGAGGAAATCCGGCAGAGTAGTGAAAAGAATCTGGAAATACCCAAATGGTTTCTGTAAACAGTGCAGACTGGAGCGAAGATTCCCACGAGTCTAATGAGTGCATTCCTAGCTCACCCGCTCATAGCCTACCTCATCGACTTCTTTACACCGTACAGTGTACATCACAGTGATGACACTCAAACACCGGCTCCTGGAGTGAATAATCCCACCAGTCTGATGGGCGATATTCCTAGTGCCCGCTCTCTCAAAGCTTGCCTCACTGATTTCTTTACATTGTACATCATGGTAATGACGCTCGAACTGAATGAAATAGTTAAACCAGACGAAAAAATACGCCCCCTCGAAAAATGTATAAAAAAAATTCCCCATCGCACACATGTGCCAAACTACAGCTAATGGAGAACATTAGATATTCCATAGCTTGTCCAGAATAGGGGAGGTTTAAAATCTCCTGGACTATGCCATGAAATACCACTATAAAGTTTGCAAGCCTTCCTGCACCATCCTGGCAACGGATCTAGTGCTTGTTTTCATCCAGGTAGTACTCACACCTTTGCCCCTGGCAGCTGGTTCCATCCTGGAGGGTTCAATGTTGCCCGCTGCAGCTCAACCACACCTGGTCCTTTGGAGAGAATAATTAGATTCTGCCTTTGCAACTACCTTCCTGCAGGCTTAATAAGCCTGATTCCTGCCATGCCAATTAGGATTCTGACCATTTCTGCCTTTACTGCAGCCACTTAATGCTCAACTCACATGATTTAGCTTACATTGCTTATAATTATATATATATATACACACATACATATATATATATATATATATATATATATATATATATATATATATATATATATATATATACCACACGATCACCTTCTCACAAGGAAACCCAAGGACACAGCGGGGTACTTGTTGGAAGCCTTTAATCACCAAACCAGACAGCATGATGCATTTCGGCCATTAGCCCTTCCTCAGATGCTGAATCGTTCGCAGGTGTCGCCTCCTCCCTCCTTTGTAATTGCCACGGCACTCCCATTGGTGGGAGCTCAGATGATCCTGCCGCCTGGGAATGCTGCTGTATAGTAACCAACTACAGCTCCCAGCATGCACTAGATACCATCCGTCTGGCAGCTGGATCCGATATTGCTCACATGAGCGCCGAGATTTGCCACGCAAAGGGGGGGCCGTGTAGCGGCTGGTGACCCCGTAGTTCAAGTGTTTAAAGCTCCCTCGGCTCCTCAACGTCCAAAGCCCCAAGAAAAAGGAACAAAACCGGGCCGTGAAGCGGGAGTGAATCAACCCGCCTCCCTGTAAAGTTACAGGCTGCCTTTGACAGCGGCCACTAGCTTGGCCCGTTCCTGAGGCAGTCCTGGAAACTATCAATACCTTGATAAGAGAGCCAAATTGCCAGGACGCTTGCGTGGGTATGTATGTATGTGTATGTGTATATATATATATATATATATTTTTTTTTTTCTTTTTCAAAACAACTCTTAATTCCAGGCGAAATTATTGGCATCACGCGTTTCGGCTTCCTACAAGCCTTAAACATATACTTAGGGTTTGTGGAGGTACTTTACCCCAACACGACGTGCTGAGTGTAAGACACACGAAAGGCAAGTTACATACTAATGTGGAAATTTTGGCTGGAATGGGAGCAGTTTTTTCCGTGACATCAACATTAACTGAAACTGAATGTCTTTGTCACGAGTAGAATTATATCCTTTAAAGGCTTAAAAGAGACAATTATGGAACAGCGAATGAAACAAAACAGGGGAGGGCAAGGAACTGAATAGAAAGCAAGAAACAAGGCATTGTGGCCCTGTGGTCCTGAAAAGTGCGAATAAATTGCAACTATGACAGTGCAGCAATGAAATATATTAAATCATGCAACCACTATGGTTTTACTTGAGCACCAATAGGTGAAAACTTCCACTGTCAGCAAATAATATACATGTGAATAACTTTAAAGAAATGAGTGACACCATGCGGGGCGTCGCTAGAGGCCTGGTTCATGCTAAACGCACAGCCCAGACCGCCCATCTGCTACAGCTCGAGACCCAGGCTGCACAGCTGGAATCAGCCCAGACCTCCACGGAAGACGCTCGTTCCATCCGACAGCTCGCACTGCTCCGCGAGGAAATCCGCCAGATCTCTTTGGAATCGGCTAAGGTCCTGTGGCGTTCATCGGTGGCGCGTGTATACGGCTGGGGGGACAAAAACAGGAAGCTACTCCACAACCTGGTCTCCTACCCCAAAGCCAACCGCATAATCCCAGAGGTCCGTGATGAGGCCGGCACTCATCATCTTACTTCCCAGGCTATCGCACAGGCCTTTGCGGGCTATTACGCCGGATTGTACGCGGCCCGGCCTCCCGGGGCCTCCCTGACAGTAATGTTGACAGAGGCTCGGACCCAACTGACCTGTCTTCCCCAGGCAGTCTCGGAGACCCTGGATCTCCCCTTTACCCCGGAGGAGATACACGGGGCCATCTCACTCCTGCACTCGGGTAAGACGCCGGGGCCGGATGGATACCCTCAGGAATCTTATGCGACCTATCGCGAGCTGTTGGTTCCTCACCTGGTTGACCTGTTCCACCATATGGTGGAAGTGGGGTCCTTCCCCCCCAGAGACCGATGTGGCCTCCATTGTGGTCCTTCCGAAAACGCAACCGCCTTCCCTCTCCTGCGCGGATTACCGCCCCATTTCCCTCATCAACACGGAGGTGAAAATCTTTGCTACTGCCTTGGCCCAGCGCCTCTGCCCCCTTTTGTATGACTTGGTCCATCCCGACCAATGCGGCTTTATGCCTGCCCGTGGCTTGGCAGTTCGGGCTGGACTGTTCCCATGAGGCACAGGGTCAGATTGATTTGCATATGGCCATGTCTGAACTGGGGTGGTGGAGTGAGCTAAAGAATGATGATGGATTAAACCCAGATCAGTTGACTGGGGGTGAGTGTTTGATTGGCTCAAACGTTCCGTCCATCATCCCCTTTTGTATCGCTTTGGTCGCCCTAAGTTGGCGGGGGTATGCCCAGACGTGGGTCCCTTGCTCACTTTGCCACTGGATTCAAGCAAGCCTGGCTGATGACGGCTGAAATGCCAGAAACCGGTCCTAGGATGCTTGTTTCCGGTCCAGGGAAGACATGGCTTGGCAGTTCGGGCTGGACTGTTCCCATGAGGCACAGGGTCAGACTGATTTGCATATGGCCATGTCTGAACTGGGGTGGTGGAGTGAGCTAAAGAATGATGATGGATTAAACCCAGATCAGTTGACTGGGGGTGAGTGTTTGATTGGCTCAAACGTTCCGTCCATCATCCTCTTTTGTATCGCTTTGGTCGCCCTAAGTTGGCGGGGTATGCCCAGACGTGGGTCCCTTGCTCACTTTGCCACTGGATTCAAGCAAGCCTGGCTGATGACGGCTGAAATGCCAGAAACCGGTCCTAGGATGCTTGTTTCCGGTCCAGGGAAGACATGGCTTGGCAGTTCGGGCTGGACTGTTCCCATGAGGCACAGGGTCAGACTGATTTGCATATGGCCATGTCTGAACTGGGGTGGTGGAGTGAGCTAAAGAATGATGATGGATTAAACCCAGATCAGTTGACTGGGGGTGAGTGTTTGATTGGCTCAAACGTTCCGTCCATCATCCCCTTTTGTATCGCTTTGGTCGCCCTAAGTTGGCGGGGGTATGCCCAGACGTGGGTCCCTTGCTCACTTTGCCACTGGATTCAAGCAAGCCTGGCTGATGACGGCTGAAATGCCAGAAACCGGTCCTAGGATGCTTGTTTCCGGTCCAGGGAAGACATGGCTTGGCAGTTCGGGCTGGACTGTTCCCATGAGGCACAGGGTCAGACTGATTTGCATATGGCCATGTCTGAACTGGGGTGGTGGAGTGAGCTAAAGAATGATGATGGATTAAACCCAGATCAGTTGACTGGGGGTGAGTGTTTGATTGGCTCAAACGTTCCGTCCATCATCCCCTTTTGTATCGCTTTGGTCGCCCTAAGTTGGCGGGGGTATGCCCAGACGTGGGTCCCTTGCTCACTTTGCCACTGGATTCAAGCAAGCCTGGCTGATGACGGCTGAAATGCCAGAAACCGGTCCTAGGATGCTTGTTTCCGGTCCAGGGAAGACATGGCTTGGCAGTTCGGGCTGGACTGTTCCCATGAGGCACAGGGTCAGACTGATTTGCATATGGCCATGTCTGAACTGGGGTGGTGGAGTGAGCTAAAGAATGATGATGGATTAAACCCAGATCAGTTGACTGGGGGTGAGTGTTTGATTGGCTCAAACGTTCCGTCCATCATCCCCTTTTGTATCGCTTTGGTCGCCCTAAGTTGGCGGGGGTATGCCCAGACGTGGGTCCCTTGCTCACTTTGCCACTGGATTCAAGCAAGCCTGGCTGATGACGGCTGAAATGCCAGAAACCAGTCCTAGGATGCTTGTTTCCAGTCCAGGGAAGACATGGCTTGGCAGTTCGGGCTGGACTGTTCCCATGAGGCACAGGGTCAGACTGATTTGCATATGGCCATGTCTGAACTGGGGTGGTGGAGTGAGCTAAAGAATGATGATGGATTAAACCCAGATCAGTTGACTGGGGGTGAGTGTTTGATTGGCTCAAACGTTCCGTCCATCATCCCCTTTTGTATCGCTTTGGTCGCCCTAAGTTGGCGGGGGTATGCCCAGACGTGGGTCCCTTGCTCACTTTGCCACTGGATTCAAGCAAGCCTGGCTGATGACGGCTGAAATGCCAGAAACCGGTCCTAGGATGCTTGTTTCCGGTCCAGGGAAGACATGGCTTGGCAGTTCGGGCTGGACTGTTCCCATGAGGCACAGGGTCAGACTGATTTGCATATGGCCATGTCTGAACTGGGGTGGTGGAGTGAGCTAAAGAATGATGATGGATTAAACCCAGATCAGTTGACTGGGGGTGAGTGTTTGATTGGCTCAAACGTTCCGTCCATCATCCCCTTTTGTATCGCTTTGGTCGCCCTAAGTTGGCGGGGTATGCCCAGACGTGGGTCCCTTGCTCACTTTGCCACTGGATTCAAGCAAGCCTGGCTGATGACGGCTGAAATGCCAGAAACCGGTCCTAGGATGCTTGTTTCCGGTCCAGGGAAGACATGGCTTGGCAGTTCGGGCTGGACTGTTCCCATGAGGCACAGGGTCAGACTGATTTGCATATGGCCATGTCTGAACTGGGGTGGTGGAGTGAGCTAAAGAATGATGATGGATTAAACCCAGATCAGTTGACTGGGGGTGAGTGTTTGATTGGCTCAAACGTTCCGTCCATCATCCCCTTTTGTATCGCTTTGGTCGCCCTAAGTTGGCGGGGGTATGCCCAGACGTGGGTCCCTTGCTCACTTTGCCACTGGATTCAAGCAAGCCTGGCTGATGACGGCTGAAATGCCAGAAACCGGTCCTAGGATGCTTGTTTCCGGTCCAGGGAAGACATGGCTTGGCTGTTCGGGCTGGACTGTTCCCATGAGGCACAGGGTCAGACTGATTTGCATATGGCCATGTCTGAACTGGGGTGGTGGAGTGAGCTAAAGAATGATGATGGATTAAACCCAGATCAGTTGACTGGGGGTGAGTGTTTGATTGGCTCAAACGTTCCGTCCATCATCCCCTTTTGTATTGCCCGTGGCACCCGGCATTGCATACGCCGTCTTCAGCTCGCCCTAGCACACCGCCATCAGCTCACCCCGTACTTGGCCCTGCTTTTCATTGATTTTGAAAAAGCCTTTGACACAGTCGACTGGAGCTATCTGGACGATGTGCTGGAGGCGATGGGATTCGGCCTCCCATTCAGGCGGTTCATCCGAGTCTTGTATTCTAGTCCTAGAGCACGGGTTCTAATTAATGGTGTACTCTCTGAGGCATTCCCCATCCAGAGGGGCACCCGCCAGGGCTGTCCGCTCTCGCCACTTTTATTTGCGTTAGCGATGGAGCCCCTGGTTACTCTCGTCCGCAACGATCCCTGGATCAAGGTTTGGGCCTGGGATCCTTGCCACGTTGACAAAGTCGCCCTTTATGCTGACGACGTCCTTCTTTTCTTAGCGGATCCTGAGGACTCAGGCCCACGGTGCTTAGAAGTTCTATCCGCCTTTGAGCGAGTTTCTGGCCTACGGCTCAATCCGGCGAAATCCACTTTGGTCCCCCTACACCCATCTCGTGCCTGTTTCGACTGGCAAGCAAATATACCCCTGCATAGGCAGTCCTTCAAGTACTTGGGTGTCTGGGTAACCTTACTCCCCGAGCTCGAATAGGCCCTCAATCTTACGCCCCTGGTTACTAGGGCCAAGGCAGACCTCAAGCGATGGCAATCCCTTCCTCTTAATCCCCTGGGAAGAAGTGCGCTTTTTAAAATGATGGTTCTCCCCAGTTTTTTATATATTCTTCAAAACATAACCTTTCACCTTCCGGGGAGCTGGTTCCGGGAGATTGATGGGCTGCTTACCCGGTTTTTATGGAAAGGCGGGAGGCCTCGGATGGCCTTGGCTCAGTGTCGAATACCTCCCTGTGATGGGGGCATGGGTGTGACCAATCTCCACTTTTACTATTTGGCCACAAGACTTATTGTGGTGCACGACTGGCTCGCCGGCTGCTGGTCCGACCCGGCGTACCGGGTCGAGCTCCGGTCGTTGGACTTTCCACTACTCTTGGCCTACTTGTACGGGGCTCCCATACCACGAGTCCTTCCCCCTATCACTAGGGCTGTCCTACTGGCCTGCCGCACTGCCTTGCGCCACACGAAATGGGATGGAAAGCTTACCCAACAAACGCCTCTGTGGCACGGTACCTGGCTGAGTGAGACTTCAGCCCTCCGGGACTTTCGTCAATGGGACACCTGCAGCTTCGGCACGCCCTCAATATACACATTACCTCTCCCACCTCCCTCCCTGAATTCAGTCCCCTTCAGGCCCAAGTGATGATGGGGAATCTGGGTAGGGATGGGGTGTCGCGGATCTACCGCTCTCTAGTGAATAATGGCCCCGTGACCCTAGACTCACTGCGCGCCCGCTGGGAGGAGTGGTTGGGCCCCCTGGAGGATGCAGACTGGCGGGACGCTCTCATGGCTCCCAAGACCTTGACGACCTCCTCCAAACTGCGCCTCATTCAACTTTATTATTTACATATGGCATATCTAACCCCTGCACGTTTATACAAAGCCCGTCTGAGACCCTCCCCGACTTGCGCAAGATGTGACCACGCTCCGGCGGATTTTTATCATATGGTCTGGCAGTGCCCCGCCATCGCGTCATTCTGGGCGGGAGTAGAGCTTGAGCTTACGCAGACCCTGGGGTGGGTCGTTCCTCATGATCCGGTGTCTCTACTGTTAGGTGTGTTCGATGGCCTGGACGGCTCTCGGGCCGATAAACGAGTTCTGGGAACTGCTTTGGCGGTAGCGAAACATGACATTGCAGCGCTTTGGTCTCAGGTTAGGCCTCCTACCTTACGGAAGTGGAGGCGGGGGGTGGATTGGTGTGGGACCCAAGAGAAACCCCTCTTTGAGGCCCGGGGTTGCCCTGAATTGTTTGGAAAAATCTGGGGTAAATGGTTCAATCTTTTGTCCTGATTCCTGGGTGTGTTTTACGTACTGTGCTTATCCTGCCCGTGTATTTATACCTGCAACCCGATAAGCAGGTCTCTGTCTCCAGCCTTATTGTTATAGATTATCGCAGTAATGTGCCTGATTGTGCTGTCAATGTAATTGTGTGGTTTCCTATAAATGCCAATAAACTTGATTATCAAAAAAAGAATTGAGTGACTGTCACTTTAAAAAGAGCAATATGTGAGCAACCTAGTCCTTCCTTCCTGTTTGGAACTACGCTTTTAAAAATCAGACGAATTTGCAATCAGCATGTGCATATGATTAAGGCTTGTAGGAAGCCGAAACGCGTGATGCCAATAATTTCGCCTGGAATAAAGAACTGTTTTGAAAGCACGTCTGGAGGGCCTGTTTGTACAGCACTAAAAAGTGCGTGTCTCCACGTTTGGAATATTTAGGTTTTTGACACACCCGGACAGGCCCTGACTCGAGAGGCTGAGGCGTCCCCAGCGTCTTTTGGAAAATATATATATATACTGCCAGTGTCCGCCTTTTAAGATAGGGTTGCTTCTGCGCAGCTAGGGTAAGCGGCACTGAGCAAGCTACACATGAACACAAGTGTGTACAGATATGTGAGCTGCGTGTGAGACAAGTAGCCTGTAGCAGAAGGGACTCAGCAAGGATTGGTTCTGACCTGCGGTAGAGGCCTTATAATATGAGCGGGCATTATAATATGAGTGGGCCATCGGATATGTCTGTAGTGCTTACTGGAAAATCTGTGGTGTTTTCACTGTATTATACATATAGGCGAAATCTGTCCTAAAGTACAGTTTCGCTTCACCTACACGTACAGGGTCCAGCAAGGTACCAAACTGGGGTAAAACATGCACACAGAGTTCGAATTTGGAGCTCCCAATAACACACATCCAACCCTTATGGGAATTCAGGATTTGTCTTTTCTCTGGCTTAGCCAGGTATTTGTCCACCCCCTACTAGGCTAAGTTAATTACTGTGCTTCCCAGCAGAGGGATCAAAGTCTTCACCAAAAAACAAAAGGGCAATCCGCTGTGACTGACTCCGTTCCTGCAAAAAGAAGGAATGGGGAGAAAATCTGCATCTTATAATTAGCTAATAACAATGCACCTGGGCTGGAATAACCCAGGTCCACTAGAACAAGGGAGGAAGCACAGACCTCTGGAGCCAACACACTAGGGGCTCACCTTTGAAGTTCTGGTGGGATGGGATCACGCAACTGTGTCAGCTAGGGATGGAGCTAAGGTCCTCAGAGGAGCTCTTACCAGAAAAAACTTGAAGTAGCCATTTTGGATTGTTCCAGAATGCTGTGCAGGAGGGTTGGGACAAGGGTGGAGGGATCATGTGGCATCGTCGGATTGGCCGGGGTGCCTGGCCTATAAAACTTAAGACCCCGCACCTGGGAGGCGATAGCGGAAGAATGCTCAGCTGGAAGGAGAAGCCACGTGATCCCATGCAAGGATGAACTAAGGACCTTTAGTGTAGCTGACCCCCAGCCCTAGAATGGGTCTTCTCCTAGGGCAGTGGCGCTGGGCCAGTACGCCTCCAAAGGACCAATTGGGGTAAAGGAGTTAGACTCCACTGCCCCCTGGCCCCCGCCACCCCCGTGCCCTCAGAAAGCTCTGGGGCTTTGGGAGTGTGGCATTGAGTCTATTCTGTTGGTGTCAGAGGGGCTGTGCAAGATGTCCCCACCAGTAGGAAGGCAGCAGTGCAGAAGACAATTCAGGTGCAGGGAGCCAGAAAATCCAGCTCCCCACAAAATGCGCCTATGAAGAGACGAGGAGTCCTCATGAAAATGCTCCTGGTGTCTAGGCCTGGCCACCAGGAATAAAACAAGCCCAAGATGAAGGTAATCAGCTTTACAGGCCAGAGATACTTATCCTTAGATCCTCCTGGTTCTACCCTACCACATTAAAGCCAGAGGCATAATTGAAGATAATGAGCATCCCATTTCCAGGGTCCACCTTGCTTTGCTTGGAGAACATATAGAGGAAGAAATGCTGAAGATGAAAAATGAGACGGAGACACTCAAGGTTGTGGGGCTTGAAGAAAGTAAGAAAGTCTCCAAGCAGCAATACAAGTCAAAAGGTATTTCACACACAGGGTTCAATGCACTGACTAGACTTTTCAACTCTAACAGCAGTATCTTTGAAGACAAAGATACCCTTACCAGAGAATGCCTAAGTCTTCATTGAATGAACTTTCTAATTCCAGGCATTGCTCTGGCAATAGACAGTTAAAATTGAGTAACCTACAGCCCTCTCGTTTAGCACTCCAACGGGAGAAGTGGTATCTTTGCATCTGGCAGAGTGGATTTCAATCACAAGAGACAAATGGGTGCTACATACTGTATTTCATGTTTACTTTCTAAATTTGAAGGCTATTACACCAGTTCATCCAGAATCAACATTGAAGCATCAGATATCCATCCTAGGGAACGAAACATCGAACCTCCTAAGAAAATGTGATTGAGCCAATTCCATCTCATCATAAAGGCCTAGGACTTTCCTTCAGATGCTTCCTGGTTCAGAAAAAAGAGGTTTAAAAGAGGAATACAGACCATTATTAGACCAACACTTACGAAACAAGTCTATCAAGAAAAATTCTGGATGCTCGCCTTATTGTAGAACTACATCTGGGGTACAATGAATAGATAAGTGCAACAGATGTGTAGCATGCGAATTCTCACATCCAAGTAGCGAAGCGTAACAGAGCATTTCACAGATTGGTTGTAGAGAACAATCTCTATCCATCTAAAGTCCAGCCATTCTGCCTCAAGTCAGCTCCTCATTCTTTGGCGTTCTCAAAATGCACTGCAGTAGTAGCACCCTACCTTCTTAGAAAAGGAATTTTCATCTAGCCCTACCTGAGCCACTGGTTACTGAAGCATTGCAGTCAAAGGTGAAGAATTTGATAAAACCTCTGGAGCTTCTATACAGGCTAGGTCTTCAGATCAACCATCAAATAAATCAATCTCAACACCAGTCCAAAGAATATCTTACTGGAGGGGAAAGATAAACACCATAGAAAAAAAAGTATATCCTTCAAAGGAAAGGGAGTCATCTATCCAGCATTCTGCAGGGATCACCTCGAAAAGCCTCCCTTCCAGGCTCTAGGGCATTCTGCATTTATATTGTCCCGAATGCAAGGTTACACATGGGACTCTGGCAGCAATGCCTAGAGGACTAACGATGTCAGAAGAACAATTGTGAGGACAAACGGATCTTAACCACTTCAGCAAGATAAACTCTAGAAAGGTGGGGCGAGACACAGAATTTACTCAAAGGAGTTGCCTTTCAAAAGGAGCTACTGTGGCAGGTCAGTGATGGATGCTGCTCCGTTCGGACGGAGAGCCCATCTAGAACTACTATCAGTTAAAGGGCAGTAGACGGCCAAAGAATCCTCATTCCACAAATGATCTGGAACTGAGAATGGTCCACATAGTCCATAAGGCTTTTGTCTGTTCCAAAAGAAGTCAACAATCCAGATTCAAACTGACAATACCACCACCATGCATTACCTGAACAGGCAAGTAGGTACAAAATCAAGACCGTTTTCCAGGGAAGCACAATCTGGCACTGGGCCCTGGCCAGGAAAGAATGCCAACAGCAGGACACATTTCAGGGACAATGAATCAGCAAGCAGATTTTCTCACTCTCTATTACAAAGTGTCTCACGGCTGGGACCTCTTCGCAGTGGCGCTGAAAATTCTGAGACTTCACATCCAGGCTAAGAAAACCAGAGAGTGTAGGCAATGCCCTTTTGAACAGTTGGTCAAGACCATTTCTTTATGCTTCTCCCCCCCAGCAATACTGAAATGATAAAGATCGCCAGCAAAAATTATATTAACGGCATCAGACATGCTGAAGACAGTGGTGATACCCGCACCTACCCTGGGTGTCCACAGAAGCACACAGAAGACCACTGTGCAAGCTCAATCTGTTAAGAAGGGGCAACTTCAGCAGCGGACTTTAGCATCACTGATTTTGGCAGTGTGGGTTCTGAAGTCAGAGAGTATGATTATTTAATCTTCCACAAGCTTGTATCGAGATCTTCAAAGAAGAAAAATGTCCCTCAATTGGAATTAAATGGAAAAGATTCTGTATATAGTGCCTGAGTCACACAATCTACTCACCTGTCAGGAGGAGGTTATTTTACCTTACTAGCTTCGTTTTGAACAAACCAAAATTCAATTTACAAGAATATCATCTGGCCTACAAAAAATCTTCAAAGCAATTGTTTTTTTAAATGCCTGTTAAAGTATTTTTTTTGAAGGACTCAAGAAGTTTTCTTTGAATTAATCTCCTTCTCCGCCATGGGAACTGAACAATGTTTTATCAAAACGGATGGGCTCTGTTTGCGGGCAGAGACAAGACTATATCGTAGAATCTTTCCTGGAAACCAGTTTTCCTAGTTGCCATCACCCCACAAGCCCCGGACAGTGAGTGAGTTGGAAGGTTATAGGAAATGATTTGTTGGGCCCATCTATGCACAGTTTGGAGGTCACTGGAACCTCTAGTGCTTCTATGCTTGAAGTTATGTTAATCCTCCAAAAAACATTGCAAGGCCTGTTAGAGGTATCTGTGTTGAATAATGAAATCTTAAAAACCCAAAGGGAACAGTTTAAAATTATGCTAGGGGAGCTGATACAAATTAAAGGTCTAATGCCCTCTATAGTTAGGCCAGTCGGAGACCATCAGGAAAGGGTAGGCAGCAGGGAGGAAGAAGCGGCGAGGGATACCCCAATAAAGAAGGAGGAGCCCAGCGTATTCATATCTCGATACCCAATGATTGTAAAAAGATGGGGGGAAAGGAAGAGCTACAAGCAGTATATCCCATGGCCTAGGAGGCGGGAGAACATCCCTAGAAAAGGCCAAACCTCGAGGCGGCAGGGAAGAGGGAAGGGAGTAGGTAAAGAATACGAGACCATAGGTTAGAATGAGGTCCCAGTACCGAAAAAGCAAAATATCCCGGAAAAAGGAATATTTACCAGTAACCTAGAAGAACGGAGGAGGCGGGAAAAAGATACAGGAAAAACGAGGAGTAGCAAAGATAATTCTAGGAAAACCCCGGGGGAGAAAAAAGGGGTGATGTGGAAAGGAGGATGGAAAAGAATCTACAAGCAGGACCTAGTAGTCTTAGTAGTTGTAGAGGCCATAGGAAGAAAGGCAAGGACGAGGAATTTAATGGAAGAAGGGAGGATGTTCCATTGGGGGGTCCATCGGGTTTAGTGTCAGAACGTAGTCAGGACCTGTGTTTTTTTTTTTTGAGCCGACAGGTCAGGGCAAAGGTGGGGAAAAAAGCTAGGAAACTAAACCCACTAAATCGATCACAACTCCTTTTTTCCTTATCTAAATGTGCAAGCCTACGGAACATCGGCACTGAGGATCTTAGAGAAGTAGGGTTCATGGTAAATAGCAAAAGGAGTGAAGTAACTAAGGTCCTCTTTAGTAAAAGCAGCATTAGTAAACGCAGAATATGAGCTGCTAAAGGAAGGCATCAGATTAGTAAAAAGGGAAGAAATGCTGGATAATAATAAGCAGGGGATGCCATTCCTTAGGAACCATGCAGGGCTGGGAGTACGACAGATAAGATTGATAAATTCCTGCTGGGATAATAAGGAAGAACTCGAAATTACTATAACCTCTAAGGAAATAGAGAGAGGTGAAGAAGATATGTTAGTTGGAAATAGATACAGAGCCCTAGCACCCCTAGAGTATGAGGAAGATGGGTACCTGAGTGAGATCGACTAGGAGCAAGGGTCGTCGCACAGCCTGTCCATACTATCCTGGAATATAAATGGTTATAAGAGAATATCTAACCAGGAAAGTTTTAACAAGATTATCGAGTGCAATGACATCGTGTGCTTGCAGGAGACTTGGCTGTGCGACGAAACCCTAGTTATTGAAGGGTTTGCCCAACAGTCGAAAGTAGCGAGGAAGAAATCTCTTGGCAGACCTTCGGGAGGACAATTGATGCTGATCGCTACAAAAATTGCCAGGAAGGTAGAACCCTTGGAACTAAAATGCAAATGGGCATTAGGTTGTAGAGTGTTGTTACTGAATCCCGTCCCATGTTATGAAGGTATAATTATTGTTAATGTGTATATACAGAAGGGAAAGGAGGATGAATATAAGGTGGAACTGGGAAATTTAAAAGAGGATATGATGACTGTATGTGATAACTACCAGAAGGATGTGTTCTTGGTGTTGGGCGACTTTAACCATAGATTAGACCCCCGTAGGATAGATCCATGGTGTAAGGATTTGTTAATCGCCTATAATACAGAGGATGCCATATTTCCTAGTGGGGATATTTCGGCCCAAGATATGGCTTTAGGACAGTTGTTGGGCTCGGTATGTGTAAATGGGAGAATGGAGGCTGGTCGGCCGGCAAGGCGCACATTTACGATAGGCCAGCAACCCTGCCCTATAGACTATGTGTTTACACATGCCTGGAGCTTCAAATTAATTAAGCACTTCGAGGTGGTAAGAGTGGAGGGTAGTGATCACTATCTTCTGAAGACAGAACTATACGCAACTAGGGGAAAACAGAGAGAGATGGCACTTCAGGTACATGTGGACTACCCAAAGCGGCTAACAACCCGTATATCGGAGGCGCACATTGGAAAATTAAGTGCTGTACAGCAGACTCTTTCATTAGAAAAAATTCCAATCAAAAACGGCAATGCCGGGTATGAAAATACAATAAGACAATTGGTGGAATGCCGAAGGGTGAAAATTAAATGTAGTAAACCTGGGATAGTTAGTAATAATAGACCCCATAATAAAGATCGACCATGGTTTGATGAGGAATGTCGTAAAGTAAAACCATGTATCAGACAAAGGGAAAGAAGACTTAGGGTAAGGTATAATGCTGAACTGTCAATTACCCTCCAGAAACTAAGGATAACATATAAAACGATTATTAGGAATTAAAAAAGAACATATAAAGATAGTTGCTGGGCAAGTATGCAAGCCGTAATTGAGTCCAAAGATGTGAAAGGTTTTTGGAAATTGGTCCAAGAAAGCTCCAGCAAAATATTAGGGTCTCTGCACTGTATTATCCCCGAAGATAACTGGGTGGGTTACTTGGGGGAAATCTATGGAAGTGGCCATTGCTAGAGAAAGTAAGTACAATATCATGGCCAGGAGTGAGGGAGGATGTAAAGGAGCACTTTACCTCCAGTCATATTAGAAAAATAATATCTAGCCTAAACCTTACTCGGGCCGCAGGCCCAGATAATCTGCCTGCAGTGATTATAAAAACTAGGCCTGAGTGGTGGGCAGAGTTTTTTGCAAAAATGTTTCAGAGGATTCTTAACACAGGCATTTTGCCAGAAAACTGGAGAGGAGCAATCATAAGGCCAATCCACAAAAAAGGAGCTTTAAAAGCCCCGAAGAATTACAGATTAATAAATCTCCTAGATATAGGAGAAAAAGTTTTTGCCAATGTAATTTTGGGAATGCTTAAGGACTGGGCAGAAGTAAATCGGATTGTGCCCCCGGAACAGGGGGGGGGTTCAAAGAGGGACATTCAACGGTCGACCACTGTTTCGCGCTCTGGTCCATTGCGCGGAAGTCGATTGAGCAGAGGGGAAGTTTGTTCTGCTGCTTCGTGGACTTCCGCGCAGCATTTGTCTTAGTGGACCGGGAGCTGCTGTGGGAGACTTTGACTGGATATAATATCCCAAGGGATTTGTTAGGGCTGATTCAAGCACTTCACACCGATAATTGGGCCCAGATAATTTTAGATGTAGAGGGGAGCTTATCTCAGAAAATTCAGATTGGCAATGGGCTGAGGCAGGGGTGCGTATTGGCCCCCCTGCTTTTTTCCTTGTTCATTGCAGACTTGCCTTCAACCTTAGGCAATGTAAATGGGGTAAGCCCGAAGCAAGACGGGAAACATATCTCATGTCTACTATATGCGGACGATCTTGTAATTATGGATCAAACGGAGATTGGTCTGCAAAGAAAGCTAAACAGGTTTAATGAATACTGTTGTTTTAAAGAACTCGTTGTCAATATGGACAAGACAAAGATCTTATGTTTTGGTCGGAGGAAAATAGGGTTCACATGGTTTCTGGGCTCCGAGAAGTTGGAAAAGTTAGCAGACTATAGGTACCTGGGGATGTGGTTCGAGAAAAGTCTGCAATGGCATAACCACCTCGATGCACTAAAGCTGAGGTCATCAGCATCGGTCAGTGGATTAAAAAAATTCAACAGTGCTTATGGCGAAATGTCTGACAGACCGGCCCTAAAAGCTTACTCAGCAATGGTACCACCACAATTTTTGTATGGTGCAGAATTGCTATATTTCAGTGGCAAAAACGGTTGGGACGTCGAGGAGGGAAAAACACTGAAAAACGTATTTTCATTGCCCAAGTCGTCAATGGTCCAGGCGGTGAGACTAGAATTGGGAATTACCCCATGGGGTATAACAGCTTGTATGGCCCTATTACGATTCTGGCAGCGCCTGGGAATGGGAGAAGATTATAAAATCTCGCAATGGTGCAGAAACGACATTGTAAAGAGCGAGCTAACGTGGGCAAAAGGGATCAGAGCTACCATCACTAAAGCGTGTTGCATGATGAAGGTTAAGCTGCGCCCCCAGACTCTCCAAATCGAGGTCGACAAGAGGGAACTTAGGGCCCTGGGAAAAGAAATTTCTCGAGCACAGGACCAAGATTACCTCTTGAGGAAAAGCTCTGTACGTTTTATGGCTTCTGCGTGGCAAAACGAATAACATTTGCCTTATATTGATAGACTACCTAGCTGTCGTTTAAGAAGAGAAATACTAAGGTTAAGAATTGGGGCTAACCCATGCATGCTATGCGAATAATGGGGTAAAAAGATCTATGATAGACAGTAAGGGAAAATGCACCTGCACTTTGGGAACAACATGTGACATCTTACATATATTATTGGATTGTCAGAAGGTTTTAGATATACGAATAGAGATTTTATGTCCGATTTTTAAAAAGTACGATAATAAAAACAGGGTTCAAGCAGTAATCCTTCTAACAGAAATGAGTAATTTAGACATAGCTTGTGCCATGGGGAAGTTCATCCAAAAAGTTAAAGAATTTCTTAAACATGATTAGAACTGAAATGTTTATTTTATAGTTTTACGTGGCCTATGTGATATGAAATGTTGAAAGGAAATCTGAGTGTATTATATGAATTTTTATGATGTTTAAATAATGAACTGTGATTTTAGAAGTTTTACTAATGTTTTTAAAACGTTTGAGGACCATTGGTCTAAATAAACTTGTATTGTATTGAATTGATTGGAAGGTTCTACAGCCGAAAAAACGTGCATTATTTCTACACTAATAGGGTGATGATGAGAACACATTCTTCGTTCCTCCCAAAAGTTGTCCATGACTTTCACATAAATCAAACTACTACCCTGCTCACTTTCTTTTCCAATCCACACACTGCAGCAGAACGCCTAACTTTCCGTTAATTATGGCCAAATCAGACAGGGTCTAGCCACGTCCAAACAATCTATTGCTAGATGGATAGTAGTCTGTATCACTTTATTTTAGCAACTAGCGAACAAACCTCCTCAAAGGAAACCCAAGGCTCTATCTACCACAAGAAAGGCATCTCATACAGCTCAGATTAGAAATATAACAATTTCTGACATTTGCAAGGCAACAACATGGAAGTCGATTCACAAATTCACAAGAAACCACTGTTTGAATCTAAACATGCTGGCTTAAGTTAAAAATTACTGGGACAACCTGAAAATTCGCTTTTTTTTTTAATTAAAAAAAAAAATCTTTATTTTTCATTTTTATATAACACAGCTTTGCAGCGGTAATAACCATAACCACAGCAAAACAGGTAGGTAAAGTAATAGTGCCCACAATACAAATTGTAAGTCTCATTCAGTTCCCAAGGAAAGAACAATAGGTGCACGTGATAGCCAACCAGAAGCTTACCCATGCCCTACCCGGAGCCCCTCCCCCAGCAAAGGGCTACTGTTTGGAGCCATCACTATCACTGCCTGAGCCAGTATCTGGGCCAAGAACCTGCCACCCAGATCCTGCCACACAAGCTTATCGTAGCCCACCTTATCATCCCTCCTGCTAAGTTTCAGGCGAATCTCTTCTGCCAGCTTCATTATGCCATATCTTAATGCCAATATTCTATCTCTGGGGTGCACTGACCCATTCAGGTGATGCCACCCTACGTCTAGCAAGAACCAGCGGCATCTGCAAGTATAAGCCATCTTGCGACCTTTAGGTATACTAATATCCTCCAATAAACAGCATTGCCGTGTTACGGCGGCCTGTAATGAAGTAACCCTGGTCCAAAAATCCTGTACTGCACGACAACCGTAGGCCAGATAAGTCGACCCCCCGAGATCCACATCGGGGGCAGTTATGAGACCGAGTCTGAGAAATATTCTCCGAAGAGTCAAGGAAGTCAGTTATGTGCGATGCAAAAAGTTGTAATGGACCAGCTGAAAGCGGGCATTGCTCGACACAGACTGCATAAGGACACAGACTCGAGCCCAGTACTCATCGTCCATGGGCGCTCCCAGATCCTCTTACCTAGCCGTCCGGGTCCGCAACTAGCCACTCACTGCATCTGCTCTTAAAGCTTTATATATCAAATATATTAGATGCCTACCCGACCCACAGGATGATAAGGTCCCCAGAGTGTTAGATACTACCAGTGCCGCTGGAAAGGTGGTTCAGGTCTGCCTGGCCAACTCTGCCATGCGGCATAGTGCAGAAAGTGGGCAGGCCCCCAAAGCAAATTCCGCCCTTGTATTCTCGAATGAGATAAAGTGCTCATTGGGGTACATGTCCCCTAACAGCTCACAGCCCTGTCCCTCCACACCTGAAAAGACATATTTTCAGCCATCTGTTGGACCAACCCAGTAGCCACACTGCCAACAATAGTGATTGGGCTGTTCGCATCAGAACAAACTACCAGTATTAAAGACCTATGTAGCATTGTAGAGAAATGAATCCCTGCCCTCTGACACAGCACATGATCTGTTTATGGGCAGAGTAGCACCTTCTGTCTTCCAGGCGATACTGCCTTGAAGGCAAGATTACACAGGCAGACAAACTCAATCAGGAACTGAAATCACCTGGCGTGTTCTGCCCGGAGCAAACAGTTCTCCATCAGTTAGCAACACAGTTCAGGAAACCGAGTCTGGCCCAGTCTGCTCCAGAGAGCAATAGGCTGTAATACAGAATTCGTTCCAGATTCTCTATCCTTCAGTCCGTTAGTTAATATTTAAAGTTTCCCTTAGAACATGTGCCGCCCTTCTCTGCATGACTTGGATCAGGCACATCACCAGCACAGCTGAATACTGCCTACAAATGCAATAAAGGATGCGGTTTCAAGAACGCATCCATGTAGCAGTGCACTGGTCACCTTAGAGTTCCGAGGTGGACATCCCAGTGTATGCAGCGAGCAGCAAAGGGACATAGAGCGGCAGAAGTATTAGGATTTGGAGGACCTGTGCAGTGCACGCAAAAGAAAACGGACAACACTGGGCAGTCTAAGAATAGAATGTCAGGAGAAGCTGGAGAGAAAGCACAGCAGGACTAAAAATGGCACTGAGAAGGTAATTTAAAATGCCTTATTTTGTGCAGAATCAGAAAAGCATTAATATCCCTGGCAGCACTCAGATGTTGAGCTGTCAAAGTCTAAGAAGATAGGAGGAGACAGCAACAAAGAGAAAACTATACAGATAGAACTAAAGACACTGATAAAACACAGCAAGAACCATGAAAAAACAGTGCACTCAGTAGATAAGGTACACAGAAGATTCTCTGATGTTAAAGAATAGAGGACAGACAAGCAAGGCACCAACAATCCACTCTTCTTGGATAGACGTGCAGTAATTCACTACAGATCCTTCCTAGCTACTCCAAGGCACTGCTGCACCAGGAGACAGAGGTCTGTGCTAAAAATGTAGAGCTGTTTGGTGCATCTTTTCTAAAACAACTACCATTTATTATCCATATAACTACTGTTTGAGAAGAAACAATGAAATGTAGGTTTTTTTTTAAATTTCATTTTCATTGTGCAGAACGGGCACACAAATGCCTGAAGTAGTAGATAAACTTACCTATGAACACCTCCGAAATCATTAATACTTCCAAGCCTGAATTATATAAACCATAGTTTGCCTTCAATCCAGAAAATAGGAAAGATTGTTTCAGTGATTGTTTTTGCAGCTGCCAGCTCTAGCAGCAGCTCATAGGATGCGGGATCATGACCTTCATTCATTAACTTTGCACTAATCTATGAAGATAGTGGTTTTAAACCAGTGGCCCAAATACCAGCTTCTTGCTTCTCTAAGGGTCTTTGCTGTTATAGATCCGCAAAGTACAAGGACTTGTAATTTTGTTAATCAGTTTTTGCAATTTGGTTTTATGCTTACAAAATCTAAAATCTGAGGTGGTGTTACAGGGGCAAGGACCAGTCCTTTAACTAAACATCTTCAGGCCTGCTGAATCCTCCTCATCTAGCAAGTGCAGCTACTTAGAAGTACAGTGAAACGACAATCACAATCATCTGAAGAAAGACTCAGAACAGAACAATTTTCATGCTGGTTTCCCGCTAGGTCACAGCACTGTAGTGGTTGTTCTGCCTTTGATGGTCTATCTTAGGATAGAGTTGAATGACGGTGACATTCAAGCCCTGATCTTAACAGAGCTTCTCAGGCACTTCAACACCTCCAGTCATCCCCTATTACTGCAGAATCTGACTGAAATGGGAGAACACAATCAATTTGGTTTGGATTGAATCTTTTCACTTCCTCCAAGTTAACCATCTTGTAAAGCTGTTGCCTGAGGGGCCTGGGTATGTTTTCCACAACTCCACCACTACGCTCCCCTTTTTAGTTCCATTCGTACGCCCTGGCAAGAAAGTTGCCCATGCAGCAATTTCAAGGACACAGCTGACACCAAACTTACTCCCCGACTTAGGAAGGATGTTGGGCATTAGTTGGTCCAAGTCTACCAACATTCCCAAGAATTGTCACAGAATTTTGAATCCTGTGAGAATGGATATCATGTGGATGATAAAAGAATCCCCCATGGCACACAAGCCTATGGACTAAAGACTTACCATGCCAACACCGCCAGAACTGACATATTGGCAGACTGAAATGTATCCACATCCAACTAGGCAATCAAATAGAACAATTCCAACTTTCAGACCATTTCCACTCTGGCTTCCAACAAGGACATAGCACTGAGTCGGCTCTAAAGCACATAGCAGATGATGCGCTAAAATGCTGGATCAGAATGAATCCTGCCTGCTAATTTT
This sequence comes from Calotriton arnoldi, assembly GCA_963921515.1. NCBI lineage: Eukaryota > Metazoa > Chordata > Amphibia > Caudata > Salamandridae > Calotriton > Calotriton arnoldi. Next base: position 1,658,645 of record CAWUFW010000975.1, read on the forward strand.
CCTCAACTTATCGTCAGCTTTTGACATGATTAAACATGAAAGCCTCCTAGACTTATTGGAACGTAGGATGGGGCTATCTGGGTCCGTCTTTCATTGGTTCACCTCCTGCCTCTACAACAGATCCCAACGAATCAAGGTTAATCAGTCCTTTCTCCAATTCTTCACCTGTCACACTAGGGGTCCCACAGGGTTCAACGCTCTCACCCACCCTCTTTAACCAGTTCATGGAGCCACTAACTGAAATCCTGAACCGCTCTAACATCCACTGTCACATGTATGCCGACAACACCCAATTGTATTTGAAAATCTCTTCCCCTGAAAATATCCTGTCTCTTAACACAAATTGTCGAAAAAAATCAAAACTGGCTGAGAAGCAACCACTTCGAACTAAACGCTCAAAAAACAGAATCCTCTTAATCGCTCCACTCAAACAGTCATCCGATATCGGAGAATGGATGAAGCAACTAACAGCTCTTAATTGCCTTCCGCACATTATAGATTCCTCAAGAATAACCCTTGACAAGAACTCGAACATGCAGTAGGGAATCAGTACTGGCACTAAAGGAGCCAACGTACAATGAACATCCTAAGGAATGTAAAACCCTTCCTCCCTCTCGACGACTTCAAATCAGTTGTTCAAGCCCTAGTGATTTCCAGGTTGGACTATGGAAGTGCAACCCTGTGCGGCCTATCTAGATCAACGGTGGCTTCTCTGAGGGCTTCTCTTAACTCTGCTGCAAGGCTCATCACAAGATGTAAAAGATACAACCACATCACTCCTGATCTACAGGTTCTAAATTGACTCCCTTATGAGGCACGGATTGAGCTAAATATTGCATGCATGACCCATAAAGCCCTACACTTCAACACCCCAAGGTACCTTGCACAAACATGAGTTATCTGGTGGCTGTAGATCTTCTAGAAGCTCTAGCACCTTACTGCTGAAACCACAGAAATTCTATAAAAAGAAAACTTATAAATCGAGCCTTCTAGGGTATTGCCCCGAGAATCTGGACCGCTCTTACCTCAGAAATCAGACTGATCCCCTCAACCATTTCATTTGAAAAAAGAAGTCAAAGTGCTACTAATGGTCATATTTTTGCTTTAAGGCTCATGTTCTATATTAGCCATCCACATTAGGCCATATTTGCCATACCAATGTAAAGTATTGGACTTCTATGAAACTGTATATTTAGATTTAGTGGGTGGCATGGACTCTGGTGGCCTCCTGCCTCATTTTGGGTCCAACCCATCCTGTTCTGCTCTAAATTGTGTTATATGTTTTACTGTTTCTTCCTTCTTGACCTTTTGAAAAGCGTTCCGATCCCCTCTTGGGTCATGTTCTCACTGTATAAAACTTTATAAATAAAAATAAATAAAATATCCATGGGCTTGTAGCTTTTTTGCACCGTCTAAAACTTCTAATTATACACCTATGACTTTTGCCTCTACTGCCTTCCCTTGGAGCAGGGCTCTCCAACACGTCGTTGGCGATCTGCCAGTAGCTCGTAGGCTGCCAATGAATAGCTTGCACATGATAATTGCCTGTCAGGAGGCTTCAGAATATATAGATACCATCAGATAAGGCAGCTATTTACAGGACCCGAAAGCTGACGCTGCAGGATAATGCAGCTTACTCTCCAGAAAAAAAATACTTACCTTTCTCGTTATTGTTTGCCATTCCTTCCTTGCTTTTAAGTCTTCCTTCCTTTTTTCGATGCATCTCCTCTTCCTTGCTTTTCTTCTTTCTTCCTGTCTTTTTACACTTTTTCATTCCCTACTTCTTTATTTCCCTCCTTTGTTGTGTATTATTTTTTCTTTCTTGCCTCTACTTTACCTTTCTCCTTTTTTTTCTCTTTTCCTGCTTCTTTCGCTTGCCTTTTTAAATAATGATTTCCTTTTTCTTTAATTCTTTCTTCTTCCAGTTTCTCCATGTATTTTATTCATCCCTTTTTTCTTGATTTCTCTCCTTCTCAACATCCTTTGTTTTGTCCTATTTCGTTCGCTCTGTGGTTTCTTGTTCTGGTCTTTTCTCTTCTTTCCCTCCTTTCTTTCAGTCTTATCTTCTTTGTCTTCATCTTTCCTCCTGTTATTTTTTTTCCCTTGTATTTCTACTTTTTCTCCTGTCTTCTTCAGCTACTGTCATTTTTCCCATGTCTCTACTTCATGTTTATTTTCTTTTTTCTACCTTACCTTTATTTCTCTCACTTTTTCCTTTCCTGACTTTCATTCCTTTTCTTGTTTTTTTCTTTCATGTGCCTTCTTTCTTTTCTGTCATTCTCTTCCTTATTTTATTTCAACTTCTTACTTTGTCATTCTTTATTTAGTTTATTCCTTTCACTGTTTATCTTTTCAGTCCTCTTATTTTCTCCTTAAATTTGTTCTTCCGTAATTGTCTCTTTAGCTACTTTATTTTTTATCTTTCCTCATTTTTTTCTTGTTTATTTTCTTTGCTTTCTTTCCGTCATTCTCTGCTGCTTTCTCATTTTTCTTTCTTCCTCTATTGCCTATTCCCTCATTATGCTCTTCTTTCCTGTCTTTCTCTTCCCTCCTCTCCTTTTTCGCTCACGTTCTCTGCCTCCTTTCTCCTCACGTTCTCTGCCTCCCTTTCTCGCTCTCTTTCACCCTATGCTGTCTCAAGAGCGAAGGGACAAAATTGATCCTCAGTGACCCCAAATGTAAACCTTTTGCGATACAGCTTCTGTGCCATTAACACTGCACGTTCCCTGTAGCAGTAATGGAGTACTCTAGGGGCAGTGTTTTTTTTTTGGGCCTCAGTGTTATCAAATCCCTATATTAGGCAGTAGCTCTCAATAGTCTTCAGTGACCACAAGTAACTCACCATAGGAAAGGCTGGAGACCCTTGCCTTTGAGACTCCAAGCATTGTGCCATTTCCTTGTTGCCGGCACTGCTACATTTACCCATGTGCACCTGTGATGTCCACAGGTTCCAAAGCGTGACAGATGTTGCTGCTTAGCTTCTTTTAAATCTAAAGAAAACTGATCACAATTAATTAAGGCCTCTCATCTATAAGAGGGTTATGTTTAAGCCCCTGGGTGTGTGGGCCACCTGCATTTTATGATTCTAGTCCATTTTTTCTGGATACATTTGTGAAAAATGTAAAATTAGATCATAGTACAGATTCATAGTGACAATTCTCTCTTTTCATCCGACTTGGGCTTTTTAAGTAGACACAGCAAAATTATGGATAAATCGGTCTGAGAACTGTATTGCCATTGTCGGTTTCATGAATCTTTAAATCGTGTTTACCTTCGTTGGATACTGTGGTACTCTGTGCTCTTCTGCTTTTTGCAGCCTAAGATTCCTTTTAGGTGTGAGAGAGCTACACGTGAATATATAACGCTCAAGGCTGAAGTGCTACATTCTATAAAGTTCTTAGCGCCATTCACTCCAACTTATTGAATAAACTCACTGACACGCTAACTCGTATTAGCACGTAAGCAAAAGACCATACTGCAAATTGCACCTGATTTTTCCTTGCTCCTGAAACTCACATTTTTGCCAATGTGATCTCAACAGCTTTCTCCCGGTACCCCCACACCTCACAGACAGTACCCCCACAGTCAGTTGTCCTTACTTTTTGTGGGCTCCTTCTTGGGGCGTCCTGATTTCGTGCAGAGTGAGATGGTGGGATGAACAGCTCTAAAGCTCCACGCATCCAGCTGCAGAATCTGAAAAAAACAAATTAACATAGTGGTATGTCCAGGATTTGAAAAGTCACCTGCCATCAACTAAATGCACTGCAAGTCGGTGAGACACTGAAGCCTTGCTGAAACCTGTGGGCATTTAGAAGCCCTGCCCTTGAGGGTCTTCAGTACTCTCTCCACGTACCCCTGCCCACCAAATGTGCATCCCCCAATATCAGCTTACTACAACCCTGAGTGATCCTGTGGCGTTCCTCCACGCTCCACTGGATGGCTCACTGCATTATTCAGTGCACTCCCCAGAGTTCTCATTACATCTCCAATACTCACCACTGCATGCCTTAATTCCTCTAACTCCATTTCCTATATTACTCACCCCAACCCTTATTGTCTTTTAGTGCATCTGCATTACCTCTCCCACAGAATCACTCAGTGCACCCCCTTTTGCCTCTCACTATATCCCAAACATTCAGCACTGCGCTCTCTTGCCTCTTTATTTAGGATTGTATTTAGGTACTTCACGTCACCTAGTCCACGTTAAACCACTGACTGGAACAGGTAAAACAAACTGTGAGGGAATTAGTTAATTTTTTAGACTTTGGCTGTACTGCTCGAAATGGGACTGAGAGGAGGAGACCTAAAAAAAAAAATCAAAATGACAAGAGCTAGTACAAGTTCAGAAAGGAAACAGAGAGCGATAAAATCATGAAGTGGGTCTCCCCATGTTTGGGACACGAGAAAGAGAATTACTGAAATAATGAAAACTTACGCAACACACAACACAAAGTGAGAGCACTTGTAAAGAAGTTAAATGGGTTGAGATTTACAAGACATCCAAGAACAATACCAGTTTGTGGCATTGGTGTTGCTGCTGGTAAAATGTAGAATAAGGATTCACTGGACTCAGCCTAGTGTCCCCTCTGTAGAACTGTGGTTTCGGGATTCCCGGGAATGCTTATTGGCCAGGGAGATACGGCTTACCATGGTGCAAACTGATGACAGGGACCCTGAAGACATTCAGCGCTGGCGCACAATGGGGGACGCCCTACAGGACAAAAATCTCGACTTGCCATTGAGGTCGTCCCGAAGCATGGTGTACCTCCCGGGTGGCCAGCCCGCCTGAGCTACTCATAAGCTGCTGTAACTGGGCACTACTTTAGATTGGAAGGACATCAGATGTGTTGCATGGATGTTGAATTGTGCTGGAAATCTTGATGTTGAAATGCGGTCATTGTTGATATGATGTCAATGTTTACGAAATGAAGAAAATATAAATTAAAAAAAGAAAACCCTGCCATTAATTAATACGTTGGGCAGCACAAAAACCACACTGACCGAAAACTGTATTTTTGTGGTGGACTGGATTTTGGTAAGGACCACATTGGATGTGATGTTGAACCAGGAGCTGCACAATCTCTTGATTGCAGAAGCAGCAGAGGTTTTCGTTAATGAGGCACCGGAGAAAAAGTTGGCAAGCAGTGCAAAAACATTTAAATGTTTGTTTTCCTCAATGTGATGCCCCAAATGCGAGGGGGGGTGCCCTGACTTGGGTCCCATGCTCACTCTGCCACACGGCTCAAGCTATTACTCACTAATCCAACTGTTCGGTGGTTGCTTGCATTCCTATCTGGAGGGGACCTGGGATGGCGGTTCCTAATGGACTGTTCCCATTAGAGATGGCTGAATTAACCAATACATGTGCAAAATGTGTCCCAAAATTGGGAAAAATCGCAGAGTGCAGCTGTTCGTCTGAAGTATCTGAGTATTCATACACAGGAATTGTGCAAGAGCATTTCGCCTACTTTCTTAACTGGTTGCTCCGCTTCTTTTACACCATTATTGCCAATTCGCCCCATGCCGTGTGAAAATGACACTGACAACCAGTAAAGGACCAGCTAACAGCACTTCACATACTCAAAGTCCCATAGCATGTGGACCAAAAGAGTTATGCATGGAATGTGGCCACTTTGCAGCCACGCACCTTTCCACTGTATTAAGTGTAGTTCATGTAGATATCAAGTTGTGTTTCTGGTTCTCCAAACTTGAACTAGTTGTGAGGTTATTAGGACCCGTGCACAAATGCTGCGATTTTTACATGTTCAAGTTTTAAGTTGACATCTTTTTAGGCGATGACTTAACATATGTTACTTGTGTGCTAGTATGCGATAGTGTACTCCGAAAGTGTTTTGCTTAGAAATACATTTCTTCGTAGGCACATTATTCTACCCTCTTACATTTTATACAAGGACCAAGTAGACTGCGGAAACTGCCCTTGCATATTATTGTCTGTTCGGAGACAGCTCGGAATTGGTCAACAATGACAGCCAGATCTGAACACAGGAACAGTGCGAATGGGTCCAGTTTTTATTATATAAACTGGTTCGGCAGAGGAGCATTTCCATGGATTGTCGAGGTCGCCCGTGCCTGAATTCTAGCCCAGCTGAATCGCATCACTATCCTGCGAGGGACGGCGGCCTGTTCTACACCATCCTGGCTTCAGGATGAAACACAACCCCCTCCTCCCCCCCAAGGTATCTGGCAGAACCGCATACACCCTATGCCCTTTAGGATATGTAGTAGTAGGTAGGAGTACAACTATATGTATTCCTATAATCAGTTCAATAATTAAAATGGTTGATTTATCTTTTTCACCAATCTTGTAATGCTGATTACAATGTTCTGCTTCTTCTACTAATCATAGCAGTGCATGTATTTTAAACAAGAATCTAATTGCTTCAATAAATGTTTGATATGCCAATTTGTGTATTTCTTGTGTCTTCCTTTGTGCATGCGTGAGTTAATAATGAAAGGGTAGATCTGCTTATACGATTTCCTTGGGGGAATTAGGGTGGTCATGTTCTGAGGTTGCATCACTATCAGGTACCCTGTGAGGTTTAGGGGTCCAGATGGCGCACTATGAGCTAGCCAGGAACCAGATCAACATATTCTGATGGTATGAGTGGACGTAGTCCCCATAGTTTTGATGCTTATGTTGCCCAGTCTTACTAAATTAGTAGGAACCGTACGACACACTGCTGTGTTGGAGCATACGTCAGAGATGCAAGGGTGACCATACAGGTTTCAACGGGCAACTGGACCAATGCCGCCACTTTGCTTGACAGACTTGGGGACAATCTGGGAGACTATGAGGAAGGAGGGGGAGAAAGTATAGCACGTATACTCCTTTGGTCAAGCTTAAAAACACTATGCAACATATTGATGCACAGAAATCTTTCACAACAGACCTACTTACTTAATAATTCTGGTTGCTTTACGCAAAATATTTTGTAAAGGTTTAGGTTTTCACGATCTGACATTTGTAAATTCAGCCTTGGTTGGAAGGGGTGAATTAGAAACGTAAGTAGTGTGCCAGAATGGAACTCATACTGTTTCGGAATCTCTGGCATTGCTTCAAACCTACCTGTAATAACACGCGAAAATGTAGACAAATTCACAGAGTTCATTTTAAGATTATGCTGTGCAAAACTTTAAGATTAAATGTTATGTTGGCTCATAGAAAACTAGTGCATGAGCTAGGGTCTCAATTGTTTACTTTTATTTAAAGGTTGCTGCCTATTTTTATGGGGGCCAGAAAACCTTTCTAATCGGGAGATAAGGAGGGGTTCCATCAGACATGTTTCAAGCAAATGTTCTCCGGGAAATAGTTTGGTCCTGTTGTGCCTGATCATGGATTTTGTAGATTTCGTGTTTGATGTACGTGGTCATCGTTTTTAACTTGTTCTGTACAAATAAAGGCACTAAACCCTATTATCCAAACGTCCTAGCCTCAGTCACCAAATATCGGGGGGTAGTACACCTCAAAACAGGGAACAAAATTAGGAAGAGGGAGTAGGTGCTATAATAGCCCGCCCATCACTGTAGAGGTCAAAAAATATGATACCTACCTACAATTCATCCTATTATTTTGTCTGTGCCTTTGACTGGGACAAGGAAGGAGGACAGGGACCTAGCTGGACTCGTACCCCCACCATCACTGCTCTTAGACTCCTCTGTGTTGGGCACAGGCGAGCAAGGGGGTGTGATGCAGGAGGCCCTGGGGGAAAGCTGGGATCCTGGGACCGCTCACATCTTAGAGATGGTAAGTTTATCTTACTTTGGTTTCTCCTCCTATTTTCGGTCTTAAAAGTCGGGCATGCGGCTTTCCACGCATGCGCGCTACATTATTTCCGGATGCTTACGCTTGTTTCTGTGTTTAAAGAGCATGATGACAGGTGACTGGTGTCTTCTGTTTTCTGCCATAATTTTTCGATTTATAAACTTAGCAAAAAGGGGAAACATGCTAAAAAGGCCAGATATCTTGAGCTCCCTACGTCCGATTCCTCTGGGTCTGCTTCTAGAACTCCATCTCCACAAAGGAAAAGATCAAGGAGGCATATAAATGAAGATTTTGAGGAGAAAGTAAAGAGAATATTATGGCAAGCTTCATCCTCAGCTAAAACCAAAAACTCTGTCATGGACAAATTGGAATTGCAATAAATGAAGATGCAGGGTAGCCAGTAGTAAGGTGATACAAGATCAGGTTTATTCACAAGGTAGGAGCCTTAGGATATAGGAAGTAAATAGCAATAGACTCTTCCCCATCTGATGAAGATGATGTCATACCATCCAATGAGCAAGTATACGGATACAGAACTCTTGCCTGAAATTACTTCTAGGTTACGCTCCTCTCCTCCTCCATCTACAAGGACCGTTCTTACACCAATACCACGAGACCCTCTGAAATGGACAGCCATGAAGTCTTCAATTCATACTATCATCATGAAAGGAGCTATAGCCAGAGTCCCCAAATCTCAGCAGAAAAGGGGAATTTATTCAAGAATATTTCTGGTGCCAAAGGTGGCTGAATGTTGTGTGGAACAGAGTCTCCATTTTAGTTTCATGTTTTAGCTTTACATCATTTTCTAATAGTGACTTTTTACATGATTTACATTTACACAATATTATACTGAGAAGTTATTCTACATGCAGTTTATTTCTTAGTAAGCATTATTATGTTATTTGTCCACTCAGTACAAGGCTAGGAAACGGTAGCAGCAGGCGTCTCCCGTTGGATCTCTTAATTACCACCGACATAGAGTCTGTTTACTTGCTCGGAGTCTATTTTTTACTTCTTTTAACTCTGCACTTGTTGGGGGAGGGAGCACTATTGCATTTAAATTGTAAATGGCGAATTTGAAAGTAAACTAATACCGATTTTATGCTGCACCTATCTTAAAAATATTTTTGTATTACACTTCTTTACTGACCTGGGTGTGGGTGGCTTCCTATCCCGTCTGCAGTCGTGGGAGGCAGCTGGAGGCGGGGGGTCCTCTGGCCGGCCATCACGAGTGTTCTGTGGGCGGCGGCCATCTTTCCTCCTGGGACAGCTAGAGCGGCCATCTTTGGAGGTACGCGCTCTAGCCTCCCAATTAGGCCGATGCATTTAAACCGGGCCGCTGCGCGGACCCGGCTGCTGAAAGGATAGCAGCGGGCGTCTCCCATTGGATCTCTTTTAATTACCACGGACTTCGAGTCGGTTTACTTACTCTGCGTCTATTCTTTTTTACTTCTTTTAACTCTGCACTTGTTGGGGGAGGGAGCACTATTGCATTTAAATTGTAAACGCTGAATTTGAAAGTGAACTAATACCGATTTTATGCTGCACCTTTCTTTAAAATATTTTTGTATTACACTACTGACCTGGGCGTGGGTGGATTCCTATCCCGTATTCGGCCGTGGGAGGCAGCTGGGGGTTCTCTGGCCGGCCGTCACGAGTGTTCTGTGGGCGGCGGCCATCATTCCTCCTGGGACAGCTACAGTGGCCATCTTTGGAAGTGTGCGCTCTAGCCTCCCAATTAGGCAGATGCATTTAAATCGGGCCGTGCTGAAGGCGCGCCAAAGGCAAGCCCGTCTGCGCCCGTCAGAGACCAGCGCCAGCCACAATGCCAAAACCAGTTCTAACGGTAAGCTTCGTCATGTCTACAGTTCTGTGCAACTTCATGACCTTACAAGTGCCCCTAGATGCACTCCTTTGAGCCTTGATACCCTAGATCCTTTAGATCACAAGTGCACTACCTGCAATTAGACCAGGCTATGGACTGAACGTGCCCCTTCACACCACTCTGAGCGGTTCCCCTCTTTTAAGGCAGCTCTGATCAATGCTTGTTCCCTCCCTAAGCATGCCATCAATATACATGACCAACTCTGCGATGAATGCCTTGACGCTCTGTAACTGAGACTTGGCTCACTGACTCCTCGGTACTGACATTTGGTCAGCGGTCCCAAAGGGGGTTAAAACTGTAAGGAAAGACAGAAGCGCGGGGGGAGGGCTTGCCATTATCTTCAAGAACTGCTACTCTCTGATTCTAGTGCCCCTTATCGAATTGGTGGGGGCAGACATACTAGGGTTTACCCTCGCTCTTTCATCTAAACAATCTATATCCGGGGGCCTTATCTACAGACCCCCTGGTCCGTCCGGAGGGTTTGTACCCTCACTTTGTGAAATTATCTCCCACCTGACCCTGAGATACGGACACTGTGTCCTGTTGGGGGATTTCAACTTACACATGGACTGCGAGTTTGCAAAAGAAAGTCAAACACTCCTGGAGGGTTGCACTGCCATGGGCTTGATGCATACCGTCTCGGCCCCCACGCACCTGGCCGGACACACACTTGACCACATTTTTGTTTTCAACTCCTCTCGAAGTTGACCTTCCAATCCCTCTGGTGTGGACTGATCACTTTATGCTCAGGTTCAGATGGCCTAAACTTAGTAATGTCCCTCTTAAAGAAAGCAACTTACCCTGTACGGTAAGGGCATTCCGTAAATTACACCAGAACTATTAAGCAACAGGCTAGCTGTGACGAAGCCCACTCTCACCGGCTGGACAAACGATGATGTAGAGTTGATAGACAGCTGTATTGAATCTGCCTGCCAAATATTGGCTCCAGAAGGCAGCATCAAACATCGCTCAAAAGTACCCAGTCCATGGTTCACCCTCCCCTTAAAAAAACAAAATGCGCCTGAAAACGGAAAGAGAGGTTATGGAGGGCAAACTATTGTCCAGTAGCCAAGGCGGACTATAAAGCTGAATTAGGGAAGTACTACAAAGAAATTAAACTAGCAAAGAAAGCCTATTTTGAGGCTAAAATTCTAGGTGCAGGAAATCATTCCAGAGAAATTTTTAAAATTGTTAAACGTTTTTCTGCGCCAGAAGTGTGCTCTAATGAGAAACCTCCTTCCGAGGAATGGTGCGAAATGCTCGCTTCATTCTTTCAGGAAAAATAGATACGATTCAGGCGAGCCTCCCTTCCCTCACGATGGGAAACGATATATCAGATATCGTATCAGGGGTGATGGAAAACCAGAGGGAGCCAGGTCATAACCCAACCTCCCTGAATTTTTTTCTCTCCAATCTCCTTGAACGACTCTCTGCAGGCTTTAAAATGCCTCAAATCAGGCTCCCCGCTGGACCTTGCCCCCTCCTTTATCCTTGTCTTGGGGGCAGCGGCTATCAATCCACTCATGAACCAGCTACTGAATACTTCCCTCTCGTCAGCCACTGTCCCTAATAAATGGAAACAAGCCAAGGTCATCCCGATGCTAAAAAAGCCCAAGCACATCCATCAGATACTTCCAACTATAGGCCTATCTCCCTTCTGCCCGCCTTCTCAAAACTCCTAGAGAAGCATGTAAATCAGCAGTTATCATCCTACCTGCAAATGAACGGCCTCCTTCATCCTAGCCAGTCGGGCTTTCACCCAAACCACAGTACGGAAACAGCGTTACTGGGGGTTGTGGATTTCATCCGACTTGGTCTGGGAGCAGGGGAGAGGGCGATGTTGGTCCTATTAGACCTATCAGCCGCTTTCAACACGGTCTCACACCAGATTCTCCTGACTCGACTGACATTTGGGGGCTGGCCTGGAAATGGCTAGCCTCCTTCCTAGAGGGGAGAGGGCAGGAAGTATGGTGCCACCAGTACTCGGCCGGGCCTCGCAGGCTGAACGTTGGTGTCCCGCAGGGCTCGGCCCTATGCCCTACCTTGTTTAATGTCTACCTTGCACCTATGGCTACAATGGTAGAAGCCTTGGGACCAAAGATTGTGGAAGAACAGCGAGACCTGCCCTGGCAAGTTATTTAGTACCTGCCTCTCAGCGGTATTTGGGTGGATGGCCGCGAATCAGTTGAAATGAAATGCGGGAAAAACAGAGCTACTTTTCTTTGGCATGGATGCAGATCCGCCGCTGCAATACTTCTGGCCACCAGACGCCCACACCCCGTCATAAAAAAATAAGGCGGTGAAAAACTTGGGTTTTAAATTTGACAACCTATTGTTGTTCCATACCCAGGTAAATTCAGTGGTGGGCACCTGTTTTGCCTTCCTGCGCCTTGTGAGAAAGTTTTTGTTCTTTCTGTCTCTGGCTGCAAGACAGCAGGTAATCCAGGCCCTGATCATATCTCGCCTCGATTACGGAAACAGTCTCTACTTGGGCATGCCCGGGTATCTGAGGACAGACTTCAGCTAGTCTAAAATGCAGCGGCTCGAGCTATCTTTGAGCTCCCTCGCAAGGCTCATGTGTCCAGCCTTCTGAGGAGTCTTCATTGGCTCCCAGTAAGGAAAAGAATCTTATTTAAGACTCTACTTGTGACTCAGAAAGCCCTATATGGGATGGGCCCAGTCTATCTTAAACGCAGAATCTCATTCTACGTTCCACCTAGAAATCTTCGCTCTTCTAACCTCCTCTTGGCCAACACTACTCATATTAAAAAAGCCAGGTCTGGGGGCAAGGCCCATTCCTTCTTGGTCCATCCCTCTGGAATAAACTACCCCTGTCCCTCAGAAGTATCAAGTCTACACCCCCGTTCCGGAAAAGATTGAAAACTTGGCTTTTTTTCCAGTCCATAATCTCCCCCTCTCTTCGGTCCCTTGCTACCTTTCGGCATCCAGCGCCAGGACACTCCTTGGAGTAGCAGTTGCGCTTTACAAATACCCCCACATAGACATAGGAACATAGAACGCGATTACATCGAGCAGAGGAGCAGTTCTGCTGGGATTGTCCTGGAACTTGATGCACTGTGGCTGACTGCATGGCACATGTGCATTTCTTCTTTGGCTGAAACAGACTTATTGATTCCTCCATGGTCCTATCTATTTCACTGTTTTTCTTATTCCTTTGGTTGGATTTGTTACAGTATTTTTCTTACTTTTAAATGGACATTACCTTCCAGAATTCACTGCTGCAGAACTGGTAGCTGAGGTACTGAAGCCTCATTCTTTTTCACGTGAAGTGCGAAGAGACCTGTCCCTTGTGAACATTTCTGCACTTCCTGGCTCTTGATATGTTTGGTCCTACAGAAACTCTGTGGATCCCTTGTGTATTTAGGGTGGCTATGGACGAGATTATTACTCCTGGTTCCATTTCGGATTAATGGAATGCAGACACTATCAAGAGCATGCTTTCTGAACTAGATTCTTATACAGTATTTGAAACTAAAGATATATATTTAAATTCTGCTAATTATGGTGAAATGTTTTGTTATCACTATGCCATCACTATTTACATACAGCTAGTATTCCACATACATTTTAAATTACACACAATGGGAATATTGCCTGGCTCCACTAGTGGGTAGTTGAAAAACTTACTTGAAAACGTTTGCATATTTTTCTGGCCCCGATCCTTTAGACCCAGTTTCTTATTATTATAAACTTACTTCTTCCCCAACGAAGACAAATATGCTGACCCAAACAAAATTAATCTATTCAGATTAATTTATTTGCCAGTTGGCCATACAAGACTATGACTATTGGAAGAAAAATATTGATTTGAAATCGGTTTCGGGAACATGAAACTGGCAAGTTCAGGGCTGTGCTGCTTTATTTAGAGCTTGTCTGATCCCTAGACACATGGTTTTTCTGAACAAAACTGTGCAGTAAACTACCCGCCTATGTTTGGCCAAAATGAAGGCAATGACCACACCTATCTTTCTCTCAAATGCAAGTTTGGACAATTGGCAACATCTTGCAAATTTTACCTAAGAACAGCTCAATAGCATGGTGCAGAATGATTCATTTAATTCTTCAATTTCAGGATCAGGCGGGTGGTTAGTGTGGCCAGTTGATATTAATGGTTGTAATGAACGTTTTTTTAAACTCCTCCAAGGGTTTTAAAGCTGGCTGACCAAACCCCCAATACATGCAGTCACAACATTTAGGGCTTGTTACCACCTATAGCGTAGGAAAGTTATGCAAGCAATGGTTACATTATTCCACCTGATCTGCAGTTAAAGAACATCTTTCTCTCCTTTCTGAAGACATGGATTTCATAGATTTCTTGTTGGGTCCTTATGTCATCACGCTCAAAAAGATTTAAATATGCTACTTACAATGAACTGTGAACAATTTCCCAGATAGAAGCTGCTTAATGCTTAAGACAAATTGATAGGATTAATTTGGAAAAAGCATTATTGTTTCATCTGCATTCGATATATACAGAATGACTTGTCTCTCCTTAAGCATGGGCAAAGTCAGCTGAGATCGATTATGCAACCGAGTTGGACTTTGCAGTTTTTTAAATTAAACTGTGTGCCTTAAAAATATCTGAAAGCAACAGAATTGTGTTTGCCTTATAATTTAAAAAGCACAGAGACTGATGGCAAGGAAAGATGCGACATACACAATGATAAATAGAGAGCGTTTAGAGACATTGCCTTTCACAGTAGCCGAGACACCATCTGCTGTTTGGTTAATCCATGGTTTTATCACACTACCAATCTCGACCTTACAGCTTACATCTTGTCTGAAACACTTTCAAGTAGGGAAAAATTAAGCTTTAGGGGAGAGTTTTGTTCAAGAAGCCTGGGTGTTACCCTTTGATGACAAATGTTTGAGTGGGGAAACTGAAGTGTTTATAAGTGGAAACGGATGTGAAACTTAGTTTGGTCATTCACTAGTTTGTAAAGAGGTGACACTTCATGGAAAATGCAATGCATCCATGGCCAATTTGGCACGTTGTCTGAAGGGCATCCCTGTCTTCTTAATTCAGCCAGTGTTCAATGTACTCTCAAATGGAAGTTATTTGATCCTGAATAACCAAGGTTGTTGTGGGATAAAACCAGGGGTGCCATACCGGGTGATGGAATACAGGGCCGAGATTTGCTGTAATAATGTGCTATTTCCATCTGCTCGCAAGATTAGGGAAGTTACCGTTTGGTCCTCAATTCAAATTCTTAACATTAACTTTGATAAGTTAAGCAGACAAAGCCTTAATGTTTCAGAAGGCTATTGAATTAACATCTGCTCGGGAAACATTTGATCTTTAAGTTACACGGCCTTCCTCTGAAGTACAATTGCTCCTGCGCACAAACCCACTGCAACATTTAGGTGAACTTGTGCACCATATATTTAACGCTTCAAATACCACAGGAGTGGTACGCTTTTTTTTTTTTTTAAAGCGATTGGGTCTGGCTTTGTTAGCACTTTCCAGACAGTATTTGGAGTGATTCCACCCCTTTTACACTCTTTGGTTTCCAGCATATTTGGGGGCATACCCCTAGTGTTATTCCTGCTCATTGCCCTTTTGGTCTGGTTTTTTTGTTGCTTCTCAATGAATGTTTCACTGCAAGGTTTAATGATGATGGGCTTAACACATGTCCTGCTGTGTCGTGAACACATGATACAGTGCTTTGGAATGTCGTTGCTCCAGGAATTGAATGACAACTGGTTCTTGTCCTTTAGACCTGTATGGTTGCACTGCACGCATCCTGTTTTCCACATTGTGTGGAACAACAGGCCCTGCGCTCAATCTCCAGTATAGTTTCACGTTTTAGCTTGACATCGTTTTCTAATTGTGACTTTTTACATGAATACATTTACAGGATATTATACTGAGAAGTTATTCAAAATGCAATTTACTTCTTAGTAAGCATTATTATCATGTTATTCGTGCACTCAGTAAATGGCTAGGAACATACAACGTGATACCCTTGCATTTAAGTTGTCCAGCTGGAAACAGATCTAAGACCTCAGATACACCATTGCATCAGCTCTGCACCTTTGACACAAAGCAATTGGAACAGTGCATTTATCATATAAACAGCCTCTGTGTTACATTGGGCAGAGGAGCACTTCTGCTGGGATTATCCAGGAACACAACACACTGTGGCTGAGAGGCACTCCTGCGGAGTCTGACCTCGATCCTGTCAAGGAGGATAGCCTGTTCTACACAGGCCGGCTTCCTGATACATCACATTCAGGTACATAGCAATGTTTTAATTGTTTATCTTTTTCACCATTCTTGTAATGCTGGTTACAATGCTTTATTTCTTCTGTCTAATCACTGAAGCACACTCTTTCTATTCAAGAATACGATTATTTCATTAAATATTTGAAAAGCCAATTCATATATTTATTGTGTTTACCTTGGACATACAAAAGTATACAACAAAAATGCAAGATCTGTGTCCACAATTTCCTTGGGGAATAAAGAGTGGTCATGTTCAAGGTTGCTGATACCATCTGGTACCCTGCGATGGTTAGGGGTTCAGTTGCGGCACTGTGAGCTAGCTAGAAACCAGGCCAACATTTTTTGATGATATGTGTGACTGAGTCCCCATATTCTGAAGCTTCTGTTGTCCAGATACACAGTCCTACATCATTCGTAGGAACTGTATAACAAGAATGATGATCAACCTGAAATACCTGACAAGTGGATAAGGAGAATCTGCTTCCAGATGTAGACCCTCCAGAAGAGCAGCCTTTTAATTCAACTAGAGCATTCTTGATAACCATAGACCTGATGGATGCTTGCTTCCACATACCTATAGAGGTATCTTATCAGAAATATCTAAGATTTGCCACCTTGGGAAAGCACCATCACTTCCAGGTCTTGCCATTTGGCATCAGATCTGCTTCTGAAAGAGTTCACAAAAATGTTGTCACCATTAATTTCTTCAGTATAACTCCAGGGTTTCTGTGTATGATCATACCTGGATTACTGACTCCCTGCTCCAGAGCGTTAACTCTTCAGGGGTTAGGAGTAAGGCAGGACTTCACATCCAAACACAGACTGTTGATGAATGTCCCAAACTGTTATCCAACACCTGCACAAGATCAGACATGTATAGGGGCTCGACTCAGAACAGATCCAGACATGGTGTTCCTTCCTTTAGAAAGAGCAGCAAGATTAAGATCCTTTTCTCATTTGCGGCTCATGCCCAGGCTTAAGGTTCAAGGTCAGGTGGCTTCATGTAGATTTCTAGAACTATGGCCCAGTCTACATCTAAGACCTCTGCTGATTCATCGACTCAAGTACTGGAAACTATCATCGATGAAATTCAAGAGAACTATTCAAGTGACAAATGAGATCTTTCATCAACTGTGCTGGTGGCCGAAGAATTGCTAGAAAAAAAGATTCCCCTAAGCACCTTCGAGTCCATGTGTCGTTCCTACGGATGCGAGCCTGATTGGTTGGGGAGCAACTGTATCAGGACTTTCAGCACTGGGGAAGTGGTATATAATTGATCAAGATCAAACTGGGGAGAACTAATGGCCATCTGGCAGTGGGCTGAGCTTAAAAGAATGTATTTGATGGAGATCTGCCATGCTGGGACTTGGGCATCTCCTCAAACTTTTCTCAATCACTATAATATTCAGGGGTTGGAAATTGTATGATGGTAATTTTGGACCAAATGTGCTTCAATTTGTATCTTTGAGGAACTAAATGATGTTAATTTGGTTACTTCACTTTATTATCTTATTTCACAATTAAACTGTGTTTGCATTTCATGGTGAAGTTTCATTTATTATACTACTACGCAGCCAGCAAAATATTTAATGACTGGGTTGAGGATGCAAGGTTGTCCTTATTACTTACTGGTAGTCTTCATTATCCTTAGACCATAACGTCCTTATCACAGACACTAGAGGCCCCCCCCGAACTGCTGTCCTTGGTAAGATCATGATGAATTGTGGATAGTTGTGATATTTATTGACGTCCACAAGCATGGGCGGGTTATAACTACTACTCCCTCTTCCTGGTTTTTTACCTCTCTCATGAGGTGGGATATGCCTCAATATTTAACGACTGTAATGAAGACGTTACAGACTAAGGATAATGAAGATTGCGAGAAGTAATTAGAGCATTACCTCGCCTAGAATCATACATACATGCCAGCATTTTAACATAAGAAAGAGGGAGCTATGGAAAAACAAAATGGGAACATTTATTTTTCCCCATTGACTAACATTGAAACTTGAGAACAGCTTTAAAAATGGTGTCTCCCATCTGAATCGGGTATGTTGGCATGTACGTTGTGTGCCCTCCACATTCCTTCTCCCACTTATCTGTGCAAATGGCTGCACCCCATAACCCCTCTCCCCCTTTTTATCCGTGGCATTGCTGCACCCCATAGACCCTCCCCCCTTTTATCCGTGGCACTGTCTGCACCCCATTGGCCACCCCATAGACCCTCTCCCCCTTTCATCCGTGGCACTGGCTGCATCCTAGAACCCCTCTCCCCTTTTTATTCGTGGCACTGGCTGCACCCCATAGAACCTCTCCTCCTTTCATCTGTGGCACTGGCTGCACCCCACATTCTCTCTCTCCCTTTTATCCGTGGTACTTGCTGCACCCCACATTCTCTCTTCCTTTTATCCGTGGTACCTGCTGCACCCCATAGACTCTCTCTCCCTTTTATCCGTGGTACTTGCTGCACCCCACATTCTCTCTCCCTTTTATCCGTGGTACTTGCTGCACCAGACATTCTCTCTCCCTTTTATCCGTGGTACTTGCTGCACCCCACATTCTCTCTTCCTTTTATCCGTGGTACCTGCTGCACCCATGTAGACTCTCTCTCCCCCTTTCATCCGTGACACTGGCTGCATCCTATAACCCCTCTCCCCTTTTTATTCGTGGCACTGGCTGCACCCCATAGAACCTCTCCTCCTTTCATCTGTGGCACTGGCTGCACCCCAAATTCTCTCTCTCCCCCTTTTATCCGTGGTACTTGCTGCACCATACATTCTCCCTCTTCCTTTTATCCGTGGCACTGGCTGCACCCCACATTCTCTCTCTTCCTTTTATCCGTGGCACTGGCGGCACCCCCACACTCTCTCTTCCTTTCATCCGTGGCACTGCCTGCACCCCACACTCCCTCTCTTCCTTTCATCCGTGGCACTGCCTGCACCCCACACTCTCTTCCTTTCATCCGAGGCACTGCCTGCACCCCACACTCTTCCTTTTATCCGTGGCACTGGCGGCACCCCATAGACCCTCTCCCCCCTTCATCCGTGGCACTAGCTGCACCCCACACTCTCTTCCTTCCATCCGTGGCACTGCCTGCACCCCATAGACCCTCTCCCCCTTCCATCCGAGGCACTAGCTGCACCCCATAGACCCTCTCCCCCTTTCATCCGTGCCACTGGACCGTCTCCTTCTTTCATCAGTGGCAGTGCCTGCACCCCGCTGCCTGTCAGTGCCCTCGGGGAGGGAGGGGGCACACATCTCGCTGCCACCTCTGCTGGGCGGGGGGGGGGGCTCCGCGCACCACCTGTCACCCTCACCTTGCCTCCAAGACGCAGCAGTGAGGCCGCCATGGCTGACCCTGACAGCTCCGGAAACAAGGGGGCGAGGCGAGTACCGGCCCCAGCACGTGACAGGGGCTCCACGTGACGGGGACAGGCCGCGCACGTGATCTACCCTACTGCCACGTGACACGCCGAACCCGGACACCTGCAGACGGCGTTCTAGCTTACGCCTCAGGCCCACCTGCGGTAAGATGGCCATGGCAGAGTCAGGCAAAACGGACATGCTAAAATGGGAAGGCAAACTGATGTAGGTCTGTTTTTTCCGTAAGCTGGAAAAAGAAACCAGATGAAGATAAACAGATGACAGTCGTCTCGTTCCTTAAACTGTCGAAGAAGTTGAGTCGTCTTCGCCTGGCTCGAAAATGGCCGCCCCGATGACGCTTCAAGCTGTTTTGTCGATGACGACATGGGCCGCGCGCCCAGAGTGCAGTGACGTTCAAATCCTCGCGCGCCGGTCGTGGGCTGGAAACGTGCGGTTGCGGCATGGCGACGCTGTCTCTGTGCGCAGGGCGCGCGGCTGTCACTGCCGGCTCCAGGCTGCTGGCTTCGAGCGTGGGGCAGGAGGAGAGGTGAGTGAGCACGTGCCGGTGCGTGACCCGGAAGACCGTTAGGGTAGCAGAGCAGCGAAAGTATGGAGCCCTCCCCATAAAATAAATATAAATAAGCCCCCATGAGCCCCCTTCCCGACCCTGCAGAGGCTGACGGTGCCCCGGGCCGGCCCCTCTGAAGGAAGATGTCACACACGTGGGAAAGAGCGAAAGAGTTCAGTGCATTCTGGTACCTGTAGTCCGATTCCTTAATGGAGTAAAGGAGACTGCGGGGCTCAGAATGGAAAGCAAAACTACAAGTCCCAGAATGCTAAAATAAACCCTGCAGTGACTGGGTGACGGAGATGGGACACTAAAGACCTTTAGATTGGGCAATAGTAAATGCTGCTTATGGTGCAAATTATGTGATTGTGACAGCAAGCATGTCCTGGCTTTCGCGTCAAATCTTTTTAGGTCTCGCCTAGCGATGCAGCGCAAAGCGCTGCTCGCTATGCGAGATCTATTGTTGCCGACTTTTGCTCCGATGCGGGACACGAGATGTGCACGCGCTTGGTGCGAGCAGGAATTGTAATAGCGTCGCAAGCCGTACGCGTGCACATCAACTGTCTGTGCCGAAACTTAAACAGACAGGAGATATGCACGCGTACGGCTCGCGGCGTTATCACAACGCCTGCTCGCACCATACGCGTGCACATCTCCCTGTCCAGGCAGCCGATGCGCACGCTCACGGCGTGTCTTCAGCTTAACTTCCCGCTGGTTCCGAGGAGTCAACATGGCTGCGCCCTGTGAGTCGGATCTGCAATCCGATCCCGCTCCGCCGCCACTGAAGATTCCAAAGCGCGAGGCTATGTCCCCTACTTCACCTGGGCTGAGCGATGGACGCCCATCGTTGTCGGCGCCTTCTACCCCAAGCCATTCGTCGCCTCTAGAGGGATGCGCTGGTGGTCCGGGCCTTGCCTCGTCGCCCTCAGTCTCCTTTTCCACGTCGGCCGCTTGTCGCGGCATGTCCTGGACCCCAGCAGAAACTAACGCGCTTATAGCCGTATGGGGCAACGAGCGATTGGTGGAGGCGCACTACCAGCAACTGGAGGGCTCAGGCACCCTATTTGCCAGCTGTTTCTAGTAAGTGCACTCCTTGTTTGATTTTGAAACTGTGCTCCAAATAGGAAAGTTCAGATTTAATTTTTTGTGTTTACACCCTATGTAACAGAAAGGAACTCCAGCATTTAAAAATCTGTTCACACTGAGGTCACTCAAACTGCGAGCTCTCCTTCTATAGCTCTTGCGTGTTGTCCCGCGTTTTGCTGTTTCCCTCTCCTTCCTCAGAGAGCTTCACACTGGGCGTAGTTATGTTTTCACATATTATTTCTCCCTCCTGTCACTACCCTCCTCTAACTCTGCCTCATGTTACTGTCCTCTCTCCTTTCACTTCCCATGTCCCCTCTCCAATTACTGCTCATCTCTCCGTTATACAACATGTCTCTGCCACTGCCCATCCTGCCGTTGGCATTGCCCTAAATTCTGTAATCATACACTGTCCACCCTCTTCTGTCACTGCCTCACTACAGTATATAATCGCCTTTCTATTGTCATTCCATTTCCTCCTGTCACTGCTTATCTTTCTCTCCTATAACCAGGGCCAATGGAATTATGCAATTATGTGGCTGCAGCAATTTTCGCATAATTATAGATTTGCCGCATTCGCCACATAATCCATCATCTGCTGCAACTGCAGATTTTGACAAAAATGTTTTTGTTTCCAGCTCAAACTGTTCAAAAGTTACTAAAATGCTGCTTGCTTACAGCAGTTTTAATATCTTAGAGTTTCTTGTAGCTCAAATAGGTGTAATTTCTATGATTTATATATGTTTCCCTTGTCTATATTGCTTGATTTTGCTTGTAAGATAGTGTCACTCATAATCTTTTATGCATGCCCATTTAAAGTTGGTGCTGTATAAAAATGCACAAATTCTACTTGCCACAGCTGTAGAGGCAGTGGTTGTGTAGGACGGGACAGTGTACTTCAGCTGTATCCACGCATATAAATTACAAGACATTTAAAGGAGCACTTGTAGGTTTAGTGACCTACCTAATCCAGTGAGATATTTCACTGAGCAGTTCAAAGCCGCAGCAGACATCACAAAATAATTCTACTATGTCTGTTGTTGGTGGTTGTTAGAGGTTGCGGACTGGGGAAACAGGACTATGTGTTTTTCTCTGCCCCTTTATATCTAGTGCTTCACAGACCGTGCATATATGTGTGCATTAATTGCTTATCCTATAAAATACTATTTATGTATGGACGACATATTTTCAAAAGGGACATTTTTGCATTACATTTGTTTAAGGTGTTTCTAATACAACATATGTTTTTAAGTTTGAAAAGCAGAAGCATCAATTGCTGATCAGAGATCGAGTATTTTTGGTATTTACACGAGTTTGAGCTATTGGTATTGTAAATGCCAATGCGTTTTATTTATGTTTCTTTTTTAAAAACATGGATAAAAGGCATTGTCATTTACAATGCCAGAGTTTAAGCTATTCATTAAGATATAATGGGGTAACCCACAAAAGTCAATGGACCTGGGTACTAATTGATATAGAAAAACAATGGTCCTAGACTTATGTTAAATCTTAGTTGTCTGAAGCAATCATAGACAGCATAGGGTACATATACAGTTTAATTCAATAATGTACCATTAACTTATTTAAAACACATTCAAATATATCCTCAAAATCCAAAAAGAAATCCAAAAAGGGCACACACAATTGTTTTTATGTGACTCGTATTTTATTCGGTCACTTTTCATACCATTTTATCATATTCAATGTTCAAAACAGAGGAGTGGTTGCTCCAAGGGAAAAAGTGAAGAAAGAAAGTGCTCGTGAAGTAAGATAGAATATATAAGAGGGAGATCCAATCAAGAAAAACAATGATTCATCATTATTTACATTCCAATCTCATTAGTAAAACTGGTCGTGATTCATGATTGCACCAGTTCTACATTGAGGCCTGTCCATTAGTTAGTTCATGGTTAATCATTTTGTTATTTCTCAAAAAATGCGCAAACAACGTTTGTCTGTAAGCAAGTAGGGCTGGGATAATAACAGGTACAGGCCCTGAGTAGGGGAGAGTGTCGACGTTTCGACCCTAGTGCAATGAGGGCAGTTTATATCCTCTGCAAGCGGGTCTTCCTCAAGACAGAAAGGAGGGATGAGGGGATGCGGGGAGCAACTGATCATGGGTGATGCACAGTTAAAGTGCCGCCCCTGGGTATAGATATAAAAGTCCGCAATAGAATTGCGGCTTGGTAACAGCAGTTTACCTTCAATTAATGGGTGAGAAAATCGCCCACAGCGTCTTAATACATCATCTTAGCATGGCCCGGGGGAATCCAGCTGGTCTGCTCGAGCAAATCCGGCCTCCTTGCAAACAATGTACAGCTTCCGGGTCACATCCTATGAGACAGGAAAGGCAGTGCCACAGATGAAAGGAAGAGAGTGTTTGTGGGGTGCAGGCAGTGCCACGGATGAAAGGAAGAGAGAGAGTGTGGGGTGCAGGCAGTGCCACGGATGAAAGGAAGAGAGTGTGTGGGGTGCAGGCAGTGCCACGGAAGCTGTACATTGTTTGCAAGGAGGCCGGATTTTCCTGACAAGGTACTTATCATTACGGCTGCATATATGCCTGAACAACTGTTGCCCTAGATATTGATTGAATTCAGTGGCACGTTTGTCGAACCTGGGGATCGTTGTTACGACTTACCCCTTACCTTGTGATTGGTTCCAGTTCTTTTCAAATTTCTGCATTTGGGGATTCCAGTGCATGATAAATACACAGTGGCATCAATGTACCTACATATACCGACTTAACTCATTATCGCAAGGTACTTTGACGAGGTGATCATCCTTACTCCCTCACTTCCACTAATTGTGTCATATAAAGGTCTAGAAGTATTGAATTCTAGACCTGCTTTTAACACTTTTTAGAAAACTGTCCTGAGGAAGGTGTCTATACATTCACTCACCGAAACGCAGCGTCGACAACTTTGTTTTCAAGTCATTTACAATTCTGTTTTCTGAATGATTGTATATAGCAATATGAAATGTTTTTTAACCTTTTTATGAAAGTGATTGTGTATACAAATGTTAATAAATATTTATTGATATATGTTCATGTGAATTTTAGTTATTTATACATTTCGATTGTATTTTTTGCATGTTGGTTCTGACTCACTGTGATGATATAATTATATTGTTTTTATGTATTTCTCTAAACACCAGTACAATATATATTTTTTGGTACTTAGTAAAAAAAATTTGTGGTACATAGTATCTAGTAGGGACCCGCTTGGTAATTTTGCTGACCATTTTAACCTCCTTAGGTCGTGGGTGTAGGGTGATCCTGGAGGGTCTGCAGAGGGTGTGTTCACGGACACCACAAGGGCTGAGTTCCAGTGGCAGGTGGTCACTCTCCGATCTTTCCCCTATTTTGAAGGGCTGTACTTGTAATCGTGGCAGAGAGCTTAAAGTGTAATCAATCATGAAATTGCTGCAGGTGAAGTGGAAAGACATGGCGGGTGGTGAATCACCTTGGAAATGGCCGTTCAGGGCCCGTAGGCCCAGATGTTCCAGTTTGCTGAGCAGGGTTCGTCCCCCTTATTCCCTCCTTCCCAAATCTGTGTCAGCCTGCGCTGGAATGTCCCATTGGCACTCTTGTGCCTCAATGATCTCACCAGTTGGTGAGGAGCCTAGTAGATAAGTGTTAAAGTCGCCTGTGATTATGATCAGAGGGTGTGAAGGGAATGCGCCTAGACTTAGGAGACTGTCGCACAGCTTTGTTAGTGTGTCTGCACGATCTTTTTAATGTTTGGCGGTGCGTAGAGATTTACTAATGTTACCCAGAAGCCTATGGTAGTTGTGCGCCTTTTCTGCGTTGCTAAGTGCAGTATTTCGATGTTGTCCGAGTCTGTTGTTTGCTCCTTTATGCTAACCGTAATTGGTGTGGACAGGTAAATTGCAAGACTCCCTTTGCTGCTTCCTTATATTGATTTTCTTTTTTAGTCGCTGAGGTTACATAATGTCAGAAGCCTGGGATAGAGATTGGTTCTTGAGCCCAGGTCTTCTGTAAGGCAACCACAAGAAGGTTTGAAGGTAGAATACAAGGTCATGGTCTTTGAATTTGCAGTCTAAGCCGTGGATGTTCCAAGAGTAGAGTCGGAGAGTTGGTGTTACTAGTTCAGAGAAGTCTCCTTGGATTATCACCGGTCACCTTCCTGGTTGTGGCTTATTTAGTGCTCTATCCACCCCCTCCCACTCGCTAGTCGCCGTCCCTTTCTTGTGATAACTCATGAGGTGATGTTCTGGTTCCAAAGCACACGCTATTCCCTTACTCTGTGGACTTGCCCCTAGGGTGTTTTTCCTAAAATATAATGGGGTGACCCAGTATCCCTCAGAACCTGGGCGTTTAAGAAAATATACTACAATTGGTCCTGTCGGGTGCACAATTGCTTTACAATTCCATCAGTAAATGTATACACATAAAAGAAGGAAACACACATCAACTGAATTAATCAAAATTAGTATATTGTAAATTCTTTTCTTTTATAGTTTTTTTTCACAAAATGATGTGGCTGTCACAGGACAATATACATAATTGGATAAGACGATGAGTGACTTATAAGTGAATAAGTGATCTAACTAAACATGACAGTTTTGAGTGCAGACAAAATATACAGTACTATACAATGTGAAAAATGATGAGATCAATGGACATCCGTCCCTATGCATATGAATCTCCAAGAAGCCTCTAGAATATTCTGTTATTTTGCATGGAATGGAAAACACGGGGCAAGGATTGTCATGGTGCGTCGACGTTTCGACCCAGAAGTGTGCATGATTGCGAAGGAGTCACAGCGGGTCTTCTTCAGGACAAAGGAAGGACAGCCTGTCTAAACATAATGGAAAATGCAATGAGTGTGGTGTGTTTTCCAAGATGCTTAAGAAAACTGATGGTCGGTGGGACCTACCAGTAAAAGTGGTCCGTAGTACCACTTTGAGTCCTATCTGGATGTATGTGTAATCCACCGTCCGGTCGGATTCTACAGAGGCGAGAGAAACTAATTAGGGGCAGCTGACATGTGTAGTTCCCAGGATCATGCAAAGTGAAACAGAAAGTTACCTTACGCAGCGACTGGGGTTAGTCTTGTCGCTCAAAGTGGAAGCTGATTCCATGAATCAAGGCTGCTGGGGAAATGACATCATGAATGGTGGAATGGGGTATATGGACTAGAAAGGGTTACGCACGTGTGACCCCACCGTTGTGCGCGTTCGGAGCTGGATCCGTGGTGGTGAAAACGGCCCTCCAATTGGGAAGGTGAGTACAGACATGGTAACTCATTTAGTTAGTGTGAGAAAGTGCCATCTTTCTTGCATGGTATGCCCCCACTTTTTGCTGAATTGCTGATGTACTTAGACTGAGTGTTCCCTGGGCTCCTGCCAATCAGGTGCCCAGGGCCTGTGTTCCTTCCCTAAAACTGCATTGTAGCCTAAACCCAATTGGCATCTCTGGCCACATGTCAGCCCCTGGTAAATGGTACCCTAGGCACCCAGGGCACTGTGACCAGAGAAGGACTCTAAGGGCTGCAGCACTTATTGTGCCACCCTTAGAGGCCCTGTACCCTGACACACACACACACACACACTGCCTTTGCAGGCTGAGTGTCTTGGTGCAGAACAAAACAGAGAGTCGACATGGCACACATCCCTGTGTGCCATGCCCATAAACACACTGCCCTGGCATACCTCAGTCACCCCTCTAGCTGGGTGCACTATGCCAGTGGTGAGGGTACAGGTGCATGAGCCCTGTACCCCTACAGTACCCAGGTCCATTCCTGGGCACTGTAAGTGCAGTGCTGCCATTAAGAGTATATGGTGCTGGGAGGTCGTCATTACGAACTCCACAGCACCATGATAGCTACACTGAAGACTGAGAAGTTTGGTATCAAACTTCTCAGCACATTAAACCCACACTGATGCCAGTGTGGGATTTAATGTCAGATGCACGACAGAGGGCAACTTAGAGTTGCCCCCTGAACCTAACCTACAATCCACGTCCTGTCTGAGAGGCTGCCTAGGCTGCCACCCAGCAGACACGTTGCTGGACCCCTGGGTAGAGAGCCATCCGCTCTCCCGGGCCTGCAACAATGCACGTCCTGGGCGAGGTGCTAGGTCACCTCCCCCAGGATGGGCAGGGGGAAGCTTCAAAGGCATGCTGCCTTTGTGAGCCTCCCCAGACCACTTGCTGTACTCAGCAACTGGTCCCCACCGGTTCTAGCCCCCACTTTGGCGGGAAACCCCAAGGGAGGAGAGGGGGTGTGCCAGCCTCTGCCAACCCCACCCCTCAGGTGGGGGAGGCGAGGTGAAGCGCATCTCCGGGCTCTCGCCATCTTGAAGATGGGGAGCCCTGCCCAATCAGGACTAGGCTCCTGCCCCCCTCCCACTGGAGAGTGGCAGGATAGGGGTGTACCCACCCCAGGGAAGGGACCCATTGGTCCCTGCCCTTTGCCTACCTGTAACGCCCCTAAATTTAGTATTTAGGGGCACCCTGAACCTTCCTTCCTTAGATCCCGAAACAGAAACAAGCAAGAAGAACAAGCAGAAAGAAGACCTGCCGTGCAGCTGCTAACAAGAGGGAGACACCAACTGACTTGGCCCCACCCCTACAGGCCTGTCGACCCTCGAACCTGCTGAAACCCGGCATCTCCAGTGGTCAGCAACCTCGAAAACCCCGGAGGACCTGACTGCCTTGTAATTCTAAAAAGACTGGTACTCCCACGAGCAGTGGTACTGCTCAAAAGCAAGTAACAAACCCCTGGTGCCAGCCAGGAACCGCGACTCCTGCACACTCTGCACCCGCCGAGCCCGGCCTGTGCCTGAGTGGACAAAGACCACGAGGACGTCCCCCCGGCGACTGTGAACCAGAATCCAGCACCCAAGGACCCTCCTCGACGCTCCTGATGATGCCTGCAGCCTCAGAACCAGGGACCCCTCTAACCGCGACCAGCCGAGGGTAAGATTTCCGACACCTAAAGACACCCCTGCACCCGGTGCCCCACGGCCTCCTCTGCCCAACTCCTGGGTGCCTACCCTTGCTACAGCTTCCCAACTTATCTCTCGAAGTAGTGGTCGCACCAGAAGAATCACCGTCCCAGAGCTTGCAGCCTTTGTTCGTCACGCAGCTTTCCCATTGAAAACCATTGGGCGCCCGGCGGCCCAAAAGCCCACTGCACCCGGCCGCCCCTGTGCCGCTGAGCGTGCACCAACTACCCTGTTCGACTTCCCCACTTGCCCTGAGTAAGTGACCAGGAGCTTTGCTCCCACAGCCGAGTGGCCTGCCTGCCAGCAGCCACCAACCAAGGGCCCCCTGCCCGCCATAGGCTAACATTGGGCCTAACTCACTCTGCACCCGGCCGCCCCTGTGCCGCTGAGGGTGTACCAACTGTACCTACCTGACCCTGGTAGACCCCTGAGTCTATGCCCAGAACCTTAACTCTGCCAGTCGAGTACTTACCTGAAAACCGATAACCTGCATTTTCTCCATAGGGTAACATTGACTGGTTTACACTGAAATGTCTTTTAAGTGTCGAGTTTTGAAACATACAAATATTCCTTAAAAATCGCCCGATCAACAAAAACGAAATTACTCACCTGTTATCAGGAGAGATCCCAGTGCTGGATCTCGGTGCCCAGTACTGACCCTGAAAGGCAATTACAACTGTACTTACCGATAACTTGATTTTCCTCCATAGGATAACATTGCCTGGTTTTCTCCAGACATTCTTCTAAGTGTCGATTTTTGAAACAAACAAATATTCCTTAAAAATCGGCTGTGTAACGAAAATGATTTCTTTCAACTGTTTACAGGAAATGCACCAGGGCTGAATCCAGGATCCAGCCCTGAGTAAGAAAATCATACGTAAAGTAATTGATATTGCATTTACTTAAAATTCTCCATTGAGCTCAATGATATAATTGTGTTTAAATTGTTGCCTATTGCAACAACTGTAGCTATTGCATTCAACAGTCTATTGTGTACTGAAAGTATATATCTAAAGCATCTCCGTCTGAGAAAATATTTTTATACCTACATGTGGTTCTAAAAATAAAACAACAATATATTTTTATATACAAAACAATTGGCCTAGAGTTCAGTTCTTGAGTGTGTGAGACCATTTGCTGACTGAGTGTGTACAACAAATGCTTTACACTGTCCTCTGATACTGCCTTACTGCTCGACCAAGCTACCACTTTAGAGAGTAAGGTTATATCTAACTTTAGCCTCTGCCAAACCTCTGGGGACTGTGGACTCTGTGCACACTGAACCTTACTTTGGTTCAGTATATACAGAACCACTTTCTTACATTGGTGGCAGCGGTGGGATACAAACTTGCATTTGTTGGACTACTTGGTTACCATCTGATCACACGACAGAACTCTTACATTGCCTTTAGAATTCTGATTTTTTTTAAATTGGCATTTTTTTCCAAACTACTAAAAGTCTTGTTAGGGCCTTGCTTAAGTCCCTTTAGAATTTTAGAAAATAAAAAGTCACTATAGTCAAGGGTAGAGGGGTTAGAACATTTTGTTAGAATGTCTCAAGAAAAGAACCCAGCTACTAGAGAAGATAATAATGACATACAGGACATGGTTGAGGAGCTCAACCTCACCCCTTACCTTCACTTGTCTTTCAAGGAAGTAAGGTCCTTATGTAAGCTTAAAAATATACCCATGGGCCAGCATCCAACCAAACAAGGGCTCCAGGAGCTCCTGGCTGAGTATGTAAAGGCCCACCCCTCTGAGCATGGTGATGACCAAGCAGAGGAGGAAAGGAGTGAGGAGGATGGAGATAGGAACCCACCTCCACCACTGCCTAGGGAAGACAGGGTCCCTGCACCCTTATTTCCAAGAGTTAACCTCTGGGGATCTAGAACCCACACAGGTGGTTCAGGTCCCAGAGAGGACATTGAGGACAGCCTCAGTGAGGAGGACAGCCTTTTAGCAAGGTTGGCCAAAAGACTGGACCTAGAGACCAGACTCCTGGCTCTATAGAAGGAAAGACAGGAGATGGGTTTAGCACCCATCAATGGTGGCAGCAATACTAAAACTAAGGATAAGGAGGAAACTTCTGACCCTAAAATCCCCAAAGGGATTGTACCTAAATTTGAGGAAGGTGATGACATCACAAAATGGTTCACAGCCTTTGAGAGGGCTTGTGAAATGAGAAAAGTAAAGAAACCTCTCTGGGGGGCACTCCTGTGGGAACTGTTCTCTGGTAACTGCAGAGACAGGCTTCTGACCCTCTCTGGGCCAGATGCAGGGTCCTATGACCTCATGAAGAAGACTCTGAGGGATTTGGGCTCACTACTGAGTATAGAATTAGATTCAGGGGGGCTCACAAAACCCAGACCCAGTCCTGGATTGACTTCGTAGACTACTCAGTAAAGACACTGGATGGTTGGTTAACTGGACATAATGTGCATGATTTTGCTGGACTTTACAATTTGTTTATAAAGGAACATATACTAAGTAATTGCACAAATGAAAAGTTGCATCAGCATTTGGTAGACCTAGGTCTAATTTCTCCCCAAGAATTGGGAAAGAAGGCAGACCACTGGGTCAAGACTAGGGTGACAAGGACAACCACTGGGGGTGACCAGAAGAAGGTGGTTACAAAACCTCCCCAGGGGAAAGGTGGTGTGAATCCCCAAGATAAGAAGTCTGAGTCTTCTAAAGGGCCCCAAAAACCTGTACAGGGGGGTGGGTCCCAAACTACTCCCTATGTGCCTCAGCCTTATAGGGGGAAGAACTTTGATCCCACAAAGGCCTGGTGTAACAACTGTAAGAAGTTGGGACACTTAACTGTAGATAAATCTTGCCCCCACAACAAGGCCCCTAAGGCAACCAGTACAGCTACACCTGGGGTGGCAAGTCTACAGATGGGATCAACAGTGTGCCCAGAGCAAATCAGGATGCACACTGAAGCAGTTCTAGTTTCAGAAGGGGAAGTTGAGTTTGCCACTGTAGCTGTGTGGCCACCCAACTTAAAGAAGTATTTACAATACCCCTGGGTTAATGGAACTAGGATAGAAGCTCTGAGGGATACAGGTGCCAGTGTCACTATGGTGAGAGACGCACTGGTTTTCCCTGAGCAATACTTGATTGGGAAAACCTACCCAGTCACCAATGCTGACAGTGTTACCACTAATCATCCAATGGCTATGGTGGCATTAGGCTGGGGGGGGGGTTACTGGCCTGAAACAGGTAGTGGTCTCTCAAAAGTTACCAGCTGCATGTCTGCTAGGAAATGACCTGGAAACCTCAGCCTGGGCTGAGGTTGAGCTAAAGACCCATGCAGCCATGCTGGGTATCCCTGAATTGGCGTGTGTGCAAACTAGAGCAAGAGGAAGGGTGAAAAAGTAGGTTTGGAGCCTGAAAGTATGGCCCAACCAACCAAGAGAAAAGGTAAGAAGACTGGGAGACCAGCTTCTATACAGCAAACCACTCAGGACCCCTCTCCTCAGGGAGAGGACTTGGATACCCCAGAGGGAACTGAGCCCATGGAGCTTGACCCTTACCAGGTTGAACTCTTAGGCCCAGGGGGACCCTCTAGGGAAGAGCTGTGCCAGGGGCAGCAAGACTGTCCCACTCTTGAAAGCCTGAGGCAGCAAGCTGTTTCAGAAGCAAAGGGAGATGTCAGTGGTACCCACAGAGTCTATTGGGAAGAGGGATTACTGTACACTGAGGCAAGAGAGCCCAATCCTTGAGCCACCAGGAGAGTGGTAGTGCCACAGAAGTACAGGGAGTTCCTCCTAACTTTAGCTCATGACATCCCCCTAGCTGGACATCTGGGCCAAACCAAGACTTGGGAAAGGCTAGTCAGCCACTTTTACTGGCCCCAGATGCACCAAAAGGTGAAGGAGTTTGTCAGCTCCTGTGTTACCTGTCAGGCCAGTGGCAAGACAGGTGGCCACCCAAAGGCCCCCCTGATACCACTGCCTGTGGTGGGGGTGCCCTGTGAGAGGGTAGGTGTGGACATAGTGGGTCCACTGGAACCTCCCACAGCCTCGGGGAACAAATTCATACTAGTGGTAGTGGATCATGCCACTAGGTACCCTGAAGCAATCCCACTTAGGACTACTACAGCTCCTGCAGTAGCCAAGGCCCTCATTGGTGTCTTCACCAGGGTAGGGTTCCCTAAGGAGGTGGTTTCAGACAGAGGTTCTAACTTCATGTCTGCTTACCTGAAGCACATGTGGAAGGAATGTGGGGTGCAGTACAAGTTTACTACACCCTATCATCCACAAACCAATGGCCTTGTTGAGAGATTTAACAAGACCTTGAAAGGCATGATTATGGGGCTCCCTGAGAAACTCAAAAGGAGATGGGATGTCCTCTTACCATGTCTGCTTTTCGCTTACAGAGAAGTGCCACAGAAGGGAGTAGGTTTCTCACCCTTTGAACTTCTGTTTGGCCATCCTGTGAGGGGACCACTCTGTCTTGTAAAGGAGGGCTGGGAGAGGCCTCTCCAAGAACCCAAACAAGATCTTGTGGACTATGTGCTTGGCCTAAGGTCCAGAATGGCTGAGTACATGGAAAAGGCATCCAAGAATCTTGAGGCCAGCCAGGAGCTTCAGAAGCACTGATATGACCAAAAAGCTGCTCTGGTTGAATTTCAACCTGGGCAACAGGTGTGGGTTTTGGAGCCAGTGACACCAAGGGCACTCCAGGACAGATGGAGTGGCCCTTACCCTATCCTAGAGAAAAAGAGTGAGGTCACCTACTTAGTTGACCTGGGCACAAGCAGGACACCCAAAAGGGTTATCCATGTGAACCGCCTAAAGCTCTGCAATGACAGGGCTGACATCACCATGCTGATGGTGACTGATGAGGAGGAGGAAGCAGAGAGTGAACCTCTCCCTGACCTCCTCTCATACAACCCAAATGATGGGTCAGTTGATGGAGTTGTCTTTTCAGACACCCTCTCTGCCCGACAGCAGACTGACTGCAAGCAAGTCTTGCAACAGTATGCTAAGCTCTTTTCCTTGTCCCCTGGTCTGACAAACTGGTGTACCCAGGATGTGGACACTGGTGACAGTGCACCTGTCAAAAACAAGATCTATCGACAGTCAGACCAAGTCAAGGAAAGCATCAGAGCTGAGGTCAGCAAGATGCTGGAGTTAGGGGTTATTGAACCCTCTGAGAGCCCCTGGGCTAGCCCAGTGGTTCTGGTCCCCAAACCTCACCCATAGGATGGAAAGCGAGAAATTAGGTTTTGTGTGGATTACAGAGGGCTCAGCTCTGTCACCAAGACAGATGCTCACCCTATCCCAAGAGCAGATGAGTTGATAGACAAATTGTGTGCAGCCAAATTCTTAAGTACCTTTGACTTAACTGCAGGGTAGTGGCAGATTGGCATGGCACCAGGAGCAAAAGAGAAAACAGCATTCTCCACACCTGATGGGCATTATCAGTTCACTGTTATGCCCTTTGGTTTAAAGAATGCCCCTGCCACCTTCCAGAGGTTGGTGAATCAAGTCCTTGCTGGGTTGGAGTCCTTTAGTGCAGCTTATCTTGATGATATTGCTGTCTTTAGCTCCACCTGGCAGGATCACCTGGTCCACCTTGGGAAGGTTTTAAAGGCCCTGCAAACTGCAGGCCTAACTATCAAGGCATCCAAATGCCAGATAGGGCAGGGAACTGTGGTGTACTTGGGCCACCTTGTTGGTGGAGGCCAGGTACAGCCCTTACAGCCCAAGATCCAGGCCATCCTGGACTGGGCAGCTCCAACAACCCAGACCCAAGTCAGGGCATTCCTTGGCTTGACTGGGTACTACAGGAGGTTTGTGAAGGGATATGGGTCCATTGTGACTCCCTCACAGAACACCCCTCCAAGAAGATGCCCAAAAGGTTAACTGGACAGTTAGTTGCCAAAAGGCTTTTGACACCCTGAAAGAAGCAATGTGCTCAGCACCAATTCTAAAAGCTCCAGATTATGCCAAGCAGTTCATAGTGCAGACTGATGCCTCTGAGCTAGGGATAGGAGCGGTCCTATCCCAGACCAATGATGAAGGCCAAGACCAACCTGTTGCTTTTATAAGCAGGAGGCTTCTCCCCAGAGAGCAGCGTTGGAGTGCCATTGAGAGGGAGGCCTTTGCTGTGGTTTGGTCCCTGAAGAAGTTGAGACCATACTTGTTTGGTACTCACTTCCTAGTTCAAACTGCCCACAGACCTCTCAGATGGCTAATGCAAATGAAAGTGGAAAATCCAAAACTTTTGAGGTGGTCCATCTCCCTACAGGGAATGGACTTTGAAGTGGAACACAGACCTGGGACTGCCCATGCCAATGCAGATGGACTTTCCAGGTTCTTCCACTTAGACGATGAAGACTCCATAGGGCAAGGTTAGTCTCATCACCTTTCGTTTGGGGGGGGGGTTGTGTGAGAAAGTGCCATCTTTCTTGCATGGTATGCCCCCACTTTTTGCTGAATTGCTGATGTACTTTGACTGAGTGTGCCCTGGGCTCCTGCCAATCAGGTGCCCAGGGCCTGTGTTCCTTCCCTAAAACTGCATTGTAGCCTAAACCCAATTGGCATCTCTGGCCACATGTCAGCCCCTGGTAAATGGTACCCTAGGTACCCAGGGCACTGTGACCAGAGAAGGCCTCTAAGGGCTGCAGCACTTATTGTGCCACCCTTAGAGGCCCTGTACCCTGACACACACACTGCCTTTGCAGGCTGAGTGTCTTGGTGCAGAACAAAACAGAGAGTCGACATGGCACACATCCCTGTGTGCCATGCCCACAAACACACTGCCCTGGCATACCTCAGTCACCCCTCTAGCTGGGTGCACTATGCCAGTGGTGAGGGTACAGGTGCATGAGCCCTGTACCCCTACAGTACCCAGGTCCATTCCTGGGCACTGTAAGTGCAGTGCTGCCATTAAGAGTATATGGTGCTGGGAGGTCGTCATTACGAACTCCACAGCACCATGATGGCTACACTGAAGACTGAGAAGTTTGGTATCAAACTTCTCAGCACATTAAACCCACACTGATGCCAGTGTGGGATTTAATGTCAGATGCACGACAGAGGGCAACTTAGAGTTGCCCCCTGAACCTAACCTACAATCCACGTCCTGTCTGAGAGGCTGCCTAGGCTGCCACCCAGCAGACACGTTGCTGGACCCCTGGGTAGAGAGCCATCCGCTCTCCCGGGCCTGCAACAATGCACGTCCTGGGCGAGGTGCTAGGTCACCTCCCCCAGGATGGGCAGGGGGAAGCTTCAAAGGCATGCCACCGTTGTGAGCCTCCCCAGACCACTTGCTGTACTCAGCAACTGGTCCCCACCGGTTCTAGCCCCCACTCTGGCGGGAAGACTGGCGGAAAACCCCAAGGGAGGAGAGGGGGTGTGCCAGCCTCTGCCAACCCCACCCCTCAGGTGGGGGAGGCGAGGTGAAGCACATCTCCGGGCTCTCGCCATCTTGAAGATGGGGAGCCCTGTCCAATCAGGACTAGGCTCCTGCCCCCTCCCACTGGAGAGTGGCAGGGTAGGGGTGTACCCACCCCAGGAAGGGACCCATTGGTCCCTGCCCTTTACCTACCTGTAACGCCCCTAAATTTAGTATTTAGGGGCACCCTGAACCTTCCTTCCTTAGATCCCGAAACAGAAACAAGCAAGAAGAACAAGAAGAAAGAAGACCTGCCGTGCAGCTGCTAACAAGAGGGAGACACCAACTGACTTGGCCCCAGCCCTACAGGCCTGTCGACCCTCGAACCTGCTCCTGCTGAAACCCGGCGTCTCCAGTGGTCAGCAACCTCGAAAACCCCGGAGGACCTGACTGCCTTGTAATTCTAAAAAGACTGGGACTCCCACGAGCAGTGGTACTGCTCAAAAGCAAGTAACAAACCCCTGGTGCCAGCCAGGAACCGCGACTCCTGCACACTCTGCACCCGCCGAGCCCGGCCTGTGCCTTAGTGGACAAAGACCACGAGGACGTCCCCCCGGCGACTGTGACCCAGAATCCAGCACCCAAGGACCCTCCTCTACACTCCTGACGACGCCTGCAGCCTCAGAACCAGGGACCCCTCCAACCGCGACCAGCCAAGGGTAAGATTTCCGACGCCTAAAGGCACCCGGCGCCCCACGGCCTCCTGTGCCCAACTCCTGGGTGCCTGCCCACCCTTCCTACAGCTTCCCAACTTACCTCTCGAAGTGGTGGTCGCACCTGAAGAATCACCGTCCCCGAGCTTGCAGCCTTTGTTCGTCACGCAGCTTTCCCATTGAAAACCATTGGGCGCCCGACGGCCCAAAAGCCCACTGCACCCGGCCGCCCCAGTGCCGCTGAGAGTGCACCAACTACCCTGTTCGACTTCCCCACTTGCCCTGAGTAAGTGACCAGGAGCTTTGCTCCCACAGCCGAGTGGCCTGCCTGCCAGCAGCCACCAACCAAGGGCCCCCTGCCCGCCATAGGCTAACATTGGTCCTAACTCACTCTGCACCCGGCCGCCCCTGTGCTGCTGAGGGTGTACCAACTGTACCTACCTGACCCTGGGAGACCCCTGAGTCTATGCCCAGAACCTTAACTCTGCCAGTCGAGTACTTACCTGAAAACCGATAACCTACATTTTCTCCATAGGGTAACATTGACTGGTTTACACTGAAATTTCTTCTAAGTGTCGAGTTTTGAAACTTTAAAATAATCACTAAAAATCGTCTGATCAACGAAAACGAAATTACTCACCTGTTATCAGGAGAGATCCCAGTGCTGGATCTTGGTGCCCAGTACTGACCCTGAAAAGCAATTACAACTGTACTTACCGATAACTTGATTTTCCTCCATAGGATAACATTGCCTGGTTTTCTCCAGACATTCTTCTAAGTGTCGATTTTTGAAACAAACAAATATTCCTTAAAAATCGCCTGTGTAACGAAAACGATTTCTTTCAACTGTTTACAGGAAATGCACCAGGGCTGAATCCACGATCCAGCCCTGAGTAAGAAAATCATACGTAAAGTAATTGATATTGCATTTACTTAAAATTCTCCATTGAGCTCAATGATATAATTGTGTTTAAATTGTGTTGCCTATTGCAACAACTGTAGCTATTGCATTCAACAGTCTATTGTGTACTGAAAGTATATATCTAAAGCATCTCAGTCTGAGAAAATATTTTTATACCTACCTGTGGTTCTAAAAATAAAACAACAATATATTTTTATATACAAAACAATTGGCCTAGAGTTCAGTTCTTGAGTGTGTGAGACCATTTGCTGACTGAGTATGTACAACAAATGCTTTACACTGTCCTCTGATACTGCCTTACTGCTCGACCAAGCTACCACTTTAGAGAGTAAGGTTATATCTAACTTTAGCCTCTGCCAAACCTCTGGGGACTGTGGACTCTGTGCACACTGAACCTTACTTTGGTTCAGTATATACAGAGCCACTTTCTTACAGTTAGTAAAGGCTGCTGAGGTTATTATTATTATTATTATGAAGCTTATAGAGCGCAATGGTTACTCCAACCGGAGTGTCCCCGCGCTAGGACATATCTGGACCCAAGCAACCCTCCCAAGCTGCCCCCCAGTGAACGCGGACATCCACACAAGATGGCACCTTACCACTTTAGCCCTCCCGGGGGGAGACGGAAGAGCCAAGTTTTCAATTTCTTGCGGAACAGAGACTCCGACTCAACTGTCCTCAGATCCACTGGGAGCTCATTCCAAGCCTTAGCCGCCAAGAAACCAAAGGATCTTCCGCCTATCCGCGCCTTCCGCACCCTGGGCACAGTCAATCTTGCACTGCCCGATGATCTCAGATTACAAGCAGGCTGGTGGACTGTCAGGAGAGGCCGTAAGAAACGCGGCCCCCTTTCGCCAAGGATCCTGTGACTCAAACATAAAGCCTTAAAGGTAACTCTGGCCCGGATAGGGAGCCTTTGCAGTTCCTTCAAAGCTTCTCCCACCGACGCCCTCCTAGGTACATTCAGGATAAGCCGGGCTGCGGCATTTTGGACCTTCTGCAAGATGTTAAGATTTTTGGCAGTCACCCCTAGATACAAGACATTGCAATAGTCAAGGCGAGACGTGACCAACGCCTGAACAATAGTTCTTTTAGCATCCAGGGGGAGAAGGTCCAAGATCTTACGTATCAACTTCAGAATGCCAAAACAAGTCCCAGCCACAGCCGATATTTGCGAGGAGAAGGAGAGATTGAGCACTGTGATTTCCGCCTGACATCGGACGAGGAAGCAAGGGATAAAGAGAAGTGCCAAGAACTACCTGCACCTCTCTATACTGCCTCTCCTTGAATTGCAGATCGCTCAGTAAACATAGGTTAGAAATCCGCGATCTTCTTAATGACCATGAACCAGCTATACTATTCTTGGTTGAAACCTGGCTTAACGAGACGTCCGCCCCTGATATTTTGGAGGCTATACCTGAAGGCTATGCGATTCTGAGGGTGGACAGGGCTGGCCAGAAGGGGGGCGGCATTGCTGCGATTTTTAGGAGAGATCTTCAGCTTAAATTGGAGAAACTCGTGCTTCTTAGCTGCGAAGCAGCTTTTTTTAGTCTGAATATCACGAGCTCTAGATCGGTGTCTGGGCTACTCGTGTATAGACCCCCTGGTCCGGGGAAAGCCTTTATTGATGAACTTCTGGAAATACTTCCTCCATATGTCCTCCGCTACTCTAACTTTCTCCTATTAGGGATTTTAATTTACATTTGGAAAATAAAGGCTGTAAAGAATCGGCTGAGTTTTCAGTAGGTCTTCAGGCTTTGGGCCTGAACCAATTGGTCCATACTTCCACACATAACAAAGGTCATACATTAGACAACATTTTCACTAATTGTGCAGGGACAGCTGCCACACTGCCGGTCCCTGTAGCCTGGTCTGACCATTATTTACTGCCTTTTAGTCTATTTGTGCCAGGTCAGGCCCTCCATGGTAGTTGCTCAAAACCGACATTGGTCCGGAAATGGGCGGCATTAACTCAGGATGCCTTTGAAGAAGCATTAGCCGGCAGATCTCCTGAGGTGGGGGACAACATCGAGAGTGCTGACAATTTAATATCTAGTTGGATGCTGGAGGCGGTGGATTCCCTGATACCAATAAGATTGCTAAGATCTATGCCACTTTTCCAGAAAGTAGTAGGAGGTATGCTCCCGCGCCTGGTCTGGATACTCCAGGGTGTGAGGATAAGTTTGCCCTCCCTTCTTTGGTGGAAAACGAGGCTCTCAGGCTGATGGAGGTGGTGAAATCTGGGTCACCTCTGGATCCGGTCCCCCCAAAATTTTTGCAACTGGGAAAAAAAACAATTGCTCCTGTTTTGACCTCGCTATTGAACCTGTCCTTCAGAACTGGGCAGGTCCCTAGCAATTGGAAACATGCAATGGTGGTCCCTCTGTTGAAGAAACCCTCTTTGGACCCCGCTCTTCCCGAAAATTTAAGACCAATATCTCTACTTCCCTATGTAGCTAAAATTGCGGAGAAACATCTGAATGGCCATCTCTCAAAGTTTTTGGAAGAGAGGCGGGTTCTTCATGACACCCAGTCCGGCTTTAGGCCTATGCATGGTACGGAGTCCGCTCTCCTGCTGGCAGCCGAAGTGTTGAGGGCTGCGGCTGATGAAGGTAGGACTGCGGCCTTGATTCTGCTGGACCTAAGCGCCGCGTTCGACACGGTGTCCCACGGTTTCCTACTTGAGAGGCTAAGGGAAGTCGGGGTCGGAGGTGTCACGTGGATTTGGTTGAAGAATTTTCTGGAAAACAGATCTTTCCAGGTCCTGCAACATCCTTTCAGTTCCAGAACTTGTCCTCTAAACCAGGGGGTGCCGCAGGGTTCGGCTCTCAACCCAACCCTGTTTAACATATATATGCGCCCACTTGCAGATATTGTTCTGAAACATGGAATTCAGCTGGTGTCATATGCTGATGACACTCAGCTTGTTGTGACCCTGGAACAGAAGGAACCTGAAAGGGCTGCAGATTTCAGAACCTGCCTGGGGGAACTCATGGACTGGATGAGACTGAGCTGTCTCCAGTTAAATGCAGGGAAGACAGAGGTGATGGTGGTTGGGAAACGGCCCTCTCTCTGGTCGCAGCATTGGTGGCCAGAAGCTCTAGGAACTAGTCCAGTGCCGAAAGCCAAGGTGAAAAATCTGGGAGTGTGGTTCGACGAAAATCTCTCCTTAAGAGGTTAAGAATGTGCTCAATTAGTTAAGGCAAAGGATGTGCTCAAATAGTTAAGGTACAGAAATGGACACGCGGAGATTGCATATGTCAATACCCCGTGGTGGTGTCCAACTGAGTACGGTTGCGGGACGATCGCGTCTGTTAACAGTCTGGGTAACCGGGAAGCAATTGTATTGCATCGATCACTGTGTGAGCTAAGGAGGATATGGAAGACCGCGTGTGTGTCAGCAAAACTGGATAGAAGTGTAAGTTACGGGAAGCGAATGCGTCGCATCGATCATTGTGTGAGCTAAGGAATAGTGAAAAGCCCGCGTGTGTATCGACAAAATTAGATAACCAGCATTGGCATAGCCAATAGGTCTCGCCTTTGGGACCTTATAAGTGTTTAGCCATGCAACAGTTGATGTTGTTGCACCAAAGATATTGTGCTGGATAACTAAACACTTATAAGGTCCCAAAGGCGAGACCTATTGGCTATGCCTAAACCCTCTACTATAGCAGCTAGAGGTGTGGTGGATGTTGCACTGAGCCAATTGGCTGATAAGGCACTAAAATGTTGACTCTTTTGTGGGCTTCGTCTGTCTTCAGGTTTGCAGAACAGAAAGAGCTGAGGCGTGTAGGCCTACGGCTGACAACTGAGCCAAGTGCGTGAAGGAGACAGAGGATTGAATGAATAAAATGTGGAAAACCACAAAAGTAGAGGCATCAAACAGATCGAGGTACAGAAAAAGATAAGAAAGTAAAAATCAAAGAGGGAAGAAAAGAAAACGATTGCTAAATATAAATGGTGAAATGAAGGGAAAAAAGGGAGGAAGGATACAAGTATGAATGGAAGGATAAAACAAAGAAATGTGAAGGGAAGAGTGGAAGGAAGTGTGAAACAAAAGAAGGGTGCAAAGAAGGAAGTGTGGAAGGAAGAATTAAAATAGGGACAGAAGGAAAGGGGGTTGGAGGAAAACAAAGAAGGGTGAAAGAAGGTTTGGTAAGATGGAAGGACGAGTGAAAGGATGGATGAATGAAAAGAGGACTGGAAGACTGCTGGAACAAAAGGATGAATGGAAGGGTGGAAAGATGGAAGAGTGCATGGAAGGGAGTTGGGTGTCTGGATGAGTTGAGAATGGAAGGAAGAAAGGATGGGTGAATGGATGAACAGAGAAAGGATGACTGGGAGGATCGATAGAGGACAGGAAGGAGGGAAGGGTGAAAGGATGAATGAGTGAATAGATGGATATTAGGTGAAAGGATAATAGAAGAGAAAGTGATTGATAGAAAAATGTGTGGGTGGATGGAAAGGTGAAATAGTGGATAAATGGGTCGTGGATTGATGAAAAGGTGATTGAAGAAATGGATTAATAGGTGGATGGGAGGGGAAAGGATGGATGGATGGGTGTATGAAGTGGAAAGGACGAATGGATTAATTGATGAAAGGAAGGGTGGAAGGGAAGTTTTATAAGGAGGATTGGGCTAGCTTGCTGTGCTCGCTCGGTATCATTGGGCATATGATTCGAAGTGGTAGGTATCTTAATTGTATGCCACTTTCTTGGTTTAGGGTGAAAGTATCTTGTAGTTACTGTGAAGCAAAATCTCGCAGGGGTAAAAAGGTAAGTAAACTAAAACTTTG
The DNA here is from genome assembly GCA_963921515.1 of Calotriton arnoldi. NCBI lineage: Eukaryota > Metazoa > Chordata > Amphibia > Caudata > Salamandridae > Calotriton > Calotriton arnoldi. Next base: position 1,700,322 of record CAWUFW010000975.1, read on the forward strand.
CAAACTTCACAAATTAAAAAAAATTGCAAGTTCTGCCAGGTGTAGGAAATTGCACAGTTGCAAGTAGCATCTCGTTGGTGACTAGAGGAGTGGTTAGTGCAAACGTTTATTTATTGAATTTAAAAAAGGGTACATTTAGCACAGTGTGCACTATAGAAATGAAATGGTCAATTGAACCCAGACAATAATATACCAAGAACGGTTCATGAAGCCGGTGCTGGCATGTGTTCCTTCTGAACAGAGTGGATAGAAGACAAATGTAAACAATGAGGAGCGTGAGATTTCAAACCACTGAACTGAGTAGAGACAAAGCACCACAAGCATTGACAAAGCCAAAAGGTTTCGCAGATGGGAGAGCTATTGGCTTTGTCATTGTCTTTTACCCATGTTGTACAGCAGCACAGCTGCCGTGTAGCATGACTGAAAGAAAAAACAAAAGTGGTATAATGCGGGCAGTGCTGGCTGTGTAATAACTTTTGTCAAAGCACTACAGTGCAGCACTGAGCTATTTTTTAAATAATTTTCAGCCATGCAACATGGCTAACAGTTATGGGAAAAGTGCTATGACGGCGGGCACTGTTTTTTTATGTTATTAGAGCAAAGGTTTGAAACACGTGTACATGTATGTTGGTTTTCCATATCGTGACAGTGAAATGTGCGTGCCTTGCTTTGCCTGCTGGTGCACACAATCTCTACACATGCACTCCGTGGACAGAAGAGAATGTGTATATATATATGAGCACTTGCCATGCTTTGCAATATGAGCTACTCATAGAACCCGGGGGTCAGCTGGTGAGTGGTAAAGTCCCTGCGCTGGCCTCTGCTTTCTGTTTGGAATTATTAGCACGGGCCTTATTTAATGGACGTCTGGGCTCTGCTTTTCTAAGCTCCATCCATAAATTATCATCTATTCCCTTTCAGACCAACCCCCTGCACAAACAGTCACCCGTGAACGCAGATCATTTCACCTAGCAGTATAGTGTACTACTATTAATACGTTGAATACAAGCCATGTTTTCTAAGGCTCCTCAGCTGGGCTACAATCTGGAGTATCTCGTGCTTGACATACTGCAAACATACCTAATAGCACTAATGAGCTCTGTGCTCGGGCCCAGCCTGGTGCAGCCAAAGATGTGTTTGTTGTGGCTCCATTCATTCCAACTAGCACGTTATAGCGCTTTTTCATAGCGCTCGAATGCACCTCAGCGCTATTTCATCATAACTTTCAGCCATGCAACACAGCTAAAAGTTATGGGAAAAGCGCTATGACGGCAGGGTTGTGGGGTAAAGCAGCATGAAATAAGGGAGTGGTAAGGAGGAAAGCTGTTCGGAGGGAAGGGGGGAGGGGGAATATAGAAGGGGCAGGGCGGATAAAGAAACAAACAACTTGTGGGTGGGGTGTGGGAAATAAACAATGGCTACGAACAACGTGCGGGGGATATATAAACACGAATGAGGGGCGGGTGGGAGGTATAAATAACAACAAGAAAGAGGAACAACCTAAAGAAACACGAACAGGCGAGTAGGATAAAGAAACACAGACAAGGCAAACAGTACCTGAAGTGGAGGGACAGAAATTAAGGTAAATACATCTGGGCTTGGTCCATGCTCACAGGAAATAAACGCATTTGCAATGCAATCGGTCCCCCTTTTGGGAACTTATAAGTATTTTGCGATGCAGCACATTAGATGCAGGGGAAGGCGAAGCTGAAACACACACAGCAGCACAGACAAGCTTGGTGTCAGCGACGCGCTATAGGCCCGCACCAGGTCAGCTAGCCTATATATTGCCCAAAAGAGCGGACGATGTGATGACATTTGTTAAAGTTATGCCCTGCCGATACGCCTGTAGAATAGGGCCTAAATGCTCCCCCTGTTCCACAGAACACGGATGGTGCCTCACTTGATGCACAGGGAAAGGGTGGGGGGAGAGAAACGCTGTGTTTGTGCTCGGAGGGTGGGGGAGAGAGCTCAACGCGAACCGGGAGGTGGAAATCAATAAAGCACAGCATGAGAGCACATATTTTGATGCTCCGAGGTGGTCTACTAAAAATAAAAATTAAATAGCGTGCTCAACAAAAGGAAAGACAGCCATTAGCTGCACTGTGCCTGGAAACACATTTCGACATAAGCTCAAGCGTTGGAAGTCTGGCAGTATGACAGCTGCGAGTGGTGTGCGCGCACGCGCGCGATATAAGGAAAAAAAAAAAGTGAGAGCGAGAGCAGTCTTCACTTTTTCAAGCACTGCACTCGTGCTTGTGGCGCACCGCTGCGCGCTCCCGCAAGGTGGATGCCGCCACAAGCACGAGTGCAGTGCTTGAAAAATGCAGGGCGACGGCTAAAGGCCCTCCTAAGCAGCGCATCCGCGCTGCGTAGGCGAGACCTAAAAATCGAGTAGTTAAAAGTTGGCTGCGTCATGCTGAAAACCGAAATAACACCTGTTGGTTGGTCGAAGGGTCCCCCCTCCCCGCCAAGATTGAAAGGCACACAGCTTGAGGTCTTACCTGATGCCCGGCAGAACGCTGACTGTTCGTGAAGCCGGCGCATCGGGCTGACAGTAAGGAATTTGACGGGCTGAGACAGCGTGCGCGTGATGACGTGCTGCTGTTTGAAGGCCCGAGGGTATACGTTGTCAGTCAAGGCAGGTGATTGACAAGAGTCAATTATTCATGTAGCCACCGGGTGGTGACGCGAAATGGGAAAGCTATTGTAATATTGTATCAAAAACTAAGGAGGTGATGAATTAGCGATCAGGCGAGTATGATCATACCGATTACGCAGACCATTGGCAGATTCTGTAATATTGCAGCAATTGATTTAAGAGTAAGTGAGGTTGCCACAAGTGATACTGCAAAACACGTTTTATAGTTAAATAAGTCATACAATTCATCATGATGGCATTAGCAAATTCCGGCGCATTTGGGTGCCTATACAATACGCTGAACATTGACCGATTCTGTAATGCTACAGCTGTTGGCTTAAAAGTAAGTGTGGTAGCTGTAAGTTATAATGCAGTACAATTGTCAGAAGTACATGGGTCATACAAGAAATTCATCAGGATGACCATTATAATTTCCGAATGCAAAATTAAAGAGATTACACATTTTTGGAAAAAACACAAAAACAATACATTATTCAGTCCCTTTTGCAATGTTTATCGTTCCTACTTCAATGATGTACATTACATCCATCAATGGACGTTACTAATGCTGTATTTGTCCCTCAAGGGAAGAATTAGGGGATGGCACAAGGTTCTAGGTGGTTACGTACAGTGGCTGCATCCTGAGTACAATTATAAACAACATAAAGCAAAGGAGTAATTGCAATAATCCGGAACGGACCTTTATAAACTCATGTTCCGCAGATTAATATCCATAGTGTGGTAATGGACATTTTATACAATCATGTTTCACATAGAGGAGTATATGCATTGTACGAAAAATATTAATCTCCTAGATAGCCCTAGTTCTCTGTTGGTCTCCTCTAGTTCGTTCAGGCCCTGATCTACTGTCTTCAGAGTGTGGATCAATTTGCATTCCTTGTAGTTGAGGGAGGATGTGATGTCCCCACCTCTTGAGTGTTGGAGAAGCCTTTCTATGACCCACCATCTCAAATTTTCAACAACATGACTTTTTTCGGTGAAATGATCAACTAAGGACTTTGCAGTGTAATCTGCTGCAGCGCTGTAGAATTCTACTCTTGATTTTCTGTGTAGTTTGTCCTACGTATATTTTGTTGCAAGGGCATCTGATGGCATAAATGATGTTAGAACTATTACAGTTTGTATGGTGTTGTAACTGTAAATCGCGTCCCTGGTGTGTAAAAGTAGAACCCTCAACTGTTAACTCGCATGCCTTGCAATTACTGCACTTAAAGTGGCCCACTAGTGGTGGTAAGTGCAATTGGGTCCTAATGTCCGAAGGTCTGGGTAGGGCCAGGTAGGAATTTACTACATGGTCTCTCACATTCTTTGCCCTTTTGAAGGCAAAGATCGGGTCAGTCACTGAATTTATTTCTGAGGAAACAAGGTTCCAATATTTTTTAACAATTTTCTTCATTTCATGGCTCCTGGTATAGAACGTTGTAACAGACCAACTTTTCTTCAGTTTGTCCTTGTGCAAACTTCTAACCAGGTATCTCTGGGGCAGTACCACGCCCTTTTCTGTGGTCTTTTGTGTAGTCCTCTTTCCTTCAGTCTGGTGATCAGGGTATCAGTTTCTTTGAAGAAATCCGATCTATGGGAACAATTTCTGCGCAGCCTTAGGAATTGACCATAAGGCAAGTTGTCCCGGAGGCTTTTTGGGTGGTGAGAGGAGCATTTCAAAAGGGTGTTACGCTCGGTGGGTTTCCTAAAAAGTGTGGTATAGATCAGTGCCTCTTCGATCCTCAACGAAAGGTCCAGGAAACAAATAGATTCCTTGTCATAGCTCATAGTGAATTGGATATCCGTTGACCTTCCATTTAACCACATTCGGAAGTCAATCAAGTTCCGCTCTGTCCCCATCCATATCATGAGTACGTCGTCGATATAACGCTTCCATAGTATGATGTTATCAATGAAGGGGTTTTCCGTGCTGTATATGTAGGTGTCTTCATATTTATCCATGTACAGATTAGCCAGGCTCGGGGCGAATCCAGCCCCCATAGCCACTCCCTTACATTGGAAGTAATAGTCCTTTTGGAATACAAAGTAGTTCTTAGTCATGGCAATCTCTAATAGGTCGACCAAGAACTCGGTATGGATCCAGTGTTGAGTAGGTCTCATATTCAGTACTTCGCGTATGCATTCCATCCCATGATCTTGTGGGATGCTTGTATATAATAATGCCACGTCCAGTGTCACTAGGAACTGTGTTGTCATATCGAATGGCCTGTTTTCCACTATCTGAATGATATGCATCGTGTCCCGTACATAGGATTTGGTTTTAGATACCCAGGGTTGTAGGAAGCTATCTATGAACTGATTGAGGGGTTCAAAGATCAACCCGCATCCCGAATCAATGGGTCTTCCCGGTGGATTGTTGAGATTTTTATGAATCTTTGGGAGTGTGTAGATAGTCGGTGTTCTCGGATGTTTCTTGTTGAGGAAGTTGTATTCTGGTACGCTCAGGTAGCCCTCATCTACTCCTCTTTGTGTAAGTTGTTGAATCAATTTCAACACGTCCTATGTGGGGTCCTTATTCAATTTGGTATAGCTTTCTTGGCAGTTCAATTGAAGTTGAATCTCCGCAATGTAATCTTCTGTATTTTGGACTACTACCGCCCCTCCTTTGTCAGCGGCCTTGATTACAATTGCATTGTTGGTCTTCAAAGAATTGAGGGCTTGTTTTTCTTCTTTGGTCACGTTCTATTGAATGTATTTTCTATTGTCCCATAGGGACATAACTTCTGTGAGTACAATGTGTTCAAAGGCGAGTATTTTCTGGCTCATGAGGTAGGCTGTTTGTGTGAAAGTGGATGGTGGTTTGAAGCCAGTGGCAGTTAAGGGTTTGGGTCTTGGTTCGTTATTTTGAAAGAAATATTTCAGACAGATTTTTCTAAAGAATTGCTGGAGTTCCAGTTTGGTGTTAAATGAGTCGGGGGGGGGGGTACCGTAGGTATAAATGAGTCCTTTGGATAGTATCGCTCTTTCAGGGTTGGTAAGATTGTAATCAGAGATGTTGATAATGGGATTAGATTGATCTTGATTGAAGTTGGGGGTTGGTTCTACCACCTGTATGTTTGGCGTCTTGTTTGGATCTCTCAGTGGCTCTCTTGGGCATAAAAGTTGACCCTGTTGTTGTCCCTCTGCGTATTTCTCTCTGTTCCATCTCTTGGGCCTGTCCCATCCTGATTCTTGATTCCGACCCCTGTTCGATGGCCAAGAGGGTTCTCCTAAAAAACGGGACGGACTGCTATGTGTGTCTTGGAATCTGGGACCCTGGTTGTATTGACGGGAGCCCCCGCTTGTAGTTGGTCTATCGGTTTCACTGTCCGAACTGCTCCCAAGTGAGGAATCGGAGAAAGTATTAAACCTTCTGGGTCCTTGTTAGTGAAAAAACCTTGGCTGTCCTGCTGGTAATAGTCGTCTGATAGGTATGGGTACGTTATCTTTTTGTCATAGGACTTGATGTCTTTACTGAGTTTTTCCAATTTCCTGTTAAGGGTTATAGAGTTAAATTCTACAATAGCTTTCTCAGCCCGTTCAAGGGCTTCTTTAGCATTGCTAAGTGCTCTGTCTTCAAGGATCTCTTTTCAGATCAGCGATTTCTTGACCTAGTTTCCTCACATATTCCAAGGCAGTTTCAACGCCCAGAACCATCTGCGCTTTATTCGTACTCATTGAAGTATGCAAAGATCCTGGTGTTCTGGAAAACTCGGATCGTAAATGTATCTAGTGGATATCTTCGTACTTTCAGCAATATCAAAGGTTATCCCTTTAAGAGAACCTACCTACCATGCCCTGAGCCTCTCTAGAGTGCAGCACATGAAACATGCATGCACAGACTCTAGACCGGCATGAGATCAACACATGGGCGAAGGTGAACCAAACTCACATGTACAACATATCCAAACCCTTGACATCAGACATACTGCAATACGAAATCAAGCAAAGTAACATTGCCGACTTTGCTTAAAGTTATTTCCTGGATAGCTCTGCATTGGGTGGCCAATCCTTTAAGAATTGCAACACAACGCTAGTGTCCCACAACCTATTGTATTTCTGTTCAGGAGACACAGTACATCTAACTCGCCTATGATGTCTATAAACTAATGGACACTATTCCACAGGAACAAGAGAAAATGGTGTATAACTCGCAGGGTTGTCATTCCTGTCATTATTTTAACGTCCTGGCTAGTATATTTCTGCAGGTTCTGTAAGAAAATGTATGATCTGAACAATAGTCTCTTTTTGCAGGATCAAGATCCCATTCCAGACACCGGCTATTCCAGCGTCTCCATGCTGAGATTTAGTGTTTATAGGTACTTCTGCCCATGAGATGTGCTTGATCACTTTTTCTGAAAGTCCTGACATTTGCCATCTACTCTGGAAACCCTCAAGATGACCAGACTAAGATTCCCTTCCAGCATTAACCGGTGAATGTTGCCTTAAGTATCTGCCAACAGGCCCTGCATCTCAAAGTACTGGGCAGTTGCATGAGAGCTGCAGTAATATCTGGCACCACACATTGGACCCCCACATACGCTCCACTAGGACTAAGGTTGCCAGCTGCGAGCCTACAGCAGAAGAAAGGTTGGAAGCCATACTGAAGACACCCTGACCACTTTTTCCCCAAAAACATCAGTTGGTTTCAATTGTGGGTCTGGCTTCCAGCTGAAGAACTGGGGCAGTTGCATGTTCAGGCGTGAGGAAAATAGATACAGATTATAGGGACGTCAGTGGTCCTCAGCCCAAAAGAAGTATTTTCGTCTCAGCATCTAACCACTGTTGTCTATCAAGAACACAGAATTCCATTAACAATCAGGTTGGAGCTCGCTGACCAATAGTCCAGCTTTAATAATTGGACAATTTGGGCAGCAGCTTTGACTTTGTACCCCCAAATTTGTTTACTTGTATGACCGCTGAAATGCTGTACATCTTCAGGAGGATGCAACGTTCCGACCTGTCTTACGTAAGACTCTTCACTGACCCCATGCAGCTGATGTGCGTCTTCATCTCCTCTTCCAGCCACTTCCACACCCTGTGGAAGGGGACCTGCATCAGGCACCACTGCCTGTCCTGCTTGCATTCAACTCTATCACCAAACCAGGGCGAGAGCCGAAAACAGCTCACCCTGTCACTCCTCCATGTTGTTCAGGCATTACTGTATCTCTTGACTGGTATCGTTTGTCAGAGGAACTGTACAGTAGGCTTTTGCAGTTTGTAACATAAGCAACAAAATAGACACAGAGAAATGACAGGTTTTATAGCTGGAGAATAGAGGCCTGCACACTGAAAAGTGGAAAGGTGAATTGGAGGGTAGACAGAGTACTGAATATATTAGTGCTTGAGAGTACATGTATTGCCATATTGACCTTAATGTGAACATTGAAGTGTGCGAATTTCATGCAACAAATCAATGAATGATAACTGAAAATGTGAAAGGGAAAATCGCCGTTATCCCCTTGTATCCAGAACTGTGAATAGATAGGGAGTGTATCAAGAGCAATCCAAGAACAAAAGGTTTGATAAATCGTGCCATAGTTATGGCTAATATGTACACTCCAAATGTTTATCTACTTTTGGTCTGGGGCTCAAAAAGCGGTGACAAACATGACCATGTATAGTTTTGCCTCTACTGTGCCTCACGTAGCTTTACATTTTTAAATAGCCGTTTTTAGGTCTCGCCTACGCAGCGCGCATGCGCTGCATAGGAGGACCTTTAGCCGTCGCTCTGGTCATTTTCAAGCACTGCACTCGTGCTTGTGGTGGCATCCACCTTGCGGGAGCGAGCAGGGGCGCGCCACAAGCACGAGTGCAGTGCTTGAAAATGAGCAGACTGCTCTTCCAAGCGCGCGCGTTTGCCTCCCACTTGCTTTCTCCCTTTCCAAGCCGGACTCTTGTACTCTACATTATCTGCTAGTGCTAGTCACACAATATTTCGAAGGCTCAGTGCTTTCTCCTTTTCCCTTTCCCCCTCCCCTGCCTGCTACTATTTATAATTGTCCCCTACACCCACTGCTGCTTCTCTGCTCTCACCGGCCGTATATACTCCCCATACCCACTCTTGTTTGCCTACCTAATTTACAACTGCCTCCTATGTATGCTTTCGCTTGTTCCACAGTCAAATAAAAAAAATAAAAAAATCGTTCGTGTAGACGAACACATCTACGGCAATTTTGCTCATTGCTATTTCCCCTTACCTACATTTCCCATGTACTAAAATTTAATGCTTCTGTACTATGTGAATGCCAAATAAAAACAGCCTCGCCTCTAGCATTAAGTATTCCCCCTTGGTTTCTTTTAGGCATGATATTTGTCTCATGCAGGAACGTATATCAAATTGGTCTGTGTCCTGCCATACATCACTGGTGTGCAAACATACCTTCTTTCTATTAGCATCTAATAGAGTATTTAATGTCTTAGGCTTAATACCAAACTCAGTGTTATAGTATTAAAAGTACTTGATTTTTTTAGGTCTCGCCTGAGCCAGCGCATGCGCTGCTCTGGCGAGACATTTTGTGAGTGGGCTTTTAAAAGTCCGACCACAGCTTTGTGTGGCATACAGTGTGCGGTTACGCGCACAGGCACGAGCAGAGGCGCCATCTGGCTTTCCTCTCGCTCGCCCAAGCGCGCGCGCGCGCCTCGCTTCAATGCCTCTCCACCCCCCTCCCCCACCACAGAGCGCGTCTCGCAGCTTGTTTTTTCTTCAGCGCGAGGCGCGCACCTTTCTCGTCACAATGTCCCGCATTAACTTTAACAATGGTAGTGGCGCTTGCTCCCCCGTTCCACGCCTTGGCTACAGCTACTTAGGTCACGATTTACGGCAGATTCTCCTTACGGCAGCCGATCTATTTTTACCTTAACCAAGGCCATCTCCCCCAGCCAATATCCTGCTCTCCATACAAGGCGCCTTCAGAGCAACATTGGCGGTAGCTTGAGTCGAGAGCTCCTGCACGCGGGAGGGCTCGAGGCTCACCACAATCCAGTGCAGGGGGCCACCAAGACAACAGAGGCTGCTCTCACCTAGAGGTTGTGCCGCCAGAGACCATGCGGACCGCTCCTAACTCCAAGGAAGCTCCAGAACCACTGAGAGACCCGCAACTACACTGCACAAGCCTCCGGTGGTTCTGTCGTTCCGATTGTTAGTTCGCTCGGCTCATCTGTGTACTTTTCTCCCACCCCCTATGTCTTGCACTCACCCATGTGTGTTAATGCCCCTTCTTTGTTTTGTCGCCCTGCTCTCTTGCCTGTGTACTACTTTTCTCTCCATGCTGCCCATTTTGTATACTTCTCCCCGCTCTCTGTGTTGCTCCCGCTCTTGCCCCCTATGATGTGTTGATCCCGCTCTTGCTCCCTGTGTTGTGTTGCTTCCGCTCTTGCTCCCTGTGTTGGGTTGCTTCCGCTCTTGCTCCCTGTGTTGTGTTGCTTCCGCTCTTGCTCCCTGTGTTGTGTTGCTTCCGCTCTTGCTCCCTGTGTTGTGTTGCTTCCGCTCTTGCTCCCTGTGTTGTGTTGCTTCCGCTCTTGCTCCCTGTGTTGTGTTGCTTCCGCTCTTGCTCCCTGTGTTGTGTTGCTTTCGCTCTTGCTCCCTGTGTTGTGTTGCTTTCGCTCTTGCTCCCTGTGTTGTGTTGCTTTCGCTCTTGCTCCCTGTGTTGTGTTGCTTCCGCTCTTCCCCCCGTGTTGTGTTGCTTCCCCTCTTGTCCCCTGTGTTGGGTTGCTTCTGCTCCTGCCCCCTGTGTTGTGTTGCTTCCGCTCCTGCCCCCTGTGTTGTGTTGCTTCCTCTCTTGCCCCCAGTGTTGCTATCTGTGTTCCTCATCCTCCCTGTTGCTATTCATTGACCCCCTTTTCCGTGTTGCTTCCTTGTACCCACCCTCCATGCTACTTCCACCCTACCCACCTTCAGTGTTGCTTCCGCACTTGCCTTTTGTGTTTCTTCCTTCAACCCGGCATTCTATGTTGCTTTCTATGCTATAGTTTTTGATTCCCACCGCCTTTCCGTATTGCTGCATCGCTCGCGGGCACCCTTACAGCCCGCGATCGCGATCAGTTTCTGTTTTCATTTCACGCTTGCTTCCCCATCATTCTGTAGGATCTGCCTCATTAGTCCCCACAAAAGGACACTGCGTGAAGCGTTCTGGCTTGCTTTTAATCCGTCGCCTCTGAGGCCCGTAATCGATCTCATCATCTGTAATAGTATTCCAGCCAGAGGCAGCATTCTTTGCCCACTTCTGGACTGCGTTGGACCTTTCTTCTTACCAAGGCAGGGGCAGGAAAATGCTGCAAAAATCTGACCAGAATTGTTTCCACCGTGGGCGCTTGTAAAGAGCCCACTAGGTCCCGTTGGTTAGGAGCAGTGGGAATGGCAGTTAGCTCAGTATGTTCGGTGCATGCTACGGGGATCTGTGTGTAACACATCATTCTCAAATTCCAACGCTGGCACGGAAAATACATCCATTTCACACATTTTAATTTTATTTTGGATGTTTGAAAAAAGATTAATTCTGCCGTTGTTGCCGCCTCAAAGCACTTTTGGAAGATGGGCTATCAAAGGGGTTTATGAAAGAACAGAGGTGCTAAAAAAAACAAGCATTTGCAATGCAATAGGTCTCGCAATTACGCGAGTTTGACCTATTGACATTGCAAATAACAATGCCTTTTATTTTTGTTTTTGTTTTAAAAAAATAAAATGCATTGTCATTTACAATGCCAATAGCTTAACCCTACTCGCCCATAGCATCTACAACAAGCATTGGCATAGCCAATAGGTCTCGCCTTTGGGACCTTATAAGTGTTTAGCCATGCAACGGTTGGTTGATGTTGTTGCACCAAGAATATTGTGCTGCATAACTAAATACTTACAAGGTCCCAAAAGCGAGACCTATTGGCTATGCCAATGCTTGTTTATTTTTATTACAAATAAAGCATGCAAGGAGCTACGTGAATTCGATAAATAGGGGACACAATTGTGACTTCTTACCAGAAGCCAGATTAACCACTGCACTGTTGTTGGACATATATCCTGAAATCTTATCCTTTTCCCTCATCTTTGTGGTATATTTTGCATGTAGATACTACTTCCATTGTCAGGTGGTTCGAAGACAGCAGAATCAAAAACTAAAAATACATTTGCAGGTTAATGGTAAGTATAGTTAGAAATGTATATATTAACCTGGGCAACATTATTGTAATTGAACGCCTAAAACACTCTTTAGCAGCATTGCCAGTTTCAATAACAAGCATTGAAAATGCAATAGGTCTCGCATTTACATGAGTTTGAGCTATTGGCATTGTAAATGACAATGCCTTTTATTTATGTTTTGGTTTTTGAAACATAAATAAAACGCATTGTCATTTACAATGTCAATAGCTTAAACTTGTGTCAATGCGAGACCTATTGCATTGCAAATGCTTGTTGAAGTGTGGGATCCGTTGTAAAGAGGTGCCAATGTTGATGTATTATCTTGTTTCTTATTGCTTTTATAATGGAATGGTCTAACAAGTGCTAAATGATTGCTGGTGTTTTTTTTTGTGGGGGTCCAAGACAGTAGTGCGCTTCTCTTCTTTTATGGATCTTGATTTTAGCTTCTTGTAGTACTTATGATCAATTAAACCTTGATGAAAGCCTTTTTTCCATTGCTCTAAGTTAATTCTCAAAGATTCTATCGTCACTATAGTTTCTCCTGAGTCTTGACATCACACCCAAGGGAATAGTGGACATCTGAGACTTAGGATGGGAGCTAGGCACATGCCGAATAGAGTTACTTGCGGCTGTTTTGTGGTATAACGTAGAAGCAATGTGGTTGTGTATGTACAAAGTAACATCTAGGTATTCTACGGATTCCTTGCTGTGGGGGAAGGTAAAGTTCATGTTATGGGGTGTTTTTTTAAGTACTCGAAGCATCCTTCTAATTCCGTGATACTGCCTGTCTGTAACATGGTAATGTCATCTATGTTTCTGCACCAAGAAAACAATGTGTCCTGTGTAGAAAAGTGGGCAATGCTTCCAAAATGTGAATTGCTTAAAATCATTCCATGTACAGATTAACGCTGGCTTCAGAGCGTATATGTCACTTTACCTTTCTTGATCAACAGAAAAAGAGCTTCCAGAATTAATACCGAGCAAGGACCTTATGCTCTGCTCACCTAGCTGTGTCCTTGAGTACAACATTTGGTCGGACTGAAGTTGTGGGCTTCCACTGAAGGAGAGCTAGGATTGTACATTTAGGCTTGTGAAAAACGTGCGCTCAGTACAGCAGGGCTGTGTTGGTTATGGTGGCAAGCCAGTAGCCAAGACAAAATGTCTGATCTGTTTATTAAGAAAAGTTGCAATAAAGGCAGTAGGCCTGATAAGTTTATTTTGAAAATCACATGCTAATGTCCTTGGACATTTAAGAGAGGTATGTTATCACTTCATATTAAAGTCTACAGAGAGGTATTTTGTTTCATGAAATCTCTAACTGTAGTAGGCTAGGATTTTGATGTTGGTTACCCCCATGACAATGCAAAACACACAAGATGATGGACGGAATGCTGCACATTGGCAAACATTCACCCCCTGTCACAGATCTGGGTTTAATCCATCGTTATTTTGCTTCACCACGCCACCCCAGTTCAGACATAGCCATATGCACATCAGTCTTGACCCTGTGCCTCATGGGAACAGTCCAGACTGAACTGCCAAGCCATGTCTTCCCTGGACCGGAATCAAGCATCCTAGGACCGGTTTCAGGCTATCAGCCTTCATCAGCCAGGATAGCTTGACTCCAGTGGTGTAGTGAGCACGGGACCCACGTCTGGGCATACCCTTCCCACTTAGGGCGAAATGCAAAACACACAAGATGATGGACGGAATGCTGCACATTGGCAAACATTCACCCCCAGTCACAGATCTGGGTTTTATCCATCGTTATTTTGCTTCACCACGCCACCCCAGTTCAGACATAGCCATATGCAAATCAGTCTTGACCCTGTGCCTCATGGGAACAGTCCAGACCGAACTGCCAAGCCATGTCTTCCCTGGACCGGAATCAAGCATCCTAGGACCGGTTTCAGGCTATCCGCCTTCATCAGCCAGGATAGCTTGACTCCAGTGGCGTAGTGAGCACGGGACCCACGTCTGGGCATACCCTTCCCACTTAGGGCGAAATGCAAAACACACAAGATGATGGACGGAATGCTGCACATTGGCAAACATTCACCCCCAGTCACAGATCTGGGTTTAATCCATCGTTATTTTGCTTCACCACGCCACCCCAGTTCAGACATAGCCATATGCAAATCAGTCTTGACCCTGTGCCTCATGGGAACAGTCCAGACCGAACTGCCAAGGGACGGGTATGCCCAGACGTGGGTCCCGTGCTCTCCATGCCACTGGAATCAAGCTATCCTGGCTGAAGAGGGGTGAAACCCCGAAACCGGTCCTAGGATGCTGGTTTCCAGTCCCGGGAGGACCTGGCTTGGCAGTTCGGGCTGGACTGTTCCCATGAGGCACAGGGTCAAGACTGATTTGCATATGGCTGGGTTCAAACTGGAATGGCATGGTGAGCAAAAAAACGATGGATTTAGGCCCAAATCTCTGTACTGGGGTGAATGTATGATATTGTTCTGCATTCTGTCCATCAACTGTTGTTTTTGCATTTGTACCCCCATGACAAACCATGAGACTAGATTTGGACTGTTCTATTCCTTGTTAGGCCCTCTTAGGGGGGGTTAGTATTTTGCTTTGCCAAATATAATTGTTTATACATTTGTAATTGTATGCCTGATTGGTGCCTTGTGTGAAAGCTTGTGCTCAGTGCAGGAAGCCTGAGTTGATTATGGTGACGAGCCAATGATAAAGGCAGTAGGTCTTATTGGTTCACTGTGAAAAGTTGGGTCTGATGCCATAGGGTTGAGCTGGTTAATATGGAAAGTTATGACAAAGGCGTACGCCTAGCTTGTTTTTTGTGACAAGTTTTTGCCAATGCAAGTAGTTAATGAACAGCAGTGTATTACTGTGTGACAGTCTGTGAACTGGTATTTTGTTACAATAAATTTCAAATATCACCATAGTAGGCAAAGCTTTTGGTATTTGTTCCATGCTGACAAACCCTGGGGGTAGAAGAGTTTCCTTTTTAGGCCTTTTTGATGGGTTAATTATTGTTCGGACACCTGTAATACTATAACTATGCATCATAGTTGCCAGTTTATGCACACTTCAGTAGGCCTGTGCTGGTCATGGTGTCAAGCCATCTATATAGGCTATCAGCACTATTGGTTCTTTGGGGAACATGATGTCAGATTCCATAGGTTTAATTTGATTATTTTAAATGGGGAAGCAGCTTGGCCTGACTTCTTGTGAAAAGCAAGTGTTTAATGCAATAGGCTTTTAAGCGTGGTTGGTTACGCTATGTCAAAGCCTGTTGGCAGGTGTTTTGTTACATGGAATCTCACAGATAACCGTAGTAGGCAAGGGTTTTGCCGTTGAGACCCACTCAGACAGATCCTGGCGGTGTAGATTTGTACTGTGAAAATTCTATTAGACCCTTTCAAGAGGGATTTTATATTCTTTTGACAGCTGAAATCTTTACATATTTGCAGTTTTATTATGATATATCTAGTGGTTTTAGTGTTGATTACACCATTTAGTAAACCCTTGGGGTACAAGAGTTGCTAGAATCCTGTCGGAAAGCCCAGGATCGGGAATTCAAATTTTTTTTTAAAAAAAAATATATATATATACATGCATACATAGAGGGGCTTTGTGTCAGCTCTTTTGTTGTTGGCCTGTATTCGTGTCATTCACACTCTAATACCATCCACCCATGACAGAATGGGGCAATGGGTCAGCCCAATTCAGCTGTTGGCTTTCTTGCCCTGTGATTGGTATTTGTCTTATCATCTGCGCACATCTGCTTCAAAATTTGGGTGCTTCTGTGCCATAGCTGGTGGGCCATACTTTAGTTTTTCTTGTTCATTTAAGTTTCTTCATTCTTTCTCTTTTTTTTTTTTTTTTTTTTTTTTTTTTAGCATACTTCAGCTCCCTAAACAGTGCTTACAGATTGCTAGCTTACTTCTTATTTCATTTGCAGTGTGTCACATCGTGTGTGGCCTCTGCCACTAAACCAGACAACGGTCATGAAATGGTTTTGTCCATAGTTTATGTAGGAAACTGTTGTATAGGGTTTATTTTTATTTTTGCAGTTGTCCCTCCACTTTTTGCCCCCTTTGTAGCTACTAGGTGCTGGTTTTTGACTCTGGCAGTGCACCGAGGCCTGCTAACCAGACCTCGGTGCAAGTGCTCCTTCCCTAAAACAAAGTGATGTCTGATTGTTTCAGAATTGGCTAAGGACTTTAGCACCAACTTCACCAAACTCTGGATACTCTTCCCCAAAACCCTTTGAGGACTGCCCAGCACCTCAACAACTGGGAAAGATCTCCCTCGGAGTAGAGGAGCTGCTCCCCTGCACCTGCAGGCACTGCAAAGCATATACTGGTCCACTGTGATGCTAGTCATCGGTCTTACCGAAGGAGCAGCGTGATAGAAGAAAGGCCTTCATGCTCCAGGAGGTCAGATCCGTCTCCTTGCCAAGTTTTGGGACTCCAGGGGCTGCCCAGCAACAATACCCTCGGTACCAGAGCAGTTGCAGCACCCAAGATTTGGTGGTCGAGTCCGAACTCCAACAGCTCAAAGCAAGACCTACCGTCGAGTGACATCTGGATCCACCAGGCCAGCACTGAGAGTGGCCCAGCTGCCCTGTTTCCCCTCCTCACCAGGTCACCAAGACAGAGTGTGTCTCTGACCAACCGCGACCCGACTCCTCAAAGAACCCCTGCGACCGTTCCCCACAGCCAGAGTTCGAGGGATGCGACAATGCCAACGTGGTCTTGAGACCCTCAGGAGCTGAGCCCACCCTTGGGTTTGGCCATACCGGTCCCCCAGTCCCTGCTGCAGCCTCTTTCTGCTGCAGGAACCGAGAACTGTGAGTCTTCAGCAGCGCAACCCTGCCAGACAGAGCACCACTGCACACAAGCCCCCCAGCCCGAGTGGACTGATGGTGTCCCTGTGTGCCCAAGACCCTCAAGACTGGAGCCCCCCTATGGGTTCTATCAGAGTTGCCACCTCCACCCCCCCCCCGTGCCCTCTTGCAGACTTCTTTTGACAGGTACTGTTCCCCATTGACTTAAATGGGGCACCCAACGCCGAAAAGCACCTCTGCACCCAGATGCCCCATGGCCAACCGAGGTGACCTGTTTGTGCCACCATAGACCTTGCCCCATACTTGCATTAAGTCCTGAAGAACAGTCCTGTAAGTCGTTGCCAAGTGACAGAATGCAGTATATGTTTTCCTCCCATAGGATAATATTACCGCTTTAAAGATAGAATACAGTGCATATTCTAAGTCTTGAAAAATCACTATCTCGGAAAGTACTTGATTACGATGATCTTGGTGTCTAAATTCATATAAAAATCTGTTAATTATTTTTAATTGGTGTCGGATTTCTTTATTGAGGGTGTGTCTTCCTTACTGACTGTGTCTGCAATAAATGCTTAACACTATCCTCTGATGAGCCTTAACTGGCCGCCCACACTACCACAAAAGAGCATTTGGGATTATTTTAACCCCGGTAAACCAGTAAGAGTCTCCTGGACTCTCCGCACAGTGTACCTCATTTTGGTGCACTATATAGAGAGCCAGCTTCCTACAGTTGATCACTGTTTTACCATTACAAGCTGGCCGACACGTTGTTTCCTAATGTGGTGGCTATGCTAGATGTAGAAAGTTGGTCTACCTTACAAGGAGATGAGGTGGCCCAGCTTAGGATCCACTCGAATCAGGACAGAGTGCCAACTCTCCACAGAGATGGCACAATTGGTGTTGCCAACAAGACAAATGCTCCAGTAGTCCGCATTAAACTGACCAACTGGGGCAGGAGACCGAACATTCCTTTTGTTTATAGGGTAGAGGCTTTGAAGCCTTTCAGTGAAGGATGTGTGGAAGCTAGCAGCCAATAGGCCAGCTAGCACTAAGAAGCAGCCATGGCATTAAGCATGAACTTTTCATTTGGCCTCTGAATTCTGGTGAAAAATTGTCGCAACCCCAGGAACTTGAATAGCTGCACTTTTTAAGTGAACGCATACTCAATATCCCTCTAAAGGCCTTCTCTGTTCAGTCAGAAAATGGTACCCATGGAGCAAGAAAAAGGCACGTAGGACCTGATAGATTGGGGATGGAGGTCGGGGGCAAGCTGTTCCGAGTACCTTATCGCTAAGAGGGATCTGAAGCATCCGGCTGAGTAGCCCTGAGGGAGGAAGAGGTACTCACTTGTAATGCTGTAACAGGAACGGCGGGGAGTCCGAATTGTGGAATTAATTGTTGCCCACGGGAAAGTGTATAAAAAATATAAAACCAGTAATAGCAAAATGCAAAACACAAAAATTCGAAATATAAAAATAATAAAACTTTAACCAATATTAAATCACAAAGTTAGTACACACAATAAGAGACAAAATCACTTATCTTGGCTGAGCAGCTAGTAAAGAGGATGATCGGTTGATAAGGCAGATTTATTCAATATTCTCCTTCGTGAATGGGTGCAGTGTTGATGTCCTGCTGTGATTTTTATTTATTTTTTACTTATGGGGCATGTAGTCCTTATGTTTGTGTTGATGATTTTAATGTTTTAAAACTGGTTGCTGAGAAAAAGATGGCCTAAGGCCACCCTCAGGTTCCTTCATAGAATGTGTTTTACAGCATTTGTCAACCTCACATACACCAGTGCTGTGCGCCTTCTGTGCATTCAGTGTGTAAGGAATATTCCTTTCTAAAGAGTAGAATGCCCTTGCGCTCCTCTAAAAGAACTATGTCTTGCAGGAATTAAATGTTTGTAACACTTATGTCTTGAATACACGAACAGGCCTCCTTTATAAACTGCTCTGTTACTAAAACGCCCACCTCCGTTGAACAGGTTTGTACACAGGAGGAATGTGTCTAAAGTGATGACGTGCCTGGGTGCTTTTTTGAGTTCCTAAGTGCCACGAATTAGGGGTGCAGTGACCGGTGCATATGTTACAAGACACAAAGTGGAATTCGGCATCATGTTAATGTCTGATCGATTCATTGAATGCAAAAAAGAGACCTTTTCCCCTGTCCTCAAGGGACTTGGTCACTCTCTATGTAATTTCTTCCAGGAACATTTAGCAGACAAACTCGCTCTACCCTTACTCTAAAAGATACCGCCCCAGCATGAAGGTACAGATACCCCTGGTATCTCCCTAAACTGATGCTTGGTATTCACCTTCTGATACAATTCACGTACATTAGTTGCCTTGTATCAAAGAAGGCTGACCAACCTGCTGTTTTCACTCTATAAATTAAGAAGTCTGAGTGTAAGGTCATTGATTGGCTCAGAAGAACGAAGAAGCAACCTAACAAACTGAACCCTCTATCGAAGGATATTCAGTCTTTAATCTGTGTTACTCCCCGCACTCTTACCTTTCTCCTGATAATGGATCAGTCGGCACCACTGATGCCTGAACAGGTTTCTGTTTAACGAGTGCTTACATATGAGCCAGTAGTCCCCTGTTGAGGACTCTGCTTCTGCACTCACACAGAGAAGGACCAGTGCTCTGGGGCTGCTTGTTAAAGCGCTCTCGTTCACCGAAGACCCCAGTTGATGGTTCACCATGTGTTGTCGCTTTTGATGTGAGCTAGAAATTAATAACTGTTACTTGTTCGAGAGCAGGGTCTGCAGCACTCCTTTCTAGCCATGGATGTTGTTTCCATGGATGGTTGAGGTCTCTGCAGCTCGCCAGTGTGACTGATGCTTCAGCTGCTGTCCATATGCTTCCTGTATGTCTACTGATGGTCTCTTTTAAAGGATTTGTTCCTGTCTGGGGTTGAAAGCTGGCCATTTCCTTTGGGTGCGAGAACAGCCAGCATTTTGACTTGTGTTTTTTGGAGGGTGATGATGTAAAAATGTATCTGGTACTGGTGGGACAGCACATCTTAGCAATGTCGCTGCACTTTTTAGGGAAGAAGGCTGACTTCTGCAATACTATATTGACACTTGAGATCCTCAACAGGGCTTCAGTGCTAAAATGAAATTCTTCTAGTACTTCTCAGCAAGGCTGGATGACAAGTGGGGCTTTAATAGGATAACATCGGCACCCTTGAGCATGTCTCACTTGCTTTTAATGCCCTCAGGGAGCACATCCTGGTACAATCTCTCCCTTCTAAAGAAAGTGAAACCGTTTGTCTCAGAAAAGTGACTGCAGAGCTGCTGTTCAGCCCTCGTACCCTCGCATCGAAATAGTGGTAATGCCCTTCTCCATGGCCTCCAAGACTCCACACTGGCACCCCTTAAGGGCGTCTTACACAATGGAGCATGTCACATTTAAGGGACGGAATGATTATGATTACATCACCTCCCATCCTGATGGAAATGCATCATCTCCCCTTGCCAGACTGCACCATCTTCAAAACCAGCTGCATCATTCCCAAAGCCGGATAATCAAAGGGAGAATGGATCACTTGTACCTGTAATACCAGAGTCGGTGTGGTAACCAACTTAAAAACCCTCATTCACGTACAGGAGTGGTTGAGCGGTATATCTTGGTTCTCCGCTTCTCTCAGAACGTGAAAGCATCATCATTGGGTCTTTTTTGACAGTATGCTTTCCTCCACCTGGAGGTAGACCAACTAGTAGTATCAGTAGTGATCAGTGATAATGTGAACTGGAGTGAAGTGAGTTAAAATTGCTACCCGCTCCTTCCCCAAACAAACTTTATTCGGTAGGAGAGGCAGCAAGGTTAAAGATATGGCGGTGCACTTGTAGAAGTGTTACCGCTCTACAGCACCTTATTGTCCATGTGAAAGATCGACATGTTTCAGCCCTTTTGAACGCCCATGAGGGTCGTGGGGCTTTCTTCACTAAAAAGACCCAATGATGATGCTTTCACGTCCTAAGAGAAGCGGAGAACCAAGATATACCGCTCAACCACTCCTGTACGTGAATGAAGGTTTTTAAGTTGGTTATCACACCCGACCCTGGTATTACAGGTACAAGTGATCCATTCTCCGTTTGATTATCTACCTTTGACAGGAAGCCGAATGGATCTCAGCTTCTTCCTCCCTCCTATGATTATATAATACTCATTCCCAAAGCCATCACGACCACCCCCCCACCTCCCCCCTTATCTCGCAGGCTAGCTCAACATCTCTGGTAGATCACAGCACACCTGCAGCCAGGACATCATCAGACTGCAGACTAAGAAGTGTAAAAGAGGAAAAAAAGAAGGCACAAGATGCAGTGGCACTGGGGCCCGTGAGTGTGAAGGGCCCATCGCACTCAAACAAGTGACTGTGTATTTTATTACTCAACAATGGAATAAGGGCCCTTATTCCATTGTTGAGTAATAAAATACACAGCTCTTTCCTTGGGGCCCATCGCACACTTGCTACGCCATGGCAATAGGCCTTTTCCATCTATGTATCCAGGATCTGGAACAACATTTTCGTATTCATCAGGACCGCCCCCAACGCTGCTCCAATTTAGGAAAGAGTTGAAAACTTACCATTTTTAAAGAACACTACGTTTCAAAAATGCATTAACTGACAACAAAGCAGCTACCTATCCTATCACTCATTGACCCTGTCCAGAGCTCCTGCTGCCTTTTGGCTAGCTTGTACCAAAGAAAACCACATACATAGGGTTTAATTTCAGCCGGTGGTTGTATATGGGTCCCACCCGCACTCTTATATGGGGACCAGCACCTATTTTTCCTCATCAGACTTTGACCCAGAGCAAGAGAGAGAAAAACACAAACGGGGGAAAGAAAGGGGAAGAGAATCTATCAACATTTGTATAGTGCAGCACTGTCCCCCTAGGAGTATCTGGGTGCTGAGGCTGCCATGTCTCAGTCAAAGCCAGGTCTTGAGTTTCCTTCTAAAGTCTGCCAGGGAGGGTGCTGTTCGGAGGTGGAGGGGCAGGTCGTTCCAGGGTTTGGCTGCGATGATGGAAAAAGAGCGACCCCCGCTGCGACTGATGCGGTGTGTGTGTGTGTGTGTGTGTGTGCACGGGCAATTGTGGAGGAGCGCAGGTGTCTTGTGGGTAGGTGGATGTTCAGTCAATGGTTGATGTACGAGGGTCCTTGGTAATGTAGAGCGTTGCAGGTGTACTTGAGGATCTTGAAGTGGCATCTCTTCTGGATGGGGAGCCAGTGGAGCTTTCTGAGGTGTGGGGTGATGTGGGTCCGTTTGGGGGAGGTTCAAGTTGAGTCTGGCAGCCACATTCTGTATGGTCTGGAGTCTTCTGAGGAGCTGGGCGGAGATGCCGAGGGTGTTGCCGTAGTCGATGCAGCTGGTGAAGAGGGCCTAGCTGACGGTCTTTCTGGTGTTGACTGGAATTCATCTGAAGATTCTACGGAGCATGCGAAGGGAGTGGAAGCAGGAGGAGGCAACCGCGTAGACTTGAGTTCATGGTCAATTTGCTGTTAGATTATGCATAGGCTGTGTGCATGGTCTGTTGGTGTGGGTGTTGGTCCGAGTTCTGCTGGCCATCAGCTGTAGTTCAAGATGGATGTGTTCTTCCCAAAGATCAGTACTTCTGTCTTGCCGGAGTTGAGTTTGAGGCAGTTGTCTCTCATCCATTTGGATACATTGGTCATGGCGGTGCAGAAGTTGGTTTTGGTGTTGGAGGGGTTCTCAGTGAGCGAGAGGATGAGTTGGGTGTCGTATGCGTAGGAGATTTTGTTGAGGCTGTGGGCTCTAACGACGTCTGCGAGGTGGGTCATGTAGGTGTTGAGCAGGGTGGGGCTGAGGGATAATACCTGGGGTATGCCGCAAATGATGTTCTTGGGTTTGGAGGTGAAGGAGGCACCTGAATGCTCCATACGTCCTGTAAGGAAAGAGGCAATACACTTGAGGGCAGTTTGCTGTATGCCACTGTTGTAGGATCTGTCGGTGAGGTTGTGGTGGGAGACAGTGTCTAACTCGACAGAGGTCAAGGAGGATCAGGGCCACTGTTTAACCGCGATCGAAAGTTCTGATGTCTGTGGCAGCGATCGGTGTGGTCTCAGTGCTGTGGTTGGCACTGAATCATGATTGTCAGGTGTCAAGTAGGTCAGTGGTTCCCAAACTTTTGACTCCTGAGGACCCCCACTGAATCACTACTGGAAGCCAGGGACCCCCAAGCAATTTGTACGTTATAAATTTCGAAAATTACAACAGTAATTTGCAAAAAATACACAAACAAGTACACACCAAGCAAATACTCAAATTACTGAAGCTTTTATTATTTTATTTTGAAAAAATATGCAAAAATCAAAACATTTCAATGGGAAGCGGTGCTGCATCTCGGCGACTAACTCTTCAATGTTTGGTTTTATTTCGGAAAGTTGAATCCTCAGGTCTGATTCTACATTTTCCAAACGATTGCTGTATTTATTTTTTAGATACATAAGATCTGAGAAAGCTTTTTCACATAAATATGTGGTGGGAAAGGAAGTAAAACCTTAAGTGCTTTGTACGATAATTCAGGACAATCTGTTCGTACATGCAGCCAAAAATTGCCAGAGACATTTCCTTGAATTGAAGTTTAAGTGCACTATCTGTAGAGATTTCAATCAAACCATTTTCTTCAGATGCTGTCTGCCCCGTTAAATTGTCTATATCTACATTAAGAGGGTCTTTAATCCAGTTTTTGCTTTCATCTGGAAGTGGAAAGTACTGACAAACTGCACCGCATATCTTGGAGATGCCGGATAAAAATTTCCAAGACTTCGTTTGATAATTCATCATCAGCAGATTCCAAGAATGTCTTCAGGTTTTGAAAGGAATCAAAATTTCTTTGTGTTAAGCGACGAGCCCACAAGTCTAACTTTTTTATCATTGCCTCAATCTTGTCTTCAACATTGAAAATTGTGATACCTACTCCTTGCAAACTCAAATTGAGTGTATTTAAATGAGTGAACACGTCTGTCATATAAGCCAGCATGGCTAACCAAGTATAGTCATGGAAGCGCTCATCAAGTGCAAATGGAGATTCCAGTTCAGTGAAGAATACTCGGATTTCATCTCTTAATTCAAAAAGCCGAGACAAAACTCTACCACGAGACAGCCATCGGACATCTGTACGCAGCAAAAGCTGATGATGATCACTATCCATGGACTGACAAAGCTGCTCAAAAAGCCTTGAATTTAGTGACCTAGCTTTGATAAAATTTACAATTTTGACTGACTCATTCAAGACCTTTTTTAATTCCTCTGGCATCTTCTTAGTGGCTAATGCTTCTCGATGAATGCAACAATGCCATACAACTGAAGGGTTAATTTCCCTTATTCGTGCAACAAGTCCAGTTAGTCTCCCAGACATGGCACGCGCCCCATCTGTGCTGATTCCTATGCATTTGGACCACTGAATTCCATTTGATGACAGAAATTCATTGAAACTGCTGAAGACCTCTTCAGCAGTGGTATGTATCAAATAGCGCAGAACAGTAAATCTTCAATAATGTTCCCCTCAAACTTGTATCTAACATAACACAGGAGATGAGATTTATTTGCTACGTCCATACTTTCATCTACTTGTAGGCTATAATGCTGACTTTTACAAACTCTTTCAATCATCTGTTCTTTTATGTTATTTGAAATGTCATTCGCTTTTTTACTGTGTTGTTAGATAATGGAACCAAATTTAAATCTTTTGCTGCTTTTTCTCCAACGATTGCACTCGCCATGGCTTTAGCAGCAGGTACTATTAGTTCTTCAGCAATTGCATGAGGTTTTCCAGCTTTTGCTATGAGCATGGACACTTCATATGAAGCTTTGAGAGCATTTTCATTAACAGATCCTGTTGCAGTTTTTTAAATTATTTTTCTACTTTTTAGGAGCTCTTGCTCTTTATTCTTGAAGAATTCTGTGGATTTGGTTGCATGTTCTTTATGCTTGGTTTCCAAGTGTCTTTGTAATTTAGAAGGTTTCATGGCCTCATTTGACACAATTTCATAGCATAGCACGCATTGTGGTTGCTGTTCATGTTCTGAACCTGAACATGTGAAACCCAATGATAAATATTCACCATCGTACTTGCGACACTTCCTTTTCTTTTCACTTAACTCCCTTTGTTTTGAGCATGATGGCCCATCATTGATGTCTTCAGTGGATTTTCGCTTAAGGTTAAGCCAGCGATCCATCGTTATGTTTTTAGGATACCCACAGCTGACAAGTCTATTGAATCACATTTGGTTATGGAATCATTTTCTAGCAAAGCTATTCGGTAAAGCACGTAGTAGACCTTCACTACTTTACCTACTACAGGCTGCCCTCATCAGATGTTTCCAGACTACATATGCTTTGACGTTGAGAGATGAAGCAGCGCCTGTAAGAAGATTTTAGCACTGTATCCGCACTGCTTTCGAGGAAAAGACAGAGGACACTAGCAAATCATATGCATGGATATGACAATTTTATGTATGCGGCTTCAAGATAATTCCATTTGCTCAGTTTAATTAAACATAGCTCATTCATTGTGGAAGCAGTCCATTGTTGATTGCACAGAGAGGTTCGCACAATAGTATGGGAAAATATGAGCAGGGTTGGAGTTAAGCGAGAACACTTCGGAAAGTCACTTTGTCTGCTACACATTGGCCGTAACTGTGTTGAGGTTGAGATTAAATTCAAACCAGGATGTCACAGAAGTTTCCTATGTGGCTTGCTGGCAGCCATGGAACATGGCATGAGCAGCTGATGTGACACCGAGAATAGTTAAATGCATACAAATACATGGCAACATTTTGGAAGAGGAAAGTGGGTTATTTAAAAAATATACTTGGGAGAAAGCATTTCCTCCATTTACATCTATTGAAGAAGAGGCAATTTCAGGCGGGAGACAGCTTGAATCGGGTCTATTGGAATGTATGGATACAGGGGTGTATTTAGCAGTACAAGGCTTCTGATCTCAGCCATAGCAAACACAAGAAGATGATGGACGGAGTGCTGAAACTTTTCAGACACTCACCCCCAGTCACAGATCTGGGTTGAATCCATCATCGTTCTTTAGCTCACTTTGCCACCCCAGTTTGGACCCATTTGCATATGGCTGGGTCCAAACTGGAATGGCATGGTGAGCAAAAAAACGATGGATTTAGGCCCAGATCTCTGTACTGGGGTGAATGTATGACATTGTTCTGCATTCTGTCCATCAATTGTTGTTTTTGCCTCAGCCATAGCAGCACCTCTACGTTCTCATTTCAGAGCCTAGGAGGGGTGACCCTTCCTTGCACAAACTGGTTGAATGACTTTGCATTATTAGCTGGTTTTACTCTATTCACTGTTTAAGGAGGTTTAAAAATATTATACATTTATGAAGAATTTTAGCATGAAGTCATGCCCCACGAAGCAACATATAAATAGGCAGAATGTGAAAAAGTATGTAATATAAATATAAATTCTAACAAGGTAGTCAAGTGCACAAAGCGAGAAGTCCAGTGTATATAGAGCAAATTCAAGGAGTTCGTCATGGAAGTGTAAGAGATGGCAGGATGGTAACTGCACAGGAGGAATATTGTTTCAGCGAGATTATGATAAAATGGAACAAAGCTATTCCAATTATTTGCAATTCAACAAAGCCCTAGGGATGACAAGACTTCATTATTGGCACCATTGTATCAAGTTTTGCTACCATACTGGGAATACATATTTATAATATATAATAATTCCAATTTACCAAACACGAGCTTCTTAAAACACATCAGACCTCTCAGACAGCAACACTTTGACATTCATTTAGCCTCTGTCACAGTAATTACCATAAACACCTGTTAGACGTAATCTTTAGTCACAGCAGTACAACATTTTACCATCAAAGGGTGAGCAATGCATTGAAGGCATATTTCAGAGAGCCATCGCATGGCACCTGATACTACCCTCTCCTGTTAGGAAGTCCACTGCCTCTGTCCCCTGCCAACAACAAACCGCAAAGGCTACAAATAATAGCTTGATATGTCCGACTATGAAAGCTCGACAGCACATATACTTCAGGGGCTTATGGAAAGTGAGCAAACGGACAGCAGCGTGAAAACCCTACTGTTGATCCTGGCTGCATCTATTTTTACCCCCCTGTAACGGTAACTGACACTCTGAACATGTGCCTTTCCCCTGCAGCAGCCATAGACCCAAAAAGAACAAAATTCAGCCATGATGCACCATGTTCTTGCTCATGTCCTTGGGTGAGAAGCCACATCAGCAATGAAGCACTTTCATCTTCTTGAGATCAGACACCGATTCCGTGTAGTGCAGCATGCTAAGTTATTTTAAGTGCATTGGGCGGCAAAATGCTCTGGGGCTGGCCGCAAACTGCCGTGCGAGCGCGAATAATCAAATAAGCCAATCACCTTTCAGCCTGCACCTAAAGCTGAATGGTGATTGGCCAGATTTTGTTGTGGTCCCGCCACCCCTGCGCTGTCATTCACAGGGCTTGTAGCGCATGGGCGTTTCAGTATTGCTGACGGAAGGCACTCGAGTCCGGAGGACCCCCTGGGAATGTGTCACGGACCCCTGGGGGTCCGCGGACCACAGTTTGGGAAACGCTGAAGTAGGTGGTTATGCTCCAGGTATTCACTGAGCTGTTGGTTGATGGCCTTCTCGAGTACTTTGGCTGGGTAGGGGAGCAGGGAAATTGGTCGATAATTTTTGAGATCGCTGGGGTCGGCGGAGGCTTTCATTAGGAGGGATCTGACCACTGCGTGTTTCCATCTGTCTGGGAAAGTTGCTGTGTAGTAGGTTGTGGTGGTGATGCTGGTGAGTTCTGTGCCGATAGGGTTGGTTCCGAGGTTGTAGAGACTGGGGCCGGGGGTCGATGGGCGTCCTTGAGTTATTGAGGACATGATGGCTGTGGTTAGCGGGAACAGGTGGTGATCAATCGGCTGGTGTGCGCAGGTTGGTTGAGTTTGTTGAGAGTGGTGGGTTGGGGGTCGAAGTTGTTGTAGATGGTGGCAATCTTGCTGTGGAAATAGTCTGAGAGGGTGTCGCAGAGTTTTTGGGAGGGGTGGATGGTGTTCTCTGTGGCTGTTGGGTTGGAGAATTCTTTGACTATTTTTAAGAGTTCCTTTGTGTGGTTGGCCGCAGTATCAATGTGGGCTGTGATGGCTGCTTTTTTGGCTTCCTTAATGCGCCGGTGGTAGTTGCTAAGGGCAGCTTTGTGAGCAGCTCTTGCGGAGGGGTTCCTTGTGGCGCACCATTGTTTCTCGAGTTGGCAGCAGTTGCGTTTGGTGGTTCTGAGCTCTGGGGTGTACCAGCTGGCTTATTTTGAGGTTTTGTTGGTTTTTGGTGGTTTCAACTTTGCAACTCTGTCGGCCCATTTGGTGATCCATTCGGAGAAATTCTGGATGGCCTGGTTGAGGTCAGATGAAGCTTTGGGTTTGATGGAGCTGAAGGCCTATGTCCATTGCGTCTTGGTTACCTTGCCCCAGCTGCAGTGTGGGGAGCTGTGGTGCTTGGTGATGGTGTGCTGATGGCATAGTCGGTCCAGGTGAGTTCTGTGACGTGACTGAATTTGGTTCTGTCTCTGGAGGTGAAAATGGAGTCGAGCGTGTCTGGCTTTGTGCGTAGGTTTGGTGACCAGTGTGAGGCCAATGTTATTCAGGTTCTCCAGGAGGGTGGTGGAGTTGGCGTTGTTGACATAGAAATTGAGGTCGCCGAGTAGAACGTAGTGGTAGGAGTCCATGGCGATGAGGTTGGAGATGTCATTGCAGAAAGTCAGTCGGGGGGCCTGTAAACAAGGGTACCTCTAATCGTGGTCTTGGCGTCGGTCTGTAGTTGGAAATTGAGGTGTTCCATGAGAGGCGTGGGGTCAGCGTTGGTGATGGTCCAGCGGATGGTTTCCTTAAAAATGATGGCGATATCCCCGCCGTGTTTGATGCGGTTTCTGTGTATCATCTTGTAGCCATCGGGCGTTGCGGTGGTGATGTCTGGGTTTGAGGAGGGGTTGAGCTACGTTTTGGTTATGAAGGCAACATCGGGTATTTCCGTGGCATGTTTGCAGAGGGAGTGGGCACTGAGCAGGATGCATTAGAGCTGTGCCGGGTTGTCTGTGATCTTCGGGGTGGGAGGGGCATGGGCTTTAGTGCAGTCTGGCGGTCCTTTGCATGAGAAGCGGCAGTGGCAGCAGGTGAAGGGTCCTTTATTTGATTGCAGGGAGGACGTGCAACAGTTGTTGTTCCGGGTCTATGGCCAGGAGCTCCTTGGCGGTGTAGCAGCGGATGGCGGGAGGTTCAGGGGTGCTGGCTCTGGGCACGGACCATGGGGCGGATGGGTGCAGTCGGGCTTGCCTTTGGCGTGCCTCGAGAGACAGAAAAACAGTGACAACCAGGAATGAAAGAGTGAGATTAAGGGGCAGCGAGTGTATGGTGGTGGATGGAAGAGGGATGAGTTGGAATCAAGATTGCGCAGCCTCAGCATTCGGGACCTCTGACATTCGTTGGTGCTGGCCGCGGGATGTCTGAGCAAACCTTTGGGGCCCGGCCCTTCTTAAGCACTGCACCTAGATGCAAAATGGCACAAAAGCAGCACTTCTCAGCTTGGCAGTTATCGTTTTAATGGGGGCACATAATCTATATTTCAACAAGGAACAATGCCAATATTTCTCAGTTATATTTCTATAATGAATCGTCAAAGAACATTTTTCTAGTGGTAGGACAGGTAAGGTGATACAGAAAGGGAGGCGGGCCTCAAATGTTGATATTAAAGAAGTTAGAAAGTAGGTTCTCCTGAGGCATGAATTTGGCCACATTTGATCTCTGAATTCTCTTATGTGTTTTTATCCAGAAACCGTGACGAGCTCTTCATGTACGACTGCAGCGTTGCAGAGAAGAGACTTCCTGACGATAAAGAGTAAGTAGCTGGTTGGATGTAAGGCAGCCGGGAGTCTGTCCAAGGCCACCATCTTTCTCTGCTTCACACAGGGTACTTGAGGCCAGGCACTTTGGTTGTTGCTGTCCTTTGCCTGCCTTGTTTATAATGTCTCTGCTAGAAGAGTAAGTACTTGCCCCATCTTTCTGATCTCGAGAAATGTTTTGTTACTTACTATCCCTCTTTGTCATATTGATGTAACTGGCCAAGGAGCTGTTGGAGGATGTAAATTACAAAAACGGTGTCTTTGAAATCGGGTGTTCTTGGAAAAAATTTGTTTTGTGTTTTAATGGTGCAGTGGATGTGCGTGCTACCGCTGCAACCCACATATTGTTTTTCGGTAAGATATGTGATGCTCTTTATTATATAAATGTTTTGTTAGAAAATGTATTTTAACTGTACATATGTGAGGCGCTCTGCCGCCTTCGGGGTCCTTGTTTGTACTTGTATAAAACTTCAAAAATAAATGCATATGGTTGAGAAGTTTGCTGTGCATCTCTGCTGCTGAGCTAAGTAGGTGTCTTTTGTGTATCTCCGCTGCTGAGCTAAGTAGGTGTCTTTTGTGTATCTCCGCTGCTGAGCTAAGTAGGTGTCTTTTGTGTATCTCCGCTGCTGAGCTAAGTAGGTGTCTTTTGTGTATCTCCGCTGCTGAGCTAAGTAGGTGTCTTTTGTGTATCTCCGCTGCTGAGCTAAGTAGGTGTCTTTTGTGTATCTCCACTGTTGAGCTAAGTGGGTGTCTTTTGTGTATCTCCGCTTTTGAGTTGAGTGGATGTCCCTTGCGTATCTCTGCTGTTGAGTGGATGTCTCTTGCGTATCTCTGCTGTTGAGTGGATGTCTCTTGCGTATCTCTGCTGTTGAGTGGATGTCTCTTGCGTATTTCCGCTGCTGAGTTGCGTGGATGTCTCTTGTGTATCTCCGCAGTTGAGTGGGTATGCCTGCTGTAAAATGGATGCTTCATGTGTATTTCATGACATTTGATTCTTGAAAGCTCATTGGGCTGGGCTCCTGCACAAACTTCTGCATGTTCAAGATACAAATCAAATCAGGGCCAGCCCAGCCTTCCATCATTCACAGGGTGATCCTTAAATATTTCAGTTTGTGCTGTGTCATCATAAATTACTTTGAAAGGAGGAATGGGTAACTTGTCTCTTTTGGAGAAGTAGCAGCTGGAAATGTGTTTGTAAAGTCTGCAAATGTCGGCCACGTTTTGTTTTGTTTTAGTTTATTATGAGCAGCAAGATCATTTCAACAAGAAGTACTTTACTTGGTGACATGATCAGCGTACAAAAGATCATAAGTAGTTCACATGATAACCCTGTAGAATGTTCTGGACTTGATGCCAGGCATGTGATACCCATACTATATGTTAACACGGGTTAAGAGGAGATTGTGCGCAGAGTCAAGACTGAAGATTAATTACTACTGCTCTTTATATTGAGAAGGTGAGTTTCAAGGGCAGTTCTAAAGGTGGTGAATGCAGAGATAGAGCGCAGTTCACTTGGGAGGAAGTCCCAGTGGTGCAAACTGAATAGAGTGAATGAATTGAGCCGCGACACTACACAGGGAGGTGTAGGAGTGAGAGGACGATATTGGGTGTAGTGTCAGAGCAGCCACTTCAGTCAAACACCATTATTGGCTTTGAAGGCAAGAGCTGGTAGTTTCCGTGTACCTCAGTTTGTCCCCATCAGCCTTGTTGGTGATGGTATTGAGAAGTATGTGTGTGTGTGGGATATTATTGGGGGGTCCAGTAGTGAAATTTGGAACAATAAGAATGAGTGGATGGGGAGGTGTGGTAGTAGGCTGGTGCAGTAGTCTAACTTGAGAAAACCTGAGAAAAGATGGGGTTAGTGACACTGAATGATTGATAGCGGACCGAGTTAGATGGGTAGGCAGTGTGTTTCGTAAATAAATGCAGTATATTGTAGTCCTGATCTGTAGGTCAGCTCTTTAGGAAGAAGTTTATGCACCTTTTTTTCTTTGAAGGGAAGAGGCTTCGGCTGTGGCTGCAGGCAGTGATAAAATTCTGGCCTCCGCTTTCTCCTCCTCCGGCTCATACTTCGCTCTGACCGATGACAACAAGCGCCTGATCCTGTTCCGTACTGATCCTGTCTGGCAGTGTCTCAGTGTCCGGTGAGTCTTGAGTTGGGATGTGAGGGTGTTGATATGAGGATAGTCTGTGGGCCTGGGTTGTAATGGGTAAACGGAAATACTGTGTTTTATGTTGACCTACTACTGAACACATCACAGGAGGGTCACACATTGCCTATCATCCTTTAATTTGAGATTACAGTCCTGACAATGCACTGTTAACATTTTTAAAAAAAAGAAAAAAACAGCTGGCATTATATTGGTGGTACAATGCCTAAATGATGATTGTGATTTTGCGCTATGTAATGAGCGAAATTTGCTGTACGCTGGAGGTGAGCCTAGCAAAACCTTCAGCAGTTCCCTTATTCAAAGCCTCACTGGACCCTATTGTGAAAGGTTGTTTTGTCCTCTGTCTAGATTTTTCCCATAAGATTCAAGAGTGTAGCACTCAACTCGCCCCCTACCTGTCCCTCCTTTTTTTAATTTTTTTTTTTTTAACTAACACTGTAACACAAATTCTCTTGCGTGCCTCTTGGGAGAGCAGTCAAGTCCACCAGCAGTGATGCTCCTGTCTCACCCCTGTTAGGATGTGCATTCTAAGAGCCACTAATATATACTTTGTACAGACTGGTGCTGGCAAACCCACATGGCGGGCTCATCCCCAGCATGAACTGCCTCTGGTGACGAGAACCATGTTGCTGGTCTTAATTTGGAAAAGGTCATTCCGGTTTATGAGGATGAAGTTGCTGACTCGTCGTCTGGAGCTAGTAATGCAATGTGTAGTTAGTAGTAGTGATTGCACACGCACGGTCCCTTTTAGAGCACTACTGTGTCTGAGTGACCAGAGACAAATACTTGGTGAGTGTCTGGACTTCTCCAAGTCCAGCTTTGATGACTAAAAGTAAATTACAACTTTAAACTTTATCTTAAAAGCACAAGAAAAATAACTCTCCTACACATGGTAAGTATTTGAGCCGACATGGCCATATCCCATAATTGGCAAACTCGTCTGAAGATTAGGCCCTCCTACCTATTCCCCCTGCCCCCTCCCCTTCACCATTCTAGAGCAAAGGTCCCGTAGACCTGAAGACTGCTCCTGTCTTTCACCACATTATGAATTTCTAAGAATTCAATATTATTTTTAAAGTACGGAATATTTTCATGTTGGGTTTCTATTTCTTAAAATGGCCACTTTTGCATATTAGAAACCTAAATCTTTCCTGTAGTTAAGGGTCACATTCGGACTACAAAAGCTGTGCATAATTCTCAATCCTGCTTTTGTGGTCTTGGTGAGTCTCGCATACTGGGAGCATTGTACCCAGACACAGGTCCTGTGCTTGATTGATGTCCAGGCCTCAAGCTGTCCTTGACAATGAGGCCAAGAAGTTAGAAACATCCCTGCGGATGATTGTGCTCCCATGCGGAGGAGAAATGTCCTAGCATTTTGGGCTGGGTTTTTAGTGTGTTTCAGGACAGATGTGCATAAGTTAGTTCCACTGTAATGACACTTAAATGCTAAGGACAGTCTACCAAATTACCGCCCATAAAAATTCCCAGTTTTTTAAGGGTTCACACAAGCATTTCCGCCCATTCATTTTTGTTGTCTCTATAGCTTGTAGTGAACAAACAATTTCTCTGAAAGTATTAATTATGTGAATATAATGGTTTCCCGGTTTGTAGACCTGCACACCAATTTTCTTTAATGAGAGAGCAAATTTCTCTTTCTAAGAGTACTTGTGTGCAGAAGCCATTTTCACCACATATTTTAAAATTGATATAAGCTGTGCAAGCACTGTGCTGTTCACATTGACCCATCGGGATGACTGTGAATGTGTGCCCTTGTCGTCCTAGACATTTTGTTTCCCTGAGGGCACTTGTTGTTTGAGCCCCACTTTTCACAGATTTTAACGGGATAATCTGTGTAAGCATTGACTGTATTTGCGCAGGTTTTTGTCTGAGAACCTGTGCCAAACCCTTAATACCAGTACTTCCCAGGACTGCTGCCACTACATCAAATGCCCAGAAGAAGTTGGTTCCTACACCTAATACATACAAGGTGCTCCACAAAGAAGGCGAGAATAAAGTCTTTGAAAATGAATCTGACACCCTAGCCTGTAGTAGACCTTGCTTTCCAAAACTTTAAGCACAATAGAGAAGAAACTGGATTTGTTACTGGTTGCAAGCATCTTATAGTTTGATAAAGCATCAACGATTTCAACTGCTTTTTCTCCATAGCAGGAGGTTAACGTTGTTCAAACTGTGGCACTTCCTTTTTAGAAGGAGTACAATAGTTAAGGTTCAGAAGAGTTTATTCCACTGAATGCAGATGCACATTCTCCCTTAAGAGTAAGCCAGCTTTCTACATCTTGACCACCCCATTAGAAGCCTGATCGCTCAGTGGGACTTAAATCTTGCCTTTGTCTCTCTCTCTATTGGGTACAAACCATGTGAACCTATGTCTCTTTGTGACATGGTTATGCTAACCTGGAAACCTGCATTCCAGGTGACCACCCGCTCTGCCAGAAGGGCAGTTGAGCATCAAGCTGTTTCCCCAAAATTTCTAGTGTCTTCTTGAAAGACAAAGCGGTTGTCACTACAATTCCTTTATCCCAAAATTTTGAATTATCTTTTATTATAAATTTTGGCGAAGAGAGATTCTAGATAGAAGAAACCAATCCCCTTCTAGTTTCCAACTATTCTCATTACCTATGGTGTTTTTATCCCTTGTAGCGGTATGACTTAATTCACTATTGCCGTATGAATTGTCTGTGGTGTCTCATTGTATGGAATTTGAAGGATTTAGCTTCTCTGAGACTTTATGTTGATTCCACCAAAGCAAAGGCAAACTTGGTGCAGAAATGTGGGCTTCTCCTTATTCTTTTTGTAAGTCTTCTGTTATACCTTCCAGTGCAATCATTGCATGACAGTTGTGGGTATATCTGTAATTTATGGAAGTGTTTACACTACTTTAGAATGAGTGATGGTCTGGAAGGCTGTAGCTTTCAGCCAATAGCATCTGGGCAACTTATTTGCTTGAAGCCTGGATTGGCTTTTTCTTTCCCCATCCCCAAAACCTTCCCTTTGCGTCATTTGTTGTGAAATCAGATTTCTATTCAGTTTGAAAGCGAGAGAACTTCATAACACCCACCCATCAGGCCTTTTGTAAAGTGCAGTTTTGCATGTAGAAACAAATCATACGGTCTGTGTGGGTACAGTTTATGGTCGGAGCTGGGGCATGCAGAGGGATTTGCATGCTGAAGCTTCTTTAAAATCCAAAAGTGATTCCATATTTTCTGGCTCTGCCTGATGACGCAGGCATTGGTAAGATGAGTGGACGTCTGATCTTTGGCCAATCCTGAAGAAGGGTTAAGGATACTGGACTAAGAGGAGAAATTGAGAAGGAGACAGCGTGGATATTTGACTTTTTATTCATAGCACAACACTTACAACAATGTGAGGATGAGTTGTAGGCATCAGAGAGAATCTGTGATAATCTCGGTGGATGACTTGTTTGTAATATCCACCTATCATTTGCGCATCTCGTACAGATACAGGCTTTGATATTTTAGAAGGTGTTGGTTATATGGTTGTGGAACTAATCGGTCTGATTCTGCAAGCCAACCTAATGATTACATCCCCAAGAATAGAATCCAAAGTAATTCTAAAGCACACAACAGACACCTGGGCATTCGAGCACAGACTAATTCCACATGACCATAGGACCCGTGAACTGGATTAGAAAAGATAGGTCTTGAAAAGCTTCCTAAGAGTCAAACGGTTGCCCATTTTTCTAATAAATTTGCCATGTCATTTTGCCTCCTAATAGAAGAAGCTTCTTCCACCTGTTCCTACCTTCCGGATTTGAGCCACATTCACTTGCAGTTTCTCACCAGGTCAAGGTATTTGAGAATCATGTATTCCTTAATGTGAGATATATCCATATATATATCCTACTGGCGGTCGCCAGTAGGTAGTTATAGTTAGGACCCAAGTTTCTGTAGGAAAAGCGTTTTGTGTTTTGCCAGTAACTTTGGGGCCGCTTGATGAGTCTTCACGAAATGTTCACAAAACGTCCCCTCTATGGTTCAGCTGCTGTGCTGAAAGTTTTGGGGTAATCCATCAAGCCGGGGCTGAGAAAAAAGGCGGGTTCCCAAAAAGCATTTTTCCCATGTTATGTCTATGGGGATTTTTCATTTTATGAACATGACTACAGCCTGAACCGCTCAACGGAATTGCACAAAATTTGGCAGAAAGCTACATGTTGGTCTAGAAAACATGCTTTTTGTGATTTTGTGTAAATCCATTGAATAGTTTCTGAGATATTCAAGTTTAAAAAATATAAATATCTGGGAGCCCAACAGCCTACTGAAACCCTACTGAAATTTGATTGGCTGCCAACACTTCAACCAGGAATTGCTGGAAGCCATCTTGGGACTCATATACATGATAGCACCCCATTGAAATGCATTGTAGTGAATGGCACCAATAGACATGATAGTTCCCCATTGAAATGCATTGTAGTGAATGGCAGGTTTTGAGGGTCACAAAAAGGAGAACGTATAAACGGTGATAACAGAGTTTTGGTACAATATAAATCATTTGTTGATGTTACCATACACATTTTAGGATTTGTGGTGTGATGTAAGGTGATTTTAGCCTGTGGAAAAGCCTTCTGCTGGGATTTCAAGAATCATGTTTGAGAGAAAACCGTTTTCTCATGATTTCCCCATAGAGGTTATGGAAGGTGCTCCAGAAGCTAAAATTAGAGCATATTTGCTGTAAATTAACACTATCTT
Source organism: Calotriton arnoldi (assembly GCA_963921515.1). Lineage (NCBI taxonomy): Eukaryota > Metazoa > Chordata > Amphibia > Caudata > Salamandridae > Calotriton > Calotriton arnoldi. Next base: position 1,736,735 of record CAWUFW010000975.1, read on the forward strand.
TCTCAGCCATATGAAAATGAAGTCTGACATTCTTAGGCTGCTCCTGTTGGCAGTACATGATTTACTATCAGCTGATTCCCTTGTGTTCTACTGCCTCCTCCCAGATTGTTCTAAAGAACAAGTAGAGCGCTAACAGTTTTACTTATGACAAAACTATGGCACGCTTGAAGCCATATTGATTGAATCAAACTGAAAGAACTTAAAACATTTAATTTAAAAAGGAACAAAATGAGGGGGCTCAGTTTGTCATCGAAATTATGGTTAGTGCTCTAGAAAGAAACGTTAGGACACATTTTAAATGAGTTCTCAAATATCTTCCTCTTCTATTTCATTTAAATGAGGGGATAAATTGATGCATCCTGTTTGCCATTTTCACGTATGCAGCCTATGAAGAAGGGCGTGAGGCCCAAAATGCGTTGCCGATTATGTTCTGCCGTGCATTGTCTGGTATCGAAGTTGTTCCTTTGCTATTAAATTTTGTTGATAATGCACTTCAAAGTTTGGACAGCTCTTCTTGAATTTAACACCAATTGGCTCCATTACAGCACGCAACACTGCCGGTACAGGCGTTCAGGGTGGAACCAAGCTCTGCAACAATTTACCACCAAAAAGAAATTATACGCCGCACTACAGGAACATGAATTCATCAATGCTTTATTCCACCATCACCAAAGTGTTTCGACCACCGAGGTCTTGATCAAGACCTTGGTGGTCGAAACGCGTTAGTGATGGTGGAATAAAGCATTGACATTGACGAATGTCAAATTCCTGTAGTGCGCGTATAATTTCTTTTTGGTGGTTATATCTATCTATCTCTAAATTATTGATGGATGGAACCTCCAGACTTAATGTTTTTACAGGAACAGGATGTGACTATTGAAGGACTGTTCAATATGCATCCTACAGTGGACTTTGATAAACTCCTGGATACATTGTTTTGCATCACTTGAAGTGTTGAGTGAATCCATTGGAAATCTCAATATATATCGCATCAGGGTGGTGGTAGAAGCTTGGTGACCTACCGTTTCCTCAAGTTAAACTCTCGTATAATCCTGGGCATTTGGTATTAGTCAGACATGTGGACTTCTAATCTTTGGCCGCATGCTCAGTTCAATGTGCAGGTCCTCCCATCAATAGTTTGTGACCAAGGGGCCCTTTTAGACTCTGGTTTTAATAGGAACCCCAGATTTCCAGTGTCACATAAGGCTCTTTCTTTTAACTGCAAAGACTGAAACGCCTGATCCATTGTCTCTCCTTTTCTCTTAAGCTCATGGATGTAAACACATTTCTTGTCTCATCTAGACTTTGCTAATGGCGTTTATCTGAGAATCCTAGTGTTAACACATTTACTCAAGGTAAAGTGTAGGGATGACTAATCCGCTGACCCACGGTTGCCAGGTGAATAAAGCTTAAAAATTCCACATGATGCGTTCTAATATCCGACTGTGATTGCAGGTGTATATCCCAGTTGGGTAGTTGTGATCCTCTGAGTGAAAGTCTCCTGATGGTTCCTTCTCTCTAGAAGCTCAGACATGGTTGGATGTGCTTCGCTGCGCAAGCCTCACAACTCTAGAACAGTGTCACTGCTCAGAAGGCTAAATATCGTCGCCTGCACAAATTCAGGCAAATGAACAAGATAAGAAGAATTAAGCTTCTCTCAACAAATATTCTTCTCAGTCTACAATGATCAGATGCACTATGAGTAAATGTTCATACTCTACAATCGATCATAACTAGAAAATTCAGACAGTATTGTTTGTCTCTTCGCTGTGGCAGGTAAATAGATGAGGTAAATGTAATCATGGGAGCTCGATGTAGCCACAGCGTGGATTGGAATCTGGTGCACAGAGGCCCCTGGAACAGCTGAGCAACTGCTCTATAAGGCAGTGTGCTTCTTCACCTGGTGCTTGTGACACAAGTTAAATAATTGATGTTAGTAATGTTATCTTGCATATACATATCATTTATGCAAACACACAAACATTGTGGACAAGAGTTTCATGAAGAAAAAGCATGGAAAACTACACATCACGTTAATCTATCACACAGCAGCAGTCAGAGGTCATAATTCAATGAATAATAATATGAAATCCATGGCACTCTGATGCAGTGCTTTTAATCCTCGTGGGCAGCAGGCATGGCCATTGGTAGTTACATTTTTCTCTCTGCTCCTTGACTTTGAGATAGACCACCCAGATGTTGCCTTGGCTACTTCTTTGTTCTTTCTCGCTGCAGCCCTAACCTTTGGTTTCTCTTCCCACTGCAGGTTTGTGGTACGAAGGTGCACAGCTCTCACAGTGACTGCAGGTGAAGACCGGATTTTTGTGGCAGACAAATCAGGAGATGTCTATTCCTTCTTGATCACGGATCCCCATGCAAAGGGCCGGCTGGAGCTTGGACACCTCTCCATGCTGCTGCACCTGGTGAGTGTTATACCTGGTGTGCTCCTGTTTCCTTTGGTGGGGTCGGCATTGTCATGAGTCGTACTCTTTCTGTTTGTGTCTGATGTAAATGAACGCATGTACACAGGGCCAATCACTCTTCCTCAGACCCATATCTGGTAATCTGTGTTAATGTGCAGTGCTCTCCTTTCAGGATTGGGGGGATGAGGTCCCTTTATCTCCTGAGGGCCTCAGGACTAAAGTGGACTTCTCCCCCCCCCCCCAAGCAGTAGTGCCCCAGGACGCGTGTTTGCAGAGTGGTGGAGAAAGGGGGCGTGGCCTCTGACAATCTCTCAGCAATCCAGCTGTGTGGGACTTATTGGAGGTAGCAGAAGGACTAGTTAGCCCCAAGGACCCTCAGGAGCCAAGGGTACTTCATCCCCCATCTAATAGTGCGCCAGGAGGCGTGTTTGCAGAGTGGTAGAGAAAGGGGGCATGGCCTCCTACCAGGTCTCCGCAATCCTGCTGTATGGAACTTAATGGAGGTAACAGGAGGGGTAGTTGGTCCCCAAGGACGTCCTTGGGGGCCAACTACCTATCCTGTTATCTCCAATAAGTCCCACACAGCAGGGTTGCTAAGAGGTCTTTGGAGGCCACACACCCTTTCTTCAGGGAGAGGGGCTTTCTCAGCGCTGAATAAAAATGTTAAAGCCACTTAAATTTTTTTAAAAAGTCATGCATGTGGTGGCCAGTGAAGCGTGCGCCCTGGTAAATTACTAGCAGGATATAAAATAAGTAGTCCACAAAGGAATAGATAACAACCCACCGCAAAAGAAAACTGTAGTTGGTCGGTGCTCCTCTGCGTAAACGGAAATGATGTATCGGGAGCACCAGCCAATAAGGAGCCAGGAAAAAAGACCAACCCAGGACTAAGCCAATGGCAAGAAACAGGATTACGCTCTGTAGAGTGATTACAGTAGGTCTTCCAGACAGCGCATGCGCGCAGCCAAGGCTCAACCTAAAAACCATAGAAATTCACTGAACAAACCAAAGGTTACAGAGACATTATAGTTAGGCTCAGGTTTCACTCGTACAAAACCAGAGAAATTCAGCAGTTGTAGTTAGCTGAGCTAACTACTCGCGCCCCACAATGCACTGCTCACGACATCGCTCATGAAATCATCCACAGAATCTGACGTACCCAATCACAACCCAATATAACCTTTCATACCCTCACTCCAACTTCCACACTACCGTTCTCAAAACCATTGACACACCCATACCAGTACTTACACACCCACTCACTGATTCATAGGTCTACACACACATCTACTCAGTCACCCATGCAGCCACTCATAAACCAACTCAATCACTAATACAGCCACTGATATTTCCACTCATATAGCCATTCACACAGTCACCCATAGAGCTACGCACACACCTACTCACTCACCCATAGTCCATCACACAGCCACTTACTCACGTATACAGTTATACACACACACCCACTCACTTATTCATACAGATACTAACACATACTCACCTATACAGTCACTGATACAAGCACACACTCACCCATACAGCCACAATCACTTACTCACACAGTCACTCATATACTCAAACACTCACCTATACTGCTTTTCACATATGCAGTTACTCACCCATATACCACTGACACAACCATTCACTCACTGACACAGCCATACACACACTGTCACCCATACAGTCCCTCACAGACGCACTCGCTAACCTATACAGCTACTGACTCACCCACTCACTCATCCATGCAGGCAGTCACCCCCCCTCACCCCTCCACACACACTCATACACCCATACAGGTACTCAGACAACCACTCACGCACCCACTCACCAACCCATACAGCCATTTAGACACCAACTGACAGACTGATACAGACATTCACACAACCTAGTCACTCACACATACATTCACTGACACCTAATCACTCACTTATACTATCAGTCTTGCACCCAATGATTCATCAATACACCATTGATATCTATCTATCTATCGCCACTCCTACGGGAGAGAATTCAACAGAATTTTTTATTCAAAAAAACAGTGCACCCTTTCTCAATAAATTTATCAGTCCCTGACGCGTTTCGGTGACACTTCACCTTAATCATAGGGCGGGGCAAAAACAAACCACTGTTCTCACAATGTTGAATAAAAAAATTCTGATTTAAAACTGCAAATCCTTTCCCGAGGCCCACTGGAGGGCTGTAAACATTGTGAGAACAGTGGGGATGTTGTCACTTTGAACAAATACATGGACCCTACTGAGGGAATTATCGGCACTGCAACACCCAGCATGCTATTCACTGGAGAGTGCATGCTAGTGGAACAATACGTTTGCAGTGTGTTTTCCATGGTTTATTTTTGCCCCGCCCTATGATTAAGGTGAAGTGTCACCGAAACGTGTCAGGGACTGATAAATTTATTGAGAAAGGGATATAGGGAGATATATATATATAATTTATTTAACACTCAAACTTTTTTAAAACAGTCATGGGATGATGTCACCAGTGATGTCACTGACCATGTCATGAGTGATTTAATATGTGAGGTCATAAGCAGTGCATTCGTTATCTTGCCCGGTTGATATTGCGGGGGGGCGTTTTAGTATTATGTTTATGTGGAGTGTTCTTCCCAACTCTGCTTATCTTCTGCCATGGTGTCTCTTCCTATGTTCTTGTACGGTTGCGGCAGGGTTCTCCACAATGCTTCTGGTGTGTTGTCTTCTTCCTCACCTCGTGGCAGCCGGTCTCTTTTTCTTAAACAGACCGGTGGGCCAAGTCGGGGATCTTTCTTGGAATCTGTTCTCAGACCCCCCTTCGGGATGGTATTGCTTGGGTATCTCTTTCAAAGTAAGGAATCTGCGGCTAGACCTCTCCATCAGATGAATAAGTTACTTACCTTCTGTAATGCCTTATCTGATAGAGACTAGATCTAGCTGCAGATTCCTTACCGCCTCACACATCCTCCTGACTCTGCAAACTGATTATCCTTTTCTTACAGAACACCTCTATGCATTCTCATGCCTTTCATTGCTAACAATAAAATAATTTATATAAACGTTTTTCAATAAGAATCTTCTTTTTGGGCACACTGTTACCATAGCAGTTTCTATACGTGACTCCGAGTTTTAGCACGGAAAGTAGTCACAGAAGGAACTGGGGTCAGCACGTCGGGGGAGGGCTTATATGGACTCTGACGTCATATCCAGTGGACGACGACGTTACGGAGTCGCTCAACACACTCTACCGACGCGCAGAGGTTTTGCTGTAGAAAGGTTTCCAGATCCAGTCTGGCGCCTGGGGATAATTCAAAGGTAAGGAGTCTGCAACTAGATCTTGTATCTACCAGATAAGGCATTACCAAAGGTAAGTAACTTATTCGTCAGCATTAGGTCATGTTCAATAATACAGCTTTGCTAAAATAATGGTTTTCAAAGTCAGGACCTGAGGTGGTCTGGTAAGTGCTTATTGGTACCGCTTGAGGTAATATGTTATATCCTAGTATTTTGTATAGTTCATTTAACCATTAATAAGACCTCAACTGCTTTCTGTGTGTGCCCATAAGCTGCCACTCTCTTCTGTGTGGTTGGTAAACTGTGTGTTTCGTATTGTGGCCTTTGTGGGAAGAAATGTGATGTCGCCTGTGAAGTTAGGAGTTGCCTTCTGTTTAACTATTTTGTGGCAGACTTGCTCTTATACATGGCAGGAAGGTGTGGGAGAGAGCCGAATTCTCAGATACCATCATTATTTCTTATCTTGGCTATTGTATTGCAACATTTATACCTCTATGCGGGGCGCTGATGCACTTGCCTGAAAATAATTCATTTTATTCAGTGTGTTGGTTAGGTGTGGTCATTTTAGCCTGCTCTTCGTTAAGTATCAGTAGATGTTCTAGCATCCAGGATAATCTGCTGCAGGGCTAAACACTTATACGGTCCTAAAGGCGAGACCTATGGCTAAGCCAATGCTTGTTATTGAGTTTTCTCAGGGAAAGAACAAAGAAATGTGACCGTGGGTCTGCTCATTGCTACACAGTGTGTTCAATCCGATACAGCAGGTCGCAGACCAAGTCCCCCTCCTCCACACCACCCCAGGCAGAGACCCCCTACCCCCGATCAAAACCTCCTGATGGGTGGGGTGGGGGCGGGGGGGTCGCAAAGCAGGCAAGAGTAGGAAAGGCTCTCCCAACAGGCTAGGGAGAAGAGGGGCCGGGGAGAAAGACCATGAAAGAGTGAGGAGGTGGGAGAAATGGACCCGGTGTCGTAGGGTCTCAGACAGGGAGGATCCTTAGAGCAACTTTAAAACTTGCGGCTAAGTTTTGCTGCTGTACAGTGTTGTGGCAGTCCATACATATTAATCAATCAATCAGGAGTTTATAAAGCGCGCTACTCACCCGTGAGGGTCTCAAGGCGCTGGGGGGAGGGGGGGTGCAGCTCCGGATCAGTCGAAGAGCCAGGTCTTGAGGCTCTTCCTGAAGGTGTGCAGAGTGTAATACAGTCAGAATTCGAGTCCACAGTCATGCACAGCTTCTGCTTATCCCCTACCACACTAGCACTCTTCTGCCACTGTTCATGAGGATAAAATGCATGTTAAATCTTTTGTATGCAAAATGCTTAGTAGAAAGCTGAGGAGTGATAGGAAACGTGCTGGAAAGAGCCTGTACATTGTCCATTGGTGACCGTAGGAGAGGGGCGAGTTTGAAACTGGGAAAGCAGACCAGTACTTACCTGGCTGTCTTTTACATTTATTGGTCTTGGTCATCCTTGCCTGCTCTACTCCAGCACTTGCAGGTCTGCGTGAACCGTGGGATGTGTAGACCAGCTCGGTTTGCCGACAGCGTGCATGCTCTCATGGACCTTCTGAAACTGTTTAGATTCCCTCCTGAAGGCCCGTGTGGCCTGTTCGTTGTGGTGATCTGTTGTAAAGTTGGGGGCTTGGCAATGACCTGACTGACCATGGATCATACATCTACATATACTTACCTCCTTTATGTATCTATATACTTTCAATGTACTTTTGGATCTATATATTTATCACTTTCTTCTAATTTAGCATTTCCAAGGCACTACCCTAGTTCTCAGCCTATACTTATCTCAATATATCTTCTAGCCCAACCTTCTGACTCATCTCAAACTTCTTTCTACTACTCTTTCCAATGCACTACCCTATCTCTCATCCTATACATTTATCAATATATCCTCTACATCCACACTCTCATTTATCCCAAACCCCATACCACTACTATGATCCCCAAAATAACCCTTTCTAGACTCTCTCCTACTCTACCCTCCTTGCATCATCTGACACCTCTTTTACTATACCGATCCCCTAAAACAAACCTTTCTAAACTCTTCCCTGACTCCTCCCCTCCAAAACCCCCTTTTACTCATCCAAAAGCCTCACCCTACTGCTAAGACCTAAAAAAAAGAAATCCTTCACTTTTTTATCCCTCCACTATCTTTTTCAATCAAAATTAACAGACTAACATGTTCAATTCTCAAATTCCATTTTCAACTATACTAATTCACCACTAATCCTTTATGGGTTCCAGAGTAGCGTGCTACTCGCCAATAAAGCATCTCAACACCCCATCAGGGTTACAAGCGTTATATAAATGCAAACCTTTTCCCTTTCTACCCTCCCCAACCCTTCTCAATCCAAATAACTGACTAACATATCCACCACTAAAATTACTTTCATGTTTCACCATACTAATTCAACACTAATACTTATGGGTTCCAGAGTAGCGTGCTACTTGCGCTTCAAAACCCCATCAGGGGTAGCAAGCGCTATATAAATACAAACCTCTTTCCCTCTTCTATCCCGCCACCTACCCTTCTCTACCCAAATAACTGAATAACATATCCACTACTCAAATTACTTCATTTTTTACTATACTAATTTTCAACACAAATCCTTAATGGGTTCCGGAGTGGCGTGCTACTCGCCAGAAAAGCGCTTCAACACCCATCAGGGGTAACAAGTGCTATATGAATGCAAACCTTTCTTCCCTTTTTATCCCTCCGCTATCCTTCTCACTCCAAATAACTGACTAATATCCACCACTGAAACTACTTTCATATTTCACCATATTAATTCACCACTAATCCTTTATGGGCTTCCGGAGTAGTGTGCTTCAACACCCCATCAGGGGCAACAAGCGCTATATAAATACAAACCTTTTTTTCCTCCTCTATCCTTCTGCTATCATTCCAAATCCAAATAACTGACTAACCTATCCACCACTTAAAATGTACTTGCATGTTTCACTATACTAATTCAACACTAATCCTCTATGGGTCCCGGAGTAGCGTGCTATTTGCCGAAAAAGCGCTTCGACGCCTCGTCAGCGGTAGTAAGCGCTATATAAATGCAATTACAATACAATACAATACAATATGATTACCCCTCTGCTACTCCATCTTGTGGTTTGTTGGGAGAACAGTGATTCACAGTTTTTTTTAAATTTGGCACCAGCGAGGAGAAATATCCCCAATTACCAGTGGTACGAACCCAAAAAGTTTAAATTCTGTTGATACTTTAGGCTTTAGTCCTAGACTGACTGACGACCCCAAGATAATTCTGCCTCTGTGATTAGGTCCATATATTTCTAGTTGGAGACACACCCTGCTTTTGATACAGGTGTTGCTGAGCACAGGTGCAATTTGGTCTAATTGTTTGTTCCAAGTCATTTTCTGAGTCACTTTGTTCCAAGCTGTAATTCCAGACAAGCTTAAAACCCTATCTGGATGTTTATCCCTCGACAGCCTACATTGGGGTCCTTTCAATTATGGGAAATTTGACTTGTAGAAGTAGTTCCTATCTAACTTTGTATAAGTTTGCCTGTGACTGTGTGTTTAGCAACTTAAAAAGCTCTTTGTGAATATTAATATGTAGAAGTTGGCTCACTCGCATATACAATATTAGGGAACACGGATACAACAAGTGTTTTAACACTAGAGGAGCAGCAATACTGCGGGTCGGAATTAACACCGGAAGCAAAGCACAACGTTCTGCACTTGAAGCCCTGAAGAAGTCGTGGGATTTGATGCCCGATAAGCGACGAAACACGTGTTGGCTGAAAATGGTGGATCTACGATCACAAGAATAATAAAAGAAGCAGACACACCTGTCAACATTGACTGACTATTTTATGTTTTTGAGCGCGTGCTGGGTAATCTTGTGCTCTTTTTGTGATATATCAAGAATCTGATGTACTGTGTAAAGAGTCCAGGGGTTCCCTTACTAGTGGACAGGGCTTTCTACGCAATCTGCAGGTGCTCTATTAGGGGGTAGTGTGGTCGAGCAGCCTTGGGCTTAACACAGAGGAGTGCAAGACACTTGCAAATACACACAATGATCAATAAATGACACACACGACTCAAGAAGGAGATTCAAACCAATTTATAAAAACAGCAGGTACCTTTTATATATGTTTAGACATCAGAGAAAAATCGCTCAGGTAAGTACATTTTTAAATATAAATTCTTTTCACTTTATAAAGTGGACACTGCAATTTTCTGCAATGTCCTTCTATGGAAGGAAGAACAAGTTCTGCAAACAGGTACAGTACATCGCCTTACAGGATCAATCTCGAGGACTTAAGGTGAGAGGTGGGCAAGATCCAAGGCAGCACCAACAGTACACCACCAGTGGCAGAAGGACGGCTGGGTGCAAATCCGCATCAGCCCAATGCGTTTCAATGGGGATCGGTCACTGTAAAAGGAGGCTCCAGGCTCTGGCTAGGAAGCCAGTCAGGCTGAACCAGCTAGTGGGCTCCGGCCTTGCGATGCTCGAGGACAGGGGAACCCCTTCTTTAGGCTTTGGGTTTTTCCTTACCGGAGCAGTCGCGGTAGACTGGGTCTGCGTGCAGAGGCTGCATGCGATGTTGGGGAGTCCAGGAGGGGTGAAAGCACAATGAACTTGAGCTCTGGAGGGCTAGGGAACCTTGTTGGCACTGTTAGCCCACTTCAACTCGGGCTGGAGGCAACGGGTGCAGTGGCTGCTTCAGGTGTCTGGTTTTAGCGGTTCCGGAGGTCACAGAGTCGCCTTTTAGGAGTTCCTGCTGAACAGGTCCGCTGTTCATGGGGGGTCTTGAGTCTTTTTCCAAGGCAGGCAGTCCTTTCATGTTTTTGGAGTCACAGCTGCAGGATGAGTCGACTTTGGCACAGTTCTCGACAAGGGCTGCAGACATGCCGGCGGGGCTGTGGTCAAGTCAGGTGTTCCCTTCAGTCTTCTCTGCTTTTGTGGCTCTTCAGTGTCCTCTCTCTTCTTAGATCATCAGGATCTGCTTCTCTGGTGCTAGGGACTCCCCGAAATACTGAATTTAGGGGGAATGTAGGGTACTAGCAAATGGGCTACTGAGCCTTGGGGTCACTACGCCCCCTATATGACCTCTTCCTGTGGGTAGTAGCTTTTTCTCCTGTGAGGGGAGCCAGAATTGCATTCCCAAGGTGACCGCTCCTTTGAAGCTCGCGAGTCAAAGGATGCTAATCAGCAGGTCATCCTTTGGGAGGGGGTGTTACACCCTCTTCCTGGAAAGGCTATTGTTCCTGACCTGAGAGCAAAAGGCTCTCACCCTAGGAGGTCAGAAACTTGTCTTGGGTGGCAGGCTGGCAGAATCCAGTCAGCAAGCACACCTGAGGCTGATAGATTTTCAGGGGGCACCTCTAAGGTGCCCTCTAAGGGCATGATTTGATAAATCCCACATTGGCATCAGTGTGGGTTTATCAAGATTAGCTGTATGGTACCAAACATTCCTATTTGCAGTGAAGCCATCCTGTAGCTGGGGAGCCTGTTTTCACCAGTGTCCACTATATGGTTTAAGATGGCTTCCTTGGTCACTTGCACTGGCAGCAATAGAGCTGACCAGCACAGGGGCATATCTGCTCATGCAGATATGCCCTCACATATAATATGAAGCACCCTGACCTAGGGCTGTCAGGCCTGCTGTAGTTGTGACTTACAAATATCATATGCAGTGTTTGGGGACATGGCACACAGGGATGTGTGACAGGTCGTGTTTTCACTTTTAGCTGCACCAAGACACGCAGCCTGCAATGTCAGTCGTGCATGTGCTTGGTGAGGGGTCCTCTAGGCTGGCACAATTAAGCTGCAGCCCTTGGGGGCCCTCCTTTAGTTCCCCAGGCCCTAGGTACCATTTACCGGGGGCTTACAGTGGTAGCTAAAGGTTTTCCAATTGGGGAAACAATTGTACAGTTTTCAGGGAAAGTACACTGGTCCTGGGAACCTGGTTAGCCGAGACCCAGTACACCTCAGTCAAAGTTGCATTAAAAAAACAGGTAAAAAGTGTGGGGGAAGGGGACTACTGAAGAAAAAATCCTGTTTCCTGCAGTATTCCATTCCTGCAAGTATAGGTTTCATCTAGCTGCAGAACAGGCTCCACCTGCTAATACCAAAGCTCTCGCCACATCAAAGGAGGTATCCAATAGAAACACCACTTATTGTTAAATACCCCCTTGAGGTCAGAACACTCTGTACCATCTGGATCCTCTTTGAATAAAGCTTTGAACTCTGCACTTGGCGATATTGAGGTATGTGCCTTGTATATACCTGCACATAGCACCAAGTGGGATCCTGAAAATACTTCTTTGAGGCAGAATCCAGTTTCTTTTCCGCTGGGTCCTTTTTTAGGTCTCGCCTGAGCCAGCGCATGCGCTGCTCTGGCGAGAGTTTTAGTAAGCGGGTTCTGGAAGTGCAAACAGCAGTGGCTTTTGCTGGCGACCAGCTTGCGTTCACGCGAGCGTGCACGTGCGATCAGGCGCCATATGGCTTCCCTCGCCATCTGGACGCTCGCGATTACTTTCACTTTCATGGCCGCGCGGCCGTGTCAGTTTCACGGCCGCGCGGCCAATGCTTGTTATATGTGTGTTTCTGTATGTTGTTTTCAAGTCATTCTTTCTAGGATTAACACCTTGCTTTAAGAGTGCTTATTGCCAAGCTTCCCTTTCCTGCTTTCATCTTATCAAGAAGACATAATGAAAACCATTGAACCATAAATTATTGCCTCACCCCTTCCAATCGCCTGACGACCGCCATTCTCACCCTGCCGGGCAAAGCCAAATAAGCCATGCATATTTACAGTTCCTTTGAAAGGCAGAGCGAGGACTAGGACCTCTGTTCCGACTGAATCTGCATCCACAGAAAGGATGTTATAAGGCTCGAGCTCTGACAAGCGCTCCTCCGCCCCTCCCCCGCCGCGTTGCGCTGCTTTTGGCAGAATAAATGCCTAAAACATGACTCAAGTCGTTGCCCTGGTAAATGCTATATATGTATGTCGTCAGCGCTTTCAGTTTCTCAGACATGCCTGCTTCCTTCTACGTCTCTGTGCCTCAATGTCTGTCTGCATCTGTCTTTCTCGCAGACTCGCCCACCTTCTCGGTGCTGAATTTAGATTCGTAAAGGCTTCATGCAGTGGGTCTGCTGCTTTTGTTGCTGAACAAGACGTATTACCTGCTTGTTTAACTAATTTGACGAATTAGTGACCTTTGTGTTAGTAAACTTCATGCGTACTTTTAGCTTTTTGCGGAAGAACCACGTCTAATATCATTGTTTTGAAAATTAAGTTGTGATCCATGGCTTTGTAGCAGTTCTTTGTTTTGTTTTTCCTCTGTTCATCGCCCCTCCTCTTCTACGTCCATCCGCCTTTAGTTCCAATGCGACCACACACAGTATCGCAGCTGCCTGCTCATCTAACATGTCACCATTCAACCATTCATCCTCAGCAAATCAACCAGCGATTAACTCCATCTAGCCACCTATCCTTCCACCAGAACACCCCTACATAAATCTATCCATTCACCCGAGCCCGCTGTACTCTAACACAAGCATCATCTACATGTATAAACATACATCACTCTATATATTCACCCATCCATCCACTAACCCATTTATCGATCTGAGCCACCTACTCGCTAGCCCGGTTATTAGCTGCTATCATAGAACCTACATCCATACGTACATGAACCCACGTCGGCCACTTATTATTCAGCACGTCCTTTACAAACATCAATGTACCTTGATCCGTGCATTCATCCATCCGTCCTGTCGCCCGTCCATTCGTCCGTCCGTCCATCCATTCATTCATTCATCTATTCATCTATCCATCCATCATCCCACCTATTTACCAACCCGCCCACTACCCACTTCTACATAGATCCTTCCAGCCCACCACCAAACTACCCACCCATACATCCATCTTTAGAATGTCACAATGATAAAAGAGGGGTCCTGTACTCCCTAGGGCAGTTCAATTGATTCCCAAGAAAGGGTCTACAGGCCTGTGCTTTTGTGCAGTTTTATAGAGTGCAGAACATGAACCCAGGGGTCACAGCGTTTGAAATATAAAAAGTGTCCGAATAGATTTGTTTGTATTTTTTTAGAGAACAATATAGCCCAAGGCACTAGAGTGCTTCACAAACAAAACCAGACTACATTACAGATCTTTTATCATTTTAGGCACAGGGAGATTACGTGATTTGCCCAGACTCGCAGGATGTTGAGCTAAAGCCAGGATTTAAACCTGATTCCCCATCTCTAGACTCAGCAGCTGTAGACAGAAGGCAAAATCTCCCACTTTCAGGTTACTTTATGCCAAATATTGTGTAACAGTCAATCATCCCTAGAGTCTTACCTATTGAAACAGGCTGTACCTAAAACAAAATGAGGTCATGCCCAAAGGCAAATGTTTTATAGCCTTTTAATTATTTGGAAATTGCTTTAATGGAATAAATAATTTTCCTTGAAAGCAAGATTTGGGATTCGCAGAACCAAAGAGTGGAGCCATTAATCACATAAACATCAAGCAAACAACATACGTAACCAATAACAAGCCTTGGCATAGCCAATAGGTCTCGCTTTTGGGACCTTATAAGTATTTAGATATGCAACACAATATCTTTGGTGCAACAACATCAACTGTTGCATGGCTAAACACTTATAAGGTCCCAAAGGCGAGACCTATTGGCTATGCCAATGCTTGTTTTTTCTTCTTCTGCCATTGAAGATATTCCTGCTAGACTTGTAACTGCTTAATCAACACATACTGTATTGGGTAACTTGGATTTCATATACTCTTGTTAGAAATGTAACATGAAATATGATAATTAGTTTTATCAGTATTTTTCCATTCTTGCATGACTTTGTCTAGCGCACGCTGAGGAATGGGACTCCATGTTAGGGGTCTTCTGAATCTATCACAGTAATGTCCCTTCAGCTGTTACACGAGGTAAACAGTCTGCAAGGATATCCCTAGATATCCCTCTTTCATCAGCCATAAGGGCTATTTCTTCACTGTTGTCTGTCAATCAAGACATTCAAAGATAAACATAACATGCAATAGATAAACATAACCTGTACATGTAACATTGTCAGACATGGATACATCTGAATATAACTCTGAGGAGTTTTTTCCTGCAGAAGCAGACTTGTTTTTTTTAATGGAAGCCAAGGCCTCTAGGATAATTCTCCTCATCCTTTCTTCCTTTGCCATGCCTTGATCTTTCAGATGAGGAGATAAGAGGAACATGAGGATGGCAGCAAGACATGCCTCCTCTTTTCTGCATGCTATCCCATAGTCGAGCAAAACCAGTGACGGCCCTCAAATCCCGCTCCCTTTGTTTCCAGCAAGAAGCTTAATAATGGTCCCAATCCAGGTGTCTGTTTGCTTCCAGACCAACAAGACTCACAAACGAAGAATTCTCATCCAAAACGGAGAAAGAAACAGACTACAGTACTGGTTAAAGCCCTTTTTACTCCGCCACAAATCAAGTTTAAATGGCTGACAAATTTAACAATGAGATGTGTTAATAATGAAATTCCTCTATTGTCCACAGTGGATGTGAAAAGTTATACGGAAATGTAAGTTTAAGACTACATTGAGGCTTATAATGTTTTCGAGTGCCTTTGTGCAAGAGGGCGTCTGACGACTACCACAGAACCATACTAATCTCGTGCTGTGTGTTCTTCTCATCCAGTGCTTGGTCTTCAAATGGCATTTTTTTCTGGAAAGCTTAAAAGAGGGTGTCGACCACAGCCGGGTGTGCCAAACGACTCTGTATGATGTCAATCCAAAACAAACAATGCCCCCCACTTCAAACACAATGTTCGTATTATTTTATTTCTGGCAGCAAGTTTGGAAACATGACTAGCAAATTATTATTCGGGTGCCAGAGCAGCTTTGAGACTATTTGAGCTTGGGGAATGAGCGTAACATTCTGATCTCGTGGGAAGGACCTCTAATTTTGTTAACTGTGCGACTTCCCTCTATCTTTTTGTTAGGTGTGGGTAATCACATTTAAGTCTTGCACAAAGTGTTATTAAAGGTTCCTGTGAATACACTTTCATAAAATGCACAGTTCTGTCTTCTAGTGGACCCCAACGGCTCTTAAGTCTGAGGGAAACTATGCCTTCCCTGCACATGGTAGCAGGGAAAGCCTGAAGTCTTAAAGGTACACAGACGTTTTTCTGTGTCCTGCCTTTCTGCCCTTTCTTCCATTTTGAAAAAAGAAAGCTTTAGGGTAAACTAGTCTATTGCTTTTATACTATCCCTTTTTGGTTGTAGCTTATGTTTAAAAAAAAAAAAATGTGCCTTTATGTAGACAGATGTACATTCGATGTCTCTACTGGAAATGTGAAAGAGCAGGTATTCACTGTTGCAGAGTGGCTGCTTGCTACGCAGAAGTGCCATTACTGTTCAAATAAAAGAAGTGCAGGTACTCAAAAGCTGATAGGCAGAGCACACGTAAACAAAAGCAACAAAATCCCTTCTAAGTATTCTTAGATCGCATTCTTGTTCTCAGGCTGATCTTTTGACTGTCAATTCACTTAAGATTTCCATGCTGTAGAACTCGGATTACAAGTTAGTAAAGTTTCCTTCAAATACGTCACACAGCCTGGACTTGCAACTTCTTTGTAAAACTGAAGGTCTCAGATCCAACTTGGTCTCAGGAAGTAAATAGGGTTTTCTGCCTCTGATCCCAAAAACTCAGTATGGTTCTGGTGTAGTTAAAAATTCATCCTAATATCTGAAAGGCAATTCAATAATGCATACTTCCACTTGGATGTTTCCCAGTTGCACTATTGATGCCAAGCACTTCAGTGCATTACCCTTCTGACTCGAGCGTGCTCCTGAAGTTTTCACCACATTTCTTTTTGTAGTCAAAGGCCATTGCGAGTGAGGATGAGGCCCATGAGTTTGACTTTCCAGATGACAAACTCATGGCACATAAAAAAGAATTCCCTTCAAGTGTCCTTTAAGCCATTCATCTGTGTTTCCAGCAAGTTTTTACTGAAGAGGCCTGTCCTTGGCACACAAAGGGTCCCCACATGGGAAGTTGTTAGTGTATGAATAAACCTATGAGAACTTCGAGAGGTCAGCTGGCTTCAAATTCCTTCCTTTGGTGCCAGGAATAGCTGAAAATTCCCTCTTGCAGCTTAACGGCAACATTACCCTTCATCAAGTGAGAGGGCACTTGGCTGAAAAGGACGAGACACTTTGGAAAACCAAACAAGGTGGAGTTGTATGATTTTTTTTTTTATAGCAAAGAAAGGGTGAATGGAAAGACGTCTCAATGCTATGCCTCCAACACTCTTATAAGCTTGGGTTTCAAGGATTGAGTTACTACTCAAATCTTAATGTAAAGACCAAATGTTCATCCATGCTACTGAGAGGGAACCCACCCAAGAGTGGTCTGTATTATTTTCCTCCTCCCATTCACTCATCTGGTGGGCAGAAGTTCAAGGAGAAGACTCCAGGAATGTTTGTGGCACCAGAACGCGCTACACCTCTTTCGTTCTTGAGCATCCTAGTCTGTCCTGCCTTCTCAGTATCTACCAAGGTGATGTAACTTTGAGTAACGAACATAAAACACAAAATAAGACCTGAAAGAATGTTAAGCTGTTAAATTTAAAATAAAACATGAGCTGCAGTATAATTGTTTTTAAAAGTATAAAAATGCCTAATGTTCATTTACAAAAAAGCAGTAGGACTTCCCTATTGCCTTCCTATAGACTTTGCATCTTTTATCCATAATGTCAGTAAAGCGGGCTGCTTCCGAGGAATGGCAGAATCCGGATAAGCATGCACCTTGAAAGAGGAGGTCGGGTTTTGGGATCTCTTTCCATGTTGAGTGCCAAAGTAAGGGTGATTACCTCTAACTTAGTTAACTTTTTCCAATGTTAGGGACGTGTTATTTTAAGTCAATATAAACAGTGGTTTAGCACAAACTCGACCGTTGATTGTAGCACTTAATGGCTTTGAAAATGCATTGTAAAAATGTTCTTACTATCGCATGCAGCTTTTTGCTGGTGCAGGGACAAATCCCTGGTTCTCCTTTTCAATGATTTCCCCATTTTGCTCCTTGCATTATTTAGTTAAGACGCATTCAAATAGGTCCTGAATATTCAATTGAGCGCAGTAAAGACGGGCATTTTCATCTATGAGGTACCAATGCTTCGAAGTGATAATATTGTAAGTCCGATGAATGCCTGTTTTTGTAACTATGTAAATAAGTTTGTCGCTATGTGGCTAATTTTACAAAAGTGTGTGGTCTTTGTTTAATACGGACTCCCTTTTGGAGTTTTTCTTTTTTTAATCAATAATGAAGCAAGGAGTTTGTGATTGCATGTGTATTTTCCATGCTAGACTGTTCATGCTTTGCTATAGCTCCTGTGAAATGTCTCCTTTTACATCACAAAGACCTCTGTTTTCCTTTGATTTTGAACAGTGTTAGAAGTAACGCTCCTTGACACAATGGCACCTATTAGAAAAAGACTGCATGCTACAACATTGATTCAATATCATTGTGAGAAGTTGGCCTGGTATATGCTGTTCACTAATTAAAGTGGACACCTTGCACCAGGGCAAATCGACTCTTATGGTAGATAGGTTTAAGACAACCTTTTAAAGAAAGCTATCCTAGTGGTAGCTGTGGAGAGCAGCCTTCAGGCTAAGTCTTGAAGGAATGTAAAGCAGCTTGTTTTACCATATAATCTCTTGAATCACCAAATGAAAAGACACCACACAGGTATATATATCAAATATATATGTATTTATTTCTAAATAACTCTCTACTAATCTCTTTATGAGATTAGAAGACAAACATATGCACAAATCAACGTTTCACAATAAGTTAAGCACAAAATATGGCTGGGGCCCTAGGGGCGTACCAGACCATATACTAAGTAAGAGACTTAGGGACAACGACTTGCAGGGAGACAAGGCCTAGGGCCTTCAGAAGTGCAGGGGCCTCACGAAACCACCCAAGGCAGGTAAGTAAAGGACCCACGGGGGACGCGTGCAGTGTGGATACACAGGCGCGGATCGCCGTTAACTTCAATGGAGCAAGTCGCGGTTGGAAATAAAGAGTTTTAGGATACTTCGGGAGAACCTACAAGCAAGTCACTTACAGGGTAAGTAGTTCTAGGGCCCACACCCACAGGAGCACCGTAGTGCTGGAGTTACCTCACCCAGGGAAGCCGGGTGCACAGGTGTCCTTTGGTGTCGGGTCGCGGCGTCGTTTTCAATGGCGAACAAAGAAGACTTGCTGCTTGCGGGAGCTGAAGAAGTGTCCGGTGGAATCCAAGCCTGGATTCTGGAGAAGGATGACCTGAAAGCAGAGGGGACAGTGTTCAAAGTCACTTGGCAGTGACCCGGGGCAAGGAAGATGGATGCCCACCGTCGTCGGTCGCTTCAGGTCGGTTGCGGGTGCCTTGACTCTTCAGCCACGTGGTCCAGGAGGTGTCGACGACGACCAGGAGCTGGATTCGGTGGGTCCCTCGACGTCTGCAGCTGACTGCGGTGTCGGCAACTCGATTGGAGGCAACAAGCCTTGGCAGCAGCAAGTCTCGGGGAAATGAAGAAAAGTCGATGGCACAGACCAGCAAGGTCTGAGGGACTCACCCAGCGAGGGTAAGTCAGGGCAGGCCTGGAGCAACCAGGGGAGCCCTTTGGTTTCTTTAAGAAGTCTTCTGGGGACCCACAAGCCAGCGGGCAAGGGATCGCGAAGACACCTCGGGCGGAATCACTCAACAGGGGCCCACGGTCACTCGGGACGGTGTAGGCCTCTGATCTTCGGAGGGATTCCTGCTGGAGGTCGGGACCACACGTGGTCCAAAGCACAAGTTCGTAGAACGTTGTGAAGGGGTTGCACTCGACAATAGTGCACGGTACCCAGGGGTCGCGGTTCCTCGTTACTCGTGGGGTCCACTTGCCTCAGCTTCGCTGGGGACTCACGATGGCCTGGGAGAGGTCAGGAAATCCACTTCTTGGGCTGCAGGGACTTCGGACTCCGGCGGGAGCGGCGTAGTTTGCGACCGTCGTTGTCGTTTTTGGTGCCTGCCAAGCAGGGGAGTCACTCCTTGACTCCAAGGGAGATTCTTCTGTCTTCCAAAGGTAGTGGAACGTCGAAGGGCCAGGATTCTTCTGTAGAGCGTCGTCCAGGGGTTATCTGCTTTGCAATGGCAAGGTTCCCCCTCTTATACTAAAGAGGGGATGGACTAGCTCTATGACCCCACCTATGGGAGGGTCAAGGGGGGTGGCTACACCCACTTCCCTTTGTCCAGTTTCGCGCCAGAGCAGGGGCAGGTAGCCCCTGAGCTGGTTTGAACTGGCATATGCACAGAGGAGCCTTCTGCTCCCCCAGTGCAGGACTTCAAAGCACTCTAAGAGTGCACCCACCCAGCCCCAATACACTAAACCCTGTCTGGAAGGTGGTTACACCTCCCTGTGACAGGATGCCTATTGTTGGGCTTCCTCCACTGTGAGTTTCGGTCATCAGCAGGAGGGCAGCCCAGTGTCTGTGACTGGTGGCATCCATTTTGTGATGCCAGGGCTCTTTAGGATTCTACCGCGTTTCCACAGCAGGTACATGTCTGATCCCTCTAGAAGGGTGGAATGCTACCCCCGCCGCCAAGATTGGCGGGGGGTAGTATTCCAAGATGTTTGACACCAAACACGACATGTTTTGATGCAGCCATTCCAAAGTTAGCATTTACCGCGAGGATATAATGCACTTAAGAGTATATGGTTTAACCGCATCCACAAACAGCACCAGAGAATGGACTCTGAGAACTGCAGAGGGGCCCTGCTCATGCAGAGGCACCCCCTCACATAGAAGCCAAGCACCCTGCCCTCAGGATTGATAGGGCCTGCCTTAGGGGTGACTGATAGGTTTATATGTGTGTGCAGGAGAGATATAGGAAACCTATATCTCAGTGAGGGGTGCTAGCACCACCTCACCCAGGCTGCAGTAGCAGGCCTGTGGTGTCAGATTTAGACTGCTTCCCAGGGGTGGCATAACACATGCTGCAGCCCCTGGTAGGCCTGTGAAGTACCTATGCCCTTGGCACCTAAGGTACCATATACTAGGGACTCATAAGGCACCACAGTATCCAATCACTAGTGCACCTAGAGTGCACTCCATGTCGTTTAGAGAGAGCAGATAGACTGGGGCCCTGAATAGCAGGGTCCCAGTCCAACTAAGTCATACACCAGCAAAACACCAGGAAAAAAGTGGGGGCAACCATATAGTCAGATTCCACCTTCCTACAATCATAAAACCAAATGTGTTCCAAGAGCACCACGAGTCACAATTAAACAGAAATTATGTGAAACTAACAAAAGATTTATCGCAAGATGGTACTCCATTTTGAACACGTTTATTAGACCTCATTCTTCGCACAGTGGAAGAACTTACACATGTTGTTAAAGATTTAGAGCAGAAAATTATACAAATTATGTCTAAAATGTCCAGACTCATTGACAATACAGAATGGAATAGCACACTTAAAGTCAATAAAACAATTGAGGTGTACATATGAGAGATCAATGAAAAAATATAAAATTCGAAAGAGACATAATAGATTATAAATTGGATGAGGTGTACACCTGGATAGGAGTGTAGTCCTGTAGAAGAGAGAATACAAACTCACCAAAGTAACATCAGAAGAAAATATTATTTCAGATAAAGAACTGGCAGGCACCTCAAAAAACCAAATTGTGTTTGACAGACAAAATGTGGGTGTTGAAGTGCCACCTATTCAGAAAGGACTCTAATTCTTTGTCCATAATCCCGCCAACAAATGAGAGACCAGAAATTGAAATTTATGGTAGCGCTGCAGATTCTGGATCTTTCTGTGTTTTTCCTTGTGCAACTTGGAGGAACTTTGGTGCATACACTGGAGGTCTGGTTTGCAAATCGAAAGACAAAGCTTAATCAAGTGGTCTGCCGGTGGGTGAGCTTCCTGTTAGCATTGCTTGTTACTTGCTGCCCAGAAATGCAGAACTGAGTGATCGTGCACTTCTACTGTGAGATAGCTATTGGTAAAGAAATGCAGTTTGTCGTCCATGTCTATATAGGAATCCCTTGCTTCATTAGCCATGCGCAACGGTATGTCTGTGTGTATATTGTATTTCTGTAGTGCAAATCTAGCCAAAAGGCAGCGAATCACTATACGTGGTCAAAGGCAATCTGAAAGTCAACGAGTAATAGGAGAAGAAACTCAGTTGTTGCTGGGTACTGCATTGTGATTGTGTCATTTAAAGAGGTGATACTTAACACGAAGAGGAGGAGGCGAAAGCACCGGGGAGCCTTACCATCTCCCAGATGCAACAATTAACTAACCGAGGTAGCTCCCCTCTATTTTAATTGAATCAAAGATTCAAGTTCCAAAACCTGCTTACATAACCCTTGAGGTTGGAAACGGGTCCTCGCACACAAAACTTTGTGGTATGCTTCATCATTGGTGACTGTGTGTCCTGCAATTGTGGAGAGGATGTAGCCTTATGGTTAGAGCGGTTATCCTCGAAGGTGGGGAACCGGGTCCGAGTCTCGGCAATGACGCTCAACATCCTGTGATTCTGGGCAAATCACTTAATCTCCCCGCGCCTAACAAAAAAATGAATGTGTCCACCTGTTACGAAACTGGTGCCCATGTAAAGTGCTCTGATACCTGATATCTTTGGGTCTAGTTCACGCTATATAAAACTCTTTTAAAAAAAAAAAAACTAGGAGAGGACAAGGACAAAGAAAGAGGGGAGGAATTTTGGGAGTTATGTGGACCTTTCCACCACAAAAATAACTAAACATCAAATGAAGCTATTGTCTAAGGGAGTATCATTTGTCCCCATATATAAAACAAGCAAGTTTGAGATCGATGTTTCATTCTTCAATTCATGAGTTTGCTTGAAATATTTGTTTAGTAATTTAGAAACGAGCTTGCCAGATCCCAAAGAGTGTGTACAAAGGGTTTAAACCCAAAAGCACGTTCACGCCACCCATGTCTCACAAAACGCTGGTCAGTTTTGAAATACTGGTCAATAGTAATTTAGAGAAATTGAACTTTAACAAAAGGGATAATCATAACCACTTTAGTCAAAAAGGCTGGGGAGCATTACAGCAATTGTCTAACAACTAGAATATTTACTGATTGCTGACAAAAGAGGTTGTCTGCTGATAATGCACTCGGAGTATTGCAGAAGACAAGTGAACAAATAAGTGAATGACTCCAACATATAAATTAACTTGGAAGGCGATCCAACAATGGAATTTCCAGAGACCCTAGACTGAATATTGAAAAGAGCAGAGCAACTTGAATGGATTTCAGACAAGATGAAGCAGTTTTTGCAATCAAAACATCCTCAACAACCCAGACTTTATATCTTGCCAAAAGTTCATAAATATTTAACTGATTCTCCGTTTTGCCCCATTGTTTCTGGGTGTGGCTCAATTCATTAACCCATGGGCAAGTATTTTAATGAATTTTTTCTGATCGATAGTACAAAGCATGATATCATATTTGAAAGACTACAGATGTTTTATTAAGATTTCTATGGTGAATCTTTTTGAAATGCGCTATACATGTTTATTATACACCATTGTTGACAACGCGCTATGTACAGAGGCTGTAGAATGGGCATCACATCCGAGCCAGGTACTTTTTGGGGGAGAATTATTACATTTTTTTGCATCATGCTGTAGTTAGTTCAGTTGGAATGATGATTTCTACCTACAAAAGAATGGTACATCGCTGAGTCTTCCTGGTTCCTGCGGGTATGATGACATCTTTAATCTTTCAGCTAAATTTTGAGGAGGAACTTGCTTACAGTGACACAAGATGGACAGATGGGCAGATTATTTGTCTTTGATATATTGATGACATCTTTATGATTCGGTATGGTACACACTAGCTTTTAATACAGAATATCATGGAACTGAGTAACAAAAACTCACATTAAATGTTCTTGTTCATTTGGAAAACGGGATAATCTGTACCAAAGTCTTTCAAAAGCAGGCAGACAAGAAAAATGTATAATTTCAGTTTCCATCAAGATTTGTTAAAGAAAACCCCTATCTTACTTTCAGTTTACACATTCATAGGATCACTTCTGAACAAGAGCGATTTAGGGAAATTGAAAACGCCAGGAGATATAAAAAATAAAATTTAAAAAAAAGAGCATACCCCCATGAGATCATCACAGGAGCCATTGAAGGTGTTAATAGAAATACCAGACATAGATTATTGTCTGTGTCTAATTTAACCACCAAAGACACGTTTTACTTTTGTCTCCAGGTTTTCAAAAAGTAGCACAGTGCTACATAAAGAACAACCTATTTTCGCATAGCATCAGTGCAAGAACATCACGGAGATTGTCATCAAGAAACGAACATTTAAAAGAAATTGTAGAAGAACGAGTTGGCACTTTCTCCTATGACAGACTACATACACTGTAATAAAATATTTCCGGGTCATGCTGTTCTTCACCGACACAAGGCAACAAGATTAAATTCAGACATACAGGAGATTGCAACCCTTAAAATTGAAATCAATTCTTTAAAACACCCGTATAGCCTGTTAAATATTGGCAAAACAGAGAGAAAACTGAAGCTACTTGTTACGGAACACAAAAGCAATATCTGTAAACACCGCTCAATCAACAGTAGCTGTGCATTTTCAAGAGTTTAGACCTAATGTTACTCTTGAGATTTTCAAATCTTGGATATATTTGAATGTGTGGTTGGATTGAAACCCCCAAAGGAGAGTTGTAGACCAAATGTGTGACTGTTGCTGCAAATGTTCTCCTTACAGTGCCCTACGCACTTCATGGTTATTAGTTTTAGACATGATTGAGACACATGAGAGGACCAACTAATCCATCATGCAACACCTCTTCAATCTCTTCCCACACTGGAAAAGGTTGGAAGTTTACTCGAGGCAAAGGCAAGTGTAATGCTTATTCCAAGGTGGGAAAAGTGGGTGTAGGGAAAGTGAATTTGCAATCACTTAGCAGAGTTTTGCTTTAGAAAATTTAATTTACAGAAGTTTGCTTTGAGTTCAGTTTCGGGCCGCTTCTGTAAATTGTAGTGAATTCCTGTAAGTTGTATGTACCAATGGAAGTACATATGTCTGTTGGTGCATTTTTCTGACTGTTTTATTTTAAGGATCAGATCCCTAATTTATTTCTTTACCTTTACCATAATGTCGTCTGTCGTGATTTTACACTGATTCCCCATTAGTCCTGGTTTGTTTATATTGTCATGCATCGAACACGATTTACTAAATGATCCCTCAGAGAAATTGTATTTAAAGCTGTGCAGTAGTTTAGCAAAATGTTTTTACTTTGGAAATGGTTTGTGTGGAGTTATTTTTTTAAAGCAAACAATCACTGACCGTTCAATTATGCTGATATGTGTTTGACTATAATTAGGAAGCATTCTAGGAGTATTATAAATAGCTTCAATGTGTACGTGGTTTTTATACTGGAACCCCTGTCGGTATTGCAAGCTGGGCTCACTGCATTTGCTTAGAGCGCTGGTGCTAATAGGAAAGACTTTAGTATTAATGAATCATATGTGCAAGTTTGAACAACGTACATGTGGATTCAAATCTTGCCATTAGTGGCAATCAACCTCTCAATGATCCATACTGTGGTACTGTAAACTGGCAGCTAAGTGGTTTGTGCTGCAGGGGTTGGGCCTACTTGTCCAGTGGACAAAGTAATCATGAAATCTAGAGCTCTTTGTCCCCAAACAATATGTCCTAGGCAAAGGGAGATAAAAATTCTGCACCCTTGTTAGGGTCTGAGCATGAGATGCATGGATTGTGATTCAGTTTCTGATTATATTGTCTTAACATGTAGGTGTATCCTCGGGTGCTGGTTCTGCCTCCGCCTCCCTATGCATCCTGGGAAGATTTGTGTTCCAACTTCAGTGAAACAGAATCTAGAATCATAATGTTCTTTTTAACCATCCTACCTCACTCCCCTCATTCATTCCAAAGGTGTTTTTGGCGGGGCGCATCGAAACTAGGAGTAATTGGCTCTGCATTTTATTATTTAATTGGCAGAGTATTGTCTTTTTTTTTTTTAGGCTATAAGCCCGGATGACAAATACATCATCACTGCTGACCGAGATGAGAAGATCCGCGCCAGTCTCCTCGTAGCTCCACATAACATTGTGTCTTTCTGCCTTGGGCATACTGAGTAAGTTATGGACACTCCATTACTATTAGGTATTTTACGTATCATGGCTTGGACTTGCAATAATCCTGGTATGAAAAGGGAAGTCATTCCCATTCTAAATCATTTTCTTTACTAAGTGCAGACTTCAGAACTGGCACTTGGACCTGTTCTGGGATCCACGCGGGTTTATGTGAGGATTATTCAATTAAGGGTTGGGTTTATATGTTTTACATCATTGGTGGGATAACTGTTGTAATAGTCGTAATTGTAAATTGCATATAGCTTTTTATAATTTGCTAATGCATCCGCTGGGAGTTATGAAGACAAGAACATAACCTTGCATAAGCTGACAAGAAGCAATGGCTGGCATAAGAGTTGTGCCCTTGTAACAATTTTGTCTCTTCATGAATGCTTTTCCTGCGTGCATCAAATAATCCAGATTGTTTTAATCCTGAGGTCAAAGGTCGGGTGGCTTGTCCATTAATGTACACATTTGACACTGCTTTGAGTCAGCTCTGACAAGTCTCCAGGACCAGGTGGTGTTTCATACATTTAGAAGCAGTAACCATCTTATGTTAACAGATCTGGATATAGCACACGTTCACCAATAGTTTGGGGCGCTATGCAGCTAAAGCCACGGTCATGGTCCTGATTTGGTGCCAGCGTAAAAAGCACATTTAAATAGTATTACAGTGGAAAGTTAACGGAGCCAGTTAGATCATTCACTACCCAAGGTCGGACTTTGCGTGCAGGAAATTGGGATGTGACATTTTAGCTCTGGGTCTTGTTCAAAGTTGACAACAATGAAGATGATCAGTAAATTTGGCCATATGTATGGTGGTTACTCGTTTGCCCCGAATCTTGGAGCCTATGTTGGATGCCCATAACAATTGCAGCTGAATTGTGGAGGTAGACGTCCAGTTTGATTACAGATTAAACTGAAGGCAAATGTGGCAATGAAGTCCATCAATAGAGAACTTGCATCGTTAGCTCTTTGTGGTTGTGCTTTGAACAGCAATCCTTCCGGTTATTTACAACATATACATTGAGCAAGGAAACCTCCATCACTGCTTGTGTGTATCTTCAGGGACAAGAAGCAGAAGGTAGGGGCACGACATTTCAAATGCGGGAACATTTATTGGCAGTTTTCTTTAAATGGGGCATTCAAATGGATTTTTTTTTTCTTTCAGATTCCACCACTGCTATTTAAACAAGCATTTGCAATGCAATAGGTTTCGCATTAGTGAACCTTTGAGCTATTGGCGTTGCAAATGTGTTTGTTTAAAAAAAAAAAATATATATATATATATATATATATATATATATCTATCCCAACAGTAGCACAAGTAATAAACAAAAATTCCACTAAGCAAGAAAAGGGTGCAGTACCACAGGCTGTTACTGGGTATCCCTGTGGAGTTGTAAAGGGCCCTTTATTAGCCACCTAAGGTACTCCACCCTTAATACAATTATAAATAGAAAAATCGCAGCTGAGCATACGTTTCCATTTGTTTTTTATTGGAAGTGATAATTTTGCTAGCTTGTGTTTTAAAAAAGCACCATTTAAATAAACAACAATGGTGCATTTTTAAAGCTCAAGTGAACAAAAATCTCACTTCCAATAAAAATTAATGGAAACTCATCACAAACTACAATATTTCTCTTTATAATTGCATTAAGGGTGCAGTATCTTATGGGGCTAATAGAGGTCCCTTTACAACTCCACAGGGTCACCTAGTAACAGCATGTGGTACTGCACCCTTTCCTTCCTTTGTGGAATATCTTTTAGTACTTATGCTACTGTTGGGATATTTTGTTACCAAAAACATAAAATAAAAAACATCATATGCAATGCCGATAGCTCAAAGTTTCACTAATGCGAGACCTATTGCATTGCAAATGCTTGTTTATCTTGCAAACACAATCTGCAGAAAGCTGTAAAGACCTGCTTTAAATTGGATATCTGTCTCGACTGGGTGCGCTAGCTTGCTTTCCTGTCGGTCTTTCCTTGAGTCTCCCATGTGAGTCATCTCTGGAAAAGACAGAAGCAGATGTGGTAGATGGAATATGAAAGAGTGATCTTTAAAAACAAAAAAAACAGATTCCCATTTATACACCCCACAAACTATACGTATTTTCAGAATGGAAAAACAATTATAAATCTTACATTGGCAAGAAAATTGTTTTTAAGGGTTTCAGTATCCAATATGGTGTTTCTACAGAAAACATTAAGTGGTATGACTGAAAGAGCAGTGAAAATAGATTGAATCACTATTGATCCAGTATTGGTTTGAAAAATCCACAATGTATCCTGGAGAGACATTTCTTAGGAGTTGGAGTCACAGGTTTTTTGGGACACGACAGGAGTCTTTTCAGAGGTGCAAATATACCAAGTAGAAGAGGTTAAGACTGAATAAAGTGTGAAGAATGATCACTTGATTGTTACATACTTAGAAGCATACACTCTGGATTAAAAGCAGCAGTCTAGTAGCCTGTGATGGGATGTTTTTCAATGTAGAACTATGTATGTGTGCATCGCTTTATTTTACAGTTATGCAGTTTTAATGTGCATGCATCATGGATATTTTCTCTTCCAGGGGATCCTCATCAATAGTCATAAGCACTGAATATTCCTGCCCATGCGCAGGGTCCCGGGAGTACATTAAAAATATATATATATATAAACTCATAAATATACAGCTCTATATATATACATGTATATTATTTTTCCACAAATCAATGCAGCCATCAAGAAAAACAAAGCTAACTAATGCTTCTCTTTTTAATTCTTTAATACACACACATAGGAAGAAAAAACAGGAGGACAAAGAGACACCTGATCTCTCTTTAATGAACTGCAGAAGCTGCAATGTAACATAGCAGGCATTGTTAGCCCATAGGCTGCATTGGAACCATAACATCATAGAAAATGAAAGAAAACTGGCACTGTGCCTTTAAGGCAGCCATGACCCCCAGCTTCCCATCATGCCTCAGGGGTGACCGGTCCGTTCTTTCCAGCTCCTTCAGTCAGGACCATGGAGTTTCAGCTCTGAATGTTTTTAGCTTTTTGTCAAAAGTTTCCTCTAAAAAACTGATTAGTTCCTGTTCACTCGACATCTTTCTCCTGTTGAAGTGAAGAGGTACCATTTTCTGACAGAATGTTTTACTTTTTCTGTCAAAATATGCCTTCTCTTTTTGATCCATGCCGCTCTCGTGGCAAGAAGGCCAAAACAGATTCTCACTCTGTTTGTTTCCTCTGTCTCCCTGAGACACATTCTCCTGAGACCCCAGGCATACTCTCAAGGAGAGAGAGAGGGGATTCGTCTTTATGGCTGCTAAGAAAAGCAGAACTCTGTTACTTCCAGAGGAAGATGTCCATTCTTAGACATTGTAAGTGCAGTGCTGCCATTAAGAGTATATGGTGCTGGGAGTTTGTCATTACGAACTCCACAGTACCATAATGGCTTTACTGAAAACTGGGAAGTTTGGTATCAAACTTCTCAGCACATTAAACCGACAGTGATGCCAGTGTAGGATTTAATGAAAAATGCAATCGGAGGGCATCTTAGAGATGCCCCCTGAAAAACGATCTAACACTAGTGTCCAGGCTGAGTGGCTGCTCGCCATCTGCCACCACCAGCCATGTTTCTTGACCCCTGGGTCGAGAACCTGCTGCTCTCGGGGGTCTGAAACAATTCACATCCTGGGACGAGGTGCCAAGCCTCCTCCCCCAGGATGGGCAGGGTCCACGAAGGGGAAGCTTCAAAGGCTTGCGCCATTGTGAGCTACCCCAGGCCTTTGCTGCTTCCAGCAACTGGCCCCCACCGGTTCTGACCCCCACTTTGGGCAGGAGAATCAGCGGGAAAACCAAGTGAGGAAGGGAGGTGTGCCCACCTTTGCCATCCCCACCCCTCAGGTGGGGGAGGCGAGGTGAAGCACAAATCTCAGTCCCTGCCATCTTGCAGATGGGGGGACCCAGCCTACCAGAGAGAGGCATATAGCCCCCTCCCGATGGAGCGTGGCGTAATAGGGGGTGGTCATCGGTCAGTGGCCATTGGTCCCAACCTTTACTTACCTGTAATGCCCCTAAATCTAGTATTTAGGGGCAACCCTGAACTTTGCCTCCGCAGACAAGAACCGACCAAGAAGGAGAAAAGGACCGAAGAAGCCGTGCTGAAACTAAGAGGAGGAGTACACCCACTAACTTGGCCCCAGCCCTACCGGCCTGTCCCCACCTTGAACCTGCTCCAGCGTAATCCTGGTGTGTCCTGCAGCCAGCAGCCTCAAGAACCCGAAGGTCCTGCCCTGCCTTCCAAATCCAAGACTTTGTCTTCCGTGAGCACCGTATTTGCTCACCCATCGACTCTGGCCCCAGCCAAAACTGTGAGTCTGCACCACTCTGCACCCGATGCCTACGGCCTGAGTTCGAGTGGCCCAACACCACGAGGCGGTCTCCCCGGCAATCTTGACCTGAGATCTGGTTATCTCTGACCTGCCTTGAATCTCCAAGCGAAGCCTGCAGCCCCTTTCTCAAGGATCCCCCTGACCGCGACCAGAGCTGGTAAGAAAACCCGACGCCTAAAGACACCCCTGCACCCGACGCCCCATGGCCTTGGGTGGCCCAGCCGACGGTGTTCCAGCATCCCCAGGCATCCCAACTTACCTCTCCAACCGGTGGTCACCTCCAGAAGATCTTCGTCCCCGAGCCTGCAGTCTTTTTTGCAACCGGAGAATCCCTATTGAAAACAGGGCACCCGACGCCAGAACAGCACCCTGCACCCAGCCGGCCCTGCGGGTGTACTTTGGGTGCTAACTCGGATCCCCCTTTGCCCTGAGCCTAACACCAGGAGCTTTGCTCCCACTACCTTGTGGCATGCTCGTGAGCAGCCACCAACCGGAGGCCTCCTATCCCCCATTGGATAACATTGGGCCTCAGCACTCTGCACCCGGCCGCCCTAGTGCCACTGATGGTATTTCAAGAGTACATCCTTGATCCTGGGGGAACCCTGGTTCTAACCCAAGAATACCAACACCCAGAAACAAGAACTTACCTGCTAACCGTTAACTTCATTTTTCTCCATAGGAATACATTGACCGTTTTTCCTTGAAAATTGTTTTAAGTGTGGAGTTGGTTTGTATGAATTGATTGAAAAACTGCAAATGTACAAAAACTGACTTACTTATCTTTTCTCTAGGAAATGTCCCAGTGTGATATCTAGGCATATCACACAGAGTAGAAAAAGTAACTTTAAAAGTAATCTAAAAAGTAACGTACAAAGTAATCTGTAAAGTAACTGAAAAGTAATTTTGAAACATTGACTTACCTGTAATTCAATCAACTGCATTTGAACCTGCATTCAACTGTAAAACATTGCATAAGATTTTGCAAAGCATTTATTTCACTTATCTGCACCAGGCATGGCTTGGTTCTAGAAATAAAATAACTTAATATTTTTGATACATACAAATTGGTCTGAGTTCAGTCATTGAGTGTGTGACATCATTTGTTGCCCGAATGTCTACAACAAATGCTTAACACTACCCTCTGATAAAGTTTACTGCTCGCCCACACTACCACAGATAGAGAGTAAGGTGCTATCTACTTTTAACTCTGCCTACCTTTGGGGTTCCACTGGACTCTGTACACAATATACCTCATTTTGGTGTAGTATATACAGAGCCAGCTTCCTACAAACGCATCAGCGTCTTCCCAGCACTCGAAGCCCGCTCAAAACGTCTTGGTGGTGCAAAGTCTTTCGATGTCGAGGCACTCATTCCTGTCGGTGTCGACACACTGATCTCGGAAAGGCGCTCGAAGTCTATCCGTTCAGGATCGCAGTCGAGATCACCACAGGAGCCTCTATCAACGCCGAGCAGCTCCATTTCTCTGTCTCCTAATAGGCAGACACAGAAGGGGGCACTACAGACGGCGGATTCTCCTGCCCAGCAAGAGAGAGGACAGAGATCACCTTCTGTGCATCTATCTCCCAGATCGCTGTTACCATTGCACCACTGGCAGAAGTCTTCTACAATGCAAGTGCAGCAACCTCTGGACTACTCTAGTCCTCTGCACCGATCGCCTCTGGCTCGCTTGGTATAGACTGTAGACCTTTCTCCTACTAATTCTTACAGAGGTCGGTAACGTGCTTGGACAGCAACTCCATCACCATGAAGGAGGTCTCCTGCATGTAGCCTTCGTAAAAGACATAGATCACCTTTGTGGTCCTCATCCTTTACGCATTCTTCGAAAAGGGACTATTCTCCCACCTTGACAAACAGGCCACCTTCGAGAATCTCCCCGGTGGATGATATTAATACCTTCCACGAGGTGTTGGCTAGAGGAACGGATAAGTTGAATATTGATATGCCCACTCCTCAAACATCATCCTCTGTTATCTTTGAGACTTTGCACCAAAGGTCAGCGGCAAGACCATTGCTACCTTTGGTACCTGGGCTCCTTCAGCTGGTCATGGACACCACCTTCACGCCGCATCACTCAAGACAGCTCCTGCGAGGATCTTGAAGTACAAGCCCCCAGAGCAAGCTCCACTGTTCCTGAGGGCGGATCCTCCTCTGGATTCTGTAATTATTGCAGCTGCAAAGAAGACGCATGCAGTGGCGTCCTCTTCAACGGTGCCTCCGGACAAAGAGAGCAGAGCCCAGGACTCTTGGGGAAGGAAAGTTTGTGGCACCTCAGCTTCCTTTTTGAAGGTATCCAGTGCTTCAGCCCTCTTAGGTTGCTATGATAGGGCCCTATGGGATTCTTTGGAAAGATTCAAAGACAAGTTGCCCAAAGAGAGCATCATCAAGACTTCGAGAAGTTTCTCCAAGAAGGTGGTTTGGTGGCGAACCAGATGATTAGCGCTGCAGTGGATGGAGCGACTCTATCTGCGCATTCTTATGCACATGGAATATGTGCAAGGCAATCATCCTGGCTCCGACTTACTGCACTGAAGCCGGAAGCCCAGCAGCATATTCTAAACCTGTCTTTTTCCAGACGTTCTCTCTTTGGCACACACTCGGACTATGAAATGGCCAGGATGAAGACAGAACTTGATACTCTAAAGGCTGTAGGCCTTGAAAAGAGAAAGGAGTTCTGTCATGGATACAGGCTGTACGACCGTGGGCCATTTCATCAGAGGGTTCAAACCCCTCAATGATCGCGAAGGCAACAACACCACTAGCCCAGAACACTCTACCAAGGTCGTCACTCTTCCTGTGGTAGAGGTACCCCACGCCAGTCCTCTTCCTCGACGAAGACTCCAACGAAGCAATGAGCAGTCTCTTCCCCTGTCGCCATTACCCACTCCAGTGGTGGAAATATTGGCAATCATTTGCAAGAGTGGCGCAGCATCACAAGAGATAAATGGGTATTGAATGAATGAATGAATGAATGAATGATAGAAATTTATAAAGCCTAACTGTCACTTCGGGGAGCATCATGGCGCTAAGACTGAAACGAGACAAGAGAGCAGGGCAGCGGGATATTCTACCAGATCAGATTAGTGAAAAAACGAAAGTGTCTGAGGCTCTGAAAATCCAAGTTTTCAAGTATTTCCTGAAGATAGATTCTGTCTGACAGAACCGGAGATGGGTGGGTAGGGAGTTCCAGGCTTTGGTCCCTAGGACTGCCACTGATTTTCCCCCTTTAGAAATGAGATTGAAGCTGGGTGGCGTGAGGAGATTTGCTGATGAGGATCTTAAGAGGCGCTGTGCCACATACGGTCTAACTCCGGCCCTAAGATACTTGGGTCCTGATGACCTAAAGGCTCTGTAAGTGATAACCAAGATCTTGAAGAGAATTCTTTTATGTACGGGCAGCCAGTGTAAAGATTTTAAGGCAGCTGAGGCTGAGGAGCCTCGCGGTAGTTTTAGAGCAAGGCGAGCTGCTGCATCTTGCTATCTGTAGTTTCTTCAAGACAGACTTATTGGCGCCTGCGTATAGGCTGTTAGAGTAGTCTAGTTCAGACGTGATCCGAGACACTGCAACTGCCTTTCTAGCCACACCAGGTAATAAATCAAATAACTATTAAAGAGATTTTATCAGATGGAAACATGTGCCGGCCACAGAGAGAGCTTGTTGTTGGAAGGATAATGAGGTGTCAAATTTTACTCCCAAATTCCTCGCTACATTTACTGTATTTGGCGGAGGAGGAATATCATTCGGCCACCACTGGCTGGGCGAGAAGGTGTTGGATTTACCAAGCAACATGATCTCGGTTTTTTGTGTGTTGCATTTCAGGTGGTTGGATTGCCATCCAATGAGAGACAGCAGTAAGGCAGCGTTGGAAATTCTCTTCTGCATTGGTGGAATCTTTGTCTAGGGTATTGAGTACTCTCTAGAATTGGTACTCTCTACGGTTTCGCTATCCACTTCCAGCGATCCGTCCAGTAAAAACCACATACCGCCAGCTGCAACTACTGTAGCAAGAAGTAGCCACTCTCCTACAAAAATCTGCCATAGAGGAAGTTCCTCCCTCACCGAGGGAAGGGAGTATATGTAAGGTACTTTCTGGTGGGAAAGAAAGGTCTCAGAGTTCAGACCTATATGAGATCTACGCATTGTGAACAAGTCCATCCGAAGAGAAACATTTCGCATGCTGGCTCGCCATCAAATATATCCTCACCTCCAGCAAGGAGACTGGATGTGCTCGATAGGTCTGCAGGATGCGTAGTTCCATGTACCAGTCGGCTCACGCCACCGAAAGTTCCCGCGCTTCATGGTAGGGGCCAAACGCTACCAGGACAAAGTCCTCCCTTTCGGATTGAAGTAGGCCCCTCGAGTATTTATCAAATGCATGGCAGTAGTAGCAGCTGCTCTATGCTGTCAGGGACTGTTCATTTATCCTTACCTCGACGACTGTCTCCTGAAGAGTTCATCTCCGCAGTGCGTAAGGACCCAATACCCCACCTGTCTAACTTTGCTACAGCGGCTGGGCCTTCACGCCAACTTGACAGTCAGTTCATCAACCTACTCAAAGGATACACTATCTCGGTGCAGCACTAGACTCCAACACAGGAAAAGTGTATCCTTCGGAGGAGAGACTATCATCTAGCACTGTGAAGTACAACCAGCTTCTTCGCACTCTTCCACCTTCAGTCCGGCAGTTTGCCTCGCTCCTAGAGTCGATGGCATCTTGTATCTTTCTAGTTCCCAATGCCAGGCTGAGGATGCGACTCTTGCAGCAGGATCTGGAGGACAAATGGGATCAGCTGATGGCTTGATGGGATGACAAGGTCCACTTTCCCAGGCTGCAAAATCTTCCATCCCGTGGTGGACTCGTCGAAAAAAATTCTTGGTGGGAGTCTCATTCCATCAGACCTCTCCAACACAATCTCCAGGATTGGGGATCCCACATGGAGCCCTCTTCAAGCTCAAAGTCTGTGGTCGACCAAAGAGCAGGCATATCACATCAATATGCTGGAGCTACGGGCCGTGCATCTAGCCCTCAAGGCCTTCTATCCCTTCATTCAAGCCAGCTCCATATTAGTCCAGACGGACAGCACGACCACAATGTACTATCTAAGGAAGCAGGGAGGGACCAGATCTCTCCCCCTATCCTTGGAGGCTCAGGCAATCTGGCATTTGCTTCTGGCCAGACAAATTTCAATTACAGCAGTCCAGCTGCCAGGAGAACAAAACGCTCAAGCAGATTCCCTAAGTTGTCACTTTGAAGATCAGCAAGACTGGGTTCTGCACGACAAGGTGGTGGCTGACATCTTCCGAGAATGGGGTCATCCAAGTATCGATCTCTTCGCAGACGACCCCAATAAAGAATGCCAAGACTTCGCGTCAAGATATTAACTGGCAGGAATAAAAGGGAATGCCCTTTTGATCGATTGGTCAGGGGACGTTTTGTACACTTTTCCGCCACTTCCTCTTGTGCAGAGTGTCATAACCAATCTCTACCACTCCAGAGCGAGGATAATCCTGATCGCGGCAGACTGGCTACGGCAGTGGTGTTACCCCGACCTTCTACATCTCTCGGAACGTCCACACAGGAGGCTTCTGTGCAGGTCGTATCTCCTCTCCAAACTGAACTATAGAATCCATCCTCCCAACCTCCCCTCACTTAATTTGGCTGCATGGCTCCTGAGTTTGTACCGTATGGCCATCTAGGACTTCCTCAGGAGTGCATGAACATTTTAAAAGAATCAAAGAGGCCTTCCACGATGCGTTCTTATGGATTTAAATGGAAGAGATTCTATATGTGGTGTGTGCAAAAAGGGTTCCAGCCAACCCAAGGGCAAAAGGAGGTAATCTTACCATATCTCCTGTACTTGGCCAATTTTAGGTTTGCAGTTTGCTTCCATAAAAGTGCACCTTGCAGCCATTACGGCATATAGAAAGTCACCCTCCCAACCATCCCTCTTAAGGTGATTAAGGATTTTTTGCAAGGGTTAAAGAAAGTTCCCCCCCCCCCAAATCCGCTTCCCTTCTCCTCCCTGGGGCTCAATTTGGTTCTCTCCAAGCTCATTGGGTCCCCCTTTGAGCCGATTCACAAAGCGACCCTGCAACACCTCACATGGAAGGCTGCCTTCTTGGTGGCAATAACTTCTGCTCATAGGGTGAGCGAGATCCAAGCTCTCTGCTCTAAAGAGCCATACACCGTTTTTCACAACAGGGTAGTAATGAGACTAAGGTGGTGTCTGACTTTCACATTATTCAGTCCATTTCGCTACCCACTTTCTTTCCTAATCCCACCACACCAGCTGAAAGGTCTCTCCATTCTTTAGACCTAAAAAGAGTCTTAAAGTTCTACCTGGACAAGTCTAAGGCTATTAGGAAGTCTGATCACTTGTTTGTAAATTACGGTTCCATCAGAACAGGTTTCTCAGCCTCTAAACGTTCCATCTCCAGATTGATAGTGTCATGTATCAAACTGGCTTACCAGTTGTCTAATAAGCTCCTTGTGGCCCCTCCCAAGGCTCATTCCACAAGGGGAAAGGCAGCTACTGTGACTTTGCTGCACAATGTCCCCATCTGTGAGATCTGCAAGGCAGCCACTTGGAAGTTGGTACATACATTCACAAGAACCTATTGTCTCGATTCAGATACGAGGGCAAACACTCAAGTAGGCCAGGCCTCTTTGCGAAATTTATTCTAATGCTGAGACCAGCTGCTCTTGATTCTAAATCATTTGTCCGCAGGGGTAGAGGATGGGCTTACTCTTCGAATCAGTGCTTATAACTATTGATGAGGATCCCCTGGAAGAGAAGGATAAGTTCCTTACCTGTAATCCTAGTTCTCTTCCAGGGGTATACACATCAGAGTCATAAGCAACCCACCTCCCCGGACAAATGATAAACCATTAGTTTGGCTCTTTGTGCCTTGATCTTCGGGTCTCCACAAAGAACTGACCTATCACCCCTGAGGCACAATGGGAAGCTGGAGGTCATGGCTGCCTTAAAGGCACAATGGCAGTTTTCTTTCATTTTCTTTCATTTCCTATGTTGTTATGGTTCCAATGCAGCCTTTGGGCTTATGATGCCTGCTATGTTACATTGCAGCTTCTGCAGTTCATTAAAAAGAGTTCAGGTGTCTCTTTGTCCTCCTATTTTTCTTCCTATGTGTGTGCATTAAAGAATTAAATATAATATATGTCTATTGATGCAAAAGCAGATTACCGAAGCATTGGTTAACTTTGTTTTTCTTGAAGGCTGCATTGGCTTGTGGAAAAATAATATATATGTATATACATATATAGAGGTGTGTATATATATATATATATATATATATATATATTTAATGTACTCTGGGGTCCCCGCGCATGGGCGTGAATATTCAGTGCTTATGACTTTGATCGGGATAACCCTGGAAGAGAACTAGGATTACAGGTAAGTGCATAAGTGATTCAAAGTACTTTTTAAATTCCTGTAAATGAATCACACTCAAATAGTGTGCCTATCGGATGTGCATGCTGGCTGAATGATTGCAACGGAATACAGAGACTGAAGGCAGCTCATTGAACTCGTCCCCCACAATATGAACACAACGCACCACGTCAGGACTGGACTGTTAGCAAGCACCATATGTAAACACTGAAGATGAAGGAGGGCTACCACAGCATGCTCATCTATTTGTTATTTGACTAGGCATGTCATCTTTATTTGCAACAGATGCTTCGTCTAAATACACGCTAGATGTGTCCACATTTCGGTATTGCAATGGTTTTATTTATTCTGAAGTGACAAATGGATGCAGGTTCACGAAACGGTAGTGGTTAGCAGAACATATCATAGCTAAAGGCAATATCCAAGTTATAGCTTGACCGTAAGTAGGTACAATATAAAGACCTGCAGAACCCTCATCTTAGTGGGTGAGAAGAGAGAAGCTCTGAGGTCATGCTAAGGCTGTATCCTAAAAGCCAATGCAGTGTAAAGCTTGCAGAAATTACACAAACTCAAAGCCGCCCGACCCCAAAGTTCACAGATGACCAATTACAGCACGTCACCACAGCAGACGCATAAACTAGTATGGCATGTGCATGCACATACACACACCTGACACTGCTGACTCTCGAATGATTTTAGCTCGCCTGCAAGAAGTGCTGTATTATAGATCAGTATTTTGCAGACTTCAGAAGTCCATTACAAAGCATCTGCACTCAGTGCCGGCCTACAAATCATAAGCATGCATACTTCACAAATACACACAGCGGTGACCTGCAGATGCTTGCAGCATACTGCTGACTCCGCAATGATTCACAGGTCTATTAATGGAACCGCCCAGTGTTTAGAGAGAATGGAAAAAACAGACCGGGCTGCTTTAGTTCAATGGAAACGGCTCATGTTGCACTGTAAATGCTTCCAAGGGGACTGCAAACACATGGGTGGGGGAAAAACTGTTGCGGTCTCAGGCACATTATCTCGGATGGACGTTTTCTGCACGGACCATCTTCATTAGGGAGGGTGTAGAGGCGGTGAGATTTATAGTAAGAAGAGGAAAGCATGCACGGACCGTAAAAAAGACAAGTGCACACTGGTTCTGTTGACCTCAAACTCGAGGGCACACTGCGCTCAGATTACTAGGAACAGCACTGAATGCACATGCATGAATCCGGGGGCTATCGCCACTGCCACACTTTACTAAGCCCTGCAGATAAGTGCTGCAGAGATCATTTACAAGCCCTGCCTACAATACACCATATGATACTGAACCCTAAGAATCCAACATCGAGACAGAGCACTTAAGGGGCGTGTGGTGTTACGCCGCTTTGTCCCTAAATAAGCTTTAGTGCTACCCATTAGTGAAACAGCAGTAAGAAAAACCAGCAGTATCATAATAAAATGAATGAATAATGAAGGAACGAATGCAGTAGCAGTAGGGGTAGGGTACATATTTTTTGGCCCTGAAGAAGTGCTAGGGATCCAGTACTGGACCAACATAGCGTGGAACATGTCGACCTGAATAGTGAAACCTTGATAGTTCACTATAACACACTCACTGAGTAGTGCAACATGCCGTCCATGCTGGAAAAATAAATAAGTAGATATTAAAGGCGGGCTGCCACCATGTTGATAGGTAATGCTGACATTGATGTAAAGGTGGCGGCCCGCTTTTGATGTGTAATTATTTGCTTTTATAGTATTGAAACATTGCACGCTTTAACTTAAGATTTAAAGTTAAAGTGCGCCATACGGAAGCTAAAACGTGGCAAGTTAATAGGAAAAACGGCGGCCATATAATAAATGTGTCGGAATGACAAGTAAATAAATAGATAAATCAGCTTGCCGTGCTGTCAAAAAAAAAAACGAGCTGTGTGGCCCGTCCCGCGAGGGGGGCATTGTGAAAGTGAAAGCGCGTATAGCGCGCTGCAAATACAAAAAAAATGCGGCTGCCGTTGCTAAAGCTGGCGTCCCACCAGTGCGGTTTAGATTAAGCAAAAAGTTCTCCCGAAGGGCTAATGCAAGCTATACAGTAAGGGCACACATAAAAGGGCCAGTCTTGATGGGAGGTTACAACAGAAGACATGGAGATACTAAGGAGGGACTAATAAGCCTATTAAATCAAAAGCCAAAATTTATAAAGAACAGTCCCTGCAGCCAATTGAAAAGATGGGCGGAAAGTGGGCGGCGCTTCAAGTCCATACCTGAATACAGCATGCCTGCAGAGCAGCGCATGCGCTGCCCAGGCTCGACCTAAAAAGGACTTATTTTACTTAGGAAATAGGCCAAGAATCAATTTTTTGTGATTTTGGTAGTTTGTCTTCTATGAGTTCATAACTAGAAGGAGGGGATCCAACCATTTTTGATGGATATCCAATTCCGAAGTCCAAGATCAAGAGCCTCGGTGTGTGGCTGGATGACTCACTTAAATTTGACCAGCAGGCAGTGGCAGTGACGGGGGCGTGTCACGGCATCCTTAGGAAACTACGGAAGGTCCTCCCCTATTACCCACTGAAGCGAAGAAAATAGTAGTCCAGGCCCTGATTCTTTCGCGGCTGGACTACTGTAATTCATTGTATCTGGGAGCCCCAAAGTCCACCCTAAGGAAACTCCAGGTGGCCCAGAACTGCGCAGCACGACTTCTGACAGGCTGCAGTAGCAGGCAGTCAGCTAGCCCCAGTCTGAAAGCCCTTCACTGGCTACCAATAAAGGAAAGAATCTCCTTTAAAGCCTTATGTACTGCTCATAAGTCCCTTATGGGCACAGGCCCCAGAATCAATCAGCATTTGATCACCGCCTACCTCCCCAGGAAATCTCTTCGCTCGGAGAATTTAAATCTAGCCTGTACTCCTAAAATCAACATGCAGCGGAGTGGAGGCCGCTCCTTTTCATATAACATAGCTGGACTGTGGAACTCCCTCCCTCTTAATCTCCGCCATGAAACTACCCACCTCTCTTTCCGCAAGGGTCTTAAAACATGGCTATTCCAGAAGATTACCGGCTAGCCTTCCCTTATTAGCCCTAATTGCCGCCAGCGCTGGGATGCCTTTGGGTAGCCATGCGCTCTATAAATGCTAATTAATAATAATAATAATATGCCCAAAATTGAATTTGACAATATTTATAATTGTCTTTTTTTCCTTTCTCCTTATCACTAGGATATTTCTAAGAGCTTACCACATTATTAAAGTTTTTGTATATGGCTTAAGGAAAAAAGTTGATGAGTTAAATTCATTTAGTGTCGGTGATGTTCTTTTTAACTGCTTGGCTTTGCTGAGGTATTTTACATGGTGTAAATCTACTTACTATCGTATTACAGTATTGATTATAATGAATAATGGAGTTTTATCTGTTAAGTCATGTGTTTTAGGTATAGTACAGTTTGGGAAAACTATCCAATAAAGATAAAATAAATGGTCAAAAATGTAATTATTCAGTGCTGATAAAATGGGTGGGGATCTGATCAAGAAATCCAGAAGGGAATTATGTGAGCAATCCAGAATGGATGAAGATCCTAGAACTCACAGCTGCTGCTTTGTGGTGCTTACTACTCTTGGTTTGGGTGTAAGGAAGCAGTCTATCATCAGGTGATTATTGGAGTTAGGAGGTGAACTGCATTTCCACTGTTGAGCCGAATTGGTGCAAACAGTGCCATTCATCCTCTAAACGGATGCATTATGTCCAAATTCAAAAGCGAAGATTTTTTTTTTTTTTTTAATCGGAAGAAATTTTGGGAGCACCTATTAAATTCTGGAAATTTGCTCCAGATAATTGAAATGCACTAAACTTGTGGGACTGTCTTGTTTCGCATTTTGTGTTATCACGCAGTAGCGGAGACTGTGATTTGGCAACATGTGGTTGGCTATTGCGCACAAAATTTCTAGTTCCTGCGAACCGGACGTGATTGTTCACACTGTCAGAAGAACCAGAAAGATCCTGAAAAGGCAGAAGGGAAAACTCCCCAATATCTTAAGGGAGCACAAGTAATGGCTCCCCACACCGGCATTCACCAACCGCTATAGTGACTGTGCAATCAGAAGATGCCTTCATTGTACCATCATCCTGCTGTAGAAGTATGGACCCGATTGAAGAGTCAGCGCTGGTCCATGAGTGTTGTGCATGAGCTGCTTTGGTTGACCAAGCTTATCTTGCCCAAAGAGCTGAGACTGGCAGCCATTCCTCCAGTCACTGCTTCAGGAACATGCGACTGTGGAAGCTGAAATAAAGAATAAACAAATAATACCACAAAACCAACTCTGTCAGCACATAAGATGAGCAGAACGTATTAAAGACCAACAAGACAATACAAATACGTGCAGCACGGAGACAGTCAGCATAGCCGCTGAGTGTCGAGGTGATGTTTCTGACAGGTTTTATTGATACAAACAACAGAGGAAACCGCATCATAATGCACGTAACGCAAATTAAGCATTGAATATCTGTCCAATCAAGGAAGGCCTAGGCTGCGTTATACCATTTATGATCCGAAATATACTGTTGCTGACCACGTGTCCTGATTATGTGACCGCTTTGGGACTTTCCACTGTAATGCAATGTATTGGCCTTGGTACTTTTCCATACAAATAATTGCAATATCTTAGCATGTACCAGAACTATTTCTAAATATGATATGCTGAAATACTTGTGGCTAAGCTAGCATCCTGCGCTGTTCTCATATCTTTCTTGGGCAAGCCTTGCGTTACTAAAGCAGCTTTACTTCTGAACCATGGAAAAGTACAAGAATCTGTCTGATGGTTTTATGTCAACTTTGCGAGGGCCTGAAACTTGGCCATTTGGTATCAACTAAGAAAAGATGGTTTCCACATTACCCCATCTGATACCAAATCACTAATGCGCATCGTGTCTCAGCATTTCTGTCCCTTCATAACTTAGGTCAGCCCCGTGTTTGTGGTGCTCAGGTACTTTATATTTGGGCACACAGCGTGCACAACTAGAGGCAAAAGCTGCACAACATGCAGGGCAAACCTGGATCATTATGCACAGGATGATCAATGCTGCTATCACTATAATGATCACCTCCAATATCCATGATCCCCAACTTCCCAGCCATATTATTAACTTTTCCCACATGCTTCCTGTGCGTATGTCGTGTGCTTCGTCCTTAATGTTATTTATTTTATGTATAGCATTGTCTATATTGCGGCTGTTGTCAGGTATGTATGAACAGCACACCTGTTTGATGATGTGGCAGACTCCGCCCTCTTTTGCCAGGATGATGTCTAACGCAACCCTGTTCTGTATCACTACAGCCCTCATGGCAGTTAGTTCCTCAGTGATGTTTCCTAGGCCTGCTGCTGTTGAATCGGCCAGATCCTCAATCATCCTTGCTAGCTGATGTATCCTTAAAGTTGTGTATACTATTCCTGCTCCAGGCACCATTACCCCAAATCCTGTCATGACGTCATCTACCCATTCTGCTGTTCTTTTAGCTCTTCTTGGCCGATGCCCTTGGTGCTCAATCTGTACTGGGTC
This sequence comes from Calotriton arnoldi, assembly GCA_963921515.1. Classification (NCBI taxonomy): domain Eukaryota; kingdom Metazoa; phylum Chordata; class Amphibia; order Caudata; family Salamandridae; genus Calotriton; species Calotriton arnoldi. The sequence goes on from CAWUFW010000975.1 coordinate 1,780,013, forward strand.
AGTGAAATGGGTAATTTGGGGCAGGATCGAGGCAAGGTAGCAGCTGCCATACCATCTCTGGGGCAAATAGAAGTATGCCCATTGACCAAAGACGAAGAACAAGCCCTTGTATCCCACTAGTCCTGGTGAGGACCGCTGATCATTTTTATGTGTGTGCAGTTACTTTTACCAACGAAAATTGGTGTAATTTCTTTTGCCTCTGAAATTCCCAGTGTTTTGTTTCGCCTTTCTTCACATTCTATTAGTCCTTGCTCACTCCTTGCCATCTCCTATATAGTGCACCCAAATGCTACGCATTTCTTCCATTCTTCCCTTACTTGTAACAGCTGTTGTATTGTGCACCTTCCCTCTGGCTGCACCAGTAGCCTCGCATGCACTGTCTGCTTAGGTGGTGTTGCCTTGTCATTCTGGATGCATGATGGTGCAATAAGCGGTTGTCTTATCCTAAATCTTGGTATTTTTAGCTCACCTCCCTTTGTCTGTTCTGTGTTTTCCCAACCTGTCCTATCTTTCCATTCCTCGTTCCTGGCTGTTCTGTCGAATGTGTCTAGCATTGCCTGATCCCTCCTTGTTGGTTGCATATTCATGCATGGGCACTCTCTTTGTCTTAGACTTCGCTGTTACTTGTTCTGTAGCTATCTTCCCAGGGGGTGCAACAGCTATGGACATGTTTTGCTGTCTGAAGATCATGTCTCATTAAAATACACCCCACATATTTAGAAAAAGGTATCACGTAACGCGTGCTGTTTTCTGTATCTATTGGCAAGTGTGTGCATACATTTTTAGCATTTCAAGATATTGATTTCCTTGATACTCATCCCATAGTTCCCGTTCCCCTTCTCCTTTAACCTCAACCTCCCCCCAAAATGTCTTGTTTTGTTGTGTTCATTTTTCTTTTCCCGTATGTTACGTTTGAGTCGCTCCCATCCCCCACCTGTCCATTAAGGAACGGTCTTCCAATGTCCTTTGCATATATTATCATCAATGCGGTCGCTATTATTCCTGGGACTGGGGATAATATTGCCATCAGCACCGCTGGCCACTTCCTTTCCTCTTTCTTTGTTCTTGGCATTTTCCTAGACGATATGCAAATGTTCTTTATGTCCAAAGGATTTCCCTAACCCTTTTTTCTTCTTTTGTGGAAAGATCCCTAATTTTATTCTTCTTCCACTCGGGCCTATGTTATCTTCCTTTTAAATGTCTACATACAACTCACAGTTCAGTTAACATCCCTTATAAGACCAGAGCCAATTTAATCAATGACACACTGTAAAATCTCAAGACAAATTTCCGCAATCTTTTGAGCTGGTGGCTGATATCCGAAGGTCGGAACGAAAGATCTTGCAAAATCAAACTTCGCAAGCCACTCAATATCGGAGGATTTGGTACAGTCGATGTCAAAACTCCATTTACTTCTACCCCAGGGACCAACAGTTCGATCTCAACTACCATTTCTGAAGCCCAGTGAGTCACTCGTAGAGATCTCAGCCTTCCGGACCTTGCAGTTCCTGGCATTTGTAATCAGATCGGTCCACTCCTGTTTCGCCGTACCCCTGGCATGGTACCCTTGGAGTTGGAAAGGTGTGTGTTTTCTGTGTGAAGCAGTTAGTCTTTGTATCTTATTAGCAGGTCCTGCACCCTTATTGATGCAGGCACCAGCAAACTTTTAAAAGAAACCGTTGGTGCTCTTATTGTGTACCGTCAGAGGTTTACCAGCACATGACGTCACTTAGCACTTGTTGGAAAGATGCTATCCGGAGGCCTGGCCTGCTGTGCGCAGCAGGGCGCTGCCTCTGTGAAGTTGTGCTTTCTGTTGAAAGCCTGGCCTGCAGCGAGCAGGGATCTGCCTCTCCTTTAATCCTTCTTTGCTGTTGCTGGTCTGCTGGAGCGAAGGTTGTACCTGCGGGGTTCCTCAGATGCAGCTGGTTGTGCAGGTGGAGCTTTCCCTCCTTGGTCCGGCCCTGCTGCTTTCTTTGTGTGGGAGCTGTGGATCCAGGATGTCAGCCCCTCACACTTGATGGCTGTTGCAGTCGTCAGGAGAACCTGGTAAGGGCCTTTCCACCTTGGCTGAAGGCAGTGTCGTCTGGTGTGAGCTTTTATCCAAACCCAATCGCCTGGCTGCAGGTCATGTGACAGTGGAGTTCTGCGTGCAGGACCTGGCGCTGAAGATAACGCAATGTCTCTGTTAGTTTCTTACTATAGCACAAAAGCAAATCGTCTGCTATTGACAGTGGAGCAGTAGACATGTGGCCTGCAATGTTCATTGGGCGACCAAACAGAATCTCGTGAGGGCTCAGCTTGGTCACCCTATCTGGTGTGCTTCTCATTGCCAACAGAGCTAGTGGCAGCGCGTCTACCCATGATAGTTCAGTTGATGCACACATTTTGCCAATTTTGTTTTTCAACACCCCATTCTCCCTTTCACAGCACCTGCTACTGGTGGGTGATGGGCACAATGCAGTTTTTTTGTGACCCCGAGCCCCTAGCCTATTCCCCCTATCACATGGGAAATGAACGCAGGTCCGTTGTCTGAGCTCAGAAGTGCTGGAATTCCAAAACGTGGTATGAGTTCTTTCAAAAGGCATTTGGCAACAGTGTGTGCATCACAGTTCTTTGTTGGATAAGCCTCAGTCTATTTGCTGAACATGCACACAATTACCAACACGTGTTTGTACTTCTGAGTGGTGGGCATGTTAATGAAGTCTAGTTGGATGCTTTCAAAGGGTCCGTGGGGCGGTGGAAAGTGGCCGGGTGCAGTTGGTGTACCCTTCCCAGTATTGTATTGTGCGCAAACAGTACATTGCTTACAAAGTCTCTCCGCTATTTGCCGGAACTTGCAGTTGTACCAACATTGTGAAAACAGTCTAATCATGCCGTCTCAGCCAACATGTGAGGGACCATGAAATAGACGTGCCATGGAGAAAATCATTAATGAAAAACATATCTTCCCATTCCGCCCTGTCCACAACCCCTCCTTTGTTTGCACACTCCTCCTTTTCATGTTCCTCAACCATTTCCTGAATGTGCATAGGATCAAAATGTAGTGAGTCATTCTTTACATGAATCTCTTTATTCTGATTAATCCTTTGTACCATTGTTAACTGGCAGCCTGTCAACGCTATTCTTTTGGCTTCCCCATCTATAAAAGCGTTGCCTTTTAACAAATGGTCCTTTGATGAAGTGTGTGCTGCACATTTTATTATGGCTGCTTTTAGCAGTAGTAACAATTCTTGGAGAAGGTCACTTATCAATTCTGCGTGCTGTATTTGCTGGCCTGCTGACGTTAGGAATCCCCTCATTGACCATAGTTGGCCAAAATCATGGACCACCCCGAATGCATATTGGCTGTCCATATATATGTTTACTCTTTTTTCCCTTAGCCAATATGCATGCCCTCGTTAGTGCCACTAGTCAGTTCGGTTTCAGAGCAAATCATAGCACTGAGACTGCCTTGATAAAAACTACGGAAGAAATACGCACTACATTGGATGGCGGAGGGTCAGCAGCTCTCATTCTGCTGGACCTCTCCGCAGCGTTTAACACGGTGGACCATGCTCTTTTGGTCCATCTTTGAAAACCATAGGGATAGGAGGAAAGGCCCTCTCTCTTTTAACCTCGTTCTTATCAGATAGATCCCAAACGGTACACCTAGGTAAGTTTAAGTCATTGCCCTTTGTCTTGCCTTGTGGGGTTCCTCATTGAGCCCGATGCTTTTCAACATATATGTCTCTGAACTTGCCCCGCTGATCAGAAGTTTTAATTTGACTCCCACCTCCTATGCTGACGATACCCAGCTGGTAAGTTCAACAGTGGATAAGGATGTTCATCATTCCCTCAAATTACATGATTGTATGATTGCGTTGAGCAGCTGGATGAGTAGGCATTGCTTGAAGCTGAATTCAAGCAAAACTGAAGTAGTACTGTTTGGTAACCTGTTCCCACCTTGGTCTCCAGCTTGGTGGCCAGACAACTTGGGTTCTCCTCCCACACCAGCAGTTAAAGTCAAGAACCTTGGTGTTATTATAGATGAAAAACTTAACTTTGAGGCCCAGGTTTCCAAGGTTGTGTCCTCTTCTTATCTTACCATCAAAACTTTGAGAAAAATCCTTCCCTTCATTCCAAAAAACACCAGAAAGACAGTTGTGACCTCGCTAGTGTTGTCCAAATTAGACTATTGTAATGGTCTATATATGAACCTCCAAGCCAGACTACTTAGGAGGATGAGGCGGTACAAAACGCCGCAGCTAGATTAGTCCTGGACATTCCTAAATATCAGTCTATTAGGACAGGTATCCAGGACCTGCACTGGCTTCCTGTCGGCCAGCGTGTTAAATTTAAGGCACTCTGCATTGCCCACAAGGCTCTGCATAGAGAAGGTCCGAAATTTCTCTGGAATATCTTCATCTGGTACTCTCCTAATTAGACCCCTGCGATCGGCTAATGCCAGTCTGATGACCACTACTAGAATCAAAAAGACAAACTGGGGTGGTAGGAGTTTTAGCTATAATACCATCAAGCAGTGGAACTCCCTCCCATTACACCTCAGGACGATTCCCACCCTTCTTGATTTTAGAAAACTTAAGACGTGGCTTTTTTGATACTAGCTTCCTTGGCATAGTATGTTGAACCGGAAAGCGCCAAGACACCCATGGGTATAAGTGCGCTATATAAGTTGTCATAACATAACTAGTCAGCTGCTTGTGCACTTTTGGCAGCTGTCAACCTTCCCCCTTCCAACAGCTTGTTAGCAGTGCCCACTGCAGAGGAGGCCTGCAGTGTTCCATTGTCGTCCCTGAGACATGACCCATCTACAAACAAATCCCCTTGGGCATCTGGCAGTGGTGTGTCTTTCAGGTCTGGGCGCACCTTTCTATAGCCAGTGCAGTGTCATGGAATGCATCATCTGTGGCCAAATCATCTAGGTCATGCTCTGTGGGTAAAAGGAATGCTGGATTCAGAGTGGTGCACCTTTTGATGACAATGTGTGGCGCTACGAGTGTCCTCTCATATCTGGTGAGGCGTGCATTCGTCAGATGCTGGGTCTTGGTGGATGTGAGATGCATGTTCACTGCGTGGGGGACGTGCACGACCATGGTGTGTGCCAGTACTATATTTTCTGACTGTTCTACTGCCAATGCTGCCGCCGCGACTGCTCGTAGGCAAGGCGGGAGCGCTGAAGCTACTGGGTCTAAGGTGGCAGAATAGTATGCCACTGGGCGGTAGAAAGATCCATGCTTTTGTGTCAGGATCCCTAGTGAGCAGCCACCCTTCTCATGGCAGAACAGATGGAAGTCCTTACTGTAATCTGGGAGGCCTAACGCTGGGGCCTCACTGAGTTCTTGTCTCAGTTTGTGCAACACCTTTTCACAGTCCTGTGACCAGGCCACAATGTCTGGTACATCTTTTTGTGTAAGGTCTTGTAAGGGCTTGGCAATCAGAGAGAAATTTGGGATCCAGTGCCAGCAGTATCCCACCACACCCAGGAAAGCCTGAACCTCTTTCTGTGTGCGGGGTCGGGGAAAATGGGTGATGGTGGATATTCTGTCAGGCAGTAATTTTCTTGTTCCTTCGAACAGTTTATGGCCCAAATGTTTCACAGCGGTGAGACAAAACTGTAATTTCTTTGGGGAGACGTTGTAACCCTTCATCGCTAGGTGGCGCAGGAGGGTAACCGTGTTCTTTGCACAAGCGTCCCTAGAAGGTGAAGCCAATAGTAAGTCGTCTATTTTCTGAATAAGTGTGGAACCCTCTTTTAGTACTAGGAAGTCCAAGTCTGTTTTTAATGCATTTGTGAAGATGGAAGGGGACTCTGTGTACCCCTGAGGAAGACGACACCATGAAAATCGCTTGGAACGAAAGCAGAACGCAAAATGATATTGGCTGTCAGGGTGCAGGGGAATGGTGAAGAAGGCGGAGCTAAGATCCAGCACTGTAAAGTGGGTGGCTGTAACTCGAATGCTGGACAATATTGTGGCTGGGTTTGGGACCACGGGAAAGGAAGGTACCACTATTTTGTTCAATTCTCCTAGGTCTTGTGTGAAACGATATACAGGGTCTCCATCCGTGCCCTTGGAAGCCTTCTTTACAGGGAGTATCGATGTGTTGCATAGGCTAGTGTGTATCTTTTATTATTCCCTGTTGGAGGATGTCTTTTATTACTGGTGCTATGCCCTCCTACCCCTCTTTCTAAATCTTGTATTGTGGCACTCCTGGGAGGGGAGCTCCTGGTTTCAATTTGATATGTACTGGTGGGAAGTTTAACACCTGTCCAACGGCATTGTTACTGCAGGCCCAGACCTGGAGTGGCACGCAATCACGCAATTCTGGCGATATTACGGGGCCTGTGTATGTCATGAATGCTTGCAACATCAAACCATTTGCCCTACTTTCTAGGAAAACCTGTTGGTGAGCAGTGTATGGTGCATTGCAATTTGCAAAGCAGATCCCTACCCAGTAAATTCACGGGGCAGTACCTGCTAAGGATGAACTGGTGGTGGACAGTGAGGGGGCCTACTACTAATTTGAGTGGCTTTGTGAGGTACTCATCTATTGGTTGTCCTGTCATGTCGACCGCCGTGACTTGTGTTCCCAAGAGTAGTGCATCTGGCATCGTAGTGGCTTTCAGCGTTGATCTTTGAGCTCCTGTGTCTACTAGGAATGGAACAGTTTTGTCCAATACTGTTACCTCCACATATGGGCCAGATTGGTCCACTCCTGTTGCTGGAGCTATCTGGCACTTTCCCACTCCCAGGCATCCCTAGAATGTGCCTTGAGGCTGTGGTGGAAAAACAGTCTTCTTCTGGCACCCATTCGTCCCATACCACCCATTCATCCCTATTCCTTCTGTTTTGGAGTGGTGGTAGGGGCATATCATTTGGTGCCTGTACTTGCTGTGCATTATTCCTGTATTCTGTATGCTGGGTGTTATGCTGGTATTGGAACTGTTGTTGGCCCTGTACTCTATTTTGTGTTGGCCTATTTCCCTGATTTTTATTTTTTATCAGGATGCAATCTGCTTTCCAGTGCTCGAGGCACCTACACTGAATCGGGTACACGGACGATTTATCTAATCACGACAAGAGACCTGAAAGGTCGGTTCTGGATTTTTACGAATTTTGAAGCAAGTGTCTTATTTGACGGATACCTTCGTTTATAAACCTTGTGGGTTGGAATTATCACCACAATATAAACAGATCAGGACAAGTGACAATTGAGCCTTGAAAAAGTCGCGGGATTACTTTCCCAGTGTGGCGACGAAACACGTGTTGGCTGGCTAAGAACTTGTAAGAGGAAAAGAATAAAAAGAGAGGAAGAACCTTACTACTGCGTTTTGGAATTGCGTGTACTTTCACATACTACTGTTCATGTGTGCTATTAATAGATAAGGTGTCCTGGGGATTGTGATTACATGTATTGTTGGCCTAGGCCACAAGTTTGGGGGAGGCCGGTGGTTCTCTTCACCCTGCAGCACCGTTGTATAAATACAGTTCGATCTGTTGTGACATCACCCTTATGGTGCCAGCTGACCTATTAATATACCACCGTACATTTGTGTCTAAACTGCTTTCCAGTGGTTTGGGTCTTTACAATAGAAGCATGCAGTTACTGGTGGGGGTAGGGGAGTTGTCCTGTCATTTTACTGTCGGCCTGTGCCTTTTCCTCTCCCCCTTCCTTGCTGGCTTGTATAAAACCTTTCTTGGGCTACCATCAACCTCACTTTCTCTTTCTTTATTTTCTCTGCCTCCATTGTTTGTGCATGTGACTGGTAATCAGCACAGTATCTGGCTGCCGCCAATACCTTTTCAATTGGTTCTTGCTGCCAGCAAACAAATGATGTTTGCAGTTGTGCCTTAATAGGTGGTCTCAGCCCTTGAACAAAAGTAGTGACAAATGCAGGCATGGTGTCTCCCATTGGATTCTTTAACCCGCTGTTCTGCTGGTAGACTTGCAGAAGGCTGTCAAAGTATGAATTTACACTCTTCGTTTTCCTGTTTTGTGTGTTATTTTGTTCCAGTCTACCTTGTCTCTGGGACTTTTTCCTTCAAATATTTCACTACTTCTTTGTATTTTTCATCTACCTCTTCTCCTGGCATCCCTCCTTTCCCCTTTCTGGCTCCCTCTTTGGCCAGTCCATTTTTCTTTTGCATTCTTCTCATAGATCTTTTGGCACAATTATATTGAATAGAAAATCAAAGTCCCTCCATAACAGTCCCCCCATCACTGCCATCCTTTCTAACTCTGTGTACCACCTCCTTAATTCTTCTCTTATTTTTGGGAAGTCTTTAGTAAAGGACATAAGGTCTGCTCTGGACCATGGGACATGGATATATGCAAGTTCGTAGTCTTCACTTCCAGGTGGAGATGGCACCTCTCGCAGGGGCATAATCAATGTGGGTGTTTCTGTGGCAGTGTTGAGGTGCGAGGTAAGAGTCTGGACTGCTTCTATGACTGCCATTGTGTTGATTAATTTCTTCCACTGTTGTAATTTATCTACTGCGTATTTTAATGCCACTGAGATCTTAGTATCATCCCATTGTGGCAGGTCTGACTCTGTAAAGCTAAATTTAGCTACATCCCAGCTGTACTGTGGAGGCAGTGAGGGAGGATCTTTTGTGGTGTCTGGGTATTGTTTATTGGCTTGTTGTATATATGCGCTGTGTGCTTGTGGGCCTTTATTCATCAGGTCCGCGGGTGCCAATGACAGCACTTTATCCTGATATGGTCTACATATGTGTTGCTCTGAATGTGTCTACTTGTAGTGTCCCTTCCACCATCTGGTGCAAGAGATCCTGGCATTTAATGGTGTCTGCTTTAAGCATTTTCTTCGTATTCTTAGATGATAAACGTGGGGACGAGGTGGCAGAATTTGTGTTACTAATACTGTTTCTTCTCGCCTGTGGCGGAGCTGGCAGTGTTCCTCCCATAGCCTGTTCTAATGTGGTGACATCGTGGGCTGTCTGGTGTACGTACATACATATGTCCCATATTAAATCCCGCCACTTTTCAATCGAAAATGTGTGATCTATTGAAGTGTCACTAAATATGTTTCCACGTATTATTTATTAAAAGTGGTACTGCTGTTTTTCTGTGCATTTTGCCAACAGCTGGTTTTTCTTGTCATTGTGTTTTGAAGCTGCGTAAGCGGCTTCCTGCCTCATTGCTGCTAAGGAGGCGAAGTCTGAAACGCCAGCAGGTCTATTTTTGTAACGTCCTCATTCAGAAGTTTGCGCGTTGGAGCTCTGCAAGCTGCCTGTTCCTCATCAGACAGCTCAGTGTGTTGTGCTGCAGGAGCGGAGGGTGTGACGGTGTGCATTCTTCCTATTAGTAAATCTTTGAGGACTGTCTTTTTCTCTCCCCCCCCCATATTTTTTTTTTTTTTTTTTTTTTTTTAACTCCACTGGAATGCATGGAAACACTCCTACTACATCTAATTGCGTCTTTCTCCAATTTTTACTAATTTTTTTCTTTGCCATCTCATTCAACAAATTGTTCTTAACCTCTAACAATTCCTTATGCACCTTACTTTTGACATCACTAGTTGCGCGCAGATCACGCAAAACCAAATCCCACTCATAAAACGACTTCCACTCTTTGGGCCTTATTTTCTTTCCTTTCAACTTTAACATTTGTCACAAATATGACAATTCATGCAAGTCGTAGGTTTCGGGACACTGAAACTGCAAGTCAGGTCTCTTCGATGTGATGTCATGCCATTTGTGTATAAAGAGTATGGAACCCAGTCCTTGGCGTCGGGCCACATGGTATGCTGGGGAGTCCTTTGGTGGAGCTGGCTGGCTGCTATTTAAGTAATTTTTACTGAGAGGGTTGCCCATATTAGGAGTGGTGGTGTTGCGAACAGCCAAAACAATGGGTTGACAAACGTTATCATACACTTTCAGCCAACCTGCAGCATTTGCAACAGCAGAGGAAGCCGTCCGTCAGGCAATAGACAGTTCAATTGGTACTAGTTCAACAAAGCATTCACAAGTTGGAAAGGAAAGCTAAGTCCCCGGTGCTGGTGACACGGCGATACTGGCGCTCCATGGACAGAAAAGAAGGTGACAGGAAAGTAGGAAAAAAGGAATAGTATTGCCGTCTCCTTGCGTTCTTCTGGTGTTCCCAAAAGGGCAGAAGGGGCGGCTAGATGGAATTGAAGACCTCTTGGGCTATGCCGTTGGGGTCCAGGCATTCAAATAGACAGCGCAGAAGTGGTGAACTCCACATGTATTTCAGTCACAAATATGAAACATGAAAAGCAATATTTGGGAACCCTGCGCTGCAGCGGTGTGTTTTGTGCGCTGTAAATAGGTGAGGTATGATTATGCTAGACCCAGAATACCAGCAGGGGATATAGGAACAGTTTTAGCGGTACTTCAGAGGACATAAGAAGTAGCACGCAAATAGGTGGTAGCATACTGTAATATTTAGTATTTTATATGAACAGTGGCCCCTCACACGAAGGATACGGTAAGACAGTCATTATAGAAGTACAATGAGATCTATAATATGTTGTCCAGCTGGACAAAAATTATTTAATATTCCAATTATGCACAAAGAGAACAAAATAATGAAGTGGAAACACAAACACTGCGACAATTAAAACAAGAAAAGGAAACTCAGGCGTTTCTTGTAGCTTGAAAGAAATTCGGGGAATTGTCAAGCATAAATTAAGGAAAAACACCTTAGCACAAATCAATTATGCATAAAACAGTGTCAAGGTGTTAAGGAGTCAACGACGTTTCGATCCCATTCACAGAGGTACCGGGATCATCATCAGGACTTAGTCATATTGGCCTGAGATTAATACTGTTTACAGAAATGGTAGTAGTCCCGGAGGAGACTCAAAGGAACTGAAGAGGAAAGCGAAGGCCAGGACTGGAGCCATAATCGCGATCCGGAGACATGGGGAAAAAAACACAATGGGTAAACGAAATGGGTAGAAAGCCGTGAGCACTCGGACCCCTGCGGTCGAAAGGGTCAGACTTATCACTCGTGCTGCCGAGGTTTCACCCTTGAAGAGGTGACGTTTCTGACAGCTTTTATTGATACAAACCACAGAGAAAACAGCATCATAATGCACATAATACAAATTAATCATTGAATATTTGTCCAATCAAGAAAGGCCTAGAATGCATTATACCATTTATGGTCCGAGATATACTGGTGCTGACCACGTGTCCTGATTATGTGACAGCTTTGGGACTTTCCACTGTAATGCAATGTATTGACCGTGGTACTTTTCCATACAAATAATTGCAATATCATAGCACGTACCAGAACTGTTTCTAAATACGATATGCTGAAATACTTGTGGCTAAGCTAGCATCCTGCGCTGTTCTCGTATCTTTCTTGGGCAAGCCTTGCGTTACAAAAGCAGCTTTACTTCTGAACCATGGAAAAGTACAAGAATCTGTCTGATGATTTTGTCAACTTTGCGAGGTCCTGAAACAGCCATTTGGTATCAACTAAGAAAAGATGGTTTCCACATGACAAATTAATTGCCTTTAGCAGCTGCAGTGAAGTTGATGTGCTCCCCAAATGCCAGACCATTAAGAAAATCACACTTAAATGTCAAAAAAGGAAGGATGTAGCAATAAGTGATGGATACATTTGGCAATCACAGAAAGTAAACACTTGATTGATAGAATAATATGTTCATTTTCTTGGCCTGTACTCAAAGCCTGAAGGCTAGGTAGGATTTGCGGATGTTACAGTTCAGGTCGCAGTTTCTGTGAATACTTGTTCTGAACATGCGTCCGTCTTCTAATCGCTATTTTTATGACGCGGTTCTGCAATCTTGACTTTGAATTGTACTTTCTCTGTAGGTTTGTCACACAGGTCCTTGTGCTTCCATCTGCTCCAGATCTGCTGGTGTCAACCTCTGGGGTGAGTACAAGGGTGTTTCTTCTGCAGCTGCAAATGCATTTGTTCAGTCAGAGGGAAGCAAAGGTGCCACAGCAACTTGTACATGTTTCATTAAGCAAATGCTAAAATGCATAAGGTTGTGATAGACATGCGACTCGCTCTTTCTTTCTCTTCCTCTTTCTCTACCTCTTTCCATTTCTCTCTCTCTCTCCATCCCTCTGAGTACATTACCATTGCTTCCACAAACCCTCAGGCCGCCTGCTTTGCTAAAATGAAATGCACAAATCCTGTCGAAGAGAACCATGAACACAGCATGCCATGATAAGTAAAAGCTTCACACAGCAGGTCACACTTGCTGAGATGCAGTAACACCCTGCTGGCTAAGAGAAACATACTCACAGCTAGCTTCACTAAGCACAACTAATCCATCTCCTTTTGCGCTTAGAAAAAATGCAGATATCCATGGAAATGATGCACCAAGGAAAATTGTAGGAATTCAGGGTTTGAAATTATGGTGGGAGAGATGTTAAAACAGTCTATTGCCTGGAAGTACACATTGGTTTATGTGAGGAATCCTGAGATTGCAAGTTAGACAAAAAGCAAGCATTTCCTCCGAGAATATTCTTGTGATGTGTGAACTTTAGCAAAAACAATAAATGTAAGAAATGATTTAGAATTCCTAAGCTAATTTAGTTAAGATGCAAAAACACTAATGATTAAACTGACAACACTTAAACTAATCTGATGTATTAATTCAGTGATGTTTAAAATATATATATTTTGGAGGATTTGTGCTTAGCAGCAGGTTCTAATGTAAGCACTCCAGCACATCTCTCAAAAACACCCTTTAAAGGGACAACAGTGTATTAGCTTTTGGCAGTGAAATTAGTTGTGCCCCCTGGTTTGAAATGGGAATTTCTGGGCAGAGGCATTTTTCTTAAAATATATATATATTTTTGTAAACGTTCCCCCGGTGTCTCTCACTTGAAGCAAATCTCATGTTTCTAAATATGCCATTGGGAGCAAATATCAAGATCTTGAGCTCTTGCAGTGCATACTGTGGACTGCTCCATTGTTTGATGTTCAGGTGTCCTCAGTGTAGTGTCTTGCGAGTTAAAAACGATGGAACACTTTTGGCTCTTGATGGACTCCATAGTGCTGTGATGTACGTGTTAGAGCAGAATGCAATGAAGGCTGGTTTAGAATGTTGAGTTCGCAGTTACACGCAGATAAATAAAGACATGTAATACTAGGCTCCGTATGTGACGTAGTCATTGGCGGGTACACAGGCTGGGAGGGACACTACAACTGGCAACAAGTTAGGGTAGAGGTAACGCACAAGTTACTAACTTGTGTAACGATATATCTGTAAGAGACAGTAGTTAGTGATAGATTCCTTACCTTAGAATATCCCCAGGCGTCAGGCTGGATCCGGAAAGTTTTGCGTAGCAGTACCCTTGCGCGTCGGTAGGCGGCGTCGTGCGGCTCCGCGTCCGTCGTCGGCGTCGTGATCGCCGGGATGACGTCGCGGGCAGTACTTAGGCGCCGCCCTGCGCGCTGACGTCAGTTCTGTACACGACTTTCCGCGCCAGGAACGCAGAGCCATGCAAGAAGCTGACACAGGTGTCTGAAAAATACTAGGGCCCTGAAAGGGATGTCCTTAACCCTAGAAATCAGTTCGCAGAACGGGGAGGATGGGTGGGGCGGTAAGGAATCTATCACTAACTACTGTCTCTTACAGATATATCGTTACACAAGTTAGTAACTTGTGCATCTGAAAGAGACACGTTAGTGATAGATTCCTTACCTTAGAATAGATACCCCAGCAATACCAACCCCGGTGGTGGGTCTGCGAACAAAGATCAGACAAGGAAGTCCTGGAGGACAGAACGGCCAAAGAAGCCGTCCCTCCGGACCTGACTGTCAAGGCAGTAATGCTTAGTAAACGTGTGCAGCGAGGCCCACGTAGCTGCCTGACAGATAACCGGCAGCGGAACACCGCGGCCCAAGGCCGTGGTAGCAGCCGTTGCCCTGGTGGAATGGGCACGCAGCCCAACAGGAGGCTCCTTCTTAGCCAAAGAATAGCAGGTCTTGATGCACAAGGTAACCCAGCGGGAGATGGTCCTCTTGTGCACCGCCCGACCTTTTTGGCGCCCACGTAGCCAACAAAGAGCTGGTCATCCACCCGGAAGTGTTTCGTGCGGTCGATATAGAAGGAGAGCGCACGTTTTGGGTCCAGACGGTGGAGCCTCTCTTCCTCTCTGGAAGGATGCGGAGGCGGAAAGAAGGTGGGCAAAGTGATGGTCTGCCCAATGTGGAAAGCAGTAACCACCTTTGGCAAGAAGGACGGACGCGTCCGAAGAACAACCTTGTCTGGATGAACAGACAGAAAGGGAGGTTTGCAAGAAAGAGCCTGGAGCTCACTCACCCGCCGAGCGGAGGTGATGGCCACCAGAAAGGCTGCCTTTAGAGTCAGAAGACGAAGAGGACAGTTATGCAGAGGCTCAAAGGAGCGCACATTAAAAGGTAAGAACCAAGTTCAAGTCCCACTGAGGCATTACAAACGGAACAGGAGGGAAGAGGTGAGTAATGCCTTTTAAGAACCTGTTAACAACAGGGGACTTGAAAAGGAGGGCTGATCAGGGAGCCTGAGGAAGGCCGAGATAGCACAAAGATAACCCTTGATGGTACCCAGGGCAGAACCCTGTTGGGCCAGAGAAAGAAGGAACAGAAGGACCTCAGAAAGAGGGGCAGAAAGGGGATTCACAGCCTTTGCTGTGCACCATGCCACAAATTTGTTCCACCTGCAGGCGTATACCACCTTAGTGGAGGGACGCCTGGCTGCCAGAATCACATCACAAACTTCGGGAGGCAAGTCGAAAGGAATCAACTGCCGCCGCTCAATCTCCACGCAAGCAGGTGTAGACTGGACAGGTTCGGGTGGAGGACCGTCCCCTGCTGCTGCGACAGAAGATCCTCCCGAAGAGGCAGACGGATCGGGGGATCTATGCTCATATTGAGTAGCTCGGGATACCAAACTCTTCGAGCCCAGTCCGGAGCCACAAGAATGACTTGGGCCCGGTCGTGCCGAATCTTCTTCAACACTCTGGGTAGAAGTGGTATAGGCGGAAAGGCGTATAACAGACCGCAACTCCACTCGCGACGCAAAAGCGTCGCCGAGCGAGTGCCGCCTTGGAAATTCCAACGCGCAGAACTGATGACATTGCGCGTTCTCTTCGGTGGCGAATAGATCTAACCAAGGCTCTCCCCACTGTAGAAAGAGTCCTTGCGCCACTTCCGAGTGAAGACGCCATTCGTGATCCATCATGCACCTGCGGCTGAGTTCGTCCGCCCTGGCGTTCAGAGAACCTGCCAGGTGTTGAACCATCAGGAACATGCCCTGATGTTCCAGCCATGTCCAGAGGCGCAGAGCCTCCTGACAAAGGGTCCAAGACCCCACCCCGCCCTGTTTGTTGCAGTACCACATGGCGGTGGTGTTGTCTGTGAACACCTGCACTACCTTCCCTTTGACAGAGGGAAGGAATGCCTTGAGTGCAAGCCGGATCGCCCGGAGCTCCAGAAGGTTGATATGGAGCCGGGACTCCGCCCGGAGACCAGAGGCCTCTGATCTCCGCCTCTCCCATGTGACCGCCCCATCCCAGAAGGGACGCGTCCGTCACAACTGTATGCTCTGGCTGGGGAAGGGAGAGGGATCTGCCCATGACCCATTGCCGGTTCGAGAGCCACCACTGCAACTGTTTTGCAGTCCCCTCCGAGATCTGGACGTGATCGGACAGGTTGCCCTGGTGCTGCGCCCACTGGAACTTCAGGTCCCACTGCAGAGCCCGCATATGCCATCTGGCATGATTGACCAGCAGGATGCAGGAGGCCATGAGGCCCAGCAGCCTCAGGGTCATCCTTACCGAAACCCAGGATAAAGGCCGAAAGATCGGAATCATAGCCTGAATATCCCGGACTCGCCGTTCGGGAGGATAGGCCCGAAACCGCGTCGTGTCCAGAACTGCTCCGATGAAAAGGAGCTGTGGAGAAGGAATCAGATGCGACTTCGGCACATTGATGGAGAACCCCAGCGAGTGCAGGAGTTCGGCCGTAGTCTGGAGGTGGGAGACGACTGCCTGGGACGAGCCCGCCTTCAGCAGCCAGTCGTCGAGGTAGGGGAAGACTGAAACCCCTGCCCGGCGCAGATGAGCTGCGACCACCGCCATCACTTTCGTGAACACCCGAGGGGCACTGGTAAGGCCAAGGGGAGCACGGTGAACTGAAAATGCTCGGGGCCTACCGTGAACCGAAGGTAACGCCGGTGGGCCGGCAGGACGGGGATGTGGAAATACGCGTCCTGCAAGTCCAACGCTACCAACCAGTCTCCAGGGTCGAGGGCAGTCAAGACCTGAGCTAGGGTGAGCATCTTGAACTTCTCCTTCCGGAGGAAGCGATTGACGTTCCGGAGGTCCAAGATAGGACGCATGTCCTCCTTGTCCTTTTGGGCACCAGAAAGTAGTGGGAGTAGCAACCACGCCCTACTTCTGGGGTCGGAACATGCTCGATGGCCCTCTTGGTCAAGAGGGCCGTGACTTCCTTCTGTAGAAGCACCAAGTGATCCCCTGACATGCGGTGGAATTGAGGTGGCATGGCTGGGGGTGGTCTCGAAGGGGAGGGAGTAGCCCCTTCGGACAATGTCCAAGACCCACCTGTCCGAGGTGATGGTGCGCCAGTGGGGAAGGTGATGGCGGACCCTGCCCCCTACTGGCGTGCCGTGCACCTGAAAGGAGGGACTAGGAGGGCTTGGAGGCCGCGGACGGGTTGGAGGTGGTGGCCTGACCCGCACGCTGGTTGCCCGATCCGCCACGGCGGAATCCACGTCCTCGGCCACGCGAAGACGCCTGCTGCGCGGGCCGGTGGCTGGGCTGCTGACGTGAAGGGCGCCCCTACCGTGGCCACGATAGGGGCGAAAAGCAGAAGGCAGCGGAGGGCGTGTAGCAGAAAGGCCCAGGGACTTGGCAGTAGCCCGTGAGTCCTTAAAGCGCTCCAACGCATGGTCTGCTTTGGACCCAAAAAGACCGACTCCATCAAAGGGCATGTCCATGAGAGTATTCTGGACATCCCCTGAAAAACCAGTGGTTCTCAGCCAGGCGTGGCGTCGGAGCGCCACCGTCGTTGCAATCGACCTGCCCAGCGAGTCGGCGGTGTCAAGGCCACAACGGATAGTGTATTTGGCCGCATCCCTTCCTTCCGCAATGGCGCGGGAAAGCAGTGCCTGGACCTCCTCAGGGCACTGGGGCAAAACATCCGCCACCGAATCCCACAGAGAGTGGGTATATCGGCCCAAAAGACAAGCGGTGTTAACGGACCGCAAGCCAGCACTGGAGGAAGAAAAACCTTTCTTCCCAAACTGATCCAGGCGTTTGGATTCCCTATCCGGAGGAGCGGTAGGGAAGGCGGTTTGGGAAGCGGAGGCTTGGACAACCAAGCTCTCAGGAGTGGGGTGGACAGAAAGAAACAGGGGTCGCCCGGAGCGGGGCGATGGCGTCGTGACACGTTCCGATCCACAGGAGCCCCTGTGTTGGGCTTGGACCAGGCGCCCAAAAGAACGTCCGTGAGGGCGTCGTTAAACGGCAGCACAGTCTCCGCAGAGGAGGCTGCCGGCTGAAGCACCTCTGTCAAGATGTTAGGCTTGACCGTCAAAGTAGGGAGCTGGAGACGTAAGGCCCCAGCAGCCCTACGCAACACCGTACCAAAATTGGCCCCCTCCTCCGTAGCCACGGGAGGAGACAGCATGCCAGTGTCAGGAGAAGTATCCAGACCACTGGCCTCCCTAGACTCTCTGTCCAGTCCTCATCATACTGACAGTTGCGTGTCAGAGGGTCATCAGACCCCTCCCAGTCCTCCTGGTCCTCCTCTGGTTCAAAATAAGGAGGAGGAGGGACATTTGGGACCCAAGGTCCCATCGGCGCCGGAGCCGGCGTCGAGCGACGTCGCTCCGGGTCCAAGTCCGGAGCCGGAAGGAACTGGGGACGACGCCGCCCGGAGCCCAGGGCGGCGTCGAGAACGGCACCGGAGACATCGGCGCCGGCGGAGGTGTCGTGAGGTCGACCGGCGTCGATGGGGGTTGTGGAGCCGGGATCGAGGCCGGGGCCGGAGCCGGAGCCGGGATCGAGGCTGGAGGCTCGGGCGACGCCGGGGCCGGAGCCGCCGGCGACGCCGGATCAACCCCATCAGGGCCCGCGGGGCCCGAAGGCGCACCGGAGGGGCCTGAAGGCCCGAAGAGGCGGGCCATGGCCGACAGGAACTCCTGTACCTTGGCCGGATCCGCCCCCGAACCCGGGAAGGGCGGGTATGACGGGGGCGACTCCACAGGCAAGTCCGGGGCCGCGGGGGCGGGGACGGTGCCGGGAGGGGCCTCAGCCGAGTCGCGAGACCGGCGAGGCGAAGTCCGAGAGCGACGATGCTTCTTGGACTTCTTGTGTCGAGACTTACCGGACGAAGAAGACTTCGACGCCGACGACCGGTGTGCACTCCGCGAGCGACCCTGGACCTCTCACGCGACCGGGGCTTCCGCGGAGCCGAATGCCGGGCCTCGAGGAGCTTTCGAGACCGCTCTCGCAAAGCCTTCGGGTTGAGGGCCTGGCATTCGGGACAAGACTCGGTGTCGTGGCCTCGGCCGAGGCAGAAGAGACACTCCCAATGCGGGTCGGTGACGGACATCATCCGCGCACAGGCGCCGCATCGCTTGAAGCCGGGCATCCCTACGACACCTGAAGGCTGGAAAAAAAACAGTGAAAAATCACCAAAAAGTATGGTCAAAAATTGACCAGGGCACTGCTCTT
The DNA here is from genome assembly GCA_963921515.1 of Calotriton arnoldi. Classification (NCBI taxonomy): domain Eukaryota; kingdom Metazoa; phylum Chordata; class Amphibia; order Caudata; family Salamandridae; genus Calotriton; species Calotriton arnoldi. Next base: position 1,798,723 of record CAWUFW010000975.1, read on the forward strand.
CCCGGATCTGCGCTTACTGGCGCGGAAAAGAAGAACTGACGTCAGCGCGCAGGGGCGGCGCCTAAGTACTGCCCGCGACGTCATCCCGGCGATCACGACGCCGACGACGGACGCGGAGCCGCACGACGCCGCCTACCGACGCGCAAGGGTACTGCTACGCAAAACTTTCCGGATCCAGCCTGACGCCTGGGGATATTCTAAGGTAAGGAATCTATCACTAACGTGTCTCTTTCAGATCCAAAGATCAACAGTGCTCTCCAGAGAGTTTGCTGTGGTCCAATCAAACTCCTCGTGCGTGCCACATGTGTTGCTGTCTAAGTACGGAACTGGTGCTTAATGCATGTGGAGTTAAAGCGCAACTCCAGCCACTGTAAAGGAGTTGGAAAACAATGAAAATATTGCAAAACAATCTACATATCTGTGACTGAGCACCTGCTGATCAGACCGTACCTCGAGATGTCACACTGCTATGCAGTATACAGCCCTACGTAATCCGAAGTGTTAATGCTGAAGGCAGATACAAATAAGCTTTCAAAGAACAGCTATTGTTAGTCACAAATTGCAAGATAATGTTACTATCAGAAAGTGGTGAAAATAAAGAGAGCAAAGAGATGCCAAAGAATAAAACCGTTATTGACTCACCAGAACCTGAGTAAAGTGAGCCATTACGAGCTTAGCACCTGGCGCCACAGCTCAGGCAGAGCACAAGGGTTGTGCTTATGACGCTGGCTAGTCTTTTCAAGTCGACTGAAGGGCCGTGAAGGAGGCTGGAACAGGAACATAGCAGTGGGCAACAATCAGAACAGTTGCAGATTGAAACGCTGCTTTTCCAATGGAGGCAAAGACATTGGTCGGTTTTTCACAAGTCATCAGGGATGATCCAGACCCAGCACGTCCCAAAGCCTCAGAGATGGCTCGCATGATGAACAGCCGAAGGAGCCGGGGAGAGCTCAACCCTCAATATCAGCCACTCCCAGAAATGGCTCCAACGCTGCTGCTTTCCTGAAACCACCACCACTGTTCGATATTGCCAAAAAGCAAAATATTGGTGATAGATGGACTGCCTGGATAGAGACATTTGATGGTTTCATTGATGCACTTGAAGGGACTGATAACAAAAAGATTATAAAGTGTCTCCAATATCTTGCTGGTGATGGTGTAAAAGAAGTTCTAAAGAAAATGCCGCTAACTGATGAAGTCACATAACGTCAGATTAAAGAAGTGTTGAATCTCAAGTTTAATCCAATGCCAAATGTTGATTACGAATTATACATCTTCAACCAAGAACGCCAGAAAGTTGGTGAAACCATTGATGAATTTGTGGAGAGACTCAACAAACTCATTAAACATTGTGTTTTCAATTAATTTAATGATGAAGAAACTATGCGTCAGAGTTATTGACGGATGCTTGTCAGATTCATTCAGAAGACCAATACTGAGGCAGACTTAGTTTGGAGCGAGTGTAAATGGCTGCCAGGGCTGAAAAGCATGCTGCTAGGCAAGCTGCTGACATGGAAGCCAGAAGTGCCCCGAATGACTCCATCATGTGTGTTAAAAGTAAGCCGAAACAAAAGACTGAAGGACACAGTGATGTCTACACGTAAAAAGAAGTTGTGTTTTAGATGTGGATTTTTGTTTCTACATGAAGGTAAATGTCCTGCTCTTGGACAGATTTCTAAAGGAAGGAGAACCATTTTGTGACTGTTTGCAAAGCAAAGGAAAAAGTGTCACGGCGCGAGGACAAAATGGCTGCCAGATCTTCCCAGAAGCAACGTTCGACGAACACCCACAAGGCCAAGCGGCGACATTAGTTAAGACAAATTGACATTGAACGAAGTCCATCATCTAAATCATCGTCAAAACGTTCTTCTGTATCGAGTGACAGTGAAGAAAATCATTGTACCATGTCTGTTTACCTGCGCATTTTGGTTTGGCTGCTTGTGAAGGATAATGTCAGTCAAAGAAGGATCGACATGCCAAAGCACCAAAGTCCTTCAAACATTGTCCAAAGATTACACTGAAAGTAAATGGTTGTTCGATACCTTTCATTATTGACACTGGTGCATCAATAAACATAATGTCTGAGGAGAAATACAATGAATTATCTCCATTGCCACAACTTACGCCATCGAAAACCAAAGTGTATACATGGACTTCATCGGCGCCCTTAAAAAGTCAAGGTTCCTTTGTAGCGACAATGAAACACAAGAAAATGAAGATGCAAGCACCTATCCATGTGCTTCAAGGCCTTAAGTGTCTGTCTACTCAGTTTCAGCACAGCTGCTGAAATAGGACTGGTTTCTGCGAATTATAGCATGAATGGTCACCACGAAATAGTAAGTCAGTTCCCTTCGTTATTTCATGGTTTGGGAAACCTTAAGACTATGAAAGTAAAATTCTGTACTAATGAGGTTGTCCGTCCTGTTACTCAAAAACATAGGCAAATTGCTTTTCATTTACAAGAAGCAGTTGAAAGAATTTGAATTGTTACTTAGCCATGATATTGAGCATTCCACTGGTAAAACGCTATAGATCTCTCCCGTAGTAGTAGTGCCTAAAAAGGACAGTGAAGGAGCTGTATGCTTATGTGTTGACATGCGTCGGGCAAACAAGGCAATTGAATGAGAACGACATCCAGGTCCACACATTGCTGACATAACGCAACTAAATGGTGCGAAGGTCTTCTCTTTCCTTGATTTAAAATAAGGTTATCATCAGTTAGACCTTGAGAAGGTTGCAGGTACATTACAACCTTTTCTACACGTTTGTCTGTTTCGATACAAAAATACTAAGTTTTGGTGTGTCATCTGCTGTAGATCTGTTTCAGGAAGTCATTCGACGTACCCTACAGTCTGTCGTGAATGCGTTTAATTACAGCGATGATATATTTGTTTTTGGAGCAACACAAAAAGAACACGATAAAGCTCTTATACAGTTGTCGTTTACTCACTGAATCAGGTATTGCTTTGAATGCAGACAAGTGTGAGTTCTATAAGACAGAGCAAAAATTCTTTGGCCATATCTTTTCTGATTGGGATATGACACCAGATCCTGCTAAAGTACAAGCGCTGTCAAACGCTGATGCCCCACAAGATGTTTCTATGATGCGTTTATTTCTTGGCATGGCCAGCTACTGTCCAGATATATCCGAGACTTTGCCACTGTACGTGCTCCATTGAGAGACTAGACAAAAAAGAATGTTTCATTTCATTGGGCGCATGAATGTGAGAAAAGTTTTAAGAAAATCAAACAAGCCATTGAGAATGCTACTGAAATGGCATACTTCAATCCGAAGCTTCACACAGAGGAGGTTGTTGACACTAGTCCAGTCTGGTTAGTCGCTATTCTTCCACAGCACAACGGACACCCGAATGCTCGAAGGCATATTGTGGTATATGGAAGTAGAAGTTTGTCCCAAACAGAATGTGCTTACCACAACCTGAAAAAGAAAGCTTAGCCGCGGTATGGGCTTTTGAACATTTCCATGTATTCCTGTATGGAAAATCTTTTACGCTGTTAACTGATCATCAAGCTTTACTGAATATATTTGGCAATCCAAAGACCAAAATGCCTCCTTGCATTGAACGATGGGGACTACGGTTAGAAAAGTATAATTGTACCATTGTGCATTGCCCAGGGAAGGATCAGCACCCTACTGCTACTTTTCCAGTGTGCTTATACAAGGTCAAGGTACTCCATCCAAGATGGCTGAGGCCTTTATTACTTTCATTGTAAAATCAAACACTCCAGATACCAGTTTGTTAGCCCAGAAGTTAAAGGATATAATTACCCATTAGTCATGGAACCAACACATTCAACCGCTCACCAGTGATGGGGAATATCAATAGTACAAGAATGTCAAAGATGAACTGTTCATAACTCAGGAAGGAGTTATACTACGAGGGTCAATAATTTTGATTCCAGAGAGTCTGCGACAGAAAATTATTGAAGTGGCCCATGAAGGACATCATGGAATTGTTGCCACAAAACAAGCTCTTTGAGACAGAGTCTGGTTTCCTCGTCTTGATGACCGGGTTGAAAAGGAATTTAAGGCCTGTAATCTGTGCAACTGCCTTTCTATAAACACTACTCACCCGCCCTTGCACATGTCAGAACTCCCAAAGCATGCTTAGGAGAGATGAGCCATTGACTTTCGGTCCACACGACTATGGACATCACCTGATCGTGATTATGGATGAATACTCACGATTACCATTAATTGAAGATCTTCATTTACTACTCAAGAACGAGTCATTGAACGACTAGATGGCATCTTTGCAGCATGGGGTGTTCAGCCATAGTGAACTCTGACAATGGCCCGTCTTTCAACAGTCGAGAGTTTAAAGATTTCTTGGAGCATTGGAATATAAACCATCAGAAGAGCACACCTTTGTGGCTGCAGGCCAGCGGACTTGTTGAGTGTTTTATGAATATGCTAAAGAAAGCAGTGGAGCGTGCTGCTCTTGAGAAGCTCGATTTGAAAACTGTGTTGAATTCTACCTTGAGAGCTTATCGTTGAGCATCCCACTTGACCACAGGCAAAAGTCTTGCGACATTGATGTTCGGGAGAACAGTGAACATATAGTTACCTCAGTGTACCAATTAGAGAAAGAAAGATGAGAAAGCAACTCCTGAGAAGGGCAAACAAAAGATGAACCCATATGCTGACCAAAGTTGACGTCTGAAGAACATAGTCTTTAAGAAAAAGGATTGAGTGCTTGCACAACAGATGTGGAGAAGAAAATCTGATGCTCCATTTGATGCAGAACCTTGTCAAGTGGTGTCTACGAAGGGACACACGGTTACTGCCCAGCACCCTGGGAAGTCTAATTTCAGAGACTTTTCTAATTTTAGGCCTTAACTAATCGTTCATCAGATCTAACTGTTGAATGAGAGACTGGGTCTGAAACATCAGTGACTGCTGTTGCCTCTACACTGTTGGTGCAGATCCTGGACATTGGTGATGACCGTTCCCACCAAGAACAAGATCAGGTCGAACAATTAAAACGCCAAAAAGATTGACTGACGAGATTTAACTGTGTCTATCGATATATATTTTGTAAAAATGTTCATTTGTTTATTTAACAGAGGGGTAGACAGTGTCTTTCAAGTAAAAAATGAGGGGAATGCAATGAAGGCTGGTTTAGAATGTTGAGTTTGCATTTACATGCAGACTAATAAAGACGTGTAAAGTTCCGTATGTGGTGTAGTCATTGGCGGGTACCCAGGCTGGGGAGGACGCTACACCCAGCTTTGAAGGACAGATCCTTGGGCACCAAACCATAGGCGTCCGAGGGAGAAAGGCCCAACGGTGACCACAGCTCACTGATCTTACTGGTGCGTCTTTGCAAAGACACTTGGGCCCTCTTAATGCTATTAGTTATGTTAACCTAATTTGTAAAGCGCGCAGCTACTCAACAGTGTCCCGGCGCTCAGGCTAAGGGCCGCAGACCAAGGAACCTAGATTGGCTGCCTAAAGAGCCATGTCTTCAGTTTCCTCTTGAAGGCATAGAGATTACTGACCACACGGAGATCTTTTTGAAGTTTTTTCCAGGTGAGCGGCCCCAGGTAAGAAAAGGATCCCCCGCCTACTCTGTCTATTGATCCGGGGCACATTTGTAAGGTGTGCGGAGGACGAACGTAGGGTACGCGCTGGGATGTATTCGCTGATCCTCTCTCTGAGGTATACCGTGCCAGTATCGTGCAAGGCCTTATGCATTAAGACCATGGCCTTAAAAAGAATCCTCTTTTTTTTATAGGGAGCCAGTGGAGTGCCCACAGATCAAAGGACATGTGAGACCTGAGTGGGAGTATGAGTAGCAGTCTGGCTGCTGAATTCTGCACCACCTGGAGTCTATTGAGAAGGAAATCTGGGAGTCCGAGGTAGATGGCATTCCCATAATCCAATCTCATCATGATAGCAGCCTGAATGACCTTTCTGCCTGCTGACTCAGACAGGAGAGGCAGAATTCTTTTTAGCATTCGGAGAGTGTTGAAACAAGAGCCAACTAGAGCTTGAATCTATGGTTGGAAAGAGAGGGTGCTGTCAATTTTAATACCTAGGTTCTTCAGAGTTGTTGAGGGGGCCAGGCTGAGGCACATTGCTCGGCAAGCAGGTTCTCACAAGATTGTGGGGGACATCTCCTAAGACCACAATCTCGGTTTTATCCGGATTGTACTCTAGTTGATGCCGGTCCAACCACTGAAACACCCTGGCGAGACTTGGAGATGAGCTTCCCATCCAGTTCCCTTCCCTTCTCACAGGAGAAGAGGAGCTGCGTATCATCTGCACAAGAAATGACTTTAGCACCCAGTGACTCAGCCAGTATAGCCAGAGGCGTGAGGTAAATGTTAAACAGAGTGGGGCTAAGGCAGATCCCTGGGGTACGCCCACAGTCAAGGTTTTGGCTTGCGAGGCATAAGGGGGCAGCCATACTTCCCGAGTACGATTGCTCAAAAATGATGTCAGCCAATTCAAGGCCATGTTTCTGATCCCTATCTGTTGAAAACGCTCAAGAAATTTAGAGTGGGGCACAGTGTTGAAAGCTGCAGTGAGGTCCAGGAGGATCAGGATGGCCTTGCCTCTCTTGCCAAGGGTGTTCCTAACATGTTCAACAACTTCCAGAAGTGTGGTCCCAGTGCTGAAATAGGTTCGAAAGCCGGATTGGCTGGGTGTAATATTTTATTATCTTCCAAGTAAAGGGAGAGTTGGCAGTTGACTTCCTTATCCAGACTCTTTGAGAAAGAAGGGAGATGGGCCTATAGTTCGCCAATTGCTTAGGATCAGCTGCCGTTTCTTTTCAGCAGAGGGAGCACTTTCGCCCTTTTCCAGCCTAATGTAACCACCCCTGTTACCAGCAAGGTGTTAAAAATGTTGTTCACTATATTAGTTTGCAGGAGACGAGCTTTCCCGACCCTTCAGAGTAGCCTCTGGAGTCTGTCATGGCGAAGCTGAAGTCAAACACTCGTTAGTCCCTCCAAAGTTAACCAGAAAATCATTCACACAGGTAGCCTTCTTTTCTTCTCTGTTCCAACATCGCTATGGGTGCAAAGTAGTGGCAGCAACACTCCATAGGATTGATCTGCTAGTTGATTGACTGTATTCGCTCTATCGTAACGAAGGTGCTGCTCTACCATAGTGACGGAGTAAATTATGCTGTCCACATGACGGAGGGACCGCCCACCTAATTTATAAATGACTGCCAAGCTGTCCGTCATTTATAAATGCATTGCCAGTAGCTCTTGTGATGGCAGTTCCTGCCAATTCATTTCACTCTGCTACAGGGCTGCGTCAGCAGGACACAGCACTGTAGCTCAGAATATTTTTCCTTACAAAATCCAAAAATTGGATTTTCTTTTTGTAAAGAAAAATAATAATGCTCTCCTCACCATGGGCGCCTGCTCCATGGGGGGGCAAGTATTTTAATGATTTGACAGTCCCTCACTGCCAGGTTTTGCCTGGCGGTAAGTAACTGTAAAAAATGGGTACATGTCCGACCATTTAAATTGGGAGGGCATATGGACATGTATCCATTCCTCAGACATCCCTTATTACCCAGCGCAGTCAGAGAAGTTTGGTCACTGCAGAGATGGAGTAGTCTCCGCTGTGGCTAAATTGATGGTGCACCCGAAATTAAATTGCGCTGGCTGACCACTGTGTTGCTTGAAGGAGACTCCATCACCGGACCAATTCCCTTCCATTCCAACATATGAATCGAGCCCTAAATCACTGCACCATCCCCACTTATTGTTTTAAGCAAGGTGAGGCAATGCCTGCACCCGTATGTCAAACACAATCCCACAAGGCTACATTCTCCCTCTCTCTAAGATGGTGACAAGGCCTTGTGTGAGATCCCGCCTCCGAGCCTCAAACATCCTCCGCATCAGAAAAAGAGGCAGTGATGGTAGGTCTGTTGTCTCCAGCAAGGTGAGGCAATGCTGCACCCGTATGTCAGTGTTACAGCAAACAAATGATGGACGGAATGCTGACAATGCAAACATTCTCCCCCAGTCAAAAGATCTGGGTTAAATCCATCGTTCTTTTGCCCACTACGCCACCCCAGTTTGGACCCAGCCATATGCAAATCAGTCTTGACCCTGTGCCCCATGGGAACAGTCCAGACCGAACTGCCAGGCCAGGTCCTCCCTGGACCGGATACAAGCATCCTGGGACCGGTTTCAGGGTATGTCACCCTTCAGCCAGGCTAGCTTGAATCCAGTGGCACAGTGAGCAAGGGACCCACGTCTGGGCATACCCATCCCACTTGGGGCGAAAAGTGTTACAGCATGAGGCACAGGGTCAAGACTGATTTGCATATGGCTGGGTTCAAACTGGAATGGCATGGTGAGCAAAAAAACTATGGATTTAGGCCCAGATCTCTGTACTGGGGTGAATGTATGACATTGTTCTGCATTCTGTCCATCAACTGCTGTTTTTGCACCCGTATGTCAAACACAATCCCACCAGGCTATATTCGCCCTCTCTCTAAAATGGTGACAAGGCCTTGTGTGAGATCCCGCCTCCGAGCGTCTAACATCCTCCGCATCAGAAAAAGATGCAATGACGGTAGGTCTGTTGTCTCCAGCAAGATGAGGCAATGCCTGCACCCGTATGTCAAACACAATCCCACCAGGCTATATTCTCCCTCTCTAAGATGGTGACAAGGCCTTGTGTGAGATCTTGCCTCCGAGCGTCAAACATCCTCCGCATCAGAAAAAGAGGCAGTGATGGATGGTCTGTTGTCTCCTTGTTCCTTGACATTTCTGCCTTTTAACAGGGGCAGCTTGCCACCTCTAAGAGGTTAGTAGGCGAAACGCAGATGAAAGCTGCCATTTCTTTGCCCTGGCGTTTGTCAGTGAATGATACCAGTCCAAACGGGAGGATGGCTGGGCCCAGGAAACCCAGTGTCTGATAGAAAGCTTTAGTAGAATGGCCACTCATGCCTGCCTCCTCCTGTCTATATGGGCTGGGAGGATAGCTAAGAGGATCTTCATCAAAAGGCACTTGAGGGAGCCTGGCAAGCTGCTGCATTTAGCATAGAATAACTTTTAAAACTGCTTTGGTAGGCAGTAAGGTAACAATATTTCTAGATAACATTCTTGTGACATTTGTAATACAATCATTATTTGTCACCGATGTTTAAGTAAAATGTTCATGAATGGAGTTTCATGGGCTTCCAACCCGCAATGGTAAAAGTAGTCTTTTAAATACTGTGCCGGTTTGCCTGGATGTCATTTGTCCCTGCCACCCGGCTGGCAGGACTTCCATGTTCATGTTACCCTCGTTAAAGATGCTCGTGTGCAACTTACATATTACAGTGAATGCTATGCAGTTGGGTGGTAACCTTTTCAAGGCAATAGAACAGTTAACGTCTAGTGTCAAACTTAGCTTTTAAATGTAAGAACTGCAGTAATTTAACATTTGAGCACTGGTGCTGTGGCAGTGTGTGGCATGGCTGTCTTTAGAGTGGCATAGTGGGCAAAGAAGATGGACTGGAATGTGACCCCGAGTCATTCCCAGTGGCTGAGATGAATCCATGCATTGCGCCCATCGCCTGCCTCAGTGTGATGCCCTGGTGCGTGGATATGACCGGTGTGGGTCCAGTGCATCCTGTGCCATAGGAATCCAGCTGCACGTCACTGATTTGTATTAAATGAGCCAAAGATGGCCCAGGGTTGCTTGTATTCCCATCTGCAGGGGTCCTGGCCTGATCTGGACTGTTTCCGTATAGAAAGACCTCTGTGGACCGAGCTGTTCTTTTTAGCACAAAGCCATGGCGTGTTTGCATGTGCCTGGCTTCTGTTTAGAGTCACATGGTGGAGAAAACAGATGGAGTAGAACGTAGCTCAGTGTAATTACCAGTGACTGAGATTAACTCAAGTATTCCACCCATCATCTTTTTGTTCTCCTCATTGCTGTTTTTTTTTTATTAAGCTTGGCATTCTTCCCAGGTGTGGGTTGCAAAAGGTTTGCTGTGGGGAGTGGGGGAAAGGAGGGGGGGGGCATTTGACATGTACGCTACCTGCACACCCTGAGCTTAATTTTCCATCTGTCTACACAGGTCAAACATGCCTCGTCTGCCCGAAAGAGCAAGTTTTGAGAATAAAAACACCCTCTGGGAATTGTTTAGCAGCCTCTCGCTTTCCAAATGTCCATAATGCCAGCAATCTAGTCCATAAAATAAATTTTGTGGCAGACGAGTGAAAAAGGTGTATTTCCCACAGAAGTGTTCAACCACAGTCTCATGCACACACTCTGCCATAATTGTGAAAACCCACCACTGTCCGGCACGTGCTCTAGCACTATACATTTGCACCAGTATGCCCACATGGCTGATCCCTCCCTCATTCCTTCCATCCTGCATGTTCCCCTAGAATGGAGAATCAGATTTACCTCTGTAACCCCTGCCTTGTCCCTCTGACCTGGTTTGTTCTAACCATGAAAGGAGTTGACCTTTGCCCAAGACACATTCCTTCCAAATGACTTTCTCTGGCTCTGCTAACTTTAAGCCAACCCCTAAATGTAAACCTTTCATTACTCTTACCCCTACTGAGCCCTAGTTTAACATTCCTCTAAGCCTCATCCTTACTGTCGCAGCTAGCCGAGCTTTAAACCTAGCCTTACTGTTGCCAAACTCTACCCGTACCGTTCTTCTAAGTCCAAACCTTAGTCTTACCTTAATATATATCATTTGAGAGGATTTGAGTAGCGTTGCGGTAAAGGTAAGTGATGGGGTCGGGTTGACCAGGTTAGGATGATGATGTCTTTGAGGACAGGGAAAGCTGTTGTAATGGGAAGTGCGCCCAACCTCTGCACGCAGTGTGGAGAGAGGGCGAATGGCATGCAAGGTTGGCTGAAACACTCGGGATGCTCCTCTCCCAGCTTGAAGGCTGGACGTTCCTCCCCAAGCTGGAAGAAACGAGGGAGTTGGTAGCCTAGTGTGCATCTTTTTCCCTGACCTGCCCTCTTCCACTGGGAGTTATGAGCAAACATTCTGCTCCAGGTTTACCTCTGGGGCCACCATGATGATCATCATGATGATAGAGAGATGGATAAATGCTGCAAAATGCAAAGGTGACTTTCAGCGCTGGTGCAGTGATCCTGCTGTTATGTAGGAGAAGCTCCTTGAAGCACTGTCTTTGTGTGTGCTTGTTTTATCAGCTCTGCCTTGTGTTAGAACAACTATGATCTTACTGGTCGTCCATTCGCTCTTCGCAGGACCAAACCCTCAAGCTTTGGGAATACAAAAAAGGGACAGAAGTGCAGAGCTGTGCCTTGTCTGGCTGCCGTCTGCAGGATGGGAACGAAGAACACAAGGTAAGGGGTCGTAGTGTTGGCACTGGCGATGGTGATGGAGCAAGTGGACAGGAACTAGTCTGGCTGATGTAAAGTGAGTGTGCCCCTGGAGGGGGGCGCAGGGTAGAATGAGGTCTGAGTCACAGCTATTAGCTTGGTGAGGGTTCTAGGCAGTGCCTAGCTCAGCACCCCCTTGCTGCCCCGAACAGCTGGTCATCTTCTGCTGATTCTGACTTTTGCCTGCTTGTAATTCCTGTGTTTCTTACTTGTAGTTTCTTGTTGCCCAGTTCTTGTATCTTGCTGCAGTTTGTTTTCGCTGTTTTTTCCCACCTGTTTCACTGCCTCTCCCGGACCCCTCCCCGCAAATATGCCCAGACATGGGTCCCGTGCACACACTGTCATTGGAACCAAGATATATCCCGCTGATGAGCCCATAACAAGGGTAAAACCGGTCTTGTGTTGCTTGTCTTTGGTTCATGGTGGACCTGGTCTGCAGTTCGGGCTCCACTGTTCCTATTGGAGCAGGGTCAAGACTGATTTGTATATGGCTGGGTCCAAACCGTGGTGGCATGGTGCGCAAAATAATGATGGACTGGAACGCAGCCCTGGGTAATTTTAAGTGGCTGAGATTAATTCAAGCAATCATCCATCTCTGTTTGTGTACTTTAGATCTACAAGGCCTGCCCAGGGTTTGGCGATATCTTACTCCTGTTTCCAGGTGCCAGAGGACTGCAGTACATGAAGGATCTGAGGGTTGGCCTGCTAGAGATTCTCTTGGTATTTGAGGTACCGGAGAGTATCTACAAGGTGTGTGATGCCACATCTTGCGCCCCGACTGAGGTGGCACTGGGCAGTCGCTGCGGCCAGGTGCACTGGACAGGTGGAGGGCTGAGTCCAATCTTTGAATTGTAAGGCATGAAGATGAAGTGGTTTAAAAGATATGCGCTTACGAAAATAGCTGCTTGCAGACGATGAGGACATTATTCCATGTAAATATCAGTCGAAAACCGCCAAAAATGCAGGGTCTGTGATAAGAACATAAACTCTCGACAGTGTTGTGATATTCCTTGTTTTCTTTCCTGGCAGAGTTTTGCTGTTTCGAGAATAGCCTCCTGCAGCCACGGGAGGCACATCGCAGTCTTGTTTGACTGGTAAGTATGAACCGCTAGAACTTCTACCTTTATCCAGAACAGAGTTAGTGTTCATCACAAACCATGCTGGGTTAATCTCATCCGACAGGTACAGGTTATGTACCTGACTGTTAATCACTAAGCCAGATCTCTGAAGCGCCTGCTCATGTACAACACTTCTTCCGCTCCAGATCTGCTATCGTAGAGATAACTGGACAGAGCGCACTCTGGCCTCTTCGTATCTGTTCTAGCTAACTCTTGTTTTGTATCATTCATTACTACGTTTGAGACCTTTCAAGATATATATGAGGGATCTTATAGCTCCAAAACATAAAACACTGTTGCATCATTCATGAATTAATGCAGTGAGAATTTAGCAAGGTTCACTTTTGGAGGACCAAGTGATACGCTTGCATGAGTTGTATACGACTGCATGATTATTACTATTGTTATTAAAAAGCATAACATACATACCGACTGGGGTTTCTTGCCACTATCAAGCCGTCTCGCAAAGCAGGACCGTCTAGAAGCTAGTGATTTGCCACTGACAGCAGAAACGTAGTTGGAAAAGAGCTTTTGCTGGTGAAAGGTACCTGGTTGTGCACAGAACGGGTATAAGGGAGTCGATGGAGAAGTGCTGTGGGTACATGCAGCTTGCATGGAGGTTGCTGAGGGGGCTGCATGGCTTGTGTGAATGCAGGCGTTGTGGCCATGAGGGGCTCTCGCGATGCGGTGCCCCTTTCAGAAGCCAAATGTCAGTGTCCATCACCACAGACTTTGTGGTGTACATGTGGAGTCCATTGCAGTGCCATTTTAATTCCCAAGCTCTGGTTCAGGTAGAACAACAAAGTACATCTCTGCTTTTTAAAGGGGGAGTATGCCCTTGGTGAGGCAGCTGTAGTCTCTCTGTACAACACTGGGCAGGGCTTACTCCCACTATCTATCGCATGGCAATGGAGGTATGTACCTCTGCATCCGTCGCCCTGCCTCTGTTTTTATAGGGTGTCCTCCCTGTGCTGGAGTGGACTGATGAACCTTTGCTTAGCCTGGGGTTCCCCTTCTGGAGATCTTAATCCAGGTCCAATGCACAATTCTGCCCTCAACATGTAGGCCAGCTCCAGAACTCTCCTGTGTCAATACTTGATGTCCATCTGGGGGGACAGGGCATCGTTCGGCAGGACTACCATTCTTTTCAAATGTTACCTATTTTGAACATTTTTTTATAATTATTTTGACTGACAAACAGGACTTGTAGTTTCCCACCGGCTCTGTCGCTTCTAGCTTATGCCACAGATCAGAGGCTTTCAGATGTAGGCATCTTGTGGCTATGATGCACCGTGGCTGACATTCACAGGCCCGGTCTGTAGTGCTTGCAAGCAGAGCATCTTGCACCCCCCTCTGTTCTTTGCAATTCATTGTTTAGACCTTCAAGAATGTGTCCTCCTTGCCCCCTGTGATTTCCCCACATGCAGATATTGAGGAAGCGCAGGCCCACCGTGCTCAGTGGTTGGTTTGACCAGTAGGCTGGACTCCTTCAGTTGATGAGTAATGCGCTCTAGTGCCCACCCTACCAGGAAACGCCCAATGTGCCAAGTGATCGGTTTTGCACTGAAGCCTGCTGCATGGTGCAGCACGCGTGGACTCACTGGACCATCTGCAAAGTCCCACTGGGTCTGATATTGGGATAAAGCCGGTGTCTGAAAGTGCCCGCCTAAGCATTGCCTGTCCATCTGAAATTAGTACAACATGCACAAGTAGAGGCAAGGTTAGAGGAGCAGACGCAGGCAGTTGTAGCCACATTTCTCGTTATCACAGGTACACTGAGCAGTCATCAACAGAACAGGGTCTCTTTTCTCAATAGACACACAAACGCAAGAAGGCACAAGGAAGTTTCTGATAGACTGGTACTGTAAGTGGTAAACACCTAAAGAACAGAGTATGCACTCCTTTGTGCATCCCACAGCAGGTTGGGGCTCTGAGCAATGCAACTTGTCCCATGTCTCTTTAGTAAAGGCCTTGAGGGTTCTTGCGGTCCCCAAGAACTGAGTCTGCTACTTCCTCCCTCAACTCCTTTCCATTAAGGTTTTCTTGCTTACGATGCAGGATGCGTGTTCCACTTTCTCATGGACAACTCCTTGTCCTTCAGCAGTTCCCGATACCTTTGGACCAGTCACTGCCACATACTCAGGACCATCCTCACCGTCACTTGATGTCAAGGTCCATGTCTTTGCACTGCTGTTGTTATGAACCTCGTGTTTATGGAATTGTTCTCAATAAATTTAAGGCCACTAATATTCCCAACTGCTTCAGTACCATTTCATATTCCTGCCATGGTGCCCACAGCTCCTCTCTGGGTCTCTGGCCATGGGGTCCTCTCCCCTGTACAGGCATTGTTTTCCAGGAGGATGCCATGGTTAAGGTTGCCACTAAAATCTGGTGAAAGCCTCAGTTGTGGCACGGAAGCTGCACTCCTTATACAGTCTCTGTTCTTAATTCGAGCCCCTCTACATAGTCTCTGTGGATTTAATCAGATACAAGTATTGTTCTCTGGCTACAGGGCCATCTTCTGACTGGTACTTTCAGGAGCCCGTCCGTCTGTGTTTACTCTGTAGGAAGTGATGAGTGCTTCCTTAGTTCCAGAGGGACTGTTTGGGTCACCTGGCAGATATGAAAGCCACAACATGTGTGCTGAGTGCATTCTCTGTTCATATGGGTGAAGCAGCCAGGACGCACAGCCTGGGTGTTGGGGATGCTTTGTCACAAACCAGCAAGGCTTGTGCTCTTTCCACCCCTCAAGATACTGAAGGAAGTGCACCCGGCCTCGCCTTTAGGAGGAGAGAGGCTAATGTTTCTTCTATCTCTTTGCAATCAGGCGGAACAATTGGAGTCTCTGCCCTTCATTGTTTCAGCCTGTGCCTTGTAAACTGTGTTTCCAGATTCTCTCTTCCACAGAACTCGATCTTCTTACATCAACGGCCTTACTTGGCACCCTTAAAGAAAGGAGGTTTGTTTTCACATGCTAATCAGAGGATGCCATAAGCAATTCGACAGGTGCCAAGTTTTCACTTAGCAGTCCAGTTGTGTTTATGAATTTTATATACTAAAAAATCATATTACCTGACTGCTGTCTTAAATATCATTATCAAAAATATTGTCCCATTGGGTGTAGATTTTCCCCTGTGGGGCAAAATGTTTGTAAATCTTTTGAACAAGATATTTACGTCAGACCATATTCTAGTACATTGCCGCACATTCACTAAGGTAATGATATTGAAGATTCAATCAGGGAGGTTTTAATCAATCAATCAGGGAGATTTTAAGCTCGCTACTCACCCGTGAGGGTCTCTGGGCGCTAGGGAGGAGGTGGGGGGAACTCCGGTCAGTTGAAGAGCCAGGTTTTGAGGGTCTTCCTGAAGATGTGCAGGTTGGGAGTGCGTCTGATGTTGATCGGTAGATCGTTCCAGGTCTTGGCCGCGATGTAGGAGAAGGTTCTTCCACCCGTTCTTGCTCTGCGGATGCGAGGGGATTCGGCGAGGTTGGCGGACCAGAGGTTCCTCTTGGGTACGTGGAAGGAAATTCTGTCGTTGAGGTATTGGGGTCCGGTGTTGTGGAGGCATTTGTAGTGTGGATTAGTATCTTGAAGGTTACTCTTTTACGATGCCGAGGTTTCGGGCGTGGTCCGTGGGGGTGGGGGGCTGCTGAGGGCGGTGGGCCACCAGCAGTTGTCCCATGCAGAGGAGGAGGGTCAGAGGATGAGGACCTCTGTCTTCTCTGAGTTGAGCTTCAGGCAGCTGCTGCCCATCCAGGATGCGACATCTTTCATTCCTTCCTGGAAGTTGAGTCTGGTGGTGATGGGGTCCTTGGTGAGGGAACGGATGAGATGGGTGTCGTCGGCGTAGGATACTATGCTGAGTCCATGCTGTCTGACGATGGCGGCGAGGGGGGCCATGTATATGTTGAAGAGCTTGGGGCTGAGCGACGATCCTTGGGGTACTCCGCAGTTGGTTTGCGTGGGTTCGGAGAGGAAGGGTTTAAGTCTGATTCTTTGGGTTCTGCTGGCGAGGAAGGAGCGGAGCCAGTCGAGAGCAGTTCCCTGTATGCCAGCTTCGTGGAGTCTGGCAGTGAGTGTGTGGTGGGAGACGGTGTCGAAGACTGCAGAGAGGTTGAGTAGGATCTGGGTCACGGTGTGTCCTTGGTCGAGGAGGGTGCGGATGTCGTCTGTGGCTGCGAGTAGAGCTGTCTCAGTGCTGTGGTTGCTGCGGAATCCGGATTGGGAGGGGTCGAGGATGGAGTTTTCTTCGATTAATTTTGTTAGTTGCATGTTGACGGTCTTCTCTGTGACTTTTGCCGCGAAGGGGAGGAGAGAGATGGGTCGGTAGTTCTTGTGGTCCGTGGGATCTGCTGAGGGCTTCTTGAGTAGGGGTCTGACTTCTGCGCGTTTCCGTCGTCGGGAAAGATGCCGGTCTCGAAGGTGGTGTTGATGGTGTGTCGTAGATCTGAAAGAGACACGTTGGTGACAGATTCCTTACCTTAGAATATCCCCAGGCATCAGGCTGGATCCGGAAAGTTTTTGCGTAGCAGTACCCTTGCGCGTCGGTAGGCGGCGTCGTGCGGCTCCGCGTCCGTCGTCGGCGTTGTGATCGCCGGGATGACGTCGCAGGCAGTACTTAGACGCCGCCCCTGCGCGCTGACGTCAGTTCTTCTTTTTCGGCGCCAGTAAGCGCAGATCCGGGAAGAGCAGTGCCCTAGTCAATTTTTGACTAAATTTTTGGGTGATTTTTTCACTGTTTCTTTTCGAGTCGTCTCGACTCCAAGGTGTTAGGGATGCCCGGCTTCAAGCCATGCGACGTCTGTGGTCGAATGATGTCGATCACAGACCCGCACGAGTGTCTCTACTGTCTCGGCCGAGACCAGGACACAAAGTCGTGCCCTGACTGCCGGAAACTTCACCCGAAGGCTTTGCGAGAGCGGTCTCGAAAGCTACTCGAGGTCCGGCAGTCGGCTCCGCGCCACACCAAGCCCCGGTCCCGGGAGAGGTCGAGGGGCCGGTCGCGGAGTCCCCGCCGGTCGTCGGAGTCCAAGTCTTCGCGCTCCTCGGGTAAGTCGAAGCACAAGAAGTCTAAGAAGCATCATCGCTCTAAGACTTCGCCTCGCCGGTCTCACGACTCTGCTGAGGCCCTTGTCGGCACCGTCCCCGCGGCCCCGGACGTGCCTGTCGAGCCGCCCCCGCATTACCCGTCCTTTCCGGGTTCGGGGGCGACTCCGGCCCAAGTACAGGAATTCCTGTCGGCCATGGCCCGCCTCTTCGGGCCTCAAGGTCCCTCCGGTGCGCCTTCGGGCCCCGCGGGCCCTGATGGGGTTGCTCCAGCGTCGCCGGCGGCTCCGGTCCCGGCGTCGCCTGTCCCGCCAGCCTTGATCCCGGCCTCGGCTCCGGCCCCGATCCCGGCCCCGGTGGTGCCGCAACCCCCATCGACGCCGGTTGACCTAACCACGCCTCCGCCGACGCCGATGTCCCCGGTGCCGTTCCTGACGCCGTCCGGGGCTCCGGACGACGTCGTTCCCCAGCTCTTTCCGGGTTCGGACATGGAGTCGGACCGGCGTCGCTCGACGCCGGTGCCGATGAGACCTTGGGTCCCAAATGTCCCTCCTCCTCCATATTTTTCACCAGAGGAGGACCAGGAGAGCTGGGAGGGGTCGGAAGACCCTCTCACACAGCAGTGTGAGTATGATCAGGACTGGGCAGAGGAACTTGGGGATGCCAGTGGTCTAGATACTTCCCCTGACACTGGCTTGCTGTCTCCTCCCGTGGCTATGGAGGAGGGAGCAAATTTCGCAACGGTGTTGCGTAGAGCATCTGGAGCCTTGCACCTCCAATTGCCTACTCTGGCTGTCAAGACTAATCTCTTGACGGAAGTGCTTCAGCCGGCAGCCTCCTCTGCGGAGACTGTGCTGCCGTTTAATGATGCACTGACTGACGTTCTTTTGGGCGCCTGGTCCAAGCCCACCACAGGGGCTCCTGTGGATAGGAACGTGGCCCGACGCCATCGCCCTGCTCCGGGCGACCCCGTGTTCTCTCTCAGCACCCCACCCCCGAGAGCTTGGTTGTCCAAGCCTCTGCCTCCCAAACCGCCTTCCCTACCGCCCCTCCGGATAGGGAATCCAAACGCCTGGACCAATTTGGGAAGAAGGCTTTTTCTTCCTCCAGTGCTGGCTTGCGGTCCGTCATCACCGCTTGCCTTTTGGGCCGATATACCCACTCTCCCTGTGGGATTCGGTGGCGACTGTTTTGCCCCAGTGTTCTGAGGAGGTCCAGACACTGCTTACCCGCACCATTGCGGAAGGTAGGGATGCGGCAAAGTACACCATACGTTGTGGCCTTGATACCGCCGACTCGCTGGGCAGATCGCTTGCAACGACGGTGGCGCTGCGTCGCCACGCCTGGCTGAGAACAACTGGTTTCTCGGGTGATTTCCAGAATACACTCATGGACATGCCCTTTGATGGAGTCAGTCTTTTTGGTTCAAAAGCAGACCATGCGCTGGAGCGTTTTAAGGACTCGCGGGCTACTGCCAAGTCCCTGGGCCTTTCTGTTGTGCGCCCTCCGCTAACCTCTGCTTTTCGCCCCTTTCGTGGCCACGGAAGGGGCGCCCAGTCACGTCAGCAGCCCAGCCACCGGCCCGCGCAGCAAGCGTCTTCGCGTGGCCGAGGACGTGGATACCGCCGTGGCGGTTCGGGCAACCAGCGTGCAGGTCAGGCCACCACCTCCAACCCGTCCGCGGCCTCCAAGCCCTCCTAGTCCCTCCTTTCAGGTGCACAGCACGCCAGTAGGGGGCAGGGTCCGCCATCACCTTCACCACTGGCGTCCCATCACCTCGGACAGGTGGGTCTTGGACATTGTCCGAAGGGGCTACTCCCTCCCCTTCGAGTCCACCCCCCCAGCCATGCCACCTCAATTCCACCGCATGTCAGGGGATCACTTGGTGCTTCTGCAGAAGGAAGTCACGGCCCTCTTGGCCAAGAGGGCCATCGAGCATGTTCCGACCCCAGAAGTAGGACGTGGGTGCTACTCCCACTACTTTCTGGTGCCCAAAAAGGACAATCAATCAATCACAGAATTTGTAGAGCGCACTACCTACCCGCGAGGGTCTCAAGGCGCTGGGGAGAGAAAAGGGGGGGGGTGCTGCTACTGGTCGAACAGCCAGGTCTTGAGTAGCCTCCTGAAGGTCAGCAGGTCTTGGGTCTGTCGTAGGCTTAGTGGAAGGGTGTTCCAGGTCTTGGCGGCGAGGTGTGAGAAGGATCTGCCACCGGTGGTGGTTCTTCGAATGCGAGGGACGGTGGCGAGGGAGAGGTCGGCGGAGCGGAGCTGGCGGTTGGGGACGTAGAAGAAGAGTCGTCTGTTGAGGTAGGCTGGGCCAGTCTTGTGGGAGTGCCTTGTGCGCGTGGATGAGGAGTTTGAAGGAGATCCTCCTGTCGACGGGGAGCCAGTGCATGTTCCTCAGGTGGGGGGTGATGTGGCTGTGGCGTGGTATGTCGAGGATCAGGCGTGCGGAGGCGTTTTGTATGCGTTGCAGTCGCTTGATGAGCTTGGCCGGGGCTCCCGCGTAGAGGGCGTTCCCATAGTCAAGTCTGCTACTGACGAGGGCCTGGGTGACTGTCCTTCTTGTGTCTGTCGGGATCCACCTGTAGATCTTGCGAAGCATGCGGAGGGTGTTGAAGCAGGAGGACGAGACTGCGTTGACTTGCTTGGCCATGGAGAGCGTTGAGTCGAGGATGACTCCCAGGTTGCGTGCGTGGTCGGTGGGTGTCGGGGCTGCTCCCAGCGTCGTTGGCCACCAGGAGTCGTCCCATGCTGAGGGGTTGGAGCCGAGGATGAGGACCTCTGTCTTGTCCGTGTTCAGCTTTAGTCGGCTGATCTTCATCCAATCGGCGACCGCCTTCATTCCTTCATGGAGATTGGATTTGGCGGCGAGGGGTCCTTGGTGAGGGAGAGGATCAGTTGAGTGTCGTCGGCGTAGGAGATAATGTTGAGGTCGTGCTGTCTGGCGATGCGTGCGAGCGGGGCCATGTAGATGTTGAACAGTGTTGGGCTGAGGGAAGATCCCTGGGGTACGCCGCAGATCTCGGAGGCTTCGGATCGGAAAGGTGGGAGGCGGACTCTCTGGGTTCTGCCGTCGAGGAAGGAGGTGGTCCATTCCAGGGCCTTGTCTCGGATCCCTGCGTCGTGGAGGCGTGCCCGTAGAGTGTGGTGGCAGACAGTGTCGAAGGCGGCGGAGAGGTCCAGCAGGATGAGGGCTGCGGTCTCACCGTTGTCCAGCAGGGTCCTGATGTCGTCGGTGGCGGCGATGAGGGCAGTCTCAGTTCTGTGGTTGCTGCGGAACCCCGATTGGGATGGGTCCAGGATGCTGTTTTCTTCGAGGTATCGGGTTAGCTGTTTGACTATCTTTTCGATGACCTTGGCTGGGAACGGAAGCAGGGAGATGGGCCGGAAGTTCTTGAGGTCTCTTGGGTCCGCCTTGGGTTTTTTGAGTAGGGCGTTGATCTCTGCATGTTTCCAGCTCTCTGGGAAGGTCGCGGTCTCGAAGGAGAGATTGATAACGTTGCACAGGTGGGGTGCGATGGAGTTGCTGGCTTTGTTGAAGATGTGGTGCGGGAAAGGGTCTGACAGCGAGCCGGAGTGTATTGTGCCCATGGTCTTGATGGTGTCATCGATGTTCACGCTGGCAAGGGGTCATGGTCGATGGTGTGCGGCGGGTCTGGTGTATCTATCTTAGTGGGGCCTGTCTGGGTGTTGAAGCTGTCATGGATGTCGGCGATCTTGCGAGGGAAGGAGGACATGCGTCCTATCTTGGACCTCCGGAACGTCAATCGCTTCCTCCGGAAGGAGAAGTTCAAGATGCTCACCCTAGCTCAGGTCTTGACTGCCCTCGACCCTGGAGACTGGTTAGTAGCGTTGGACTTGCAGGACGCTTATTTCCACATCCCCGTCCTGCCGGCCCACCGGCGTTACCTACGGTTCACGGTAGGCCTCGAGCATTTTCAGTTCACCGTGCTCCCCTTTGGCCTTACCAGTGCCCCTCGGGTGTTCACGAAAGTGATGGCGGTGGTCGCAGCTCATCTGCGCCAGGCAGGGGTTCCAGTCTTCCCCTACCTCGACGACTGGCTGCTGAAGGCGGGCTCGTCCCAGGCAGTCGTCTCCCACCTCCAGACTATGGCCGAACTCCTGCACTCGCTGGGGTTCTCCATCAACGTGCCGAAGTCGCATCTGATTCCTTCTCCACAGCTCCTTTTCATCGGAGCAGTTCTGGACACGACGCAGTTTCGGGCCTATCCTCCCGAACGGCGAGTCCGGGATATTCAGGCTATGATTCCCATCTTTCAGCCTTTATCCTGGGTTTCGGTACGGATGACCCTGAGGCTGCTGGGCCTCATGGCCTCCTGCATCCTGCTGGTCGATCATGCCAGATGGCATATGCGGGCTCTGCAGTGGGACCTGAAGTTCCAGTGGGCGCAGCACCAGGGCAACCTGTCCGATCACGTCCAGATCTCGGAGGGGGCTACAAAACAGTTGCAGTGGTGGCTCTCGAACCGGCAATGGGTCATGGGCAGATCCTCTCCCTTCCCCAGCCAGAGCACACAGTTGTGACGGACGCGTCCCTTCTGGGATGGGGCGGTCACATGGGAGAGGGGAGATCAGAGGCCTCTCGTCTCCGGCGGAGTCCCGGCTCCATATCAACCTTCTGGAGCTCCGGGCGATCCGACTTGCACTCAAGGCATTCCTTCCCTCTGTCAAAGGGAAGGTGGTGCAGGTGTTCACGGACAACACCACCACCATGTGGTACTGCAACAAACAAGGTGGGGTGGGGTCGTGGACCCTCTGTCAGGAGGCTCTGCGCCTCTGGACATGGCTGGAACATCAGGGCATGTTCCTCATTGTTCAACACATGGCAGGTTCCCTGAACGCCAGGGCGGACGAACTCAGCCGCAGGTGCATGATGGATCACGAATGGCGTCTTCACTCGGAAGTGGCGCAAGGACTCTTTCTTCAGTGGGGAGAGCCTTGGTTAGATCTATTCGCCACCGAAGAGAACGCGCAATGTCATCAGTTCTGCGCATTGGAATTTCCAAGGCGGCACTCGCTCGGCGACGCTTTTCGTCGCGAGTGGAGTTGCGGTCTGTTGTACGCCTTTCCGCCTATACCACTTCTACCCAGAGTGTTGAAGAAGATTCGGCGCGACCGGGCCCAAGTCATCCTTGTGGCTCCGGACTGGGCTCGAAGAGTTTGGTATCCCGAGCTACTCAGTATGAGCGTCGATCCCCGATCCGTCTGCCTCTTCGGGAGGATCTTCTGTCGCAGCAGCAGGGGACGGTCCTCCACCCGAACCTGTCCAGCCTCCACCTGCTTGTGTGGAGATTGAGCGGCAGCAGTTGATTCCTTTCGACTTGCCTCCCGAAGTTTGTGATGTGATTCTGGCAGCCAGGCGTCCCTCCACTAAGGTGGTATACGCCTGCAGGTGGAACAAGTTTGTGGCATGGTGCACAGCAAAGGCTGTGAATCCCCTTTCTGCCCCTCTTTCTGAGGTTCTTCTGTTCCTTCTTTCTCTGGCCCAACAGGGTTCTGCCCTGGGTACCATCAAGGGCTATCTTTGTGCCATTTCGGCCTTCCTCAGGCTTCCTGATCAGCCCTCCCTTTTCAAGTCCCCTGTTGTTAACAGGTTTCTAAAAGGCATTACACACCTCTTCCCTCCTGTTCCGTTTGTGATGCCTCAGTGGGACTTGAACTTGGTTCTTACCTTTCTCATGTGCGCTCCCTTTGATCCTTTACATAACTGTCCTCTTCGTCTTCTGACTCTGAAGACAGCCTTTCTGGTGGCCATCACCTCCGCTCGGCGGGTGAGTGAGCTCCAGGCTCTGTCATGCAAACCTCCCTTTCTGTCTGTCCATCCAGACAAGGTTGTTCTTAGGACGCGTCCGTCCTTCTTGCCAAAGGTGGTTACTGCCTTCCACATTGGGCAGACCATCACTTTGCCCACCTTCTTTCCGCCTCCGCATCCTTCCAGAGAGGAAGAGAGGCTCCACCGTCTGGACCCAAAACGTGCGCTTTCTTTTTATATCAACCGCACACAACACTTCCGGGTGGATGACCAGCTCTTTGTTGGCTACGTGGGCGCCAAAAAGGTCGGGCGGTGCACAAGAGAACCATCTCCCGCTGGGTAACCTTGTGTATCAAAGCCTACTATTCTTTGGCTAAGAAGGAGCCTCCTGTTGGGCTGCGTGCCCATTCCACCAGGGCAACGGCTGCTACCACGGCTTTAGGCCGCGGTGTTCCGCTGCAGGATATCTGTCAGGCAGCTACGTGGGCCTCGCTGCACACATTTACAAAGCATTACTGCCTTGACAGTCCGGTCCGGAGGGACGGCTTCTTTGGCCTTTCTGTCCTCCGGGACTTCCTTGTCTGATCTTTGTTCGCAGACCCACCACCGGGGTTGGTATTGCTGGGGTATCTATTCTAAGGTAAGGAATCTGTCACTAACGTGTCTCTTTCAGATGCACAAGTTACTAACTTGTGTAACGATATATCTGTAAGAGACAGTAGTTAGTGACAGATTCCTACCGCCCACCCATCCTCCCCGTTCTGCGAACTGATTTCTAGGGTTAAGGACATCCCTTTCAGGGCCCTAGTATTTTTCAGACACCTATGTCAGCTTCTTGCATGGCTCTGCGTTCCTGGCGCGGAAAGTCGTGTACAGAACTGACGTCAGCGCGCAGGGGCGGCGTCTAAGTACTGCCCGCGATGTCATCCCGGCGATCACGACGCCGACGACGGACGCGGAGCCGCACGACGCCGCCTACCGACGCGCAAGGGTACTGCTACGCAAAAACTTTCCGGATCCAGCCTGACGCCTGGGGATATTCTAAGGTAAGGAATCTGTCACTAACTACTGTCTCTTACAGATATATCGTTACACAAGTTAGTAACTTGTGCTTCTGGGTCAATGGCGGCGGTGCCTCTGTGGAAAATGTGCGGGTGCATGGGTCAGTGGGGGCTCCTCAGTGGATGCCTTTCATGGTCGATGCGGTGTCTTCGGTGGAGAATGGGGTCCAGGAGGAGATGGTGGGCTGTCTGGCATTGCTGGGGGATGGAGGGGTTTCAAAGTCAGGTGTCTGGTCGTTGAAGTTGTCGTAGAGGCGCTTGATCTTCAGATGGAAGTAGGAGCCAAGCTTGTTGCAGAGGTCCTGGGAGGGGGTGATGTCCGTGGTCTCTCTAGAGGGTTTGGTGAATTCCTGGATGATGCTGGAGTGTTCTTTGGAGTTGGCGAGGATGCTGTTCTGGATGAAGGTCCTTTTGGTGGATCTGATGCGTTTGTGGTATTCTGTTATGGCGTTTTTGAAGGTGGTGGTGCGGTCTTCCCAGGATTTGCTGTTTCTCCAGTTCTTCTCGAGACGTTTGCAGGTGCATATGGATTCTTGGAGGTCGGCGGTAAACCAGGTGGCCTTCCTGGGGCACTGTCTGTCGGGGGTACGTAGGGGCGCGAGCTAGTCTGCGCAGTTGGAGATCCATCTGTGGAGTTCTTTCTTTGGCTGCGAGGTTGGCGTTGGTCGAGGTGGCGGAGGCATGGCTGTTGAGGGTGAAGTTGAGCTGCTCCTCTGTGATTTTGCTCCAGTTTCTTCGTGGAGGGCGGGGTGCTGGTTTGGGCGCTGTGGGTTTGTTGACTTGGAAGTGTACGCAGTGATGGTCTGTCCATGGGGGTTGCGTGGTGTGGCTGAAGTGGATGTTGTTACCTCCTGAGAAGATGGGGTCGAGGGTGTGTCCTGCCTTGTGGGTGCAGGTGGTGACGAGTTGTTTCAGTCCGAGGTTGGCGAGGTTGTCCAGGAGGGTGGCTGAGTTGGGGTCGCAGAGGTTGTCAAGGTGGAAGTTGAGGTCTCCGATGAGTATGTAGTGCATGGAGGCGATGGCGTGGGGTGCGATGAGGTCGGCGATGGTGGTGGGGAACGCAGTTCGAGGTCTGTAGGCGAGGGTGCCTCTTAGGGTTGTTCTGGGGCTGGTCTGGAAATGGAGGTGTTCGGTGGTGGGCGAGCTGTCGCTTGAGCTGGAGGTCATGAGTCGGTGGGAAATCTTGTGTGCAATGGCAAGGCCCCCCCCCCACCCTTTCCCGGGCGGTTGGGGCGGTCCTTCCTCTGGATCTTGTATCTGTCCGGGATGGCGGTGGCGATGTCTGGGGCGGAGGTGGAGTTGTTCCAAGTTTCTGTGAAGAAGGCGACATCTGGCGAGAGGGTGTTGGAGGTTCCAGATGTCTACAGCGTGTCTGTGCCGGGAGCGTACGTTGAGGAGGATGCATCTCAGGGCTTTGGAGGTGTTGGCTTTAGGCGCGTGGGTGGTGGCCGTGGGGGATCGGACAGTGGTGAAGGTCTGTTGGCAGTGACGGCAGGAGAACTGGCCGTGGGTGGTGCTCGGCGTGGACAGCTTGCAGTTGTTGTTCCCTCCTGGGTTGAGTGCAAGGAGGGCGGCTGAGTTATAGTGGTGGGTGGTCGGAGATCCAGGGTCCCTGGCGCTATTCGCGGTCGGGTCGCGGACGGGCGCAGGTGGGCATGTCTTTGGCGCGCCAGCGGTGCGCCCGCTGCGAGGCCGCGTAGCGGCCGCCATTAAATAGGGAAGGGAAGCGCAGCTGGGAGGTGGAAACGGGGAACGGCAGGGTGGCGGAGCCACAACGGCACCTGCGGCGGTAAAAAGGGCGACAAAGTGGGCACGGAGGACAAGGGCAACAGGCAGAAGACAGTGACACTAATTGAGTAAAAGGCACAAAGACAACAGTGCAGAACTAAAGTGAAAAGGCACAAAACAACCGTAGGGCACAATACCAGAGCAGACAGCGGAGAGTGTCCTCGAACCCTTCCTACAGCAGGGCAGCGGCTCAACAACAGTAGTGGCACAACATGTAGCAGTAGCTGTGCCATGCTCGTGCTGTTAGATTTATCTGCAGCCTTTGATAGGGTCTCTCATTCGATTCTCTTAGACCGATTGACACAGCTGGGTATCTCGGGGACCATCTTAAATTGGTTCCAATCCTTTCTGGATGAGCGGTCTCAGCAGGTCTTCCTTCGCCCACATGTCTCCCCCTTTTGTTCCATGGGTTGTGGAGTTCCTCAGGGTTCGGCGCTGAGCCCGACCCTGTTCAATGTCTATCTTGCTCCTCTGGCATCATTAGTGGATCATTGTGGCGTGCAAATAATATCATATCAACACGTAGTTGGTGTTTTCATTTAAAGTCACCG
Organism: Calotriton arnoldi; assembly: GCA_963921515.1. Classification (NCBI taxonomy): domain Eukaryota; kingdom Metazoa; phylum Chordata; class Amphibia; order Caudata; family Salamandridae; genus Calotriton; species Calotriton arnoldi. The sequence goes on from CAWUFW010000975.1 coordinate 1,825,420, forward strand.
CGAAGGCTGCATTTGACAGCTTTAGGCATTGCCTAATTAAGATCGTTTCTTGGATGACAGATAATCGCCTCAAGTTGAACACCGATAAAACTGAGGTGATGTTTTTTAATCAACCTTCACCTCCATCGGCTGATCTATGGTGGCCGATGCAGTTGAATCCCCTCCCACCCCGGTCACCTCTGTCAGAAATTTAGGTTTTAAATTTGACTCAGAATTGTCGGTGAAGGCCCAGATTGGCCAAGTTTCCAGAGCGTGTTTTTGGAAGCTCAAAACCTTGCGCAGATTTCTCCACCTACTACCGATGGACTGTCGGGCCACAATAGTCCATGCCTTGATTACATCTCAGCTGGACTACGCTAACAGCTTGTATCTGGGTCTTCCTGCCCATCTCATTCAGAGGCTTCAGACAGTCCAGAATGCCGCTGCTAGGTTTCTCAGAAATGTGCCTCTTCGACATCACATTTCCCCTCATTTGCGCAGTCTTCACTGGCTCCCGGTGAAAAGGAGAATCGAATTCAGGGCCCTGTCTCTTTCCTTTAGAGCTACTAGAGACAGTGGACCAGGTTATCTGAGGCTAAGACTTCAGAAATACCACCAGAACAGGACCTTGCGCTCGAACTCGCAGCTGCTTCTCCGCTCTCCTTTTTTCCGTAAAGCCAGGATTGGAGGGCGTGCCTTTGCTGTAAGAACAGCCGCCCTTTGGAATGCTATGCCTCTCTACCTGCGCAAAGCTGAATCTGAATCCATTTTTAGGAGTGCCTTGAAAACATGGCTTTTTGATCTGCCTTAGTTTGTCTTTTTTCCTTTCCTCTTTTGTTTTTCCTTAGCGCCGGGACACCGCCGTTGGTGGTAGCCGTGCGCTTTATAAATGTTTTGGTATGGTAACAGCGGAGCTGCTGGGGGAGAGAGCAGGTCTCTGACCAGGAGGTCAGAGGTCGGAGATTGAAAGCTATGCATTGGATACTTCTTATAGATTACTCATAAAGAAATCGCCAAAGATCTGTGAAGGCATGTAGAAACGTCCCCTTGCTTTTGGGGTACCCGAGTCACTCCAGGGGCCCAGACTCCAGCTTTATCACAACCCAAAGTTCCGGATTTATATCTGCACGACCCACACTTGTTACGCCGTTCTCTTTTTCAATGTGCCGCAGACTCAACAAGCCTTGAGCCACTATTTTGTCTGCACTTTGACCTTCAGTTTATGATGCCGAAGACGACGTCAGATCATACTCCCTACAAGGCCACTAGGGTGCTGGAGACAGAGTCTTCCTGGCCTTCGTCTAGAGAAATGTGGATTCTAGTTCCGCTGACCACTTTATCAACCACTGCTGGACCAGCTGTGACCAAAAGATTCCCCATGTGGTGCAAAGGTGGACAAGAGGCTCTGCGGAGGCTTCATAGACAAGACGACGCCATCTTCGAAGAAGCAAATCTAAGAGTTGCTTCTCCTCTTGCTGACTCGGTGCTATTTGAGGAGTCAAAATGCTTTGCCTTGCAACTTTTTAAAGACATGTCAGTTCACTCACGAAAAGTCACTGTGTGATTGCGACCCGTGGTTGTGTGACAGTGATAGTGACTTATCTGAAAGAGACACGTTAGTGACAGATTCCTTACCTTAGAATATCCCCAGGCGTCAGGCTGGATCCGGAAAGTTTTTGCGTAGCAGTACCCTTGCGCGTCGGTAGGCGGCGTTGTGCGGCTCCGCGTCCGTCGTCGGCGTTGTGATCGCCGGGATGACGTCGCAGGCAGTACTTAGACGCCGCCCCTGCGCGCTGACGTCAGTTCTTCTTTTTCCGCGCCAGCAAGCGCAGATCCGGGAAGAGCAGTGCCCTAGTCATTTTTTGACTAACTTTTTTGGTGAATTTTTTCACTGTTTTCTTCAAATCGACTCCAAGGTGTCGTAGGGATGCCCGGCTTTAAAAATTGCGGCGCCTGTGCTCGGATGATGTCCATCACAGACCCGCATCGGGAGTGTCTCTTCTGCCTCGGCCGAGGCCACGACACGGAGTCGTGTTCCGACTGCCGGGCCCTCAACCCGAAAGCTTTGCGAGAGCGGTCTCGAAAGCTCCACGAGGCCCGGCAGTCGGCTCCGCGCCACACCAAGCCCCGGTCGCGTGAGAGGTCGAGGGGTCGGTCGCGGAGTCCTCACCGGTCGTCGGGATCCAAGTCTTCGTCGTCCGGCAAGTCTAAGCACAAAAAGTCCAAAAAGCATCGTCGCTCTAGGACTTCGCCTCGCCGGTCTCGCGACTCGGCTGAGGCCCCTCCCGGCACCGTCCCCGCGGCCCCGGACATGCCTGTGGAGTCGCCCCCGCAATACCCGTCCTTCCCGGGTTCGGGGCGGATCCGGCCCAAATACAGGAATTCCTGTCGGCCATGGCCCGCCTCTTCGGGCCTCAAGGTCCCTCCGGTGCACCTTTGGGCCCCGCGGGCCCTGATGGGGTTGCCCCGGCGTCGCCGACGGCTCCGGCCCCGGCGTCGCCCGTGCCTCCAGCCTCGATCCCGGCTCTGGCTCCGGCCCCGATCCCGGCTCCGCAACCCCCATCGACGCCGGTCGACCTGACCACGCCTCCGCCGACGCCGATGTCTCCGGTGCCGTTCTCGACGCAGCCTGGGGCTCCGGGCGGCATCTTCCCCCAGTTCCTTCCGGCTCCGGACATGGAACCGGACCGACGTCGCTCGACGCCGGTTCCGGCGCCGATGAGACCTTGGGTCCCAAATGTCCCTCCTCCTCCTTATTTTGAACCGGAGGAGGACCAGGAGGACTGGGAGGGGTCTGAGGACCCTCTGGCACAACAGTGTCAGTATGATGAGGACTGGACAGAGGAACTAGGGGATGCCAGTGGTCTAGATACTTCCCCTGACACTGGCATGCTGTCTCCTCCCGTGGCTACGGAGGAGGGAGCCAATTTTGCAACGGTGTTGCGTAGGGCGGCTGGAGCCTTACATCTCCAACTCCCTACTGTGGCGGTCAAGACTAATCTCTTGACAGAGGTGCTTCAGCCGGCAGCCTCCTCTACGGAGACTGTGCTGCCGTTTAACGATGCCCTCACTGACGTTCTTTTGGGCGCCTGGTCCAAGCCCAACACAGGGGCTCCTGTGGATAGGAACGTGTCCCGGCGCCATCGCCCAGCTCCGGGCGACCCCCTATTTCTCTCTGTCCACCCCACTCCTGAGAGCTTGGTTGTCCAAGCCTCCGCTTCCCAAACCGCCTTCCCTACCGCCCCTCCGGATAGGGAATCCAAACGCCTGGATCAATTTGGGAAGAAGGGTTTTTCTTCCTCCAGTGCTGGCTTGCGGTCCATCAACACCGCTTGTCTTTTGGGCCGATATACCTACTCCTTGTGGGATTCGGTGGCGACTGTTTTGCCCCAGTGTTCTGAGGAGGTCCAGACACTGCTTTCCGCGCCATTGCGGAAGGAAGGGATGCGGCCAAATACACAATACGATGTGGCCTTGATACCGCCGACTCGCTGGGCAGGTCTATTGCAACGACGGTGGCGCTGCGTCGCCACGCCTGGCTGAGAACCACTGGTTTTTCAGGGGATGTCCAGAATACTCTCATGGACATGCCCTTTGATGGAGTCGGTCTTTTTGGGTCCAAAGCAGACCATGCGTTGGAGCGCTTTAAGGACTCACGGGCTACTGCCAAGTCCCTGGGCCTTTCTGCTACACGCCCTCCGCTAACTTCTGCTTTTCGCCCCTATCGTGGCCACGGAAGGGGCGCCCCGTCACGTCAGCAGCCCAGCCACCGGCCCGCGCAGCAGGTGTCTTCGCGTGGCCAAGGACGTGGATACCGCCGTGGCGGTTCGGGCAACCAGCGTGCGGGTCAGGCCACCACCTCCAACCCGTCTGCGGCCTCCAAGCCCTCCTAGTCCCTCCTTTCAGGTGCACAGCACGCCAGTCGAGGGCAGGGTCCGCCATCACCTTCACCACTGGCGTCCCATCACCTCGGACAGGTGGGTCTTGGACATTGTCCAAAGGGGCTACTCCCTCCCCTTCGAGACCACCCCCCAGCCATGCCACCTCAATTCCACCGCATGTCAGGGGATCACTTGGTGCTTCTACAGAAGGAAGTCACGGCCCTCTTGGCCAAGAGGGCCATCGAGCATGTTCCGACCCCAGAAGTAGGGCGTGGTTGCTACTCCCACTACTTTCTGGTGCCCAAAAGGACAAGGAGGACATGCGTCCTATCTTGGACCTCCGGAACGTCAATCGCTTCCTCCGGAAGGAGAAGTTCAAGATGCTCACCCTAGCTCAGGTCTTGACTGCCCTAGACCCTGGAGACTGGTTGGTAGCGTTGGACTTGCAGGACGCCTATTTCCACATCCCCGTCCTGCCGGCCCACCGGCGTTACCTTCGGTTCACGGTAGGCCTCGAGCATTTTCAGTTCATCGTGCTCCCCTTTGGCCTTACCAGTGCCCCTCGGGTGTTCACGAAAGTGATGGCGGTGGTCGCAGCTCTTCTGCGCCGGGCAGGGGTTTCAGTCATCCCCTACCTCGACGACTGGCTGCTGAAGGCGGGCTCGTCCCAGGCAGTCGTCTCCCACCTCCAGACTACGGCCGAACTCCTGCACTCGCTGGGGTTCTCCATCAATGTGCCGAAGTCGCATCTGTTTCCTTCTCCACAGCTCCTTTTCATCGGAGCAGTTCTGGACACGACGCAGTTTCGGGCCTATCCTCCCGAACGGCGAGTCCGGGATATTCAGGCTATGATTCCGATCTTTCAGCCTTTATCCTAGGTTTCGGTACGGATGACCCTGAGGCTGCTGGGCCTCATGGCCTCCTGCATCCTGCTGGTCAATCATGCCAGATGGCATATGCGGGCTCTGCAGTGGGACCTGAAGTTCCAGTGGGCGCAGCACCAGGGCAACCTGTCCGATCACGTCCAGATCTCGGAGGGGACTGCAAAACAGTTGCAGTGGTGGCTCTCGAACCGGCAATGGGTCATGGGCAGATCCCTCTCCCTTCCCCAGCCAGAGCACACAGTTGTGACGGACGCGTCCCTTCTGGGATGGGGCGGGCACATGGGAGAGGCGGAGATCAGAGGCCTCTGGTCTCCGGCGGAGTCCCGGCTCCATATCAACCTTCTGGAGCTCCGGGCGATCCGACTTGCACTCAAGGCATTCCTTCCCTCTGTCCAAGGGAAGGTAGTGCAGGTGTTCACAGACAACACCACCGTCATGTGGTACTGCAACAAACAGGGCGGGGTGGGGTCGTGGACCCTCTGTCAGGAGGCTCTGCGCCTCTGGACATGGCTGGAACATCAGGGCATGTTCCTGATGGTTCAACACCTGGCAGGTTCCCTGAACGCCAGGGCGGACGAACTCAGCCGCAGGTGCATGATGGATCACGAATGGCGTCTTCACTCGGAAGTGGCGCAAGGACTCTTTCTACAATGGGGAGAGCCTTGGTTAGATCTATTCGCCACCGAAGAGAACGCGCAATGTCATCAGTTCTGCGCGTTGGAATTTCCAAGGCGGCACTCGCTCGGCGACGCTTTTCGTCGCGAGTGGAGTTGCGGTCTGTTGTACGCCTTTCCGCCTATACCACTTCTACCCAGAGTGTTGAAGAAGATTCGGCACGACCGGGCCCAAGTCATTCTTGTGGCTCCGGACTGGGCTCGAAGAGTTTGGTATCCCGAGCTACTCAGTATGAGCGTAGATCCCCCGATCCGTCTGCCTCTTCGGGAGGATCTTCTGTCGCAGCAGCAGGGGACGGTCCTCCACCCGAACCTGTCCAGTCTACACCTGCTTGCGTGGAGATTGAGCGGCGGCAGTTGATTCCTTTCGACTTGCCTCCCGAAGTTTGTGATGTGATTCTGGCAGCCAGGCGTCCATCCGCTAAGGTGGTATACGCCTGCAGGTGAAACAAATTTGTGGCATGGTGCACAGCAAAGGCTGTGGATCCCCTTTCTGCCCCTCTCTCTGAGGTCCTTCTGTTCCTTCTTTCTCTGGCCCAACAGGGTTCTGCCCTGGGTACCATCAAGGGTTATCTTTCTGCTATCTCGGCCTTCCTCAGGCTCCCTGATCAGCCCTCCCTTTTCAAGTCCCCTGTTGTTAACAGGTTCTTAAAAGGCATTACACACCTCTTCCCTCCTGTTCCGTTTGTGATGCCTCAGTGGGACTTGAACTTGGTTCTTACCTTTTTAATGTGCGCTCCCTTTGAGCCTCTAAATAATTGTCCTCTTCGTCTTCTCTCTCTGAAGACAGCCTTTCTGGTGGCCATCACCTCCGCTCGGCGGGTGAGTGAGCTCCAGGCTCTATCTTGCAAACCTCCCTTTCTGTCTGTTCATCCAGACAAGGTTGTTCTTCGGACGCGTCCGTCCTTCTTGCCAAAGGTGGTTACTGCCTTCCACATTGGGCAGACCATCACTTTGCCTACCTTCTTTCCGCCTCCGCATCCTTCCAGAGAGGAAGAGAGGCTCCACCGTCTGGACCCAAAACGTGCGCTCTCCTTCTATATCGACCGCACAAAACACTTCCGGGTGGATGACCAGCTCTTTGTTGGCTACGTGGGCGCCAAAAAGGTCGGGCGGTGCACAAGCGAACCATCTCCCGCTGGGTTACCTTGTGCATCAAGACCTGCTATTCTTTGGCTAAGAAGGAGCCTCCTGTTGGGCTGCGTGCCCATTCCACCAGGGCAACGGCTGCTACCACGGCCTTGGGCCGTGGTGTTCCGCTGCCGGTTATCTGTCAGGCAGCTACGTGGGCCTCGCTGCACACGTTTACAAAACATTACTGCCTTGACAGTCGGGTCCGGAGGGACGGCTTCTTTGGCCGTTCTGTCCTCCAGGACTTCCTTGTCTGATCTTTGTTCGCAGACCCACCACCGGGGTTGGTATTGCTGGGGTATCTATTCTAAGGTAAGGAATCTGTCACTAACGTGTCTCTTTCAGATGCACAAGTTACTAACTTGTGTAATGATATATCTGTAAGAGACAGTAGTTAGTGACAGATTCCTTACCGCCCACCCATCCTCCCCGTTCTGCGAACTGATTTCTAGGAGTTAAGGACATCCCTTTCAGGGCCCTAGTATTTTTCAGACACCTATGTCAGCTTCTTGCATGGCTCTGAGTTCCTGGCGCGGAAAGTCGTGTACAGAACTGACGTCAGCGCGCAGGGGTGGCGTCTAAGTACTGCCTGCGACGTCATCCCGGCGATCACGACGCCGACGACGGACGCGGAGCCGCACGACGCCGCCTACCGACTCGCAGGGGTACTGCTACGCAAAAACTTTCCGGATCCAGCCTGACGCCTGGGGATATTCTAAGGTAAGGAATCTGTCACTAACTACTGTCTCTTACAGATATATCGTTACACAAGTTAGTAACTTGTGCTTTATGGACCTTTAGGAGCTTGGCCTGTTGTCAAATAAGGCATTAAAAATAAAGAACTTGTCATATCTACAACAGTTGTAAAAAACCTATCAATTTAAAAGTAAATAAAACAATTAATCAAAAAGTAAAAAGCGATGAAATGTGTGAAAATTAAATTGATTACATTTTTTTTTTTTTTTTTTAAAGTGAATATTTTGTAATGGGGAGGAAATAAAACACAAGAAAATATCCCTCAAGTAGTTGGGCTTCAAACACGTAAAAACGAAAAATGTCCACTAGTCACTACTGTCTTTATAAGATTCCCTAACCCTTTTACTTAGAAAGTAAAAGGAATGAATGCATACAAGTTAAAAATATCCGTTGATGGGTAGCACTGTGCCCAGAGTTTGCAGAACCTCCGTCCAAAGCTACCATGAGCTGGACAGGGTGGAATAAAGGTAGTAACATAAGCCCCACAAATACACTGATCCCAAATAAAGACCTTCACTCACAGAACTGTGATAACTTTAAACAGCTGTGGTCATACCGCAATCCCATATAAATCCAACTATCTCCATTTTCCATTAATAAGAGGTGCAATTTTGTCTAAATGCAATCTTTGCCGTGCTAATCTTAAGTCTTCGTCCTACATAGGTGGAAAGTTACTTCTCAAAATCCTTTCACAGTATGAAAATTGCAATGAATCCCTACATATGTGGGACAAATCATGAAAGTCTGCGTATGTATCAAGCATCTTTTATTAATCCATCTAAGCACTTGCTAAATCCAGAAGTTTAAATTACTCCATCCTGAAAAGAGAAAGGTGCAGATTTGAAGTCCGTCATGCCAGAAGCCATCGCACTGCAGGGACTTGTTCTAATCAAGGATGGATCCTCGTAGGTTGTAAAAGAAGTATGTTTATTAGCTTAGTTGTAAGTAATAGGTATGCACCACCAGGAGCAGCATCCTCACTGCTCAGCCCATTCCCTCAACTCTGAACACTCAACATTCTGATAACCTCACATACTGGCTGAGCAGCAGGGAATATATGGACAATGGGAAGCGTGCAAGACCACAACACATCTTCCCCCTAGAAAAACAATGCAAAAATACAATACTAGGAAATAAACAGAATAGTAAATCAGACGTCACAAAATTTCAATAATCATACATTAAGTAATGAAACTCTTTGCTCCGGTGTACAACACCCTACCCAAGTGAACACAAATCCCCTCTACATCACACACAATCACAACGCAGAAGCAGGCACACAATAGCCCTTTACCACTTGACACCACAGACCATTCACACAGGACCAGGGTTGATCCCACCCTCCATCATCGAGGTGTAACACCATATCCCTACAACATACAACTGAGCTTACACACTGCCCCTACACCCTTAACCCCTTAGGAAGCGTGAACACCTTAGGCTATACACTGCCCCCCACACCCCTTTAATCTCTTAGGAAGGGCAACACTAAGTTAAGGGTGCAATACACAAGCCTGTAACCTACGCCCTTAAGCAACTAGGAAGTACAACAGTAAAAATATTAATGGGTGTCTCCAAACCCTCTCTCATCCCCACATATGATATTTGCATTCACGTAACACATGACAGATTCAGGGACTTAATCACACCCATACGGCAGAACCAGGGACTACATACCCTCTACTGCACTTAAACAACTCATAACCTCCCATAAGTAACGGGGATCCACAAAACACTAACACAACAGGGCCAAACACCCCCTACCGCATCCAACCAGGAGCAGGGGTAAGTATATAATTACAGCATCTCAAAATAACTCCGCATTAGAATTAATTGTTATTAGGCGGTCATAAGGCAGGTAACTCGTCTTTCCCCAACGGTGAGCAATTCCTCACCCAAACATACAATCCTCCAGCAAAGCGAGCAAACTGTCGCCCCAAACCTCGTGCCAACAATTTTTTTTATCAATCTCTCCTCTTCTGATGGGCGACAGTCCTTCTCTAATGAGCGACGTCCAACATCGTTCTGTTGCCTGTGCTCTCACCATAACTCATGTGAACTAGGGCGCATTACTATGTTTAATATTTGTACACTTTCCAAACGCAGTGCAGCTCACTTTACCTTGAACGCGCTGGCCATTCAGTTGTGCTGATCTCAAAAGTGACCATACGTTACTTGTGGCTTTAGGTTCCCCTGTTTTATTCCGCTGCTGTTTACTAATTAATACAAATGTGATTCTACTACTCAACAACCGATGAGTAGCGCCGACACAAGCACATACGATACAATGGCCCGTGTCCTACTCCAAGATGGCGCCTCTACATTGCACGCTGTGACGTGTGGACATTAAACCCACACGAGGTCATTCAGGCGACATCACACAGAGGAAAATAGCTTACTCTTCCTATTGCGGCTGCACCATGGAGACCTCCGAGAGCATGATCCTCGTGTTGTACTGCTCGCAGGCACAGGGTAGTCAACTCTCGAGCTGTCACGCTAGAGCTGCCACCGGTAAGTCTGTTGGGACGAAGTGTGCAATAAGCGCGTTGTATTTGAACAAAAAACAAAGAAAAATAACGGCAAGGATGAAGAAGTTACCCCAGTATGCAATGACTGTTCCACTGCATGCCTCTTGTTGGCATCCAATCTGAAACCATATTAGTTAGACTGGTACCCAATCCAGCTCGGCTCATCACCTGTACAAAAACCAGCTCACTCCAATTTGATGCTGGTGTTAACTCAAAATAGGCCACCAGTTCGCTTTAATTGAACGCTGCAAATGCACCGCTTCACACCTCATCAGTGTTTCTTGGCCATGTCACATAGGCAGCCCTCTGTCTGTTGCTCACGTCTGTTAAAGTGCCCATGTCCATTTCAGGGTCAGACATCCGTGCACACTTGCAGCATCTCCTCATGCAGGTCGGACGGTCTTCCAGATGGCTCGCTATTTCCAGTAATAGTCTCAATAAAGTGCCCACCACGTGCTCCCACCCATGCTTAAAGTTGTGTCAGCACGACAAGGCTAGACAGCTCTTCCAGGCTTAAATCGGTCAAATAGACCGCTTCTCAGTCTGCTGTACATTTTACGCTGGCCTGTTCAAACGCCCAGGACTGCAGGCTGTCTGATGTTAGCAAACACTGGTGGGGCTATGTGCCAGGGCGTATTGCTTCTCTCCAGGCTTCAATCTCTTTTGGTCTTCCTCTTAGTTTCTCTGTAGATACAATTTCTTTCCACTTTCACACACAGGCTCTTTCCTCAGTCGTCAAAAGTGTCCTAATCAAGGATGGATACTCGTAGGTTGTAAAAGAAGTAGGTTTATTAGCTTAGTTGTCGTTTATAGATGGCCCCATCAGGCGCAGCATCCTCACTGCTCAGCCCATTCCTTCAACTCTACACACTCAACATTGTGATGACCTCACATACTGGCTGAGCAGCAGGGAACATGGGGGCAATGGGAAGCATGCACGACCACAACACTGCATTCTTAAGGGCAGAGCATGGCAACTTATATTTAACAGAATCTTATCAGGAAAGACCATGATGCTGCCTGAGAGTTAAAGCCCCTAAGACCCCGGGCATTAAAAATACGTTTAACTAAAGCAGGCCCTTAATTGTTCCAAGACTTCCAGAAAAAAGTTTGGCCACCAATATTAATTTTAGAATTGTATGAAAAAGAAAAATAGACATATGGTTTAATCCTAATCCATAGAAAGAACAAAGCTGTGCTGCCTTTTAAAGGAAGGAGATTCTGATCTTTACATCCATCTGGAAGGGGTATATAGTTGTTACTTACTCCCATTAAGGATGGTCTTAAAAAGTAAGGAGAGCTACTTCCGGGTGTATTGTCAGCCATATAATTTAACTCCTGTTAAACAAGTATATTGCCACAAGGTTCTTATTTATTTTTTCATTTTAAACATCAGATTTTCATATTTGGATAACACTATAATTTTCTGTAAACCAGTCATCCACTGTAGGATTGCTCTTGATTTTTTGCAAGGCATCAGCTCCTGCTTTGTGTGTCTGTACTTGTTGGCCTAGTTGGAATGTGCCAACGTTGCTTTAGTTATAATATAAAATCGCTGGTGGCGATGTTTTCAAAATCACTCCCACCATCAAATTCAATTTCTCAAATATGTCACCTGTAATAAAGACTGAAACTGCTGAAGTTTGGAGTCTTTATTGAAGAGCTTACACACCAGAGTGCAGGTAGATCAGCGGACCCAGGCAAACTAAAATAGAATACAGAACTACACACCTATACCAGAGTACTGACAGAATACAGAACTACACACCTATACCAGAGTACTGACAGAATACAGAACTACACACCTATACCAGAGTGCTGACAGAATACAGAACTACACACCTATACCAGAGTACTGACCGAATACAGAACTACAAACCTATACCAGAGTGCTGACAGAATACAAAACTACACACCTATACCAGAGTACTGACAGAATACAGAACTACAAACCTATACCAGAGTACTGACAGAATACAGAACTACACACCTATACCAGAGTACTGACAGAATACAGAACTACACACCTATACCAGAGTACTGACAGAATACAGAACTACACACCTATACCAGAGTACTGACACAATACAGAACTACAAACCTATACAAGAGTGCTGACAGAATACAGAACTACACACCTATACCAGAGTACTGACAGAATACAGAACTACAAACCTATACCAGAGTGCTGACAGAATACAGAACTACACACCTATACCAGAGTACTGACAGAATACAGAACTACAAACCTATACCAGAGTGCTGACAGAATACAGAACTACAAACCTATACCAGAGTACTGACCGAATACAGAACTACACACCTATACCAGAGTACTGACAGAATACAGAACTACAAACCTATACCAGAGTGCTGACAGAATACAGAACTACAAACCTATACCAGAGTACTGACACAATACAGAACTACACACCTATACCAGAGTGCTGACAGAATACAGAACTACACACCTATACCAGAGTACTGACAGAATACAGAACTACACACCTATACCAGAGTACTGACAGAATACAGAACTACACACCTATACCAGAGTACTGACAGAATACAGAACTACACACCTATACCAGAGTACTGACAGAATACAGAACTACACACCTATACCAGAGTACTGACAGAATACAGAACTACACACCTATACCAGAGTACTGACAGAATACAGAACTACACACCTATACCAGAGTACTGACAGAATACAGAACTACACACCTATACAAGAGTGCTGACAGAATACAGAACTACACACCTATACCAGAGTACTGACAAAATACAGAACTACAAACCTATACCAGAGTGCTGACAGAATACAGAACTACACACCTATACCAGAGTACTGACAGAATACAGAACTACAAACCTATACCAGAGTGCTGACAGAATACAGAACTACAAACCTATACCAGAGTACTGACCGAATACAGAACTACAAACCTATACCAGAGTACTGACCGAATACAGAACTACACACCTATACCAGAATACTGACAGAATACAGAACTACAAACCTATACCAGAGTGCTGACAGAATACAGAACTACACACCTATACCAGAGTGCTGACAGAATACAGAACTACACACCTATACCAGAGTACTGACACAATACAGAACTACAAACCTATACAAGAGTGCTGACAGAATACAGAACTACACACCTATACCAGAGTACTGACAGAATACAGAACTACAAACCTATACCAGAGTGCTGACAGAATACAGAACTACACACCTATACCAGAGTACTGACAGAATACAGAACTACAAACCTATACCAGAGTGCTGACAGAATACAGAACTACAAACCTATACCAGAGTACTGACCGAATACAGAACTACACACCTATACCAGAGTACTGACAGAATACAGAACTACAAACCTATACCAGAGTGCTGACAGAATACAGAACTACAAACCTATACCAGAGTACTGACACAATACAGAACTACACACCTATACCAGAGTGCTGACAGAATACAGAACTACACACCTATACCAGAGTACTGACACAATACAGAACTACAAACCTATACAAGAGTGCTGACAGAATACAGAACTACCCACCTATACCAGAGTACTGACAGAATACAGAACTACAAACCTATACCAGAGTGCTGACAGAATACAGAACTACACACCTGTACCAGAGTACTGACAGAATACAGAACTACAAACCTATACCAGAGTGCTGACAGAATACAGAACTACAAACCTATACCAGAGTACTGACCGAATACAGAACTACACACCTATACCAGAGTACTGACAGAATACAGAACTACAAACCTATACCAGAGTGCTGACAGAATACAGAACTACCAACCTATACCAGAGTACTGACACAATACAGAACTACACACCTATACCAGAGTACTGACAGAATACAGAACTACACACCTATACCAGAGTACTGACAGAATACAGAACTACAAACCTATACCAGAGTACTGACGGAATACAGAACTACACACCTATACCAGAGTACTGACAGAATACAGAACTACACACCTATACCAGAGTACTGTCGGAATACAGAACTACAAACCTATACCAGAGTACTGTCAGGATACAGAACTACAAACCTATACCAGAGTACTGACAGAATACAGAACTACAAACCTATACCAGATTACTAACAGAATACAGAACTACAAACCTATACCAGAGTACTGTCAGGATACAGAACTACAAACCTATACTAGAGTACTGTCAGGATACAGAACTACAAACCTATACCAGAGTACTGTCGGAATACAGAACTACAAACCTATACCAGAGTACTGACGGAATACAGAACTACAAACCTATACCAGAGTGCTGACAGAATATAGAACTACAAACCTATACCAGAGTACTGACAGAATACAGAACTACACACCTATACCAGAGTGCTGACAGAATACAGAACTACACACCTATACCAGAGTGCTGACAGAATATAGAACTACAAACCTATACCAGAGTACTGACAGAATACAGAACTACACACCTATACCAGAGTGCTGACAGAATACAGAACTACACACCTATACCAGAGTGCTGACAGAATACAGAACTACAAACCTATACCAGAGTGCTGACAGAATATAGAACTACAAACCTATACCAGAGTACTGACAGAATACAGAACTTCACACCTATACCAGAGTACTGACAGAATACAGAACTACACACCTATACCAGAGTACTGTCGGAATACAGAACTACAAACCTATACCAGAGTGCTGACGGAATATAGAACTACAAACCTATACCAGAGTACTGACAGAATACAGAACTACAAACCTATACCAGATTACTGACAGAATACAGAACTACAAACCTATACCAGAGTACTGACAGAATACAGAACTACACACCTATACCAGAGTACTGACAGAATACAGAACTACACACCTATACCAGAGTACTGAGACAATACAGAACTACACACCTATACCAGAGTGCTGACAGAATACAGAACTACACACCTATACCAGAGTGCTGACAGAATACAGAACTACAAACCTATACCAGAGTGCTGACAGAATACAGAACTACAAACCTATACCCGAGTACTGTCAGGATACAGAACTACAAACCTATACCAGAGTACTGACGGAATACAGAACTACAAACCTATACCAGAGTGCTGACAGAATATAGAACAACACACCTATACCAGAGTGCTTACAGAATACAGAACAACACACCTATACCAGAGTGCTTACAGAATATAGAACAACACACCTATACCAGAGTGCTTACAGAATACAGAACAACACACCTATACCAGAGTGCTTACAGAATATAGAACAACAAACATATAAGAGTGCTGACTGAACAGAATTTATAACAATGGATGTAAACCGGGTTAACCTCTGCCACCAGAACATATATTAAGGTCGCCTATAAGTGCCACACATCCTTTACTCCTGAATGCTTGCTGTTCTTAGAGCTCGCACTGCAGATGTACTAAAGAGATCTCTTCTTCAAGCATGCTGCTTATGCACCTGGCCTTTTAGATTTGACACAAGTCTGTTCTGTGCTCTGATCGCCTCTTGTACTGCGACTCTGCACACAGCAGTCACTGTGGTTTACAGCTTGTACACCCTTTCTTGCACGCTTCCTTGTAGGAGTCAGTAAGATGAGAAGGCTGAACGTGTTGCATTGTCATTCTGCACAGTGGTTTTTCATCCTTTTAAGGTTTCCAGATGATTGCGTGTCGCTAATAACCTATTGCTCCAACACTGGGGTTTTCGTTAAACCACATAATGCATTGTGGGAGCTGAAGCCCTGGTTCGATTTCATTTAATCCCATTCAACAAACACTGAAAACTATGATTTCTCTTTGAGCAGTGGCATTGTCCTTGCTGACACAGGGTCGTCTGGTGACTGTACCTTTGTGGTGTATTCCATGTCTTGGTTCCTTCTGCTGTTTGTCTGTGTTCTGGAACTGAGAACCTGCCTCTCACTCCAGTCCCTTTGCTCTTGCTTTTTTCAGTGTCCCTGCTGTTCACATCTTCCAGTTTGACGCAGCATCCCAGCAGCTCCGGCTCCAGCAGGAGATCTGCCTGGAGCACCGAGTGTGGGACATCGCCTTCGATGCATCTTCGGGCCTGTGGATGCTGCAGGAAAGTGAAGAGGAAGTGATCCTGCTGTACCGACTGAAGGAGGAGACCTGGCAGGTGAGGGCATGCTGCAGGTGGTGATCTCTCTGCCTGGATGCATTTCAGGCAACAGCACTCTGACCTACTAGTCAGCCCTAGGTGGGACTATCTCCATCTGTTCACATGTCTGATCGCCTTTTGCCTAAGTCACCATTTTAGAGGCATTCCAAGTCTCAGGTGTCAATTTGCCTTGTTTATGATCACCACGACCCAGGCTGCTATCTGTACAATCTACGCGTGGGCTTCTACGATCACTTCTATCAGTCTTGGTTAAGGTTCAGATTGGGTCACACTCCCCCCATTCAGAAACCATGTCTACCAATTGTGGCTTCCTGTGTGGGATTTAACAGCTACCATCAGATTAACCCCATACAGTGGAAACAAGGAAACATGGTTATTTCTCGTCGTTGCGCCTCCACTTGGGAGGCGTAAGGTTTTTGCGCTCTCCTAGGTTTAGATGGTTTTGTAAATCTTAAAAAACATCAAAATCCATGGGTGTTACATGGGAACACCCACCGCAGTGCCCATGGGACATCTCCCGAGCGTAGAGTAAGGCAGCGCAAGCGATTTGCACTGCCGTGCCTTACTCCATATCTACGAGGCCATTCAAAGCCACGCAAAGTGACTTCATAAATATGATTTTCTAGTTTGCGCCGCCGGGGCGACACAAAGTGATGCTCTGCGGCTCATAAATATGATTTTCTGGTTTGCGCCGCCGGGGCGACACAAAGTGATGCTCTGGCGGCTCATAAATATGCCCCTGTGTCTGCAGTCACCCAGATGTGCGATCATTGCTCTCTGCAGCACAAACTTTAAGCTACCATTGGGGCCCCTCAATCGTTGTGACGTGCTACCGCAGGGTTCAAGACTTTATTCCGTTTCCTCTTTGCGTGATGTATTTGTGAAAGAAATTGGACACCCAGGAAAGCTCACAGAACTCTAACATGTTTGGTGCAAAAAGAGCCATCAAACATCAAAAGTATTGTACGTGAAGGTTGCCATTTCAATGGACCAGCATATTGTAATTGTGTCACTGTATAGGACAGAAGATCACAAGATGTAGTGGTATGTAACACCCATGTGCGTCCCATACGTATGAGAAACACAGACACATAAGATAGAGGGACAGAAGATGTATTTACCTGCTTTGCATTGTCCAGGGAGTAAGAGCTGCGGGCCTGGAGTGCCCATCCATCATGCCCCTCAGCGTCATATGGACACAAACAATACTGAATACATTGGACAATCCGGAAGCACTGCCGACATAGACACAAGAAACAGAAAAGCTGATTAGTCCAATATCTATTTCGATGAGGTGGCAATGACCGAGAAGCACAAGACTTGCTTCTGTGGACCTTATGTGTGAAAACACAAGTATGCAGTCTAGTCTTGCACATAAAAATGGGAATTGCAGCCATGAACTGGTTCTCTTTGACGCCCCGTAGGCTCTCTAACAAGAGGCTCTGTAGCGGAGTGCCTTAAGCCCTCTTACAGACCTAGGCGCCCAGTCCCAAGGTCCCTCTCATTTCTTTCACTCTCACCTCTGAGCACACTGTGCCCCACTATCCTTTCCTGCCCAATACCAACATTCTTGGTCCTTTGCATTCTGCTAAAGTATTCACTTCTTGTTTTTCCCCTTCAGCGCTCCTTGGATGATGGTGTGAAGAGACTGTCCAACCACTTGCGGGATAACTGGACCTTGATGGAAGGTGAGAAACTTAAAAATGTTAATGTCTTTTAACCCTGAGTAGACCCTGAGTTGACCAGATGTCTTCAATGAGTCTCCCGTACTCCACCCCCAAGCAAGGACTAGGTGTATGAGATGAGTGACCTCCTAATTAAAGGTTTGAGATGAGCAGGACTGCCTCTAAAACCTAGCTAACCAGTTCCATGGCAGATGCTTTGCCAGCCTCTTACAAGTGATAACTTGAGCACGGCAAGAGGAGAAAATGCTGGGGTCTGTATCTGTCTGTCTCATCCTCTGACCTGGAGCTGACCAGGTGTATGTGAGATGAGCCTGACTTTATGTGTGTGTGTGTGGGTGGGAGTGTGTGGGTGGGAGTGTGTGGGTGGGAGTGTGTGGGTGGGAGTGTGTGGGTGGGAGTGTGTGGGTGGGAGTGTGTGGGTGGGAGTGTGTGGGTGGGAGTGTGTGGGTGGGAGTGTGTGGGTGGGAGTGTGTGGGTGGGAGGGTGTGGGTGGGAGGGTGTGGGTGGGAGGGTGTGGGTGGGAGGGTGTGGGTGGGAGGGTGGGAGGGAGTGGGAGGGTGGGTGGGAGGGTGGGAGGGAGTGGGAGGGTGGGAGGGTGGGAGGGTGGGAGGGGGTGGGTGGGTGGGAGGGTGGGAGTGGGTGGGTGGGTGGGAGGGTGGGAGTGGGTGGGTGGGTGGGAGTGGGTGGGAGTGGGTGGGTGGGTGGGAGGGTGGGGGTGGGTGGGTGGGAGGGTGGGAGTGGGTGGGTGGGTGGGTGGGTGGGTGGGAGTGGGTGGGTGGGAGTGGGTGGGTGGGTGGGTGGGTGGGAGTGGGTGGGTGGG
The DNA here is from genome assembly GCA_963921515.1 of Calotriton arnoldi. Lineage (NCBI taxonomy): Eukaryota > Metazoa > Chordata > Amphibia > Caudata > Salamandridae > Calotriton > Calotriton arnoldi. The sequence goes on from CAWUFW010000975.1 coordinate 1,843,945, forward strand.
TGGGTGGGAGTGGGTGGGTGGGTGGGTGGGTGGGAGTGGGTGGGTGGGTGGGTGGGTGGGTGGGTGGGAGTGGGTGGGAGGGTGGGTGGGTGGGAGTGGGTGGGTGGGAGTGGGTGTGGGTGGGTGGGTGGGAGGGTGGGAGTGGGTGGGTGGGAGTGGGTGGGTGGGTGGGAGTGGGTGGGTGGGTGGGAGGGTGGGAGTGGGTGGGTGGGTGGGAGTGGGTGGGTGGGAGTGGGTGGGTGGGTGGGAGGGTGGGAGTGGGTGGGTGGGTGGGAGGGTGGGAGTGGGTGGGTGGGTGGGTGGGAGTGGGTGGGTGGGAGTGGGTGGGTGGGTGGGTGGGTGGGAGTGGGTGGGTGGGTGGGTGGGTGGGTGGGAGTGGGTGGGTGGGTGGGTGGGAGTGGGTGGGTGGGTGGGTGGGTGGGTGGGTGGGTGGGTGGGTGGGTGGGTGGGTGGGAGGGTGGGTGGGTGGGTGGGAGTGGGTGGGTGGGAGTGGGTGGGTGGGTGGGAGTGGGTGGGTGGGTGGGAGGGTGGGTGGGAGGGTGGGAGGGTGGGAGTGGGTGGGTGGGTGGGAGGGTGGGAGTGGGTGGGTGGGTGGGTGGGAGGGTGGGAGTGGGTGGGTGGGTGGGTGGGAGGGTGGGAGTGGGTGGGTGGGAGGGTGGGAGTGGGTGGGTGGGTGGGTGGGAGGGTGGGAGTGGGTGGGTGGGAGGGTGGGAGTGGGTGGGTGGGTGGGTGGGAGGGTGGGAGGGTGGGAGTGGGTGGGTGGGTGGGTGGGAGTGGGTGGGGGTGGGTGGGTGGGAGTGGGTGGGGGTGGGTGGGTGGGAGTGGGTGGGTGGGTGGGAGGGTGGGAGTGGGTGGGTGGGTGGGTGGGTGGGTGGGAGTGGGTGGGTGGGAGTGGGTGGGTGGGTGGGTGGGAGTGGGTGGGTGGGTGGGTGGGAGTGGGTGGGTGGGTGGGAGTGGGTGGGTGGGTGGGTGGGAGTGGGTGGGTGGGTGGGAGTGGGTGGGTGGGTGGGGGTGGGTGGGTGGGTGGGAGTGGGTGGGTGGGTGGGTGGGTGGGTAGGGGGGTGGGTGGGTAGGGGGGTGGGTGGGTGGGTGGGAGTGGGTGGGTGGGTGGGAGTGGGTGGGTGGGTGGGTGGGTGGGAGTGAGTGGGTGGGTGGGAGGGTGGGAGTGGGTGGGTGGGAGGGTGGGAGTGGGTGGGTGGGAGGGTGGGAGTGGGAGGGTGGGAGTGTGGGAGTGGGAGGGTGGGAGTGTGTGGGTGGGAGGGAGGGAGTGTGGGTGGGAGGGAGGGAGGGAGTGTGGGTGGGTGGGAGTGTGTGGGTGGGAGAAAGGGAGTGTGTGGGTGGGTGGGAGTGTGTGTGTGTATACTCTCTAAGCAAGAAATGACAGTGCAGGGAAGAAAGTCACATCCTCTGAACCTGATCTCACCACAAACATTGAAAATGTGGCTAGACACTCTCCCCCAAAAGCACTCTTGCATCCAGCTCCATTCTTTCCACCATGTGGAATGTCCTTTTCCTTTTATTTATATTGGCAAGCAATCCACTGTCCTGCGCTAGGAGAACAGCTGGAAATGGTGAATGGGATCGTTAGTCTGAACCTGATGTTAGGATGACTGACACGACAAGGCATTTTAGGGCAGTGAAACCTCTGGATTCCTCATATGATTATTGGCAAAATTGTGCTACTTAAAGGTTGATGCCTCTGTGCACCTTGCAGCACAATATCCCTTATAGTGCATATTTTTACATTCTAATGTTTTTTAAAGCATAAAATGTTGTTCCCTTGTACACGTGCTTTCTTTGAGATCATTTTTAAAGATGAAAATGTGTCGTGGGATTTTACACTTAGTTGTGTGTGTTATAATATTTATGTATTCAAAGGATTTCTTTTGAGTCCTTTTCCCTTACAATTAGAGTAACTTTGGTTTGTAATGCAGTCCTTTGTTCTCGACTATCTTTCTGTTTTTGTTCCCCAGAATGCCAGGGCAGAGAAAGCTGTTACCGCAACCTCTACAAGGCATCTTATGACAATATGGCCACCTACTTGAGAAAGAAGGAGGAGCGTATCCTTGAGCAGCAGCAGAAGAAACGGAAGGAAGCAAAGGGTGCACAACAACAAGCCAAAGAGCAAACCCAAACATTGCAGCCGGCGACGCCTGCATCCTGATGTCTGACTCACCCTGCAACTTAACAAGACCACAATCTGCAAACCAAATCGTTGGAGCTGGTGCCACTTATTACTTGACGTCTGAGTCTGCCTGTGCCCTGTCCGGAGCAGAATCCAGAATTCATCCTGACGCTTGGCAGCTTTTTGTGTTGGACTCCAGGGTTATTTTTATACAGCACGTGGAACTAATGTACAGGATTCAGCTCCATGAACGGAAACTTGCAGATTATGCTCTTCCGCAGCCCCTGTCTCTTGCCCCACACACCAATGACCTCTAGAGAAACCTCTTACATTTTGCTTAAGTTCAGCCAGATGTCTGGAGAAGAACAGTTCCGTGATGAATCAAGTACTGCCATTGTCGATACAATTTGCATCAACTAGGAATGCAGCTGATAAACCGTTTCCAGCCTCTTAGGAGGACAAGGTCTGCTTCTACTGTGACACCTGCAGACGGGACTGTTCAAGTAACAGTCTTGGTGATGGCTAGAGTCGAGAGCACCTGGGTTTTGTGAATATCTGTTAAGAAAGCTGCGATCCATTTGTTCTTCTACGAGGCTTAGATGTACTGATGAGGAAAGGGGAACAACTCTTCATAGAAGTCTAATCGCCTCGCTGCAGTAGTGCTTGTGGGATTGGTGACCTGGTCAGGTTCTTCTGCTCCCTACAGAAGATTTTTGACATTTTAGGAATGGAAGTAGACTGAAAAATAAATCTTGAGAGCTGTTGGGGGCAGCACATCTTCATTGGTTCTGGTGTCTTGAAATACAGTTTAGCAGTCAGTTCTCTAAGTCACAAGATTCTGGTTGTAATTTAAGGTGGAGAAATAGGTGTGATTAGTTCTTAGAAGGAGGCATTTGCTTTAGGTAAAATGATCCCGTCTTTCTATCGGTCTTTCTTGTCCTCCTGCTTTTTCTGGTTTACTTTTGTTTTGATTCAATCAGCAGATTGGGTCCTTCAGGTCTTGATCTGAACTGCTGTTTCAGAAGTATTAGAACTATGAATGACTGGTGGGGCTACATGTTGAGTGGCTCTTTACTTTTACGAGAGAGTTGGGCATGTGTGGGTTTATTTAATCATTTCCTCTCTATGTGCTGGTCTGTGTGGATGAATGTAACGCCTTCTCAGGAGAGAATTGCACTCCTCAGAGTAATGTTTTGCTTTCTGTTTGTAGATTTGGAGGAGGGAACTACTTTAAATAACTAAATGTTAAATATGTTATTCTAGCAAACCTAGATTGATCAATAGGGAAGGCAGTAGGAGGGCACTAGTGCCATCCTGTCTGCCGACTTACCTTCTAAAACTTACTGTCGCTCCTGGGACTCCACATAGGACCAGGTTTTAGCCACATAACTTGTACCACTCTTTGTAAGGAGTTGGTGATTCTTTTTTTTTGTTGTTGAACATTTTATTTGCATTTTACGTTGACATAAGGTTGTCAGACAAACAATTGCACCAATGCTCTTTGCACATCGCCCCCCCGTGCCACCACCCCGAGAATTGGTCATTTGTGATGTGAACATACACAATTGTAGCACAATCGCCATTGAAGTGGGCTTCTTCATGTCATGTGGTGAAGAAGTAATTCTATACATGTGGGCCAATTTTATGATTCTGCATTACAGTTTTAATTGCACAGACTGCTTTCTACAAGGCAATAACAATAGGGTATGTTGTGGCATAAGTCCTACTCAACCAAACCTTGGTAATTGGCCATATTCAGGTCACTAGTAATATTATTTCAGGATGCATGAGCCCTCACCCACCTAGGTGACATGCTTCATCATTGGACTCTGCTCCTTGTTGGGTGAGTACCACAATACTCAACTGGCCCGGTGAATGGGCTGTTTCCAAGAGCGCTTTTTATCTCAATGCCTGATATTAGTTTCCCTAAAACATATAAGCCCTATTCTAATCTTTGTTGGAGGGTATGCAGTAGATTGGAATACTGAGCGGACTAAAATTAACTGTGGACCACTTAAAACACTTTGTTGGAGACTCTTGTGACTGTAGATACACATGCTGTGCATAATCCTGCCATCTAGTGTTGGGCTCTAAAGTTTGTAAGTTTTTCTTCGAAGATGTCTTCTCTAGTCATGAGGTATAGTGACTACATGTATTGCTGGGAATGTGTATGGGCATCGGCTCCACTGTTTTTTGTTTGTTCGGGCGTCGGGTTTGGACGTGTGTTAACGTCCTCCTGATCAACACCGTTATGGTTATCTGTTCGAGGATTCTATGTTTCTCACCCTCTCATCGGTATTGCTATAGTTGTGTTTCCCTCATGTACTTGTCCAGTTTGGCAATTGTAAAGACTTTGACTTTGGGACCTTTCCTGCTTTCTCCATGGCAAGCATGTCTCACCTGTGTTGGGATGGATGCAGTTCTGCTACTGTACTCTGTGCCATGCCAGATATCCCCGGGCCAATCTCGACCTGTCTGCAACCTCTGTTTCTCTCCACAGCACGATGAGGCTTCTGCGACGCCTGCTGCTCCTTCTGTTCAAACAAAATACGGTGTTACCATTCGCCTTGATGCCTTAAAATGTTGCAAAGAAGCGATGATGACACCCTGGACATATTCAAAGCCCAGGACCTTGAGGGGGAGCCCCAGCCGGAGCTATTGACTACCAAGGAAGAGGCCTTCTCGTCTGACTCCAGCTCAGGTTCTGACCTGGAAATCGATGACGTGCCTCTCGCCCAGCAGGCATTGAGTACTAATCCGTCACCCCTGCATTCCTGGTTGCGATCACATTCTGAGCACTCCCTTCAGACGTGGGGGTGGGGTCAGGCATACAGCATCAGAGCCCAACAGGAGGCTTTCGGTCTGTCACTCGCCCATGGTCCGCACCAAGTGCATATTTTGGACCCCCATGCCCAGCCTCTGCTTGGTGCCAAAAAAGATCCTGAAGGAGTGTCACTCGGTGCCAACCACCCCCTCGGCACGACAGCTTCCTTGAAGCACCTTCAGAGCCAAAGCCTTTGGCATCCAAGCCTCTTTTGGCATCGATGACACACGCTGGCATCGAAGCACTCGACGCGGAGCCTTGCCTCCTCAGCCGGCTCTACCGATCGTTTTTCAGCAGCTCTCCTGGAAGGTGGCTTTCCTTGTCACTGTCACCTCTTAGATGCGTCAGTGAGCTCTAAGCTTTAACACTGGAAGAACATCATGTGTATCTACAGCCACCCATGCTGTGAACGGAAAATGTTACTTACTATGTAAGCATCTGTTGTAGCATATAGTACTGTAAATGCACATGCGCCCACCCTCCTCCCCGGAAGCCTTTGAGGTCCGTAGCCAAGATGTAGTTTTATGTAGATTTATTAAGTTCAGTTACAAGTAGATGAGTTGTAGAGATACAGCCCCACCAGGAGCAGTCTGCCTGCTGCTCAGCCCATACTCCAACTGTCCCACTCAAGCATCCAGGCACCCAAACATTCCATTCAAGACCATCACACCAACATTCCATGCATCACATTCACACGGGCTGAGCAGCTAGGGAGAAAGTAACCAGATAAAAACAATACAGGCTACAACAGCCTTGGTTGTTGCAGATGTCCTTCACCATTTCTATCCTTTGTCATCTCTCTTCTGTATCTCTACGCTCCATCTCTGTCCTCACCTGCCAAGCGAAAAATACTCTTACAATGGAGGTGATACCTTTGCACAATGCCAACAATAACTGGAGTCACTTTACCACATGACTTTAGAAGACTTCTTCGAAGAAAAACAACTTGCATGCATTGGAGCCCAACACTAGATGACCAGAGTATGCACAGCATGTGAATCCACAGCACTACAGGCCACGAGCAGATGCTTACAGGATAAGTAACCACTTCCTTATTCATAATGGCAGTTAAGGTAAAAAACAAACAAAATTAAGACTTCTGGGATATTAATGGTCCTACAACATGTTTGTCGCCTCTTGTGCCGGTGGCGATTCACCAGGACCATTTTTAGTGCTCTCATCTACAACGAGGATACTTGGTGTAGTGAGCAGTGCCAAAATGTACCTATATGAATACATGCAAATGGTGCGGAAGAAAAAGTACTTGATTGTATATTTGCTCCTCTAATCAGAGGGTTAACAAGGTCTTATGAATGAGACCTGCAAAATAAAAATGGACAAATCAGACAACATATTAATATAACAAGTTGTATATGTTTTCATATCGTCTCCAAATGAGAAATAGGCACTGGATTGCACCCCACAAGGTATGTGAAAATGTGACTTCAGCAACACTGCACACCATGATTGAAAGTGTCAGACGCTCAAAGTTGTAGGTCAGATGCGGCTTATCTTGGCTTTACTTGGTCGGGCCTCCATAGGATAACATAGACGGAGGACTTTCCATGTAGCTAACTGGAGAATGTAAAGTGAAGGATTATGCCTCGTGGTTCTAAAAAATTAAATTACTGTCTTTTACCAAGTGGGCTTGGGATGTGCTTGTCACTTGCTATTTGGGAAAGAGACTTCATTTTATCTAACCGCATCCATGCTACCGAATCAAGATTTGTCCAGGAGCGCGGTCAGCTTTTGTCCTCAGATCAGTGCCGGCATATATTGCATCACGAACAATCCTGACATGGGACAGACACTCCAATATTGGCACTTTCTTTGGACAGAAAATTCACTCCTGTTCAATACTGTGTGCTAAAAACATTGTTGTTCTGCTGTTGCAGGTTATTTTGTTTAAAAATGAGTGGAGAACAAGGTAGAACAATTGTTGAAATTCTAATAAGGTCATTCCATTCGATATTGGTTCGTGTTGGGCAATCCGGCTACTTTCACCGAGTTACATCCCTAACATATAACTGGCCTGAATCACAAAAGTAACCTGCACCTTTCGAGTAAGTTTACACTTTTGAGTATTCACAAACTGCTCTTTTGCAGTAGCTTAGGTTCTGATGATACATCTGCCTGTGGATTCCTTACCTTTTGAATTACCCCTGCGCCAGCATTCCACGGAAACTTTTTTCTAGCTCTCCCACGTCGACGAGGACATCATAATGGCGCGGCTTCGCTCGCGACTCCGTATGACGTCATTAGAGCCACAAGAAGACCTCGTCGGCGTGCTGACATCCGTTCCCTTTTTTCCGCGCCGTCGACGCGTAACGGTTTTCTGGGACTCCATTTTCTTCGTAGGATACTTTGTTTCTGCTGTTTCCCTTGGTGTAGCAGTGCTATTGCGACATCGAAGAACTCTGGTTTCAAGCCTTGCAGAGAGTGTGGGGGTCATATGTCTATCACAGTCCCCCATGACGACTGTTTGTGGTGTCTTTCTTCGGACCAGGACGACAGAGGCTGATCCAGTTGTCGAAAGATGAATCTGAAGGCTTTGAAGGAGCGCGAGGCTAAGCTTTTTATGGCGAAGGCAAGAAAGGAGAAGAGGGGCCGAAAGAGGTCAAAATCGAAGTCGTCGACCTCGCATACTTCGAAGTTGAGGAAGCACAAGAAGAAGAGAAGGCACGGTTCCCAACGTCGTTCATCGAAGGGTAGAGCTTCGAGGTCGCCATCTCCGGCTTCACGACGTCACTCTAAAGATTTCATCTCGCCGCCACCTTCTTCTCCTCAAGTGACTCCGGCTCCCTCTCCGATGCCAAGGGGTTCTCCGGCGCAGGCGCAGTCACCGACACCGAAGTGTTCTCCAGCATCAAGGATATCTCCGGCGCCGAGAGATTCTCAGGAGCCTAGGATGTCTTCTCCTGTGCCTGCAGCCTCTCCTGTTCCGGGTCTGACGTCCCCGACACCTACTCGGCCTCGAGTGGATTCAGACTCTGCTCCTTATCCACCCTTTCCTGGACCTGGGTCGGATCCTTCGCATTTTCTTAATGCGATGTACGGCATGTTTGCCAGAGCAGCTTACCCTACCGGTGCGCCGTCGGGCCCGTGGGTCCGCTTGCATTCAATTTGGGCGTTCCTCAGCAATATGCCCTGGCACCCTTCTTGCCCTTTATGTAGACGGCGCCGTCCTGGCAGTTTCCGGCTTCGAGGTTTTCTACGCCGTTTTCACAGTCTCCGGCGCCATCTGGTGGTCCTTCTTCCTCTCAACTTTGATCAGCGCCGTTGCCCACATCGGAGGCTCTTCCTTCGGCGCTGGTGTCTCCGGCGCCGCGCTTGGCGTCGCCGACACCGGTTCCGAAGTTGCGGTCAAGAAGAGGAAGAATTTCAGCAGGAGGAGGCTGAAGAAGGTGAAATTGAAGAATCTGTTGACGAGTTTGAGGGCCTTCAAGAGGCGAGTGGTCTAGACACTTCCCCAGAGTGGGAGCTTTCTTCGCCAAAGGCCTTACCCTCTCAGAATGTGGCACCATACCATGCTGTTATTAGGAAGGCTGCTGAACTTTTTGACCTTCAGTTACCCACTGCTGAGTTCAGAACAAATATTCTTACAGAAGTATTACATTCTCTATCTTCTGTGGTTGAACCTCTTTTGCCTTTTAATGAGGCTTTGACTGAGCCAATTCTAGAGGTGTGGCGGAAGCCCCTTTCAGCTCCTGCTGTTTCAAGGTCTGTGGCAAGGAGGCACAGGCCTGCTCCTGGTGATCCTGCTTTTCTTTCTGCACATCCTTCACCGAAAAGTTTAGTGGTACTGGCTTCCTGTTCTAAACAGTCTGCAGGATCTTTTCCTCAGGCTCCTGGAGACAGAGACTCTAAGAAGTTGGAGCAGTCCGCCAAGAAGGTCTTCTCTTTCTCAAGTATGGCGTTGAAGTCCACCAATGCTACGTGCTTGTTGGGGAGATATATTCACGCCTTAATGGATTCGGCCAAGCAGTTGGCTCCCAAGTTACCGGACAATGATCGATTTGGAAGTTCTGGTGGATACGCAGGCTGCGGCCCATCAAGTTATCCAGTCTGGTCTGGATACTGCTGATTCGGTGGCCAGGGTGATGGGTTCCTTTATTGCCACCAGGAGGCATGCCTGGCTCAGGTCTTTGGGGTTTTCTCCAGATGTGCAGGCCCAAGTCATATTGATCGCCCCGGATTGGCCAAGAAGGGTGTGGTACACAGATCTACTTCACCTCTCATCGCACGCTCCGTCTCCCTCTAAGGGCAGATCTCCTCTCGAAGTCGCAGGGGCAGGTTCTACACCGCCACCTCCAGAGCCTGCACCGTCATGCCTGGAGATTGAACGGGGCAACCTGAGGTATTTCTCTCTCCCACTGGATGTGATGGATGTTATTTTATCATCCAGGAGACACTCCACCAAATCTATTTATTCCTCCAGGTGGTCCAAATTTGTGAAATGGTGTGGAGAGAGGTCCATTGATCCTTTGAAGGCCCATTTGTCTGATGTGCTCGGTTTCTCTCTTTCCTTGGCTCAGCAGGGTTGTGCTGTGGCCACGGTAAAGGGTTATTTGTCGACCTTGTCGGCTTTCCTCTGTTTGCCGGACCAGCCGACTCTAATTAAGTCTCCCATTGCTATGAGGTTCATTAAGGGCCTCACTTTCCCTTCATTATGCCTCAGTGGGATTTAAATCTTGTACTCCCTTTCCTAATGGGTTCTCCGTTTGAGCCTCTTCATAGTTGCCCGTTGAGGCTTCTTTCTTTCAAAACGGTCTTTCTGATCGCTATTACCTCGGCCAGGAGGGTAAGTGAGCTTCAGGCTCTTAGTTCTAAATCTCCGTTTTTAACCATTCATGCAGAAAAGATGGTTCTCAGTACCAGGGCTGCTTTCCTGCCTAAGGTGGCTACTCCTTTCCACCTAGGGCAATCTGTTACCTTACCTACCTTCTATCCTCCCTGCACCATTCCAAGGAGGAGGAAAGACTTCATTGTCTGGATCCTAAGAGGGCTGTCAGCTTCTCTCTGGACAGAACCAGGGATCTAAGACTGGACGATCAGCTCTTCGTGGGCTACATTGGACGAATGAAAGGCAAGGCTGTTCACAAGCGGACTCTCTCCAGGTGGATCATCTTGTGCATCAAGATCTGCTACGCCTTGGCCAAGAAGGAACCGCCTGAAGGTATTACAGCTCATTCCACTACAGCTAAGTCGTCTTCTGCTTTGGCTAGGGGTGTTCCTGTTGTTGACATTTGTAAGGCAGCAACTTGGGCCTCCCTCCACACCTTTGCGAAGCATTACTGCTTGGATTCGGAGGTTAGGAGGGATGGCCATTTTGCACGTTCTGTGCTGCAGGATTTTTTGGTATGAGTAGGTGGACACCCTCTTCCGGGAGCGGGACTGCTTGGGGATTCAATTCAAAAGGTGAGAATCCACAGGCAGATGTATCCATCAGAAGAACAAGTTACTTGCCTTCGGTAACGCTTTTTCTGGTGGATACAGTATCTGCCTGTGAATTGCTCTCTGACCCACCCTCCTCCCCGTTGTCCACCTTCGTATACCAAGAGTTTTTAGTTATTTGACATGGTTATTTCTCTCTTTTGATTGCCTTGCTATTGGTGTTTAGGAAATGCTTTATTTCTTTAGCTTTTCCCTTTTTTTCTTTATGCTGTGTGTATTTATGTATATATTGTATACTGTGTATACTCCAATTATGTTGTCGGTCCATCCGTTCGCCTCGAAGGCACGGAAAGAATGGGTGGAACTGACGTCAGCACGCCGACGAGGTCTTCTTGTGGCTCCGGTGACGTCATACAGAGTCGCGGGCGGAGCCGTGCCATTATGACGTCCTCGTCGACGTGGGAGAGCTAGAAAAAAGTTTCCGTGGAATGCTGGCGCAGGGGTAATTCCTAAATGTGAGGAATCCACAGGCAGATACTGTATCCACCAGAAAAAGCGTTACCGAAGGTAAGTAACTTGTTCTTTATGTAGCAAATCCAGTACAACAGATGACCAACCACTGGTACTGCAACACCCTCCCATAGAAAATAATGGCGATGGGGACTTAAAACCCCATAGCAAATAATGTTAAATTAAAATAGTTTAAAATATAAATAAATATAAAATGTTAATATATACACTTAATATATATTTAATAAAATTGTGAATAACATTTTTTATTTAAAAAATAATGTAACAATACATGTTATTTAATAACCTATTTTGAATGTAAAAATTATAATAAATGTTATTAAACATCTATTGTTACATTATCTTTTAAATTAAAATAGATTCTTTCATATTTTAAAATGAACGAATAAATATGTACCATTTTTAGATTTTTTTTTAACATTAATTATATTTATTTATATTTTTAACTATTTTTTTTTTTTTAATTTTAACATTATATCCTGTAGGATTTTATTTTAAGTCCTTACCTCCATTCATTTTTATGGGGTAGTGTTGCAGTACCAGAAGTTGACCATGTGTAGTGCTGGATTTACTACAATTTGTTTTAAGTAGTAATTTACACTCTGAGTTTGTGAAAACTAGTATACTTACTCAGAAGTGTAAACTTTCTCAAAAGTGTAATTTACCTTTATGAATCGGGCCCAACGTGTCCAGGATCTTAAACTGGGCATCATCTTAACCTGAAAAGATATGAATATGCAAAGGTTTTACCCATGGGAGATGCGATGTTGAAGCTCTCTCTGGGCGACATCATATCCAAGCAAGAGTTAAATGTAAGTAATTTTTTGTGCCAGGGAAAATCCAATGTATTATTTCAGTAATAAAAGAGACTTACATAATGTTTAAGAGTTTATTTGGGGAAACAGCCCTTTGTGATTAGTGCTATCTAGCAAAATATAAGATGGCTGTATGAGTGGTATTTAACACGAGTGTCACCAAATGAAAAAAAGCATTTTGGAGAAAAGTTAGAAAAAACGAATGAAATCGGATTCATTTAACAGCCGCAGGAGCATAGCACATTCATCAAGTCATGGCTAATGTTATTTACGGGTTGCTGCCACGCGGACTAACTCATCAGGTATTGTCCATGGGATTTCGTTGTTCTGACCTTGTTTGTCAGTTTTCAGTTTATATATTCAGCGTTGTTCCGTCCTGTGGAACAACCGTTCTTCCATGTTTGGACCATGAGGCACCTTTTCTAGGATCAGCCGGTGCATATCATTGGGTGTGTGAGTCTTCTCTGAAAGCGGTTGGTAAGTTTGGTTGTGGGATGTTTATAGTGTATTGTGCTTCTGTGTTTGTTGATTCTGGTCTTAATCTGTCTTGTGGTCATGCCCACGTATCTCAGGTATCTGAAAGAGACACGTTAGTGATAGATTCCTTACCTTAGAATATCCCCAGGCGTCAGACTGGATCTGGAAAGTTTTTCGTTAGCAGTACCCCTGCGCGTCAGTAGGTGGCGTTGTGCGGCTCCGCGTCCGTCGCTGGCGTCGTAAGCGCCGAGATGACGTCACGGAGACTACTTAGGCGCCACCCATGCGCGCGGACATCAGTTCTTTCTTTTTCCGCGCCAGTAAGCGCAGATCTGGTTAGAGCACGTACCTTAGTCACTTTTTGACTACCCTTTTTGAGACTTTGTCTCCTGTAAGCTTTGGTTTCCTTGGTGCACGTAGGGATGCCTGGATTTAAGTCTTGTGGGGCCTGCCGTCGCAATATGTCGGTGGCGGACCCCCACGATGTCTGCCTCTACTGCCTGGAGACCGCCCACGACTCCCGGTCCTGTCTGGACTGTCGGGCCATGGCCCCGAAGGCCTTGAGGGAGCGGCACCGGAAGCTGCTGGAGGTCCGGCACTCGTCCCAGCGCCGTTCCCGGTCCAGGGGCCGTTCCAGGGAACGCTCGCAGGGCCAGTCATCGCTCCTCGGGCTCAAAGTCTTCACCCTCGGATTCGGGTAAGAGACGACACAAAAAAGTCGAAGAAGCGTGTTCGCTCTCCGACGTCCCCCCGTCGGTCCCCGGATGCGGACGAGGGGGACAGGGGTTCTGCCCCTGCGGCTCCTTCGGAGCTCGAGAGTCCCGCGGCCTACCCGTCTTACCCGGGTCCGGCGACTCCTGCACAGGTGCAAGAATTTCTTGCTACCATGGACCGCCTTTTTAGGCCTCGGGCTCCCGCCGGCGTGCCCTCGGGCCCGCGGTCCCGTGTCAGGATCCTGTTGGGCCTTCGGCGGATCCAGCTTCGGTGCCACAGGATCCTGCGCCGTCGGCTCTGGCCACGGCGCCACAAGGTCCATCGCTGCCGGCTCCGGCCCCAAAGCCACCCTCTCTCCGCCTCCGGCGCCGCAGTGGGTGCCATTTGTCCCGCCCTTGCCCAGGTTCCAGGACCATTTTGCTCCTACCTGGGATCCGCGTTGGGACACGGCGCCGGTCTGGCCCCGGCCGGCGTTCCCGACGCCGTTTGTTCCTTCCCCGGCTCCTGCCCTACCGCCGCCGTCTGTGCCACATGCGGCGGAGGTGGAGGACGACTGGGAGGGGTCCGAGGACCCTCTTGCTCGTCAATGTGACTCTGAGCAGGACTGGGCGGACGATTTGGAGGATGCCGGCGACCTCGACGTCTCCTCTGACACGGGGTTTGCCTCTCCCCCGCCTACCATGGAGGAGGGCGCCTCCTACACGATGGTGCTCCGTCGGGCAGCTGAGGTTCTCAACCTTGATCTCCCTACGGTGGCCCTCCAAACTAACCTCCTCACTGAGGTGCTCCAGACGGCGTCCACTTCGTCGGAGCCCCTGCCGCCCTTTAATGACCTAAGTTCGCCATTCGGTGTGGTTTGGACACCGCGGACGCACTAGGTAGAGCGATTTTCTACGACTGTGGCGCTTCGTCGCCACGCCTGGTTGAGATCTACCGGGTTCTCGCCAGATGTCCAAAGCTCGCTCATGGACATGCCCTTTGATGGCACTCGCCTGTTTGGCGATAAGGCCGACAGTGCGCTGGAGCATTTTAAGGACTCGCGGGCCACGGCCAAGTCCTTAGGTCTTTCCACGAAAAGCCCAGCCACTCCTGGTTTTCGTTCCTTTCGTGGCCACGGAAAGGGCGCCCAGACACGTTCCTTCAGCAAGCCTGTGCAGAACCAGCCTCAACGCGGCCGCGGTTTCTGCAGGGGCGGGTCTGGGAATCAGCGTGGGGGTCAGTCCACCTCCGCCCCCGTTGCTTCTGCCTCCAAACCTTCCTAATCCGAGCTTTGGGGGGCACCCCTCGCCAGTGGGTGGCAGGATCCGCCATCATCTCCCCCACTGGCACGCTATCACATCGGACAAGTGGGTGTTGCAGATCATCCGCAGGGGTTACGCCCTTCCCTTTCAGTCCGCCCCTCCAGCCATGCCACCTCAGTTCCTCCGCATGTCGGGGGACCACTTGGCACTTCTCCTGCAGGAAGTCACGGCCCTCTTGGCCAGGGGGGGCCATCGAGCGTGTTCCTGGGCCAGACATGGGGAGTGGTTGTTATTCCCACTACTTTCTGGTCCCCAAGAAGGACAAGGGGGGCTTGCGCCGCATCTTGGACCTCAGGAACGTCAATCGCTTCCTCTGGAAGGAGAAGTTCAAGATGTTGACTCTGGCTCAGGTCTTGGCTGCCCTCGACCCTGGAGACTGGATGGTAGCGTTGGACTTGCAGTACGCCTATTTTCACATCCCCGTCCTGCCGGCCCACCGGCGTTACCTGCGGTTCACGGTAGGCCAGGAGCATTTTCAGTTTGCCGTGCTCCCCTTCGGCCTTACCAGCGCCCTTCGGGTGTTCACGAAGGTGATGACGGTGGTCGCAGCTCATCTGCGCAGGTCAGGGGTGTCAGTCTTCCCCTACCTCGACGACTGGTTGTTGAAGGCGGGCTCGCCCCAGGCAGTCGTCACCCACCTTCAGACTACGGCCGACCTCCTGCATTTGCTGGGGTTCTCCATCAACGTGCCGAAGTCGCATCTGAGTCCCTCTCAGAAGCTCCCCTTCATCGGAGCGGTTCTGGATTCGACACTGTTTTGGGTTTATCCTCCCGAGCAGCGAGTCCGGGATATTCAGGCTATGATTCCGATCTTTCAGCCTCTATCCCGGGTTTCAGTCAGGATGACCCTCCGGCTCCTGGGCCTGATGGCCTCCTGCATCCTGCTGGTGCAATATGCCAGATGGCATATGCGGTCTCTGCAGTGGGACCTGAAGTGCCAGTGGGCACAGCATCAGGGCGACCTGTCTGATCATGTCCAGATCTCGGAGGGCTCTGCACGACAATTGCAGTGGTGACTCACGAATCGCGATTGGGTCAATGGCAGATCCCTCTCCCTTCCCCAACCGGAGCACACAGTGGTGACGGATGCGTCCCTCCTGGGATGGGGTGGCCACTTGGGAGTGGCGGAGATCAGAGGCCTCTGGTCTCCGGCGGAGTCCCGGCTCCATATCAATCTTTTGGAGCTTCGGGCGATCCAGCTTGCACTGAAGGCATTCCTTCCCTCTGTCCGGGGAAGTGTAGTGCAGGTGTTCACGGACAACACCACCGCCATGTGGTATTGCAACAAGCGGGGTGGGGTCGTGGACCCTATGTCAGGAGGCTCTGCGCCTCTGGACTTGGCTGGAACGTCAAGGCATTACCTTGGTGGTTCAACACCTGGCAGGTTCTCTGAACGCCAGGGCGGACGAACTCAGCCGCCGGTGCTTGATGGATCACGAATGGCGTCTGAACTCGGACGTGGCGCAAGGTCCCTTTCTGCAGTGGGGAGAGCCTTGGTTAGATCTATTCGCCACCGAAGAGAACGCGCAATGTCATCAGTTCTGCGCGTTGGAATTTCCAAGGCGGCACTTCGCTCGGGCGACGCTTGCCGTCGTGAGTGGAGTTGCGGTCTGTTGTACGCCTTTCCGCCTATAACACTTCTGCCCAGAGTGCTGAAGAAGATTCGGCGCGACCGGGCCCAAGTCATTCTTGTGGCTCCGGATTGGGCACGAAGATACTGGTATCCCGATCTACTCAACATGGCGCTCGATCCCCCGATACGACTGCCTCTTCGGGAGGATCTTCTGTCGCAGCAGCAGGGGACGGTCCTCCACCCGAACCTGTCCAGCCTCCACCTCCATGCGTGGAGATTGAGCGGCGACAGTTGACAGCTTTCGATCTTCCTCCCGAAGTCTGTGATGTCATTCTGGCAGCCAGGCGGCCCTCCACTAAATCGGTATACGCCTGCAGGTGGAACAAGTTTGTGGCATGGTGCACAGCTACAGCTGTGGATCCCCTTTCTGCCCCGCTTTCCGAAGTCCTTCTGTTCCTTCTTTCTTTGGCCCAGCAGGGCTCTGCTCTGGGCACTATCAAAGGTTATCTTTCGGCCATCTCCGCCTTTCTCAGGCTTCCAGATCAGCCTTCCTTGTTTAAATCTCCGGTTGTTAACCGTTTCCTGAAAGGCATTACGCACACGTTTCCTCCCGTGCCGTTCATTACGCCTCAATGGGATTTAAATCTTGTCTTGACATATCTGATGTGCGCTCCCTTCGAGCCTCTTCATACCTGTCCTTTACGTCTTCTCACTCTCAAGACGGCTTTCCTGGTAGCTATCACCGCTGCCAGAAGAGTGAGTGAGCTCCAGGCTCTTTCTTCCAAACCTCCTTTCCTTTCTGTTCATCCGGACAATGTGGTTTTCAGGACCCGTCCTAATTTCTTGCCAAAGGTTGTCACGCCCTTCCACATCGGGCAGACCATCACTTTGCCCACCTTCTTTCCGCCTCCGCATCCTTCAAAAGAGGAAGAGAGGCTCCACCGTCTGGACCCAAAACGTGCGCTCTCGTTCTACCTGAAGCGCACTCGACAGTTCCGGGTGGAGGACCAGCTCTTTGTTGGCTAAGCGGGTGCCAAAAAAGGTCAGGCTGTGCACAAACGGACCATCTCTCGGTGGTTCGTTCTCTGCATCAAAGCCTGTTACTCGTTGGCTAAGAAGGAGCCTCCTGTGGGGCTGCGTGCCCATTCTACCAGGGCGACAGCAGCCACTACTGCCTTGGGACGCGGCGTCCCCTTGCAGGATATTTGTCAGGCAGCTACGTGGGCCTCGCTGCACACATTTACCAAGCATTACTGCCTTGACAGTCAGGTCCGGAGAGACGGCTTCTTTGGCCGTTCTGTTCTCCGTGACTTTCTGGTGTAATCCATTCGCAGACCCTCCACCGGGGTTGGTAACTTGTGCATCTTTCAGATGCACAAGTTACTACTTGTGTAACGATATATCTGTATGAGACATTAGTTAGTGATAGTTTCCTTACCGCCCCACCTATCCTCCCCGTTCTGCAAACTGATTTCTAGGGTTAAGGACATCCTTTCAGTGCCCTAGTTTCATGGCACCAATGATCAGTTTCTTGCATGGCTCTGCGTTCCTGGCGCGGAAAGTCGTGTACAGAACTGACGTCAGCGCGCATGGGTGGCGCCTAAGTAGTCTCCGTGACATCATCTCGGCGCTTACGACGCCAGCGACGGACGCGGAGCCGCACAACGCCACCTACTGACGCGCAGGGGTACTGCTAACGAAAAACTTTCCGGATCCAGTCTGACGCCTGGGGATATTCTAAGGTAAGGAATCTATCACTAACTAATGTCTCTTACAGATATATCGTTACACAAGTAGTAACTTGTGCGACAAGGACCTGCCATTCGTTATCTGCAGTTATTGCAGTTTCTGTGATTCCAAAGCACCCATTTTTGTGGTAAAATTAACCCAATTTCCTTGGTTAAGATGGTAAAGTGTCCGATGTTGAAATTCCCACATGCAGAGTGCCCGGTTATTTGGGGGCAGACCCCAGCTGGTAGTAAGAGTCTTTTGCTGCTTTCCTTTTCAGTCTGGCATGAACCAAATGTTCTCTCCGGTTACTTGATCTTTTGAATGTGAAGGGGGGCTTTGCTAATGCGTGATTGTCTGTGTTCAGAATAATCCGTTTCTTATTTATATTCTTGACCTCATTGGGCCTAGGTGTAAAAGTAGTTACATGTTAGGCTTTGAGTATGGGTCTTTGGATTGAATTTAAAGAGAGAGTCCCTATTGTTTCCTGCGTTTTTGCGACCACTCTTGATTTTCTAGTCTGGATACTGTTTTTCTTTGAGCTTGTGAGACAGGTGCTTGGCCTGTATGTCAGTCAAGTGACCATGCCACAGTTCCTCTGTAGTCTTAGAAACTGGCCATATGGGAGTTTCATATGTAACGCCCATGGCTGTCATACCCAAGTAGGCTATTCCAATTGGGGGGGTCATGGAATGGCTTCGTCTTCAGGAGGCCTCCTCTAGTCTTATTGTCAAGTCAAGGAAAGAGATCTCATAATCTCAACAAGGGGGTCTAGTCTGTTGATCCAAAGGGAGAACTCCTCTTTTCCATATTATCAAGATGTGATCTATGAATCTTCACCACAGGATGATCTCTGATTTGTGGGGATTATTTTCAGAGTAAATGTATTGTTGTTCAACGTTATGCATGTATAAGCGTGCCAGACTCTGAGCAAATTGGATTTGCAAATAGAATGTGCAGGAAGATTAGGAGACCCCGTTCTTCTAGGGCGGTGAATGACAGTATCGACCACGGTCTTGACCCCTAACCTGTGAACGCTCCAGGACCCAATGAGAAGGCCTCATTAAGAAGATGTTTCCTGTTACTGCAGTGGGTTGAACCCAATGTAGGGACATTCAGGAAAGGAGTTTCACTTTTGTTTAGCACAGCTCTCTACAGACCTTGATGCATTTTCTTTTTCTCTGAACACAAAATAGAACTCTCTGTCCCTATGGACCACGTGCTTCTTCTCGCTGACCCCAGATGCTCTGGCATCCTTGTGACCGAATACATCTTTCTCCATACACAGCTGTGTGCAGCTGCTGCTGATGTCTCAGCATCGTTTCTCTGAAGCCAGAGCACCATATAAAACTCTTGAGACAGGCTTTTCTTTACCCTGGGCACATCCGGTACCAGTGGTGGCACCCTCCTGACAGACATATCAGTACATTTCTCAGCAACAAACCACAGTGTGACGACAACACTACTGGAGGAAACAATTTAATGTAGTATTCACAAAATAGAAATCTCTATATTATCATCTGAAAATAATTTAAAAACCTATCTTAAAAAAGCAGCCTATAAAACATGACTCTAGATCCTCAGCTTTGTTCTAAGTGTAATTCTAAAGACATTCCTCGATGGGGTGGTTTGTCCTGGACAACCACGTCTTGTGCGCCTTGGACTTGTCCGAGCATCCACTCCAGGGTCTACCGCATCTCAGCTTCAGCCTCTCCTGTGAGCTGGGGGGAGAGAAAGGAAAGGTGGGGGTTACTTGGAGTTCTGGAGTATAACACAGATACATTAATGAGCACATTCACAACGTAAAAGCCACTGTTGGAACCGGGTTTACCGAGTCCGCCACGGTAGCATGGCGCGAAGCGGGAAAGCACGCGAAGGCAATGTGTAAGGCAGTTGTGCAGCACACTCTTACTTTGACTCAGAAATGCGAACGCAATAACATGACACCACACCAGGCTTTTGTATTTAAAATCAAGATCTTTTATATATATATCTGAAAGAGACACGTTAGTGATAGATTCCTTACCTTAGAATATCCCCAGGCGTCAGGCTGGATCCGGAAAGTTTTGCGTAGCAGTACCCTTGCGCGTCGGTAGGCGGCGTCGTGCGGCTCCGCGTCCGTCGTCGGCGTCGTGATCGCCGGGATGACGTCGCGGGCAGTACTTAGACGCCGCCCCTGCGCGCTGGCGTCAGTTCTTCTTTTCCGCGCCAGCAGCGCAGATCCGGGAAGAGCAGTGCCCTGGTCAATTTTTGACCATACTTTTGGTGATTTTTTCACTGTTTTTCCATCTTTAAGGTGTCGTAGGGATGCCCGGCTTCAAGCGATGCGGCGCCTGTGCGCGGATGATGTCCGTCACCGACCCGCATTGGGAGTGTCTCTTCTGCCTCGGCCGAGGCCACGACACCGAGTCTTGTCCCGAATGCCAGGCCCTCAACCCGAAAGCTTTGCGAGAGCGGTCTCAAAGCTCCTCGAGGCCCGGCATTCGGCTCCACGGAGGCCCCGGTCGCGTGAGAGGTCCAGGGGTCGCTCGCGGAGTGCACACCGGTCGTCGGCGTCGAAGTCTTCTTCGTCCGGTAAGTCTAAGCACAAGAAGTCCAAGAAGCATCGTCGCTCTCGGACTTCGCCTCGCCGGTCTCGCGACTCGGCTGAGGCCCCTCCCGGCACCGTCCCCGCCCCGCGGCCCCGGACTTGCCTGTGGAGTCGCCCCCGTCATACCCGCCCTTCCCGGGTTCGGGGCGGATCCGGCCAAGGTACAGGAGTTCCTGTCGGCCATGGCCCGCCTCTTCGGGCCTTCAGGCCCCTCCGGTGCGCCTTCGGGCCCCGCGGGCCCTGATGGGGTTGCTCCGGCGTCGCCGGCGGCCCGGCGTCGCCCGGGACTCCAGCCTCGATCCCGGCTCCGGCTTCGGCCCCGGCCTCGATCCCGGCTCCTCAACCCCCATCGACGCCGGTCGACCTCACGACACCTCCGCCGGCGCCCGATGTCTCCGGTGCCGTTCTCGACGCCGCCCTGGGCTCCGGGCGGCGTCGTCCCCAGTTCCTTCCGGCTCCGGACATGGACCCGGAGCGGCGCTCGCTCGACGCCGGCTCCGGCGCCGATGGGCCCTTGGGTCCCAAATGTCCCTCCTCCTCCTTATTTTGAACCAGAGGAGGACCAGGAGGACTGGGAGGGGTCTGATGACCCTCTGACTCGCAACTGTCAGTATGATGAGGACTGGACAGAGAGTCTAGGGAGGCCAGTGGTCTGGATACTTCTCCTGACACTGGCATGCTGTCTCCTCCCGTGGCTACGGAGGAGGGGGCCAATTTTGGTACGGTGTTGCGTAGGGCTGCTGGGGCCTTACGTCTCCAGCTCCCTACTTTGACGGTCAAGCCTAACATCTTGACAGAGGTGCTTCAGCCGGCAGCCTCCTCTGCGGAGACTGTGCTGCCGTTTAACGACGCCCTCACAGACGTTCTTTTGGGCGCCTGGTCCAGGCCCAACACAGGGGCTCCTGTGGATCGGAACGTGTCACGACGCCATCGCCCCGCTCCGGGCGACCCCCTGTTTCTTTCTGTCCACCCCACTCCTGAGAGCTTGGTTGTCCAAGCCTCCGCTTCCCAAACCCCCTTCCCTACCGCTCCTCCGGATAGGGAATCCAAACGCCTGGATCAGTTTGGGAAGAAAGGTTTTCTTCCTCCAGTGCTGGCTTGCGGTCCGTTAACACCGCTTGTCTTTTGGGCCGCTATACCCACTCTCTGTGGGATTCGGTGGCGGATGTTTTGCCCCAGTGCCCTGAGGAGGTCCAGGCACTGCTTTCCCGCGCCATTGCGGAAGGAAGGGATGCGGCCAAATACACTATCCGTTGTGGCCTTGACACCGCCGACTCGCTGGGCAGGTCGATTGCAACGACGGTGGCGCTCCGCCGCCACGCCTGGCTGAGAACCACTGGTTTTCAGGGGATGTCCAGAATACTCTCATGGACATGCCCTTTGATGGAGTCGGTCTTTTGGGTCCAAAGCAGACCATGCGTTGGAGCGCTTTAAGGACTCACGGGCTACTGCCAAGTCCCTGGGCCTTTCTGCTACACGCCCTCCGCTGCCTTCTGCTTTTCGCCCCTATCGTGGCCACGGTAGGGCGCCCTTCACGTCAGCAGCCCAGCCACCGGCCCGCGCAGCAGGCGTCTTCGCGTGGCCGAGGACGTGGATTCCGCCGTGGCGGATCGGGCAACTCAGCGTGCGGGTCAGGCCACCACCTCCAACCCGTCCGCGGCCTCCAAGCCCTCCTAGTCCCTCCTTTCAGGTGCACGGCACGCCAGTAGGGAGCAGGGTCCGCCATCACCTTCCCCACTGGCGCACCATCACCTCGGACAGGTGGGTCTTGGACATTGTCCGAAGGGCTACTCCCTCCCCTTCGAGACCACCCCCAGCCATGCCACCTCAATTCCACCGCATGTCAGGGGATCACTTGGTGCTTCTACAGAAGGAAGTCACGGCCCTCTTGACCAAGAGGGCCATCGAGCATGTTCCGACCCCAGAAGTAGGGCGTGGTTGCTACTCCCACTACTTTCTGGTGCCCAAAAGGACAAGGAGGACATGCGTCCTATCTTGGACCTCCGGAACGTCAATCGCTTCCTCCGGAAGGAGAAGTTCAAGATGCTCACCCTAGCTCAGGTCTTGACTGCCCTCGACCCTGGAGACTGGTTGGTAGCGTTGGACTTGCAGGACGCGTATTTCCACATCCCCGTCCTGCCGGCCCACCGGCGTTACCTTCGGTTCACGGTAGGCCCCGAGCATTTTCAGTTCACCGTGCTCCCTTTGGCCTTACCAGTGCCCCTCGGGTGTTCACGAAAGTGATGGCGGTGGTCGCAGCTCATCTGCGCCGGGCAGGGGTTTCAGTCTTCCCCTACCTCGACGACTGGCTGCTGAAGGCGGGCTCGTCCCAGGCAGTCGTCTCCCACCTCCAGACTACGGCCGAACTCCTGCACTCGCTGGGGTTCTCCATCAATGTGCCGAAGTCGCATCTTATTCCTTCTCCACAGCTCCTTTTCATCGGAGCAGTTCTGGACACGACGCAGTTTCGGGCCTATCCTCCCGAACGGCGAGTCCGGGATATTCAGGCTATGATTCCGATCTTTCGGCCTTTATCCTGGGTTTCGGTACGGATGACCCTGAGGCTGCTGGGCCTCATGGCCTCCTGCATCCTGCTGGTCAATCATGCCAGATGGCATATGCGGGCTCTGCAGTGGGACCTGAAGTTCCAGTGGGCGCAGCACCAGGGCAACCTGTCCGATCACGTCCAGATCTCGGAGGGGACTGCAAAACAGTTGCAGTGGTGGCTCTCGAACCGGCAATGGGTCATGGGCAGAACCCTCTCCCTTCCCCAGCCAGAGCATACAGTTGTGACGGACGCGTCCCTTCTGGGATGGGGCGGTCACATGGGAGAGGCGGAGATCAGAGGCCTCTGGTCTCCGGGCGGAGTCCCGGCTCCATATCAACCTTCTGGAGCTCCGGGCGATCCGGCTTGCACTCAAGGCATTCCTTCCCTCTGTCAAAGGGAAGGTAGTGCAGGTGTTCACAGACAACACCACCGCCATGTGGTACTGCAACAAACAGGGCGGGGTGGGGTCTTGGACCCTTTGTCAGGAGGCTCTGCGCCTCTGGACATGGCTGGAACATCAGGGCATGTTCCTGATGGTTCAACACCTGGCAGGTTCTCTGAACGCCAGGGCGGACGAACTCAGCCGCAGGTGCATGATGGATCACGAATGGCGTCTTCACTCGGAAGTGGCGCAAGGACTCTTTCTACAGTGGGGAGAGCCTTGGTTAGATCTATTCGCCACCGAAGAGAACGCGCAATGTCATCAGTTCTGCGCGTTGGAATTTCCAAGCGGCACTCGCTCGGCGACGCTTTTCGTCGCGAGTGGAGTTGCGGTCTGTTGTACGCCTTTCCGCCTATACCACTTCTACCCAGAGTGTTGAAGAAGATTCGGCACGACCGGGCCCAAGTCATTCTTGTGGCTCCGGACTGGGCTCGAAGAGTTTGGTATCCCGAGCTACTCAATATGAGCATAGATCCCCGATCCGTCTGCCTCTTCGGGAGGATCTTC
The DNA here is from genome assembly GCA_963921515.1 of Calotriton arnoldi. Lineage (NCBI taxonomy): Eukaryota > Metazoa > Chordata > Amphibia > Caudata > Salamandridae > Calotriton > Calotriton arnoldi. Next base: position 1,867,514 of record CAWUFW010000975.1, read on the forward strand.
TGTCGCAGCAGCAGGGGACGGTCCTCCACCCGAACCTGTCCAGTCTACACCTGCTTGCGTGGAGATTGAGCGGCGGCAGTTGATTCCTTTCGACTTGCCTCCCGAAGTTTGTGATGTGATTCTGGCAGCCAGGCGTCCCTCCACTAAGGTGGTATACGCCTGCAGGTGGAACTAAATTTGTGGCATGGTGCACAGCAAAGGCTGTGGATCCCCTTTCTGCCCCTCTTTCTGAGGTCCTTCTGTTCCTTCTCTCTCTGGCCCAACAGGGTTCTGCCCTGGGTACCATCAAGGGTTATCTTTGTGCTATCTCGGCCTTCCTCAGGCTCCCTGATCAGCCCTCCCTTTTCAAGTCCCCTGTTGTTAACAGGTTCTTAAAAGGCATTACTCACCTCTTCCCTCCTGTTCCGTTTGTAATGCCTCAGTGGGACTTGAACTTGGTTCTTACCTTTTAATGTGCGCTCCCTTTGAGCCTCTGCATAACTGTCCTCTTCGTCTTCTGACTCTAAAGGCAGCCTTTCTGGTGGCCATCACCTCCGCTCGGCGGGTGAGTGAGCTCCAGGCTCTTTCTTGCAAACCTCCCTTTCTGTCTGTTCATCCAGACAAGGTTGTTCTTCGGACGCGTCCGTCCTTCTTGCCAAAGGTGGTTACTGCTTTCCACATTGGGCAGACCATCACTTTGCCCACCTTCTTTCCGCCTCCGCATCCTTCCAGAGAGGAAGAGAGGCTCCACCGTCTGGACCCAAAACGTGCGCTCTCCTTCTATATCGACCGCACGAAACACTTCCGGGTGGATGACCAGCTCTTTGTTGGCTACGTGGGCGCCAGAAAAGGTCGGGCGGTGCACAGAGGACCATCTCCCGCTGGGTTACCTTGTGCATCAAGACCTGCTATTCTTTGGCTAAGAAGGAGCCTCCTGTTGGGCTGCGTGCCCATTCCACCAGGGCAACGGCTGCTACCACGGCCTTGGGCCGCGGTGTTCCGCTGCCGGTTATCTGTCAGGCAGCTACGTGGGCCTCGCTGCACACGTTTACTAAGCATTACTGCCTTGACAGTCAGGTCCGGAGGGACGGCTTCTTTGGCCGTTCTGTCCTCCAGGACTTCCTTGTCTGATCTTTGTTCGCAGACCCACCACCGGGGTTGGTATTGCTGGGGTATCTATTCTAAGGTAAGGAATCTATCACTAACGTGTCTCTTTCAGATGCACAAGTTACTAACTTGTGTAACGATATATCTGTAAGAGACAGTAGTTAGTGATAGATTCCTTACCGCCCACCCATCCTCCCCGTTCTGCGAACTGATTTCTAGGGTTAAGGACATCCCTTTCAGGGCCCTAGTATTTTTCAGACACCTGTGTCAGCTTCTTGCATGGCTCTGCGTTCCTGGCGCGGAAAGTCGTGTACAGAACTGACGTCAGCGCGCAGGGGCGGCGTCTAAGTACTGCCCGCGACGTCATCCCGGCGATCACGACGCCGACGACGGACGCGGAGCCGCACGACGCCGCCTACCGACGCGCAAGGAGTACTGCTACGCAAAACTTTCCGGATCCAGCCTGACGCCTGGGGATATTCTAAGGTAAGGAATCTATCACTAACTACTGTCTCTTACAGATATATCGTTACACAAGTTAGTAACTTGTGCATCAAGTTAGCATCAGATGAGGCAGATTAATTCAGATCTACATTCAAATTCATTGCATTACTCAACTGGTGCACATTTAAAATAAAGCATCATAGCTCATCAACATTGTAGGCCACTAAGAGGCCGCAGGAATTATCTCCTAAACGTAGCACTTAATAATGATCTCAAGGTGCGTTAATAAAACATGGGCCTAAACATGCAGTTCACTTTAGCATATTCAATTACTTAAAGGAAGGCTTTTCACGTTACATTTAAATAGGCCTGCATTAATCTAGGCGCGCCACATTCAGTACAGTGGGCGTCGCAATTCCAGTACACCTGTAACATAAAACACTTCAACTCTTGGCGGTGTACACTTCAGCTCAATTCAATTAAACACTTTCCCCTGTGGTAAAGACTTAGAAGTTAAAAGCATGGCCTAGACAGTAATTACAATAGGCATCTGCAATAAATTAATAAATACTGTAGGGAACCCCTCAACATGTCCTGTATCCTGGGGCTTCTATGACCCTTAGGGGTTAACTCCAGGCTAGGCCCACTCCTCTCCGGGGCCTCGCCTCATGGGGAAAGTTACACAGTTAATTTGGGGTTAATGGTGGCCCCCGGTGGCGTTTTTGTGGGCCCTAGGGGCCTCCTGGGCTCACCTGGGGCTTGTTCGTTGGTCGCGCTTCTTTAGCGACTGGCAACCCCCAGGCCCGGCCCGTGTTCTGGAGGGTGGGGCCCGGTCGGGGTACCTCGGCCTTCAGGCCGGACTGACGGGACGTTGCGGGGGCCGGTATCACCTTCCTCCGGCCCCGGGATCAGGAACTCGCTTTCGGCACGTTGCGGGGCCGGTATCACCCTCCTCCGGCCCCCGGGATTAGGTGAGTGGTTTTCGGGGCTTCGGGGATGGGAGCGGGAGCCAGCAGTCCTCTCCGGCCGGCTTCCCGTCTCCCTCTGCACGGCCGGGACTCTTCCTCGGCCTCCGTCGGCGCTGGGGGCGTGGCGGGAGCTGGCGCCCAATCGCTGCGCGGCCTTCCTGGGGGCGCGGCCGGCGTCCCCGGTTGCTCGGCGTCGGCGGGGCCTGGAGGCCTCGCTGGTCGTGCTAGGCCGCGGCGGGGATTTCTTCGGCCGCAACGGCGGCGGGGGTGATTTCTTCGGCCGCAACGGCGGCGGTGGCGATTTCTTCGGCGGCGGTGGGGCCCTGGGCCCGGTGGCAATAATTTGGGGCAATTTGTAGAGGCTTCGGTGAGGGCGCGGACGGCGCACCTCACCACATCTATTCAAGGGGCTTCCCTCACCTCAGCGCTCCCTTCGGTGAGGGCGCGACGGCGCACCTCACCACACGGCACTTCTCCTCACGCGGCGGCCGCGGCGGTGATCTCCTCACAAGGTCAGTGACCTGAGGGGTGGCAGAACGCAGGGCGCACCAGCAGCCTGTGGGCAGGGCTGACTGGAAAAGTACTTGGGGGCAGCCCAGCAGCAGGCAGGAATAGGTAGGGGGTGAAGGTCTAGCGCTTCAGCGTACGGCGCTTTACCTAGTGATCCCCAGTTGGGCAGTTTAGGCTTCAGGCCTGGCTGGACGGTCAGGCCTCCTCAAATTAAGGTGTCTGGCGACTGTTCCAGATTGGTTGCTTCTTAGGCGCTTCTTGTCAGGAGTTTCTTGTCAGAAGTTTCTTATTATAAGTTTCTTGTCAGAAGTTTCTTCTTATGAGGGGGGGGAATGAGTTGGTGGTCTGGGAGTGCTTGATGTTCCTCCCCGCACGCTGAAGGTGGTTCCCTGGGTCCCCTCACACTGGGCAAGGTCAGTGGGTGGTGGGTGTTCCTCAGCTATCTTACTACAGCAGGGCCTCAGCCCTGTCAGCAGCAGTAGTGTAGGTCTCCCCTAGGCCCTAAAGCCTATACTCCGGCGGAGGTTCTCCCAGGATCAGTGGTGCCTCATCAACTGACTAGAAAGTTTTCCCTCCAAGCCTTATACCCCTAGGTCAGGTGACTCTCCCAAAGGCGGCAAAACATAACTCCTCCCACAGCCCGGAAGGTTCTGGAACCTTCTACATGTCTGGCTATGTGGCCCAGAGGCGGGGACGGAATGGATACTGTATCCCTATGTCCCAGCCTGACCCTGGCTACTAGTGTGTATGCGTGTAAGGCCCCTCTGCAGTAGCAGGGGCCTGTGGCAGCCATCTTGTGTGAGAGAGCACCTGCACCTCAGCACTGGTGTCCATTTTAAAAGTAACATTTCTTTAGAACAGTACACTTAAATCTGCGCACGCCATTGTGCAGCAGGTATTAAAGGCTAGGGGGAAAAACGAAAAGTTTCTGGGAAAAAGGGCCACGTCCAACACAACCCCCTCCCAGCCAAAAGCCAGGGTAGACCGATCAATGCCTTGATGGGCTTCCCTGCTTCGGGCGAGAAAACTTGGACGCGGGCCTCCTTCCCAGCTGCAGGAAGGTCCTGCAGGTCCTTCTCCACTCTGGAACCCGGTGGTTCCCTCTCTCAAACCTCCCTGGACCAACGAAGCCACCCCACTGGTGCTCCCTAGTTGTCCGCGGCCAGGACCAGGCGCTAGGCCGTCCAGATCTCTCTGGCCCTTGCGGTCTCACAGAGCGGGGGGCCGTAGTCCCAGGCCCGTTGGCCACTCTCCTTCTCCTCCTTGCAGTTCCAAACTGCCACTGGTCCACCCACCTGGGGTCCGCACCCTCAGGCTGACCAGCAGTCAGGGGCGAGGCTCTCCTCCCCCTACCTCTCCTTCTGGGGTTTTGCCCTCTCCTCCTATGCGGGGCACCCTCAGACCACCACTCTCTTACTCTTCCAGGGCCGTGACCCTGCATCCGATCCACCAACCCAGGGTCTAAACCCTTAGGTTGCCCCGGTGCCAGAGGCGAGTCCTCCCTTCCTCTGCACCCCCTCCCAGAGTTCGGCACCCTCCCACCTGGAGAAGCACCCCTGGGAGTCAGCTCCGGAGGGACACTGCTTACAGACGTCCCTCCCGCCAGGTCAGGCAGCCCCTGAACCTGGCACCCCAACCCAGGATCTAAATCCTGTGGCTGGGCAGACCCCAGAACCCCTGGAGCTCTGAATACATACGCCCGGGTTCTCCTGTCACTGGGGATCCCCTTCCATGGATGGCCCATCGGGACAGCTCTAGGCTCCCAACCTGGGGTTCCCTTATGGAACTCTCCAGGCCCTGAGACTGCGGTTGGGGCACCTCGGGACACCTCCCCGTCTCACTCCTTCCTATAGATAGGATGTGAGGCCCTACAACCCGCTCACTATCCTGGGACCTAGCTGGGCTATTCTCCACCTCTCCCACCTCGCTGGGTTGGAAGATCCCTGCACCACTCCTTCAGGATCACTCCCCAAACTGGCTATCACCTCTCTGGGTAGATAAAATTTGGGCTCCTGTGGAACCCCAGCAGGTACGCTGCCACCATTCACTTTGCCCTGCATCTCCATCTGCAAGGCTCGGAGCTCTAGTTCCTTCAGGCTAAGCTCATGCGCAAGCTTCCTTTCCTCCATGGCTAGCCTTGCCTGTTCTCGCTCCCTTTTCATCCTAGCAAGTTCTAATGTTAATTGCCTCTCCTCCCTTCTGTCCTCAAATTCCTCTGCCGACAACCTCCCCCTGACGCCCTACTGCCTGCCCTGGAACGTCTTCCTGGCAACACATTCTCGCTAACATCAATGTGCAGTAGGTCCAGTTCTCCTGGGTTGTCTGCCTCCCCTGCTCCTCGTCCCTCTTCCCTCCGGGTGGGCCATTACCCATGCCCTCAAAGCTTTCTGAAGCACCTCCTTCCTGGCGCCTCGCTTGACGGCCACCCCCCTCTCTAGGCAGAAGTCCTTGAGCTGTGTCACCGTATACCTTTCTAGGTTGGCTAACTCAAACTCCATCCTCCTAGGTGGGGTCCCAGACAATTTAGGGAAAGGGTTCTAGACTGTAGGTAGCAGGTCTAACGCAGGAATGTACACAATCGGCAATTACAAAAGAATTCCTAGCACTTGCATTACAATAGGTGTCTAATTGCAGCGCACACTGAGTCACTGTAGAGTGCTGCACAAACACCAGTCCTTATCCAACCGCTGAACACCAAATGTTGGAACCGGGTTTACCGAGTCCGCCACGGTAGCATGGCGGGAAAGCACGCGAAGGCAATGTGTAAGGCAGTTGTGCAGCACACTCTTACTTTGACTCAGAAATGCGAACGCAATAACATGACACCACACCAGGCTTTTGTATTTAAAATCAAGATCTTTTATATATAAATCAAGTTAGCATCAGATGAGGCAGATTAATTCAGATCTACATTCAAATTCATTGCATTACTCAACTGGTGCACATTTAAAATAAAGCATCATAGCTCATCAACATTGTAGGCCACTAAGAGGCCGCAGGAATTATCTCCTAAACGTAGCACTTAATGATCTCAAGGTGCGTTAATAAAACATGGGCCTAAACATGCAGTTCACTTTAGCATATTCAATTACTTAAAGGAAGGCTTTTCACGTTACATTTAAATAGGCCTGCATTAATCTAGGCGCGCCCACATTCAGTACAGTGGGCGCCGCAATTCCAGTACACCTGTAACATAAAACACTTCAACTCTTGGCGGTGTACACTTCAGCTCAATTCAATTAAACACTTTCCCCCTGTGGTAAAGACTTAGCAGTTAAAAGCATGGCCTAGACAGTAATTACAATAGGCATCTGCAATAAATTAATAAATACTGTAGGGAACCCCTCAACATGTCCTGTATCCTGGGGCTTCTATGACCCTTAGGGGTTAACTCCAAGCTAGGCCCACTCCTCTCCGGGGCCTCGCCTCATGGGGAAAGTTACACAGTTAATTTTGGGGTTAATGGTGGCCCCCGGTGGCGTTTTTGTGGGCCCTAGGGGCCTCCTGGGCTCACCTGGTGCTTGTTCGTTGGTCGCGCTTCCTTAGCGACTGGCAACCCCCAGGCCCGGCCAGTGTTCTGGAGGGCGGGGCCCGGTCGGGGTACCTCGGCCTTCAGGCCGGACTGACTGGACGTTGCGGGGGCCGGTATCACCTTCCTCCGGCCCCCGGGATCAGGGAACTCGCTTTCGGCACGTTGCGGGGCCGGTATCACCCTCCTCCGGCCCCCGGGATTAGGTGAGTGGTTTTCGGGGATGGGAGCGGGAGCCAGCAGTCCTCTCCGGCCGGCTCCCCGTCTCCCTCTGCACGGCCGGGGCTCTTCCTCGGCCTCCGTCGGCGCTGGGGGCGTGGCGGGAGCCGGCGCCCAATCGCTGCGCGGCCTTCCTGGGGGCGCAGCCGGCGTCCCCGGTTGCTCGGCGTCGGCGGGGCCTGGAGGCCTCGCTGGTCGCGCTAGGCCGCGGCGGGGATTTCTTCGGCCGCGACGGCGGCGGGGGTGATTTCTTCGGCCGCGACGGCGGCGGTGGCGATTTCTTCGGCCGTGACGGCGGCGGTGGGGCCCTGGGCCCGGTGGCAATAATTTGGGGCAATTTGTAGAGGCTTCGGTGAGGGCGCGGACGGCGCACCTCACCACATCTATTCAAGGGGCTTCCCTCAACTCAGCGCTCCCTTCGGTGAGGGCGCGACGACGCACCTCACCACACGGCACTTCTCCTCACGCGGCGGCGGCCGCGGCGTGATCTCCTCACAAGGTCAGTGTCCTGAGGGGTGGCAGAACGCAGGGCGCACCAGCAGCCTGTGGGCAGGGCTGACTGGAAAAGTACTTGGGGGCAGCCCAGCAGCAGGCAGGAATAGGTAGGGGGTGAAGGTCTAGCGCTTCGGGTACGGCGCTTACCTGGTGATCCCCAGTTGGGCAGTTTAGGCTTCAGGCCTGGCTGGACGGTCAGGCCTCCTCAAATTAAGGTGTCTGGCGACTGTTCCAGATTGGTTGCTTCTTAGGCGCTTCTTGTCAGGAGTTTCTTGTCAGAAGTTTCTTATTATAAGTTTCTTGTCAAAGTTTCTTGTCAGAAATTTCTTCTTGTGAGGGGGGGGGAATGAGTTGGTGGTCTGGGAGTGCTTGATGTTCCTCCCCGCACGCTGAAGGTGGTTCCCTGGGTCCCCTCACACTGGGCAAGGTCAATGGGTGGTGGGTGTTCCTCAGCTATCTTACTACAGCAGGGCCTCAGCCCTGTCAGCAGCAGTAGTGTAGGTCTCCCCCCTAGGCCCTAAAGCCTATACTCCGGCGGAGGTTCTCCCAGGATCAGTGGTGCCTCATCAACTGACTAGAAAGTTTTCCCTCCAAGCCTTTTATACCCCTAGGTCAGGTGACTCTCCCAAAGGCGGCAAAACATAACTCCTCCCACAGCCCGGAAGGTTCTGGAACCTTCTACATGTCTGGCTATGTGGCCCAGAGGCGGGGACGGAATGGATACTGTATCCCTATGTCCCAGCCTGACCCTGGTTACTAGTGTGTATGCGTGTAAGGCCCCTCTGCAGTAGCAGGGGCCTGTGGCAGCCATCTTGTGTGAGAGAGCACCTGCACCTCAGCACTGGTGTCCATTTTAAAAGTAACATTTCTTTAGAACAGTACACTTAAATCTGCGCACGCCATTGTGCAGCAGGTATTAAAGGCTAGGGGGAAAAACGAAACAGCCACCCAGATTCCTGTTGAGTTCAGAAACAAAACCATTTTTATTGTAAGGCGTACTCAGATGCCAGGCAAGTGTGAAATCAGGTTCATACTGTAAGTCCTACCAGGTGCAATACTGTGCATTCCTGTCCTTTCCCCCTGCGCTGGCGCAATTTCTGCAGTCTAGCGCCAACGCAGACTCCCTTGCACCATGGTGCAAGGGTGCCTGTGTTGTACACAGGATTGTATTATACAAAAACAATCCTGAGAGGCGTTTTCCTCTTCCTATTTGTGCTGCACAATGCAGCACACATGGAAAGAGGACTAAAGGAGGGGGAAAAAAAGCAATTTTCCCTTGTTACACCTCCCATTGGGAGGTATGAGGTTTTGCCACTTCCCCTAGGTTTACATGGTCTTGAAATTCTGGGGAAGTGTCAAAATCCATGGGTGTTGCATGTGAAAACCCTCTGCAACGCCCATAAAACGCCTCCCGAGCACATTGTAGATCAACGCAGCGATGTGCGCTGCCTTGCCTGGCTCCATATCTATGAGGCTATTCAATGCCGCACATAGTGGTTTTGCGTGGCCTCATAGATATGATTTTGTGATTTGCGTCGCTGTAGCATCACAAAAAGTGACGCTCCGGCGGCGCAAGGGGCTCCGATTTATGCCCCTCGCAGTGTAAGGCTCTCACAGATACCTGTGACCTCAAACTGCAGGAAAAAGTACAATGCAGGCCCACCCAGATGCTAGTGAACTCGGGGCCGGATTTACAATCTTCTGGCTTAGGGTAGCAATGCAAGCCTTCACGCTGCGCTGTCCGACCTCAAAAGAAAAGGGCAGGAATGTGCTGTTTTTTTAACAGATACAGCGCATTCCTGTCCTCTTTCCCTGCGCTGACGCTCAATTGGGTGCTAGGTGCGAACGCAGACACCCTTGCAACATTATTTCTCTTCATTTCTTCCTCTATGGGTGCAGCATTCAGCAAGAAAGAGGAAATTGCCTCCACTGATTGTTTTTGTGCAGGAAGGTTTGTGCACTGCCGGAATATCGATAAAAGTGGCGATCCGGCAGCGCACGGGGCTTGTAAATGAGGCCCTAAAAGTATTGCGGAGAGAATCAGAGTGTGCGCACCATAACTGGCAAGTACTTGTCAGATTTATTTTTTGTGGGGGGGTGGCATTGGGGGAATGTAGAGATTTGATGATCTAATCAAAGATTGTCATAATATTCAATGCAGACTGAGGTTAACACCCAAAGGATTTACAAGCTACACAGACTTGCATCATTCGCAGGAAGTAGCGGGGATGTTGTCTCAGATCCGATTTACAGGAAGGTCAATCATTATTCTCTCCACATTAAGTGTGAATTTTGAGACCTACATCTACAAACTACTCTTCCAATGTCTGTTTTAAAATACCATGCAGCAAAGAGGGCCTTGATGTGCTCAGTTTGCGTCACAGGTCAGCCCTTGAGAGCAGACTGATGCTTCTGACTATGGAGTTTGAGCCATCCTGGCTCGGTGCACAGGGGAGTTTAAGCCATCCTGGCTCGGTGCACAGGGGAGTTTGAGCCATCCTGGCTCGGTGCACAGGGGAGTTTGAGCCATCCTGGCTCGGTGCACAGGGGAGTTTGGGCCATCCTGGCTCGGTGCACAGGGGAGTTTGGGCCATCCTGGCTCGGTGCACAGGGGAGTTTGAGCCATCCTGGCTCGGTGCACAGGGAGTTTGAGCCATCCTGGCTCGGTGCACAGGGGAGTTTGAGCCATCCTGGCTCGGTGCACAGGGGAGTTGGAGCCATCTTGGCTCGGTGCACAGGGAGTTGGAGCCATCTTGGCTCGGTGCACAGGGGAGTTGGAGCCATCTTGGCTCGGTGCACAGGGGAGTTGGAGCCATCTTGGCTCGGTGCACAGGGGAGTTGGAGCCATCTTGGCTCGGTGCACAGGGAGTTGGAGCCATCTTGGCTCAGTGCACAGGGGAGTTAGAGCCATCTTGGCTCAGTGCACAGGGAGTTGGAGACATCCTGGCTCAGTGCACAGGACCATCCTGGCTCAGTGCACAGGGGAGTTGGAGCCATCCTGGCTCCGTGCTCAGGGGAGTTGGAGCCATCCTGGCTCAGTGCACAGGGGAGTTGGAGCCATCTTGGCTCAGTGCACTGGGGAGTTGGAGCCATCTTGGCTCAGTGCACAGGGTAGTTGGAGCCATCTTGGCTCAGTGCACAGGGGAGTTGGAGACATCCTGGCTCAGTGCACAGGACCATCCTGGCTCCGTGCACAGGGGAGTTGGAGCCATCCTGGCTCCGTGCACAGGGGAGTTGGAGCCATCCTGGCTCAGGGGAGTTGGAGCCATCCTGGCTCAGTGCTCAGGGGAGTTGGAGCCATCTTGGCTCAGTGCACAGGGGAGTTGGAGCCATCTTGGCTCAGTGCACAGGGGAGTTGGAGCCATCTTGGCTCAGTGCACAGGGGAGTTGGAGCCATCTTGGCTCAGTGCACAGGGGAGTTGGAGACATCCTGGCTCAGTGCACAGGGGAGTTGGCGTTATCCTGGCTCAGTGCACAGGGGAGTTGGAGCCATCCTGGCTCAGTGCTCAGGGGAGTTGGAGCCATCCTGGCTCAGTGCTCAGGGGAGTTGGAGCCATCTTGGCTCAGTGCACAGGGGAGTTGGAGCCATCTTGGCTCAGTGCACAGGGGAGTTGGAGCCATCTTGGCTCAGTGCACAGGGGAGTTGGAGCCATCTTGGCTCAGTGCACAGGGGAGTTGGAGACATCCTGGCTCAGTGCACAGGGGAGTTGGAGACATCCTGGCTCAGTGCACAGGGGAGTTGGCGTTATCCTGGCTCAGTGCTCAGGGGAGTTGGAGCCATCCTGGCTCAGTGCTCAGGGGAGTTGGAGCCATCCTGGCTCAGTGCTCAGGGGAGTTGGAGCCATCCTGGCTCAGTGCTCAGGGGAGTTGGAGCCATCTTGGCTCAGTGCACAGGGGAGTTGGAGCCATCTTGGCTCAGTGCACAGGGGAGTTGGAGCCATCTTGGCTCAGTGCACAGGGGAGTTGGAGCCATCCTGGCTCAGTGCTCAGGGGAGTTGGAGCCATTTTGGCTCGGTGCACAGGGGAGTTGGAGCCATTTTGGCTCGGTGCACAGGGGAGTTGGAGCCATTTTGGCTCGGTGCACAGGGGAGTTGGAGACATCCTGGCTCGGTGCACAGGGGAGTTGGAGCCATCCTGGCTCGGTGCACAGGTGAGTTGGAGCCATCCTGGCGAGTTGGAGCCATCCTGGCTCGGTGCAGAGGGGAGTTTGAGCCATCCTGGCTCGGTGCAGAGGGGAGTTTGAGCCATCCTGGCTTGGTGCACAGGGGAGTTGGAGCCATCTTGGCTCGGTGCACAGGGGAGTTGGAACCATCCTGGCTCGGTGCACAGGACCATCCTGGCTCAGTGCAGAGGGGAGTTTGAGCCATCCTGGCTCGGTGCAGAGGGGAGTTGGAGCCATCCTGGCTCAGTGCAGAGGGGAGTTGGAGCCATCCTGGCTCAGTGCAAGGGGAGTTGGAGCCATCCTGGCTCAGTGCACAGGGGAGTTGGAGCCATCCTGGTTCAGTGCACAGGGGAGTTGGAGCCATCCTGGCTCAGTGCACAGGGGAGTTGGAGCCATCTTGGCTCAATGCAAGGACGGAAGGCAACATTCTCTTTGCTTCATCAGCCAAGGAGCAGAGCTGGGCTGCAGTTCAGAATAACTCCTTTGAGAGTTTGTTGTGCTGCCGAGTGTCACAGTCCATGAAAACAGAACGCAGTTGAGGTTAATTTGTGTTAAGGTAAACTTCACAAACAATGAAGATGATTTTTCTTTAAATAAAACTAGGAAAAATTGAATTTGCAGATAATTTTATCTGGGCAGTATCGAATGCAGTCTAGAGAGAAACAGCCATGCTTACCTTTACATACGAGTGAGGCAGATTGGTATTAACAATGCTTGTTTATAGTAGTCTTCAATGTCTCTGAAGATTGATGATATATTTTCCACATTTCTGCTGCAGTATTTCTACTGGCCTCTAGGAGGCACTGCAATGCAGCAAACTGGTGGTGGTTGAACATGGCTCTGTTTTCTTAGATGCAAAGCTTTGTTCAGAGAAGGACAAATGCCAAATCTAAAACCAAAAGCTCCTGTGGACGGGTGGGAAAACACAAATAAGAGCTTGGCAACTGAGACTGGCATGAAAGCCATCCAATCTTGGGCAAGCAATGGCTCTGTCGAGTATGGTACACTATGCTGTCTGCAGTGAGGCTGCAAAAGGAGTAAAAAGTTCTCAGAATTACTTAAAAAGAGAATATTAAGAGTGAATACTTTTTTGACAAAAGACTAGGAAGATGGTGTTGAGGTTTGGAAAAAAACAGCTTGTACTCTGCGTATGTCAACTACCCACACCGCAAGGAGAACAAGAGTAGGAGGGGAGTAGAAAGGAGAAAAGAGGCAGCAAAAAAGAGAGGTAAAGATGAGAGATGGAGTCATGGACCTTTTCCATCTATGCACCCAGGATCTGGAATAACATCCCCATAGCCATCCTGGTTGCCCCAGTGCTGCTCCAATTTAAGAAAGAGTTGAAGACTCACAATGCAGGATGTGTCCACAAGCCAGCTTCCTTTCCTATCACTTGTTGATGAGAAGCTTGCCTTTGGCGCTGTGCAGAGCTCAGCTACTTTTGACTAGGTTTGAGCTTTACCAGTACATACATGCAGACATACAAGGTAAGGGGCAGACCACACAGTGAGGGGTTAAAAGGCGGTGGGGTTAATCATAGGTGATGGTAGGTCATGGTGGAAGAAGATCGTTGGTCAGCAGCAGTCTTGGTGCATCAGACTTGGGAGAGGTGCGTTGTAGGAACAAAGTCTTTGCATGGCTTCATAAGCTGATCCTGCCTCTTCAACATTTTTCTAATCTGCTTTGTATTTTTCCCCAATGGACTTGATGATCTTTGAGTCCATTGCACTTTTGAGAAGCTGATGTTTTGACAGGAGAGCCGAAGCAAGCGTTCACACAGCCATGTCTAAAGAGGCCACTGCCCCACTTCTCGAACCTAAGCAGTTTATAATTTGTGGTTTGATAGGAAATCAAGTCCCAAGAACAGAGACCTTTCTAGGAAGATGACTGCAGGGGAGCCGGCCTGGCATTGGTCAGAAGGAATTAAGAATATACTGTCCACTTGATTCTACCTGAACTGGTAAAGATGAGATGCTCTCAGCTCTGATTGGGCAGGTGCTCAAATGTTAGGTTAGCTGACCTTATAATTAGCTACAGCTTCCCCTTGGTGTCCATGTAGGAGGAAGGGCTCCTGCTAATGACTTGTATTTTATCTGGAATTTGAGGAGACTTTGTGAAGAACAGGATCTTGCTGGTTGCAGAGACTGACTGATGTCTACGTGGGTGGCGCCTTGATGACCTTGAGCCCCCGTTGGCCAGAAACGACCTTACACGTCTGTGTGGCCGGTGATGAGCATCCTACAGAGTATTATTTCTTGATTGTGTGGTGAGCTGCATTTTCCCCAACCCACCCAGCCGCAGACACTAGAGGAGTCCATATCTCCCACAGTCCCAGAGGGCTTCCTCTTAAACCCTGGCCTGGGGAGGGTGGCCTGTGGTTTGCAGCCACCCTCTCTGAACCCCAAACCAACGTAACCGTCTCTCCTCCCTTTGAGGTTCTTGAGGTATCAACATTTCTAGTGGTGGTTGGCTCCGGACCTCAAACTGCCTTCCTGATTACAAATGTATCAAACTGGGAGTCCTGTGATGCCCCCGCCAGGTGGAAATCTTGCTGTGACGAGCCAGTTCTTAGGTAAGGGCCTCCTCTGATGTTTGGTACCTTGGGTATCAAACTTCAGTGGGTTCGATTCCCTTTCAGCTCTCAAAGGACCACAGACCAAGGACCTGCTCTGCTTGGTCCAAAGGAAGTTTATCACAAATGTTTCTGGGGAAATTGTACTTGTGAGGTGGTACCACTGTCTTAACTTCCTCCTCCCGAGGTTCTAAGGTAAGGGCTGAAGGAAGCTTCTCAAGGAAGATGCACATCTGAATCTAACAAGAAGTTCCTGCACACTTTGTCACCTCTCCCGCTTCCTTCACTGAGGGCAAGGCAGCCAGGTGGCTCTTAAATCCGCCCCATGTTCTGTGGGTGACCACTGGAGGGCCCTCTGAAAGCCCCCCCCCCCCTGCAAAAGATGAAACTAATAGATCAGCTCAGCGCAGACTGGTCTGAATCTGTGGTGAGCGGTGACACTTGTGCCCAGTGCCTGGTTCCAAAGCTGTGCTGCTGCTCTGTGTCCCAGGGAGGGTGACTTGTATCTGCATTTATTCAGAGGAAATGTGGTTTCCGGTGTGCAGAGAAATGCGCTTCGGTACCTTAGCTGTCAGCTGCTGCTCCAGCCCCATCTCAGAACAACCATTTGCAATGCAATAGGTCTCGCATTTACGAGTTTGTTATTGTAATTTACAATGGCAATAGCTCAAACTCTAGTAAATGCGAGACCTATTTCACATCAAAGAAGCGGCTGCCATTGTCCAGGGCTGCTTGAAAGTGAAAGCGGGCATGGTGAGGAAAGCACATCGTTCCTGCAGTAGGAGAAACTCAAAGAAAATAGTGCTTACAGACTAAATAAGACATACCATGTCGCAACAGAAGTAAAAGCGCCAGTCGCCATGGGAGGTAGCAAATGCAGACAAGCTGGTACCAAGGAGGGACTAACAAGCCTAATAACGTCTCAGAAGCCAGCGTTTACGAAGGACAATGATACAAGCCAATTAAAAATATGGGTGGAGGGTGGGCAGGGAGTCAAAGCCATACTCCACTACTGCATGCCTCGCAGCAGTGCATGCGCTGCCCAGCTTCGACCTAATGATGTCTGTCACCAGAGATGTTGGAAAGACTCCGGCACCAGACTATCGTGTCTTGCATATCGGCAAACACTCGTATGTCCTCCAGCATGAGCAATACCGTGATGGTGTGTAGGTAAGTGTGTACAGGTAGAGAGGGCATTCTCTCTTTGGGGAGAGGATGTTGCGTCACTGCAAGAGCTGCCGACTTTGGAGCTGGGGAACTAGGTTCGAGTCTCCGCGTCGACTTAACGTCCTGTGATTCTGGGCAAATCACTTAATCTCCCTGTGTCTACCAAAAATGAATGTATCCTTGAGTAATGTAACTTTTGTAGGGTGAGCAACCATCTGTAAATTTCCCATACCGCCCATTATTTTGGCCTCCTGTCTGTTATGATCCTATTCACGGACGCCTTTTATATGTAATTCTGGACATTGGAACGAGCTGCACTGTCCCCCTGCAAGCAGCCTTGGAGTTCTGTAACTCTCACGACACGGCTAGCTTGCGCTCCTGCTGTGAACTTCAAGGACCTGCAGCAGCCCCTTCCCGAGCTGGCACAGACTATCGCCCTACTGTCATTCTGATTGTAGGCCGATTATCACATACAGACTGATAATGGGCGCCTCTGTGCAGTTACAGCATGTGCTGGGCCTCTTCCTGCCCCAGCCTAGGGCAGGGCAGGGCATTCTGCTTTTGTTCAGGGGCTGGTGTCCACTCACATGGGGCCATGCTCTCACGCTCTGGGGAGGTGTGTGTCTGTGGCGAGGGGGAGGGTTCATTTTGAGACTTCTTACAAGGTTAACGGCACGAACTTCAGATCCCTTGTGTGCCAGCAATTATTAGGCTAAAAACGTCAGTTTGACTGTGGTGATTAATGTGCCTGTTTGATCTGAGTTTTGTCAGTCTGAGTTGTTGGTCTGAGTTTTGACTCATCATAAAGTAGCGCAGAGGGCTAGTGTTCCTCCGGCAAAGCACAATATGTAACATGCATATCTGAAACAGACACGTTAGTGACAGATTCCTTACCTTAGAATATCCCCAGGCGTCAGGCTGGATCCGGAAAGTTTTGCGTAGCAGTACCCCTGCACGTCGGTAGGCGGCGTCGTGCGGCTCCGCGTCCGTCGTCGGCGTCGTGATCGCCGGGATGACGTCGCGGCCAGTACTTAGACGCCGCCCATGCGCGCTGGCGTCAGTTCTTTCTTTTTCCGCGCCAGTAAGCGCAGATCCGGATTGAGCAGTGCCCCAGTCATTTTTTGACTGAGTATTTTTGGAGACTTTTTTGTCCAAGTTTTCGAGTCGTTTCGACTCCAAGGTGTCAGTAGGGATGCCCGGCTTCAAGCCATGTGAGGTCTGTAATCGCATGATGTCGATTACGGATCCACACCGAGAGTGTCTCTTCTGCCTGGGGCGTGACCACAACCCCAAGTTGTGCCCCGAGTGTCGGTCCCTCGCTCCGAAGGCTTTGCGAGAGCGGTCTCGAAAGCTTCTCGAGGCCCGGCACTAGGCTCCGCGCCGATCGAGGTCCCGGGAGAGGTCGAGGGGCCGGTCGCGGAGTCGTCGACATTCATTGGGGTCGAAGTCTTCGTCTTCAGGTAAGGCGAAGCACAAGAGGTCTAAGAAGCGTCGCTCTAAGACCTCCCCTCGCCGGTCTCTCGACTCGGCTGAGGGTCCAGTTGGTACCGCCCCCGCGGCTCCGGGGGTTCCCGAACAGTCGACACCGGCCTACCCGCCTGTTCCGGGTCCGACGTCGACTCCGGCCGACATCCAAGACTTCTTGTCGGCCATGGCTCGCATCTTCGGGCCTAAGGGTTACCCCGGTGCGCCTTCGGGCCCCGCGGGCCCCAGTGGGAGTCCTCCTTCGGCACCACCACCGGCGGCTCCGGCCCCGGTGTCTCCGGCGGCTCCGGCCCCGCAGGACCCCCACGGATCCAGGCCTGGAGCCCGGTCGACGCCGGTTGACCTAATAACACCTCCACCGGCGCCGACCTCCCCGGTACCATTCACGGCGCCGTCCGAGGCCCCGGGCGGCGCCGCCCCCAGGTTCTCCCCGGAACCGGACACGGAGCCGGATCGACGTCGCCCGATGCCGATTCCGACGCCGATGGGACTTTTCTTCCCTCATGTCCGCCCTCCATACTTTTCACCTGTTTTGGAGGACGAGGAGGACTGGGAGGGGTCGGAAGACCCTCTCACAGCTCAATGTGAGCCTTATCAGGACTGGGCTGAGGAACTGGGTGATGCCAGTGGCCTGGACACCTCTCCAGACCTTGGCATGCTGTCTCCTCCTTCCGTGGCTACGGAGGAGGGAGCAAGTTATGCAACGGTGTTGCGTAGGGCGGCCGCAGCCTTGCGCCTCGAGCTCCCTACAGTGGCTGTCAGGACTAACCCTCCTGACGGAAGTGCTTCAGCCGGCAGCTACCTCTTCGGAGCCACTGCTGCCGTTCAACGACGCACTTTCTGACATTCTTTTGGGCACCTGGTCCAGGCCCACCACAGGGGCTCCTGTGGACAGGAACGTAGCCCGACGCCATCGCCCGGCCCCGGGCGACCCCTTGTTCCTCTCCCAACACCCCACCCCCGAGAGCTTGGTTGTCCAAGCCTCTACCTCTCAGAGCGCCTTCCCTACGGCTCCGCCGGACAGGGAATCCAAAAGACTGGAACAATTTGGGAAGAAGATTTTCTCTTCCTCCAGTGCTGGCTTGCGGTCCGTGAACACCGCTTGCCTTTTGGGCCGTTATTCCCACTCTCTGTGGGATTCGGTGGCGCAGGTGCTGCCTAAGTGTCCTGAGGAGGTCCAGACACTGCTCTCCCGTGTTATTGCAGACGGGAGGGACGCGGCTAAGTTCACAATCCGATGTGGCCTTGACACCGCTGACTCGCTGGGCAGATCGCTTGCTACGACAGTGGCACTGCGCCGTCACGCCTGGCTGAAGACCACTGGTTTCTCGGGTGATGTCCAAAACACCCTTATGGACATGCCCTTCGATGGTATCCGCCTTTTTGGCAATAAAAAATGCAAAAACAACAGTTGATGGACAGAATGCAGAACAATGTCATACATTCACCCCAGTACAGAGATCTGGGCCTAAATCCATCGTTTTTTGCTCACCATGCCATTCCAGTTTGGACCCAGCCATATGCAAATCAGTCTTGACCCTGTGCCTCATGGGAACAGTCCAGCCCGAACTGCCAAGCCAGGTCCTCCCTGGACTGGAAACAAGCATCCTAGGACCGGTTTCGGGGTTTCACCCCTCTTCAGCCAGGATAACTTGATTCCAGTGGCATGGAAAGCACGGGACCCACGTCTGGGCATACCCGTCCCACTCGGGGTGACAAATGCAAAAACAACAGTTGATGGACAGAATGCAGAACAATGTCATACATTCACCCCAGTACAGAGATCTGGGCCTAAATCCATCGTTTTTTTGCTCACCATGCCATTCCATCATCCCCTTTGGTTTTGCTATTTTTGGCAATAAGGCAGACAGCGCGCTGGAGCGCTTTAAGGACTCGCGGGCTACGGCCAAGTCCTTGGGCCTCTCCGCCTCGCGCCCTCCGCAGCAGTCTGCTTTTCGCCCCTTTCGTGGCCACGGAAGGGGCGCCCAGTCACGTCCATTGCCCAGCCACCGGCCCGCGCCACCTCCTTGCATGGAGCTTGAGCGGCGGCAGTTGATTCCTTTCGACTTGTCTCCCGAAGTTTGTGATGTGATTCTGGCAGCCAGGCGTCCCTCCGCTAAGGTGGTATACGCCTGCAGGTGGAACAAGTTTGTGGCATGGTGCACAGCAAAGGCTGTGAATCCCCTTTCTGCCCCTCTTTCTGAGGTTCTTCTGTTCCTTCTTTCTCTGGCCCAACAGGGTTCTGCCCTGGGTACCATCAAGGAGCTACCTTTGTGCAATCTCGGCCTTCCTCAGGCTTCCTGATCAGCCCTCCCTTTTCAAGTCCCCTGTTGTTAACAGGTTTCTTAAAGGCATTACACACCTTTTCCCTCCTGTTCCGTTTGTGATGCCTCAGTGGGACTTGAACTTGGTTCTTACCTTTTAATGTGCGCTCCCTTTGAGCCTCTCCATAACTGTCCTCTTCGTCTTCTCACTCTGAAGACAGCCTTTCTGGTGGCTATCACCTCCGCTCGGCGGGTGAGTGAGCTCCAGGCTCTTTCTCGCAAGCCCCCTTTCTGTCTGTTCATCCAGACAAGGTTGTTCTTAGGACGCGTCCGTCCTTCTTGCCAAAGGTGGTTACTGCCTTCCACATTGGGCAGACCATCACTTTGCCCACCTTCTTTCCGCCTCCGCATCCTTCCAGAGAGGAAGAGAGGCTCCACCGTCTGGACCCAAAACGTGCGATTTCCTTCTATCTGAACCGCACACAACAGTTCCGGGTGGACGTCGAGCTCTTTGTTGGCTACTTGGGCGCCAAAGAAGGTCGGGCGGTACACAAGCGGACCATCTCCCGCTGGGTTGTCTTGTTTATCAAAGCCTGCTATTCTTTGGCTAAGAAGGAGCCCCCTGTTGGGCTACGTGCCCATTCCACCAGGGCGACAGCCGCCACCAGGGCTTTGGGACGGGGTGTCCCATTGCAGGACATTTGTCGGGCAGCTACGTGGGCCTCGCTGCACACGTTTACCAAGCATTACTGCCTTGACAGCCAAGTCCGGAGAGACGGCTTCTTTGGCCGTTCTGTTCTCCGAGACTTCCTCGTCTGATCTTTGTTCGCAGACCCACCACCGGGGCTGGTATTGCTGGGGTATCTATTCTAAGGTAAGGAATCTGTCACTAACGTGTCTCTTTCAGATGCACAAGTGTGTAACGATATATCTGTAAGAGACAGTAGTTAGTGACAGATTCCTTACCGCCTCACCCATCCTCCCCGTTCTGCGAACTGATTTCTAGGGTTAAGGTCATCCCTTTCAGGGCCCTAGTTTTCAGACACCATGTCAGTTTCTTGCATGGCTCTGCGTTTCTGGCGCGGAAAGTCGTGTACAGAACTGACGCCAGCGCGCATGGGCGGCGTCTAAGTACTGGCCGCGACGTCATCCCGGCGATCACGACGCCGACGACGGACGCGGAGCCGCATGACGCCGCCTACCGACGCGAAGGTGTACTGCTACGCAAAACTTTCCGGATCCAGCCTGACGCCTGGGGATATTCTGAGGTAAGGAATCTGTCACTAACTACTGTCTCTTACAGATATATCGTTACACAAGTTAGTAACTTGTGCATTAAAGAATTGTTTTTTTATGTAGACAGCTCGGTGGGTTACTGTTCTGTCACAGGGACTCGTTTGTTAATTGCAGTTCAAAAGATACAATCCTAATATAGCACAGTGAGCTATGAACCAAGATCAAATAGCAGCATGGAAACTGCAAGGCACGGGTTACAGCCTTACTGTATTTCTCTAATCATTCATTATTCTAAGGTTGATAAATTGGGTTATCCAGTATTGGGGGATCTTTCATAGATTCACATGCTTGAATCATTCCCTGTCGTCGAGATTGGAGTCCCGCAGTAAAATAATCAAGCAGTATTTAACAAACATTATAGGCTATTATGTCCCTAGGCCATGTTATTGATAGCCTTTCAATGTCCTTTTTAAAAAAGGACCAAATGTTGAACACAGCCAATCAGCTGTCAGCACCCTGTAAAACACTCCCAGCAGAGGCAGATTCCCTCAGATTTTCACAGCGTGTCGTGGTGAAGGGTGTCTGTTTGAGTGCTACTCAGTTTTCTCCTACAAAGTCTGGATTTTCTACAGTATTGACACCATGTCTGACAAAAGAGGACATTTCTGCCCATGTAAGACCTGTGGCAGAAAAAGGGTCCATGTGGATGATCCTCACAAGGATTGTATATATTACCTCCATCTTAAACATGAGGTAAGGGAATGCAAAATCTGCGGTACCTTTTCCTCAAAGACTCAAGGATAGAGAGGGGAGACTGTTATTGTGGCTCCAAGCCAAAACACCAGGCAAATTCCTCAGATGAGGAGAGTGATAGATCCTCCAAATCCCACAAGAGGGTCAGGTCGTGGGACACTTCCTCTGGAGAAGGTAGGGAACACGACAAACCTCATGGGACCAAGGACTCAAAGGGGAAAGGAGTGAAACACTCCTTAGAAGCTACATTGTCTGCACCCTCCATGCCTTCCAGAAAGGACAAAGATTGTACCAGAGCCTCTTCCTCAGACCCTATGAGGCATATATCTGGAAAAAAGCCATTGTCTACAACGACAAGGGTTAAATCGTTGGCACCGTCGACGACAGGAACTGTGTTGACGACGGCAATATTGGGACCTATACCATTGAGAGTCTTGCTCTCTAAGAGCCCGCCAATGTTGGGGTCACCTTCTACGACAGCATCATCGAGAGCTGTCGACACACTTCCGTCGACGAAGATACCGTCTATGACTGATTCGTCGGCGAATGCTCCGTTGACTACCACATCAACCATACTACCGTTGACGGCGACACCGACGACGATGGAACCTGCTCTTCCGGCTGTATCTGCACTGTCAACGCCACTGTCGACGAGGGTTACTTCTATTACAAAGGTAACCAAAACATTTCTGCGCCCAGCCATGTCAGAATACTGTAAGGTATCACCTTTAATCCCATCACATCTCTTGGACGTACAGGACTCTGATGATGATGGTATTTATGGTGCAGCTCATACTCCATCAGAGCTACACACAAAATGTCAAGAGGACGATGATGAGGATTACCGTGATGAGGATTATGTTATGCCCTGCATAGTTTACTTATATCTTGTAGTTTATCAATCTTCCTGCTGCTCAGCCAGTGTGTATGTTTACTGTAGAATGTTGGGAATTCAGTGATGCACGGAATGTTGGGTGTCTGTGTGAGTGAGGAATGACAGTTAGAGATGGGCTGAGCAGCAGGCAGGCTGCTCCTGGTGGGGTTTGCTGTTACATGGAACTAAGGGTTGACTACAGGCTAACCTACTTCACCATCACCTGTTTACCTGGATTACCTGTCTAATGTACTTGTGTACCATCTTCATGTACCTGGACCAGCTACAGAATAAAGGTACTTATGAACTCTACTTGGCTACCAGCGTCTACTTGTGTCACAGGATACAACATTATTTTGGCGACGAGCTAGAGTTGGAGACTTTCCCACTTGCCTACTGATCTCCACAATTGGTCAAGGAAGCAGAAGATGACCTCTTTAATGAGTCCAGAGGGTGAGAAGGAGCCACAAGTCTTACTGTCAACTAAGAAACGACGCTACATCAAGCATAAAAGAGGCAACACGTCAAGCAACACAAGAGGAATTATCGCAACGAAAGAATCTGGTACAGCATATTCAGCAACCCCACCAGTGTCCTGTACATCGGACAGCCCCAACGAAAGCATGCTGTACTGTGTGTTTGCCACAAGACCTGCGCAATCAAGGGAAGAGTGTTCCTTGGTAATGACTTTAAACATGTTTAAATTGTGCTGGTATGCTGCACATGTCATGATCTGGCCTGCGCAATGTCTGTCTGCTACTGGATGTGACTGCTACTTTGGAGGTGCCAGGAAAAGGACATTAAGTACTACATGGATCTACAATGTGTGTAGAAATTCTTATGGTTAGTCTCACACAACGATTTGTACTTGTAATGGTGTACTGGTTGTTTTGGACAATCTCAGCGTTGGGACTTCACAAAAGGGAGAGCAGTGGATTTAACACAGAGTCTTATTGATGGCTTCAGGCAATAACGAACTTTGCAGTGGCTGGCAGAGTGGTGCCAGTTTGTGCTGCATGCTTGGCGCATCACAGTGGCAGTATCATAAGAGGCAGACTAAGGTGAGACACATTTTGGGCTTTGATTGTTGGTCTACTCTGAGACCTGATGTCTGCGGTGATTTTCAACCGCCGCTTTCAAATTTAAAAATTGTGACACGAGTCAAGCAGCGGATGCGCCTACCTCTGTATTGATCGTCGCGTGCAGTGTCTTCAGTGTCCCCACGTCTATTTCGCATTCTTCATGCTTCAGCTGATGCCTTGTGTCGTTTTGGCGCAAGCTGTTGCCGGGAGCCACCCGGTGCAGCGTGATACAGCGTGCAGCCATATTGGGGTTGGACATGCCTCGTGTGTTTGCCCTTGATTGGCATTCAAAACGCCAACCACGTATTAATCTTCATTACGTCTTCGGTGGTGCGGAATTGGATGCCACGAGTCTCCTCATCGTTTCCACGATCTGTTTTCTTCTGTTTTCATGCAGCGCTAGAGGGTCATCTGATGATCTCATCGGTCTGATCATCTGACAGAGGACTGTGGATGCAGTTTTGGACACTGGTGGTGAGTGGAAGTCTGTTTGGCTATTAACTACCATCCGGTGACAGAATCTGTTTGTTTTCTTGCCTTCTTACACATGGACAGTAAGAAAGATTAACATGAAGATATACTCTTGTTCGAAAGTGGCAGAACACGTATGTGAGACTTTTCGGAGCAGCAGTCATTTTACAACACGAACTGGGACTCTTTTTTTTTTTTTTTTTTGTTGCTCTAGTTCTGTGTGAAAATGTTCAAAACTGTGGGTATGATTTTTCACTATTTTCTGCCCAGTGTTATGCTGCCATCTAGTGCCAAGTTGAAATGTGACGTTTATATAGTAGAAATGAATCTTCAGTCCACGTCTGCTTCTTACTTTTAACCTATATCTAGCACGAGAAATGGTTTTGCCTTGCTAGTACAATGTGTTTGTATTGTTTAGTATCCATGCTTGAGGGATTTAAGCTTAAAGTTAATATGTGCCAGCTTCCACAGTTTAGGTCTTCTTTCCCAAAGGTCGTCCTTGTCTAGTTTTCGTTAGTGGGTAGCTGTATTACATTCTCCCTTTCATGAGGGATGGGCATGGCTTGGGGAACTAGTTCTTCTCATAAAGCGATACACGCGGCCCCTACACAGGGGTGGGTTAATTAATATGAGTTCCTTTCTCATTGAGCGTTACACGCGGCCCCTACACAGGGGTGGGTTCATGGGTATAGTTCCCATTTACAGTTGTTCGATTTGTTCTATTTGGTAACCCTGACACGGGGTATGTTTTTTGGGTCTTCACCAATTAACATAACATTTAACCCTTACACTGGGTTGGTTTTGGTTCATGGGTACGATTCCCATTAACAGTTCTTCGATTGGTAACCCTTACGCGGGGTATGTTTATGGGGAATTCTCCAATTTACATTTCATGTAACCCTTACACTGGGTTGGTTTTGGTTTATGGGTTCGGTTCCCCTACACAGGGTTTTCATGGTTTATGGTCCCATATACATGGTTAAAGTCTTAGACCTTTACAGGAGGGTGGACTTTATGGGTCGCAATCCCAAGTGTTTGTACCTCATATGAGGGGTGAAAGATGGTTTTTTTTGCTCCATTTTCACAACGTATGTAAGTTTCCTTATGTGAGGAATCTTGTTTATTCATTTGTTCCCTTGCATTAGGGATCGAAGTTGTATGGTGTGTTTTTGCCCTTTGCAATTCGCAACGAAGTTTTCTCATTATATTTATTGGGAGAGGATGAGTTATTTTACTCAGTTTATTGGCTGTAAGCTATCCATTCTTTCTGTTTCTAATGGCTCTGACCCTCTCGTGATGTTTACATTATTGCACATCCCTGGGTTTTGAACTGTTTGTTGCATTTGTAATTTTTCTTGTGTATAGTTTCTCTCGTAGTCTTTATCTGTATTTGCAATTTTCGTTTTTCATTTTAAAAGGACGGGGATGTGTTATGCCCTGCATAGTTTACTTATATCTTGTAGTTTATCAATCTTCCTGCTGCTCAGCCAGTGTGTATGTTTACTGTAGAATGTTGGGAATTCAGTGATGCATGGAATGTTGGGTGTCTGTGTGAGTGAGGAATGACAGTTAGAGATGGGCTGAGCAGCAGGCAGGCTGAGGCTGCTCCTGGTGGGGTTTGCTGTTACATGGAACTAAGGGTTGACTACAGGCTAACCTACTTCACCATCACCTGTTTACCTGGATTACCTGTCTAATGTACTGGTGTACCATCTTCATGTACCTGGACCAGCTACAGAATAAAGGTACTTATGAACTCTACTTGGCTACCAGCGTCTACTTGTGTCACAGGATACAACAGATTAGTTTTATCAACAGAGCTATGAGGCTCCAGCTAGTCACTATCACTCTTATGGATTTCAGCCTGAACCGCGTCCTATTGACATGGCCCATCTGCTGCCTTCTCTCATCCAAGACCTGCAGGCTTGTTGGCAGATTACAGGCAAAGGTTTCCGCTGCAAGGGGATCAACCTGAGAGTCCGCTACCTCAACGAGACCCACCAGTACGCCAGTTTTGCCACCACCAATTACACCTTCTATTACTCCTTGCCCCTTACCGACAGGTCCTATCGCAGAGAATGCGTCTCAAATAATGTTTGTTAAATACTGACTCCCGTCTCGACGACGGGGAATGATTCAAGCATGTGAATCTATGAAAGATTCCAGTACTGGAGAACTGCAGTTCCAGGTAACTAACTTAATTTCTTCCTTTGAATACTATTTACTTATTACTAAGCACAATCCCAACCACTATGTTATGTTTTAAAACCCGAGTTTGTATTTCTCCAACCAAGCAGTCTTTACATATAATGCCTACCAGTATGAAAGACACGTGACTCCTACACATTGTAGTCCTTATTGTCTTAAGCAGGGATACTGGAATTATGCGTCCAGGGAGGGCCAAATTATGCGGCAGGGTTGAGTACATTATGCAGCAAGAAAAGGTAAATTATGTGGCGTTTTGTCGGCACAGTTTTTAATAGTATTACTTATTTTGGTATTTTAAAACTTGTTATCACTGTCTGGGCATACGTTGCACCTCATTATTACCAGTTTAACACCCACATATAGCATTAAGTAACAGAAAGGTGACTAGTCACTCTTTGCAAAGGGCCTTCCAATGTGCTGAAACGTGTTGCTGCGTTTTCAGTAACGTTTGAATCATTTGAGCTAAAATCTGCAGAATATGCAGCAGATGACGGATTATTTGTCAAATGCAGCAAATCTATAATTATGCAAAATTCGCAGCGGCCAGACAACTGAATAATTCCAGTGGCCCAGGTCTCAAGTAACATTTCCTATACATTGGCTTACACACTTATACAAGCCGTTGTGTCTGTATAATGTGTGTGATATGACGCACTCCAACACCCTACTCTACCCTACATACTTGGAATGGGTAGCAGTGTCAAACAAATTAACTACACATGTAAGCATGTCTATGTAGAGATGAGGGGCAGCATTGAAGGGTGGTACTGATTGAATGCTTGGAGAAGGAGGTCTAGGGGCGGGGGGGGGGGCACAACAAATATTCTCACACCATCTGGCACCAGCACTAAAGCCAGCCCTGTCAGGGGTGTAGCTGTCCTTCCTGCAGCCTCTGCAGTGCCCCAGGCTCTGAGGTAAAAGCACTTCAGCAGCTGATTGTGGGACGGCTGGTAGGAAGGCCTAGCCTATAAACAGAGGGATTTAATTTTTATTTTGATCCGTGTTTCTATAAAGTTTTTGTTTCCACATTTCCAGGTAATGGAGAACAAAGAGCACAAGTAGGAATGCCTACTATAGCATGATTGATGTGCTCTGCTCCCAGAATCCTCTAGTGCCGCACTGTGAGCTGGAACCTTGGATGGACTTCTCTTTATCTGTTTTTTTGCTGTTTTCTCTGCTCCATATTTTTCTGTTGTCGTCTTTTCTCTTTTCACCATCTGTTCTTTCTCTCAGCTGGCAGGCTCTCGCCTGCTTTCCTCTTCTCTCACTGTCCCAACCTTCTGTCTCTCCCTCTCAGCATATAGCCTTCTCTCCTTTCTCACCATCATTTCAGTCTCTCTTACACACCCTCTCGTAGTGCTTCTGCCTGTGAACTGCAGGAACAGAGCGATGTGTCTGGCACTATCATTCACGGTACGGGGTAGAATTGTGAAATCGGCCTCTTCTGGCGGCTGTTTGGAGTGTATATGTTTACTAGTTTTTTCACCGTTAAATCTGTCCAGCTATTTGTGAATGTTTGCTTAATACTTCAATGTGTAATATAATAACCGCGCAACATCCTCAGATGTGTCCCTAAAATTACCTTTTGTCCTGAATTTTTACTGTCACTGTCCAGGCTTTGCCTTCTCGCCAGTTGGTCACCCTAAACTGCTGCCCATGTAAAGCGCTCCAATACCTTCGGGTTGAGTTTGTGCTATATATATATAACTGTAATTTAAAAAAACAACAACTTGAGCATCTGTTAGTAGGGGAACCAGCGTGGTCTGGATTGCTACGACAAAGCTGCTCGCCCACCTGCCAGCAACTGGAGGATGACTCGATGCAAAGGTAGAGGGCACTTAGCACAGGTATCTTCTGCCTACAGGCACTGTAAAGTGTAGCGCTTCCAGAACTGGAGAGGACCGTTTTCGTATCAGAGATTGTTCAGTTGAGGAAGATGGTCTTAGAGCTCAGTCGTGTTTCCAAAGATGAAACCTTCCACTCTTGCCTACAACTCTTAGCCAGATAAGTTGGTTGTTGAAGAAGAAATAGTTTTACTCTCAGGACGTCCCTTACCGGACGGTAACCAGCACACAGGAAGGCACGGACTGGATGGTAACTGGTGCCATGTGGGCACATAGGTAAGAGGGCACTGTGCTATTAACACGGCTGCAAATCTCTCTGCAGCACGAAGGACCTGGTACTGTGAGTGTTGGTATGGTGGCATGATGCCAGTCCTAAGGGTCAGACAGAACAACCTTCAAGCCTTGTGCAAAGGCCCCTCAGATGTGAAAGGTGGGGTTCTCCTACTTTCTTCATCCTTGAATTTGAAGGCCTCAGACGTGCAAGCTTCTTCTGCCCTGCCACAATCTGCACCCTCAAATACAAAGGTCTCAGACGTGCATGCGTCTCCTGTCCTCCCGCAGTCTGCGCCGTCGAATACAAAGGCCTCAGACGTGCAAGCTTCTTCTGCCCTGCCACAATCTGCACCCTCAAATACAAAGGTCTCAGACGTGCATGCGTCTCCTGTCCTCCCGCAGTCTGCGCCGTCGAATACAAAGGCCTCAGACGTGCAAGCTTCTTCTGCCTTGCCGCAGTCTGCGCCCTCAAATACAAAGGTCTCGGACGTGCATGCGTCTCCTGTCCTCCCGCAGTCTGCATCCTCGAATACAAAGGTCTCAGACGTGCAAGCGTCTTCTGCTCTGCCGCAGTCTACCCCTTTGAATGCAAAGGCCTCAGACGTGCAAGCGTCTTCTGCTCTGCCGCAGTCTACCCCTTTGAATGCAAAGGCCTTCCCACCCACCCACAGCCTCCAACCTTGAATACAATGGTTCCTTAGACTTGCAAGGTGGACTCTTGCTGCCCTCCCACAGTCTCCACCCTAGATTTCAAACGAAGTCCTTGCTTCTTGTTTACCTGCTTTAGTCATCTAAGGTTCCGGGAACTGATGCCCCAATGTTTACTTCTTTCATCTAGAAGAGAAAAAGGGCAAAGTGACCATTACAGAAAGCTAGGTGAATAACAAAGTGTTGACCTGTGAGCAGAGAACATAAAACAAAGGGCTGGAGAGATGACACTAGGCTTGAAGAAGATGTGAGAGAACAAATGATGACTTTAGAGAGGAGAACACAAGAGGACCAAGGACTGAAGAGGACAACAGAAGATGAACACAAGGAAAAGCCTGCACTGGGCTCACGGGAGATGTCCAGGAACAAATCATGACTATGAGTGGGAGAACACAAGACAAAGGGCTGGAGAAGACAACTGAAGATGGAGACAGCACTGGGCTCACAGGAGGTGTGAGAGCACAAATCATAACTATGGAGGGAAGTACACAAGACTAACAAAGGGTTGGGAGGACAGCAGAAGATGAACACAATGAGAAGACTGAAGTGTACGTACAGATGGCAGAGAACAAATGATGACTTTAGAGGGGAGAACACAAGAGGAACAAAGGGTTGGGAGGACAGCAGAAGATGGAGGCAGCACTGGGCTTACAATACATATGAGAGGACAAATCATGACTATGGAGGGAAGTACACAAGACGAACAAAGGGCTGAAGAGGACCGCGGAAGATGAGCACAAGGAGAAGACCACACTGGGCTAACAGGAGATGTGAGAGAACAAATCACGACTATGGAGGGGAGAACACAAGATGAACAGTGGGCGTGAAAGGGCAGCACAAGAAGGATGTCAGGTGTGAGAAGGCAACACAAGTCAAACAATAGGAAGGGGAGGACAGCCCAAGTCAGGAGACATTATACAACGGATGGTGTGATAGGTTGGGATTGATAGTGGAAGATATGGGTGCATCCAAGGGACAGAGTGTCGTGTACATTTACTGGAAGAGGACAGTATACATCATTCAAAGCGATGTGGCTAATGTAGGGGCATTGAGGGCCTGAGAGGGCAGGGGAGAGGTACCCCTGCAGCACACACATACCTCATGGGGACAGGTGGGACAGGGGAGAGATACACCTGCACACACATACCTCATGTGTACAGGTGGGACAGGGGAGAGGTACACCTGCACACACACATACCTCATGGGTACAGGTGGGACAGGGGGAGATACACCTGCAGCGCACACATACCTCATGAGGACAGGTGGGACAGGGGAGAGGTACACCGGCACACACACATACCTCATGGGTAGAGGCGGGACAGGGGGCGACACACCTGCAGCACACACATACCTCATGAGGACAGGTGGGACAGGGGGAGATACACTGGCACCACACACACATACCTCATGGGGACAGGTGGGCAGGGGGAGGTACACCTGCAGCACACACATACCTCATGTGTACAGGTGGGCAGGGGGAGATACACCTGCAGCGCACACATACCTCATGGGTACAGGTGGACAGGGGAGAGATACACCTGCAGCACACACATACCTCATGGGGACAGGTGGGCAGGGGAGAGGTACACCTGCAGCACACGCATATCTCATGGGGACAGGTGGGACAGGGCAGAGGTACACCGGCAGCACACACATACCTTATGTGTACAGGTGGGACAGGGGAGAGGTACACCTGCAGCACACACATACCTCATGGGTGGAGGTCGGACGGGGAGAGGTACACCAGCAGCACACACATACCTTATGTGTACAGGTGGGACAGGGGGAGATACACCTGCAGCACACACATACCTCATGGGTACTGGTGGGACAGGGGAGAGATACACTGACCGCACACGCATACCTCATGTGTACAGGTGGGACAGGGGAGAGGTACACTGGCAGCACACGCATACCTCATGGGGACAGGTGGGACAGGGGAGAGGTACACCTGCAGCACACACATACCTCATGGGTACAGGTGGGACAGGGGAGAGGTACACCTGCAGCACACGCATACCTCATGGGTACAGGTGGGACAGGGGAGAGATACACCGGCAGCACACACATACCTCATGGGGACAGATGGGATAGGGGAGAGATACACCAGCAGCACACGCATACCTCATGGGGACAGGTGGGACAGGGGAGAGGTACACCTGCAGCACACACATGCCTCATGTGTACAGGTGGGACAGGGGAGAGGTACACTGGCAGCACACACACATACCTCATGTGTACAGGTGGGACAGGGGAGAGGTACACCGGCAGCACACACATACCTCATGTGTACAGGTGGGCAGGGGAGAGGTACACCGGCAGCACACACATGCCTCATGTGTACAGGTGGGACAGGGGAGAGATACACCGGCAGCACACACATACCTCATGGGGACAGGTGGGACAGGGGAGAGATACACCGGCAGCACACACATACCTCATGTGTACAGGTGGGACAGGGGAGAGGTACACCTGCAGCACACACATACCGCATGTGTACAGGTGGGCAGGGGAGAGGTACACCTGCAGCACACACATACCTCATGTGTAATGGTGGGCAGGGGAGAGGTACACCTGCAGCACGCACATACCTCATGTGTACAGTTGGGGAGAGGTACACCTGCAGCGCACACATCTCATGTGCACAGGTGGGACAGGGGAGAGGTACAACTGGAGGCAGACTTGTACCTCATAGATCCAGGTGGGACAAGAGAGCAGGAGCAGTGAAGATGCGCGACTGGGCCGACGGAAAGGTAGGTTTTTTATTATTGACCCCCCCCCACACCAAGAGCAATGCCAGCCGCCACTGGGGAGAGGTACAGCAGAGGTAAGCAGAGGGTGTATGCACAGTCAGTACTCGCTCCAGTACTCACTTCCTTCCTCGCATCCTCCATCTGTTTCTGCTGCTCGTAGCGGTCTAGGGACTCCCGCAGAGGCGACAGCATCACCTCCTCAATTTGGGGGAAAAGCTGTTCATGAAACAAATACAAAAAGTGACAGGTTGAGTGTCTTTCCGTTTGTGTCAGGGTAATGTGGGGCACCAGGCAGGGTTCTATTCAATACAACTGTGTCGTGGACCTACTAATGTTGCTTTTAATGTGAGTTGGCATCAGTCTGTCCTTGGAGCAAGGAGAGTGTTACCATGAGGGGTGTGTGGAACTCATGGGGGGCATCTTTACAAGCCCCTTTCGCCACAGGAACATCACTTTTTGCAACGTTTCTGTGGCGATAGGTGCTTCACCTTATTTACAAGGCAGCTTTAAGCCAATTAACGTGGCTTAATACCACCTTGTAAATAAGGCACCCTTTCACACTATATTTAGCATGAAAGGGGTGGGCAATGGGTGTTGTGGTGGGTGTGCTGACTCCACACCCATTGATTGTTCAGGCTGCCCCCTTTGTACAAGGGTGGCATAAATAGGACACAGCGGCAAAATTAAGACCTACGAAAACTTGGGGGCATATTCACAATAAAAAGGCGGTGCGCGGGTTAGCTCCAAAATAGCTAACGCCGCGCACTATCACTTCAGGGATGCGCCGTATTTACAATAATATGGTGCACCCCTGCGTTTCTCCCTGCGCTGGGGCTAAATTAGGCTGCCCAGCGCCAATGCAGGCACCCTTGCACCATAGTGCAAGGATGCCTGCGTTGAGGGAACAATTGTTTATGTGCAGGAAAGCGTCCCTTTCTGCACATAAACAATCCAGAATGGCGATTTGTAGCTCCTCTGTGTGCTGCATTGTGCAGCACACATTGAAAGTGCAAATTGTCATTTTTAAGAGACACCTTCTTGCACATAAACAATCATTCATTGCGATTTGCTGTTTTTATGTGGGCTACACAATGCAGCACACATAGAGCAAAAACGAGGAGAAATAAAGCATTTCTCCTCTTTTCGCCAAGTTAAGACCAGGTTTCCCCTGGTCTTAGTTTAGGAGCTGTCTCCTATTTACACCACCCTTCTAAATAAGGGGCAGCGTCAAAATCATTCGGTGTTGCGGCGGAACGCCCACTGCAACACCCATTGCCCACTCCTTTCATGCTAATTATAGCGTGAAAGGGGGCCTTATTTACAATGCTGCATTAAAAAGCCCCTATCGCCACAGGAGTGTCGTAAAAAGTGACGTTCCTGTGGCGATAGGGGCTTGTAGATATGCCCTCTGGTCTTATCATGGCGAACCGGGGAGAAATTATTTATTTCTTCTTGTTTTTGCTGTTTCTATGTGTGCTGCATTGGCAGCACGCATAGAAACAGCAAATTGTCATGAATGATTGTTTATGTGCAGGAAGGTTTCCCTTCCTGCACATAAACAATCATTAAAAAATGATGATTTGCAACTTCTGTGTGTGCTGCACAATGCAGCACACATAGAAGTTACAAATCGCTATTCTGGATTTTGTATGTGCAGGAAGGGACACCTTCCTGTACATAAACAATCATTCCCTCAACGCAGGCATCCTTGCACTATGATGCAAGGGTACCTGTGTTGGCAGCTAAATTAAGCGCCAATGCAGGCATCCTTGCACTGTGGTGCAAGGGTGCCTGCGTTGGCAGCTTAATTTAGCGCCAGTGCAGGGAGAAACGCAGGGGTGCACCGTATTATTGTAAATACAGTGCATTGATGCATTTTTAAAGTGACTGAGTGCGGCGTTAGCTATTTTGGGGCGCTCTGCCACTTTATTGTAAATATACCCCATGGAGTTTTACTCTGCAGAGTTACATAAAAACTCTGTGAGATTCTGCGGAGTTCCTAGAGCTGTGGAATTTCAGCACGTTCCGCTGCTTGCTCTGTTTTTTTTTTTAGCCCCGGGAGCTTGTTCCGTGCTGTAAAAGCACGAATGACACCACGTGCTGCGCCAGATTACACTGCTTCTTTCTGCCGCTACGGTAGATTTTCTACTTGAGTGGCAACTTTCTCAGTGAGAACGGTAGTGACCCTCTGCGACTGCCTGTGTTGAGAAATCGTACCGGGACTCGTCCTAGCGCTCAATTTTTCTCGCTCACGTTTGGCAACTTAACGGTGAGACTCGTGTGAGGAAACGCACTGCCACTCTGCAGTACGCGGTGCTGTCCTGGAACTCTGCACTCCAGGCAGAGTGGGAAATCTCCGTCAACTCCGCCGGCGGAGCAGAGTTTACTGCCCACCCCTAGTTACCATCTCATTTTCACAGGAACTCTGGCTGCAGAAGTCACTACCTGCCCCCCTGTGATGTGTGACTCTAACAGAGCAGGAACCTACAGACAGGACTGACAGGGGCATTCTGCACCGACCCATCAAGATTGATCTCAGCCATCACTCTATGGTTGTCACAAGGAAAGGAAAATGCTACTTACCCAGTATGCATCTGTTCTTGGCATATAAAGCTGTAGATTCATATGCGTTAGCATAGATCGCCATCTGGTGTTGGGTCCGGATGTTTGCACTTTGTTTTTCTTCGGAGAAGTCTTTGTAGTCACGAGGTAGGTGACTCCTCCCTTTGGTAATAGTGCGCATGGGCATCGACTCCATCCCCAGATTGTTTTTCCGTGAGGGTGATGATGGTAAGAGTAGAAAGAGATGTCCATGTATAGTGTATCTAAGTAAGATAATACTGCAACAGATAAAGGTACCCGGGGAGGTGGGTGGGTGCATATGAATCTACAGCTTTATATGCCAAGAACAGATGCATACTGGGTAAGTAGCATTTTCCGTTCGAGGCATATGAGCTGTAGATCATATGCGTTAGCATAGACTATACAGCAGTTATCTTCCCAGCGGTGGTTAACCTGTATCTGTTGCAGTCGTTTGAAATAGTGTTCTTAAAACTGCCTGGCCCACACTAGCTTGTTGTTTTGCTAACACATCTACACAATAGTGCTTTGTGAATGTGTGTGGTGTAGACCATGTTCCAGCCTTGCAGATGTCATCTAAGGGTATGTTTCCTAAAAATGCCATAGAAGCACCTAGTTTGCGTGTAGAGTGCGCTCTAGGGGGAATTGTTAAGGTGCATTTAGCTTTAAGATACCTTATTTGGATGCACTTAACTATCCACCGTGCAATACCTGCTTTTGAAATGGGATTGCCTTTATGTGGTGGTGAAAAAGCAACAAAGTTGATTAGTTTTCCTAAAAGATTTGGTTCTTTCAATGTAATAAAGTATTGCTCTTTTCACATCTAATGTGTGAAGCGCACGTTCTGCCACTGAGTCTGGTTGAGGAAAAAACACGGGTAACTCAACAGACTGGTTGAGGTGAAAGGCTGAAACGACTTTGGGTAAAAAATTTGGGTTAGTCCTAAGAACCACTTTATTATGGTGAATTTGTAAAAATGGTTCTTGTATGGTTAGTGCCTGGAGCTCACCAACTCTCCTAAGAGATGTGATGGCTATAAGGAAGGCTACTTTCCAAGATAGAAACTGTAGTTCGCATTTGTGCAAAGGCTCAAATGGTGGGCCCATGAGTCTTGTATGGACTATATTAAGATTCCACACGGGAGAAGGTGGAAGTCTAGGAGGAATGATTCTTTTGAGTCCTTCCCTAAAGGCTTTGATAGCGGGTACCCGAAACAAAGACAAGTGTTGTCTGTTTTGTAGGTAAGCCGCTATTGAGGCAAGATGTAATCGTATAGACGTATATGCTAAGTTAACACGTTGTAAGTGTAACAGATAGCAAATTATGTTTTGAGTAGAAGCATCTAACGGATTGATTTGATTGTTAGTACAATAAATTACAAATCATTTCCACTTAGCTGCATAGCATGCTCTTGTGGTAGGGCGTCTAGCCTCTTTAATGACGTCCATGCAGTCTGGCGGGAGATTAAGGTAGCCAAACTCTATGATTTCAGGTGCCAGATCGCAAGGTTGAGTTGACTGGGATCTGGATGTCTTATCTCTCCTTGGTTCTGAGTGAGAAGCTTGGGGGAGAGGTGTAACTTTTGATGAGGAACTACTGATAGTTCCAACAGGGTTGTGTACCATGGTTGTCGAGCCCATGTGGGAGCATCTAGGATCATTGTGAGGGAATGTTGCTGGAGCTTCCGAACCTCTAATGGAATTAGCGGGAGAGGTGAAAAAGCGTAAGCAAATTTCCCTTTCCAATTTATCCATAGCGCATTGCCTTTGGACAATGGGTGTGGATACCTGGACGTGAAGTTTGGGCATTTTGTGTTGAGGTGTGTGGCGAACAGATCTATTTCTGGGTAGCCCCACATCTGGAAGAATGGGAGGAGTACTCGAGGATGTAGTTCCCATTCGTGGATCTGTTGTCTTTGGCGACTGAGCAGATCTGCAATCTGATTGTTTACTCCTGGGAGATGTTCTGCAAGGAGATGTATCTTTTGAGGTATGGCCCATTTCCATATGCTTTGAGCTACGTGTGAAAGCTGTAGAGTGGTCCCCCCCTTGTTTTTGTATGTAGTACATTGCTGTCATATTGTCTGTACGGACTAGGACAGCCGTGTCTACTATGTGTAGTTGAAAAGCTTTCAATGCCAGAAAAATTGCTAGCAGCTCCAGATGGTTTATGTGGAGTTGTTTTTGCTGTAGTGTCCATATGCCCTGAATGGTATGATGTTGAAGATGAGCTCCCCAACCAGTGAGGGATTCGTCTACTGTGAGTACTATCTGTGGAACCGGGTCGAGGAATGGCCGCCCTTTGGAAAGGTTTTGTGTGTTCCACCACCGCAGAGAGCTATGAGTGCGGCCGTCCACCAACACCAGATTGGTTAACTGACCTTGAGCCTGGTTCCACTGGCTTGCTAAGCATTCTTGTAGGGGACGCATTTGGATTCTTGCGTAAGGAACAATTACAATGCAAGACGCCATCATTCCGATCAACTGCATAAACACTGGTAGTGAGTGCTGCGGTTGAAACTGTAATATTAGGGTTTGCTTGCTGCGTATTCTGACTGGGTTGGGGTACGCTAGAGCTTTGCAAGTGTCTATTGTGGCTCCTAGGTACGCTTGCGTATTGGAGGGTTGAAGATGAGACTTGGTGAGGTTCACCGTGAATCCCAAGTCCTGAAGCAGCTGAACTGTTTTGTGAGTGTGGCGTATGCAGCTGTGTTGTGACTTGGCTTTTATTAGCCAGTCGTCTAAGTAAGGGAAGAAGTGAATGTGTTGTCTTCTTAAATGAGCTGCGACTACTTCTAGGCACTTGGTGAAGACTCTTGGTGCTGTAGTTACCCCGAACGGGAGAACTTTGAATTGGTAATGTTGTCCGTCCACCACGAACCTGAGATTTCCTGTGAGCTGCGTGTATGGGAATATGGAAGTAGGCGTCCTTTAAATCTAGAGTGGAAAGAAAGTCACCTTGGTGAAGTAATGGGAGCACCTGCTGAAGGGTGATCATGTGGAAATGGTCTGATTGAATGTAGAGGTTTAGTTGTCTTGGGTCCAATATGGGCCTGAGGGAGCCGTCCTTTTTTGGAATCAAAAAGTATAGGGAGTACACTCCCGTTCCTTGATGACGTATTGGGACCGGTTCTATTGCATGGTTGTGTAACAGAGAAAGAACCTCTTGTTTTAACAGGGTGAGAGGTTCTGATGACATTGCACGCTGTCTCGAAGGGATTGTTGGTGCAGTGCTGGTAAGTTCCAGGCAATAACCATGTTGGATAATTTGTATTACCCACTTGTCTGTGGTGATTGAATTCCAGACAGGTAGGAACTGTGAGAGACGTCCCCCGACTGGTGTTAAATGATCGGGGGGCAGTGGAGGGAAGTCATTGTTTATTGGCAGGGGAAGTGCGGGTGGAATCACCTCTGCCTCACCCCTTGTTATTATTTCCCTTGTAGCCTCCTCGAAAATAACCTCTGGAGGAGGTGGATTGGTTGTTTTTATAAGAGGAGGAGGGAGTCTCTGACGACACTGTTTTTGGGCCACCTCTATAAAAGGAGCCGCGAAAGGAACCCCTGCTGGAAGGTAATTGCAAGGCCCCCATGGACTTTGCAGTTTCGGTGTCCTTTTTCATCTTTTCAAGTGATGTGTCGACTGTTGGCCCAAAAAGATGTTCTTTATCAAAGGGCTGATTGAGTATGGAGGATTGGACCTCCTGCTTGAATCCAGAGATTTGAAGCCAAGCGAGCCTGCGTAGTAATATGCTGGTGTTAATGGCACGAGATGCTGTGTCTGCTGCATCCAGTGCACATTTTATGGAAGTATTGGTGATAAGCTTCCCTTCTTGAATGAGGTCGTTAGCCTTTGTCTTGTACTCATCAGGCAAGTGTTGGATGAGTTTTTCTAACTCATCATAGTGAGCTGTGTCGTAGCGTGCTAACAGGGCGATTCGCCAATGGTTAGCAGCCTGTGAGGCCACTCGTTTGCCTGATGCATCTATTAATTTAGACTCCTTATCAGGAGGAAGGGCGTCGCCTGTAGTTTGGGAATTAGCTATTTTGCGGGCGTTAGATACGACAAGAGAGTCTAAGGGCAACTGTCCCCTAATATATGCAGGGTCTGTAGGAGCAGGCTTGTACTTTTTATCCACTCTAGGGGTCAGTATTCTGGCTCTGACTGGGTCCTTAAAGACCTCTACGTGTTTTATCATGCCCTTGAGCATGGGTAAAGTATTAGTGGACTTCTGTGAATGTGTGAATGTCTCCACAAGAAAATCGTCCTCTAGAGGGTCTGAGTGTAGCTCCACCCCATGGTATTGAGCAGCCCTGTTAATAATCTGTACAAAGCCTATATTGTCATCAGGTGGGGAGGGTCTGGAGGGATATATAGGTCAGGGTCATTATTGTGATCCGGGTCTTTATTGTAATATTCCCATGGTCATGTGGAATGTCTTGTGGTATGTCCTGATCCTCGTCCCCATCCCCATAATCATCATCCTGTGGTTCAGGTGAAAATGGGGGTGGTGGTGAATTTGACGGTGGGATTAGTAGATGTGGGTTAGGTGCAGGAGAAGGAGGTATGTAAGGTGGAGAAGGGTTAGTACCCATATCCTTCTTCTTTTTCAGAGGAATAGGACAGTCCTCTGAGAGATGCAGCTTCCGTTTTTTGGGAAGAGTGGCTGTAAGGTGTCCAGTCTTGGGATCGATACGGAGTCTTTTCTGTTTTGGGTCCAAAACTGTGTCTTCGGATGGAAGTTCCTTGGAAGGAGTGACTTTTTCCTTAGGAATGGGTTTCGGCGTTTGAGGGTCTTTGCGCGCCGAATGTTCCGAGTCCGAATGCTTACTTTTGTGTTTAGAACCTGAATCTTTCGGAGCGGGATGTTTCGGCTCCGAGTGTTTTGGTGCGGAGGTTGACGGTTCCGAGCTTTTAGGTGCCGAGGATTTTGGTGTGGGCAATTTCGGCTCCGAAGCTTTTTTCAGCTCCGAGGCCTTCGGTGCCGAAGGTG
The DNA here is from genome assembly GCA_963921515.1 of Calotriton arnoldi. NCBI lineage: Eukaryota > Metazoa > Chordata > Amphibia > Caudata > Salamandridae > Calotriton > Calotriton arnoldi. Next base: position 1,906,187 of record CAWUFW010000975.1, read on the forward strand.
TCTTCTGTGCCGGCGATGTAGGGAGTGGCACATGAGGCGGCTTATGTTTTGGTGCCGAAGGTGGTGTTTCAGTACCGGAATGGGGCCGGCTCGAGCCGGAAGACTTGTCCTTATGCTTCGTAGCCGGGCCGGAGGGCGGGGCATTAGAAACCTTTTGATCTACAGCTCATATGCCTCGAACATTGGTTTATTATAGTGTATTATGGTATGTGTATAACGCTTACTACCCCTGTGTGGGGCGCTAAAGCGCTTCTCTAAACGGCTCTCACACAACACCTTGTGGGTATTTGCTTACAGCCTGTGTGGCGCAAACATCCCTGAGATGCAGCCGGGTGAGCTCAGCCTGGCCACAAAACCTCTCCTTGCTTATGAAAGTGCAATTTGCCGCCATTGAGCAGGGCCGTCACAAGGGGGAGAGTAGGGCTCTTTGCCACAGGGCCGAGCATTTGGCAGCCCACATTCCACTAGGTGGTGCCAAATCCCTTGTTTTCTCTTTCCTCAAACTACATGTCTTAATTCTGAGCTGCTCTTTTAATCAGACACCTTATTGTCCCCCTGGCTTCACAAAGTTTTCTCACTAGGGATGGGCAGTAAATTCCCCTCCGCCGGAAGAGTTCGCAGAGTTTTGCCCACGCCATTACGCTTGTAAGCTCAGAGTTCTGGCAAAACTCTGCCAACCGCTGCGTTGTTCTCACTCCTGGCTCTCCAACGGTAAGTTGCCAAGTGCAAGCGAGAATTGCCATCCAATAGCACGATTTTCGGGCGCTGGGACAACACCTGGCGAGATTTTCTAAACAGGGAGCAACTGCGACTGTTCGTGGTTAGAAAGCAGCTGTAGAAAATCTACTTGAGCGGCAGCAAAGAACCAGCGCCCTCTAGCGCGCCACATGGTGCCATTCGCGCTGAGCTTTGCAGCGCAGAACAAGCTCCCGGAGTTAAGTCAGCGCGACGTGCCGATTCTACCTGCTCATGGAACTCCGTGGAATCTCGCTGAGTTTTCATGTAACGCCGCAGAATTCCATAGAGTGAAATTCCGCGTTCTACCCACCCTTACTTCTGACATACCTGCATGCCTCGGGCTGATAGACTGTAATCCACAGTGGCTGCTATGACGGCTATCACAAGGATTCCTCATTTGATTCTGGGAAGAAGTCAGGACTCGGACTGCGAAAGGTTGTTTATCGATGTTAGGGAGGGAGCGCTGTTGCTGCGAGACCATAGAGCCCTGGTCTGAGCTCGGCATTCAGTTCTGGTTTTCAGAATTAAAAGCCCTGCTGCCGTGTAAAATATTATTACTTGTTGTGTTAGACTCTGAATTAGACCTCTCCCTCAGTGACTCTAGCCTCAGACCTCACCCTCAGTGTCTCTAGCCTCAGACCTCACCCTCAGTATCTATAGTTACAGGCCTCAGGCTCAGCGTCCACAGCCGAGAACTCACTCTCGGTGTCCATTGCCTGAGACCTCACCCTCCGTGCCTGTAGACACAGGCCTCAGCTTCAGTGTCCACAACCTGAGACCTCACCCTCAGTGTCCACAGCCTGAGACCTCACCCTCAGTGTTCACAGCCTGAGACCTCACCCTCAGTGTCCACAGCCTGAGACCTCACCCTCAGTGTCCACAGCCTGAGACCTCACCCTCAGTGTCCACAGCCTGAGACCTCACCCTCAGTGTCCACAGCCTGAGACCTCACCCTCCGTGTCCACAGCCTGAGACCTCACCCTCAGTGTCCACAGCCTGAGACCTCACCCTCGGTGTCCACAGCCTGAGACCTCACCCTCGGTGTCCACAGCCTGAGACCTCACCCTCGGTGTCCACAGCCTGAGACCTCACCCTCAGTGTCCACAGCCTGAGACCTCACCCTCAGTGTCCACAGCCTGAGACCTCACCCTCAGTGTCCACAGCCTGAGACCTCACCCTCAGTGTCCACAGCCTGAGACCTCACCCTCAGTGTCAACAGCCTGAGACCTCACCCTCAGTGTCAACAGCCTGAGACCTCACCCTCAGTGTCCACAGCCTCAGACCTCACCGTCAGTATCCATAGTATCAGGCTTCAACCTCAGAGTCTACAGCTTCAACCTCTCTGTCTACAGCCTCAGACATCTCCCTCTGTGTCTGCATCCTTAGACCTCACCCTCAGTGTCTAAATCCTCAGGCCTCACCCTCAGTGTCTAAATCCTCAGACCTCACCCTCAGTGTCTAAATCCTCAGGCCTCACCCTCAGTGTCTAAATCCTCAGACCTCACCCTCAGTGTCTAAATCCTCAGACCTCACCCTCAGTGTCTAAATCCCTCAGACCTCACCCTCGGTGTCTAAATCCTCAGACCTCACCCTCGGTGTCTAAATACTCAGACCTCACCCTCGGTGTCTATAGTTACAGGCCTCAGGCTCAGCGTCCACAGCCTGAGACCTCGCTCTCGGTGTCTAAATACTCAGACCTCACCCTCCGTGTCTATAGTTACAGGCCTCAGGCTCAGCGTCCACAGCCTGAGACCTCGCTCTCGGTGTCCATCTCCTCAGACCTCTCCCTCAGTGTCCATAGCCTGAGACCTCACCCTCAGTGCCTGTAGTCACAGACCTCACCCTCTGTGTCCACAGCCTGAGACCTCACCCTCCGTGTCCACAGCCTGAGACCTCACCCTCCGTGTCCACAGCCTGAGACCTCACCCTCCGTGTCCACAGCCTGAGACCTCACCCTCCGTGTCCACAGCCTGAGACCTCACCCTCCGTGTCCACAGCCTGAGACCTCACCCTCCGTGTCCACAGCCTGAGACCTCACCCTCCGTGTCCACAGCCTGAGACCTCACCCTCCGTGTCCACAGCCTGAGACCTCACCCTCCGTGTCCACAGCCTGAGACCTCACCCTCCGTGTCCACAGCCTGAGACCTCACCCTCCGTGTCCACAGCCTGAGACCTCACCCTCCGTGTCCACAGCCTGAGACCTCACCCTCCGTGTCCACAGCCTGAGACCTCACCCTCCGTGTCCACAGCCTGAGACCTCACCCTCAGTGTCAGACAGCCTGAGACATCACCCTCAGTGTCAGACAGCCTCAGATATCACCCTCAGTGTCAGACAGCCTCAGATATCACCCTCAGTGTCAGACAGCCTCAGATATCACCCTCAGTGTCAGACAGCCTCAGAGATCACCCTCAGAGTCAGACAGCCTCAGATATCACCCTCAGTGTCAGACAGCCTCAGATATCACCCTCAGTGTCAGACAGCCTCAGATATCACCCTCAGTGTCAGACAGCCTCAGATATCACCCTCAGTGTCTACATCCTTAGACCTCATCCTACGTGTCTATAGTGGCAGGCCTCAAGTTCAGTGTTCACAGACTCGGACTTCGCCCTCAGTGTGCACAGCCTCAGTGACAGTGCTTATAGCCTCAATGCTCGCCCTCAGTGTCTATTGCCTTGGCTTCAGTATGTTCACCCGAAGACGGAAACTTGGCTATGTGAATCCTCTGTGGCCATACCAGCACTCGCTCTTCCTACAGGTTATGCTATACGCAGCATAAACAGATCTGGAGGAAGAGGGGGCGGCATTGCGATTATTTACAAATCGGTCCATTCCTGCAGCCTGTCCCCCTTAGATCTTCCTGATTGTGAGAGTGCACTTTTTAAAATCTCTCTGAGTGCTAACTTTACTTTCTCCGGCCTTCTTATTTATCGACCCCCTGGTCCATCAAAAACCTTTAGAGAAGCCCTGATAAACACTGTCATAGCACTGGCTCTTCAGACTGCCAATTTTAACATCATAGGCGATCTGAACCTCCATCTAGAGCTACAAGAATCATCGGAGATTGTTGGCTTTCTGGGGGATCTGGCAGCCTGTCAGTTGATTCAACTGACCCCCAGTGCTACGCACAGAGCGGGACATCTCCTTGACCCTATTTTTTCTAATCTAGAGTCACTGGAAGTTCTGTCACCACTCCCTATGATCTGGACTGATCATTTCCTCATCATGATGCGGCTAACGATAGCTGGCCATAAGCCCCAGCCTAATCAACATCCCTCATTAAAACGGCCCTGGCATAAACTGAACCAAGTAGACTTCCTCACAGCCCTGAGTGCAAAGCCCATGGTAAAAGTTGCAAATATGGAAGAGGCTAACGCGATCTTCCAAAGGTGGATTACTCAAGCCTTAGATACATGCATTCCCCTTAAACTTACCCATTCTAAAAGCACTCGGGCCAATGCCTGGTTCAATGAAGATCTAACCCTTGCTAAGAAGAACTGCAAGATCTTAGAAAGATCCTGGAGGAGATCATATGACCCCCAGGCCAAAGCACTATATAGAGCGGCCATTAAATCCTATCATAAACTGGTGCTCATAACCAGAGCAGCTCATTACTCCAGCCTGATTAATACAAGCACCAACCGCAGCAAAACTATATTCTCTCTACTGAAAGATTTAATCTCCTCTCCAGTTAAATCGGGCAATGTTATTTCCTCCAACAAACACTGCGAGGAGCTGGCAACCTTCTTTTTGAAGAAGGTCGAAGATATCTACCAAAAGTTCGATCATGGTATACCCTCCAGTGTTTGCGGGAAGAATGTTTATATTGGCTCTGAGACTGTCCTCCTTGCATCTCTTCCCTCTATTTCCCTGAAGGAATTAGAGAGATTAGTGGTCAAAATCAAATCTGGATCTCCAGACGATCCTCTCAAACCAGACGCTTTCAGGAACATTCAACAAGGTCTTCTTCCTGAGTGTCTGGAGTTACTCAATCTATCCCTCTTTACTGCGATGGTGCCTAAATCATGGAAGCATGCAAAAGTGGTCCCTCTACTTAAGAAACCAACACTCGACACGTCCAAACCAGAGAACTACCGCCCGATCTCTTTGCTTCCTTTCCTCTCTAAAATTCTAGAAGCACATGTGAATTCTACTCTAACACAGTTTCTAGAATCTAATCATATACTTGATAGTTCACAGAATGGGTTCCGACCAAGATACAGCACCGAGTCAGCTTTACTGGCTGTGGTAGAACAACTCAAATCCGCGCTGGATGCCGGCAGCACATCAGCGCTGGTGCTGCTGGATCTAAGCGCGGCATTTGACACGGTGTCCCATGAAATCCTGCTCCTACGTTTGAAGGAGATAGGAATTGGGAATAAAGCTCTAGCGTGGTTCTCCTCCTTCCTGGCCGACCGAACCTTTCAAGTGACCTCTCCCCCTTTCTCTTCCCATGTACACTCTCTTCGCTGTGGGGTTCCTCAGGGCTCTGCATTGAGCCCTACTCTCTTCAATATATATATGAGCCCTTTGGCACGGCTGGCCAAAGTACGAGGAATCTCCCTGGTGTCATACGCCGACGACACCCAACTAGTGATTGCCCTGTCCAATGATCCCAAGCGAGACAAAATAAAATTTAAAGAAGACATCTCTGCAATTGCAGAATGGATGACGGCTAACTTTCTGCAATTGAACTCTACCAAATCAGAGATTCTCCTGGTTGGCAAAGAGTCTCATCTCTGGACGAAGGAATGGTGGCCCCGGGCACTTGGTGATCCCCCTGATCCCAAACCTGCGGTGAAAAATCTAGGCTTCATAGTTGATAATAACCTCAACTTTGAAACACATGCCAAATCAGTGGCTGGGAAATGCTTTGGACTATTGCGCGGCCTCCGACTGATTTTGGGTCTCTTTGATGCCCAAACACACCAACTGATTATCCAAGCTTCTATTCTGGCTCGTCTGGACTACTGCAATGTGCTTCTTCTCGGCTCTAATAAATCCGTGCTTAATAAATTGCAGCGGGTCCAGAACGCGGCAGCTCGTGCTATTTTTGCCCTTCCTAAATTCAGTCATGCTTCTAATCTTCTCCGTCGCCTGCCCTGGCTGCCCCTCGAACAGCGGGTTTGCTTCAAGACGCTCTGCATCACGCATAAGATACTGACAGGAAGTGCCCCAGATATCCTAGGCGACCTCTGCACTCTGTACACCCCCTCGCGTGCCCTACGTTCGGCGAACCAGAATCTTGCATGTATCCCTCACATACGTAGAGCTAGATCGGGTGCTCCTTTAGACGCCTGGCCCCCACTCTCTGGAAAGCTCTCCCTCTATACATCCGCAGCAACCCTGACCATCAGGCTTTCAGACGCCTTGTGAAGACTTGGCTCTTTTCCCAGGTCTAACTCCCTCTGTCCTGTCCCTTGTTCTTTCCCAGATATATTTCCCTTTGTCTTGACTCCTGCTTAGTCTGGCTTCAGCGCTGGGACGCCTCTTTGCCGAGGCAGCCATGCGCTTTATAAGTATTTTAATCTAATCTAATCTAACTGGGGATTTGACCCTCAGCGTTTATAGCCTCAGCGTCTGTTGCTGCAGACCTCCGCCTCAGTCATGAGCCTCCATCTCACTGTCTGGAGCCCAAAGCCTCAGTGTCAACAGGGCACGTTCCTGTAACTTCAGACCTCCCTTCTAGTGCTAGTATCCGCGTGCATCGCTCTGTTTCTGTAGCCTCAGACCTCCCTCTAGTGCCAGTAGCATTGTGTATCTGTCTCCATTTCTGTAGCCTCAGACCTCCCTCTAGTGCCAGTAGCCTTGTGCATCGGCCTCCATTTCTGTAGCCTCAGACCTCCCTCTAGTGCCTGTAGCCTCGTGTATTGGCCTCCATTTCAGTAGCCTCAGACCTCCCTCTACTGCCAGTATCCTCGTGCATCGGCCTCCATTTCTGTAGCCTCAGACCTCCCTCTAGTGCCAGTAGCCTCGTGCATCAGCCTCCATTTCTGGAGCCTCAGACCTCCCTCTAGTGCCAGTATCCTTGTGCATCGGCCTCCATTTCTGTAGCCTCAGACCTCCCTCTAGTGCCGGTATCCTCGTGCATCGGCCTCCATTTCTGTAGCCTCAGACCTCCCTCTAGTGCTGATATCCTCGTGCATCAGCCTCCATTTCTGTAGCCTCAGACCTCCCTCTAGTGCCAGTAGCCACAGGCATCAGCCTCCATTTCTGTAACCTCAGACCTCCCTCTAGTGCCAGTAGCCTCGTGCATCGGCCTCCATTTCTGTAGCCTCGACCTCCCTTTAGTGCCAGTAGCCTCGTGCATCAGCCTCCATTTCTGTAGCCTCAGACCTCCCTCTAGTGCCAGTATCCTCGTGCATCGGCCTCCATTTCTGTAGCCTCAGACCTCCCTCTAGTGCCAGTATCCTCGTGCATCGGCCTCCATTTCTGTAGCCTCAGACCTCCCTCTAGTGCCAGTAGCGTTGTGTATCTGCCTCCATTTCTGTAGCCTCAGACCCCCCTCTAGTGCCGGTAGCCTCGTGCATCGGCCTCCATTTCTGTAGCCTCAGACCTCCCTCTAGTGCCGGTAGCCTCGTGCATCGGCCTCCATTTCTGTAGCCTCAGACCTCCCTCTAGTGCCGGTAGCCTTGTGCATCGGCCTCCATTTCTGTAGCCTCAGACCTCCCTCTAATGCCAGTAGCCTCGTGCATCGGCCTCCATTTCTGTAGCCTCAGACCTCCCTCTAGTGCCAGTATCCTCTGCATCGGCCTCCATTTCTGTAGCCTCAGACCTCCCTCTACTCTAGTGCCAGTAGCCTCGTGCATCGGCCTCCATTTCTGGAGCCTCAGACCTCCCTCTAGTGCCGGTATCCTCGTGCATCGGCCTCCATTTCTGTAGCCTCAGACCTCCCTCTAGTGCCGGTATCCTCGTGCATCGGCCTCCATTTCTGTAGCCTCAGACCTCCCTCTAGTGCCAGTAGCCACAGGCATCAGCCTCCATTTCTGTAGCCTCAGACCCTCCTCTAGTGCCAGTATCCTCATGCATTGGCCTCCATTTCTGTAGCCTCAGACCCTCCTCTAGTGCCAGTATCCTCGTGCATTGGCCTCCGTTTCTGTAGCGTCAGACCTCCCTCTAGTGCCGGTAGCCTCGTGCATCGGCCTCCATTTCTGTAGCCTCAGACCTCCCTCTAGTGCCGGTAGCCTTGTGCATCGGCCTCCATTTCTGTAGCCTCAGACCTCCCTCTAGTGCCGTTAGCCTTGTGCATCGGCCTCCATTTCTGTAGCCTCAGACCTCCCTCTAGTGCCAGTAGCCTCGTGCATCGGCCTCCATTTCTGTAGCCTCAGACCTCCCTCTAGTGCCAGTATCCTCGTGCATCGGCCTCCATTTCTGTAGCCTCAGACCTCCCTCTAGTGCCGGTATCCTCGTGCATCGGCCTCCATTTCTGTAGCCTCAGACCTCCCTCTAGTGCCGGTATCCTCGTGCATCGGCCTCCATTTCTGTAGCCTCAGACCTCCCTCTAGTGCCAGTAGCATCGTGCATCGGCCTCCATTTCTGTAGCCTCAGACCTCCCTCTAGTGTCAGTAGCATCGTGCATCGGCCTCCATTTCTGTAGCCTCAGACCTCCCTCTAGTGCCAGTAGCCTCGTGCAACGGCCTCCATTTCTGTAGCCTCAGACCTCCCTCTAGTGCCAGTATCCTCGTGCATCGGCCTCCCTCTCTGTAGCCTCAGACCTCCCTCTAGTGCCGGTATCCTCGTGCATCGGCCTCCATTTCTGTAGCCTCAGACCTCCCTCTAGTGCCGGTATCCTCATGCATCGGCCTCCATTTCTGTAGCCTCAGACCTACCTCTAGTGCCAGTAGCCACAGGCATCAGCCTCCATTTCTGTAGCCTCAGACCCTCCTCTATTGCCAGTGTCCTCGTGCATCGGCCTCCATTTCTGTAGCCTCAGACCCTCCTCTAGTGCCAGTATCCTCGTGCATTGGCCTCCATTTCTGTAGCGTCAGACCTCCCTCTAGTGCCGGTAGCCTCGTGCATCGGCCTCCATTTCTGTAGCCTCATACCTCCCTCTAGTGCCGGTAGCCTTGTGCATCGGCCTCCATTTCTGTAGCCTCAGACCCTCCTCTAGTGCCAGTATCCTCGTGCATCGGCCTCCGTTTCTCTAGCCTCAGACCTCCCTCTAGTGCCAGTAGCCTCATGCATCAGCCTCCATTTCTGTATCTTCAGACCCTCCTCTAGTGCCAGTAGCATTGTGCATCAGCCTCCATTTCTGTAGTCTCAAACCTCCCTCTAGTGCCGGTTGCCTCGTGCATCGGCCTCCATTTCTGTAGCCTCAGACTTCCCTCTAGTGCCTGTAGCCTTGTGTATCGGCCTTCATTTCTGTACCCTCAGACCTCCCTCTAGTGCCAGTAGCCTCGTGCATCAGCCTCCATTTCTGTAGCCTCAGACCTCCCTCTAATGCCAGTATCCTCGTGCATCGGCCTCCATTTCTGTAGCCTCAAACCTCCCTCTAGTGCCAGTATCCTTGTGCATCGGCCTCCATTTTTGTAGCCTCAGACCTCCCTCTAGTGCCAGTAGCATCTTGCATCGGCCTCTATTTCCGTAGCCTCAGACCTCCCTCTAGTGCCAGTAGCGTTGTGTATCAGCCTCCATTTCCGTAGCCTCAGACCTCCCTCTCGTGCCAGTAGCGTTGTGCATCAGCCGCCATTTCCATAGCCTCAGACCTCCCTCTAGTGCCAGTAGCGTTATGTATCTGCCTCCATTTCTGTAGCCTCAGACCTTCCTCTAGTGCCGGTAGCCTCATGCATCATCCTCCATTTCTATAGCCTCAGACCCTCCTCTAGTGTCAGGATCCTCGTGCATCGGCCTCCATTTCTGTAGCCTCAGACCCTCCTCTAGTGCCAGTATCCTCATGCATCGGCCTCCATTTCTGTAGCCTCAGACCCTCCTCTAGTGCCAGTATCCTCGTGCATCAGCCTCTGTTTCTGTAGCCTCAGACCTCCCTCTAGTGTCAGTAGCCTCGTGCATTGGCCTCCATTTCTGTAGCCTCAGAACTCCCTCTAGTGCCAGTAGCCTCGTGCATCGGCCTCCGTTTCTGTAGCCTCAGACTTCCCTCTAGTGCCAGTAGCCTTGTGTATCGGCCTCCATTTCTGTAGCCTCAGACCTCCCTCTAGTGCCAGTAGCCTCGTGCATCAGCCTCCATTTCTGTAGCCTCAGACCCTCCTCTAGTGCCAGTAGCATTGTGTATCAGCCTCCATTTCCGCAGCCTCAGACCTCCCTCTAGTGCCGGTAGCCTTGTGCATCGGCCTCCATTTCTGTAGCCTCAGAACTCCCTCTACTGCCAGTATCCTCGTGCATCGGCCTCCATTTCTGTTGCCTCAGACCTCCCTCTAGTGCCAGTAGCCTCGTGAATCAACCTCCATTTCTGTAGCCTCAGACCTCCCTCTAGTGCCAGTAGCCTCGTGCATCGGCCTCCATTTCTGTAGCCTCAGACCTCCCTCTAGTGCCAGTAGCCTCGTGCATCGGCCTCCATTTCTGTAGCCTCAGACCTCCCTCTAGTGCCGGTCGCAGTTTATTCATCACAAAGTTTTTTACATAAAATGTTATCCATATCAAACGTTCATGGTCATCACCTCATTTAATGTCCATGTTGTATCTTTTCATCTATTGCTCCTTGCAATTCTTTCTCTTTCATTATGGACCCAGCCTCCTCAATTTCCTGGGAGGGGAGGGGCCCCTTTTTTCTGGGCTTCCGATTCACGGGTCTAGGCTTCAGCTTGCTACCGATTTGGAGTGTGTCCGTCTGGACCTGCCCGGGCTGCAAGTGCCGTCCCGCTCGCCCTGTAACCCTTTTGTGGGCCCTCCCTTCTCCCAGGGGTCCCTGGCATCCAAGGCATCCCAAGGACCTTACTTGAGCATCTACTCTACCTTTCCTGAGGCTGAGTCCTTGCCATCTTCTCCCTCGGTACCCCTGCCGTGAGGCATCCCAAGGGTCCTGCGGGAGCATCACATTTATTCTTTTTATGGCGGCAAGCCGCCCCTTGGCTCCCTCAGTGCCCCTGCCGTGAGGCATCCCAAGGACACTGTGAGAGCCTTCCATCTACCTTCTAGTACTTTTCTCTTTCTACTAGCTTCCTTGTGCTTGTTCCGCCACGCTACCTACGGTTTTTCGATCGGAGGGAGCTCCCCCCGCTCTCCCTTCGCCTTCTTCCTCGCGAGAAACGCCTCTGCTCTAGGCCTCATACGTACCGCGGTAGCCCATGGTTCCTACCCCAGCTCCTCCGTTTGCGGCGTTGGTATAAGGAAAGACTAGGAAATTCCTTTTTTTTTGCCACGCGCATGTTCCAGCCCGCGCCCTTGCGCCACCGCTGCAGGACTGGTCTGTCTAGGCTGAATTTGTTTATCTCCGGGGTGTGGAATTCCTATAGCACGGTGCCCAGTATACATTGTTCGTGGTCAGGGCCACAGCTTTTGTGTGCATTTTATCCTTGTGACATGTAGTCCCCCCTGCTGCACCATCCCTATGGCTGTCAGTTGCAGTGCCATATTACGGATTAGGGTACGAGCACTGTCTGTAGTTAAGGTAAATCGTTTGTCCTTATGTTAATGCCGTTCCTATTTGTATTTCTGGTTAGTTAATGGAAAACCTTTCTTCTTAGGGTGAGCGCTCTAAGTAGCGTTGCAAGCTCTGACTACCTGCTGCCAGTGGTTCCAGTATAAGATTGTGTACCCTGTTTCAACGTTTGGCAAAATGCCGCTATGTCTCATGCTTCCCAAATGCTCTCTGCTTTGATGCGAATATTGCAGATCGGTGCCAGGGACTACTGTGGTAGGGTGTGCCTTCTGAGACCAAAAACATTTGCTTTTTGCTGCTGTTTGTCACCCGCTAAGGTTTTACAAAACTCCATGCCAAACAGGTCAAGCGTTGACAGGATGAAAGACTGACCACCCAATTTTGGACCTACTGGCTTTTCCAATGCTTGTTTATCTGTGTTTCCCATCATCTACTTGCCACCGGCTGCACTGAATTCCCACTGATACCCATTTCAGGGAAATGCCAGCATGCATCAAAACATGTTACTAAACGATGCTGCAAGGAAAGGGTACCTGAGATTTTATATTTTATTTTGAAAGCGAGAATCACCAAACCTACTTTGTGTGCTGATATGCTCCTTGTGAAAAGGGGGCAGAATGCTGTCACTTGCAGTGAAGCCTGCCGATACTGAGAGGGAGCAAGATAGAGTTTTAATGAACTCAAAAAGGTCATAATGGGTGTTATTACCGATAATCATATGTTTCCCTTGTCTTGCTGTTTGATTTTGCTCCTAAAAAAGGTGTCACTCATAGTGGTTGAAATGTCCTTCATCAATGCACTGATTGTCATGCTGGCAAATCCACAAGTACCGTGCCACACGCCCACCTTGTAATCAAAGTCTAATTTTTTGTGGGCATTTGTCAGCAACTACATTGTACCCATGCACTCAGTAAACCTTCCGACTAATGTTTGAAAAAGCAAAATTAACGATAATTCACCACCTACTGGTCACTCAAAATGAGCTGCCAGGGGAACATAAGGGTTGCCAGCTTGTTACGCAGACCCAGAGCTCGGTAAGGCACTGCCTGGGCCGGGTGTTTTGTCCAAAAGAAGATTCTGCCATTGCCCCGAAAACCTTGTAAAATAATGCCCCATGAAGGTTGTGGCCATCATTCCTGTCACTGTGTGCACTGTGCTGACCTCTGTTTAGGCGAACGACTCCTTCTCGTGACATCTGTTAACAGAGTTACACCGTAATTAGTATTGTTTAAATATTTACCGACCATAGCACCTGTCTCGTCTGTAGAATGCCGTTAGGAATGTCGTTGCACTAGTTTCGCGAGTGTTAAATCAAGACCCGGAAGGGGAAGTGCTGGACGAGATTAGGAGCCAAAGGTGAACTGGATGGGCCAAGAGCAGCGAGCGTTTAGCTACACGTGACAGGCGACTCCTGTGACAGAGGTGACACCTGCTTGGCTCTGTGAAACGCGTAGGGGCAGTCCTGATATCAACCGTACAAGGGTTAGCTATTTTTTCCCCAGCTCAGCGGTAACATATTCACTAGCTTAGAAAGGCCGAGTCAGCCCTGGGAGGAATCCAACTCGTGACCTCCAGGTCACCACTGGCATCACCAGTGACCATTAACTCACTGAGCCATTGTGCTAGCTGGCCCAGGGCCAGCAGCCCTAGAACTCTAGGACTGTGGATTGGATACCTGGGTAGCCACACAGGGCACTGTTACAGTGCACATTGGTTAGAGATACCTGGCTACCCAGAGCACTTCTACAGTGCATATTGCTTATTAGCATGTACACAAAGAGCACTGCTACTTTGCCCACTGGCTACCTACAGCTGCCCAGAACACTGCTACTCTGCACATTGGCTACCTGCATGGCCGCAAAGAGCGCTGCTATAGTGCCACAGAAAACATACATACATTTAAAGTTACAGACCTGGGCTTTGTCTCCTCGGCCGTGCCACAGAACCAGAAATGTCCAACTATTCAAACCGCTTTTTAACTGCAATTAACGATGCAGATCCTCAGATTACTTCCCCATGCCCTTTATTTTTCTATTTGTTATATGGATGGCACATGCGACCCCGAGAAAAACTGGCCTGGGTTCTTGATGTCCGTGCTACCCAAGGCCCGAACACTGCAGTGCTGGGCAAAGGATGAGGTGGACAATGCCAGCCTGGACAAGGAGCAGTTTAGACGTGTTAGGCCAGGGCGTTTACAGCACAAAGAAGCCATGCTAGCCTTACCTGTACATCAAAGTAAGCACGAAAAGGGTATGTGTAACATGCCTGTACTTTTCAAGCCCCTTGAGTACATTTTTAAACAGTAAGAGGCCACTTGATTTTGGCGTGTACACGTCGGGTCCAGGTGCTATATCTTTGTCAGCAGCTAGTTTAGCTGGGCTTGTACATTTTTAGTGCTGAACGTCGCTTCGGGTGCTTGTATAAAAACACCAACTGCCAAGTTCAATTTTACCTGTGCAAGAGGTTGCGACACGTACCTGTATACTGGAAGGAACTAATACATCCAATACTTAGCGATATACATCCAACCTTGGCTGTGTGTACAGTAAGCACCCGAGTCCACTTTAGGAGCGCTTCGCATTTTACCGCACCAGCCAACAAAACTGTATCAAAACCTCCTTGAATGATGTCATATCGGCCGAGGGTAGTACCTACGAGGAGGACAGTGTGCACGTGCCTTGTCTGGCCCGGGGGACTTCACGGTGCCTTAGTCAAACTTGTTCCCTCGCACTCAGCTTGAGTACTCATGTTTTATCGGGCGACGGGCAAACCTGCATACCTTCGGGTAATGCCGGTCATTGTGTGGAACTCTCCATAGGCCCTGGATTCGGTGGAGCCGGGCGGTCTACTTAGCATGGCGCGCATGAATGAGGACACCGCGCCATATATCCGTTGAGTGCCTGCTGTGTAACCGTGCCCTTTGCCTTTTATTTACGGCCGCTTAACGCAGCGCCTGGACTGGACTATTTTGAAGCTGGCGGTGGGGTTAACCAGTGATCGTCCCTGCCGCTGATTTGGTAGTGACTACACCAACCCAGCCGGGCGAGCGGAAATCGGATGCTTAAGTCTACGGATGCCTAGGATGCATGGGTCTCACAGCACTGTGGTGTTTTGTTCGTGCCTCTCATTAAGGTATATGTTTTTCACTTTTCTTTGTGGGAACATATTTACAGATCCACAATTCCATTCCTGACCCTGATGCAACATGCTGGTTTGCATCCACGTGGACTGTTGCCTTACATTGTTCTTAAAACGTCATCATTCTCCGGTGCTCGCCCGAGGCCATGACTCTCACGCAGATCACTTCCCCCGTAGTTTGGGCTGTATAGGAAGATTTAAAAGACACCTGATTTTAGCACACTAATTATGTGGCTCAGATATTTTTAGCATTCCGTAGTTTATATAAAGGGTAAATATTCCAGAAGCCCAGGAACAAAACAAAAAAAACCAGGCCGAAACACACTACGGGGGTGAATTATCATACAACGAGCACCCTGACAGTACCTAATTCCCTCAGAGCTGAATGTTGCTATTTCAAATGCTACCTCTGCCCAAACCGCTAGTCCACCAGATGTGGGAACGCTGCTTTTGCCACATACTACTAAAGAAGTGCACTCTGCCACACCCAAATGTCAACACAGTTGGACACATTTCTGGCCTAAATGGCACAGCAGTCAGAAATTCTGCTCTATCAAATGGCATCATAACTATAAAACTCCTGGCTTTCAGTTACCACCATGGTTATGCCCTCGGCTGCACCCTGTTTATCTCGTGGCTGCTTTCTTTTCTGCTGACAAAGGCCACCATCAGTGGGAACTCCGCTGCAACCACCTGCCGATACGGCTTCCCGCACTGATGTGTCCAGCTAAAGGCATGCGCGTCTCGTTTTTATTTTCGGTTAAAGACAAGTTGCATCTTTCATTTTTTGTATAATTATATAGTGAACTCGACCCGAAGGTATTGGGGCGTTGTACCCGAGTCCCCGTTACGTTTACATCGGGGCACATTCATTTTTTCCACGGGAGATTAAGTGATTTGCCCAGGATCACCTCCCGGATATGGATTCGACCCCCAGGCTCACCACTTTGGTTTCCCAGCTCGACAGCCTAACCGTAAGACCACATCCTCTCCAAGTTCAGTGGGAGTGGAATGGTGGTGCCTCTTTCCTGCTCTTTTTGAGACAGGTTTTAAGTGCCCATGCTCGCAATGTTAATAAAACAACACACGCTGTTGCGAGAGCGGCCTGCCCACCCGCACGCTCGTAAGCCGGCTGCCTCTTTGCGCCCCAAGGTTGGGAAACATTTGAGATATGCGCCCAGGGACGAATTTCCTGGACACGCCTAACTAATCTGCCACTAGGGCATAGCCTATGTGATTTGAATTCGCTAGCCTATCAATGGCTGTACATCTCCTTATTTGCACGATTCTGCCAACTTCGGTATATTGCGCTTCTGCATCCCGCCCCGAAACTCACCTCGCATAACCGCTCCTCCGCCAGGGGCACCGCCGCCCGCGCCGACCCTTCCTTGCGATGTGAGGCTGGTCCTCGTAACCCACCGGCCGTGGCTCCTGTTTACCCTGAGCACCGCCGTATTGGCTGCATGTGCCCGTACGTCCCGAATTTTTTGCTGATCCCCCTCCCGCGCCCTCTGGCGCCTTTTCTGTCTTTCGCCGCTCCGTGTTCTGTTCTTTGCTGCAGGCAGGGGTGGAGGCTCTGCTCGCGCTGCTCCAGCTGCACAACAAGCCGGTCATTGCTTGTGACCGGGGGAAGAAAGGTCCGACCCGACGCTTCACTGCTGGTTGCTGGTTTGCCTTTCGAAAAAAGGCGCGAAACACCACGTCTTGGCTCGAGCCTGCCGCTCAAGCCGCCCTCGCCGATGCCGTTCTTCGTCCTGCTGGACACCGCTGATCCTCGAGCCACCACAAGACGAGGTGGAGGGTCCGATCCGGGATATCGTCCGCTTCTGGAAGTCGTCTTCTTCTCCGGTCGGCATTCCTTTCTTTCTTCCTGCGAGGGGGGGAATGTGTCTACTTCGGGCCGTTGGCCCCTTCTTATCCTCCCCCTCGTGTTTCCTCCCTCACCCCCTGATTGGGGGGGGGGGCTTGCTTTGTTTAAGGGGACCAATCCAATCCTGGACCCCCGCCGTCCTAGCCGGCATGCTAATGTAGGCCAGGGGCGGGCTCCCGCCTCCGGATGGCGTTCTACCAGGGCCCCCATTGGTCCGGCTTCGCCTTCCCGGCCCGGGTCCAATCTCTCTCACTGCTGCAGATATGTACATGTTATGTACTTTTAGCAGGGCCACTGCAGTTATTTTATTTTTGGCTGCAGTGTACTGCGTTAATTATGGCTTTATCACACTCGTGTCATCATCTACCATTTGCTCCTTAATTTGGAGATTTAATTTAATTTTTTTTTGCTTCTATGTGAAACGGTTAAGTTACATGACTGCTGCCATACAGTGGTTGACTTGTTGAGCAGGTCAACTATTCAAGCCTGCTGCTTTCGATGATAAACGGGAGCCAATGAAGTGCCCTTTTTGCCCGGACCGTATTAATAAGACAAATGCAGAGATTCCTGATGTTTGATGTAAGTGCACACCGCTGGTCACTGGTCAACTGGAATCTTAGTGAATTTGTAGCATGAGAATTGGCGCCCGATTACCAAACCGTAGTCATTTTTAGAGTCTCCCTCAATACAGTGTTGTTAGTTTGAAAAATAGGTAACTAATGGCACAAGTTTACATTTACAAATAGGACCCCTTTGTCATGCCGAGTCTGATAGAAGTGTTTGTCGGTTCCATCTATGGGAGCTTCTAAGCTCATGCTGCATAGCGCATGCGCCCAACCACGTGACTTCCCGAAAAGTGAAAATAATATCTTGGGGCAACCGACAAACATACTAATAACAAGTCAGTGTTTTTTTATTTTTTTTGCTAAGACGAACACCTGAGGCCACCAACAACGATCTGATCTGCTTAATAAAACGTTAACAAATCGACCAGCGTTTGTTGCCCAAACAAATAAATGAAACGACAACAGTGCAACAATAACCGGACTCGTGCGCAGCCAGCCCCTCTGTTTTAGAAGTACTTGTGGCTGATGCAGAAGTTCAATGGGATGACCGCCCCATCATTCTATTGAGCACAGAGGGGTTAGCCTACATTTAACATGACCGAGCTTATATCTAAAAGGGAAAGCGCGGCCCAGCCTTTTCGCGAAGGCTTGGTGTAAGAAAAATAATGCAGCAATGGAGCGTGATTAAAGACGAAACTGTACCAAAGTGTAATAAAAAACACAGGCAAGGCAGGTGAGCTAATTTTCTTTGTATAAAAATACGAGCAGACTGCTTTCAGAGTCCCCTTGGGTCTTGTCCACTTCTCATACTAGTGCCCACACATTGACACTGGCAGCATCTGAAAGCGAAAACATGGTCCAGCCTTTTAGAGGAGGCTCGGTGTATCAAGTTAAGTGCGTTGTTGTGGAACAACCTCAAATTAAACGAGCAATGTTGTGGGACGGGTGAGGGGCTGAGGGGGTGGCACGGGGAGATTTAGAGACACAGCGGTCCTAGGTAGAGAGCGATGGAAAATGAAAAACAAGCTGCGACCTCAGACGAGTGGTGAGGGCCGGCAAGCAGTGTTGTGGGAAGAGTGAGGGGTTGGGGGGGACAGCACAGGTACATTTAGTGACGCAGCTGTCCCGGGTAGAGCGCAGTGGACAAATGAATACAAGCAAAATAAAGCTGGGGGGGGGGGGGTGGTGGAACATTCCGAAAAAACACACCACTCTGCAACGCTAAAGAGTGCACCAACTAAAAGACAAACGCAGTGAAGGTAAAGGATAGCCGTAATACTCCAGGTGAGTAGCAAGGCACAAGAAGGTGGAACTTATAAGGAAAACAAGCACTGGCATAGCCAATAGGTCTCGCCTTTGGGACGTTATAAGTGTTTTGCTAGAGGTATTAGCAATGTTTTTCAGGTATGTTGTAGAGCAATGTGTTCTTATATATTTACTGCAATAAGCGACACCGTTTTTGTATTGCAAATTTTATTGCATGATGTTTTTCGGTCACAGTATTTGAACTGTTACATAGAGAGACAGGGGCTACTGGAGGGGTACAGATGGTGGGGTTTTACAAGGGGAATGTAGAACAAGAGCAATTGTAAGTTGAGAACAGTGGGTGCTAAGTATTCACTCCTTTTGTAAGATATCGAGGTGCTACAGGATGGAGATAGCCCTGCTGTGATAAGATAGAGGATTTAAAGGCTGTGTCTGTGTCTGCTGGTTTGTATAGAAACCAGTAATTGGCCTTGCATCCAATGCTAGGCAGTAAAAGATGAAAGCAAGCAAGATAAGAAGCACTGCAGTAAAAAACATGTGTTCGGGATGGAAAACTTAGAAAGGAAACCTCGTGCATCTAGTTTCCCCATTAATGTAGTTGGTTTAAACAGCAAGTGATAACATTTTAACTTTAATCGGCAGCATTTGCGCAGGATTTGAGCTAATATTAAATGCTCATTCACCGTGTTATTTAGTGTGAACTGTGCTTATGGTTTAGGACTGTGCACAAGGAATTGAGTTCCGAGTGTCCCACGGAGAGGTGATGGGCCGGTAGGAACTGGGGCGACAGGAGACGCACTGCTGGAACATATAGGGTTAAGTACACTTTGTTTGCGGGGGCATGCATGAAGCGTTCACGAGATGTGATTTTCATACAAGCATATAAATATTTATATTTTTAATCTCTTGGGCCATATATCGCTTGGGGATAAAATGCTCATTCACCGTGTTATCCAGTGTGAACTGTGCTTATGATTTCGGACTGTGCACAAGGAATTGAGTTCCGAGTGTCCCACGGAGAGGTGATGGGCCGGTAGGAACTGGGGCGACAGGAGACGCACTGCTGGAACATATAGGGTTAAGTACACTTTGTTTGCGGGGCATGCATGAAGCGTTCACGAGATGTGATTTTCATACAAGCATATAAATATTTATATTTTTAATCTCTTGGGCCATATATCGCTTGGGGATAAAATGCTCATTCACCGTGTTATCCAGTGTGAACTGTGCTTATGATTTCGGACTGTGCACAAGGAATTGAGTTCCGAGTGTCCCACGGAAAGGTGATGGGCCGGTAGGAACTGGGGCGACAGGACATGCACTGCTGGAACATATAGGGTTAACTACACTTTGTTTGCGGGGGCATGCATGAAGCGTTCACAGGAGAGCACAGGCTGTGATTTCCACACAAGCATATAAATATTTATATTTTTAATCTCTCGGGCCATATATCGCTTGGGGATAAAATGCTCATTCACCGTGTTATCCAGTGTGAACTGTGCTTATGATTTCGGACTGTGCACAAGGAATTGAGTTCGGAGTGTCCCACGGAGAGGTGATGGGCCGGTAGGAACTGGGGCGACAGGAGACGCACTGCAGGAATGTAGGAGAGTAGGATCTGCTTCTTATAGTTACCCCCACTTTTTGCTGATGTTTCACTGTTTTTCGACTTAGCCAGACTGAGGCCCTGCTAATCAGGACCCCAGTCTATCTGCTTTCTACTCTAAATTGACTGTATGTACTTTAGGTACACTCCAGATTGGATTCTGGGGCACCCTTGTGAGTCCCTAGTATATGGTATACTATGTACCCAGGGCATAGGTACCCCAGAGGCCTACCAGGGGCTGCAGCATGTATTGTGCCACCCCTGGGAAGCCTTTTAAAATGACACAACAGGTCTGCTACAGCAGCCTGTGTAAGGTGGTATATGCACCCCTTACTGAGATATAGGTTCCCTATATCTCTCCATATCACTGCACATGTAAACCTATCAGTCACCCCTATGGCAGGCCTTAACAATCCTGAAGGCAGGGTGCTGGGTTTCATGTGAGAGGGTGCCCATGCATGAGCAGACTCAGAGCCCCTCTGCAGCTTTCGGAATCTTTATTCCGGGGTTGTTTGTGATGCAGCCAGACCATATACTCTTAATTGCATTATAACCCCGCGGTAAATGCTAACTTGAGAATGGCTGCATGGAAACATGTCGTGTTTGGTGTCAAACACCTTGGAATCATACCTCCACCCCAGTACTGGGGTGGGAGGTATGATTCCTCCCTTCTAGAGGGAGCCACATGGCATCACCGGTACACCCGGTACCAGCTTAACAGAACCCTGGCATCACAAAATGGATGCTGCAGCCACAGACCCAAGTCTGCCCTCCTGCTGCTGGACGAAACTCCGGCAGGGAGGCCTGGACAATAGGTTTCCTGTCACAGGGAGGTGTGACCACCTCCCAGACAGGCTTTAGTGTATTGGGGCTGGGTGGGTGCACTCTCAGAGTGCTTTGAAGTCTGCACTGGGGGCACATTTGGTGTCCCTGTGCATAGTCCAGCTCAAACCGGTTGCAGGGGCACACAGCCCCTGCTCTGGCGCGAAACTGGACAAAGGAAATGGGTGTAGCCACCCTTCTTTCCTGACCCTCCCATAGGTGGGTCCCCAGAGTTTGTCCAACCCTTCCTTGGGTATAAAGTAGGAACCCCTGACTACAGGACTTTAGATTACACCTGGACTAAACTCTGATACCAGAAACCAAGTACTTCGACGATCTGCACGACGCTGGATGACTGAAGAATCTCCCTTGGAGTAAAGGAGTTACTCCCCTGCAAGGCAGGCACCTTTAACGCAACTGACCAGTTGGCATCTCCGAAGCTCCTGCGGACTCCAAAGAATATTGCCACACAGGAGGTAAGTTCCCGTGGTCTCTGAGGTCGATCTGTGCCCACAGCAAGTCTGAGGCCTGTTTCCCTCGTGGAGACCGTGCAACCCGAACCCCTGGACACTGCAACCATTTGCAGAAGCATCAGCTTTCCGGCAACCCCTGAGGCTGAGCTTTGGGTTACTTGTAGCCCTGACCCCGAACAGTAAGTGCACTGAAGATTGCAGGCCTACACTCAACGAGTGTTCCGTGGGCCGCCATTTTGTGATTCCTCTCGAGGTCCCTTCGCGATCCCTGGTCCGTTGACCTGTGGGTCCCCAAGAAGGCAACTCTAACTTTTATTGGGCTTCCCTGGTTGCTCCAGACATGCCCTGACTCTCCATTGCTTGGGGAGTCCCCAGGACCTTGCTGGTTTGCACAGAAGCATCTTTTCTCTTCCTGCGTGGGTTGCTGTTGCCAAGGCTTGTTGTGGTCAATCCGATCAGCGACACCCCAGCACTCGACATCCTTCGTGGGACAGCTGGAATCCGGCTCCTGGTCATCGTCGACATCTCCTGGATCCCGTGGCTGCAGAGTCAAGCTTCACCTCCTCGCACCACAAGCACCCGACATCGGTGGGCATTCGATTGCTCCGCTCCTGGTCACTGGCTAGTGACCCAGACTCTGTCCCCTCTGCTTTCAGGTTCTTCACATCTTCGATCCAGGCTTGGATCCACCCGGACACTTTTCTTCTTCACGGCAGCAGCACTTTGCAGCAGATCGCCATTGAAAAGGACGACGATTCCCGACACCCTTTGACACCTATGCACCCGGCTTCCCTGGGTGAGGTAACTCGAGTACTCCGGTGCTCCCGTGGGTGTTGGCCCTAGAACCCCTTAAGTCTAAAGGGGTTTGCTGAAAGTCCTCTCCTCAGTGTCCTTTATCTTTAAAATTCCAACCGCGACTTTCCACATTGAATCCTACGGCGCTCGCGGCTGTGTTCTCACACTGCACACGTCCCCCGTGGGTCTCCTGTGTCACTACCTAGGGTGGTTCCTTGAGGTCCCAGCGATTCTGCATGCTCTAGGCACTGTGTCTAGTCAAGTCGTGGTTCTTATACCACTTTCTTTGTATATGGTTTGGTCTCCCCCTGGAGCCCACTGTGTATTGTGCCATTTACTGTCGTTTTAATACTGTGATATTGTGTATCTTGAACTCTAATCTCATAAAGAGATTAGTAGTTAGTGTTTAGAAATAAATACATATATTTTATATATATCTTGTGTGGTTCTCCTTTCATTTAGTCATTCAAGAGGTTATAATCTGGTAAGCCAAGCTGCTTTACACTCCTTCAAGACTTAGCCTGAAGGCTGCTCTCCATAGCTACCACTAGGATAGCTTTCAATAAATGTTGTCTTTAAACCTATCATCAATAAGGGTCGTTTGGACTGGTGCAAGGTGCCCACTATAACTAGTGGACAGCATATGCCAGGCCAACTTCTCACAAGGAACATATAGGGTTAACTACACTTTGTTTGCGGGGGCATGCATGAAGCGTTCACGGGAGAGCACGGGCTGTGATTTCCACACAAGCATATAAATATTTATATTTTTAATCTCTCAGGCCATATATCGCTTGGGCTATTGCCTTCGCACTCGTCTAGCACTACCGACAGGTCACTCAGCGCGGCTGCCTGCACCGCAGTGCCACTTGAAAAGCTAGTGCTTTTCAAGTACAGTTTAGCACTTAAAGAAAAGTATGTTGAAAAACAAAATGAAGTAAATGTTTACTGTGAAGTAAAGGGCCAATGAGCTTAAGGAACATAATAATGAAACAGAAAGCAAGCTTGAAGCCCTGCTAAAGGAAACAAGCCCACACAAAACAACAAGCGCGGCAGCTAAAGTGAAAGCGACCGCGCTGTGTTTAATTAGTAACCTGATCCATGACGCGACGAGGAATTCAGCTGCACTCTGCGTGCCGCTGCTCGCTCCCGAGAGCAAAACGCCGTGGGAGTGAACATTTGTTGAAGAGGTGGGACATACACCCGCCTTTGGCCATTTGCGTGCTTTCATTATTGAAAGACACACGCAAAGGCCAATCCAATGTGTGGGAGGAGTTGGACTCACACAGAGAAGTTTGGAGCACCCACAAGAAGCCTCCCATAGAGCAGCGCATGCGCGCTGCGCTAGGCTCGACCTAAAAAACAACACAGAAGCAAGCATTTGCGACTGACGCTCTCCTAAACCAGTCGTCTGCGGGGAGTGGAATGAAAGCCCACATAGCGAATACAGCATATCTTCCAGACAGTGCTTGCGCTGTCCAAGCTTGCCCTAAAAACAGTAAGAGGGGGAGGGCGGGGCGTGCTGGGGTGGGAGAGTGAGTCGATTAACTGCATTTATATTCTGCTGAATAATCCATTCACCTCCTCTGTTGCTTCGAAGCACTATGCATAACAGATGTCACTGTTAAGTAATATAAAATGCTTAAATAACCGGCCATGAAACTGAATGAAAGGCTGAGCCTGCTTTGCTGAAATTTGAACTCGTTGTCTTCAAATCACAGCGTATCTCGCAATAAGTGATTACCTCGCTAAGCCATTGCGCATATTTTCAAGTCTAGCCATCAACTCAACATCCTGTCATTCTAGGCAAATTACTTAATCTCCCCGTGCCTAAAAATAAAAATAAATGAATGTGTCCTTTTGTAATGTAACTGGTGCTCTCGTAAAGCACTCACGTTCTCGCTATATAAAAATTCCCCCCAAAAACACATGGTTCAAGTATGAATCAATTAGTTTACGAGAGTTTTTCGCCATTGGAAGTGTTCTAGTAGTCGCTTATACAATATTTGCTGCAGCTCAGTTGTGGACGCCCTGTTAAGTGACAGCAGATTCCTCTAGGATGACAGAATGAATCACTCGAGGGCCAACATTCATGAACTACGACGTGAACGTGGAAACGGCTGGAATTCATCTGCAACAGGTTTTTTTGCAACCTTTCGGAAATGAGAAGGAAAGTGACTTTGCCACAAGCATGCCTCAAAAATGATAGGAGTTATGCAACTGTGGTGCCTAAAATATTTTTTGTGGGTGATCAGAAAATGTTTACCTAGTACTTACACTTTTGTTCTTTTCAGATATGAGTGCATAGGTAATAAGGTGAGCAAAGCATTTTTATCTTTGGATAATTCAGCACAAGAAATGGTCTTATCTCTTTATGGGGGCGCAAGGGACAGACAATAGGTGTAGCAAAATACAGGGTGTCAGTTTAGAAAGGCGCAGAGTGATGGGGCACAGCTTCTAGCGAGTAGACATTAAAAGGTGGTGTCAGGGCGACTGATACACAAAGATGCGGCTACAGGCCACAAGTACATTGCAGACAGATGAGGTTTGGTCTCTTAGAAGTTGGCGCTATTTCACACCTGCCCCACGTAAGCAAATGTCTTGAAATAGATGATCTAAGCACCCTTTCCCCACCCAAACACATGCATGCAATTCACGGACGTAGTAAAAGTTTTAGGGGTTTGGGATTTTTTAAAATGATAATACGACCTTTTTATACGACCCTTGCAATGTTACAATAACATACATTGGGTTTGTACTTTTGTTACGTTGTTAATGGCGTGTTAGCATGGCAAGTTTTAATGCTATTTAGTTGCAATGAGGAATTAATTTTTCCAGGCATTTTCCATAAACGATACCATATTTACAAACCATATAAAACACGTTGTGTTATAACATTGCCAAAATGTGCGAGGAATTAGGATGACAACAATTGTATTATCTGAAAAACGCAGCAGTTCACTGGAAGAAGCAGAACACTGAGTGTTCGGGAGGTGGGGGCAAAGGGGGTGATGTCTGAAGCTGGTGAAGACACCTCTTCGCTCACACGATGAAACCAGTGTGTCCCGGTCGGGTGAAAGGGAGTGGCAATCAGCGGTGGGATATGGGACCAGGGGCAGCAGAGGCCATTAAGCAGCTTTTATTGGAGGTCAGCTACTCTGGCGGGCTCGCTCGTGTTCTGGCCACAAAACCGATGGGGAGTGCATGAGGGAAGAGGCCAAGAGCAGCAACAGACAGAACAGCAAGCCTAGGATATGGCTGAAGTGCACTTACGGTAAAGTAAGAAGCCGTCACATGCTGATGACCTAGAACTATTTAAAGCTAAATAAATAAAAACCAGTAGGTGGCAGAGGTCCTGTTGTAGAGAAAAAAGCGGTCACTCACTGACAAGTAGGCATATGAGAACTGTTTAAGAATGCAGAATGGGACCGAAGTGTACTCGCAAAGGCTGGCTAAAGAAACAAGCAAAGTGCATATCTCAGCCTGAACCGCCCATAGGCTCATTTCAGTTTCACTTTCTACGTGCTCAAGGGGCTATCTCAGCCCCCGAGCACGTAGAAAGTCAAAAGAGGTGTCATTGGAAAGGGGAGAATCTCCCCTTTCCAATGGTGTACCTCCCTAGTGGATCGCTGCATGGGAATCGCCCCAGGAGGGCGATCCCCAAGCAGGGATCCACCCACTAGGCACCATGGAGGGGGGAGCTGCCCCTTGGGCAAGGGCCTTTGCTTCCCCCAAAATGTTTTCGCAAAACAGTCTTTCTGCTCCCCTGGGGAGCAGAAAGCCCACTAGAAGCCCAGGATTTATTTTTTATTTGATGTAGGGGTGGGGGCTGCCCAAGATGGGCAATGCCCCCACCACCCCCAGCAAAATTCCAGTCTTTCTGCTCCCCCCCGGGGGGCAGAAAGACTCTCTGTTCTTTCCAACACATCTCACACGATGAATTTATGGACCTGGTCAAAGCAAGCAGGCCTGCCGGCAGCCCTTCTGACCCGTGTTCACCACAAACGTTCAAGACAATTCTTTTAACAACCTCTGCTGCCACTCCAGTAAGAAGAATCATCAACAATTCCTTAACTACCGGAATATTACCAGAAGAACTCAAAAAGTCATACATACGCCCTTTACTGAAGAAAACAAACTTGGACCAGCTGAACCCTGACAACTACAGACCCATTACAAATGGACCTTTCCTTGGCAAACTGATAGAAAGAGTAGCGTCCGCCCAGATGTCACAATTTATTGAAGAGAATGACATACTTTCAGACTTCCAAACGGGATTCCGTCCAGGAAGAGGCACAGAATCTGCCCTCCTTGCTGTCTGGGATGACCTGAAGACCGCAGTTGACCGCAACGGGGTTGCTGCGCTTCTTCTCTTGGACCTCTCGGCTGCCTTTGACATGGTTGACCATGACACTCTGAAACTAAGACTCTATGAAGCTGGCATATAGGGGACTGCTCTAGACTGGATCGCGTTCTACCTTCGAAACAGAACTAATGTCATCCATACCCCACCTTTCTCGTCCAAACCATACTCCACAAAAGCAGGGGTCCCTCAAGGTTCTATCATCTCGCCCATGCTTTCAACATCTACATGAAGTCATTACCGGTACTGATCAATCAATTTCACCTCACGTGCTATAACTATGCAGATGACACGCAAATACTCCTTCAACTGGAATGCCCCAAAGACATTGGAAACTCGCCAATTTTCAGTTGTCTCAGAGCCGTGGATCAGTGGATGACTTGGAGCCACCCCAAATTGAATGCTTCCAAAACGGAAATACTCACGTGTGGCGATTGGAAACATTATGACCCACTCGCCGCCTGGCCTGATGCTCTGGGAACACCACCTAAAGTATCGAAGGAAGTAAGAAACCTCGGAATGACCATGGACTCCAAGCTGTCGATGAATGCCCAAGTGGACAAACTAGCAAGATCAAGCTTTGTCACTATAAAAACGCTGCGACGAATTTTCCATCATTTGGGATTTCCACACAAGGTCTAAGCTACCATCTCCCTTGTTCTGTCCAAACTCGATTACGCCAATAGCTTCTAACACGGATCACCTTTAATGACCATGAAAAGACTACAATGGATTCAGAACTCGGCTGCCGGACTACTCTTGCATATCAAACCGCGAGACCACATCTCCCCTGCCTTGAAAGCCCTGCATTGGTTACCGGTTGCCAGAAGATCCACGTACAAGCTGCTTTGTATCACCCACAAAGCAATACATGGAATGGGACCGCTCTTCATCAGGAATAAAATCACCAAACACATTCAACAAAGGAACCTCCGCTCTAAAATGGCACCTCGCCTCAAAATCCCAAAATACAAGAAAAAAACCATGGGTGGCACATCCTTCTCTGTTCAAGCGGCCAAACTATGGAACTCTTTACCCCCCAACATAAGATCCACGGACAGCCACCTTATCTTCAGAAAACTGCTCAAGAATTGGCTCTTCCCCACATAAGCACCATACGCAAACAGAAGTTTACAGCATATCCCTCTGTATATAATCATTTATTTTTACTATAGCTATGTACCTATCTTTGTGTATTGCTTTGTATAAACATGTAGAATAATTATGTTAAAAATAAAATAAAAATTAAGGTACAATAACACTTGAAAACCGGAGTTTATCTGGTGCATCTTTGGTCTACATGTACTTGCTTCCATTGTGCATCTATGTTCCTTCCATGTACTTGGATCTGTGTATTTGTTACTTTCCTCCTGAAAAGCATATCCAATGCACTACCCTATTTCTCATCCTGTACCTCTATCAATATCTTTAATCTACATATACTTACCTCCTTTATGCATCTATATACTTTCAATGTACTTATGGATCTATATATTTATCACTTTCTTCTAATTCAGCATTTCCAATGCACTACCCTATTTCTCAGCCTATACTTCTCTCAATATATCTTCTAGCCCAACTTTCTGACTCATCACAAACTTCTTTCTACTACTCTTTCCAATTCACTACCCTATTTATCACCCTATACATCTATCAATATATCCTCTACACCCACTCTCTCATTTATCCCAAACCCCATACCACTACTATGATCCCCAAAATAACCCTTTCTAGACTCTCCCTTACTCTACCCCTCCTTGCATCATCTGACACCTTTTTTACCATACCGATCCCCAAAACAAACCTTTCTAAACTCTTCCCTCTGACTCTTTTCACCTCCACAACCCCTTTTTACTCATCCAAAAGCCTCCTCCTACTGCTATGACCTCCAAAAAAAAAAAAAATCAAAATCCTTCACTCTCCTATCCCTCCACTATCCTTTTCAATCAAAATAACAGACTAATATGTTCACTTCTCAAATTTCGGTGAACAGACCGAAAAACCCTCGATATTCTGAGTACCATAATATCGAGTTTTAAATATCGAGGTACAAGAATATCACCTGCAAGAATATCGTGGACCAGAATATCGACAGTAAGGTAAGAAATATCGTTTTTTTAATATCGAAGACAGTAATATCGTTTGTAAAAATATCGTTGTTAATAATATCGATGTTTATATTAGTGTTATGTATTTTAGTATGTATTTTAAATGTTTGTGTTCTATATTTTTGTTTAAGTATTGTATTTATTTTTTAATATATGTATTACATTTTTAGAAGTTATTAATTTTTTTTAAATTAAATTTTGCGTTTTTATTCCATAGCGGGTTGTGGGTTTATAGGGGAATAGGGTGGGAAGTAATTTAATTATAATTAATTAATATTGTGTATTAATTAATATTTATATATTTAATATTTTATATTGTTAATTGTGGTAATTAATTCATTATTAATTAGTTATTAATTGGTTAATTATTAATTATTTGCTAAATACAT
This sequence comes from Calotriton arnoldi, assembly GCA_963921515.1. Lineage (NCBI taxonomy): Eukaryota > Metazoa > Chordata > Amphibia > Caudata > Salamandridae > Calotriton > Calotriton arnoldi. Next base: position 1,934,874 of record CAWUFW010000975.1, read on the forward strand.
TAATTGTGTTATTTTTTTAGGAGCGGGTTGTGGGTTTATAGGGGAATAGGGAGGGAAGTAATTTAATTATAATTAATTAATTAATCATTTTTATTAATTAATAATTAAGTATTTATGATTTTATATTAATTGTTGTAAATAATTTATTAATTAGTTATTGTTTGTTAATTATTAATAATTAATTGGTAAATATGTAAATTGTGTTTTATTTAGGAGCGGGTTGTGGGTTTATAGGGGAGTAGAGTGGGAAGTAATTTAATAATAATTATTTTATTAATATTTTTAATTATTTAATATTTATGTATTTAAAATTTTAAATTGTAAATTGTGGTAAATATATTAATTATTTATTAATTGGTTATTATTAATTATTTATGTTTTGTGTCATTTTTTAAGAGCGGGTTGTGTGTTGATAGGAGAATAGGCTGGGAAGTAATTTAATTTCAATATATTTTTTAATTTTTTTCTTATAAAATTTATTTTAAGTTGTTTTATACTGTTAATTGTGTGAATTAAATTATTATTTATTGTTTTTAAATTGCTTGTTAATTTTAATTAATTAATAATTAATTATGTTAATAGTGTTATGTTTTAGAACATTGGTGGTGTGATTTATAGGGAATATGGTGGGAGGCAAATTTTTGTTTGTTAATTAAATTTTAATTATTTTGCTTGAGTTGGAATAGTAAATTATTCCCCTATGCAATCCAACACTTTCCCTACTGTTGAACTCGCTGAAGTGGGAATAGTAATTGTTACTTCTCCGCTATCCAACGTTTTACCTACTGTTGCACTTGCTGGAGTGGGAATAGTAATTTTTACCCCTACGCTATCCAACACTTTCCCTACTGTTGAACTCGCTGGAGTGGGAATAGTAATTGTTAACCCTCCGCTATCCAACACTTTCCCTACTTTTGCACTCGTTGGAGTGGGAATAGTAATTGTTAACCCTCCGCTATCCAACACTTTCCCTACTTTTGCACTCGTTGGAGTGGGAATAGTAATTGTTAACCCTCCGCTATCCAACACTTTCCCTACTTTTGCACTCGCTGGAGTGGGAATAGTAATTGTTAACCCTCCGCTATCCAACACTTTCCCTACTTTTGCACTCGTTGGAGTGGGAATAGTAATTGTTACCCCTCCGCTATCCAACACTTTCCCTACTGTTGCACTCGCTGGAGTGGGAATAGTAATTGTTACCCCTCCGCTATCCAAAACTTTGCCTACTGTTGCTCTCTCTGGAGTGGGAATAGTAATTTTATCCCCTCCGCTAGCCAATATTTTCCCTACTATTGCTGTTAATGTAGTGTAAAATGTGATTGTAAAAGAATAAAAATATTTTTATATTTTAATTTATTATATATATATTTTGTTTTTATTTTACTGGTATATGTGTATATATATATATATATATATATATATATATATATATATATATATATATATATATTTATTTATAATTTTAATATGTTTCGAACATTTTATAATTTATTATACTAATTATTTATTAATAAGTAAATATATATATATTATATTTTATATATATGTATGTTAATTGTTTTACATTATATTTATTATTTCTAATTTTAAACATTTTATAATGATTATAACTATCTTTTTTTAATTATATGTATTATTTACTTTATTTTATATTATTTTTTAAACTATTAAAAAAACTATATTTTTAACAACGATATTTTTTACAACGATATTTTTTTCTCGATATTTTTCTACTTACCATGATGTAGATAGGATGTCGATATTCTTAACATCGATATTTGGGTCCCGATATTTTGGGACCTCCATATTGTGGTCGTCGATATTCTGTCAGTGATTCTCAAATTTCATATTCCACTACACTAATTCACCACTAATCCTTTATGGGTCCCAGATTAGCGTGCTACTCGCCAAAAAAGAGCTTCAACACCTCATCAGAGGTAAGCAAGCATTATATAAATGCAAACCTTTTTCCCTCTTCTATCCCTCTTCTATCCCTCCGCTACCTTTCTCTATCCAACTGAATAACACATCCACCACTCAAACTACTTTCATATTTCACTATACTAATTTTCAACACTAATCCTTTATGGGTTCCGGAGTAGCGTGCTACTCACCAATAAAGCGCTTCAACACCCCATCAGGGTTACAAGCGCTATATAAATGCAAACCTTTTCCACCCCTCCCCAACCCTTCTCAATCCAAATAACTAACATATCCACCACTCAAATTACGTTCATATTTCACAATACTAATTCAACACTAATCCTTATGGGTTCCGGAGTAGCGTGCTACTCACCAAAAAAAGCGCTTCAAACCCCATCAGGGGTAGCAAGCGCTATATAAATACAAATCTCTTTCCCTCTTCTATCCTGCCGCTACCCTTCTCTATCCAAATAAATGAATAACATATCCACTACTCAAATTACTTCATATTTCACTATACTAATTTTCAACACTAATCCTTTTATGGGTTCTGGAGTAGCGTGCTACTCGCCAGAAAAGCACTTCAACACCCCTGCAGGGCTAACAAGCGCTATATGAATGCAAACCTTTCTACCCTTTCTATCCCTCCGCTATCCTTCTCACTCCAAATAACTGACTAATATCCACCACTCAAATTACTTTCATTTTTCACCATACTAATTCACCACTAATCCTTTATGGGTTTCTGGAGTAGCGTGCTACTGCCCAAAAAAAAAAAAGAAGGCGCTTCAACACCCCATCAGGGATAACAAGCGCTATATAAATACAAACCTTTTTTCTTCTTCTATCCTTCCGCTATCCTTCCAAATCCAAATAACTGACTAACCTATCCACCACTTTAATTACTTTCATATTTCACTATACTAATTCAACACGAATCCTTTATGGGTCCCGGAGTAGAGTGCTACTCGCCGAAAAAGCGCTTCGACGCCTCGTCAGGGGTAGTAAGCGCTATATAAATGCAATTGCAATACAATTACAATATATATATATATATATATATATATATTTTTTTTTTCAACAAATTATTTATGTATTTAATATGTAACTGATTTATCTTTAAACAGTAATTTAAACAATTCTCACCCTCACTAAATCTTGCATTTAATATGTAATTCATTTAGTTAAACATTATGTGCATACTTAATTTCAATTATTTTTTTTATTTTTAATAAACGTTTTATTTTTAATTTTTTTATTTTTTTTATTTTGTGCATATCATTATAAACAAAAAAAAGCAAAATAACCGTGGTTAGCAAATTCCAAACTTAACACATAGCTTCAAAAACATATAAGATATACCCAACAGAAACAACAAAAAAAAAGAGTACCACAGTAGAAAAGATGCACATTTTTAGTTTTTTAACCAACATCCCCCCACCCCTGCCACCCCTTCCACCCTGAACACCCACCCCCCCCGGGGTTGGACAAAATCTAAATTGAATCAAACATAAGAATCACAATCAGTTGGCCTAATACCTCTCGAGCCATGACCTCAACGGAGCCCAAATTTTTAATCCTTTGGAACGAGCCCTCAGCCCCCTTTTTAAATAAATTGCTTTCTCAAAATGATAATTTGCCAATAATCGGGACAGCCATTGATGAAAACCAGGGGGTATTGCATCTAGCCAGGCGGAAGCTAGGCAAAGCCGTAATATAGCCATACCAATAAACACGAGGTATTCGCCAGGCCTCCCTTGCAATTGTGGATCAACCCCCAAACCGATCAGGGAAGATGATAAAACGACCTCAACCCCCAGTACTTCCTTAAAAAATTGGGAAATTTCCTGTTTTAATTTCCACAAAGCCCTACATGCATTAAACATATGATTTAAATCAGCCTGATATAAAGAGCACCGAGGACAATGTGTGCCTTTCCCTGTCGCCCATTTGGAAATCTTTAGAGGAGTGTAGTAGAGGGAGAAGCATGATTTATAATATTGAGCTTGGAGTCTAGCCGGGATTAAAATTTTCCGGGCTAATTCTATCGAATGAAAGAAAAGATCCTAATACAATTACAATATTAATGTGTTTTCGTAGAAGATGCTTTAATTTGGCCTAACTGGTTTTTTCTATACAATGGCCAATGTCACCAGCCGACCCAGGGCACTGCAATGGGTTTCATATTAGCTTCCTCTTATTCCACCCCATTTGTTTGATTGATTAGGAGGACCAGCCCCGTCTAGGTCGGTACAAACACTTTTCCAGGCCTGGAGTTTGTGTGATAGCCTTGCGGTGGTGTTGTCTTGTTTTGTGTCTACTGAACTAATTAGACCAACATACCTGAAATTAAAGAGTTGAAGATGAAAAGTTCAGCACTGGAGGCAGTGTATCTAATGACCGCGAGTGAGTTTGGTCGCCCTAATCTTGATGAGGTGGAGATTCAGGGTCACTTATGTAGAAAATAAGCTGTGACTTGTGCAGTACCGAAGTCCAAAAACATCCCCTAGAAGGAACTTGCGTTGGTATAAATTTTAACCAGGAATCTGAAGGGAGCTCACAACTTCAGCTTTCAAAAACACCAATTTAAGCCTAAAAAACATTCAAGAGGAAAGATTTGCCCAAAGAAAAGATTTGTTAGTGCCCAAAAAGAAGACAATAAAAATGATTAGTGAAATTTGATTACACCTTAAAACTCACAAAGTAATGATGGTCAAAAGTTTGAGAGGAGACCAGCCTCATAGCCAATGTACTCCTAACCAACATACATCTGGAAAATAAGGTGCTTATGTGGCCTTCAGTCTTTACAATTCCAATCCATCTATAGGACAGAATGTTTCTCCATCACTCTTGACGAGGGCATGATGGTCCGTCTCACATGGATATTTATTGAATATGTTACGGAAATTAGGGCATGTGATGAACAAACACCATTTTGTTCTGGAAACGGTGAAGTGCATAAAGCTTTTAGGGTTGCTTCTTCTGAGGAGGTTGTGCTTCACATAAGGTAAGAAAAGGGGTAAAGGAGTTAAGGTTGATTATGAAAAAGCCCCCCTCACTCTCCCCATTCTGAGTATAGCGTGGATGGGACGTCATTTGTCTGCATCCATCGAAGCACTTGGCGAACTCTTCCACAGGTGGATATGTGTATTACCTGCTACCTCTTGAGCACTGAAAAGTGAGAGGAAGTCGAGCACTATGCTGCCTGCTTCAACATGGGGGCGCATAGAGTAGCAGAACCTCTTTTGGAATTTGTCATTGACTGACACTATCCAGACTGGTTGGGGAGCAAGGAGGGACTTTTGGGGTTGGAAACGGGGCAAATGCTCAGGAGAATATTATTTTCAATTACCTGGAACCTCCAGCAGATCCTTTAGCTATAGTTAGTCAAGTGAAGGAATGAACAGGTGGTATGTGTATTAAAGAATATATGATGTTTGTGTGGTTCAAGTCATCTCGGGGAACCATGCCAAGGAGGTTAGAAGAATGGACCATGGATTTCCAGAACTTTGTAACACAAGGTCTAGAGTGGAGCGTCAACCAGGAGTTTCAAATGTGGCAGTGGTTTCAGTCTGGGGTATATTTGGGAATGAAAGCTTAATCTACTATCATTTCAGTAAAGAACTGTGTATCCACAAAGTCCTTTCAAGACATCTCTTTGCATCTCAACTCTGGCCATGTTTCTCCAGGCAAACTAAAGATAAACCCAATGGCAGCTCGAGGTTAGATCACCTTTGCTAAAGAGACTACTAGGAGCGCCAAGCTCACCTTTGGTAAAAACATCACTAGAAGAGGCACTGCTCTCCGTTGACAAAGATAGCATAGAGTGGACCTAACTCTTAAACAATGAAGGTGGTACTCGCAAGGGCCTAGCTTGTGTCACAGTAAAAGTACAGGTAACAGGGACATAGCTTACCTTCAGTAAGGATACCTGTAGCGGGGACCTAGCTGAACCTCAATAAGGATACAGCTGGCAGGAGTGTAGCTCTCCGTGGCTGAATTTACCACTAGCCAGAGCCTAGCTCACCTTTGTATCAATCGTACGGGACTAGCACACTATTGACACTACACTATTGCTAGCACAAGCCCAGATCACCTTCAGTACAGACGCACCTACCCGGAGTTAGCTCACCTGTGTCACCGTCTCAAACATCGGGATGAGGAAGAACCGGATGAATCCAATCTGGGCTGTGGGCTTGGTGACCTTGTCTCTGTCCATGAAGGGAGAGACCGGAAGCCCCTCGGACTTCTCTCGGTCACTCTGTGAAGAACAAACACTCAAACATTAATGAAAGTATTCGATACCATGGACGATTTCTCTTAGTCTGAATCCCCCCTCAGATACCTGTCCAGGGCCCCCATTCAGCCATCTCAGGTCTTCTCCTAAGGGTCTTTTGCACTGTGTTCTAGTCCCCTTCCCACGTATGCCCTGTCTAGACACCCACTCTCCCCCATGTGACCGGGCCTCACTCCTTCCACTCCTCCTCTCTCGTGGCCCGGCTGGTGCCTCACTCTTCCCTCTCATTCTGAGTCCTGGTCACTTCTGTCCACTCGTGTCCTGTCCTAAGGCCTCACTCTTCCTTCCAATGCTCTGTCCACTCTCTCACGCTGTCCCACAGGGACTCTCTGTCCCTGTGTTTCACTCTCCTCTCTTCCTCTGTCCTGGTGCCTTCTATCCACTCTTGTTACACCCTGGATCTATACTCTTCCTCTTACCAGCTGCCATGAGGCCTCACTCTTCCCTCTGTCCTTGGGCCTCATTATGGCCTCCACCTTCTGTCACGAGTCCCACCCTTCACTTTTGTCCTCTGTCCTGCGGTCTCACTTTGCCCTCTGACCTGCGGTCTCACTCTGCCCTCTGACCTGCGGTCTCACTCTGCCCTCTGTCCTGCGGTCACACTCTGCCCTCTGTCCAGGTGTCTCACTCTGCCCTCTGTGCTGGGGTCTCACTCTGCCCTCTGTCTTGGGGTCTCATTCTGCCCTCTCTCCTGGGGTCTCACTCTGTCCTGTGGTCTCACTCTGCCCTCTCTCCTGCGGTCTTACTCTGTTCTCTGTCCTGGGGTCTCACTCATCCATGCGGTCTCACTCTGCCGTCTATCCTGGGGTCTCACTCTGCCCTCTGTCCAGCGGTCTCACTCTGCCCTCTCTCCTGGGGTCTCACTCTGCCTTCTCTCCTGGGGTATCACTCTGCCTTCTGTCCCGGGGTCTCACTCTGCCCTCTGTCCTGCGGTCTCACTCTGTCCCGGGTTCTCACTCTGCCCTCTGTCCCGGGGTCTCACTCTGCCCTCTGTCCCGGGGTCTCACTCTGCCCTCTGTCCCGGGGTCTCACTCTGCCCTCTGTCCTGGGGTCTCACTCTGCCCTCTGTCTTGGGGCTGGATACCCTCTGTAATTTTCTGTCCTGAGCCCCCTTTCCTCTCACCCTCTTTCCTGGGGTCTCACTCTGCGCTCTATCTTAGGGCTGGTTATCCTCTGTGATTCTGTGTCCTGAGCCCCCTCTCCCTCTGTCTGGGGTCTCACCCTCTCCTCATCCATCTCTCTATCTGAATCCTCTTTCTTCTCTTGCCCCCAGTCCTGGTGAAGTCTTTTCCATGTCATTTTCTGATATGGGTCCACTCTCTTTCCCTTTTTTCTCCTGGTGCCGCACTCTTTCCCCCTTTACTCACTCTCCTGGAGCCCACTTTCCCCTCTCACAATCTATCCTGGGGCCCCAGCTCTCATTTCAATTTCTGGCCTGAAGGATCAGGCTTTGCCATCCCTTCTATGTCCTGGGATCCCATTCTTCCCTCACACCTCTGTCCAGAGGTTCCACTCTCTCTCCTTCACCCTCTCTGCTAGTGTCCCACTCTCTCCTTGCACCCTTGTACCTGGTGAAGTCTTTCCCCTCCCATGTTCTGCACTTGAGGCCCGTTTCCCCCTTCCACCTCTCTCCAGGGGTCCCACTGTCCCCTCTCGTCCGCTGTCCAGTGGTCCGATTCTCCCAGGGGGTCCTAAGGACTTCTATCATGAGGTCCATGCCTTCCCTTCATCTCTGTCAGGAGATTCATTCTCTGCTCGTTTGAAAGAACTGGCCAGCACGTGCACTCTGACAAAACTGAAGGAATCAGGGCCCAATCCATGCAGGGCTGTGCGTCGGCGAGCCTGAGGGTGCAAGCTCTAAGGAAACCTGGAAAATCACTAAGGAACATTTTGACACTAGAGCACTCCCTCCAGTGCCAGGGAATGAGCACGCACCAAGCCCATCAAGGCGGAGCCTGTGAACATGGTTTTAAAGACACTCCCTTGGCCGAAAGTAGCACCCTAGCCATCCCAGAACAGACCCTGCGGACATTGTGGCAAGAACTTACCCTACCTAGGGGCCAGCCCAGCTCAGACAAAGTGCGCTGTCTGCGGCAAGAACTTACCCTACCTAGGGGCCAGCCCAGCTCAGACAGAGTGCGCTGTCTGCGGCAAGAACTTACCCTACCTAGGGGCAAGCCCAGCTCAGACAAAGTGCGCTGTCTGCGGCAGGAACTTACCCTACCTAGGGGCCTGCCCAGCTCAGACAAAGTGCGCTGTCTGTGGCAGGAACTTACCCTACCTAAGGGCCTGCCCAGCTCAGAGAAAAGCGCTGTCGGAGGCAGGAACTTACCCTACCTAGGGGCTTGCCTGGCTCTCAGAAAGTGTACTGTCTGTGGCAGGAACTTACCCTACCTAGGGGCCTGCCCAGCTCAAAGTGCTCTGTCTGCGGCAGGAACTTACCCTACCTAGGGGCCTGCCCAGCTCAGACAAAGTGCGCTGTCTGTGGCAGGAATTTACCCTACCTAGGGGCCTGCCCAGCTCAGACATAATGCGCTGTCTGCGGCAGGAACTTACCCTACATAGGGGCCTGCCCAGCTCAGACAGAGTGTGCTGTCTGCAGCAGGAACTTACCCTTCCTAGGGGCCTGCCCAGCTGAGAGAAAATGCGCTGTCTGCGACAGGAACTTACCCTACCTAGGGGCCTGCCCAGCGTGTGCTGTCTGCAGCAGGAACTTACCCTTCCTAGGGGCCTGCCCAGCTGAGAGAAAATGCGCTGTCTGTGACAGGAACTTACCCTACCTAGGGGCCTGCCCAGCTCAGACAAAGTGCGCTGTCTGCGGTAGGAACTCACCCTACCTAGGGGGCTGCCCAGCTCAGACAAAGTGCTCTGTCTGCGACAGGAACTTACCCTACCTAGGGGCCTGCCCAGCTCAGACAAAGTGCGCTGTCTGCAGCAGGAACTTACTCACCCTACATAGGGGCCTGCCCAGCTCAGAGAAAATGCGCTGTCTGCGGCAGGAACTTACCCTACCTAGGGGCCTGCCCAGCTCTCAGAAAGTGTACTGTCTGTAGCAGGAACTTACCCTACCTAGGGGCCTGCCCAGCTCTCAGAAAGTGTACCGTCTGTGGCAGGAACTTACCCTACCTAGGGGCCTGCCCAGCTCAGACAAACTGTAATCTGTGGCAGGGACTTACCCTCCATAGGGGCCTGCCCAGCTCAGACAAAGTGCGCTGTCTGCGGCTGGAAGTTACTCTACCTAGGGGCCTTCCCAGCTCAGAGAAAACGCGTGGTCTGAGGCAGGAACTTACCCTACCTAGGGGCCTGCCCGGCTCTCAGAAAGTGTACTGTCTGTGGCAGGAACCTACCCTCCGTAGGGGCCTGCCCAGCTCAGACAATGTGCTCTGTCTGCGGCAGGAACTTATCCTACCTAGGGGCCTGGCCAGCTCAGACAGAGTGTGCTGTCTGCTGCCGGAACTTACTCACCCTCCCTAGGGGCCTGCCCAGCTCAGACAAAGTCTGCTGTCTGCGGGAGGAACTCACCCTACCTAGGGGCCTGCCAAGCTCAGACAAAGTGCGGTGTCTGCAGCAGGAACGTACTCATCCTACTTAGGGGCCTGCCCAGCTCAGACAAAGTGCGCTGTCTGCAGCAGGAACTTACTGACCCTAGCTAGGGGCCTGCCCAGCTCAGACAAATTCTGTTGTCTGCGGCAGGAACTTACCCTACCTAGGGGCCAGCCCAGCTCAGACAAAGTGCGCTGTCTGCGGCAGGAACCTACCCTACCTAGGGGCCTGCCCAGCTCAGACGAAGTGCGTTGTCTGCGACAGGAACCTAACCTACCTAGGGGCCAGCCCAGCTCAGACAAAGTGCGCTGTCTGCGGCAGGAACCTACCCTACCTAGGGGCTTGCCCAGCTCAGACAAAGTCTGCTGTCTGCGGGAGGAACTCACCCTACCTAGGGGCCTGCCCAGCTCAAAGTGCGCTGTCTGCGGCAAGAACTTACCCTACCTAGGGTCCTGCCCAGCTCAGACAAAGTGCGCTGTCTGTGGCAGGAACTTACCCTACCTAGGGGCTTGCCCAGCTCAGACGAAGTGTGCTGTCTGCCGCAAACCAGATCATTTTTGCAAAGGTGTGCCGGTCGTCTAAACCACTTTGGGCATCAAAAAGACTTGAGTCAATGACATGACTGCATCATACAAACATCTCGGTTAACGACATGGATGTCGATGATGAGACAGAAAGGTCGGTACATGCTGTATATGCCGTCAACCAGGGGCACCATTCAAGGGCACAACCCCGGTGCAAGGTCCTGGTAGGGCGTCAGCCAATTCAAGTCTTAATTGGCACTGGGGCGTTGATTAACGTGATATCCAAAGCTGCATTGCGTCACTGATGACCTGACCACGATTACAACCGTCAAGAGTAATCATCTACGCCTATGGACATCAAACTACTGCCGATGGCAGGCCTGTTCGACACCAAACTCACCTGTGAGAGGCAGGCAGACCAGTGAAAGTGTGTGGCACAGAAGAAGGCGCGGACTAAACATTAACATGGTATATGATGGGGATCGATCGACAGGAGAAGGAGCGAGCATTCTCCTAAGCTGTCAAACTGTGGAAAGTCGATACCAAAGATCTGGGAAATCTCCTCCATGAATACAACAGTCTGTTCCTTGGCACAGGCTTCCTAACGGTACAACTACACATAGATCAACCCATCCAACCGGTGGCAAACCGCCATCAAAGAGTGGCATTTCATCCCCACCCAAAGGTGGAAGAAGAGCTGAGGGATTCGAGGAAGCAGATATCCTAGAGTAAGTCAAGTGACCTACTCCATGGGTGTCCCCCATAGGCTTCACCAGATACCGCCAGGAGAAGTGTGGCTATGTGTGGACATGTGCATTCCAAATCTGCCATTAGAAGGGAATGGCACATTACCCCCACTGAGGATGAGCTCCTGAGTGAAATCAATGGAGCGTGCTGGTTCTCTACAACGGACCTTAAGTCAGGATACCACCAGTTGCTGCTTGACCCCGTGTCACGATACATTGCTACCTGGGTCTGAAGAGGTACAAAAGACTAAACTTTGGGACTTCCAGCGGAGGTGGTTTCAGAACACCACCCGGGAGATTCCATCCGGACTGACCAGGGTCAACAATGTCAGTGATGCCATATTGGTATTGCCCACACACTGAAAGATCACCAACTCTACCTCCAGAAACCTCTAACGCACCTCCAAGACACTTGCCTTAGATGGAATCCCACCGATTATGAATTTTAAAACAAGACAGCACCTTCTTTGGGCACTGTTTCTCCGCCGCAGGGGTAACGCCATAGCCAGTGAAGTTTGACAGCATCGCGTCGGCCCGATGGCTAGTGTCCAGGACAAAGGAACATTTCCTGGGCACGGTTATGAATTTTGGGCGCTTCATAAAAACTTGACACGTCTCATGGGGCCTTTGAGGGGGCTTACAAAGACCTTGGTGCCCTGGACATGGGGTGAAGAACAACAGACTGCCTGCCAGCAGGCTGAGATCACTGTGTCAGCTGGGACAACGCTTCCATACTTTGACCCCTTGAAGGACTCTGGCCTACGGGCAGTGTTAACACGAAAGCAATAGTTTTGGGGGTGGGCTTTGGTCACTTATGCCAGTAGGGTGTTGGTGGCAATGCTATTCCCAAATTGAACCTTACGCTATTGCCTTTCTTTGCAGACACTTACATTTGTACCTATATGGTCACACGTGTTTTGACTATAAACCTATAGCACCGTAATTTAAGACATCCCCCTCATACCCTTCTCCTAAGATTAAGAAGTGTATCTTTCAGCTACAAGCGAATGTAGTTTTGGTAGTCGACAGGCTAGCCTCTTAGAACCCTGCTAACTATCTGTCGAGGCGCCCCAGGCCAGCAACCAGTAAGATAAGGAAGGGGTGCGGTACAATGTTGCATTGGCAACAGAGAGGTCTCTCCTACTGATGATGTCTTTCGAAGACATTACGACAGCCACCAATGCAGATGATGGTCTCCAATTGGCTGTTCAAGCAATTTGAGCATGTGAATGAAAGAGGATGTGGAAACCCCACAGCCCGCACTCCCGAAGCACGACAAGTTTTGACCACCCTGTACAACATCATGAATGGAGTGGTCTCATCCTCAGAAGGCTGCCTGTGCAGGGGAAATCACATAGTAATTCCCCAGGCCTTGGCCCTGCAGCAGTTCAGCTACCTCACGCCGGCCAGTAAGGGATGGTAAAAACAAAGCACAGACTCAGAAAAAATGTTTGGTTCCCACTGTTGGATGACTTATTGGAGAAGACTGTGAGGGAGTGTGTACTGTGCCAAACAGCAAGCGGGCCTGAACACCGGTACCGGTCATTGTTAAAGATATCACAACATCCCCCTGGGTCAGAGCAAGTGCAGAATTTGGGAGTTTGTCGGATGAGTGGTATGCCCTAGTAATTATAGATGACTATTGCAAGTACCTGATGTTAAGTTAGTAAACACCAACTCGGCGGAGGAAGTGATTCCCAAGTTTGAGAATTTTATGGCAACTTATGGTGTCCTCCATGAACTCACGACTGACAATGGTCCCAATTTCATGGCAAGAAATGGCAAACTACCTCGTACAACTTCGCATCAAGCATCTGAAAGTGACCCCAAGATGGCCTTAAGCGAATGGGGAGGCTGAAAGATTCATGAGAACTCTCCGGTAGTGATACAAATAGCCCTAGCAGATCACCAGGATGTTAATAAAGCAGCTCTTCCATTTTTAGGGTATACTAACTGACACTTCACACCACGACAAGGCGAGCTCCAATCGAGCTGTGCCTGGGAAGGGTGGTAGTGGATGAAATCACCACCATCCAGTGTGAACCCCAAGGCCTGTTGAAGAGGTGTCCATGGCCATAAGAAGGAGAACACATGATGAAAAGACCAGTCGGAAGCACAGAGCCAAAGAATCAAAGCTGGCTGTGGGTGTCCTGGCACGTGTCAAGGATAGGCACCAGGGAACCAAATTCTGCCTCTCTTATCAACTAACCCCATGGAAGATTGTGCAGGTCGCAAAAAGGAGATTGGAAGAACTGACAAGGAACGTATCCTTATTCTGTTGGTTTCTAGGTATGAACACCAAAGGGGGGATCCCATTCAAGAAGATGGAGACTTAGGGGACAACAACATGGTCTCCGGTCCAGGCCCAAGCAACCACCGTGAGGTGGCATCATCCACAAGTGATCTGCTGGGCGAAGTTACAACAGGGGTCGCGGAAGCTGGGACCGAGCGAGGGGTGGAAGAACCTTACTTTCATCTCGTTGCTGCCAGTCACTACTTAAATAATAAGCCAATTCTTAATCATTCTCTGTCCTTCTACATCTATCCTGAAAACTCCAAACTGTTGTTTACAAAAAGCAACAGCCGATCCCTTCCCTCCATCGAGAGATCATCCTGTCCCTGACGCCCATCCCTACTCTCCTCTCGAAGCTCCACCTTGTTCAGTAACATCATGTCTTCTTTCGATTTATTCCATTACCTTAATATTGGGAGGAGGTGGGCGATCTGTACAATAGCTATACTATAATGGTGAGCTGTACAATAGCTATACTATAATGGTGAGCTGTACAATAGCTATACTATAATGGCGATCTGTACAATAACTATACTATAATGGCAATGTATACAATAGCTATACAATAATGGCGATCTGTACAGTAGCTATACTATAATGGCGATCTGTACAATAGCTATACAATAATGGCGATCTGTACAATAACTATATTATAATGCCGATCTGTATAAAAATATAGGCATTACCTGCATGAAATACTCTTCCAGTAAGCAGTCTGCCCAGAGATCGGCCACCTCCAGGGGTCGGACCTCGTTCGAGATATCGCAGCATTTAATCAGCACCATCTTCAGCTGAGAAAGAGAGAGAGAGAGAGAGAGAGAGAGAGAGAGAGACCAGAAATATTAGTGATGCTACGCAAGGGCCTGTGAATAAAGGATTGTTGGTGTACACAGAAGATGGTGCATTCATAAACACACAGAAAGAAGCCCTTACAAATGTGTTTCCCAAACTGTGGGTCGGGACACACTGGTGGGTCTCACGAGATGATTTTTGGTAAGTCGTCAAAGCCCTGGTCTATATGTAACCAAGAGTTAAAATGATGAGCCTGGTTTGTGCAACCAAGAGTTAAAATGATGAGCCTGGTTTGTGCAACCAAGAGTTAAAATGATGAGCCTGGTTTGTGCAACCAAGAGTTAAAATGATGAGCCTGGTTTGTGCAACCAAGAGTTAAAATGATGAGCCTGGTTTGTGCAACCAAGAGTTAAAATGATGAGCCTGGTTTGTGTAAGTAAGAGTTGAAATGATGAGCCTGGTTTGTGTAAGCAAGAGTTAAAATGATGAGCCTGGTTTGTGTAAGCAAGAGTTAAAATGATGAGCCTGGTTTGTGTAAGCAAGAGTTGAAATGATGAGCCTGGTTTGTGCATGGCTGCTAAGGTGCTGAACAATGTCCCAAGTCCAGTTTTAAAACAAACCCTTGAAGTATTCCCCAGCTAGACTCCGGTCAAACCTGAAGTATTTGTTGCTGCTGTTTTTTACTTCACAATGCCATTTCAACAGAGAATGTGATTGTGCACAACTATACCACTATAACGTTCACACACAAATAAAGAAATACGGATGTGCCGAATGGCTAGAGCTGCCGACTATGTATATGGGGAAACCGGTTTGAGTCTCAGGGCTGGCTCAACACCTTTGGTTCTTGGCTATTCACTCAATCTCCTGTGCTTATAATTAAATGAATCTGGCCTTTTGTAATGTAATCTGGTGCTCATGTGAAGTGCTCCACTGCCCAGGAGCTGTGCTTCATACTCTGCTGTAGAAGGGCTTTCTCAAATTTGCTAAAATCACTGGAATCAACACCCAGATTTTTCAGAGGCCTTGTGATTTTAGTGGACGGTTGCCACAAGCCAGCACCCACTCAAACGTATTCCAGCTCCAGACTCCAGTGCAGTTCACCATCTGCTACTTTTATGAGCAGATCAATGTTTTGGCCACAGGCCGCTATTGGAGGGTGTGGCTATGGGCTTGAGTTTTTTTTTTTAAATTGCTGTTATTACATTCAAAAATTGCTCTGTCTCATGTCCGTTAAAGCTCAGTGGGTCATGAAAGTGTGTTGTTCTAAAAACTGGGTCGAGGTTCTAAAAAGTTTGGGAAGCACTGCGTTAGAAACTGGAATCCAGCTAGAACACCCACCTGTGCATTATACAAATATGAAGTGCATGAATATTCTTTCCTGTGTGAGCCTTGAGAAAGCTTCACAGTGGTCGAAACGTGTTGGCTGTGAGAAATGAGAAAGCGTGACAATAAAGGTAACTTTTCTGCAAAGTGTTATGTTAATGTGATTTCATTCTCCAAGGAGCATGGCACATGGTTATGCCTTTGAACTGAACTCGTGGTAGTAACGCTATGAAAAGTCAATCGGACTCACCGAGAGGCCAGCTGAATACTTATTTGAATCTTCGACAACAAGGTCACAAAGTGGAGCATAATTTGGAAGCATTTCATAGATATACTAGACTGATTGCCATGCGCTTACAAACTGGACATGGTGTCCCGTGAGTAACGGTCTTTCTGTTACAATACTAGCCTCGAGTATTAGTGGGACTAAGAGTGTAATTATTGTATCTTAGAAAGAGAATTCTGATATCACTTCTATGAAAGTTTTTTTTTTTTACTAAAATGTGTTTTTATTACAAATGGTATTAGCAAGTTGTTCTTAATGATGTTGTGGGATAGCACAATAGCCTCCTTCCTGCATGTGTAATCCAATGGCTGTTGTGTTTTTTCTGTACACAGCAGTTCCTTGCCCACCTGACTATGGCATGTAAAGTGACACCGGACCGGTGGCTGATAGGGGCTTGTCCTATCCGTATGTCTAGGCAGTGCCCCCCTTCAGCCATTCTGAATGGCACGAGAGCGCTTACTAGCAGTAACTAATGCCACCCCTCAGTATTTACAGAAATTACTGAGCTGAATGAATTAGCTGTTCCAATATGTTTATTCAAAAATCCAGTGTCTCTGTCCAAGTACATCACTGACCCCTCCAGTGTTGACTGAACCAGTTAATTTACTTTGTATAAGTTGTTGTCCTTATCAATGAACTTTATGTTGAACTAACAACAGGAGACGTTTATGGGGTATCTCAGTGCTCTAAATAAAATAGAACATGGCCAGCTGGAGCGCCCCCTAGCCCCGAACCCAGGTATTCTTCATGGCCGTTATCAGTACTCTTCCTCTCCCGCTAGGTGGCGCCCATCGAGTTCTCACCGAGGTCACGTGCGCCTGATCGGTGAAGTCGAACTGCTCCAAGTTCTCCTTGAACCCATCGAGGATCTCCTTGTGTCTGGCCATGTCTGTGGCTAGAATCAGAGCAATTGTACCCTGGAGAAAGAAAGATGAGAAAGGAATAAAACTTATGAAAACTTTCTGCAGTTTGATGCTCTCTGTAAGTGTCTGACATCTCTTCTCTCTCAAAGGGGCCATTCGGTTCTCTTCGCCTGGTCCTGCATCTCTAACAATCAGCAACACCAGGCGCTCTAGAATGTTCCTTCGTTTGATGATGTTATCGGGGGTTCTCAGACATACGGTGACATCATTCACTGGGCGCCCCCTTCGACACACCCGCTCTCTACATTGGTGTCCCTGTACAGGAGTTTATTAACCTGATCTTTTGTGCTGCATCTCGGGGGGGGGGGGAATGACTAGAATTCCTTGACCTGTGGCCCTAAACTGTAATCTCTTGCAGGGTCCAACTATCAGCTTTGGTCAGTATTGCGCTAAAAAGCCATTGTGGTCCAAACTGTTCAAGGGTGTATGCCTGGGGGTCGGGTAACCCATCATCTGTTCAAAGCTGGAACCAAGGAAAGACTAAAGGGGTCATTTAGACCTCGGTGGATGATCCACTGGACCCCTAGGTGCACGTAGGTCATCGGTGGATACTCCACTGGACCTCTAGGTGTGCGTGGGTCATCGGTGGATGGTCCACTGGACCTCTAGGTGTGTGTAGGTCATCGGTGGATGGTCAGCTGGACCTCTAGGTGCCCGTAGGTCATCGGTGGATGGTCCACTGGACTCCTAGGTGCGCGTAGGTCATTGGTGGATGGTCCACTGGACCCCTAGGTGCGTGTAGGTCATCGATGGATGGTCCACTGGACCTCTAGGTGCGCGTAGGTCATCAGTGGATGGTCCACTGGACCTCTAGGTGCGCGTAGGTCATCGGTGGATGGTCCACTGGACCTCTAGGTGCGCGTAGGTCATCTGTGGATGGTCCACTGGACCTCTAGGTGTACGCAGGTCATCTGTGGATTGTCCACTGGACCTCTAGGTGCGCGTAGGTCATCGGTGGATGGTCCACTGGACCTCTAGGTGCGCGTAGGTCATCGGTGGATGGTCCACTGGACCCCTAGGTGTGCGTAGGTCATCGGTGGATGCTCCACTGGACCTCTAGGTGTGCGTAGGTCATCAGTGGATGGTCAGCTGGACCTCTAGGTGCCCGTAGGTCATCGGTGGATGGTCCACTGGACCCATAGGTGTGCGTAGGTCATCAGTGGATGATCCACTGGACCCCTAGGTGCACGTAGGTCATCGGTGGATGGTCCCCTTGACCTCTAGGTGCCCGTAGGTCATCGGTGGATGGTCCACTGGACTCCTAGGTGCGCGTAGGTCATCGGTGGATGGTCCACTGGACCCCTAGGTGCGTGTAGGTCATCAGTGGATGCTCCACTGGACCTCTAGGTGCGCATAGGTCATCAGTGGATGGTCCACTGGACCTCTAGGTGCGCGTAGGTTATCGGTGGATGGTCCACTGGACCTCTAGGTGTATGCAGGTCATCTGTGGATGGTCCACTGGACCTGTAGGTGTGCGTAGGTCATCGGTGGATTATCCACTGGACCTCTAGGTGCGCGTAGGTCATCGGTGGATGGTCCACTGGACCCCTAGGTGAACGTAGGTCATCGGTGGATGGTCCACTGGACCTCTAGGTGTGCGTAGGTCATCGGTGGATGGTCCACTGGACCCCTTGGTGCACGTAGGTCATCGGTGGATGGTCCACTGGACCTCTAGGTGTGCGTAGGTCATCAGTGGATGCTCCACTGGACCTCTAGGTGCGCATAGGTCATCAGTGGATGGTCCACTGGACCTCTAGGTGCGCGTAGGTCATCGGTGGATGGTCCACTGGACCTCTAGGTGTATGCAGGTCATCTGTGGATGGTCCACTGGACCTCTAGGTGTGCGTAGGTCATCAGTGGATTGTCCACTGGACCTCTAGGTGTGCGTAGGTGATCGGTGGATGGTCCACTGGACCCCTAGGTGAACGTAGGTCATCGGTGGATGGTCCACTGGACCTCTAGGTGTGTGTAGGTCATCGGTGGATGGTCCACTGGACCCCTAGGTGCACGTAGGTCATCGGTGGATGGTCCACTGGACCTCTCGGTGTGCGTAGGTCATCGGTGGATGCTCCACTGGACCTCTAGGTGTGTGTAGGTCATCGGTGGATGCTCCACTGCACCCCTAGGTGTGCGTAGGTCATCGGTGGATGGTCCACTGGACCTCTAGGTGCGCGTAGGTCATCAGTGGATGGTCCACTGGACCTCTAGGTGCGCGTAGGTCATCAGTGGATGGTCCACTGGACCTCTAGGTGCGCGTAGGTCATCTGTGGATGGTCCACTGGACCTCTAGGTGTACGCAGGTCATCTGTGGATTGTCCACTGGACCTCTAGGTGCGCGTAGGTCATCGGTGGATGGTCCACTGGACCTCTAGGTGCGCGTAGGTCATCGGTGGATGGTCCACTGGACCCCTAGGTGTGCGTAGGTCATCAGTGGATGGTCCACTGGACCCCTAGGTGCCCGTAGGTCATCAATGGATGGTCCACTGCACCCCTATGTGTGCGTAGGTCATCGGTGGATGGTCCACTGGACCCCTAGGTGCGCGTAGGTCATCGGTGGATGGTCCCCTGGACCTCTAGGTGTGCGTAGGTCATCAGTGGATGGTCCACTGGACCCCTAGGTGCGCGTAGGTCATCGGTGGATGCTCCACTGGACCTCTAGGTGCACGTAGGTCATCAGTGGATGGTCCACTGGACCTCTAGGTGTGCGTAGGTCATCGGTGGCTGGTCCACTGGACCTCTAGGTGCGCGTAGGTCATCGGTGTATGGTCCACTGGACCCCTAGGTGTGCGTAGGTCATCGGTGGATGCTCCACTGGACCTCTAGGTGTGCGTAGGTCATCGGTGGATGGTCAGCTAAACCTCTAGGTGCCCGTAGGTCATCGGTGGATGATCCACTGGACCCCTAGGTGCACGTAGGCCATTTGATCCACTGGACTCCTAGGTGCGCGTAGGTCATCGGTGGATGGTCCACTGGACCCCTAGGTGCACGTAGGTCATCGGTGGATAGTCCACTGGATGCCTAGGTGCGTGTAGGTCATCAGTGGATGGTCAGCTGGACCTCTAGGTGCCCGTAGGTCATCGGTGGATGGTCCACTGGACCTCTAGGTGCACGTAGGTCATCGGTGGATGGTCCACTGGACCCCTAGGTGCACGTAGGTCATCGGTGGATGGTCCACTGGACCTCTAGGTGTGCGTAGGTCATCAATGGATGGTCCACTGGACCTCTAGGTGCACGTAGGTCATCGGTGTATGGTCCACTGGACCCCTAGGTGTGCGTAGGTCATCGGTGGATGCTCCACTGGACCTCTAGGTGTGCGTAGGTCATCGGTGGATGGTTAGCTAAACCTCTAGGTGCCCGTAGGTCATAGGTGGATGATCCACTGGACCCCTAGGTGCACGTAGGCCATTTGATCCACTGGACTCCTAGGTGTGTGTAGGTCATTGGTGGATGGCCCACTGGACCACTAGGTGCACATAGGTCATCGGTGGATGGTCCACTGGACCCCTAGGTGCCCGAAGGTCATCAGTGGAAGGTCCACTGGACCTCTGGGTGCGCGTAGGTCATCGGTGGATGGTCCACTGGACCCCTAGGTGCGCGTAGGTCATTGGTGGATAGTCCACTGGACGCCTAGGTGCGCGTAGGTCATCAGTGGATGGTCAGCTGGACCTCTAGGTGCCCGTAGGTCATAGGTGGATTGTCCACTGGACCTCTAGGTGCGCGTAGGTCATCGGTGGATGGTCCACTGGACCCCTAGGTGCACGTAGGTCATCGGTGGATAGTCCACTGGATGCCTAGGTGCATGTAGGTCATCAGTGGATGGTCAGCTGGACCTCTAGGTGCCCGTAGGTCATCGGTGGATGGTCCACTGGACCTCTAGGTGCACGTAGGTCATCGGTGGATGGTCCACTGGACCCCTAGGTGCACGTAGGTCATCGGTGGATGGTCCACTGGACCCCTAGGTGCCCGTAGGTCATCAATGGATGGTCCACTTCACCCCTAGGTGCACGTACGTCATCGGTGGATGGTCCACTGGACCTCTAGGTGCACGTAGGCCATCGGTGGATGATCCACTGGACCTCTAGGTGTGAGTAGGTCATCGGTGGATGCTCCACTGGACCTCTAGGTGTGCGTAGGTCATTGGTGGATGGTCAGCTGGACCTCTAGGTGCACATAGGTCATCGGTGGATGGTCCACTTGACACCTAGGTGCCCGTAGGTCATCAACGGATGGTCCACTGCACCCTTAGGTGTGTGTAGGTCATCGGTGGATGGTCCACTGGACCTCTAGGTGTGCCTAGGTCATCGGTGGATGCTCCACTGGACCTCTAGGTGTGCCTAGGTCATCGGTGGATGCTCCACTGGACCTCTAGGTGCATGTAGGTCATCGGTGGAAGGTCCACTGGACCCCTAGGTGCCCGTAGGTCATCAATGGATGGTCCACTGCACCCCTATGTGTGCGTAGGTCATCGGTGGATGGTCCACTGGACCTCTAGGTGCGCGTAGGTCATCGGTGGATGCTCCACTGGACCTCTAGGTGTGTGTAAGTCATCGGTGGATGCTCCACTGGACCTCTGGGTGTGTGCAGGTCAGCGGTTGATGATCCACTGCACCCCTAGGTGTGCGTAGGTCAGCGGTGGATGATCCACTGCACCCCTAGGTGTGCGTAGGTCATCGGTGGATGGTCCACTGGACCACTAGGTGTGCGTAAGTCATCGGTGGATGGTCAGCTGGACCTCTAGTGGCCCGTAGGTCATCGGTGGATGGTCAGCTGGACCTCTAGGTGCGCGTAGGTCATCGGTGGATGGTCCACTGGACCTCTAGGTGCACGTAGGTCATCGGTGGATGGTCCACTGGACCCCTATGTCCCCGTAGGTCATCAATGGATGGTCCACTGCATGCCTAGGTGTGCGTAGGTCATCAGTGGATGGTCCACTGGACCTCTAGGTGCGCATAGGTCATCGGTGGATGCTCCACTGGACCTCTAGGTGCGCGTAGGTCATCGGTGGATGCTCAACTGGACCTCTAGGTGCGCTTTGGTCACCGGTGGATGGTCCACTGGACCAATAGGTGCGCGTAGGTCATCGGTGGATGCTCCACTGGACCTCTAGGTGTGCGTAGGTCATCAGTGGATGGTCCACTGGACCTCTCGGTGCGTGTAGGTCATCGGTGGAAGGTCCACTGGACTCCTAGGTGCCCGTAGGTCACCAATGGATGGTCCACTGCACCCCTAGGTGTGCGTAGGTCATCGGTGGATGGTCCACTGGACCTCTAGGTGCGCGTAGGTCATCGGTGGATGCTCCACTGGACCTCTAGGTGTGCGTAAGTCATCGGTGGATGCTCCACTGGACCTCTAGGTGTGCGTAGGTCAGCAGTGGATGATCCACTGCACCCCTAGGTGTGCGTAGGTCATCGGTGGATGGTCCACTAGACCACTAGGTGTGCGTAGGTCATCGGTGGATGGTCAGCTGGACCTCTAGGTGCCCGTAGGTCATCGGTGGATGGTCCACTGGACCTCTAGGTGCGCGTAGGTCATCGGTGGATGGTCCACTGGACCTCTAGGTGCGCGTAAGTCATCGGTGGATGGTCCACTGGACCCCTAGGTGCCCGTAGGTCATCAATGGATGGTCCACTGGACCTCTAGGTGTGCGTAGGTCATCAATGGATGGTCCACTGGACCTCTAGGTGTGCGTAGGTCATCGGTGGATGGTCCACTGGACCTCTAGGTGCGCATAGGTCATCGGTGAATGCTCCACTGGACCTCTAGGTGTGCGTAGGTCATCGGTGGATGCTCCACTGGACCTCTACGTGTGCGTAGGTCATCAATGGATGCTCCACTGCACCCCTAGGTGTGCGTAGGTCATCGGTGGATGGTCCACTGGACCTCTAGGTGTGCGTAGGTCATCGGTGGATGGTCCACTGGACCTCTAGGTGCGCATAGGTCATCGGTGGATGCTCCACTGGACCTCTAGGTGTGCGTTGGTCATTGGTGGATGGTCCACTGGACCTCTAGGTGCGTATAGGTCATCGGTGGATGGTCCACTGGACCTCTAGGTGTGCGTAGGTCATCAGTGGATGCTCCACTGGACCTCTAGGTGCCCATAGGTCATCGGTGGATGGTCCACTGGACCTCTAGGTCCGCGTAGGTCATTGGTGGATGCTCCACTGGACCTCTAGGTGCCCGTAGGTCATCGGTGGATGTTCCACTGGACCTCTAGGTGCGCATGGGTCATCAGTGGATGGTCCACTGGACCTGTAGGTGCACGTAGGTCATCGGTGGATGGTCCACTGGACCCCTAGGTCATCAATGGATGGTCCACTGCACCCCTAGGTGTGCGTAGGTCATCGGTGGATGGTTCACTGGAACTCTAGGTGTGCGTAGGTCATCAGTGGATGGTCCACTGGACCTCTAGGTGCCCGTAAGTCATCGGTGGATGCTCCAAAGGACCTCTAGGTCCCCGTAGGCTATCAGTGGATGGTCCACTGGACCACTAGGTGTGCGTAGGTCATCGGTGGATGGTCCACTGGACCACTAGGTGTGCGTAGGTCATCGGTGGATGGTCCACTGGAAATCTAGGTGCGCGCAGGCCATCGGTGGATGGTCCACTGGACCACTATGTGCGCGAAGGCCATTGGTGGATGGTCCACTGGACCACTAGGTGCACGTAGGTCATCGGTGGATAGTCCCCTGGACAACTAGGTGCGCGTAAGTCATCGGTGGATGGTCCACTGGACCACTAGGTGCACGTAGGTCATCGGTGGATGGTCCACTGGACCGCTAGGTGTGCGTAGGTCATCGGTGGATGCTCCACTGGACCTCTAGGTGTGCGTAGGTCATGATCTCTGCCACTCTGGTAGAGGGCTAGCCATCCGCCAATGTGGTGGCTTCCCTTATCACACTGAAGGTTTCCCCAGTGTGCACCGTGCCTCCAAGTGGCCACTCAACAAGCATGACAGCATGTCCAGCGGGGAACAAAGAGGATGGCCAGTGGATGGGGGCAGGTATAAATACCTGTCCCCAGCCCACTGTGATCCGGAAATGATGCCGCAGAGGTGCCGGACATAGGAGGGACTCCCATGAGAAGAGGTCCCAGCGACTGGTGTGCTGGAATGTGCCTAATACGGCACTAAGAGGTCCACCCTCTTACAGGGGCACACTGCGTGCACAGCGGGCAGCCGCTTTTCATTCAGATAAGAGAAAGTCCCAAAGCCGGAATTTGTATTCTGTAGACAAAAAGTAAGTAGTATGATGTGCAGGGAGTTTTTCTTCCTATACATGGCACCTATTTAACATTTACCTACTCATTTGTACTATGCATCATGTGTCGCAGGGAGTTTCCTCCCTACACATGGCACCCATTTAACATTTACCTCCGGGTTGTCATGTGTCGGCGAGGGTCACTGTGACTCGACAGCACACTTGGCGGATCGTCCACCATGTTGGATGTTTACACTGCGGACCTGCAGAGGCTCCACCTGTGTAAACCCGGAGCTTCCCCTAATTCTAAATAGAGCAGGAGAACCGTGAGTTTGCCATGGCGGGAGAACCACAGATGTAAGGCGGGAGAACCACAGTTGGAAGGCGGGGGAACCACAGTTGTAAGGCGGGAGAACCGCAGATGTAAGGTGGGAGAACCGCAGATGTAAGGTGGGAGCACCGCAGATGTAAGGGGGGAGCACCGCAGATGTAAGGCGGGAGCACCGCAGATGTAAGGCGGGAGCACCGCAGATGTAAGGTGGGAGAACCGCAGATGTAAGGCGGTAGTGCAGCTCCACTGAACTCTATATGAGGTCCAATGTACCGGTGCTGTACGTCTCCCCACATCTGTGGTGTCATCACAGAGTGAAGGTGAAACCTTCAACTATTGTAGAGCTTGGAA
The DNA here is from genome assembly GCA_963921515.1 of Calotriton arnoldi. Taxonomy (NCBI): domain Eukaryota; kingdom Metazoa; phylum Chordata; class Amphibia; order Caudata; family Salamandridae; genus Calotriton; species Calotriton arnoldi. The sequence continues at coordinate 1,959,403 of CAWUFW010000975.1, forward strand.
GGGACTCCTGCTTACTCCTGGGTCTTTGGTCTCTTTGTCCTCCGCCTGCAGTGTCACCACCACCTGCACTACGACAACAGTGCCACTCTATCTGCACAGCTACAATAACAGTCACACCTACACATTACACTGCACAGTACAGTTTACAACTGCACAATGACATAAATGCAGCTGAACATCTACTAGAGCAGTACACATGTACAACAGCACTGTAGCTGATACTTGTACAGCAGCACAGTTAACAAGGTCACAATTCCACTTCTACACATCTACCACAATACTAGAATTCTAACACTGCACACCTACAATTATAACTTCTTTATATCTGCACAATTGGACAACTCTATAACTGCACAGCAACAAACAACTTTAAAACTACACACATACACAACATACAACACTACAAATGTGCAATTCCATAATTGGGTCTCTGCAATAACACTACAACTGCACATCTACAGCAACATACCAACTCTACTATTCCACACCTACAACAGCAGTCAGCTGCAAAGCGGCAGAACTCTAGACCTGCACACAAGCACGTCCACAGCATTACAACTGCTCTAACCTACAGAGCTGTGCATCTACAGCAACACGACCACTGCACATACACAACACACCAGCTCCATTAGTTCACATGTGCCACAACACTGCGATTGGCAAACGCCAGAACTCTACGCCTGCACACATGCACATTCAGAAAATTATTGTTTACAACACAACTACGTCTACAATAATTTCACAACTGCAGCAACACTATGACTTTACATCTGCACCACTCTAAAACTAAAATGCTTCAACTGCAGAATGATACAAATTCACAACCACACCATTACAAGGGTGCAACAGTACAACTCTGCATCTTCAGCAAGGCTACAGCTCTACAGCAGCACATCTACAACACTGCTACACATGCACAACTGCAGGTCTGCGGCAAAACTACAATTCAACAACTGCATGCCCTCACAAGTCTCCAAATACACAACGCTACAAATACACAGCTACAAAGTACCAGATCTCTAAAACTGCCTACCAACAATTTCACAACCATAATCTACAAAATTTCATAACATTATTACTGCACAACTTTACAGCTTAAAAACTTTACAATTGCAAGCAGCCACAACCACAGCTGCTTAACTGCACAGATTCACAAATCCATAATTGTGTATCTGCAACCACACAACAATTGCACAAACACGCATGGACAATAACACATCACTTGTACTAATCTACATTTATAAAATCCATGCAACTGCACAACGGCACAATTCGACTCTTGCACAACTGCACAGATGCAGCTCTACAAATGCACAATTATTTACAAGTGACGTGCAAATAATAGTGATTTTTTTTTTTTTTAAAGGTTAATCCAGGGAGGTGGGCGCTGATGATACGCATTCACCAAGCACAACTTATGTGTGTGGCATAATACTGAACCACAACCATCTCTCTATACTGATTGAGCTCTACTAATGCCACTACACAAGTGTCACTGTGTCACAGGGATGGCTCCTACCTGCCTGATGGCTCTGAACTCCTCAGGGTCGATGTTGGCGAAGATGTTGCACTCTGGTTGTGCGACGATCTGGAAGGCCACGGAGCAGTGGTGGTTCTCCAGTGGGGAGATGTCGTTGTAGCGGACAGCCAGCTCCGTCCGGGCGTTGACCTGGTACCTGAGGCACAGTGAGTCGTGAGAAGCATCGGAGTAAAGTACTCAGCCCTTGTGTGCACTGCTCACAGTTCCTTCCCTTACGTATGGCTTTAGCTTTGTCCCTGGTCCCCTTGGACAGAAACTACTCCTTCCTCTGAATTTATATTCCCCTCTCCCACTTAATATCACGCCTAACGCCTATTAATTTAATCTTCCACATAGAAGCTGGAGTAAATGCATGGAATGGTTTCTTTATAAACTCAAGACTAGCCCCAATAACCATCAACCACTGGACAGAAAACTACCCTTGGGTTCTGGAGCAGCGTGCTGTCTGGCATAAAGCGCTTTAGTGCCTCATCAAGAGTAGGAAGAGCTACATAAATGCAATTATGATAGAATAAAATATATAACCCCCGGCCCACATTCATGCTAATACCATGACACTCAGCGGTCGGGCAGTCGATTGTAGTTCCTGCAGGCTGCATAATAATTCCCTTTTACTGCTTGACACTCTTACGCTCACATAAGACACAACTGCTGTGGGTCCTGTCCATCACCCAGTACCGCACTAGTCCACAGCAATAAACCGCCCATCACCAACTCTGCAGGCATGAAATAACTAAAGAGATTGGCCTCCTATTACTGGCCAATGGAGGACACTAATTTAGTCCACCACTGCAGGTCCCGACTAGCTACACACTACGACCGCTCCTTGACATCTCAGAATCAGATACGGGAAGATATTAACAAAGTCCATCCCAGCAGAACTCTTCACAGCTTCTCCGTTGAACCTAGGCCTGCTCAGGACCACTTCAAACAAAATATCTCAGCATGGACAACCCCGTGCAGTAAGCAGCTCAGTGGAATATGACCATAAGAAATACCATAAGAGAACCTGCAGAGCTGCGCAAGGCAAGCCGGGTGCTGAAAACCGTAAAGTGCGTGTCTGTCTCTCACAGTTCTTCAGCCACCCTACTACCAAGCACTGCATCCCACAGCACGACAACCACACCTTGGTGGTCCCTACGCACAACACAGAAACACCTTCCTCGAAGGATCGAAAAGCAAAGATGACATCCTTCCAACCACACACACTACACAATGTAGTGTGCTACCCATGGAGGCAGGATTTTCAGTGCCCACAAAGGGTACAAACCCAAAAATGTGAAACTGAGCCGCGCTGGGAGTAGACTCTTACACACCACATACATTGTTAGTACTCATGCACAGTTTGTGTACCAGGAGAATCCTGTAACAGCAGCCGGAGCCACCAATTGTCTTAAGATGTAAGATTCTCGTAGAGGAAGGGAAACTTGTATGTTTATTAGATATAGGCCAACCTTTCTTCTGTATGTGACATCATAATACACCCTTAGAGCATCTCACTAGGTGCATGATGACAGCTTTGTCCCTTCTGATGCAATGCTCACCACTAACATCACATGCACACACACCGCACTCCTAACCCAGGCGAGCTTTAAGACTTTTGTCTCGTGAACATTTCCGTTGTTATTGAAATGGCTGTTGCTTGTGCTCATGTTCAGAGGGGCCATGGCTTAGCTAGTTAAGTTGGGCTGCCCCAGTTGAGGTGAAGCAAAGACCGATTTGCATACGATTGGTTCCTGTCTGCAATGGCACAGATGAGCTAAAAATGATGGAATGGAATACACTCGGAGTAAATACCACAGGTTCAGATTCATTCAATCATCTGCCAATCACCGTTTTTTAGTTCTTGTTGGTTCCTACATTGCTTACCACCTAAGGTAAGTTTTCATCTTGATGGTACTTGAAGAAGGCCTTTGGCTGGACCCTGCTTGTGTGCCTCTAGGCCTGGGCGTAGTTCACGGAGTTTTGCTATGCGGAACTCCGCAAAGTTACAAAAAAACTCCGCGAAGTTCCGCGAGTGGTGGAGTGCAGTGCAAACTGCAGTTTTTGCTGGTATTCCTGCCGCTCGGGTAGAAATTCTACCCGAGCGGTAGCTCGCGTTCGCGAATTTACCGTTTGCGATCGCGAACTTACCGTTCGCGATCCCGAGCGGGGAAAAAACTCTGCTGCACATCGCGAAGCGGAGTTTTCTGCACTCAACGAGCTCCGCGCAGTGCAGAAAACTCCGCAAACTCCGCGAACGGAGCGAAGTTCACCGCCCAGACCTACTCTTGATGAGGAGTGTGGTGTTGTGCACAATGGTGTGCACCATCGTCACCTCCCCCTGGCCTCCCTCCATGCCCCTCCTCCCTCCGTCCACACTCTCTCCTTCTGGAATGCCTTAGTAGGAAGACGGCGTGACCCTTAAGGTTGTCTGCTGTTGATGAGGCTCTGATAAGGCTCATATTAATTGGGGTTTCCAAGCCACCTATCGACAGTGTTGTGACATTACAAGGGTGGTGTGGAGCTGATAGACCCTCTTCTACATCTACGGTGCATGTACTGTCTGATAACAGCAGAGGGCGAAGTGGGCGGAATCGGAGGGGCACGAGGTGCCCTTGCTTTTTTGCTTTATGAGAAACCGTTCCCTTACTTCTTGTAACAAGACAACCATCCCGGGACGGTTAATTCTGATCGTTAAAATGCTTCAGCTGGAGTGTCATTCAGTGGGTCTCCTGTGCTGTGAAACCGAAGCCGCACAGACAGCTAACAAGCCTTCCTGCCAGGGCCCCGCTGCCTGAAAGAAATGCAAATGTGTGAAACGAGTTAATCTGCGAATGGAAAGGATACTTGGGAGCCGGCACTGGCTTTAATTCATCGAATCACTCGAAGCTTTGTGATGACAAAGATTTATGCTTTTTGAGTGATGGTGCAGAGTTAACAACTGAGCTGTGAAGTGAGTGATTTTAATTGTAATTGTATTTATATAGCATTTACTACCCCTGACGAGGTGTCAAAGGAACAGTTATGTAAAAAAAAATACATTACATACAGTCTGTGTATTACTAAAATCTATATTTTGGAAGCGCCATTTTATCTTAAACCTGTTTGCAAATTTTGTAGCAGCCTATATTACTTTGTGTATTGCAACTTTAAAGTAATGATTTACATATTCACAGTGCTTTCTGTCACAGGTTGTGACCTTGTAGCACTACAAATACACAAGTCACTATTCTCCACTGTACCAACCAAGATTTAATTCAGTGGCTCTCTGGTTACATGCAGACGGCTGCAGTGCATTAACTAATAGAGGTTTCATTATGTACTTTAGTGCATTTCCCGTTGAGCAACAACTTTTTAAATGTATTTTTCATTTAAGCTGCACATTATTTATTTATGTAGCTACCTGAAGGTGAAAGACTAAAAAAACTTGCAGAACATTTTCTTTTTTTAGCCACACCTGTGACCCCGCCCCCTATGCATGTAGCATCACAGTTCCCATACTCTTTTTAATGCACTTCGATCATGAATAACAGACAACACCTGGCCCCTCCCTTGTGGCGTCCTTACACCAGCATGCATCATTGACACCTGTCCCATGCCCTGGGCACCAGTGAACGACGACGGACAAATACGATACACCTGAGAGCGGGGAAAAGAGAGCTGCACGTACGCGTTGTTGTAGCCGGGGTGGTCCAGGTCGTGACAGATTGCTGCGGTCATCAGAACCAGAATATTGGCTTGAGAAAGCATCTCCTGCAGGAAGACGACAAGCGGTTACAAAAGAGCATATTCTATTGATATAATGCACATTTTTCTTTAGCCTGGAGCAGGTGACTTCAAGAGTCAGGAAGTGACGCAAGCAGATAAATGAACAGAAGTGTGCAGTGTCCTAGTGAGGGGGTGGTTTCAGGTGAGGGGGGCGGGGCATGGAGTGGTGGCTGTCAGGAGGGGCAAGTAGTGTTGGAGTTCATGTAGCTGAACTGTGAACGCTCTGTGACACGTTCCCAGGCATCCAACTTTTGTTGCACCCCATATTCTAACCTTCCTGCGACTTCTTGGCGCTTTCTTGCATCCCTCTAGTTTCACAGCACGCGGCGAGGTAGGTCCAGCCCTTATCAAGATGCACTTCTTTCACATACTTGATGTAATGTCAGTCACAACACCACAAACCGATTGCCACTGTGTGCTCAAACCATAGGGGCTGACATCAGAGTTGTCTGAAGCTTTTTACGCCATTGGTAGAATCGAGAGAAATCCCGCCCCCACAAATTCCACATCTTTTAATTGTGAATGATTTTTTTGTCATGCAGAAACCTTTGTTTTAGTAACATTTTCAAGCAAAAACTTTTTGTCTGCTGCATAAGTGAGAAATATAACTGAATGAATGTTCACTATTTCCCAGCAAAGCCCTCTTAGGAGGGTCCCCTTCGTGGACCCGGGCAGCCCTCTTTTGCAGATTTCTTTCTCACTCGATTATTTTCTAAAACAAAAACCATTAGGGCGGATGAGCGTCACCCCACTGCTTTGCAGCAGTGAAATAAAGGAAACATAAAATGATAATAACTCAATGCTGTGGCAACTTTGCAGGCGGGGCAGGGCTGCTCTGATGACAGAGCAGGGGAGGAGTGATTTGCCCACTCCAAGTGTGGATGAATGTTTGGCCAGCCGTCTCGTCATGCACACTTTGCATGTTTTCCACCCAGGCTACATTACAGCCTGGGTGGAGAACATGTCAAGGCTCCCAGCCGAACCGCGGTGCTCAGACCAATCACAACGTTGCAGCGTTGTGATTGGCTTAGGGGAGCCTGGGTGCTTCCTGTTGTGAGACGGCGCCGCAGAGACGGAGGAGAGACACGGCGATCAGGTAAGTCTTTTTTTCTTTTTTTACACCCCCTTAACCCCTCCCCCCGCCTTCCCTGCATTCCCGATCCGTGCAGGCAGCCACTGCGTTAGGGTAGATTTGAGCATTTTCACACAACAGAATAATGTGTGTGGAAGAGGAGTCCCAACCTCTGCCTCTTTCTGCTCTATTTTGTGTTATTACACCTTCAGTCACACAGATGTTAAGCCATCCACATTGTGATCTATATTGATGTCGAATTATGGATTAATGAACTAATGTTTTCTGCTTTCAGCCATCGTTAACTAATGAATTATAGATTGAATATGTTCTTTTGAACCCGATTTACATAAAAATAGTTCATCAAATGTATCGATTGTATTAATTTATGAATTTATCATTGTTCAGGACACCTTTCATGTAAAGATTGAATTTATCCTCGTGACTTCTTTTAAATGATTACATTTCTACATTTTTAATATTGCATATAATCCAAAAATTAAAAATTATCCTTTGTTAAAAAATATATATATATAAGTTTCCTTGATTATTAGATAAATTGTCATTATATTGTCTATTACATGTTAGTCAGAACCCTGTATGCCCTCATATTTATATGAATTGTTTCTTGCTCAAGTTTGTTTTCAAATATTTAGATGTTTTTCCGTGCGCTTGGCAAGTCATTTGTATGCAGGGGTCCCTTATTTCCAAAATGATCCTGCTGCTCTATGTCCACGCACCTTCTCCTTTCCCATTCCCCTTTGTCCCCCCATCCCCCTTATATGGTCTGTTTCCTTTTCTTCAAATCTCTGTCCTGCTTCCATCTTTCTTCATCTCCTGTCTAAACTGTGTATTGGAAAGAATGTCTGCAGCGGGTACATTCGCCAAAACTTCCGGCTGAAGTGCAAGAGTGAGCAACCGCCCTACAACTACCCCGCACAAATCCACGGGGTTCATAACAAGCATTGGCAACGCCAAAACGTCTGTCATGGGGTGGGGCAGCTTTTTGGTTTTGTCAATGCTTGTTTAGTTTTGTCATAGTTTTTGTAAAAGTTTATTGTTGGGGGAGCTTCTGGCTTCACTGCAATATATAAAGCAAGCAGTGAGAAAGAGAATTAGGCGTTAGGTGACAGATTTTGGCAATGCTTGTTGTCGATGCTGTTCAGCATCAGCAAACAATAAAAACAAAAGTTACTGCTGAAACTGAGCAGCATTGGCGAAAAAAAAAAAAAAATAGCTGGTCCAGCATGATGATGTATATGCATGCATCATCATGAATGCGCCAGTATGCTTCATGCAAAAAGAACAATTGATGGACAGAATGCAGAACAATGTCATACATTCACCCCAGTACAGAGATCTGGGCCTAAATCCATCGTTTTTTTGCTCACCGTGCCATTCCAGTTTGGACCCAGCCATATGCAAATCAGTCTTGACCCTGCGCCCAATGGGAACAGTCCAGCCCGAACTGCCAGGCCAGGTCCTCCCTGGACTGGAAACAAGCATCCTAGGACCGGTTTTGGGCTTTCAGCCCTCATCAGCCAGGATAGCTTGACTCCAGTGGCATGGAGAGCACGAGACCCACGTCTGGGCATACCCGTCCCACTCGGGGTGACAAATGCAAAAAGAACAATTGATGGACAGAATGCAGAACAATGTCATACATTCACCCCAGTACAGAGATCTGGGCCTAAATCCATCGTTTTTTTTGCTCACCATGCCATTCCAGTTTGGACCCAGCCATATGCAAATCAGTCTTGACCCTGCGCCCAATGGGAACAGTCCAGCCCGAGCTGCCAGGCCAGGTCCTCCCTGGACTGGAAACAAGCATCCTAGGACCGGTTTCGGGCTTTCAGCCCTCATCAGCCAGGATAGTGTGTCTTTTGCTTCCTCGCCCTAAGTGCGCCGGGTATGCCCAGACGTGGGTCCCGGGCTCACTGTGCCACTGGAATCAAGCTATCCTGGCTGATGAGGGGTGTAACCCCGAAACCGGGCCTAGGATGCTTGATTCTGGTTCAGGGAGGATCTGGCTTAGCAGTTCAGGCTGGACTGTTCCCATGAGGCACAGGGTCAAGACTGATTTGCATGTGGCCAGGTTTAAACTGGGGTGGCGAAGTGAGCAAAGGAATGATAGATTTAACCCAGATCTCTTGACTTGGGGTGAATGTTTTGATTTGTTCTGCATTCCGTCCATCAATTGTGTGTCTTTTAGTATGCTTTATGGCGCTGCAGCAAATTATTTAAAAATATGTTTCATTTACCATTCCAAGATGACAAACACAACTCTTTGAATAGCAAATTAAACAACATAATAAAACGTATGCAAAATGATTTGTGTTTTATTGGAAAAGGAGCAGCCCAGGAGCTGAATAAACAGCTACTCGCCATGAAAAAAACCTCAAAAAAGGAAAAACATTACAGGGAGGGGCCTGGGAGCAACGGAGGAGGGGAGGAGGCCTAGGGGTGTGGAAGAGCAACTGAATGCGGCTGAGCAGGGGACCAACTCAGGAGCGGGGGACCAACTCAGGAGCGGGGGACCAACTCAGGAGCAGGGGACCAACTCAGGAGCAGGGGACCAACTCAGGAGCAGGGGACCAACTCAGGAGAAGGGGACCAACTCAGGAGCAGGGGACCAACTCAGGATCCGGGGACCAACTCAGGATCCGGGGACCAACTCAGGATCCGGGGACCAACTCAGGAGCAGGGGACCAACTCAGGAGCAGGGGGACCAACTCAGCAGCAGGGGACCAACTCAGGAGCAGGGGGACCAACTAAGCAGCAGAGGACCAACTCAGGAGCGGGGGACCAACTCAGGAGCGGGGGACCAACTCAGGAGCAGGAGACCAACTCAGGAGCAGGGGGACCAACTCAGCAGCAGAGGACCAACTCAGGAGCGGGGGACCAACTCAGGATCCGGGGACCAACTCAGGAGCAGGGGACCAACTCAGGATCAGGGGACCAACTCAGGAGCAGGGGACCAACTCAGGAGCAGGGGACCAACTCAGGAGCAGGGGGACCAACTCAGCAGCAGAGGACCAACTCAGGAGCAGGGCACCAACTCAGGAGCAGGGCACCAACTCAGGAGCGGGGCACCAACTCATGAGCAGGGGACCAACTCAGGAGCAGGGCACCAACTCAGGAGCGGGGGACCAACACGGGAGCTAGGAGAGCAACTGAGGAGCGGTGGATCAACTGAGGAGCAGGGGACCAACTGAGGAGCAGGGGAACAACTCAGGAGCAGGGGACCAACTCAGGAGCAGGGGACCACCTCAGGAGCGGTGGACCAATTCAGGAGCGGTGGATCAACTGAGGAGCAGGGGACCAACTCTGGAGCAGGGGGACCAACTCACGAGCAGGGGACCAACTCGGGAGCAGGGGACCAACTCAGGAGCAAGGGAGCAACTCAGGAGAAGGGGACCAACTCAGGAGCAGGGACCAACTCAGGAGCGGTGGATCAACTCAGGAGCAGGGGACCAACTCATGAGCAGGGGACCAACTCAGGAGCAGGGCACCAACTCAGGAGCGGGGGGACCAACTCGGGAGCAGGGGACCAACTCAGGAGCAGGGGAGCAACTCAGGAGAAGGGGACCAACTCTGGAGCAGGGGGACCAACTCAGGAGCAGGGGACCAACTCAGGAGCAGGGGACCAACTCAGGAGCAGGGACCAACTCAGGAGCAGGGACCAACTCAGGAGCGGTGGATCAACTGAGGAGCAGGGGACCAACTCAGGAGCAGGGCACCAACTCAGGAGCAGGGGACCAACTCAGGAGCGGGGGACCAATTCAGGAGCGGTGGATCAACTGAGGAGCAGGGGACCAACTCTGGAGCAGGGGGACCAACTCACGAGCAGGGGACCAACTCGGGAGCAGGGGACCAACTCAGGAGCAGGGGAGCAACTCAGGTGAAGGGGACCAACTCAGGAGCAGGGTCCAACTCAGGAGCGGTGGATCAACTCAGGAGCAGGGGACCAACTCATGAGCAGGGGACCAACTCAGGAGCAGGGGCCCAACTCAGGAGCAGGGCACCAACTCAGGAGCGGGGGGACCAACTCGGGAGCAGGGGACCAACTCAGGAGCAGGGGAGCAACTCAGGAGAAGGGGACCAACTCTGGAGCAGGGGGACCAACTCAGGAGCAGGGGACCAACTCAGGAGCAGGGGACCAACTCAGGAGCAGGGACCAACTCAGGAGCAGGGACCAACTCAGGAGCGGTGGGCCAACTCAGGAGCGGTGGATCAACTGAGGAGCAGGGGACCAACTCGAGCAGGGGGACCAACTCACGAGCAGGGGACCAACTCAGGAGCAGGGGACCAACTCGGGAGCAGGGGACCAACTCGGGAGCAGGGGACCAACTCAGGAGCAGGGGAGCAACTCAGGAGAAGGGGACCAACTCAGGAGCAGGGACCAACTCAGGAGCGGTGGATCAACTCAGGAGCAGGGGACCAACTCATAAGCAGGGGACCAACTCAGGAGCAGGGGAGCAACTCAGGTGCAAGGACAAACACATGAGCAGGGGACCAACTCAGGAGCACAGGACCAACTCATGAGCAGGGGACCAACTCGGGAGCAGGGGACCAACTCGGGAGCAGGGGACCAACTCAGGAGAAGGGGACCAACTCAGGAGCAGGGACCAACTCAGGAGCGGTGGATCAACTCAGGAGCAGGAGACCAACTCAGGAGCACAGGACCAACTCATGAGCAGGGGACCAACTTGGGAGCAGGGGACCAACTCAGGAGCCAGGGGATCAACTCAGGACTGGAGCAGGGGATCAACTCAGGAGCAGGGGGACGAACTCACGAGCCTTGGACTAACTCGGGAGCAGGGGACGAACTCTGGAGCAGGGGGACCAACTCACGAGCATTGGACTAACTCAGGAGCAGTGGACCAACTCATCAGTGAGGGGACCAACTCAGGAGCAGGGGACCAACTGAGGAGCAGGGGACAAACTCAGGAGCAGGGGACCAACTCAGGAGCGTGGGACCAACTGAGGAGCAGGGGGCCAACTGAGGAGCAGGGGGCCAACTGAGGAGCAGGGCACAAACTCAAGAGCAGGGGACCAACTCAGGAGCAGGGGACTAACTCAGGAGCAGGGGACCAACTCAGGAGCAGGGGACCAACTCAGGAGCGGGGGAGCAACTCAGGAGCGGGGGACTAACTCAAGAGCAGGGGGACCAACTCATGAGCATTAGACCAACTCAGGAGCGGGAGACCGCCTCAGGAGCAGGGGACCAACTGAGGAGCAGGGGACCAACTCAGGAGCAGGAACCTACTCAGGAGCAGGGGACCAACTCAGGAGCAGGGCACCAACTCATGAGCATTAGACCGCCTCAGGAGCAGGGGACCGACTCAGGAGCAGGGGACCGACTCAGGAGAAGGGGACTGACTCAGGAGCAGGGGACCAATTCTGGAGCGGGGGAGCAACTCAGGAGCAGGGGACCGGTTGAGGAGCAGGGAAACGACTTTGTGAGGCCTTTTATGAGATATTAATAGTTGTGTGACGCCATTTCTCAGATTAAGGGTTCTCCTTTCATATTCTTTCAAGCATTGCACCACACACAGTCTTGGGTTTCCAGAAAAATAAGGATAGAATATAGTAGAGAAAAGGGTCTTGGATCTTCTTTTAATATAGAAGCAGACTCCCTCAGGTTGGTATGCTTTACTGGTGACATCTAGAGCTCTAATGTCAGATGTACGTCTAAATGAAACCAGACACAGGAGGGTTGTGAGTTTGTAAGAGAGTTTTTTAAGGGACAAATATTGATTATCACCCCAGTTCTCTAGAATTTGAAGGATCAGTTTAACATCCCAAAGAGAGGTGTATTTAGGCATGGGTGGTTTGAGGACCCTAATGCTTCTCATAATCTTCCTTGTCAAAGCATTTTGACCGACAGGTAATCCATCTATCAGGCAATGACCGGCAGAAATAGCTGATCTATAAATGTTTATTGTCCTATAGGACAAGCCTGACTCAAATAATTCTGTTAGGTAATTTATTACATGGACTACATCAGTTGAAATGGGATTGATACCCCATTGAACACACCAACAAATCCATTTTTTCCATGCCAGTCTAAATGCCTTTCTCGTGCCAGGTGCCCATGACTCAGATATGAGTCTGAAAGCATTTGACGAAAGGCGGAGGTGGAGTGAGTTCCGGTTCAGGAACGTTGGTGCGTCGGAGCGTTGGTGTAGTGTTGGTGTAGCCTGCCTGCTGTGCGGTCTGAGCAACCGAAAGCCAAAGCCGAAAGCTAAAGCCGAAGCCGTAAGCAGGTTGGGCGGCGTTGTGCAGGCGCAGGCTGAGCGGGTGAGAAGCGAGGAGCGGGAAGCGAGGAGCGCCCGGAGTTACCCGCGACTCGCTCGCGACCTGTGACCTGCACCTGAATTCTGAAATCCTGCCCCGCCTTGAACTCTGTGCCGAGGCAGGTTGAGCTGCGTTGAGCGGACAAGAAGCGGGAGCTGCCCGGAGTCACTCGCAACCTGTGCCCTGAACTCTGTGCCCGCAAGAAGTCGTGCCTGCGCCTGTGCCAGTCCCCGCGCCTGAATCATCCCCGGATCAACCCCGGATCATCTGTGTGACCTCTACGGCCCCCCCCACCTGCAGCAAGAGGCGGCAGGCGGTGGCGGAGGCAGCGGGCGGTTGAGGTCAGTGGAGGCCGAGGCTTTGGAGCACCGGAGCAAGCTCCTTTATGTCCTGTCTGTCTGTTTCCGCTGTGTGAACTGTGCTTCATGATCAAGAGGCTCTCGCTTGACCCCGCATCCCATCCCCGCATCCCATATGGCATCCCATACGGCCCTGTTCGCTGCAGGAGGCGAAGGCTGAGGTTAAGGTCAGTGGCGGTCAAAGGCAGTGGTCAGTGGCAGTAGCAGCGGCGGCGTGTATAATGAAACGCCCTTGAAACCTGAAGCTGTGGCTCTCTGTGGATTTCTGTGGGCCTATGGCCTAGTGGTCCTCTGGACTTGTGGCGTGGTACTCATACTTCCCAGTACTGTCCAGTAAAGATCGGTAAAGGTCAGTAAAGGTCAGTTGAGAGCATTGAATTCCCCACTCCCATTTCCTTCAAGCAGCCCAGTAAGTTGTAGTAACTTACACAGGACTCAGTTAATGACTGTGGGCGAGGTGGTGGGAGTTGGTGAAAGCAGAGTAACTGTAGAGAAGCAAAGAACTGGACCTCTTATTCTTCACACTTCCTGCCCAGTGGGATTTCAGTGGTTCATTGAAAAAAAGCATAACAAAATTTAATTAAGTATCTTGTAATGCCATCTAGGTGCTTGCGCTCAAGCGTATCAGCGAAAACAGCAGCAGGCCAGTTAGGGCCATCAGCCAGCTCAGTAAGTTGTTATACGAGCCATAGTAGTCCCCTTAAACTTCAAAAAACCATCCGGCGCAGGAGAAATAGGGATCACCTCTCTCATCTGAAAACTTACCCATCGGTGATGTCAATGTTTACAAAAGGTGTAAGGTGCTCCAAGCGCGGGAAGGGGACAAGGGAAGAGAAAAAGGAGGTCCAGGAAGATGTGGCGATGGACACTCATGTAACATCAGAGAACGTGGAGAGCATTCAGTCCACTAATCTTGAAGTTAAAGCAGCCCTTTACCCCGCCGTAATTATTCAACAGAACAATAATGGTGAAAATACTCAGTTGTTGTCATCTGCACAGCCACCAGGTGAAATTGTTTTACAAACAGGAGGGGAGGTTAGCAAGATGGAAATGGATCTGTCGGTGGGCAAAGCAGAAGGCTCCTCGAAAGAGAACTTGAAAAGAAAGGGAATTACACCATTATCACCATTGGCAGGGTTGGTATCTCTGTTCGACAATTCTCAAGTCAACCCAGGAAGTACGAACGGATTTGAGTCAGGTCTCTCCCCGCCTACATTGGGTGAACTGTTGCTAAAGGTGCCACAGTGTACAGAACTTAGCTCTGGTTCTGAACTGGCGAAAATGGAGGACTACACTCTACCGGATATTGCTAAACAAATGGAAAAAAATGAAGAACTGATGGCGCATATGAAAAAAACAGGCGCCATGGAGATGGATCCGGAATTGGGAGTGTCTCCGGTTTTATTAGCCGGTCAATCACATATGCCTGCTCTGTATAGTAGTTCATCCCACGTTCATTTATTAGAATTTTCTGCTGAAGGGACATCAGGAGTATTACTGGATAAGGGGGCAGAGAACATCATGAACTCAACTGAGAATGCACGGAGGGGGGGAACCTTGGAGATTTTCTATGCACTGGAGAGAATTCTCTCCTCAATTTTATCTTTGTTAGAAAAAAGTATGGTAAATTCTGATCATATATTGGAAGTCCTCTCTCCCATACTAATAGGGGTCCAAGAGCTCAATCAGATCAATCAAGCCATAAATAAATTGGTAAAGGTTCCTGAGGTACCCAGTCGCTCATGTCAGATATGTAACGGGATGCCAAAAAGTGGTACTAAATTAGTGGATGGGGAAACGAAGGAAACGAATGAGGGCTCTAAAAGTGTCCCGCTCAGAGGTAGCCCAATTGTAAGTTTATCCTCAGTTAAACTCCCTGAGAGTGTCCAGCATATCAGCCAAGGGGGAAATTTAAATTTAAAAGTATCCCCGGTAACCCCTCCATTACGGGTCTAGCCTATTTTTAAAAAAAGTAGCCCAAACAATCCATGTCTACAGTTAATTGAAGAATCAGCAAATACTTCAGATATTGCACCCTTAGGGAGGCCCCCGTTGTAGGAGAGTAGGATCTACTTCACATGGGTACTCCCACTTTTTGCTGATGCTTCACTGTTTTTCGACCTTAGTCTGGCTGGGGCCCTGCTAATCAGAACCCCAGCCTAGCTGCTTCCTCTCTAAAATGGTTTCCATGTGCCTTAGGCACATCTCTGATTGGAATCTGGAGTGCCCTTATAAGTCCCTAGTATATGGTATACTATGTACCCAGGGCATAGGTACCTCAGAGGCCTACCAGGGGCTGCAGCATGTATTGTGCCACCCCTGGAAGGCCATCCAAACTGACACCACAGGTCTGCTACTGCAGCCTGGGTAAGGTGGTGCATGCACCCCTTACTGTGATATAGGCTACCTATATCACTATATACATACACACATATAAACCTATAAGTCACTCCTATGGCAGGCCTTATCAATCCTGAAGGCAGAGTGCGTGGTTCCTATGTGAGAGGGTGCCCCTGCATGAGCAGGGCCCCTCTGCAGCGTTCGGAGACCCTTCTCTGATGCTGTTTGTAGTGCAGCCTGACCATATACTCTTAAGCGCATTATAACCTCGCGTTAAATGCTAACTTTGGGATGGCTGCACGGAAACATGTCGTGTTTGGTGTCAAACATCTTGGAATACTACCCCCCACCAGTTCTGGCGGCGGGGGTAGCATTCCACCCTTCTAGAGGGAAAGACATGTACACACCGGTATGCCCGGTACTGACTTTCCAAGCCCTGGCATCACAAAATGGATGCCGCTGCCACAGAACACGAGTCTGGCCTCCTGCTGCTGACCGAAACTCCGGCAGGGGAGGCCTGGACAATAGGTTTCCTGTCCCAGGGAGGTGTGACCACCTCCCCAGACAGGATAGTGTGTATTGGGGCTGGGCGGGAGCACTCTCGGGTGCTTTGAAGTCCTGCACTGGGGGCACATTTGGTGTCCCTGTGCATACCCCAGTTCAAACCGGATCAGGGGCTTCCAGCCCCTGCTTTGGCGCGAACTGGACAAAGGGAAAGGGGTGTAGCCACCCCTCTGCCCTGACCCACCCATAGGTGGGACCACAGAGTAAGTCCAACCCCAAACTTAGTATAAATATGGGACCCCAGTCCTTAGGACTTTAGATTATCCCTGGACGAAACTCTGACACAGAATCCTGGACCTTCGATGCTCTACTTTAAGATTAGAGGACTGAAGAATCTCCCTTGGGGTCAAGGAGTGACTCCCCTGCTTGGCAGGCACCAAAGAAGCAATTGTCCAGTCTGCATCGCTGAAGCTCCCGTCGGACGCCGAAGTCTTTGCATCACCAGAGGTGGATTTCCAGACTTCCCCGAGGCTGTCCTGAGTCCCCAGCAAAGCTGAGGCCCGTAGCTGTCGTGGGTAACGTGGAACCGTGACCCCTGGACACCGCACGCATTTGCAAGTGCATCCTCTTCTGGGTCTCTCACGAAGTCGTGCTTTGGGCTCCGAGTAGCCCCAGCCTCCAGCACCAACTGCACCGAAGATCACTGGCCTCCACTCCACGAGTGTCCTGTGAGCCAGCTCCACGTGCACCGTCTCGAGGCTCCTTCGCGGTCGCTAGCCCGTTAGCTAGTAGCCCTTCACGAAGGCCAATCTTTTTCTACTTGGGCTCCCTGGTTGCTCCAGGCTTGCCCTCACTTACCCTTGCTGGGTGAGTTCCTCAGACCTTGCTGGTCTGCACCATCGTCAATCTTCATCTACATCGAGACTTGCCGTTGCCAAGGCTTGTTGGGTCCAATCCAGTCGCCGACACCTCAGCACCAGACAGACATTGTGTACCAGCCCGAATCCTGCTCCTGGTCGCTGACAACGCCTCCTGGACCTCGTGGCTGAAGAGTCAAGACGACTGTCAACCTACCTGAAGCACTCGACATCGGTGAGCATCTGCTCATCGCCTTCCTGGTCACTGGCTAGTGACCCAGACTCTGTCCCCTCTGCTTTCAGGTTCTTCAGATCTCCGATCCACCCTTGGATCCACCCGGACACTTTTCACTTGGTCGCCAGCAGCACTTTGCAGCAGATCGCCATTCAAATCGGCAGACGAAACCCGACCCCGAAAGGCACCTATGCACCCGGCTTCCCTGGGTGAGGTAACAAGAGTACTGCGGTGCTCCCGTGGGTAGAGACTCCTGAACGACCTAGTTCTCAAAGGGTTTGCTCCAAGTTCTTCTTTAAGTGTCCCTTTTCTTTAAATTCCCAACCACGACTTTCTCCATAGAAGTTAACGGCGATTCGCGGCTGTGTTACTACACTGCACGCGTCCCCCGTGGGTCCCCTGTGTCACTACCTTGGGTGGTTCCTTGTGGTCCAAGCACTTCTAGAGGCTCTAGGCCCAGTGTCTAGCTCAGTCGTGGTTCTTATACCACTTTATTGGTATATGGTTTGGTACGCCCCTAGGGCCCAAACGTGTATTTGTGCTATTACTGTGATTTAAGATCTTATAACCTATGTACTTGAACTCTAGCCTCATAAAGAGACTAGAGGGGTGTGTTTAGTAATAAATACATATATTTTGAATATATACCTGGTGTGGTCCTCTTTCATTTGGTCACTCAAGAGATTATAGACTGGTAAAACAAGCTGCTTTACATTCCTTCAAGACTTAGCCTGAAGGCTGCTCTCCATAGCTACCACTAGGATAGCTTTCAATAAAGGTTGTCTTTAACCTATCTCCAATAAGGGGTTGTTTGGACTGGTGCAAGGTGCCCACTATAATTAGTGGACAGCATATTCCAGGCCAACTTCTCACGATTGGTGTGCAGCGTGTGGGATTCCAGCTTGCTATTGTTTTACCAGATAATCTCAATTGAATTGATCAACTGAAAACCACTAAAGGTACCTAAGGTACATATAAATTAAGCTTAGTAATACAGTAAGTTCTACTGAACTTAGAGTTGTGTGTTAAGGGACAGCACACCCTTTCTACAACTCAAGAGAGTTTAGTAGGCCACACTAGAGTAGGTAGTGCATACACCACACCTCACTAGTAATGTCTTCAAAGCCAGGACCCAGTGAGTCCTTGCCAGAAGCCAGTGGGCTTCTTCCTCCAAGTATGATAAACTCCCATTCTTGGAATTGAGAGCATTATGCAATACTAGGAAGTTGAAGGCAGGCAAAAGTGCCAGCACCCAACACCTCAGGGAGGTGTTACTAGCTGATGATCTCAGCAGGCCCCTAGGGTCTGAAGGGGTAGGCAAAGAGGGTGGGGCAGAAGATGAGGGAGGGGCCAGGGGTGAAGAAACCCAGGACCCCCCTCTGAAACTGGCCAGGAAGGTGAAAATGACCTTGTCCTGGAGAATCCAATTCCTCCTGTGGAGGAGGAGGAGGGAGAGGATCAGACTGACCTCCCCTTTGTCCCCCAGGAAGAGTTCTGAGTGTGCCCAGAAGGTCTAGGTCTCCTTCTCAGGAGTCTAACCACTCTGACACCTCATAGGGTCCTCTGTCTCCTCTCATAGGAGGGAATCCTCTCATGAGAGAAGAAAGAGACTGATTCAATATGAGCAAACTCAGCTTGAACTCCAGGAAACAGCAATTGGCTATAGACAGGGAGTCCCTAGATCTCTATAGAGAGAGACAAAAGTTGGGACTAGAGTCCCATGGTGGCAGCAGTTTCCCCAAAGATAGGGAAAGGTCTTATGACCATAGAAACCTGAGCAAGATTGTCCCTCCCTACCAGAGTGGGGATGATATCCACAAATGGATAACTGCTTTAGAGAGGGCCTGTAAAGTACAGAGGGTCCCTCAGGAGCAGTGGGCAGCAATCTTGTGGCTCTCCTTTGCAGACAAGGGTAGAGACAAGCTCCTCACTGTTAGAGAGGAGGATGCTGATAATTACAAAGTCTTGAAGAGTGCTCTAATTGATGGGTTTGGCCTAACCACTGAACAATACAGGTTAAAGTTCAGGGATACCCAAAAAGCACAGACTCAAGACTGGGTGGACTTTGTTGATTGTTCTGCCAAGGCACTGGAAGGTTGGTTATTGGGCAGTAAGGTATGTGACTTCACAGGACTGTACAATCTGATCATGAGGGAGCAGATTCTTAATAACTGTCAAAATCAGCTGTTTCATCAGCACCTGGTAGACTCTGATCTGACCTCTCCCCAAGAATTGGGAAAGAAGGCAGACAAATGGGTCAGAACCAGGGTGAAGCAGAAGGTACAGAACCAAGGTGGTGACCCTAAGAAGCAAGATTCGAAAACCTCTGATAAGGGTGGGGAGAAGGGTAAAGATCAAAAGTCTTCACAAGGCCCCCAAAAATCTTCTTCAGGTGGGGATTCACAGTCTACCAAAGGGAAAGGCCAAAGAAAACCATGGTGCAAGGTCTGTAAGCAAAAGACCCACTGGACCAGTGATTGCACCAAGTCCAAAGACTCGACTCCAGCCCCCACCAATGCCCCTAAGGCACCTGTTCCCCCTAGTACAGTTACAGTTGGTGGTGGGAGTACTACAGCCAAGGGTTTAGTAGGGTTGACCCTGGGTACTGAGATGGGCTCTGACCTAGTCAGAGAACTCACTCAGGCTGTCCTAGTCTGTGATGGAGGCATGGATATGACCTCCTCTATGAGTCCCAGTAATCTGGGCAAGTACAGACAACAGCCTTTAATCAATGGACGAGAGGCTTTGGCATTTAGGGACACAGGGGCAAGTGTCACCATGGTGACACAAGACCTTGTGCTACCTGGGCAAGTTATACTTGGTGAAATGTACCAAGTGACCAATGCTAGCAATGTCAGAACAGACCATACTCTGGCAGTTGTTAACTTCTCCTGGGGAGGGGTAACTGGCCTTAAGAAGGTTGTGGTGAGTGCAAACCTACCAGTCGAATGCTTGCTTGGCAATGACTTAGAGACTTCTGCTTGGGCAGAAGTGGAGCTCAGGACCCATGCAGAAATGCTGGGGATCCCTGCAGATGTGTTTGCTGTGACCAGGTCACAAGCTAAACTGTCTAAAACTGAACAGGCCTTGGATTCTGGAAGAATGGACCAAGTGCCTTCCAAGAGGAGGGGTAGTAGGGTTAAGGCAGTGCCTTCCCCCTTGGCTCAGAAGGAAGATCAGTCCCTTGAGGGGAATGATCTCAGTCCTGAGGAAGGAACTGTCCCAGAGGAGCTTGAACCTGAACAGGTTGAGTTCTTGGGGACAGGGGGACCTTCCAGGGCAGATCTGAGCCAGGAGCAGCAGAGCTGCCCCTCTCTTGAACCCCTCAGACAGCAAGCTGCTGCTGAGGCTGCTGGGAAAGCTAGTGGTCCCCATACTGTGTATTGGGATGATGGACTCTTGTACTCAGAGTGTAGAGACCCCAAGCCTAGTGCTACCAGGAGGTTGGTTATACCTCTGAAGTTCAGGGGCTTCCTATTGACCTTAGCCCATGATATTCCCTTAGCAGGTCACCTGGGCCAGAACAAGACTTGGGACAGAATTGTCCCTCACTTTCACTGGCCCCACATGTCTGAAGACACCAAGGAGTTTGGTCGCTCCTGTGTAACCTGCCAGGCCAGTGGCAAGGCAGGTGGCACTACAAAGGCCCCCTGATACCACTACCTGTGGTGGGGGTTCCCTTTGAAAGGGTGGGGATTGACATTGTTGGTCCCATGGATCCCCAAACAGCATCTGGGCACAGGTTTATCCTGGTGGTAGTGGATCATGCCACCAGGTACCCAGAGGCTATTCCCCTTAGGACCACTACAGCACCTGTGGTGGCAAGGGCCCTCCTGGGAATTTTCTCAAGAGTGGGCTTCCTAAGGAGGTTGTATCAGACAGGGTGCTAACTTTATGTCTGGATACTTAAAAGCAATGTGGAAGGAGTGTGGAGTGACTTACAAGTTCACCACACCCTATCACCCACAATGCAATGGTTTAGTTGAAAGATTCAACAAAACTTTGAAGGGCATGATTAAAGGGCTCCCAGAAAAGCTTAGGCGAAGATGGGACATACTCTTGCCCTGCCTTTTATTTGCATACAGGGAGGTGCCTCAAAGGGGTTGGCTACAGCCCTTTTGAACTTTTGTTTGGTCACCCTGTCAGGGGTCCACTGTGCTTGGTGAAGGAAGGATGGGAGTTACCTCTCAAGCCCCCAAAGCAAGACATAGTGGACTACGTACTTGGTCTCCGCTCCCGGATGGCTGAGTATATGAAAAAGGCAACTAAAAACCTTGAGGCTAGCCAGGAACTTCAAAAGGCCTGGCATGACTAAAGAGCTGTACTGACTGTTCATCAGCCAGGACAGAAGGTGTGGAGTGTTTGAGCCAGTGGCCCCAGCAGCTCTCCAAGACAAATGGAGTGGACCCCATACCATTGTTGAACAGAAGGGTGAGGTTACCTACTTAGTAGACCTAGGAACACCCAGGAGTCCCCACAGGGTTCTCCATGTCAACAGGTTAAAACCCTATGTGGACAGGGCAGACATGGGCTTGCTCATGGCTACTGATGAGGACAGGAGGAAGAGAGTGACCCACTCCCTGACCTGCTCTCACAGAACCCTGATGATGGGTCAGTGGATGGTGTAGCCTTGGCAGGCAGCCTCACTACCCAGCAGCAAACTGATTGTAGACAGGTGCTCAATCAGTTCCGACACATGTTCTCACTGACTCCAAGTCAGACCACCTGGTGCACTCATGAAGTGGACACTGGGGACAGTCTGCCTATTAAAAATAAGATTTATAGGCAACCTGACCATGTCAGGGACTGTATCAGGACAGAAGTCCAGAAAATGTTGGATTTGGGAGTTATTGAACCCTCAGATAGCCCTTGGGCTAGTCCAGTGGTCCTTGTGCCAAAACCTCACACCAGTGGTGGGAAAAGAGAGATGAGGTTTTGTGTGGACTACAGGGGTCTCAATGCAGTCACTAGGACTGATGCCATTCCAATACCTAGGGCAGTTGAGCTAATAGACAATTTGGCATCAGCCAAGTATCTAAGCACATTTGACCTGACAGCTGGCTTCTGGCAGATCAGACTAGCTGATGATGCAAAGCCAAAGACAGCATTCTCAACCCCTAGTGGGCATTATCAATTTGTGGTGATGCCCTTTGGTCTGAAGAATGCACCTGCCACTTTTCAGAGGTTGGTGAATACAGTCCTTACAGGTCTGGAAGCCTATAGTGCAGCATATCTAGATGATATTGCTGTCTTTAGCTCCACCTGGGAGGATCACCTGGTCCACCTCAGAAATGTTTTACAGGCCCTGCAAAAGGCAGGCCTGACTATCAAGGCCACCAAGTGCCAGATAGGGCAGAGTCAGGTTGAGTACCTGGGCCACCTTGTGGGTGGAGGCCAGGTTCAACCCTTGCAGAGCAAGATCCAGACCATCATGGACTGGACTGCTCCAACTACCCAGACTCAGGTGAGAGCCTTCTTAGGCCTGACTGGGTACTATAGGAGATTTGTCAAGGGGTATGGATCAATAGTGACACCCCTGAATGACTTAACTTCAAGAAAATGCCCAAAAGGTTCAGTGGACAGTTAGCTGTCAAAAGGCATTTGATGACCTGAAGCAGGCCATGTGCACTGCTCCCATTCTACAGAGTCCTGATTACTCCAAGAAGTTCATTGTTCAAACTGATGCATCTGAATTGGGGGTAGGGGCTGTACTGTCACAATTGAATGAAGAAGGTCAGGATCAGCCAGTAGCTTTCATTAGCAGAAGGCTGACCCCTAGAGAGAAACGTCGGTCAGCCATTGAGAGGGAGTGTAGCGATCACCCATCGGAGAATAAGCAAACAGGCAGTATACAGTAACTCGAACAAAAAAGGCCCCATGAACTACAGTTCCCAGCAGGCAGTGGGGCGAGTTAGAGGGCAGACCGCATATAAGCACCTCCCCTGCATACGGAGGGTGCTTGACAATTCTCATGGATAGGATCAAGATGGCGGATGGTGTTCCCTGCCGGATTCCAGCGTGAAGCCTTTTCAGCTTCGTTCCAGATGTCGGCCTGATTTATACCAGTGGATCGTTTTTCTCCCGTTGTTGCTGTACCCATTTGCCTGTGGATTTTCGGCCTGGATTAAGTCCAAATTCGGTGGTACAGGTATTTCAAGCAGAAGCCGGCGCGCTTCCTACCTACTCTGTTTTTTTGGTTTTGTTTGTCTCATATTGCAGAGCTCTCGTAAGAAAATACGTCGGAGCGTTTCTTTTCTTTTTACGTGACTTTGGCCAATTCATTTCTACACATTGCCAGCCTATTTGGACAATGCCGAAAAATGCCTTATTGCACCTCAACATTGGATATGGAAATGTCTTGAGTTTAACTGTCTTCCGCTCGTTTTCTGAGTTTATATAACTAGGGTCGAACAGGATTGCTGTAAGCTATTTCAGGATAATTACTTTACTTTGCTCTTTCATTTTTGTTCGAGGCATTTTTCATTTTCAACGTGACTAACTGGCAGTACCGTTTTTCAGCACAGGAGTGCAGTGTTTATCTACGCTTGATTTAGAGGAGCTTTTTGTTTAAGTCCTTTATACACGATTGCAATGCCAATATAGAATTGCAAGAGAAGACATAAAAGGACTTTACTGGAAATTGTAGGTGTGACATTTTTAGGAGACGTGCTAATTGAACCATTTAGGTAGTTTGTATGGCCATTTTTCGAGTGTCTAAAATATTGAATAGTGGTACACTAGTATCTTGTACCTGGTTTATATCCCTGATACTCTCCTTGAGCATTCCTAGCCGCTGAGCGTCTGGTGAGTAGTGTAGAGGTGATTAGTGATTCTGTAAAGCAACAGTACGAACTCCCATACATTGTTGTGCCTTTTCTTTTCTCCTGTCCTGCAGGGTCCATTCATTACCGATGCGATATAGTTTTCTATCAAACCCTGAAGAGAACAGAGGGCTTGCAGCAAGTTTTGTTTCCTTCTCCCTTTCCCTTTTTCCCCCTGGGCACGTTCTCACGCAGCAGGTTTTTCTTTTCCTCTGCTTGGGATTGCGTTCAAGGGATTAAGGGGAACTATCACCTGCCATCGTCCCCGCTGGTCACAAGTATAAGGTTAGTGGCGTTGCTTATGTTCTTGTGCTACTGACAGCCCTGACAGATTGTCAAGCCCAAGTTTAACGCCCGGCCTGGACGATGGATACCAACGTGGTGTTGACCTCGCTGTTGGAGAGCCTGACTGCTCTTCAACAGGAGGTACAAACCTCTCGTATGGAAAACCAGACTTTACAGAGAGAAATGGGCACATTGCGTAGAGAAGTTGCGGGTCTCTCCCGCAAGGGTCATGGGGAGGGTTCATATATCAGACCAGCTACCTTACCTCCTCCTGTATCTACTACACACACCCCTTCACCCACCACCCAAGGGGTGGATTTTTTCTGACTACTCCTTTTCCCCCTGCTGCAACAGACGCAGTTCCCACAGTTCATGTAATACAGAACACAGGCATTCCCTTGGCACCCCTGAACGATTTTATGGGGATCCTAAAAGTTTGAAACCTTTTTGAATCAATGCCGACTTCATTTTTATGTAAACCGGCTGTGTTCCAAGACGACGCAGCTAAGACTGCTTTCATGATGTCTTACATGGGCGGCAATGCAGCTAGCTGGACCATTCCACTGATGGAAAGGAACGATCCCGTGCTGCACCATTTTGCGGATTTTTGCTTCGAAATGAGGAAGTTATTTGATAGAAAATCACACATGATGACATTGGATCGAGAACTACTCACTCTCCGACAAGGGTCTCAGGATCTGCTTACCTATATCACAACGTTTAATCGGCTAGTGGTTGAAACCGACTGGCCCTCCGAGAAAAGAATTACCCTGTTCTACCAAGGACTACGAGGAGAACTCAAGGATGTCCTTTCCCAGGTCGTTCAGTTGCCACAAACGTGCGAAGAGTTAATAGAGTTAACTGTTCAACTGGACCATCGACTCCAGGAAAGAAAAGGGGATAAGACCAGAGGAGAAGCCCGATTTTCATATCCAAGGCCAAAACATGCTGTGGAAGAGCACTCCAAGGCCCTAGAAGGACCGGAACCAATGCAAATTGGAGGGATACGAGGTCCTCTTACCTCGGAGGAGAGGGATAAACGTAGGAAGATGAAACTGTGTCTGTACTGCGGCAAAGGAGGTCATTTCATTAGGGAATGCCGTGCTCGAACTCCACTCACATGGAGAACCTTCGTTCCACGGGTACAAGCAACCATGAGGCAAGGAGAACCGGCGGAAAACTGAAGAGCCCAAGTCAGGATGAGGTCTCTGATTTGGGTAAACCTCGCACAACGATCTCGTCGGTACTAGCTAACACCCAGCAACCTGCAGTTGCACACTTGAACGTGGGTGTATCCCTGTGGATCACATCAAAGGATATCTTGGAAGTGGACGCCCTGCTAGATTCCGGAGCGACAGGAAATTACATCGATCAAGAGTTTGCCCTGAAAATAGGAATTACTTGTGAAAAGAAAGAAACCCCAGAACTAGTGAAAGCAGTAGATGGGACTGCCCTGTCTTCTGGTCCTGTGAAGTACCGCACCCGTTCCCTTCTAATGGAGTTTGGCATTAATCACCACGAGTATATCCAATTCGATCTCATCGATGCTCCACAGTTCCGTCTAATCCTTGGAATGCCTTGGTTGACGCTACATGATCCCGTGGTCAGTTGGGCAGCCCGAACAGTCACCATGACTTCTGACTACTGCAAAGAACATTGCAGTAAAGAAAATCCGCCTTCTTTGGATAACGAGGAAACATCTTCTATGTATCTGGCCACGGCCTGTGCACAAGAACATTATTGCTGTTCCATAGTTTTGCCTGAAGCCTACAGCGAATACCAGCCCCTGTTTGACAAACAAAAGGCGACTCGGTTACCACCCCATCGGGTGTATGATTGTCGTATTGAGTTGATACCCGGAGCTAACATACCGTGCAGTAGAGTGTATGCCTTGACGGAGCCAGAAACGCAATATTTAAAAACATACCTTGATGAGAATCTTGCATCCGGGTTCATTAGACACTCCTCATCGCCAGCATCCTCTCCTCTTTTCTTCATTCCAAAGAAGGATTGTGATGAATTGAGAACATGCATCGACTATCGAGCCATAAACCGGGTGACCATCAAGAACCGATACCCTCTACCGTTGATACCGGTGCTTCTGGACCAAGTTAAGGGGGCTCGGTATTTCACAAAGCTTGACCTCAGAGGAGCCTATCATTTAGTACGAGTCCAGAAGGGCGATGAGTGGAAGACTGCCTTCAGAACAAAATTCGGTCTCTTTGAGTATAGGGTGATGCCTTTTGGGCTCTGCAACGCCCCGCGGCCTTTCAGTTTTTTATGGATGAGGTATTACGCGGCTACTTGGAGACATTTTGTGTTGTCTATATAGACGACATTTTGATCTATTCAGCTACATTCCAGGAACACGTGGTACATGTCAAGGCAGTATTGGATAGGCTCCAACAGCATTCATTATATGCCAAACTTGAGAAATGCCTTTTTCATGTCCAAGAAGTTGCCTTTTTGGGTTACATCATCAATGCCCGGGGTATTCAGATGGACACGAGCAAAGTCACTGCAATCACCCAATGGAAAACTCCCCAGAACATTAAATCAGTACAAAGCTTCCTTGGCTTTGCCAATTACTATCGAAGATTTATTAAGGATTTCTCAAAGATGATACATCCTATCTCCAGTTTGCTACGAAAAAATGTTCCTTTCGTGTGGGGTGATGAGGCTGCTCGATCTTTTCAGCTATTAAAAGATAAATTCACACAGGCTCCTATCCTGCGCCATCCTGATTCACAACTCCCTTGTGTCCTAGAAACAGACGCCTCGCACTACGCTGTTGGAGGAGTGTTGTCCCAACGACATCCCGAAAACGGACGACTACACCCAGTAGCATACTATTCCAGGAAACTCACTCCCAGTGAAATCAACTACACTATATCCGATAAGGAGTTGCTGGCTATAAAGAGGGCTTGTGTAGAATGGCGACACTATCTTTTGGGGGCATTACATACTGTGGAGATCTACACAGACCATAGAAACCTGCTGTTCCTCAAAACCGCAAAAGCCCTGACACCCCGTCAGTTACGATGGACTCTGTTCTTTTCCGATTATGATTTCGTGATAAAGTACCGACCAGGCCACAAAACGGGAAGGCGGATGCCCTTTCCCGTATGGAAGAACCGGATAATGAGACCTCCATAAACCAGCCAGAACCACCATTTATTCTTACTGAAGCAAACTTTCCAAAGCAGGCTGTAGCTCTACTCACCTCCCAGGACTTTCTAGAGGATGTACGAGTGTCCCTGGCTAACCTGGATATACAAGCGTGGATTCAAGAAGAAGCAGAACATCGCTCGGAAAGAGAGGATTTAGCTTACCATTATCACGCACTGTATATTCCACACAAGATATTGCAACAACAAGTACTGACATGGGCCCATGATTCGGTATTGGGAGGACACCTAGGACATTACAAGACTATTGCTTGTGTGGAACGCTCATTTTGGTGGCCCGGGTTACGAAAAGATGTCCAAGAATATATAAAGAATTGTGCAGTATGCGTACAGGGAAAAGCCTGTCATGCTAAACCTACAGGCCTGCTTCGATCTTTGCCTACTCCTCCACGACCTTGGCATACCATATCGATGGACTTCATTGTGGAAATGCCCCCTGTGAAGGAAAGACAGTAGTATTGGTGATAGTTGATCACCTAACGAAGATGGGACATTTTATTCCACTAATAAAATTACCCACGTCCTCAGAATTAGCCTTGATTTTTCTCCAACATGTAGTCAGAGCCCATGGAATCCCTTGCGTTCTGATCACTGATCGGGGTACTCAATTTACGTCTCGCTTCTGGAAAGCCCTTTGTAAAACTATGAATATTGAGGCCCGACTCTCCTCCAGTTACCATCCGCAAACGGATGGTAAGACAGAACGTCTAAATCAAACAGTAGAGCAATACCTTCGCTGCTTCACCATACAAAACACCCTCAACTGGTCTACACTGTTGTGGATGGCAGAGTTCGCCTATAACAACGCTACACATGCCACTCTAGGCTGTTCTCCTTTCTTTTGTATCTATGGTCATCATCCCAACATGCTCCCGTTTGAATGGCCAGTCCAATCCCCCTTACCCAGCATACACGAACATCACGCTCACCTCAGGGCAGTGTTGATAGAGGCCAAATTAAATCTTGCCACAGCTCAATCCGCACAGAAACACTTTGCAGACAAGAAAAGAACGAAAGAACCTGCTTATCAGGTAGGGGATAAGGTATGGTTATCTACAAAAAACCTACATTTGAGGGGTATAAATAAACTAAAACCTAAATATGTAGGCCCCTATAGCATCGAGGAGGTTATCAACCCTGTAGCTATGAGATTATCATTACCCCAGTCATGGCAGATCCATCCTGTTTTCCATGTATCCCTACTCCAACTTTGTCCTGCTAGCATGAGACTACCAGAGAAACCTCTCCCCATAGACATAGATGGACAGGAAGAGTATGAGGTACAGGAGATCCTTGATTCCCGGCTGGTACGGGGTCGAATTCAATACCTAGTGGATTGGAAAGGGTTTGGGGTGGAGGACAGAACATGGGAACCTGAAGATAATCTACATTGCCCTGAGTTAGTCGAACAGTTCCATGCAGTACATCCTGGAAAACCTGGCCGACCGCCGAGTCGACGGTCCTTGAGAGGGGGTACTGTAGCGATCACCCATCGGAGAATAAGCAAACAGGCAGTATACAGTAACTCGAACAAAAAAGGCCCCATGAACTACAGTTCCCAGCAGGCAGTGGGGCGAGTTAGAGGGCAGACCGCATATAAGCACCTCCCCTGCATACGGAGGGTGCTTGACAATTCTCATGGATAGGATCAAGATGGCGGATGGTGTTCCCTGCCGGATTCCAGCGTGAAGCCTTTTCAGCTTCGTTCCAGATGTCGGCCTGATTTATACCAGTGGATCGTTTTTCTCCCGTTGTTGCTGTACCCATTTGCCTGTGGATTTTCGGCCTGGATTAAGTCCAAATTCGGTGGTACAGGTATTTCAAGCAGAAGCCGGCGCGCTTCCTACCTACTCTGTTTTTTTTGGTTTTGTTTGTCTCATATTGCAGAGCTCTCGTAAGAAAATACGTCGGAGCGTTTCTTTTCTTTTTTTCGTGACTTTGGCCAATTCATTTCTACACATTGCCAGCCTATTTGGACAATGCCGAAAAATGCCTTATTGCACCTCAACATTGGATATGGAAATGTCTTGAGTTTAACTGTCTTCCGCTCGTTTTCTGGGTTTATATAACTAGGGTCGAACAGGATTGCTGTAAGCTATTTCAGGATAATTACTTTACTTTGCTCTTTCATTTTTGTTCGAGCATTTTTCATTTTCAGCGTGACTAACTGGCAGTACCGTTTTTCAGCACAGGAGTGCAGTGTTTATCTACGCTTGATTTAGAGGAGCTTTTTGTTTAAGTCCTTTATACACGATTGCAATGCCAATATAGAATTGCAAGAGAAGACATAAAAAGGACTTTACTGGAAATTGTAGGTGTGACATTTTTTAGGAGACGTGCTAATTGAACCATTTAGGTAGTTTGTATGGCCATTTTTCGAGTGTCTAAAATATTGAACAGTGGTACACTAGTATCTTGTACCTGGTTTATATCCCCTGATACTCTCCTTGAGCATTCCTAGCCGCTGAGCGTCTGGTGAGTAGTGTAGAGGTGATTAGTGATTCTGTAAAGCAACAGTACGAACTCCCATACATTGTTGTGCCTTTTCTTTTCTCCTGTCCTGCAGGGTCCATTCATTAACGATGCGATATAGTTTTCTATCAAACCCTGAAGAGAACAGAGGGCTTGCAGCAAGTTTTGTTTCCTTCTCCCTTTCCCTTTTTCCCCCTGGGCACGTTCTCACGCAGCAGGTTTTTCTTTTCCTCTGCTTGGGATTGCGTTCAAGGGATTAAGGGGAACTATCACCTGCCATCGTCCCCGCTGGTCACAAGTATAAGGTTAGTGGCGTTGCTTATGTTCTTGTGCTACTGACAGCCCTGACAGGGAGGCCTTTGCTGTGGTCTGGGCTCTGAAGAAGTTGAGGCCATACTTGTTTGGTACTCACTTCCTTGTTCAAACAGACCATAAGCCCCTCTTATGGCTAAAACAAATGAAGGGTGAAAACCCCAAACTGCTTAGGTGGTCCATTTCCCTACAGGGGATGGACTTCACAGTGGAACATAGACCTGGGAGTAACCATGCAAATGCAGATGGACTCTCTAGGTACTTCCACTTAGAACATGAAGACTTAACTGGGCAAGGTTAGTTTAATGTCCCTACGTTTGGGGGGAGGGGGGGTTGTGTAGGAGAGTAGGATCTGCTTCACATGGGTACCCCCACTTTTTGCTGACGCTTCACTGTTTTTCGACCTTAGTCTGGCTGCTAATCAGAACCCCAGCCTAGCTGCTTCCTCTCTAAAATGGTTTCCATGTGCCTTAGGCACATCTCTGATTGGAATCTGGAGTGCCCTTATAAGTCCCTAGTATATGGTATACTATGTACCCAGGGCATAGGTACCTCAGAGGCCTACCAGGGGCTGCAGCATGTATTGTGCCACCCCTGGAAGGCCATCCAAACTGACACCACAGGTCTGCTACTGCAGCCTGGGTAAGGTGGTGCATGCACCCCTTACTGTGATATAGGCTACCTATATCACTATATACATACACACATATAAACCTATAAGTCACTCCTATGGCAGGCCTTATCAATCCTGAAGGCAGAGTGCGTGGTTCCTATGTGAGAGGGTGCCCCTGCATGAGCAGGGCCCCTCTGCAGCGTTCGGAGACCCTTCTCTGATGCTGTTTGTAGTGCAGCCTGACCATATACTCTTAAGCGCATTATAACCTCGCGTTAAATGCTAACTTTGGGATGGCTGCACGGAAACATGTCGTGTTTGGTGTCAAACATCTTGGAATACTACCCCCCGCCAGTTCTGGCGGCGGGGGTAGCATTCCACCCTTCTAGAGGGAAAGACATGTACACACCGGTATGCCCGGTACTGACTTTCCAAGCCCTGGCATCACAAAATGGATGCCGCTGCCACAGAACACGAGTCTGGCCTCCTGCTGCTGACCGAAACTCCGGCAGGGGAGGCCTGGACAATAGGTTTCCTGTCCCAGGGAGGTGTGACCACCTCCCCAGACAGGATAGTGTGTATTGGGGCTGGGCGGGAGCACTCTCGGGTGCTTTGAAGTCCTGCACTGGGGGCACATTTGGTGTCCCTGTGCATACCCCAGTTCAAACCGGATCAGGGGCTTCCAGCCCCTGCTTTGGCACAAACTGGACAAAGGGAAAGGGGTGTAGCCACCCCTCTGCCCTGACCCACCCATAGGTGGGACCACAGAGTAAGTCCAACCCCTAAACTTAGTATAAGTATGGGACCCCAGTCCTTAGGACTTTAGATTATCCCTGGACGAAACTCTGACACAGAATCCTGGACCTTCGACGCTCTACTTTAAGATTAGAGGACTGAAGAATCTCCCTTGGGGTCAAGGAGTGACTCCCCTGCTTGGCAGGCACCAAAGAAGCAATTGTCCGGTCTGCATCGCTGAAGCTCCCGTCGGACGCCGAAGTCTTTGCATCACCAGAGGTGGATTTCCAGACTTCCCCGAGGCTGCCCTGAGTCCCCAGCAAAGCTGAGGCCCGTAGCTGTCGTGGGTAACGCGGAACCGTGACCCCTGGACACCGCACGCATTTGCAAGTGCATCCTTTTCTGGGTCTCCCACAAAGTCGTGCTTTGGGCTCCAAGTAGCCCCAGCCTCCAGCACCAATTGTACCGAAGATCACTGGCCTCCACTCCACGAGTGTCCTGTGAGCCAGCTCCACGTGCACCGTCTCGAGGCTCCTTCGCGGTCGCTAGCCCGTTGGCTAGTAGCCCTTCACGAAGACCAATCTTTTTCTACTTGGGCTCCCTGGTTGCTCCAGGCTTGCCCTCACTTACCCTTGCTGGGTGAGTTCCTCAGACCTTGCTGGTCTGCACCATCGTCAATCTTCATCTACATCGAGACTTGCCGTTGCCAAGGCTTGTTGGGTCCAATCCGGTCGCCGACACCTTAGCACTCGACAGACATTGTGTACCAGCCCGAATCCTGCTCCTGGTCACCGACAACGCCTCCTGGACCTCGTGGCTGAAGAGTCAAGACGACCGTCAACCTACCTGAAGCACTCGACATCGGTGGGCATCTGCTCATCGCCTTCCTGGTCACTGGCTAGTGACCCAGACTCTGTCCCCTCTGCTTTCAGGTTCTTCAGATCTCCGATCCACCCTTGGATCCACCCGGACACTTTTCACTTGGTCGCCAGCAGCACTTTGCAGCAGATCGCCATTCAAATCGACGACGAAACCCGACCCCGAAAGGCACCTATGCACCCGGCTTCCCTGGGTGAGGTAACAAGAGTACTCCAGTGCTCCAGTGGGTAGAGACTCTAGAACGACCTAGTTCTCAAAGGGTTTGCTCCAAGTCCTTCTTTAAGTGTCCCTTTTCTTTAAATTCCCAACCGCGACTTTCTCCATAGAAGTTAACGGCGATTCGCGGCTGTGTTACTACACTGCACGCGTCCCCCGTGGGTCCCCTGTGTCACTACCTTGGGTGGTTCCTTGTGGTCCAAGCACTTCTAGAGGCTCTAGGCCCAGTGTCTAGCTCAGTCGTGGTTCTTATACCACTTTATTGGTATATGGTTTGGTACGCCCCTAGGGCCCAAACGTGTATTTGTGCTATTACTGTGTTTAAATAACTTATAACTTATGTACTTCGAACTCTAGCCTCATAAAGAGACTAGAGGGTGTGTTTAGTAATAAATACATATATTTTGAATATATACCTGGTGTGGTCCTCTTTCATTTGGTCACTCAAGAGATTATAGACTGGTAAAACAAGCTGCTTTACATTCCTTCAAGACTTAGCCTGAAGGCTGCTCTCCATAGCTACCACTAGGATAGCTTTCAATAAAGGTTGTCTTTAACCTATCTCCAATAAGGGGTTGTTTGGACTGGTGCAAGGTGCCCACTATAATTAGTGGACAGCATATGCCAGGCCAACTTCTCACACCCGTATTGAGAGAAAGTAATATCAGACTTGGTCGAAGGGGTAAGAAGAAGAAGAACAGGATTCGACGTATTCCTAAACAGAAACAGAAAAAATTGCGGTTTCCTCCAGTAAGTGAGGAATTAAATAGTACAAAATCTCCTCCAAGTAGAAAGGTCACAGGGACTTTGGGGCAACTCAAATTGAATACGGGTCAAAAAACTGGGCAAGATAATGATAACCAGTCGATCTGTTCGAACTTGGTGCTGACTTACCCACAGAGCCAAGAGGGACAGGAAGAAAGTGGGATTAATTATGAGATAAGTAGAGACCCCACACCTGGAAACGTATTGGAAAACTCACATGAGCCTGCAACAGATCAAGATTTAGCTACTGGAGGTGCCCCTCACCTTTCCCGTGGACGGGATACTTTCCCAGCACGGTTTGATTCCGGCCAGGGGATAGTTGGGGAGGGGGACCTGATCACAGTTTTTAACAGTAATAGGGGCATGTTAGAGAGGGGCCCGGTCTTAGGGCAGCCCGGTAATAGGTCAATAAGGAATACAGGGCCAGTAGTCGGGCAGGTGAGCAGGACCTTGTTTTTTGTCTCTCTGTTCGAAACTGAACCAATGTTACTGAATAGAAGTGCCCTTCTACAGTTATTAACAGAGATAAAGGACTTGGGTCCGATAACAAGTAAAGACCTTGAGACGGTCTACTTAGACTGGAGGAGCACACCCCCAAGTACTAGAGTTACATTCTCGTCAGGGGTAGTTTCAACGTTAGTAATAGCCAATGTAGATTGCTTTAGAAAAAGAGGTATAGATGTGATTTCTAGTGTACCCCCTTGGCGAGTCCCATCTGAAAGTTCAGGAACGATTCATCAGATGCAAGGGCATGGGTTCTCTAATAACAGGGGCGCAAAAATCCCTATAAACCTTAAAGACATTGAGATAACGGTAGGGAGAAATCTCGGAAACAGAGAAATCAACATTTTAGGTCCTGAAGGCTTAGTAGTCCCAATGTGGAGGATGAGGTAGCTAAGTGGAGCTGGGTAGCTGGTACCCTGAATGGGTCAAAAATATCCACCACAAAGCCCAAAGTGTGGGGGTAGCCAATTGGGAAGAATCCTATCCTGGAATGTTGCGGGGGTAGGAAAAAGGAGTTGCAAGCTTAAATCATTATTAGAATTTGACCCCAAAATAATTTGCCTCCAGGAAACGTGGATGGGGGAGGATTTTCAGTTTGAGAATTTTTATGTGTATTGTTGTACAGCAAAAAAATCTGTAAGAGGGCATGCAAGTGGTGGTTTAGCTATTTTACTTAGCTGTGCCATAAGATGGGATCCTGTGATCTATAAGCACCCCTCAAAATGCTGTATTGGAGTAAAGTTGAGGATTGGTGAAGATAACTTGGGGCAAGCAATTTCTCTTTTACTGGTCAACGTGTATATTCCTCCAGGGAGAGCGTCGAACTCATTGGTCGATTCAATCTGTACTTTTGTGCAAAGGTTAAGTAACAACGAAGAATGCTTACGTATAATGACGGTGGGTGACTTTAACGCTAAATTATCCAATAGTGCAGTTATGTCTTTTTCAAACCCTGAATTGGAGGAGGTATGGGCCATCCCAGACTCTGTATTGCCGGTCCATCTAAGGTCAGATAAACGAGGGTTGTTTTTTTTGCAAAATCTTAGAAGCTTAGACCTTGTAACGTTAAACGGTAGATTTCCAGAGGACTCCCCCGCTGCTTATACCTTTCGGGGTGTATATGGTCACTCCCTAATTGACTACATGGCAGTATCTTTCCAACTATTCAATGTATGTACACAATTTAGCCGTTAATGTAGATATAGAAATTGAGAATCCTGAACTCTGGAATCAGAGGAATGAAAAGGTCTCATATAATCGCAATAATGGGCGTACTTGCTGGTCAAATAATTTGCTTCCAAATTTTAAGAGGGTCTTTGAAAATACTGCCTTTATTTCCACCCAAGAAACCCCGGTTCATAGGTTTGAGAGAGTCTTGGCTGCAATTAGAACCTTTGGAAGAAAGAAGCAAGTCATCAGTTTTACACCATTAGTAATAATACCATGGGAAATTAAAAAACTGAATCGGGAAATTAACGGTTTAATTAGAGACCAAAGGCAAAGAGAAATTAGTAGACAAACAGGTACGGAAAAGGAAAATGACATCGGATCGTAGAAGGGTTGAAGACGCAAAATGGGTTAGACTTCGAGAGGTGGCTCTTTCTGGGGACACTAGGAAGTATTGGGCACTGATTGCAAAATTTTGTGATGGGAGGGAGAAGTCAAAACCTATTTCAATCCCAGAAGCAGAATGGTCCACGTATATTTCCCAGCTTTATGCTTCAAATCTCGCAGTTGGGCAGAATCAAGAGGTTAGCATTGCCCCGACCGCGGGGAGTGACTATTGTGCACCGTCATGCTTGGAGATTGAGGGTTACATTAAAGGGGCAAGATATTCCAGCGCAATGGGCCCAGATGACGTACCAATAGCCATAATAAAACAGGATGGTGAAGAGTGGGCGAAATTTCTGCATCCGTTGTTTGTCCATTGTTATACCCATGGTGATATCCCACAATCCTGGAAGGGAAGTATAATTGTTCCACTGTACAAAAAGGGTCCAAAAAATTCCCCTGCCAGTTTTAGACAGATTTCTCTCCTGGATGCGACTGGGAAATTATTTGCAAAGAGCATTCTCACTCATCTGCAGGAGTGGGCATTTGGAAATAATTTCATCCCTTTGGAACAAACAGGATTCCGTAAGAATAGTGGCACCCTGGATAATATCACTATTTTGCAAACTTTAACTGAAAAATATCCAGTAAGTTGGGGTATGCCGTTATACTCGGCTTTTATAGATTTCTCCACAGCATTCGACAGGGTAGATCGGGGAAAGCTGTGGAGGAAATTGGTCACCATGGGGATACCAGGGAATCTTTTACGATTAATAATTGCTCTTCACTCCTTCACTTGGACTCAGGTTTTATTAGGGGGAACACAAAGCCTCTCGAGGAAAATAGTAACTAATAATGGGTTGAAGCAGGGGTGCCTTTTGGTCCCTTTACTTTTTTCTATTTATATTAATGATTTGCCAAGAAGAGTGGGCCTTAGTAAAGGGGATCCCCCTAAATTAGGAAACTTAGAGCTGAGCTGTCTGCTTTATGCAGATGACACCATAATAATGGATTTAACCCCAATCGGACTACAAAGACGACTTGCCGAGCTGATCAGGTACACAGAAGAGTATTATTTAAAAATAAATATTTTAAAGAGCAAAGTCATGATTTTTAGTTATCAAGGATGTAAGGTCAGAAAAAACTTGCAGTGGTTTTTGGGAAAAGAGAAACTGGAAGTAGTAAAATTTTATCCATATCTAGGAAAAATATTTACAAACAGGTGTTCAGCTAGCAATCATATGGATCACTGCAAAGGCAAAGCAATTTCACAAGCCTTTGCAATTAACCGTTGGTACAAACACTGTGGGAAAAGACATTTCTCTCATATTATATCAGTCTATAAAATAAAGATTCCACCCACACTGAGCTATGCCAGCGAAACAATAGATGCACAAGAGTGGGACAAATTCGAGAAAGTGGAAGGGCAAATCTGGCGCCAAATATGCAATTTGAATCGCGCGGCACCTACTGGAGCACTTACGCTCGAATTTGGTTTACTCTCCACTTATGTGCTATCGATGGCCGCGTGCTTAAGATGGAGCAATGCATTGTTAAATAGCTCAGAGAACCTGCTACGGGTCGCACTGTACAGAGAAATATTTGTAAATATGAAAGGAAAGAGAGCTCTTTTTAGGAATAATCTAAAAGCGCTAACAATGTTCGGTTTAGATAAGGATGGGGTGGCGGTCCTCTGTAAAAGGGCTTTGAAAATCAGAATTAAGAAAACAATCTATGGGGTTTCTCGTGAAAGAGATATTAAAATGTGCACAGAGAATAGAAATGATGATTGTATTGTGGGGAGTAGTATTGGCAAAAAACCTCAACCTTATGTTTTATGGAATCTTAATCATGGAGTACGTAGGGTGATTCTGCTGCTTAGACTGAATTTACTTCCGCTAAGAATTGTAACAGGAGCTTGGGAGGGTATTGCTAGACACGAAAGATATTGTCATTTATGTAATTCCTGCATACAAGACCTAAATCATGTCCTATTCGTTTGTCCCGCATTACAATCAATACGTCGCATTTACCTAAGGAATTGTTTTTTAAAGTATAATATCGCCACAGCAGAAGAGGCCCGGAATTGTCTGCTGTCTTCTTCCCCCATCTGAAATTATGTGTTTTAATTTTTTTTGTTTTTTAAACAATTTTTAAATATATACTAAGCAGTAAGGATCTATTTAATATGTATGCACTGAGCACTTGCACTTTCTCGACCCTTCGGTTTCTAAGGCTGATTTACTATGTTTGCAACCGAGCACGTGCACTTTTACAAACTTTTTTCGCTGCTAGTTACATGTCCTGTATGATCTCTTGCACCTTACTAAATCCTTGTTTTGCTGCTAATTATCATGTACTTCATGCTGAAAATGGCGTTTCTAAAGTATTGAAATACTCTTGCACTGTTATTTTGCTGCTGGTTATATTGTACAGTCTAGTGAATAGACAAATTATTGTTTTTATTATATGGTTATTCCGTTCCTTATCTGGTACTGTAAAGCGAATTGTTAAATCTTTGCACTTTACAACAAGTTTTAATTCTGAACGTTTTATGATAGTATTAGATTATAACTTCGTATAAGTCTGTAAGTATTCATTCATGGTAATCCGACTATTCATGGTTCACTCCTCCTGGCACTCGAAAACCTATAGAATGGCTGCTACTGATATGCTCATTTCTGTTTTTATATGAAATGATATGATGAATTTAGATGGGTAATTTTTATGGAATGTAATGTTGTTTTTAAGATGTATTTTTATGTGGAATTCTTCGGAATTCCAAATCATAATGAATAAAATAATTGACTAATTGACGAAAGGCCAGGGATTTCCCATTGTCTCCGGAAATCTTCCATGCCATGAGTGTGAGGGAGCCTTCTTCTATCAGAGGGTGGATTTCTCCTTGAGGGCCTAGGACTAGGGTCTCGAAAAGGGGAATTAATAGGGGGAAGTCTATTGACATTTCCAGTATTACAGGGAATCACGCCTGGGATCTCCAAAGTGGAGTTACCACTACTACTGTTTCTTTGAATCTGCGTGTTTGTAGGAGGAACCTGGGAAGCATAACAAATGAAGGGAAGGCATACGGC
Source organism: Calotriton arnoldi (assembly GCA_963921515.1). NCBI lineage: Eukaryota > Metazoa > Chordata > Amphibia > Caudata > Salamandridae > Calotriton > Calotriton arnoldi. Next base: position 1,997,793 of record CAWUFW010000975.1, read on the forward strand.
CTTAGACCTCTCCAGTCTTGGAGGAAGGTGTCCACCCCAGCTGCTTGAGGGTCTGGCTTCCAGCTGAAAAACTGTGTCAGTTGAGTATTCAATCTGTCCGCAAAGAGGTCTATGGTGAAAGGACCCCATATGTGTTGGATGTGTAGGAATATCTCCCTGTTCAGTCTCCAGTTGCTGGAGTCTCTGAAGTTCCTGGAGAACCAGTCTGCTACTCCGTTGCTCAAACCAGGAATGTGTTGAGCTACAACTGAAATTCCTTTGCTCAAACAATAACCCCAAAAGTCCTTTGCTAGGTCCGCTAAATCTTTCGAATGTGGTCCTCCCATCTTGCTCACGTATTGGACTGCTGAAATGTTGTCCATGCGAAGCATTACACAACATTTACACAACACAGCATTACACAAGATGGCACAAGATGGCGTCGGCACAGGAGTGCTCTTTGTGAGCTCCTGGGGTGGGGATCACTATCAGTGGAAATCCCTTAGTTACCCTGCCATCCAACCCCCAAACTGACCAACATTGAAGTATTCGTACCTTAAAGCTGATATTGGTCCGGAGAACCGTCGATGCCGAGCCTGCTACTGCAGATTAGCGGATTGAAGAGTACACAGCCACTGGGATGTGCAAGGGGTGAAGCTTTGCAGCCTGGACAGTCCGACCGCAGGTCCGATCTAAGCGGTGAGAGCGGAGCACCTTGACTGGCTATGAGGGCCTTCTGCGTGATGGCAGCGGAGACGGAGAAGGGACGGGCTGCAGAGGGGCAGAGGAGAGCATCGGACCGCCATCATTGTGGCCCCAGAGGAGAAGGGCTCCCTGAGGACTCTGGTGAGCGTAGCGTATTAATGACCAGAAACCCCGAACGTGTGGAGACTGCGCGGCTTGCCGATGTTGCCCGGTCTCCGCTGACACAAAAGGGGATAGGAGGCTCCCGAGCGCAGGCCTGATTCACCGCTAACTACTCGATGAGTCTCGACGCTGCCCAGATGAGGATCTCCGGGTAAAGCATGGAGAACACCTCTCCGGGACGTAAGGATCCTGGATGCGAGGCTGGTCTGAGGACTCGATCTGCCCCTCCGGCGCTGCTTCCTTCCACCGCACAGTAAGGCTGGGATCAACACCGCCCCCCGCCGCCGTGACCCCGATGCTGTGCTGGTCTGAAAGTTCCCACCGGCGCTGCCTACTGCCTCCACACTGTTGGATTGTGAACACCCCCCCCCCCCATACTGACGGGTAAGGCGTCTGGGTGATACGCGATACCGGAATATAATTCCTGGCTCCTGCATGTTCTGCTCCATTCTCCCGGAGCTGGGGAGAGGAAGACGTGTGGACTGCCGAGCTTCAGCGGCATATCAGTGCTAGTCGCTAAGGATCTGGCCTGCATACAGGCATTGCCTACCCTTCCTGCTTTTACTGTCATTGACTGTGGGTTACATATCAGTGCTTTTCTTGTCATTGACTGTGGGTTACATGCTAGCCTGATCGGTACAGTCGATTATATATGGACTGGCGTGGATCGGCTGGCTCGTTGGAACACTTGGGATGTAAATGTAAATAAACAAAAATGGAAGATGTCCTCACATGCCCCTACTCACAGAAAGGGAAAGAGGACTGCTCGAAGCTTTAACAACAATAGAAAGAGGACTGAGCTAGAAGCCTTTCATAATAATAGGTCTCTTCTGCAGTGGCCATCTTGGCATGGGCACACGATTAACAGCCCTCTCAACTCTCTCTACTGAAAGTAACCTGGTAACCCCCACCGATCAGTTGATAGACCGATTAGATCCTCCAACCGATTCTTTAGATCCAGAATCTCTCAGTCATTAACTATGCCTCCGCCATATACCACCAGGAACTCTAAACTTCGCTCGCCACGGACCAAACTCATGGTCCATTAATTACCCAGAAAACCTGACCAGTAATGCTAAAAGAACTTAAAGCATAGAACCCTAAAACAGCACCCAGAAACACTTATTGTTGACAACTACCACACTGCTACTAATGGCGTGACGAAAACTAACTTCATCTTTTTCACAAACCGCCCAACTAAGTGGAAAAACACCTTCCTTCTTCATTTTCTAGTCGGTTAATATTCCCTATGGCGAAAAAATCTCCACAACTGTCTCCCCTACCTTTAAAGGAGAACTGACAATTTCCATCTTCAAAACAGGAAACATTCTCATTCAGGCCTCGGACTCGCACCTCACCACTTTTGATCGGCACTTCCCAACGCTACTCTCCTCTATAACTCATCAGTGCCTTCAAACCCAATCTTCCTTACCGCCCCTTACCCGGACAAAAAACCCTAAACCGACCCAATCTCCCTCACCAGATGACCCACGTTACAACTCATGGACATCCACCATCACCAACTATAATCTCACTAACCCTATCATCACACTCCGCCGGCAAACACCCACTACAATGACGGCAACCGATACCTCCAATACCAGCAAACGCACAACCAGGAATCTCCACAAGGCTGATCCAGTGACACTTACCCATCCTGCCCACACCCTCTCTACAGCCAATGGCACCAATGATCCCTTGGACACTGACCCCCCCTCAAACCGTGGCACTCTCAACCCCCCCCTGTCCCTCCGCCTCAGGCACAAACCACCCCCACTTCCAATCCTACTGACAGTCCCCTGGACACGGACTTCCCCCTAAACATAGTACACTCACCTCCCTTGGTCCCAAAACCCACTACACCGCGACCTAACCTCTTGACTAGAAGCAACAACGACCCCTCACCTCACATCCAATCTATCCCTACTCCTAATCCTAATGCTACCTTAGGGACTCCCCTTCCTTTGCTTTCCTCCTCTAACTCTCTTCCCTTTGCTCAGGTCGCTACCTTTGAGCCACCCTCTCCTCTGAACTCCGCTAAACCTACTGCTTCCTCTTGCTCCCCACCCAGGGCTCAGGATACTACCTGTGGACCACCCCTTAGACTTACTCAAGGGTGTACCCCTCAACCGCCGCTTATGATCCCTGCCGCCATCCTTACCATTCACACTACTCCTTTGGAGACCACAACTGAGCTTAAGCAGGGGTCCATCGCCCCCTGTAAAAGCTGTATGGAGAAGGGGCATCCCCCTGCTCCCTATACTGGACGGCCACCTGATGTGGGCAGGCATCGGCGGATTGAGGAACAATTGGCCGAACTGAAGCGGGACCTCCTCTCTGTAAATGACAACCTCCAGATCCTCCTACAATACTCAATAAAGAATGAAAAGTTCCTCACACCTTATCCGCCCGCGGGATCGGATCTGCCCCCGCACCCTGCAACTAATTTAAACGATGGAATGGAAAGGTCCTCTGTTACCTGCCCGAACTACCCTTGAGGGCCCGCTCCCCCTCCTCCCTACCCCCACTCCAGACCCTGTAGTTTACAGAAGCAGTGGTCTGAGGTTGACACGCTCGCACTCTCACTATCTTATGAGGACTACGCAATCTCGCCTAGCTCCATACCCACTATCTCCTCTGATCCTGATAGAGAACCAAGTATTAACTTGAGATCCTTGAATAAGGATAACTTACTTCAGGTGGTCACTTCACACCTAGTGGAAGCAACTACAGATTCCCATATCAAATCGATGCTTCTCAACTGCAGATCAGCAGTGAAGCACGCAGCAGATATCTCCGAACTCATCTTATCACAAGATTTAGACCTCCTGATTCTTACGGAAACATGGCTCAATGACTCTTCCTCCCCAATACTTGACATTTTAATTCCTCCGGGCTATGACATTGTCAGATGTGATAGGGCTATTAAAGCTGGGGGGGGTATTGCCTGCATCCATCGGTCCAGCCTCGTTTTGAAGCAGACTCATAAGGACTCGATGTCCACATGTGAGCTACTTGTCGCAGAAATTTGGAACAAGGGCAAGACTGTCTGTGTGCTTCACTCGATCTACCATCCTCCTGGGGACAACAACTTATTCTTCGTAGAACAATTAATGGAATCCATCTCTGACAGCTCAGCCCTCCATACTAATCACATCTTCCTCGGTGACTTCAACCTTCACTGGAATGACTCTAATGATCCAGTAGTCTGTTCTCTTAAGTCTTTCCTCTCAGACCTCAACTATATACAGGCCTGCAACGGGCCTACCCACTGCATGGGCGCTACCCTTGACCTCATCATAGCTAGAGAGCACATTATTCAGCTAGACGACATAGTACCATGTGATTGGTCGGATCATCTCCAAATCTCCTTTCGCATTCAGGAGAAGGTATTGCTTAGACAAGGGCAACCACTCAAAAACAAGCAATTGTCTCGTAACCTGAGAGATATCAACATCTCTAACCTCTCCATCTTGAGCAAGAATCTACTTGAACCTCCAACTAACATGAATAATCTGGAAGAGTTGACGGATCATTACTTCAACACTATGTCTAATATTCTCGACTCTGCAGCACCAAAGCTACTTAAAAGGATTCCCTGCAAACAATCCAAACCTTGGTTCAATGGTACCCTTAATGACGAACGTCGCAAGCTGAGACTCTCGGAGAGACGTTGGAGAAATGACCCCTCCACTTCTAGCCTCGAACAGTTAAGAAAGATGAGAAGCTCTTACAACAAACTCATTCGCATCTCTAAATCAGATAATTTCAGAGATCAGCTTGACAGCGCGAAAAACCGTCCCAGGAAACTGTTTGATATCATCAAACAACAGGCTAATCCTATTCCAGCAATCAAAATCGCTGGACCCAGTGAGGAGGACTTCTCAGCGCACTTCGCTGAAAAGTCTAGAAGTATTGAGCGAGAACTGCAACGGGCCGCTGAGAATTTGTTGCCTATGAGTTCCGAGGGTTTGCCTGGTTACACGGCAGTACACACCCAAAATCAATGCCTGTACACACCCAAAAACAATGCCTGCTGGAATACCTTCCGACCTCCAGACTTGGAGGAGCTGTCACTTTCCCTGGCTTCTCTGAAACCTTCCAACCATTTCAAGCACCCACTCCCCGCCAAGTTGCTCAAAGACCTCAACTTGGCAGTTCTGCCTCTCTGGTCCAGGATCATCCAACAATCTCTCTTACAAGGGAGGATTCCCGACTGCCTTAAAATGGGGCAAGTCACACCCATCCCCAAGAAGCCCAATGCAGACCTTACAGATCCCAGTAACTTCCGACCGATCACCAACATCATGTCCCTAGCGAAATTGCTCGAGAAATGTGTTCACACACAGCTTTGCGACCACATTGAGAAATTTCAGCTCCTAGACCAACATCAATCAGGCTTTAGATCAGGTCATAGCACAGAAACAGCGCTAACTCACATTGTTGATGACGCATTGAGAGCTCTGGACCAAGATACACCTTGTCTTCTAATCCTTCTGGACTTGTCCTCTGCTTTTGACACTATCAAACATGATAACCTGATTAACCTTCTTCAATACAGGATGGGGCTATCGGGCCCTGTCCTAAATTGGTTTTCCTCTTTCCTGCATAATCGAACACAAAGAATCAAAGTCAACCAATCTTTGGCGGCCAGCACTTCAGTCTCTATTGGGGTGCCTCAAGGTTCTGCACTTTCGCACACGCTCTTCAACCTATGCATGGAACCTCTAACTGCCATTCTAAATGACTCAAACATTCAGTACCACATGTACGCGGATGACACTCAACTATATTTGAAGATCTCCTCTCCAGATGACATTAAAACTCTTAACGGAGCGCTTAAAAAACTCAACAATGGCTAACACATAACCACCTATTGCTTAACTCTCTCAAAACTGAATTTCTCCTGATTTCCCCACGCAACCACGAGGCCCCCACGCAAAACTGGATCAAAAAATCTCAGCACTCAACTGCACCCCGCATTTGGTGGACTCCGCCTGCTCTTTAGGGGTCACCCTAGACAAATTTCTAAACATGCAAGGTCACATCAGTGCAACCATTAAGAGTGCCAACCATCAGCTCAACACTCTTAGGAAAATCAAACCGTTCCTACCTCCAGAAGACATGCAATCAGCAGTCCAATCCTTAGTTATATCACGAGTTGAATATGGCTTGGTGACCCTAGCTGGTCTTCCTAAATCTAGGTTAGCACCGCTAAGAGCTACTCTGAACGCCTCTGCCAGACTAATCACAGGCTCAAGAAAACATGATCATATCACACCTGACCTAATCCAGCTTAACTGGCTCCCCATTGAAGCTAGGATCCGCTTCAAGATAGCCTGCCTGACACATAAAGCTTTACATTTCAATAGCCCCGTTTACCTGGCAAAAAACTTGAGCTCTCCGGATCCAGAAGAAACCTAAGAAGCTCCAATACCCTTCTACTGAAACCACCGAAATTCAATAAAAAAGAACTTACAATCATACCTTCTCAGGACTGGCTCCAAGAATTTGGAATGCCCTTCCAACAGAGATCAGAGCCAATCCCTCGACTGCCTCATTCAAAAAACAGGTCAAATGGCTACTATTGGAAGAACTGCATCAACAATAGCCTCCATGTCATTTGCTAGTCAATTACCTGCATTCTTGACAAGCATTTTTACTTTGTTGTGTTGAAATTTATGCTTGACAATGTACTTTCACTTTATGTTTGTAACTCGGGCTTGACAATCATTCTCACTTGGGGTTTAAAATGTATCTCAGCTGTCTTAATAGTAAGGTGATGATGAAACTGCTCGGCCTCATCTGGGTGGGCTGTTTATTGTTTGTTCATTTTCTACCTACTCTTCCCCTAGCGTCCCCATGTACTTTATGCCTCAGATTCCTCTCATGTTGCCTTATGGGGTGTCCTTGGGTGTGTTATTGTTTGCTTAACAATTTACTTTCACTTTATGTTTGAAACTTGTGCTTGACAATCATTTCTACTGGGGGTTTAAACTTACTTCGTTTGTCTTTGAAGTCAGTCTATGATGACGCTGCTTGGCCTCATATTTGCTTTTTTGTAAGTGTATTTATATTGTCTCTGTACGTATACGTCAGCTTTGTACAGCGCTCTGATACCCGGTTGGGTCTTGTTCGCGCTTTATAAAACTTTTCAAATAAATAATAATAACATTTCATCTTTTCTTGAGTGAAGCTGCGAACTGCAAATGAACCCGCTAAGAGTTCCAAGCAGTTGATGTGCATGTTCCTCTCTTGGTTTGACCAACGTCCCCCTGTGGAATGATTTCCGCATCTCGCTCCCCAACCCTCTAGGCTTGCATCTGAATCTATCACCATTTCGGGTTCGTCCCCGAAGATTGCCCTTCCGTTCCACGCTTGAGCGTTCTTGAGCCAACATTCTAATTCCTCTCTTGAGTCCTGATCTAGGGATAAGGTTTGAGAGTAAGATTGGTTTATGCGAAGGTATCTTTTTTAGTCTTTGGAGGGCTCGATAGTAGAGGGGGCCCGGAAATATAGCTTGGATGGTTGAGGATAGGAGACCCAGGATTCTTGCTAAACACTTTACAGTAATAACCTTTTCTGATAAAACCTTTTTTATTTCTTTGCGTAATTTTTGTAGCTTTTCTTTGGGTAAGCGTAGTTCTGTGTGCAGTGTGTCTACAATGAAGCCCAGGAACGGAGTATCTTGTGTTGGAGTTAGACATGACTTTTTTAGGTTTACTACAAATCCTAGGTTCTCTAAGATCTCTATTGCCCACTGAGTGTGCAGGGATACAATGTCCTTGGATTGACCCATTATTAGGATGTCGTCTAAGTAAATAATTAACCTTACTCCTTTTGCCCTGAGCCAGGCCGCTACCGGACGGAGTACCTTTGTGAAGCACCAAGGTGCTGAGGATAGTGCGAACGGGAGACTGGAGAATTCCCAGACTTTGTTTTGCCATGTGAAGCGAAGGTATTTTTGATGTGGAGGCCAGATGGGGATAGTAAGGTAGGCGTCTTCGAGGTCTATTCTTGTTAACCAGTCCCCTTTCCTTAGGATGTCTCTTAATAGGTATATTCCCTCCATTTTGAAATGACGATAGACCACCCATTCGTTTAAGTCTTTGAGATTTATGACTGGTCTCATTTCTTTGTTCTTTTTCTCCACTAGAAATATGTTGCTGATAAAGTCAACCCCTGGATCGGTTGCCTCTCTGATGGCACCTTTGGCCAATAGGTCTTGTACCTCTTTTGTTACTAATTTTGAGTGTTCTTGGGAAAAACTGATTTCCCTTGGGATTTTGTCTTGAAAGGGGATATCCGTGAATTCTATTCGGTATCCCCTGACTGTTTGTAGCACCCAAGGATCTTGAGTCACAAGGTTCCAATTTCCACAAAATTGGGCTAGTCTCCCTCCCACCTTTATAGGGGAATCTGAAAGGTCTTTCATATGACCTACCTGATGAAACGTTTTTGTGTCTCCTGTCGCCTCTGAAGTTCCGGAAGCGGCCTCTCTGCCTTTGGGGATAGGTGTTGGAATATGAGCCATAGGATGGTTGAAAGGACCTATTACCTCGTGGCATGTAGGGTCTTGAGGAAGATATACCTCGGCCGGGGAACCGACCCCTTGTTCGCCCGGCCCTTGCAAAAACTCTATCGTTGAAGACCTTTCTTACTTCTTTTTGGGACTTCTGTATAGAGCTGAAGATCCCCACATATTTCGCCATCTCCTTTATGAATTCATCGCCAAAGAGTTGGCCCTGGGAAGAAGGTCCTCCTTCTTTAGTGGCTAGTTCAATTAATTTGGGGTCCAGTTTTAAGAGGATGCTCTTCCGTCTTTCATGTGAAAGAGCCGTATTTGCATTGCCAAGGAGGCAAACAGCTCTCTGAGCCCATTCTTGTAATTCTTTTGGGTCAACCTGAGTATCGTTCAGGTAAGCTGTCTCGGTCATCTCGAAGATTTTGGTGAGGGGGCCAGTAATATCAAGGAGTCTGTCCTGGCAGGACTTCAGGCCTCTATCCAGGCCTCTTCTAGGGTCTTTGCCTCCCTTGTTAATGAATGACACGACCTTTAGGTCGAGTTCGGGTGTTTTGGTTATCTTATCGGGGAGTGATGGCCGCGGGCATTCGGACCGTAAACGAGATCTAACCTCCTTAGGCATCTCTTGTTGTATTCTCCTTAGGGTGTCCATAACAGGCTTTCCAAATATCATGTCCTTATATAGGCACAATTCGCCCTGCCCTTATATAGGCATAGAATCCCAGGCCTTATTTAGGCATTAAACCGTGCACTCCAAATACAGGCATGGTCTCTGACATCCGTCCACCCTAACGTCACAACGAGTTCATGAAGAACAGACCCTTAGGCTGCGGGAGTTTCCCTAGCCCAGGACTATTGATTTCTTCAAGGCCTCATATATTATGCATGAACCATTATTCCTTAGGGGTTCATCCATGACGTCTTTCGCTACCCAATTCACGTCAATGCTAACATTCCTAAGGTACTCTCAGGTATAAATATACCTTCCCTAGCCCTTGTAAACTAGAGGAGACCTCGACTTCAGAGGAGCCCGTATCCCGGCCTGACGCACTGAGAAGACGCTGCCATTCCCTGCACGCAGAGAGCCCAGCTTCCAGCTTCCAGTGATCTGACTTCCCTTGCGGGGTGTTGGAGTTCGAGTCTGGCAAAGAGATTCCAACCTCTCTCATTCTTCAGGTATGGAGCTGATAAGAACCTAGAGGGACTCTTGGCATACTAGGCATACTAGACTTACCATACTCTTAGTATACCGTAGCAAGGAATACTTCACCTACTTCTTCCCTCTTCCTACACCTAGGTTAGGTAAGGTACATTGGGGTAGAATTAGCTTAGCACCGCATCGTATGAGTACTCGCATTTTTAGTCTGTGTTATTTATGTAACAGCATATGTACTAAAAGAAAATGCTATTGCAGTATTATTTATTTCTACTGCTCACCCTGTACATTATTTATCTCGCATACTGTCTTGTGATCGTAACAGCACATTATACTTACACCAGAAACAAGACTGTTCAATAAATCCTTTATTGAAACGCCCGTCTATTTCATTCTGTGTAACTTGGAGAAAACTAAGCATGCACGAGTGAGCTGAGTGAAATAGTTATCTATTGTTTCCACGACTCTGGGACACGTTCTGATTCTAAAGGGAAACAATGTTGTCATGTTTTGCGGCTGCCAGAAACAACTCCCTTCTTGTTTGTCAAGGAGTTTCTAGTGGCCTCTGAGCTAGCTGGCACAAGTAATTAAGTTTAATATACTCGATAGGGACATACCGACCTTAGTCCTATGTCAAACCTATAGGATATATTATTCCAATGCGCAGAGCCTATTAGGGAAATAGGAGCTACACTACATGGCGCCCAACGGTTTGGTTAGGCAGTAATTCAACGTTAGATACTGAGTAACTCAGCAGTGCTATTTTTCTCTCAAAGACCCCTACCCATATACTCCAAAAGACGTCTGGAGTGGGCAGGGTTAGGTATCCACCACGGCTACATAGGGCAGTAGCCTATATATTAGCTGTTTGGTTTGCTCAACGTTGAAGGATACAGTGTTCCAAAATATTGTGCACCTAATCTTTGTTCCCTTGAAACTTGTTCTACATTTTTCAAAACAACAAAAATGCCTTACGGTGACAATGAAACGGGTGGAGCTGCGGCTGATCCAGCCCAAGTAGCACTTTTTAACCTTACAGGTTTAAATGAAGCCGAGGAGGGTGTTATAAACATCCCTCAAAACATAAGAAGAGCCATAACTCTAAAACTTATAAAACATGGCCTATCGCCAAGAGGAGGTAGAGCAGTTTTCGTAATAGAGGCACATGAATCCTTTCAGACAGAGGTATTCTATTCATGGGTACTACTTCCGGAATGCAATCCAATATCACACACATTTCACTTCTACAAAGAAGATGATCCACCAGAGGAATACATTCCTTTCGAGGATATTGAAATTCCATTAACATACCAAGAGCATCAGCTCTGGTTTAAAGGCGCCCTAAAACATCACAAAAACATTACCAGGCTCGGTCCACTAGGTAGACCAGGAGCAACATGGCCGATTTTAGCCGGCTACACACCTCATCCTGAACTGGATATAATGACAGATGAGGAATTACATACTCAAATAAAAGAGTTAATAAAAATCTACAGACAATTGGTCCAATATGTCATGCGGACTTTTACAGTCTGACCACCATTGACATATCCAAATCCAACTCCCCAACAGGGGGATACACTAAAAATTACACCACAGACTCTCAACTCAGTCATGGGTAAAATGCCCACAAAACGTGAGCAAATTCCGTTTTGGATAGCTCAAAAAATTACTCAAATCGAAGCAGTATTTCCAAATACTAGCCCGCATGAGAAACACAGAATCCTAACAATCAGTTTACCGATGGGGATCACACCACAACTGGAAGACTGCACCACTTGGGGCTCAGTCTTTGCTGCCATCTATACTAAAACACATGGTATTCCGTCAATTGCGGAAATACCTGATGTCCTAAAACAAATTCAAAATGAATATGGGGCAGTGCATGCTCTAAATTTAGGTATGAAGTTACTGAAAAATTTCGAGCAGGTATCAACAATAATATTATCTAATATTAAAGGGGAGGCAGCAGCAGTGGCGATCCGCCAAAAATTGAGGGAATTCGATGTTACAGAACATCAAACTGAGCTACCCAGAATTATAGAACAATCTTATGCAGAATTAGGCAGAGATAGTTTGGGTGGAAGACCACTGAAACCAAAACTATCTGAAAGTCCTGAGAAGGACTCAATAAAACAAACTCCTACATCTTCTAAAAAGAAGTGGGAGTCTACTAAACAAAAATCAAACGAGAAACGTTCTCAATCCCGAGGTAGGTCTCCTCAAAAGGAGCCCTCTGAAAGGAGGTATAACCTCAGGAATAGGGATAATTTGAGAAAACCTGATAGGTATCATGTTAGTGATACACGTTCCTCTCGTCCCTTTCAGATCTCACCACAGACTTCGGAAAGAAGAGGACGATCGGAACACAGAGAAGAACGCGTGAAATCGAAAGACGACAAACATGCTCCAAAAACCAAAGTAAAACCTCAATTCTCCAAAAAGAAAGTAGCAGGTCTAAAGATAAGACATGCCGAGAATACTGAGAACGCAACTCAAGAACGGAGAATGGGCTCAGACCATGCTGGACTGTGCAGCAGAAGTCACAATAGTTCGCCAGAACCTGAGGGAACTTCTGGAGATAGTGGACTTGAATGAGTACAACACAGTTGAGACTGTAGACACCAGGGTTAGTACTCCACAAAAGTTATATGACATAACACTCCGGATGGAGGGAGACAAACCTAGACAGGTGAAAGCACTTTTTTGGGAAAGACTATCAAAGGGCTATGACATACTTCTAGCAGAAAAGGACTGGCCACCACAATTTGTCAGGGAGTGCCCACATGGCGAGGACATTATTATGCCTGCCTTCTCCAACCATATACCAATGCATCTAAGATATACATATGCCAGGAAATGGGCAGTGGCCCAGGCCCCAGCATTATATAAAAATCATGTAGGATGGGATGAGGATTCACCTCACCATAAAATACATCTGAAACATGAACCAACTGCACAAAGGCAGTACCCAATAAAGCAAGAAGCTAAAAAACAGGTCAGGGAGATCTTAGATCAACTTGAATACCAAGGGGTGATTGAAACATGCACCTCCTCGATGAACAATCCTTTGTTTCCTGTCTCCAAACCAGACAAAACATATCGTCTAGTTTTGGATTACAGACATCTAAACACTTGTTCTAAAACTTTTGCGGTGCAAAATGCACATAGCACAGCATTAATGAATAACATTGTGCGTAATAAATATAAAACAACATTAGACATCTCAAATGGTTTCTTTTGTCAAAACATAGCACCTGAAAGCAGGTACTTAACAGCATTCTCCATAATGGGGACCCAACATCACTTTTGTCGACTCCCACAAGGGTTCAAGAATAGCCCAGGTTTATTCTCAGCGAGGGTAATGGAGTTACTACAAATTTATGACAATGAGGCATTGTCCTATGTCGATGACATATATCTGACAGACGATGACCTAGTAAAACACTTGAACAGGGTGAGCACCATTATACTGGGATTCGCTTCTGAGGGTTACAAATTCAACTTTAAAAAGTCCAGAATTGCCCATCTCAATGTCCTATTTCTAGGATATGAGCTTTCAAGTGAAGGCAAGAGCTTGGCAGCTAACTTTTTAGAAAAGTGTGCGCTGCTCCAACCTCCAAAAACGCTAAAAACTTACAATCCATCCTGGGTTTCCTAAATTTTGGAAGAACATACATACTAAATTATGCAGAAAGAGTTAAACCTCTCTACGCATTAATCAAACCTGATTTTTCAATCAAAAACTGGACACAGGAACACACAGAAATTTTGCGTTCACTCCAGGCTAACATGTTAGCAACAAACCACTTACAAACACGCGTGAGTGAACGAAATTTGGTGATCCGAATAATTTCGGGTCAATGCGGATTCACCTACTTAACTTTCAATGAGGGTGAAAAAATACCAATAGCATATAAATCACACTTGTACACACAAGCGGAAATGCGCTTCAGTTCAACTGAAAAAATTCTAACAGCAGTTCGAACCGCTGTAGCAAAAGAAAGAGCCTTAGACCAAGGGAAACGCATTATTATCGTAACCCCAGTACCTGCTTTAGAAGCGGTTACAAAAGCAAGCATTCCAAATGCTAAAGCATTGCATCCAAGATGGATACAATGGGTTAATTCTCTTGCTGCAACAGATGTTGAATATGTTTTTGATCCAGATTTGAAAACACAAGCCTTCCTGCAGTATGAACATGAATGTCCCCTGCCTACTGAAATTCTGCCTCTCGATCAGTACGAATTCATAATTTATACTGACGGATCCGCACAACCCGCAATAGGGGGTAAGCAAGCTTACAGTGCAGCGTGTGCTATCGTTAAAGGTCGCATGCGAAATAGCATCTTCAGACCTATGGTCACAAAAACGCAGTCTCTAGGAGATTGTACAGCTCAGCGAGCTGAACTACAAGCATTCAAACTGGCACTTGAAAGTACAGATCGAGAATTCCCCACACTAATCGTGTGCGATTCCTTTTACTGTGTGCACTCGTATAATGAATATATACAAAACTGGCTTGAAAATGGTTTCAAAGATGCGAAAGGTGGCACAATAAAGCACAAATTGCTTTGGGAACAAGTAGTTCAGTTGAAAAACGAACTACCAAAGGCTCACGTGATCCACACACTGAGTCATCAACGTGATGGCGTTCACGTTGCAGGGAATTCATTGGCTGACGAAGCCGCAAAGGGGGCTGTGCAAACTGCTTCCGTAGCTGCGATCACTCGTTCAAAAACAAAAATAGACGGTGAGATAATGTTGGCTGTCAATGCATCAAGCAAAGGCAGCAGTGCAGCGTTACCAAAAAGTTTCCACTCAAGTACTCTTATGTAATTGATGCGAACAACGTTCCTTTTGCTCGAATCCCTGGAGTGGGGGATAGGGTAATACCAAACATGGAACGTAGAGCAGCCTTGATTTATGAAACACATTTGGGGGAGGGTCTGTCACATCAAGGGATCTCTAAAACTATCTTGACTTTAAAAGAGATGTACTGGTGGCCTGGGATGAATACAGAAATTCACATATTCATCAACAACTGCTTAGACTGTAAATTACAGCAAAAGAGCCACCAGACACCATGCTGCGAATGCGGCAGCCCAGTACAGAGACCACTGTTAGACAGCATTCGACTATCTACGCGCCAGCGTCCTACTGGACAAAGGCATTCCCACAAATACTGAATCTTGGTTCCTATGGTTATGGCCTCAGCGCTCAGCTGACGCTCGAACTGTTATAAAAGATTTGCGAGTCTTTATCGGCATATACGCAATAGGCACGCTACATTCTGACCAGGGTCCTGCGTTTAGCTCTCGGGCTTACAAAGACGCCATGGCCAGTCTGGGCGTTGCATTGCGGTACTCCTCTCCATTCCATCCTGAGGGAAATTCGGTTGTGGAAAGGAAAAACCGGGACATAAAGCAGTCTATAACAGCTAGAGTATTAGGTTCGGGTGACGGGTGGGTCAAACACCTTAGTGGAGTTCAACGTGCACTTAACAACCTGCCAAGAAGTTCTCTAGGGGGGGGTCACTCCATGCGAGGTCCTATTTGGGACAAGAATGTGCGTACCAGACTTAGAAAACGTAGGCACAGTGGTGGAAAATAAACCCTTTGATATCAAAGATCGTTTGGCTGTTTTACAGGACTTAAACAAATTAAGAACGAAACAAAGCAACGTATTCCTACAGTCAACCACCACTGGGGATCAACCGGCTGTCCCAGCAAGGCCTGTCTGGATTCCAAAAGTTGGGGATCTAGTCAGGGAAAAAATTGCGGACAAGAAGGAATTTGGACCTTCTTACAGACAACCAGTACCTGTCCTAGCAATTCAAGGAACAAGAACAGTACTACTGCCGCCCCTTGCTGGAAGAAAGGAGAAAAGATTTGTGTCCATCGACCTGATCAAACCACAGTATGTGGCCAATACTAAATAGTAGGCCTCGTGGACTCCGACCTAGTAGCAAACGCACTCCTCTCGCTACTATCCAAGAGGTTCATACTGAAAGACTGATAACAATCAAGAATTCAGCTGAAACAAATGAAGGACTATGCAACAACGCTATGGAACTCATCCCTCTTGAAGAACAAGTAACAGTTCGTCCAAATACACCTGTCTACACCAACGTAACAAGTGATGAACTGGTTCCAGTGATTTCTACGAATCCTGATGCAATTCAAACAATTGACAGAACTGCTTCTGGCTATTTCATTAACTTTGATACGTTCTCAGAAGATCCAAGTGAACCTGAAACGACGCCAGTGTCATTGAAATTAAAGCAGCAAGTACAAGATTTTCTTCACTTTCTGAAAAAGACTTATTTGGTTTCTCCATGGATTGAACTCTGGATTATATCTGGACTTTTTGTTTTCCTGCTCTGGCTAGCTTTGGTAACAACTGTAAGCGTGCTTATAAGTGGCAGATACATCCATGTGAACACTGAAGGAAAAGACGTAAACGTACTTTTGAAACCTCATAAATCTTCCCATCGTGAAGCAAGAGACTTGTCATCAGTGAACATCACAGCTGTTCCTATACATGATGGTATAGTGTGGGACAAAACAGATTTTGATATATTCGGTCCAACGGAAGAATTGAACATTCCACATTTGTTTAAAATTTCATTAAGTGATCTTATCACGTCCAGTACCTATTCTGATGATTGGGACTTTGAGACTGTGACTGACATTATGTTTGACCTAGAAAAATCTGCTGCATTTTCTAAAAATGAATATTTAGAGGGTTCATCAGACTATGAACAACTGTATTGTTATAATCACTATGGTCATCATTTTTGCATAAATCTGCATATCCAAGAAATGTGTTTATGTTTAACCAATGGGAACATTGTCCTACACCACCTAAAAGTAGTTCTAAAACATTTGCCAGTAAATTTCCATATTTTTCAGGTTACAATACATCTGATCCAGAAATGTTTTACTATAAAAATGTAAACAAAACAGGACTGAAAATTATGTTAACTAATACAAAACAGATTTATTCAGCAATATTTAATGCCCAACTGTCTAGACAGGGTTTCGACTTTTGGAAAGACACAATAGACACAAAAACGTTGTGGGGTACTAAAGAATGGCAAGTGCAGGGGATAGAAGCTTTATTTAGAGCCTGCATCATCCCTGAACAAATAATGTTTTTGAATGAAACTATCCAACAAACATCTTGTCTTGGATTAGCCAAGATAAAAGAGATGAATACACCTTCTGTACCAACTCCTGCAAAAAATAATGAAACACAGGCAGTGGTGACAGTCGACAATATACTACAACTCAACAGATCTAATCCTGATTGGAAAAAATGGTTGATCTGGCCCACAGACACAAATAATTGTCAGGAAAGATTCCTGAATAAAACTCAGGTCTTTACTATTCATAGGCCAGACCCAAGATATGTCCAAAGACAACATCCGGGGGTAGTAACAACATACAGTGTAGGTAAATTATGCCTCGATTGGCTGCATACATCTACACTACAGGATGTGAAACAACACTTATCCTTACTTACAAAAGACGCAGATCTTAGGGATTTCTTGCTTGGACCAAGAAAACCGCGTCAAAAACGTTTCATATATGCCGGCATTTATGCTGCTTATAATGAGGCTTGGAAGGTGTCACAGATAGAGGCCGCAGAACGAATATGTGAACTTGATCGTATTAATTTAGAGAAAACACTCTCTGTGGTCGACAATGGGTTAACAACTTTGTCCTCCAGAATATATTCATTGGATGGCATTATATCCTCTGCTATCGACATACTAGAACAAGATTTGGCGATGTTACAACAAGGCCAATCTCAAATACATTCTATTATGTTATGAAGCTGGATGCTGCAATCTTTGCGAGCGGGCTATGTGCCTTGGCGTTTCATCAACACAACGGCTCTGTTTGCAGAATACAATCTAACTGATAAACAGATCGAAATGGCACAAAGAGGAGCAAAGTATACAGTGCTGAGCATTGAAAAACTGGAAAAATTACCATTCGCAGTGGCAGAAAAACCAGCTACAGAATGGCTTATTCATGGCAAAATTACACTACCTGTGACTACTTTTCAGTTTCAGTATTGCCTCAGACAAATGCAAGCAGGCAAATATGAAAGGTTGGGTAAGGAATACATTAAGACATCTTGGGCTTTACCGTATACATATAGATGTTGGAGCGGGGATCGTGAAGTGTTTTTAAGCGGTAAAAACTGTAAACGTGCACTAAGCGGTTCATTTATATGTCAGGACATTTCCTTGCACGGGGCTTGCAATGGTTCTGTGGCAAATTTGTCTTGCCATCAGCACGGTACACCAGCTGCTGTGATTAATCCAACGTTCGGACAACTTTCTAATGGGAGTTACCTCATGTTGAATGATCAGAGTTGCTGTGGCATGCTGCCAGGCATCCCATATCTAGTAACGGTCAACTCCAGGGTCACTTGCTGTATGCAAGTATTGTTTCCCCCAATAGACACAGTCAGGGAGTCGCCTCTATGGCCTTCGCTGAACGTCTCTTTTATAAGATTTGATACTTTAAGCAGAATGAAAGCCATGCTTTTACAACAAACAGTGCCTTTGACCTCGGCCAAAGAAACCTATGATCTGCAAATTGCAAGGACTTCAGCTAAGATACAGACTTTAATACGTACAAACTGCCCTATACATTTCGTGGAAATGATAGGACAAATTTTCAACATGTCTGATACAACAGGAATTGTACATGTATTTAAGGGCATCTGCTCGGGTCTGTTAGCACCTTTCCAGGCAATACTCGGAATCATCCCGAACTTTGCACATTCGGTGTTTGGTGGCATACCATTAATTCTAGCACTTGTTGCCGGAATTCTATTTCTCTTTCTGCTATTTCGCTATGGCCAGCCAATTCGCCGACATCACTCCGAGCGACATGGAGAAAGCTCTCCTTGAACGAAAGTGCCGTGAGCAAATAGTACAGCTTTTGGGCATAAATCGTCTACGGGACCTTAATACCACATGGTTCCTGTCCTTTAGACCAATCTGGCAAGATTGCATCTTACCTGTTCTACGATGCCTGCTATGCGGTGTAGAATGCGTGTTGGACACATGTCTAACATTTCCATCGGATGCGCCAACGGACGTCGATACTCTGCTGGACCAGATAACGGCCCATGCTATGTGTTGTCCCCAGCGGCTTCCTATCCTGATGACAGCATTCATTGAGATCTCACAGACGCTTCCGGCAGCTGCTGAGGTACGAGAAAGAACTACAGGCACACAGGTAACAACGAAGGCGAACATTGCGACAATTGAAAGCAATGCTTCACATCTCTGTGCGATTAATCTGCTTCACGAGGTGTTCCAACTCACACCAACTACAGTGGATGATGTTTTGTCTATAGAAATAGATGATCTAATGTTTACACCAGACCCGTAAACTGACTCTGATTCAGCATACAGTGTTCCAAAAATACAGCAACAATTTGGCCTTCATTTTTTCAAAACCTTGGAACTCTACCAAAAATTGAACTTTTTCCCATTTTTTCGAAGGAAAATGGCACATCGATCTGCTTAAAGTAGAACTAGCCTTATAGTACAGACTTGGCGGTCCTTCCACAGACATTTAGTCATCTTATGTGTCTAAAAACAGTTCATTTGATTTTCATGACATGAAATGACTTTTGAACAACTTATCGATCATTTTCCGTCACATGTAAATATTACTGCTTATTTTCATTCCAATTGCATTTATTTTTGAATTTTATGCCTGAAATGATGAGCAATGCTTCGAATGTACAGTACCTTTTTGCATTCTAATATGTTTTTTTTTTTAATGCCCTTTTTAAAATGGTTTTATGAAATATTTTAGAAATATGCGGTACTCCATTTTAAATGTTTAGCATTTTAGTATTATCGTACACACGAAAGAGGAGTGGGTGTTGTATTCTCCTTAGGGTGTCCATAACAGGCTTTCCAAATATCATGTCCTTATATAGGCACAATTCGCCCTGCCCTTATATAGGCATAGAATCCCAGGCCTTATTTAGGCATTAAACCGTGCACTCCAAATACAGGCATGGTCTCTGACATCCGTCCACCCTAACGTCACAACGAGTTCATGAAGAACAGACCCTTAGGCTGCGGGAGTTTCCCTAGCCCAGGACTATTGTTTTCTTCAAGGCCTCATATATTATGCATGAACCATTATTCCTTAGGGGTTCATCCATGACGTCTTTCGCTACCCAATTCACGTCAATGCTAACATTCCTAAGGTACTCTCAGGTATAAATATACCTTCCCTAGCCCTTGTAAACTAGAGGAGACCTCGACTTCAGAGGAGCCCGTATCCCGGCCTGACGCACTGAGAAGACGCTGCCATTCCCTGCACGCAGAGAGCCCAGCTTCCAGCTTCCAGTGATCTGACTTCCCTTGCGGGGTGTTGGAGTTCGAGTCTGGCAAAGAGATTCCAACCTCTCTCATTCTTCAGGTATGGAGCTGATAAGAACCTAGAGGGACTCTTGGCATACTAGGCATACTAGACTTAACATACTCTTAGTATACCATAGTAAGGAATACTTCACCTACTTCATACCTTGTCCTACACCTAGGTTAGGTTAGGTACATTGGGGTAGAACTAGCTTAGCACCGCATCGTATGAGTACTCGCATTTTTAGTCTGTGTTATTTATGTAACAGCATATGTACTAAAAGAAAATGCTATCGCAGTATTATTTATTTCTACTGCTCACCCTGTACATTATTTATCTCGCATACTGTCTTGTGATCGTAACAGCACATTATACTTACACCAGAAACAAGACTGTTCAATAAATCTTTTATTGAAAACACCCGTCTATTATTTCTGTGTAACTCTGAGGAAAACTAAGCATGCACGACTGAGCTGAGTGAAATAGTTATCTAGTGTTTCCACGACTCTGGGACACGTTCTGATTCTAAAAGGGAAACATATTGGTCATGTTTTGCGGCTGCCAGAAACTACTCCCTTCTTGTTGTCAAGGAGTTTCTAGTGGCCTCTGAGCTAGCTGGCACAAGTAATTAAGTTTAATATACTCGATAGGGACATACCGACCTTAGTCCTATGTCAAACCTATAGGATATATTATTCCAATGCGCAGAGCCTATTAGGGAAATAGGAGCTACACTACACTCTCTCCTCAACCAGAAGGTAATGTATTTAGCCACATGTTGTGAGGGGGCCTATTCGGGTGACAGGGGATGTTTTATCATGAGGGGGTCAAACATATTGTCCCCAAGTTGGTCAAGAATCCCATCTTAGACCCAGAGGTCGATGATGCCTCATCAGATGTCCCTTTTTTGCCGTAGGTGTGTCTTTATAATCAGAGTCGAACTCTGAAGAGCAGGACAAATCTAGTTCTGACTCATAAGTGTGGTCCTCATCAGACTCACTGTCTATAGGGACAACCGGGCCGTCATGCCCATCTGCAGTGTCGAACACACTGAGTCCATCACCGGCGTCATCCGGTAGACCCTCAATGACCCCTTTAGCTTTCTTGGATTTTTTATGAGGGTGGTCACTTGATGGCTTTTTCTATGACATTTATCAGGCCAGGAAGAGCATCCGGGTTGGTTGGTAGGTTGATTATTGGATGATTGGGTTTCTAATTTTTTATTGATGGTGTCATCCAGCGACCCCATCAGTTTGCCTAAAGCCCTGTTTACCAGTTCTTCTAATCTATTCTCAACTAATGAGTCTAATTGTTGTTCATTCTCTCTTTTTTTTTTTTTTAAATAATTTAATTAATTAAAATGATTAAATGCAGGCTAGTTATATAAGGGTATTTAACTAAATAGAGGGAGTATAAAGGGTTAAAACTCCTATTGAAGTTATTTGGTTAAAATATTGGTCAGTAGGAGGCAGCTGCGTTAAGGAGATCCTCTCTTCGGTGTTGTAACTGTCGTTTGCGCTTGAAATCAAGGGTTTGGTGATGTGTCTGATGTTTTAGGAAGGGTCTTTCCTCTAATATATTAAAACGAGGCTTACTTCCTTGTTGCCGTGGAGTTAAACACATCGGAAAGAGGGTCCTGGTGCGGTCGCGTTGGAAGTAGCGGCCGCACCGGGAGAGAGACGAATATTGTGCCCCGGGGAGTAGCGAGGTGAGGAGGCTTTGTTTATTTAATGTATTTTAAATACATTGAGTCGCGTACGCGCCGGCAGCCTCAGAGCCGGTCGCGTGAGTCACGTTGAATCACTAACAGTGCGCACGGGGCCGCGATAGTAAGAGCGAGGCCTCGGCGCGTCTTTCAAAGACGAGTGGCAGAGCGAGGCTCCGGTGCGTCTTTGAAATACGAACTGCTTACCAGTGAGGGGAAAGGAAAATTGGTGTCTCCGAGAGAGACGGGGAGAAGTCTTGGCACAGGGAATGCTGGAAGAGGGGGCAGTTCAAGGTTTGGGAGGAAGGGAAAAAGGTGCAAGTAAAGGTGCAAATACCTTAAAGTGATTAAATCACCATCTCACAGGCATACAGATAACAGGAAATAGCACAAATAGTCAATAAGACATGTAATATACATGTAATAAATCTTAAGTTAGCATTTATAAGAATAATTGAGGGGAGAAAAATAAGGATTACTTATCTGGTGAGCAGCAGCAATAAAAGAAGGAAGATGGCTGCCTGTAGCTGGACTTTATAGATGATTAGAATGTTCTCAAAGTTCTAAATTCTTGTTTATTGTTGCTGCTGTGTGAGCTGGCAATAAAAGGAGATTGCATAATATTGGCCTCCGTGTCGTGCCATAAAATCTCAGGAGCAGGGGACCAACACGGGAGCTAGGGGACCAACTGAGGAGCAGAGACCAACTCAGGAGCGATGGACCAACTCAGGAGCGGTGGGTCAACTGAGGAGCAGGGGACCAACTCTGGAGCAGGGGGACCAACTCACGAGCATTGGACCAACTCAGGAGCAGGGGACCAACTCAGGAGCTAGGGAACCAACTCACGTGCTAGGGAACCAACTCAGGAGCAGGGGACCAACTCATTAGCAGGGGACCAACTCAGGAGCTAGTGGACCAACTCAGGAGCCAGGGGATCAACTCAGGACTGGAGCAGGGGATCAACTCAGGAGCTAGGGGACCGACTCAGGAGCATTGGATCAACACAGCAGCAGGGGATCAACTGAGGAGCAGGGGGCCAACTGAGGAGTAGGGGGCCAACTCAGGAGCAGGGGACCAAATCAGGAGCAGGGGACCACCTCACGAGCTAGGGGACCAACTCAGGAGCAGGGACCAACTCAGGAGTGGGAGACCAACTCATCAGTGAGGGGACCAACTCAGGAGCGGGGGACCAACTCAGGAGCTAGGGGACCCACTCAGGAGCAGGAACCAACTCAGGAGCAGGGGACCAACTCAGGAGCAGGGGACCAACTGAGGAGCAGGGGACCATCTCAGGAGCAGGGGACCATCTCAGGAGCAGGGGACCAACTCAGGAGCGGGGGACCAACTCAGGAGCAGGGGACCAACTCAGGAGCAGGGGACCAACTCATGAGCATTAGACCGACTCAGGAGAAGGGGACTGACTCAGGAGTAGGGGACCAATTCTGGAGCGGGGGAGCAACTCAGGAGCAGGGGACCAACTCAGGAGCAGGGGACTGACTCAGGAGCAGGGGACCGACTCAGGAGCAGGGGACCGACTCAGGAGCAGGGGATCAACTCAGGAGCAGGGGACCGACTCAGGAGCAGGGGACCGACTCAGGAGCAGGGGACCGACTCAGGAGCAGGGGACCAACCCAGGAGCAGGGGACCCACCCAGGAGCGGGGGACCAACTGAGGAGCGGGGGACCCACTCAGGAGTGGGGGACCAACTCAGGAGCGGGGGACCAACTCAAGAGCGGGGGACCAACTCAGGAGCGGGGGACAACTCAGGAGCAGGGAACCGACGCAGCAGCAGGGAGTGGAGACCAACACAGGAGTGGGGACCAACTCAGGAGCAGGGGAGTAACTCAGGAGAAGGGGACAAACTCAGCAGTAAGGGACTGACTCATGAGCAGAGGGCCAACTGAGGAGCAGGGAACTAACTCAGGAGCAGGGAACTAACTCAGGAGCAGGGAACCAACTGAGGAGCAGGGGACCAACTCATGAGCGGGGGGGCCAACTCAGGAGCAGGGGACGAACTCAGGAGCAGGGAACCAACTCAGGAGCAGGGGACCGATTCAGGCAAAGGGGAGCAACTCAGGAGCGGGGGAGCAACTGAGGAGCAGGGAACCAACTCAGGAGCAGGGGACCGACTCAGGAGCAGGGGAGCAACTCAGGAGCAGGGGATCAACTGAGGAGCAGGGGGTCAACTGAGGAGTAGGGGACCAGCTCAGGAGCAGGGGACCAACTCAGGAGCTGTGGAACAACTCAGGAGCATGGGACCAACTCAGGAGCGGGGGAGTAACTCAGGAGAAGGGGACCGACTCATGAGCAGAGGGCCAACGGAGGAGCAGGGGACCAACTCAGGAGCATTGGATCAACACAGCAGCAGGGGATCAACTGAGGAGCAGGGGGTCAACTGAGGAGTAGGGGACCAGCTCAGGAGCAGGGGACCAACTCAGGAGCAGGGGACCATCTCAGGAGCAGGGGACCAACTGAGGAGCAGGGGACCATCTCAGGAGCGGGGCACAAACTCAGGAACAGGGGACCAACTCAGGAGCAGGGGACCAACTCAGGAGCAGGGGGCCCTTCAGGAGCAGGGGACCAACTCATGAGCATTAGACCGACACAGGAGAAGGGGACTGACTCAGGAGCAGGGGACCAATTCTGGAGCGGGGGAGCAACTCAGGAGCAGGGGACCAACTCAGGAGCAGGGGACCGACACAGGAGCAGGGGATCAACTCAGGAGCAGGGGACCGACTCAGGAGCAGAGGACCGACTCAGGAGCAGGGGACCGACTCAGGAGCAGGGGACTGACTCAGGAGCAGGGGACCAACCCAGGAGCAGGGGACCAACCCAGGAGCGGGGGACCAACTCAGGAGCGAGGGACCAACTCAAGAGTAGGGGACCAACTCAGGAGCGGGGGAGCAACTCAAGAGCAGGGGACCAACTCAGGAGCGGGGGAGCAACTCAGGAGCAGGGAACCGACGCAGCAGCAGGGAGTGGAGACCAACACAGGAGTGGGGACCAACTCAGGAGCAGGGGAGTAACTCAGGAGAAGGGGACCAACTCAGCAGTAGGGGATCGACTCAGGAGCGGGGGAGTAACTCAGGAGCAGGGGACCAACTCAGCAGTAAGGGACTGACTCATGAGCAGAGGGCCAACTGAGGAGCACGGAACCAACTCAAGAGCAGGGGACCAACTCAGGAGCAGGGGACCAACTCAGGAGCAGGGGAGCAACTCAGGAGCAGGGAACCAACTCAGGAGCAGGGGACCAACTCAGGAGCAGGGGACGAACTCATGAGCGGGGGTCAACTCAGGAGCAGGGGACGAACTAAGGAGCAGGGAACCAACTCAGGAGCAGGGGACCGATTCAGGCAAAGGGGAGCAACTCAGGAGCGGGGGAGCAACTGAGGAGCAGGGAACCAACTGAGGAGCAGGGGACCGACTCAGGAGCAGGGGAGCAACTCAGGAGCAGGGGATTAACTCAGGAGTGGGGGAGCAACTCAGGAGAAGGGGACCAACTCAGCCGTAGGGGACCGACTCATGAGCAGAGGGCCAACTGAGGAGCAGGGAACCAACTCAAGAGCAGGGGACCAACTCAGGACTGGAGCAGGGGAGCAACTCAGGAGCAGGGGACCGACTCAGCAGCAGGGGACCAACCCAGGAATGGGGACCAACTCAGGAGCTGGGGAACAACTCCGGAGCAGGGGACCAACTCAGGAGCCGGGGAGTAACTCAGGAGAAGGGGACCAACTCAGCAGTAGGGGACCGACTCATGAGCAGAGGGCCAACTGAGGAGCAGAGAACCAACTCAAGAGCAGGGGATCAACTCAGGACTGGAGCAGGGGATCAACTTAGGAGCTAGGGGACCGACTCAGGAGCAGGGGGCCCTTCAGGAGCAGGGGACCAACTCATGAGCATTAGACCGACTCAGGAGAAGGGGACTTACTCAGGAGCAGGGGACCAATTCTGGAGTGGGGGAGCAACTCAGGAGCAGGGGACCAACTCAGGAGCAGGGGACCGACACAGGAGCAGGGGACCCACCCAGGAGCGGGGGACCAACTGAGGAGCGGGGGACCAACTCAGGAGTGGGGGACCAACTCAGGAGCGGGGGACCAACTCAGGAGCGGGGGAGCAACTCAGGAGCAGGGAACCGACGCAGCAGCAGGGAGTGGAGACCAACACAGGAGTGGGGACTAACTCAGGAGCAGGGGAGTAACTCAGGAGAAGGGGACCAACTCAGCAGTAAGGGACTGACTCATGAGCAGAGGGCCAACTGAGGAGCACGGAACCAACTCAAGAACAGGGGACCAACTCAGGAGCAGGGGAGCAACTCAGGAGCAGGGAACCAACTCAGGAGCAGGGAACCAACTCAGGAGCAGGGGACCAACTGAGGAGCAGGGGACCAACTCATGAGCGGGGGGCCAACTCAGGAGCAGAGGACGAACTCAGGAGCAGGGAACCAACTCAGGAGCAGGGGACCGATTCAGGCGAAGGGGAGCAACTGAGGAGCGGGGGAGCAACTGAGGAGCAGGGAACCAACTCAGGAGCAGGGGACCGACTCAGGAGCAGGGGACCAACTCAGGAGCAGGGGACCAACTAAGGAGCGGGGGAGCAACTCAGGAGCAGGGGAGCAACTCAGGAGCAGGGGACCGACTCAGCAGCAGGGGACCAACCCAGGAGTGGGGACCAACTCAGGAGCTGTGGAACAACTCAGGAGCATGGGACCAACTCAGGAGCGGGGGAGTAACTCAGGAGAAGGGGACCAACTCAGGAGCAGGGGACCATCTCAGGAGCAGGGGACCAACTGAGGAGCAGGGGACCAACTCATGAGCGGGGGGCCAACTCAGGAGCAGAGGACGAACTCAGGAGCAGGGAACCAACTCAGGAGCAGGGGACCGATTCAGGCGAAGGGGAGCAACTGAGGAGCGGGGGAGCAACTGAGGAGCAGGGAACCAGCTCAGGAGCAGGGGACCAACTCAGGAGCAGGGGACCAACTCGCCAGCTAGGTGACCAACTCAGGAGCGGGAGACCAACTCATCAGTGAGGGGACCAACTCAGGAGTGGGGGACCCACTCAGGAGCAGGGACCAACTCAGGAGCAGGGGACCATCTCAGGAGCAGGGGACCAACTGAGGAGCAGGGGACCATCTCAGGAGCGGGGGGCCAACTCAGGAGCAGAGGACGAACTCAGGAGCAGGGAACCAACTCAGGAGCAGGGGACCGATTCAGGCGAAGGGGAGCAACTGAGGAGCGGAGGAGCAGGGGACCAACTCAGGAGCAGAGGACCAACTCAGGAGCAGGGGGCCCTTCAGGAGCAGGGGACCAACTCATGAGCATTAGACCGACTCAGGAGAAGGGGACTGACTCAGGAGCAGGGGACCAATTCTGGAGCGGGGGAGCAACTCAGGAGCAGGGGACCAACTCAGGAGCAGGGGACCGACACAGGAGCAGGGGATCAACTCAGGAGCAGGGGACCGACACAGGAGCAGGGGATCAACTCAGGAGCAGGGGACCGACTCAGGAGCAGGGGACCGACTCAGGAGCAGGGGACCGACTCAGGAGCAGGGGACCAACTCATGAGCATTAGACCGACTCAGGAGAAGGGGACTGACTCAGGAGCAGGGGACCAATTCTGGAGCGGGGGAGCAACTCAGGAGCAGGGGACCAACTCAGGAGCAGGGGACCGACACAGGAGCAGGGGATCAACTCAGGAGCAAGGGACCGACTCAGGAGCAAGGGACCGACTCAGGAGCAGGGGACCGACTCAGGAGCAGGGGACCGACTCAGGAGCGGGGGACTGACTCAGGAGCGGGGGACTGACTCAGGAGCAGGGGACCAACCCAGGAGCGGGGGACCAACCCAGGAGCTGGGAACCAACTCAGGAGCGAGGGACCAACTCAGGAGTGGGGGACCAACTCCGGAGCGGGGGAGCAACTCAGGAGCGGGGGAGCAACTCAAGAGCAGGGGACCAACTCAGGAGCGGGGGAGCAACTCAGGAGCAGGGAACCGACGCAGCAGCAGGGAGTGGAGACCAACACAGGAGTGGGGACCAACTCAGGAGCAGGGGAGTAACTCAGGAGAAGGGGACCAACTCAGCAGTAGGGGAGCGACTCAGGAGCGGGGGAGTAACTCAGGAGCAGGGGACCAAATCAGCAGTAAGGGACTGACTCATGAGCAGAGGGCCAACTGAGGAGCACGGAACCACCTCAAGAGCAGGGGACCAACTCAGGAGCAGGGGACCAACTCAGGAGCAGGGGAGCAACTCAGGAGCAGGGGACCAACTCAGGAGCAGGGGACCAACTGAGGAGCAGGGGACGAACTCATGAGCGGGGGGCCAACTCAGGAGCGGGGGGCCAACTCAGGAGCAGGGGACCAATTCAGGCAAAGGGGAGCACTCAGGAGCAGGGGATTAACTCAGGAGCGGGGGAGCAACTGAGGAGCTGGGAACCAACTGAGGAGCAGGGGACCGACTCAGGAGCAGGGGAGCAACTCAGGAGCAGGGGATTAACTCAGGAGTGGGGGAGCAACTCAGGAGCAGGGGAGCAACTCAGGAGCAGGGGACCGACTCAGCAGCAGGGAGTGGAGACCAACACAGGAGTGGGGACCAACTCAGGAGCAGGGGAGTAACTCAGGAGAAGGGGACCAACTCAGCAGTAAGGGACTGACTCATGAGCAGAGGGCCAACTGAGGAGCACGGAACCAACTCAAGAACAGGGGACCAACTCAGGAGCAGGGGAGCAACTCAGGAGCAGGGAACCAACTCAGGAGCAGGGGACCAACTGAGGAGCAGGGGACCAACTCATGAGCGGGGGGCCAACTCAGGAGCAGGGGACGAACTCAGGAGCAGGGAACCAACTCAGGAGCAGGGGACCGATTCAGGCGAAGGGGAGCAACTCAGGAGCGGCGGGAGCAACTGAGGAGCAGGGAACCAACTCAGGAGCAGGGGACCGACTCAGGAGCAGGGGAGCAACTCAGGAGCAGGGGACCAACTCAGGAGCGGGGGAGCAACTCAGGAGCAGGGGAGCAACTCAGGAGCAGGGGACCAACTCAGCAGCAGGGGACCAACCCAGGAGTGGGGACTAACTCAGGAGCTGTGGAACAACTCAGGAGCATGGGACCAACTCAGGAGCGGGGGAGTAACTCAGGAGAAGGGGACCAACTCAGCAGTAGGGGACCGACTCATGAGCAGAGGGCCAACTGAGGAGCAGGGAACCAACTCAAGAGCAGAGGACCAACTCAGGAGAAGGGAATCAACTCAGGAGCAGGGGACCAACTCAGGAGCATTGGATCAACACAGCAGCAGGGGATCAACTGAGGAGCAGGAGACCAGCTCAGGAGCAGGGGACCAACTCAGGAGCAGGGGACCAACTCACCAGCTAGGTGACCAACTCAGGAGCGGGAGACCAACTGATCAGTGAGGAGACCAACTCAGGAGCGGGGGACCCACTCAGGAGCAGGGACCAACTCAGAAGCAGGGGACCATCTCAGGAGCAGGGTACCAACTGAGGAGCAGGGGACCATCTCAGGAGCGGGGCACAAACTCAGGAGCAGGGGACCAACTCAGGAGCAGGGGGCCCTTCAGGAGCAGGGGACCAACTCATGAGCATTAGACCGACTCAGGAGAAGGGGACTGACTCAGGAGCAGGGGACCAATTCTGGAGCGGGGGAGCAACTCAGGAGCAGGGGACCAACTCAGGAGCAAGGGACCGACACAGGAGCAGGGGATCAACTCAGGAGCAGGGGACCGACTCAGGAGCAGAGGACCGACTCAGGAGCAGGGGACCGACTCAGGAGCAGGGGACTGACTCAGGAGCAGGGGACCAACCCAGGAGCAGGGGACCAACCCAGGAGCGGGGGACCAACTCAGGAGCGAGGGACCAACTCAGGGGTGGGGGACCAACTCAGGAGTGGGGGAGCAACTCAAGAGCAGGGGACCAACTCAGGAGTGGGGGAGCAACTCAGGAGCAGGGAACCGACGCAGCAGCAGGGAGTGGAGACCAACACAGGAGTGGGGACCAACTCAGGAGCAGGGGAGTAACTCAGGAGAAGGGGACCAACTCAGCAGTAGGGGAGCGACTCAGGAGCGGGGGAGTAACTCAGGAGCAGGGGACCAACTCAGCAGTAAGGGACTGACTCATGAGCAGAGGGCCAACTGAGGAGCACGGAACCAACTCAAGAGCAGGGGACCAACTCAGGAGCAGGGGACCAACTCAGGAGCAGGGGACCAACTCAGGAGCAGGGGACCAACTCAGGAGCAGGGGAGCAACTCAGGAGCAGGGAACCAACTCAGGAGCAGGGGACCAACTGAGGAGCAGGGGACGAACTCATGAGCGGGAGGCCAACTCAGGAGCAGGGGACGAACTAAGGAGCAGGGAACCAACTCAGGAGCAGGGGACCGATTCAGGCAAAGGGGAGCAACTCAGGAGCAGGGGAGCAACTCAGGAGCAGGGGAGCAACTGAGGAGCAGGGAACCAACTGAGGAGCAGGGGACCGACTCAGGAGCAGGGGAGCAACTCAGGAGCAGGGGATTAACTCAGGAGCAGGGGAGCAACTCAGGCGCAGGGGACCGACTCAGCAGCAGGGGACCAACCCAGGAATGGGGACCAACTCAGGAGCTGGGGAACAACTCAGGAGCAGGGGAGTAACTCAGGAGAAGGGGACCAACTCAGCAGTAGGGGACCGACTCATGAGCAGAGGGCCAACTGAGGAGCAGGGAACCAACTCAAGAGCAGGGGACCAACTCAGGACTGGAGCAGGGGATCAACTTAGGAGCTAGGGGACTGACTCAGGAGCATTGGATCAACACAGCAGCAGGGGATCAACTGAGGAGCAGGGGGCCAACTGAGGAGTAGGGGGCCAACTCAGGAGCAGGGGACCAACTCACGAGCTAGGTGACCAACTCAGGAGCGGGAGACCAACTCATCAGTGAGGGGACCAACTCAGGAGCTAGGGGACCAACTCAGGAGCAGGGACCAACTCAGGAGCAGGGGACCAACTGAGGAGCAGGAGACCAACTTAGGAGCAGGGGACCAACTCAGGAGCAGGGGACCAACTCAGGAGCAGGGGACCAACTGAGGAGCAGGGGACCATCTCAGGAGCGGGGACAACTCGGGAGCGGGGGACCAACTCAGGAGCAGGGGACCAACTCAGGAGCAGGGGCCCAACTCAGGAGCCAGGGGATCAACTCAAGAGCAGGGAACTAACCCAGGAGCAGGGGACCAACTCAGGAGCAGGGGACCAACTCAGGAGCAGGGGACCAACTCACGAGCAGAGGACCAACTCACGAGCATTGGACCAACTCAGGAGCAGGGAACCAACTCAGGAGCAGGGGACCAACTGAGGAGCAGGGGACGAACTCATGAGCGGGGGGCCAACTCAGGAGCAGGGGACCAACTCAGGAGCAGGGGACAAACTCAGGAGCAGGGAACCTACTCAGGAGCAGGGGACCAACTGAGGAGCAGGGGACGAACTCATGAGTGGGGGGCCAACTCAGGAGCAGGAGATGAACTCAGGAGCAGGGGACTGACTCAGGTGCAGGGGAGCAACTCAGGAGATGGGGAGCAACTCAGGAGCAGGGGAGCAACTCTGGAGTGGGGGACAAATCAGGAGCAGGGGACTGACTCAGGAGCAGGGGAGCAACTCAGGAGCAGGGGAGTAACTCTGGAGAAGGGGACCAACTCAGCAGTAAGGGACCGACTCATGAGCAGAGGGCCAACTGAGGAGAAGGGAACCAACTCAGGAGCAGGGGAGCAACTCAGGAACAGGGGAGCAACTCAGGAGCAGGAAACCAACTCAGGAGCAGGGGACCAACTCAGGAGCAGGGGCCTGACTCAGGAGCAGGGGACCAACTCAGGAGCAGGGGACCAACCCAGGAGCAGGGGGCCCAGCTGTGGAGCGGGGGACCAACTCAGGAGAAGGGGACCAACTCAGGAGCAGGGGGCCAACTCAGGAGCAGGGGAGCAACCCAGGAGCAGGGGGGCCCAACTGTGGAGCGGGGGACCAACTCAGGAGAAGGGGACCAACTCAGGAGCAGGGGGCCAACTCAGGAGCAGAGGACCAACTCAGGAGCAGGGGACCAACTCAGGAGCAGAGGACCAACTCTGGAGCAGGGACCAACTCAGCAGTAGGGTATTAACTGAGGAGCAGGGGAACAACTCATGACCTAGGTGACCAACTCAGGAGCGGGGGACCGACTCTGGAGCAGGGGACCAACTCAGGATCAGGGGACCAACTCAGGAGCAGGGACCAACTCAGGAGCAGGGGACCAACTCATGAGCAGGGGAGCAACTCAGGAGCAGTGGACCAACTCAGGAGCGGGGGAGCAACTCAGGAGCAGGGGAGCAACTCAGGAGCAGGGGACCGACTCAGCAGCAGGGGACCATCCCAGGAGCATGGGACCAACTCAGGAGCGGGGGAGTAACTCAGGAGAAGGGGACCATCTCAGCAGTAGGGGACAGACTCATGAGCAGAGGGCCAACTGAGGAGCAGGGAACCAACTCAAGAGCAGAGGACCAACTCAGGAGAAGGGGACCAACTCAGGAGCAGGGGACCAACTCAGGAGCATTGGATCAACACAGCAGCAGGGGATCAACTGAGGAGCAGTGGGTCAACTGAGGAGTAGGGGACCAGCTCAGGAGCAGGGGACCAACCCAGGAGTGGGGACCAACTCAGGAGCTGTGGAACAACTCAGGAGCATGGGACCAACTCAGGAGCGGGGGAGTAACTCAGGAGAAAGGGACCAACTCAGCAGTAGGGGACCGACTCATGAGCAGAGGGCCAACTGAGGAGCAGGGAACCAACTCAAGAGCAGAGGACCAACTCAGGAGAAGGGGACCAACTCAGGAGCAGGGGACCAACTCAGGAGCATTGGATCAACACAGCAGCAGGGGATCAACTGAGGAGCAGCGGACCAGCTCAGGAGCAGGGGACCAACTCAGGAGCAGGGGACCAACTCACCAGCTAGGTGACCAACTCAGGAGCGGGAGACCAACTCATCAGTGAGGGGACCAACTCAGGAGCGGGGGACCCACTCAGGAGCAGGGACCAACTCAGGAGCAGGGGACCATCTCAGGAGCAGGGGACCAACTGAGGAGCAGGGGACCATCTCAGGAGCAGGGCACAAACTCAGGAGCAGGGGACCAACTCAGGAGCAGGGGACCAACTCAGGAGCAGGGGACCAACTCAGGAGCAGGGGCCCAACTCAGGAGCCAGGGGATCAACTCAAGAGCAGGGAACTAACCCAGGAGCAGGGGACCAACTCAGGAGCAGGGGACCAACTCAGGAGCAGGGGACCAACCCAAGAGTTGGGGGACCAACTCTGGACCGGGGGACCAACTCAGGAGCAGGGGACCAACTCAGGAGCAGAGGACCAACTCACGAGCATTGGACCAACTCAGGAGCAGGGAACCAACTCAGGAGCAGGGGACCAACTGAGGAGCAGGGGACGAACTCATGAGCGGGGGCCAACTCAGGAGCAGGGGACCAACTCAGGAGCAGGGGACAAACTCAGGAGCAGGGAACCTACTCAGGAGCAGGGGACCAACTGAGGAGCAGGCGACGAACTCATGAGTGGGGGGCCAACTCAGGAGCAGGGGATGAACTCAGGAACAGGGAACCAACTCAGGAGCAGGGGACTGACTCAGGTGCAGGGGAGCAACTCAGGAGCAGGGGAGCAACTCTGGAGTGGGGGACAAATCAGGAGCAGGGGACTGACTCAGGAGCAGGGGAGCAACTCAGGAGCTGGGGAACAACTCAGGAGCAGGGGACCAACTCAGGAGCGGGGGAGTAACTCAGGAGAAGGGGACCAACTCAGCAGTAGGGGACCGACTCAGGAGCGGGGGAGTAACTCAGGAGGAGGAGACCAACTCAGCAGTAGGGGACCGACTGATGAGCAGAGGGCCAACTGAGGAGGAGGGAACCAACTCAGGAGCAGGGGAGCAACTCAGGAGCAGGGGAGCAACTCAGGAGCAGGAAACCAACTCAGGAGCAGGGGACCAACTCAGGAGCAGGGGCCTGACTCAGGAGCAGGGGACCAACTCAGGAGCAGGGGACCAACCCAGGAGCAGGGGGGGCCCAACTGTGGAGCAGGGGACCACCTCAGGAGAAGGGGACCAACTCAGGAGCAGAGGACCAACTCAGGAGCAGGGGGCCAACTCAGGAGCAGAGGACCAACTCTGGAGCAGGGACCAACTCAGCAGTAGGGTATTAACTGAGGAGCAGGGGAACAACTCATGACCTAGGTGACCAACTCAGGAGCAGGGGACCAACTCTGGAGCAGGGGACCAACTCAGGATCAGGGGACCAACTCTGGAGCAGGGGACCAACTCAGGATCAGGGGACCAACTCAGGAGCAGGGACCAACTCAGGAGCAGGGGACCAACTCATGAGCAGTGGAGCAACTCAGGTGCAGGGGACCAACTGAGGAGCGGTGGATCAACTGAGGAGCAGGGGACCAACTCAGGAGCAGGGGATTAACGGAGGAGCAGGGGACCAACTCAGGATCTAGGGGTGGGTTGGTTGGAAAAAATTAAAAAGGCAGAGCGGGCCGGAGAAGCTAGGGGAGC
This sequence comes from Calotriton arnoldi, assembly GCA_963921515.1. NCBI lineage: Eukaryota > Metazoa > Chordata > Amphibia > Caudata > Salamandridae > Calotriton > Calotriton arnoldi. The sequence goes on from CAWUFW010000975.1 coordinate 2,031,978, forward strand.
AACACGGAGAGTGCAAGAGGGAGGCAGATATCTGAGGAGAGCAGCACCCAGGGAAAGCAAAGAAGCACATGCAATTCCAAGGAGTATTTCCCTGAATGTAGGGGCACCCTGGTGCCTGTCCGAGGGGAGCATTATCTGATCCCCCTGGACAGCTGCCAGGGTCGTGGCCGGGCAATGCTCCTGCCATAGCCCCTGCAGCAAGTCCTAATGGCCCAGTGTATCCAAAGCCAGAATTATCAGGTCTGGAGTCTTCAGACCCAAGAATTCGAGGCCTGGACACTCTTATATGACATGCAGCCAGTGCTCAAGCCACTGAGTTATCTTGCTTGCGGCATTGTGTAATGTCAGCAGAGTTCAAATTGAAAGTATCCTTTAGGCTTTTCTTTCCTCTTTGTCATTGATAACAGCGTAGAATATTTTCCCTAATCCAGCAGGGTCTAATTAGAGTGTCTAGCTAGAGCCCTCGAGGGACAGAAACTCTCCATGGCTTATAGGATATGCAACATATAGAATTATAGAAATGTTTTTCGCCGAGGGGTTCTGAGTCCTCACACAGGACTCAGAGGTGAAAAACAGCACTTTAATTCACTTTTTACCTATTTCTAATTCTATGTTACCTATGTCTCCCAAAATCGTTGGTCCAACTTTCCACTCTTATGCTGAAGAAAACATGCCTGACCTCCTGCCACCCAACCGACCACTCTCTGTGCCTTCCCTCTCCTCCAGAAGATGTGCTGCCGGCTTTCCAACCCTGTGCTGACAGCATCTCAGAGAGCCCAGCCAGAGCAGCCTGGAACTCCTTTATGCCCAGTTAGAAAATAAACAGGAGATTGTTGACTCAATGTGTGTTGGACTTGGCCCTTTTTCCCAGTAATTTTTCGTTTTTCCCCTAGCCGTTTTACCATGTGTGAAACTCACTCAAGATGGCTGCCACAGGCCCCTGCTACTGCAGAGGGGCCTTACACGCATACACACTAGTAGCCAGGGTCAGGCTGGGACATAGGGATACAGTATCCATTCCGTCCCCGCCTCTGGGCCACATAGCCAGGCATGTAGAAGGTTCCAGAACCTTCCGGGCTGTGGGAGGAGTTAGGTTTTGCCGCCTTTGGGAGAGTCACCTGACCTAGGAGTATAAAAGGCTTGGAGGGAAAACTTTTAGTCAGTTGGAGTCAGTTGATGAGGCACCACTGATCCTGGGAGAACCTCCGCCGGAGTATAGGCTTTAGGGCCTAGGAGGGAGACCTACACTACTGCTGCTGACAGGGCTGAGGCCCTGCTGTAGTAAGATAGCTGAGGAACGCCCACCACCCACTGACCTTGCCCAGTGTGAGGGGACCCAGGGAACCACCTTCAGCGTGCGGGGAGGAACATCAAGCACTCCCAGACCACCAACTCATCCCCCCTCATAAGAAGAAACTCCTGACAAGAAACTTTGACAAGAAACTTATAACAAGAAACTTCTGACAAGAAACTCCTGACAAGAAGCGCCTAAGAAGCAACCAATCTGGAACAGTCGCCAGACACCTTAATTTGAGGAGGCCTGACCGTCCAGCAAGGCCTGAAGCCTAAACTGCCCAACTGGGGATCACCAGGTAAAGCGCCGTACCCTGAAGCGCTAGACCTTCACCCCCTAACTATCTCTGCCTGCTGCTGGGCTGCCCCCCCAAGTACTTTTCCAGTCAGCCCTGCCCACAGGCTGCTGGTGCGCCCTGCGTTCTGCCACCCCTCAGGTCACTGACCTTGTGAGGAGATCACCGCCGCGGCCACCGCCGCCTGAGGAGAAGTGCCGTGTGGTGAGGTGCGCGTTGCGCCCTCACCGAAGGGAGCGCTGAGGTGAGGGAAGCCCCTCAAGTATATGTGGTGAGGTGCGCCGTCCGCGCCCTCACCGAAGCCTCCACAAATTGCCCCAAATTATTGCCACCGGGCCCAGGGCCCCACCGCCGCGGCCGAAGAAATCACCCCCGCCGCCGTCGCAGCCGAAGAAATCACCCCCGCCGCCGTCGCAACCGAAGAAATCACCACCGCCGCCGTCGCGGCCTAGCGCGACCAGCGAGGCCTCCAGGCCCCGCCGACGCCGTCGCCAAGCAGCCGGGGACGCCGGCCGTGCCCCCAGGAAGGCCGCGCAGCGATTGGGCGCCGGCTCCGGTCACGCCCCCAGCGCCGACGGAGGCCCAGGAAGAGCCCCGGCCGTGCAGAGGGAGACGGGGAGCCGGCCGGAGAGGACTGCTGGCTCCCGCTCCCCATCCTGAAGTCCCTGAGCCCGCGAAGCCCCACTCACCTAATCCCGGGGGCCGGAGGAGGGTGATCCCGGCCCCCGCAACGTGCCGAAAGCGAGTTCCCTGATCCCGGGGGCCGGAGGAAGGTGATACCGGCCCCCGCAACGTCCCGTCAGTCCGGCCTGAAGGCCGAGGTACCCCGACCGGGCCCCACCCTCCAGAACACGGGCCGGGCCTGGGAGTGCCAGTCGCTAGAGAAGCGCGACCAACGAACAAGCACCAGGTGAGCCCAGGAGGCCCCTAGGGCCCACAAAACGCCACTGGGGGCCGGGGGCCACCATTAACCCCTAAGTTAACAGTGTACCTTTCCCCATGAGGCGAGGCCCCGGAGAGGAGTGGGCCTAGCCTGGAGTTAACCCCTAAGGGTCATAGAAGCCCCAGGATACAGGACATGTTGAGGGGTTCCCCACAGTATTTAATAATTTATTGCAGATGCCTATTGTAATTACTGCCTAGGCCATGCTTTTAACTGCTAAGTCTTTACCACAGGGGGAAAGTGTTTAATTGAATTGAGCTGAAGTGTACACCGCCAAGAGTTGAAGTGTTTTATGTTACAGGTGTACTGGAATTGCGACGCCCACTGTACTGAATGTGGGCGCGCCTAGATTAATGCAGGCCTATTTAAATGTAACGTGAAAAGCCTTCTTTTAAGTAATTGAATATGCTAAAGTGAACTGCATGTTTAGGCCCATGTTTTATTAACGTACCTTGAGATCATTATTAAGTGCTACGTTTAGGAGATAATTCCTGCGGCCTCTTAGTGGCCTACAATGTTGATGAGCTATGATGCTTTATTTAAAATGTGCACCAGTTGAGTAATGCAATGAATTTGAATGTAGATCTGAATTAATCTGCCTCATCTAATGCCAACTTAGTTTATATATAAAAGATCTTGATTTTAAATACACAAGCCTGGTGTGGTGTCATGTTATTGTGTTCGCATTTCTGAGTCAAAGTAAGAGTGTGCTGCACAACTGCCTTACACATTGCCTTCGCGTGCTTTCCCGCTTCGCGCCATGCTACCGTGGCGGACTCGGTAACCCCGGTTCCAACAATGTGCTTCACATTGTAACCTATTTTTTAAAATATTGCTTTGCTTTTTAATGCCTTGGTTTTAAATGGCCTCATAGTATATGTGCAGAGATAACGTTAAAGCGCCCAGTAAATAAAGGATAGCCAGTGGTGGCAGAATGACGAGCAACTGATGTAGCCGGTAAGTGCCGTATCTTATCTTGTTGTTGGATAGCTGTTACACAATTGTTCACTTGAATAACCCAATAAAAATAAATGTTAAAAAAATAGGGCCTTAGGACTCACACCAGTGAGTATGTAAAATCGCAAAGTTATAAAGGTCTATGGTGGGCACATGTCTTACTTACACTTTGTAATTCAGTTCATGTATCTATCGCTTGTAGAATGAACATTCTGTACATCTCTGCTGATAAGGAAAAGCAAGTACATTGTTTTTCACATCAAGAGAAACCACCAAGTTATAGGGAGCAAATAAGTGCCCATGACTATCTGAATGGATCTTATACATTAAGAACACGTTACTGCCTCCATGACACTAAAAACCAACTGTAAGAGATTGGGCTGTTGGCTGACTGGGGTGTGAGCCCTGGTCAAGCAGGAAACACAATCTTTGTCAGGGTAAGGCACATCAAAACCTGAATTAACCTGTGCTCAACCCCCTGGTAGCTTGGCACACAGCAATCAGGCTTAACTTAGAGGCAATGTGTAAAATATGTGTGCAACACTTCAAACAGCAAAACAGTGACAACACAAAAATATCCCACACCAAGTTAGAAATATAGAGCAAAATTTAATAAATAAAACTAGACCAAAAATGACAAAAATCCAATCAGTAGAACCGGGGTCAGGAATTTTCAAGGAATAAACTGTAAAATAGCGCCTAAAAGCAGAAAGCGCCAACCACGGCTATCTGGTCGCGCTGGATTGGGTCAAAGTCAAAAGTTCAGGCCGACTGCGATGGAGCCCAGGTCGGATACAGTCCCTGATTAGTCTCACTAAAATTTTAACTTCTCAGATTTTGTGCCAAGAGTCCCGTTTGCGTTGGAGAGGGTCGCCGGGAGCAAGGAGAGCATTACGGGCAGTTGTCAGTGGCGCAAAAAGCAGGCTGGGAGTCGCGGATGGGCGGACTGGAATTTCGTGTTTCCGGTCCCCTGCGGGCTGTCGATGCTGCTGTGTGAAGAGACGGGCTGGCGGCGGCTCACACTGAATTTTGTTAAGAGCAGTGCAGTCTGGGTGCTAACGGGCCCATTTGCGGACGCGAACAGCACAAAAGCTTGAATTAAGGGCCTGTGAGCCATACCAAGGATCCATTACCTGAGAGGCACCACTTGGGGTGCAGCTGGGTCCAGGAGCTGGTTGGGGAGCCTTTTATGTCCCCTAGTCTCAGATCAGGAGGCCAGCAGACAAGCCCTCAGAGTCACTCTGGGGTGCTGGGTTCAAGATGAAGTTGCAGGTCCAGTTCTACTTCCCCAGGCAAGGGGGCAGCAAGTCAGCACAGCAGGGCAGCAGTTCCTTTACAGTGGCAGCAGAGCAGTCCTTCTTCCTGGCAGAGTATCCTGAAGTGTTGTGTCTAAGGTCCTTCTTTTATACACAGTTGTGCCTTTGAAATGGGTAAAATCTTCTAGAGGCACGCCTCTGAAGTGCACAGATGCCCTGCCTGGCCCTAGCTCCAGACTAACTACAGGGGGTATGCAATCCTTTGCATGGAGGAAGTACACAGCCTATTTAAGTGTAAGTGGGGCAGTGCCCAGCTCCTTCTCCCATCCTGCCAGTGATGGCCCATCCAGTCACATCTAAGGTCCCATTGTGTGTTGCTATCTTGGAGAATACACAAAGCCCACCTTTCACCCACACCCAGTCATGTGACTCAGAGACAGGCCGCCGGCACCATATTGCTAAGACAAGAAAATTTCAACTTTCTAAAAGTGGCATTCTCAGAACTGTAACTTCACCATAACTAAGAATTTTAAATTAGGATTCCAGAGACACCAAACAAGTACCGGGTACCTTTTACCATTTAGAAATTACACTTATAAAATGGAGTTATGTAATTTCAGTGTTATTTAATGGGAGAGGTAGGCCTTGCTGCAGTGAAAAACGAATTTAAGAGTTTTTATTACCAGGACATGTAAAACCTAAAAGTACATGTCCAACTTTTTAAATAGGCTGCATCCTGCCTTTAGGGCTGTCCAGAGCCAACCTTAGGGGTGACATATGTACTAAAAAGGAAAGTTTGGGCGTGGCAAGTTTACTTTACCAGGTCAAAATCGCAGTTTAAAACTGCAAACAAACAGGCCGCGATGGCAGGCATCTTACATGTTTAAAGTGCTACTTAAGTGGGTGGCACAGTCAGTGCTGTAGGCCCACTAGTAGCATTTAATTTACAGGCCCTGAACACATGCCTAGGGACTTATAAGTACATTAAATATTCGAACTGAGTATAGGCCAATGTTACCATGTTTTAAGTAGAGAGCACAAGCACTCTAGCACTGGTTGGCAGCGGTAAAGTGCACAGAGCCCTACAAACAACAATAACAAATTCAGTAAAAATACATAGGAGGAGGAAGGCAAAAAGTCTGGGGATGACCCTGCAAAAAGGGCCAAGTCCAACACCAACCTCGGCCCAGACTATCTTTATTTATGTCATAAGATGAGATCTCCTATGAAGGCCATGAAAGTTTAGTGCATGGTCGCAGCCTTTTAAGAGGCAGCAAACCAAACTTTTTTGTTTTTCACAACCAAACTCCGAAAGAGGGATTTTATTTCTGAAGAACAAAAAACTGAAAAGCCCCAAGACCATGAAAGTTTTTCCACCGGGGTGTGGGGTCATTATTTTGTTTTTCTGTTCATGACTGCCTGGCGATGACAGACAGTAAAAAAGGACACCAGTCTATCTAGGGAGGGCATTCTGATGCCCTGACTCCAACAGCCCCAGCTCTGTCAAAGCTTAGAGTAGGTTTGCCAACGTTGGAGCCAGCGGTAGGAAAGCTGATGGTCCGCCTGACTCATAATAGAGCAGATCAAGGGATTGACAGACAGGGTACTCTGTCACGCTGGTGGCTAAGTACCCTCTCCGCCAAACTCTATCTCAATCCCTGTGTTTTTATTTCAGGGGAAAAGGATCGTTGTAATGCTTTGGTGCCAAAACTAACACCAAGCCTTGTGTACTTATACCTCATGGGATAAACCAACACAGGGGCCAAAGGTGAATATCTGCCCATGAGATTAGAATACCTTACGGCCTTCTCTTAAACTATGTCATCATTTAGAGTCCTGCAAGTAAGCTGCCTAGCAACAGGGGGGCACGGCTTGTGGAAAAGTGTAAATTTTACGTTAGCATAAGCTACAGCCATTTTTGACTGTCGCGTCCATTTCGTTTCTGCTGTGTTCATTTTACTCTCTGCTGTTTGTCTTTTCACCCGGCCTTTGTCCTCTAACTTTAGCTGACCTCTTTCGACATGGCTAAGCAATGTACGTGCTGGGGGTTTGTAGCTGCCGGTGCACCTGGTCTTAGAGGCTATCTATTGACAGTTTACTGCTGCCATAAACATTCCTGCTCCCCTTTCTTATTTGCTGACCAAGTGGTCATCCATCTGCCCTTGTTTGCTGATAGCTATTTTCTGTGTCTAAACTCGCTCTTTCCATTTCTGTCCATATGCTTGCATTGCAACAAAATTGTATATAAGGACGATGGTTTGTGAATTCAGTGTACTTCCTCCCACAACACTTGAGGGTGTTGTTCGGACGCAGTCCTGCTCATGAGCATTTAATAAACTTGGTTTGTTTTACTTCACTCCAGTGCCGATCTCTCTTTTGTTAGTCTTCGGACCCGTGGACGAGAGGGTGACCCTGCACCAGTGTGCCCTCACGGGGGTACATTTCCACAGGCTGACTGGGCACCATTTTTGTTTTTGAAAAACAAGATAGTAAAGTCCAAGATGCGCTAAAAGTTGTGTCCCACCTCAACTTGGGCTGCCTTCTTATAAGTGTGACCATAAGAACCAACACAGACACTAGACTGCGTATATGTCAGGAGGCGCTGGAAATTCTGCATACCGCTTAGAGTGGCTCGAGCGCAGAGAAGCTGTACTCCATATCCATTCATGCTAAGTTCCTTTCTCTGAAGGGAAGACAGGTGGTCCTCACAGACTGCCGGTGCTGTCTGAACTAGGCACCACATGTAAAGAGGATGTACTGCTTGGCAACATGCTGGTAATTAACTACAATTCCCAGCAGTCAATGAGCTCATGCATGTACTACAGATACGGTGGTCATCTTATATTTTCAGGTATAACTTCCCTTGTGGTTCACTGTGTCCTTTTCTAGGCAATTGTGATGCAGTTTTGCTTTGGCCAGGACCTCGCTACATCGATCTCAGAGTCCTGTTGCCAAGACTTATTGCTTCATAAGGATTGTTTGATGGACAGTGTGAATACAGAGAAGTATCCTGAAAGTTGTGTTGTTTTTGAGAAAATGTGTTGCATCTGCACAGAAGTTATGATTACAAGATTAATCTGGATCCAGATGTACAAATTTGCTGTAGTTGAGGGTATGCGCATAATGAATCAGAGACAGAATACACTAGACAGAATCTAGATAAACACTTGACCAGGGTCACAGAGTTTTCGCATAATCATAGGTTTGCCACATTTGCCTCATAATCCATCATTTGCTTCCTAATTTGCAGATTTCAACAAAAAAATTGTTTCTAGCTCAAACATGTTGGAAGTTACTAAAAATGTTGCGACGCATGTTGGGATGCATGTTGCTGCGCAGAGGAAGGCACTTTGCAAAGTCTGACTGTTCACCTTTCAGTTGCATATTGCTGTATTTTGGTAGTACTAATGAAGTGAAACCTTTGTCCAGACAGTGTTAACATGTGCAAAAGTGATGAACTAATACATCACAAAATGTTCTTCATTATGCAGCATAATTAGCATTTTCTTGCCGCATTATTTAGCAAACCCTGCCACATAAATTGTTCCTCCCTTCCTGCATAATTCCAGTGGCCCTGCACTTGACTAATAGATTTATTAGGTCCTCACTTTCTCTATCACGTTACTTTTTATTTTTTGTATCCATAAAATGGGAGTGAGCTCAGGCCACATACAGATTACAGAGCCCTCAATAAAAGTACTGTGAAGAATTGCTGCCTTTGTCCATTAAGATCTGTTCACTTAGATCAGACCAGAGATGCTAAAATATTCAAAAAGATATACCATGCAGATTACCATGTAGCCAGGACCTGAGAGGGTGATGAATGGAAAATGGCATTCCATACTAAATTCGAATTGTTTGAATAATAGGTCATGCCTTTTGGACTCTGCAATGTTCTCGCAGCATTTCAGCATTTTATGTATGAGTATTGAGAAGGTTTTGTCTGTGTTCCATATTGTCGTTTTAAGTGAGATTTTGATTTATTCTGACACTTTGGAATCTCACATACCAATGTTAAGGAAGTTCTGCAGCAGTTAAGAGAGTTCAACCTTTTTACTAAAACGGATAAATACATTTTTCATACCAATACTGTGAAAGAAAATAGCAGCAAAGAAAAGTGCAATGGCCTACACGCACTTTAGTTAAACCTATTCAAAGTTTTTGGGGGTTTGCCAATTTTTATAAGGAATTAATTCATGAGTTTTCTGAAATCATAAGATAATTGTTTTTCAAAGGACATTTCTCTAGTGCCACAATTTTATTTCACAACATGCTAATGTAGAAAGTGTTCTCAGGAGATTCTTATCATGCAATGGGAGTTGTTCTTTCCTAGAAAAATCCAAATACTGGCTAGGTTCGGCTAGTAGCTTGTTTTTGTAAGAAATTCTCACAAGCAGAGTTAAATTATACAATCAATGCCAATGAACATTTGGGCACTGAGAGATATTTTGGAGAATGCAGACAGTATTTGTTAGGGTCAAACACACTATAAAAGTGGATATAGTGCACAGAAATATGTAGCCCTTGACATCAGCCTTATCCCTAGGCAACATTGTCTATGACTGTGATTTTGTGATAAATTATAGACTAGGTCCTAAAACTGGGAAGCTCAGTGCATTATCATGGCAAGGTCAATTAGAGGGTATAAATCAAGTGACTGAAAGTCCTATGTTCCTTTTTACCTCTAAAGGGTTTGTATGATCATATCATTGCTTTCATTTAAATAGGCCCCTTTTTTTACCAAAGTATGTACAGAAAGTCAATCTATAGACAATGAGTCTAGGTAAAAAGAACATGAAAATAGACTTGAAAATATGGATTGCTCTATAATGAAAAGGCTATGGGGCCGATTCCGATCTTGGCCGGTAGGGCACTGAATCGGATTCGGCTTAACCGGATCCGATTCGGAGCCCTCTTTTCCGACCGATTCGTACGTGCGTCCGGCCGAGCGAGTACGATGCGAGCGCACGCGAAATCGCCGACCGACTCGTACGCGGGTCCGAACCGCTCCGACCGACTCGCACGGACACGACTCGCACCGCGCAATGGAGACGTTCCCCGGCTGGGCAAGTACGATGCGCGCCGCGAGCAGTCCGACCGACTCGCGCCGTTCGGCTCGAAAGAGCTGTCGGAGATGGACTTTGGGGGTCCGTGTCGGACCCCCCTGTACGCGTAGCCGCGCGAGTCGCACACACGGGGACCCATGGGTCCCCCCTACCTGTGCATGTACGGCGCGATCCGCATCGACGCGTACCCGCTGTAGGGGGCGCCCTTGTTCGCCTCGCACCCATTGAGTCAATGGGAGCCCGCGTACGCGTTGTACAACCGGCTCCCATTGACTTCAATGGGAGTCCGACCGAATCGAGTCCGATAGCATGCGTACGCATCGTACTCGTTCGGTCGGACTGCCAGAGTCCGATTCGGTCGGAATTCTCTCCGAGTCCGGCTCGGTCGGAGAGATTTCCGGCCCGAATCGGAATCGGCCCCTCAGTCTTTACCATCATCCCTGTTAAGACACCAGGCTGTAAATTTCTTTATGATTCAGAGGTGGCTAGTCATCTTGGAATTGGTACAACTTTGTCAGCAGTAAGAAGATTCAGGATAAGGGAGTTACACTCCTAAAATAACCCCTGCTCACCGCCTTGGTAGCTTGGCACGAGCAGTCAGGCTTATCTTAGAGGCAGTGTGTAAAGCATTTGCACATAACCGACAGTAATACAGTGTAAGCACTACAAAAGGACACCACACCAGTTTAGAAAAATAGCCAATATTTTTATAAATTTAGCAACTGCAGGTTGCACCACTCAACAGTATAGTCCAAGTATATCACATATGTAAAATGTCCATCCTGTATTTTGAAAAAATGAAATCTTTATTCTTCTTCACATATGGTAAAAGAAACGTATCGTAGACAGCCACAACAGCCAACGCGTTTCGTTCTTATCACAAGAACTTCATCAGGGCAAGTATATTTACTGGTTTCAACAAGTTAACCAAACAGTTGAATACCAAGTCCTCAGATATAGTCAGCTCGGCATTAACAGTAGACCACCGAATTCTCAATTGTATTGTGGAATGCTGCAGGATATGACTAAGCGTGAGTCATATTATACCTACTAGCTGCTCTCAAAACGACCCAGAATCCGGTACGGAAATTCAAATATAAAGGCTGATGTGCCACGAGAATCCGGACCTGCACCACGTAACCGTCGAACAATATATTTAGAGCGCAATATTTTTATATACAAGACCAAAAACGAGAAGAATCCACAATACAGTACTTAAAAATCTACAGTTATCAAAATACGCTTTAGAAACAGTTCCTTGATGTCGATAGCTCCGTCCGGGGCTATCACGGCGTCGTGAGCAAACAAATCCAAACAGTTCAGGCTGGTCGCGGCGTCGCGGACCAGCTACAGTGTCGGGAAGACCCGCAAACAGTACCTGTTAGAGATGCAGGGCGCCGAGGCCCTTGAAGTCACTCACATTGCAGGTCGAGCTCCTTTCTGTTGGGATCAGGAGTGCTGGCGTCGGCAGGCGTCGGGTGCTGCGGTGCGAAGTGCAGCGGTGCGGCGTGCGGTGCCCTCAGGTCGCGGTGCGAGCAGCGGCTCGGTGGCGGCGTTAGATGGCGTCGTCGTTGCTGAAGCGCTGTCGTCGGCTGACGAACGGGAGTCGATGGTGCCGGCCTCAGTAGGCCAAGGCTGTGGTGCGGGATGAGGGCGGTGCGTCGTGTAACTTTACGAGCGGTGCCCTCGAACCATGGTGCAAGCAGCGGCATCGATTTCGGCGTGGTGTGGTGGCGTCGGTGCGGAGTGCGGTGCTCACAGGTCGCGGTGCGAGCAGCGGCTCGGTGGCGGCGTCAGCAGGCATCGTCCGTGAGACCAGGGTCGCGGTGCAGCATTGCGGCGGTGCCCTCTGCGGTGCCTTCAGGACACGGAGTCGGCAGCGGCGTCGTAGACGTCTTTGAGTTGCTTTTCTTCTTTCGCAGCACAAAACACACAGTCCCCAGTGCTGAGGGCAGAAGAGCTTGAAGTCTTTGCTGTTCCTGAGACTTCTTGAACAGGGAGCAAGCTCTACCTCAAGCCCTTGGAGAAACTCACAAAAGTAGATTGCAGAAAGTTCAGTCCAGTCCTTTCACTGCCCAAGACAGAAGCAGCCACTGTAGGCCAACACAGCAAAGCACACAGCAAAGTGGTAGTCCCTCTTCACAGCTTCTCCAGCTCTTCTTCTTGGCAGTCTTCTTGATCCAAAAGAGTTCTAAAGTTCAGGGGTCTGGGCCCCAGTATTTGTATCCAAAAATCCTTTGATCCTCTAGGCAGAGGGTGTCTGTGCCCAGCAAGAACCCGTTCTGCCTTCTCTGGTGTGATTTCGTGGCAGGGGGTGGAGACGGCATTGTCAGAGGCAGACCAGGCCCTTTGAGGTGCAAGGAAATCTCCTCCCTCTTCCCCCATCGCAGCCCAGGTCTATTCAGCCCTTTCCTGACCTACCTAGGCTATCGGGAGCCACCCTTGCTTCCTAGCCATCTGTCATCCAAAACCCAGACAGGCAATCCACATTCCAGCAGAGGCACACGGGATGACTGAGCAAGAAAATACCTACTTCCTAAAAGTGGTATTTTCAAACACAGAATGTAAAAATCACCTTTACTAAAAGATGCATTGTTAGATTCTGAGTTCAGGCATACTAAATTTTATTTTCCTTCCTAGTTCCCAGGGCCAGTTATGTTTATAAGATGTTATAAACAAACTTCCCATTCTGTCCTATGGGGAACAGGTAGCCTTGCGATAGTGAAAATCGAAATGGGCTGTAATTCACTATCACGACATGCCACACACACCAGGGCATGTCCTACCTTTCACATACACTGCACCCTGCCCACAGGGGTACTTTGGGCCTACCTTAGGGGTGTCTGACATGTAAGAAAAGGGAAGGTTAGGGACTGGCCAGTGTGTGCACGGGCCAAGTCGACATGACAGTTACAAACTGCGCGCAGACTCTGCAATGGCAGGTCTGAGGTACCTTTTCCGGGCTACTCACGTGGGTGGCACAATCCGTGCTGCAGGCACACGCGTAACATTTGGTTCCCAGGCCCTGGCACACTCAGTGCACTTTACTAGGGGCTGACAAGAAAACCAAACAGCCAATCATGGAAACACCAATCCATAACATACTTTACCACAGGAGCACTTGCACTGCACCACTGATCAGCAGTGCAAAAAGTGCGCAGAAACACTACGCCAGCAAAAACAGAGTCAAAACCGGGAGGGTAGAAAGCAAAACATCAGGGGAAACACGCCAAAAGATGCCAAGTCTAACAGTGGTCAAGTTTCTTGATGGTAAAAGTTATATGCAAATATGTTCAATCTGTGCTAAAATTAGGAGTTCATCCAGTAAACCAATGAATTTATTGAAATCTTTCCCTATTTCACCTGGACCTTGGCATATGGTGTTAATAAATGTTATTGTATAGTTACCTAAGAGTTAAGGTTGCAAAGCATTTTTAGTGGTTGTATACAATTTAACTTAAGCATGTCATTTTATATCTGGGTTGCGTACATCTAAGGAGTTAGCACACATTTTTTCACACTTGGTGTTTGTATGGTGCCCAACAGGATATCCTTATTGATAGATGATCTCTGTTTATTTCAAAATTCTGGTCTGCTATATGTAAGGACATAGATATGGATATTTGTCTGCCCGCTAATTATCATCCTCAGACAGATGGATAGACTGAATGATTGAATCAATATGTTGAACAGTATTAGTTTAGAGCAGGACATTGGTGGTTAACAGAGTTAACATGCAAATACATGGAGCATTCATCCATTGGAATGTCACCTTTTTTTGCATACATGGCCGCCACCCGTTTATATTTCTGTAGGATCAGAAAGAACACCTCCACAATTTAATTGACATTCACAGATCTGCACAGGATTCCTTGGGAAAAGCCAAAGATGCATCAAAGTTTTATGCTGATTGTAAAAGAAGTCCTGATGATCAGTATGTTGCAAGGGAGGTGTAGGTACTCCCAAAAAACTAGAAGTTAAATCTTCTAAATTGCAATCTGAGTTTGTGGCTCCATTTGTGACTGTGAATCCAGTTACTGTGCGATTGAAATGGCTTAATTTATGAACATCTATCCAGTTTTCAATGTATCTGTGTTAAATCTTTGTTCTGCAAAAGCACAACTTTCGTCACATCCTGTACCAGTACAGGTGAATATTGAAAATCAATATGAAGTATATAAGATTTTGAATGAAATAATTGTAAGAGGAAGATTTCTTTACTTGGTAGATTCGAGGGGATTTGGCCCTGACAACCAATCATGTGAACCGGCTTCTGGTCTTCATGCCCCACGTTTGCTATGAGAATTTAACACAAGACATCCTCACAAACTGGGAGCCCCACCGCCGATGAGGTGGCCTTTAGTCGGGTGCAATGTCAGGAAGCAGGTCTGTATATACTGCTTAACACTTAATGTAGCCGGAGAGCAGGGAGGCAGTAATCCAAATCTTCTTGCACTAAGTCCTTTCAGCAAAAAAGGCTAGTAGTGATCACTTAGTTCAGTTAGTGTTTGGACAGCGGCTGTGTGCATGTGAGAAATGTGCTATGCAGCACCATGCAGGAAATGAACTACAATTCCCAGTAGCCCACAAATGCTTGCATGTTCCGGAGAGGCAGTGGCTATCTTGGATTATCAGGTAAAACTTCCCTCCTGGGTCATGGCGTGCTTTGCCAGCCAATCACGATACAATGACGCTTCTGCCAGGACTCGCTACAAGGATTTCGGAATTCCATTGCCAAGATATATTGCTTTCTAAGGACATTAGGAAAATTGCTTTGTTGATAAAAGTAAACTTTGAATTATTTTCTTGAAGATTCACCTCAACTCTTTAAAGACTGTGGTTGCTATATTATATATATTAAGTATTACCTTATGACAAAACAGGAAGGATTCTTAGATTGTACTATATTGCAGACACACTTCATGTACAATGTTTAGTACAAACGTAGCTACAATGCTTATACAAACTCCTGAGTAGTGGTTACTTTGCAGATCTACAGAAGGCAAGCAAAAACTATAACTTGTCATTCACAGTGGAGCGTATAGTGATGAATCTTGAGGTAGTTATTCAAAATATAGTGAGCCATGTTAGTGCACTTATACATTTGAGATACTCATTCTTTGTATGTTTAGATTTCTGGAATTACCGGTTTCACTTCAAAGTACAGTGAGTTGTTACACAGAGATATTGCTAAGGTATAAAGTATATCCATTTACAATTATAGTTACGCTTAGAAAACATATTGACAAGATATGTAAAGACATCTCATGTTTTGTAGATATCAACTACATCCTGCAGACCTCGTTGACAAACAAAAGTGACAAGACAGAGTGGTGGGGTCCTGTATCTCTGTTGTCTCTCTTATCCCATTCATTTCCTCCCCTTCTCCCACTGGCCCTCCTATCCCTGTGTATGTGTTCACAAGTGGGTGCGAAGAGACACAGAAAAGAGCATCGCTTACACTGGATACTGTGAATGATGTTAGTGCATCCCGACAGTGTATCAACCTCATGATAAAGGGAACAAGTGAATCCCTCACTAACATGGAACTCTCGACTGTGGGCTCCAAACAAGTAGAAACAGCAGTTATTGCTTTCGTGATTCTTAGCATTCACTTGTGAACCCAGATCAATTTATTCCCAAGTGAATAAACTTTCATTGCCTGTGTGTGGCGAACTACCAACAGGCATCCAATATGTCTTAAATAGGTCTTTGTGTACGGAGATATGAGGTACAATGGAGGCTGACTCAGCTTTCACGATAAGAGTAGGGTGAAAGAAGTGAGGGTTGTAAGTGGTCTGTGAGGGTAGAATGGAGCCTCCTCTTGGGCGTGGGTGAAAAAGAGGTGGAATGGATAGGGTAGTGGTTGTATTAGAAAACGAGGAGCAAAGGAGGTTGGTTCTGATCTCTATACACAAAAGGGACTTTATTTCGGGTATCTGTGCAAGAGTATGTGGAAGGAGAATTGGCTCTTGACTTAATGAAAATTAGACAGAACTAAAGCACTTTCTGGGCTTGACAGAAAAGCAAATGGATGGAAGACTGTTTAGGGCAGGTAGACTTGGAAGTGGGGTGATGATGTGTTTTGGAGTCAGTCAAAAATAAAGTGAAAGAGAGGCTGTCTCAGGTCACGGTAGAGGAAAATGTGGCTGGAGGTTGGTTTTTGCCTTATTAGAGGAGCAGTCTGGCCAAAGGTTGGTTTAGTCTTGCGAGAAGAGGAGGTGAAGGATAGATTGGCTCTGATCCTGTTGAAGATTAGTCTGGGCTCAGTACAACAGCAGATGGAGTAGAGGTTAATTCTGGACTCCACAGAAAATGAAATGGAACGGAGGCTGGCACAGATATACATAATAGAGCAAGAGGGGAGGCTGGCACAGTTATACATAGCAGAGCACGAAGGGATGCTGGCACAGATATACATAATAGAGCAAGAGGGGAGGCTGGCACAGTTATACATAGCAGAGCAAGAAGGGAGGCTGGCACAGATATACATAATAGAGAAAGAGGGGAGGCTGGCACAGATACACATAATAGAGCAAGAGGGGAGGCTGGCACAGTTATACATAGCAGAGCAAGAAGGGAGGCTGGCACAAATATACATAATAGAGCAAGAGGGGAGGCTGGCACAGTTATACATAATAGAGCTGGTTCAGGTCCAAACGAGGAAGGACAAGGGAGGCTGGGTCAGGTCTAGACGAGGAAGGACAAGGGAGGCTGGTTCAGGTCTAGACGAGGAAGGACAAGGGAGGCTGGTTCAGGTCTAGACGAGGAAGGACAAGGGAGGCTGGGTCAGGTCTAGACGAGGAAGGACAAGGGAGGCTGGTTCAGGTCTAGACGAGGAAGGACAAGGGAGGCTGGTTCAGGTCTAGACGAGGAAGGACAAGAGGGGCTGGTTCAGGTCTAGACGAGGCAGGACAAGGGAGGCTTGGTCAGGTCTAGACGAGGAAGGACAAGGGAGGCTGGTTCAGGTCTAGACGAGGAAGGACAAGGGAGTCTGGGTCAGGTCTAGACGAGGAAGGACAAGGGAGGCTGGGTCAGGTCTAGACGAGGAAGGACAAGGGAGGCTGGGTCAGGTCTAGACGAGGAAGGACAAGGGAGGCTGGGTCAGGTCTAGACGAGGAAGGACAAGGGAGGCTGGTTCAGGTCTAGACGAGGAAGGACAAGGGAGGCTGGTTCAGGTCTAGACGAGGAAGGACAAGGGAGGCTGGGTCAGGTCTAGATGAGGAAGGACAAGGGAGGCTGGTTCAGGTCTAGACGAGGAAGGACAAGGGAGGCTGGTTCAAGTATAGACGAGGAAGGACAAGGGAGGCTGGGTCAGGTATAGACGAGGAAGGACAAGAGAGGCTGGGTCAGGTCTAGACGAGGAAGGACAAGGGAGGCTGGCTCAGGTCTAGACGAGGAAGGACAAGGGAGGCTGGCTCAGGTCTAGACGAGGAAGGACAAGGGAGGCTGGTTCAGGTCTAGATGAGGAAGGAGAAGGAAGGCTGGTTCAGGTCTAGATGAGGAAGGACAAGGGAGGCTGGCTTGGATACAGAAGAGGAAACAGAAGGGAGACTGGGTCAGGTGTAGAAGATGACACTAAAGGGAAGCTCGCCCTGGTCCAAAAGAAGAAACAGAACAAAGCCTGGCTCAGGTCTAGAAGAAGAAACAGAACACAGCCTGGCTCATGTCTAGAAGAAGAAACCGAACAGAAGCTGGCTTAAGTCTAGAATAAGCAGAAGGTAGGTTTGTCACAGTCTAGACGAATCAGAAGGGAGGCTGGCTCGGGACTAGCAGGACTAAAAGAGGAAGCAGTAAGGAGGCTAGCTCAAGTCTAGAAGAAGCAGAGGGGAGGTCTAGAAGTCAAAACAAGAAGGAGGCTGGTTCAAGTATTGAAGACGCAGAAGGGAGGTTGGCCCATGTCTAGAAGAAGCAGAAGGGAGGCTGTCTCAGGTCTAGAAGAGGATTGAGAATGGAGACTGGCTAAAGTCTAGAAGAAGCAGAAGGGAGGCTGGCTCAGGACTAGCAGGACTAAAAGAGGAAGCAGTAAGGAGCCTAGCTCAAGTCTAGAAGAAGCAGAAGGGAGGCTGTCTCAGGTCTAGAAGAGGATTGAGAATGGAGACTGGCTGAAGTCTAGAAGAATCAGAAGGGAGACCTAGAAGAGAAAACAGAAAGGAAGCTGGTTCAAGTATAGAAGAGAAAACTGAAGGGATGTATCTAGAAGAAGGAAAAGGGGGAGGCTGGTCTATGTCCAGAAGAATTGGAAGGGAGGCTGTCTGAGGTCTAGAAGGAAGCAGAAGAGCGTCCGGCCCATTTCTAGAAGAAGCAGAAGAGAGGCTGTCTCAGGTCTAGAAGGAAGCAGAAGAGAGTCCGGCCCATTTCTAGAAGAAGCAAAAGAGAGGCTGTCTCAGGTCTAGAAGGAAGCAGAAGAGAGTCCGGCCCATTTCTAGAAGAAGCAAAAGAGAGGCTGTCTCAGGTCTAGAAGGAAGCAGAAGAGAGTCCGGCCCATTTCTAGAAGAAGCAGAAGAGAGGCTGTCTCAGGTCTAGAAGGAAGCAGAAGAGAGTCCGGCCCATTTGTATAAGAAGCAAAATGGAGACCGTGTCAAATCTACATGGAAGACAACAATTGGTGCACTGATCACAGACTCACCTGGAGGTTGCACAGCGAGATCATGCTGTACATCATCTGAGCGACGCAGAAGCAGTGCCGGAAGTTGTGGAACGGGTTATTCCTGTAGTTATCATGGATGCAGAGCTGCAACGGAACAGGAAACACGTGTTAGAGGTCAAAAGCCATCGTACCAGGAGAGCAGGTCACTGTACTAGGGGACTAGGGCTCTGTATCAGAAGTCCTGGTCACTGTACCAAGAGGCCAGGCTACTGTAGAAGCAGATCAAGTCACTGTGAGGTCACCAGGCCACCATACCAGGAGAGCAGGTCACTTTACTAGACTAGGGCTCAGTACCAGAAGGTCTGGCCACTTCCTGGTCACTGTACTAATAGGCCAGGCTACTGTAGAAGCAGATCAAGTCACTGTGAGGCCACCAGGCCACCATACCAGGAGAGCAGGTCACTATACTAGGAGACTAGGGCTCTGTACCAGAAGTCCTGGTCACTGTACCAAGAGGCCAGGCTACTGTAGAAGCAGATCAAGTCTCTGTGAGGCCACCATACCAGGAGAGCAGGTCACTATACTAGTAGACTAGGGCTCTGTACCAGAAGTCCTGGTCACTGTACCAAGAGGCCAGGCTACTGTAGAAGCAGATCAAGTCACTGTGAGGTCACCAGGCCCACCACACCAGGAGAGCAGGTCAGTATGTGCGGACACCACTTCACAATGAAAGGAGCAGGTCCATGTCACTGTATAGGAAGACCAGGACACTATATGGGGATACTATGGAACTGTTTGGGGAGACTATGTCACTATATGAGGGAAGCAGGACCCTATATGGGAACACCAGGTCCTTGTATGGGGACGCCCGGCCACTGTATGTGAAGACCAGGTCACTATATGGGAAAACTAGGTCACTGTATGGGAAGACTAGGTCACTATATGGGGAGACCAGGGCACTGTTTGGGGAGACCAGGTCACTATATGAAGGAGGCAGGACGCTGTATGGGAACCCTGGTCCTTGTATGGGGACTCCCGGTCACTGTATGGGAAGACCAGGTCACTGTATGGGAAGACTAGGTCACTGTATGGGAAGACTAGGTCACTATATGAGGGGAGCAGTTTACATATGGGAAGACCAGGTCACTGTATGGGGAAGCCAGGTCCCTGTATGGGGAAGCCAGGTCACTATATGGGGAGACCAGGGCACTGTTTGGGGAGACTAGATCACTATATGAAGGAGGCATGACCCTATATGGGAACCCCGGTCCTTGTATGAGGACTCCCGGTCACTGTATGGGAAGACCAGGTCACTGTATGGGAAGACTAGGTCACTATATGAGGGGAGAAGTTTACATATGGGAAGACCAGGTCACTGTATGGGGAAGCCAGGTCACTGTATGGGGAGGCTACAGGTCACTGTAGGAACAGACCAGGTCACTGTTTAGGGATACCAGGCACTGTATGGGGGGGGAACCAGGTTACCATGGCCTCTAAGTAAACTTAAGCAGAGGCTACCGGTAGCCAGCCTGAGCCTGGTGATGGAGGCCATAGTGGCCAGGAGCTCTGCGTGCATACAGCATGCCCCCGAGTGCACATAGCCTGCCCCCCGACTGCACATAGCCTGCCCCCGAGTGCATATAGCCTGCCCCTGAGTGCATATAGCCTGCCCCTGAGTGCATATAGCCTGCCCCCGAGTGCACATAGCCTGCCCCCCGAGTGCATATGGCCTGCCCCCTGAGTGCACATAGCCTGCCCCCCGAGTGCATATAGCCTGCCCCCCGAGTGGGGCCACAGCAGCCAGGAGCACTGAGTGCACATAGCCTGCCCCCTGAGTGGGGCCACAGCAGCCACGAGCCCTGAGTGCACATAGCCTGCCCCCTGAGTGCACATAGCCTGCCCCCTGAGTGCATACACCCTGCTCCCTAAGTGCATATAGCCTGCTCCCTGAGTGGGGCCGCAGCGGCCAGGAGCCCTGAGTGCACATAGCCTGCCCCCTGAGTGCATATAGCCTGCCCCCTAGTGCATATAGCCTACCCCCCGAGTGGAGCCACAGCAGCCAGGAGCCCTGAGTGCACATAGCCTGCCCCCTGAATGCACATAGCCTGCCCCCTGAGTGCATACAGCCAGCCCCCTGAGTGCACATTGCCTACCCCCGAGTGCATATAGCCTGCCCCGAGTGCATCTAGCCTACCCCCAAGTGGAGCCACAGCAGCCACGAGCCCTGAGTGCACATAGTCTGCCCCCTGAGTGCACATAGCCTGCCCCCTGAGTGCATATAGCCTGCTCCCTGAGTGGGGCCACAGCGGCCAAGACCACTGAGTGCACATAGCCTTCCCCCTGAGTGCATAAAGCCTGCTCCCTGAGTGGGGCCGCAGCGACCAGGAGCCCTGAGTGCATATAGCCTGCCCCCTGAGTGCATATAGCCTGCCCCCTGAGTGGGGCCGCAGCGGCCAGGAGCACTGAGTGCACATAGCCTGCCCCCTGAGTGCACATAGCCTGCCCCCTGAGTGCATACAGCCTGCCCCCTGAGTGCATACAGCCTGCCCCCTGAGTGCATACAGCCTGCCCCCTGAGTGCATGTAGCCTGCCCCCTGAGTGCATATAGCCTACCCCCCGAGTGGGGCCGCAGGAGCCCTGAGTGCACATAGCCTGGTCCCTGAGTGCATGTAGCCTGCCCCCTGAGTGTATATAGCCTGCCCCCTGAGTGGGGCCACAGCAGCCAGGAGCCCTGAGTGCACATAGCCTGCCCCCTGAGTGCATGTAGCCTGCCCCCCTGAGTGCATACAGCCTACCCCCTGAGTGGGGCCACAGCAGCCAGGAGCCCTGAGTGCGCATAGCCTGCCCCTTGAGTGCATGTAGCCTGCCCACTGAGTGCATAAAGCCTGCCCCCTGAGTGGGGACACAGCGGCCAGGAGCCCTGAGTGCACATAGCCTGCCCCCTGGGTGCATGTAGCCTGCCCCCTGAGTGCACATAGCCTGCCCCCTGAGTGCATGTAGCCTGCCCCCTGAGTGCGTATAGCCTACCCCCCGAGTGGGGCCCCAGCAGCCAGGAGCCCTGAGTGCACATAGCCTGCCCCCTGAGTGCACATAGCCTGCCCCCTGAGTGCATACAGCCTGCCCCCTGAGTGCATATAGCCTGCCCCCTGAGTCGGGCTGCAGCGGCCAGGAGCACTGAGTGCACATAGCCTGCCCCCTGAGTGCATGTAGCCTGCCCCCTGAATGCATATAGCCTAACCCCCGAGTGGGGCCACAGCAGCCAGGAGCCCTGAGTGCACATAGCCTGCCCCCTGAGTGGGGCAACAGCGGCCAGGAGCCCTGAGTGCACATAGCCTGCCCCCTGAGTGCATGTAGACTGCCCCCTGAGTGCATATAGCCTACCCCCCGAGTGGGGCCACAGCAGCCAGGAGCCCTGAGTGCGCATAGCCTGCCCATTGAGTGCATGTAGCCTGCCCCCTGACTGCATAAAGCCTGCCCCCTGAGTGGGGACACAGCGGCCAGGAGCCCTGAGTGCACATAGCCTGCCCCCTGAGTGCATGTAGCCTGCCCTCTGAGTGCACATAGCCTGCCCCCTGAGTGCATGTAGCCTGCCCCCTGAGTGCATACAGCATGCCCCCTGAGAGCATGTAGCCTGCCCCCTGAGTGGGGCCACAGCGGCCAGGAGCCCTGAGTGCATACAGCCTGCCCCTGAGTGCATATACCCTGCCCCCTAAGTGCATATAGCCTACCCCCGAGTGGGGCCACAGCAGCCAGGAGCCCTGAGTGCATACAGCCTGCCCCCTGAGTGCATATACCCTGCCCCCTAAGTGCATATAGCCTACCCCCCGAGTGGGGACACAGCAGCCAGGAGCCCTGAGTGCATGAAGCCTGCCCCCTGAGTGCACATAGCCTGCCCCCTGAGTGCATACAGCCTGCCCCCTGAGTGCATGTAGCCTGCCCACTGAGTGCATACAGCATGCCCCCTGAGAGCATCTAGCCTGCCCCCTGAGTGGGGCCACAGCGGCCAGGAGCCCGTAGTGCACATAACCTGACCCCTGAGTGCACATAGCCTGCCCCCTGAGTGGGGCCACAGCGGCCAGGAGCCCTGAGTGCATATAGCCTGCCCCCTGAGTGGGGCCACAGTGGCCAGGAGCCCGTAGTGCACATAGCCTGCCCCCTGAGTGCACATATCCTACCCCCTGAGTGGGGCCACAGCGGCCAGGAGCCCGTAGTGCACATAGCCTGCCCCCTGAGTGAATACAGCCTGTCTCCTGAGTGCATATAGCCTGCCCCCGAGTGCATATAGCCTGTCCCCTGAGTGCATATAGCCTGCCCCCTGAGTGCATATAGCCTGCCCCCTGAGTGCATACAGCCTGCCCCCTGAGTGCATATAGCCTGCCCCCTGAGTGCATATAGCCTGCCCCCTGAGTGCATATAGCCTGCCCCCTGAGTGCATATAGGCTGCCCCCTGAGTGCATACAGCCTGTCCCCTGAGTGTATATAGCCTGTCCCCTGAGTGCATATAGCCTGCCCCCTGAGTGCATATAGCCTGCCCCCTGAGTGCATATAGCCTGCCCCCTGAGTGGATATAGCCTGCCCCGAGTGCATATAGCCTGCCCCCTGAGTTGATATAGCCTGTCCCCTGAGTGCATATAGCCTGCCCCTGAGTGCATACAGCCTGCCCCCTGAGTGCATACAGCCTGCCCCTGAGTGCATACAGCCTGCCCCCTGAGTGCATACAGCCTGCCCCCTGAGTGCATATAGCCTGCCCCCTGAGTGCATATAGCCTGCCCCCTGAGTGCATATAGGCTGCCCCCTGAGTGCATACAGCCTGTCCCCTGAGTGGATATAGCCTGTCCCCTGAGTGCATATAGCCTGCCCCCTGAGTGCATATAGCCTGCCCCCTGAGTGGATATAGCCTGTCCCATGAGTGCATATAGCCTGCCCCCTGAGTGCATATAGCCTGCCCCCTGAGTGCATATAGCCTGCCCCCTGAGTGCATACAGCCTGCCCCCTGAGTGCATATAGCCTGTCCCCTGAGTGCATATACCCTGCCCCCTAAGTGCATATAGCCTACCCCCCGAGTGGGGCCACAGCAGCCAGGAGCCCTGAGTGCATGAAGCCTGCCCCCTGAGTGCACATAGCCTGCCCCCTGAGTGCATACAGCCTGCCCCCTGAGTGCATGTAGCCTGCCCCCTGAGTGCATACAGCATGCCCCCTGAGAGCATCTAGCCTGCCCCCTGAGTGGGGCCACAGCGGCCAGGAGCCCGTAGTGCACATAACCTGCCCCCTGAGTGCACATAGCCTGCCCCCTGAGTGGGGCCACAGCGGCCAGGAGCCCTGAGTGCATATAGCCTGCCCCCTGAGTGGGGCCACAGCGGCCAGGAGCCCGTAGTGCACATAGCCTGCCCCCTGAGTGCACATAGCCTACCCCCTGAGTGGGGCCACAGCAGCCAGGAGCCCGTAGTGCACATAGCCTGCCCCCTGAGTGAATACAGCCTGTCCCCTGAGTGCATATAGCCTGCCCCCTGAGTGCATATAGCCTGCCCCCTGAGTGGATATAGCCTGTCCGCTGAGTGCATATAGCCTGCCCCCTGAGTGCATATAGCCTGCCCCCTGAGTGCATATAGCCTGCCCCCTGAGTGCATACAGCCTGCCCCCTGAGCGCATATAGCCTGCCCCCTGAGTGCATATAGCCTGCCCCCTGAGTGCATATATCCTGCCCCCTGAGTGCATATAGGCTGCCCCCTGAGTGCATACAGCCTGTCCCCTGAGTGTATATAGCCTGTCCCCTGAGTGCATATAGCCTGCCCCCTGAGTGCATATAGCCTGCCCTCTGAGTGCATATAGCCTGCCCCCTGAGTGGATATAGCCTGCCCCCTGAGTGCATATAGCCTGCCCCCTGAGTTGATATAGCCTGTCCCCTGAGTGCATATAGCCTGCCCCCTGAGTGCATACAGCCTGCCCCCAGAGTGCAAACAGCCTGCCCCCTGAGTGCATACAGCCTGCCCCCTGAGTGCATACAGCCTGCCCCCTGAGTGCATATAGCCTGCCCCCTGAGTGCATATAGCCTGCCCCCTGAGTGCATATAGGCTGCCCCCTGAGTGCATACAGCCTGTCCCCTGAGTGGATATAGCCTGTCCCCTGAGTGCATATAGCCTGCCCCCTGAGTGCATATAGCCTGCCCCCTGAGTGCATATAGCCTGCCCCCTGAGTGGATATAGCCTGTCCCGTGAGTGCATATAGCCTGCCCCCTGAGTGCATATAGCCTGCCCCCTGAGTGCATATAGCCTGCCCCCTGAGTGCATACAGCCTGCCCCCTGAGTGCATATAGCCTGCCCCCTGAGTGCATATAGCCTGTCCCCTGAGTGCATATAGCCTGCCCCCTGAGTGCATATAGGCTGCCCCCTGAGTGCATACAGCCTGTCCCCTGAGTGGATATAGCCTGTCCCCTGAGTGCATACAGCCTGTCCCCTGAGTGCATACAGCCTGTCCCCTGAGTGCATATAGCCTGTCCCCTGAGTGCATACAGCCTGTCCCCTGAGTGCATATAGCCTGCCCCCTGAGTGCATATAGCTTGCCCCCTGAGTGCATATAGCCTACCCCCTGAGTGGGGCATACCTTTTCCTGCTCCGGGTGCAAACTGAACCCCAGTTTCACAGCCTGGCCTGCAATCAAGCGGTGCCATTAAGTGCTGAACTACAATGCATGTTGTGATTCATTCAGTGTGTTGAGATTCTTTCTTTAGGGACTTAGTCTTCGGTGAAATACTCAGGATACACTGATGCGCTAGGTGTGCTTGACTCCCTCAGCGCTCAGTCACTCACTCAGTAATCAGTAACTCACTCAGTTTGCTGTGACTTTCTCAATAATCAGTACCTCACTCAGTGTGCTGTGACTCACTCGGTGTGTTGTGCATCACACAGTGTGCTATCATTCACTCTGTATTCAATAATTTACTCAGTGTGCTGTGATTCACTCAGTAATCAGAGCTCAGTATTTAACGATTCACTCAGTGTGCTGTGGTTCACTCAGTAATCATACCTCAGTATTTAATGATTCATTCAGTGTGCTGTGGTTCACTCAGTAATCTGACCTCAGTATTTAATGATGTGACACTCTGAGTCTGCTGTGGTTCGCTCAGTGTGCTGTGGTTGACTCAGTGCTGTGAATTACACAGTGTGATGTGATGCTCGCAGTCTGCCGTGATTCACTCAGTGTGCTGAGGTTCACTCAGTGTGCTGTTGCTCACTCAGTGTGCTGTGGTTCACTCAGTAATCATACCTCAGTATTTAATGATTCATTCAGTGTGCTGTGGTTCACTCAGTAATCTGACCTCAGTATTTAACAATGTGACTCACACAGTGAGCTGTGACACTCCCAGTCTACTGGGGTTCCTTCTGTGTGCTGTGATTCACTCTGTGCTGTCACTCACACTGAATTCAGTGACTATCTCAGTGTGCTGTGACTCAGTAATCAGGACCTCAGTATTTACTTATTCACTCTGCGTGCTGTGGCTCACTCAGTGTGCTGTATCTCACACGGTGTTATACTCAGTCTGCTGGGATTCCTTCAGTGTGCTGTGGTTCACTCTATGCTGTATCTCACACGGTGTTATACTCAGTCTGCTGGGATTACTTCAGTGTGCTGTGGTTCACTCTGTGCTGTCACTCACACAGTACTCAGTGGCTCACTCAGGCTGCCGCTTCTGCATGTCATCCTTACCAGCCATCTCTTCAGGGTGATGGCGTTGATGCTGAACGTTGCTACCAGGCCCAGGTCGTGGTACATGTGCTCCAAGCAGCTCAGCATCTGTGAAGAGGAGGGGGGATCTCGGTCACTGGGGGTCACTCACTTAACAAGCATATTTCCAACTCATAGGGGGGTCCCCACCCAGGCAGTGCCAAGACAGGGTGTCTCACGCCAGGCCATCCTAAAAAACAACACTTCCCAGGCCGTCTCAAGACAGAGTGTCCCATCCCAGGCAGGCCAAAGAAAAGGCAACATCTCCCAAGCAGTCCTAGGGCAACCTGTCCCATCTAAGCAGTCCTAAGGCAGCCTGTCCCATCTCAGGTAGTCCCAAGCCAGCCTGTCCCATCCCAGGCAATCCTAAGGCAACCTGTCACATCCAAGCAGTCCTAAGGCAGCCTGTCCCATCCCAGGCAGTGCTAAGGCAGCCTGTCCCATCCAAGCAGTCCTAAGGCAGCCTGTCCCATCCCAGGCAGTCCTAAGGCAACTTGTCCCATCCAAGCAGTCCTAAGGCAGCCTGTCCCATCCCAGGCAGTCCTAAGGCAGCCTGTCCCATCCAAGCAGTCCTAAGGCAGCCTGTCCCTTCCCAGGCACTCCAAAGACCTGGTGTCTCATGTCAGCAAATCCCACGGCAGTGACACCTTCCAGGAAGTCCAAACATAAGGCAACGACTCGCAGGCAGGGGGCAGATTCATCAAAGGTTTTGAGTCGCCCCTGTGCCACAAAAGGGGAGGCAGGGCAAAGCAAAACCTAGAATGAGATTTATGAAGCCACGCAAGACCCCCCTGCATGGCCCTGCGTGGCTTGGTAAATGCAGGCAGCGCAAGTCACCACCTTGTGTTCCTCTGCCCCAGGGAGGCGTTCAGTGGGTGGAGCGTGGGTGTTCCCACTCATCCACACATGGATCTTGGCACATTTCCAGACTTACCATGAGTGGTAGACCTGAGAAGGGGTGTCAAAAGGCGACAGCTTCCCAGGGGAGGTATAACGAGGAGAAATATGTTTATTGATCATGCTAATTTTCTCTACCTGGAACTCCCTAAGGGATTGAGTCGGCGGCTCCAGCTGGCTCAAACCCAGGCAGCTGGTCGTGTCTGGCGTCAGCCTAGATACTGCCACGTCAAACCTCTGAGGGTAAAATGACATTGGCTTCCAGTCGCTCAAAGGACCCTTTTCTAAACTCGGTGTATGATCCTTATATCTCCACACTGCAAAAGCCCAACCATGGTGACCTCTAGAATGCAGAACTACATGTCTCAGCATAATCTTGGTCAGCCCACCACAATCTATTGGAGGTCCCTAAATTTAACAGGAAGACATTGGGCGGAACCAGGTTTGCCGTGCTTGCTCCTGGTGTTTGGAATCCCCACCCCCCCCAACATGAGAGCCACGACTTCCTACATGAGTTTTAGGTCCTTGTTAAAAACCTGGCTCTTTAGACAGGCTTATGGCTAAACTTTGGGTCTCCCCTGCCTCTGTGCTTTTAGCACCATGAAACCTTCTTGGTGGATGTGTGCCTTATAAATACGTTTTTCCCCTCTTTCTACGTGTGCTGCATTCTGCAGCACACGTAGAAAGAGGAAAATTCCTCAGAGGATTGTTTTTGTGCAGGAAGGTGTCAATTCCTGCACAGAAACAATACTGGTCCACTATTGTGCAAGGGTGCCTGCGTTGGCACTAGGCAGTACATAGTGTGGCATCACAAAGAGAGGACAGAAGTGTGCCATATAATGTTAAATATGGTGCATTCCTGCCCTCTCCCTATCACCCATCCTGGGCTATCTCAAGGCAGGCTGTCACCTCCCAGGCACCCCCAAAATTGGGTGTCGCCTCCCAGATAGCCCCAGGGCAGAATGTTACCTCCCAGGCAGTCTCAAGGTAGGGTGTCACCATCCCAAACATTCCAGAGACATCCCTGACAGTCCCTAGGCCGGCGTCTCTGAAGAAGATGTTTATGGAGGTGAACCGTGTTTTTCTACTTCAAACCTTTGTGTAAAGTATTCCTTCCTAGATTCGTCCAGATCCTTAAGACCAGCAGGAGGGCTGACGTAAGAAAGAATAACCTCCCCTATTGGTGTGTGGTGCAGAGTTCATGGTCTGGTCACCCTACCCAGCCCTCATCACCTCTCCTCCTAGGTCTGTGCGCCTCGATCGGCACACAACTTCATCTGACTTCTGGCTGAGTCTGTGTTTTTCCCAAGGCAACCCTCACACCGGTGAACCCCCTGGAGCACTTGGCTCTGCTGTACTCCTGATGTGACCCCACTCTTAATAGAGGGTGGCACTTGCCAAAATCAAGCAGGGCTTTGGTTGACGGATGGTTGGAGCAGCTGGGATTCTAGTGCAGGGCACAGGCCATGTTGCCTGTACCCATGGGATGAGTCTAACAACCTTCTCAGTGTGAAATCTAATCTGTCCCTATAACTGGGGTGATTCAGCTTCCGCTGCGTCTCTTTGGGCAGTGGTGGCTCTCAAGGGCCAGTCCCTCGTGTTCTTCACAAAGGGTCCACAGCATAGACATCCGCCCATGGCTAGGGACCCTCAGGCGGCTGTTCCTTCCCCAGGCCAGACGAAGCATCTGTGAAAGGAGGTCCTTCTAGCTGTGTCCTGCTGGGGGACTGGAGGACTGCCACCCTAGAGAGCAGAGGAGCGCCTGGCACTGCGAGCCCAGCTGCCTGGATCAGCTGGAGGAGGACATGAGGAGGCGAGCGTGTCCTACAAGAGGGTGGAGCGGCCAGGTGGCCATGACCGGGCCAAGACTGCTCTTCACTGGATGGTCAAGGAGGTACTTCAAGTACTGATGGTGAGCCCTCGGATATTGTGGGCGCCTTTCTCATCTGGGACAGAAGGGCTTTTAACCATTGACCCTGGACTGAAGGTTGTACCATCTCAATGTGACTTACGGTTCCAAGGATAATGTGGTTTTAAGGTAGCGGAACAGCCCTTGCAATGAATCTAGCCAGTGTGAAGGTAGACAGTGAGTGGGACAGGTCAAGGAGGTGTCTCCACCACCCAAAGATGTCAGTGGGACCAGCGGTGAAGACAAAAGGTGAAGGGAAGGTTGTTCCTCCCAGGAAACCCGGGGTAAGTACTGAGACGGTCGGCAGCACCAGGAGCGGCTCTGATGAATCATTGAGTTTCCAGACAGACTTCTCTCCTCTGCGCTGTACACAGAAGCTCTCTCACCTGTCTGTAAATTTGGGGTTGTCTATGTCCCTTCAACTAGTCTTACCACCTGGCTCTGTTCCAGTATTGGCTTCTGGCTATCTTCTAGTAGTCTAAACTCCTGGCCCTGTTCTAGTCTTCCCTTCTTGCTCTCTTCTACTAGTCTAAACTCCTGGCTCTGTTCTAGTCATCCCTTCTAGCTCTCTTCTACTAGTCTAAACTCCTGGCTCAGTTCTAGTCTTCCCTTCTAGCTCTCTTCTACTAGTCTAAACTCCTGGCTCTTTTCTAGTCTTCCCTTCTAGCTCTCTTCTACTAGTCTAAACTCCTGGCTCAGTTCTAGTCTTCCCTTCTAGCTCTCTTCTACTAGTCTAACCTCCTAGCTCTATTCTAGTCTTCCCTTCTAGCTCTCTTCTACTAGTCTAAACTCCTGGCTCTGTTCTAGTCTTACATTCTAGCTCTCTTCTACTAGTCTATACTCATGGCCCTGCTCTAGTCTTCCCTTCTAGCTCTCTTCTACTAGTCTAAACTCCTGGCTCTGTTCTAGTCTTCCCTTCTAGCTCTCTTCTACTAGTCTATACTCCTGGCCCTATTCTAGTCTTCCCTTCTAGCTCTCTTCTACTAGTCTATACTCCTGGCCATGTTCTAGTCTTCCATTCTATCTCTCTGCTACTAGTCTAAACTCCTGGCCATGTTCTAGTCTTCCCTTCTAGCTCTCTTCTACTAGTCTATACTCCTGGCCATGTTCTAGTCTTCCCTTCTAGCTCTCTTCTACTAGTCTGAACTCCTAGCTCTGTTCTAGTCTTCCCTTCTAGCTCTCTTCTACTAGTCTATACTCCTGGCCTTTTCTAGTCTTCCCTTCTAGCTCTCTTCTACTAGTCTATACTCCTGGCCCTGTTCTAGTTTTCCCTTCTAGCTCTCTTCTACTAGTCTATACTCCTAGCTCTATTCTAGTCTCCCTTCTAGCTCTCTTCTACTAGTCTATACTCCTGGCCCTGTTCTAGTCTTCCCTTCTGTCTCTCTCCTACTAGTCTGAACTCCTGGCGCTGTTCTAGTCTTCCCTTCTGGCTCTCTTCTTCTAGTCTAAACTCCTAGCTCTGGCCTAGTCTTCCCTTCTGGCTCTCTTCTACTAGTCCATACTCTTGGCCCTGTTCTAGTCTTCCCTTCTAGCTCTCTTCTACTAATCTAAATTCCTGGCTCTGTTCTAGTCTTCCCTTCTAGCTCTCTTCTACTAGTCTAAACTCCTGGCCCTGTTCTAGTCTTCCCTTCTAGCTCTCTTCTACTAGTCTAAACTCCTGGCCCTGTTCTAGTCTTCCCTTTTAGCTCTCTTCTACTACTCTAAACTCCTGGCTCTGTTCTAGTCTTCCCTTCTAGCTCTCTTCTACTAGTCTAAACTCCTAGCTCTGTTCTAGTCTTTCCTTCTAGCTCTCTTCTACTAGTCTATACTCCTAGCTCTGTTCTAGTCTACCCTTCTAGCTCTCTTCTGCTGGTCTTAGCTCCAAGCTCTGTTCTAGTCTTCCCTTCTAGCTCTCTTCTCCTGCTCTTAGCTCCTGGCTCTGTTCTAATTGTTCCCTTCTGACCCTCTTCTACTAGTCTAAACTCCTGGCCCTGTTCTAGTCTTCCCTTCTAGCTCTCTTCTACTAGTCTAAACTCCTGGCCCTGTTCTAGTCTTCCCTTCTGGCTCTCTCCTCAAAGTCTTAACACCTGCCTCTGTTTTCTGTTTAAGACTTTCTGTCTGGCTCTCTTCTCCTGGTCTTAGCTCCTGGCTCTATTCTTGTCTTCCCTTCTAGCTCTCTTCTACTAGTCTTAACTCCTGGCTCTGTTCTAGTCTTCCCTTCTAGCTCTCCTCTACTAGTCTAAACTCCTGGCTCTGTTCTAGTCATCCCTTCTAGCTCTCTTCTACTAGTCTAAACTCCTGGCTCAGTTCTAGTCTTCCCTTCTAGCTCTCTTCTACTAGTCTAAACTCCTGGCTCTTTTCTAGTCTTCCCTTCTAGCTCTCTTCTACTAGTCTAAACTCCTGGCTCAGTTCTAGTCTTCCCTTCTAGCTCTCTTCTACTAGTCTAACCTCCTAGCTCTATTCTAGTCTTCCCTTCTAGCTCTCTTCTACTAGTCTAAACTCCTGGCTCTGTTCTAGTCTTACATTCTAGCTCTCTTCTACTAGTCTATACTCCTGGCCCTGTTCTAGTCTTCCCTTCTAGCTCTCTTCTACTAGTCTAAACTCCTGGCTCTGTTCTAGTCTTCCCTTCTAGCTCTCTTCTACTAGTCTATACTCCTGGCCCTGTTCTAGTCTTCCCTTCTAGCTCTCTTCTACTAGTCTATACTCCTGGCCATGTTCTAGTCTTCCATTCTAGCTCTCTGCTACTAGTCTAAACTCCTGGCCATGTTCTAGTCTTCCCTTCTAGCTCTCTTCTACTAGTCTATACTCCTGGCCATGTTCTAGTCTTCCCTTCTAGCTCTCTTCTACTAGTCTGAACTCCTAGCTCTGTTCTAGTCTTCCCTTCTAGCTCTCTTCTACTAGTCTATACTCCTGGCCTTTTCTAGTCTTCCCTTCTAGCTCTCTTCTACTAGTCTATACTCCTGGCCCTGTTCTAGTTTTCCCTTCTAGCTCTCTTCTACTAGTCTATACTCCTAGCTCTATTCTAGTCTCCCCTTCTAGCTCTCTTCTACTAGTCTATACTCCTGGCCCTGTTCTAGTCTTCCCTTCTGTCTCTCTCCTACTAGTCTGAACTCCTGGCGCTGTTCTAGTCTTCCCTTCTGGCTCTCTTCTTCTAGTCTAAACTCCTAGCTCTGGCCTAGTCTTCCCTTCTGGCTCTCTTCTACTAGTCCATACTCTTGGCCCTGTTCTAGTCTTCCCTTCTAGCTCTCTTCTACTAATCTAAATTCCTGGCTCTGTTCTAGTCTTCCCTTCTAGCTCTCTTCTACTAGTCTAAACTCCTGGCCCTGTTCTAGTCTTCCCTTCTAGCTCTCTTCTACTAGTCTAAACTCCTGGCCCTGTTCTAGTCTTCCCTTTTAGCTCTCTTCTACTACTCTAAACTCCTGGCTCTGTTCTAGTCTTCCCTTCTAGCTCTCTTCTACTAGTCTAAACTCCTAGCTCTGTTCTAGTCTTTCCTTCTAGCTCTCTTCTACTAGTCTATACTCCTAGCTCTGTTCTAGTCTACCCTTCTAGCTCTCTTCTGCTGGTCTTAGCTCCAAGCTCTGTTCTAGTCTTCCCTTCTAGCTCTCTTCTCCTGCTCTTAGCTCCTGGCTCTGTTCTAATTGTTCCCTTCTGACCCTCTTCTACTAGTCTAAACTCCTGGCCCTGTTCTAGTCTTCCCTTCTAGCTCTCTTCTACTAGTCTAAACTCCTGGCCCTGTTCTAGTCTTCCCTTCTGGCTCTCTCCTCAAAGTCTTAACACCTGCCTCTGTTTTCTGTTTAAGACTTTCTGTCTGGCTCTCTTCTCCTGGTCTTAGCTCCTGGCTCTATTCTTGTCTTCCCTTCTAGCTCTCTTCTACTAGTCTAAACTCCTAGCTCTGTTCTAGTCTTCCCTTCTAGCTCTCTTCTACTAGTCTAAACTCCTAGCTCTGTTCTGGTCTTCCCTTCTAGCTCTCTTCTACTAGTCTATACTCCTGGCCCTGTTCTAGTCTTCCCTTCTAGCTCTCTTCTACTAGTCTAAACTCCTGGCCCTGTTCAGTCTTCCCTTCTAGCTCTCTTCTACTAGGGTAAACTCCTAGCTCTGTTCTAGTCTTCCCTTCTAGCTCTCTTCTACTAGTCTAAACTCCTGGCCCTGTTCTAGTCTTCCCTTTTAGCTCTCTTCTACTACTCTAAACTCCTGGCTCTGTTCTAGTCTTCCCTTCTAGCTCTCTTCTACTAGTCTAAACTCCTAGCTCTGTTCTAGTCTTTCCTTCTAGCTCTCTTCTACTAGTCTATACTCCTAGCTCTGTTCTAGTCTACCCTTCTAGCTCTCTTCTGCTGGTCTTAGCTCCAAGCTCTGTTCTAGTCTTCCCTTCTAGCTCTCTTCTCCTGCTCTTAGCTCCTGGCTCTGTTCTAATTGTTCCCTTCTGACCCTCTTCTACTAGTCTAAACTACTGGCCCTGTTCTAGTCTTCCCTTCTAGCTCTCTTCTACTAGTCTAAACTCCTGGCCCTGTTCTAGTCTTCCCTTCTGGCTCTCTCCTCAAAGTCTTAACACCTGCCTCTGTTTTCTGTTTAAGACTTTCTGTCTGGCTCTCTTCTCCTGGTCTTAGCTCCTGGCTCTATTCTTGTCTTCCCTTCTAGCTCTCTTCTACTAGTCTAAACTCCTAGCTCTGTTCTTGTCTTCCCTTCTAGCTCTCTTCTGCTAGTCTATACTCCTGGCCCTGTTCTAGTCTTCCCTTCTAGCTCTCTTCTACTAGTCTAAACTCCTAGCTCTGTTCTGGTCTTCCCTTCTAGCTCTCTTCTACTAGTCTATACTCCTGGCCCTGTTCTAGTCTTCCCTTCTAGCTCTCTTCTACTAGTCTAAACTCCTGGCCCTGTTCAGTCTTCCGTTCTAGCTCTCTTCTACTAGTGTAAACTCCTAGCTCTGTTCTAGTCTTCCCTTCTAGCTCTCTTCTACTAGTCTAAACTCCTGGCTCTGTTCTAGTCTTGCCTTCTAGCTCTCTTCTACTAGTCTAAACTCCTAGCTCTGTTCTAGTCTTCCCTTCAAGCTCTCTTCTACTAGTTATACTCCTGGCCCTGTTCTAGTCTTCCCTCCTAGCTCTCTTCTCCTGGTCTTAGCTCCTAGCTCTGTTCTAGTCTTCCCTTCTAGCTTTCTTCTCCTGGTCTTAGCTCCTGGGTCTATTCTAGACCTTCCCTTCTGACCCTCCTCTACTAGTCTAAACTACTGGCCCTGTTCTCGTCTTCCCTTCTAGCGCTCCTCTACTAGTCTAAACTCCTGCCTCTGTTCTAGTCATCCCTTCTAGCTCTCTTCTGCTAGTCTAAACTCCTAGCTCTGTTCTAGTCTTCCCTTCTAGCTCTCTTCTACTAATCTAAACTCCTAGCTCTGTTCTAGTCTTCCCTTTTAGCTCTCTTCTACTAGTCTAAACTCCTGGCCCTGTTTTAGTCTTCCCTTCTAGCTCTCTTCTAGTGGTCTAAACTCCTGGCCCTGTTCTAGTCTTCCCTTCTAGCTCTCTTCTACTAGTCTAAACTCCTAGCTCTGTTCTAGTCTTCCCTTCTAGCTCTCTTCTACTAGTCTATACTCCTGACCCTGTTCTAGTCTTCCCTTCTAGCTCTCTTCTACTAATCTAAACTCCTAGCTCTGTTCTAGTCTTCCCTTTTAGTTCTCTTCTACTAGTCTAAACTCCTGGCCCTGTTCTAGTCTTCCCTTCTAGCTCTCTTCTACTGGTCTAAACCCCTGGCCCTGTTCTAGTCTTCCCTTCTAGCTCTCTTCTACTAGTCTAAACTCCCAGCTCTGTTCTAGTCTTCCCTTCTAGCTCTCTTCTACTAGTCTATACTCCTGACCCTGTTCTAGTCTTCCCTTCTAGGTCTCTTCTACTAGTCTAACCTCCTAGCTCTGTTCTAGTCTTCCCTTCTAGCTCTCTTCTACTAGTCTAAAATCCTGGCTCTGTTCTAGTCTTCCCTTTTAGCTCTCTTCTACTAGTCTTTACTCCTGGCCCTGTTCTAGTCTTCCTTTCTAGCTCTCTTCTCCTGGTCTTAGCTCCTGGCTCTGTTCTAGTTCTTCCCTTCTGACCCTCTTCTACTAGACTTAGCTCCTGGCCCTGTTCTAGTCTTCCCTTCTAGCTCTCTTCTACTGGTCTAAACTCCTGGCCCTGTTCTAGTCTTCCTGTATAGCTCTCTTCTACTAGTCTAAACTCCTGACCCTGTTCTAGTCTTCCCTTCTGGCTCTCTCCTCCAAGTCTTAACACCTGCCTCTGTTTTCTGTTTAAGACTTACTGTCTGGCTCTCTTCTCCTGGTCTTAGCTCCTAGCTCTGTTCTAGCCTTCCCTTCTAGCTCTGTTCTACTAGTCTTAACTCCTGGCTCTGTTCTAGTCATCCCTTCTAGCTCTCTTCTCCTAGTCTAAACTCCTGGCTCAGTTCTAGTCTTTCCTTCTAGCTCTCTTCTACTAGTCTAAACTCCTGGCTCTTTTCTAGTCTTATTATTTATTTAAATATCAAGGGAGAGAGAGGATTAGAGAACTAGTCCTTATCCCCAGAGTTAATATATATCATCAAAAAGGACTAGGCTAAAGGTATGTAGGGATGCAACATTGTATGATCTTTGTAAAAAGAAAAATATTTTTTCTTTTTTGAAAAGCCCTCACCCACCAACCTAGTTGGTGGCATGCTTCATCATCGGGCCCACCTGGTGACACCGAGTGTGTCCCTGGTGTGCTTCAATGCCTGATTTGCAGCGGAGCAGGTATCTTGACTGAGTGTGCAGTGCGGTGATGTGAAAGTGAATTTAAAAACTGTACAGTGGTCCCATTACCCGCAGGGTTTATTTTAATGTTTGGGCCTGTTCTACTAGTCTTAACTCCTGGCTCTCTTCTAGTCATCCCTTCTAGCTCTCTTCTCCTAGTCTATACTCCTGGCCCTGTTCTAGTCTTCCCTTCTAGCTCTCTTCTACTGGTCTTAGCTCCTAGCTCTGTTCTAGTCTTCCCTTCTAGCTTTCTTCTCCTGATCTTAGCTCCTGGGTCTATTCTAGACCTTCCCTTCTGACCCTCCTCTACTAGTCTAAACTACTGGCCCTGTTCTTGTCTTCCCTTCTAGCTCTCCTCTACTAGTCTAAACTCCTGCCTCTGTTCTAGTCTTCCCTTCTAGCTCTCTTCTACTAGTCTAAACTCCTAGCTCTGTTCTAGTCTTCCCTTCTAGCTCTCTTCTACTAGTCTAAACCCCTGGCCCTGTTCTAGTCTTCCCTTCTAGCTCTCTTCTACTAGTCGAAACTCCCAGCTCTGTTCTAGTCTTCCCTTCTAGCTCTCTTCTACTAGTCTAAACCCCTGGCCCTGTTCTAGTCTTCCCTTCTAGCTCTCTTCTACTAGTCGAAACTCCCAGCTCTGTTCTAGTCTTCCCTTCTAGCTCTCTTCTACTAGTCTATACTCCTGACCCTGTTCTAGTCTTCCCTTCTAGGTCTCTTCTACTAGTCTAACCTCCTAGCTCTGTTCTAGTCTTCCCTTCTAGCTCTCTTCTACTAGTCTAAAATCCTGGCTCTGTTCTAGTCTTCCCTTTTAGCTCTCTTCTACTAGTCTATACTCCTGGCCCTGTTCTAGTCTTCCTTTCTAGCTCTCTTCTCCTGGTCTTAGCTCCTGGCTCTGTTCTAGTTCTTCCCTTCTGACCCTCTTCTACTAGACTAAACTCCTGGCCCTGTTCTAGTCTTCCCTTCTAGCTCTCTTCTACTGGTCTAAACTCCTGGCCCTGTTCTAGTCTTCCCGTCTAGCTCTCTTCTACTAGTCTAAACTCCTGACCCTGTTCTAGTCTTCCCTTCTGGATCTCTCCTCCAAGTCTTAACACCTGCCTCTGTTTTCTGTTTAAGACTTCCTGTCTGGCTCTCTTCTCCTGGTTTTAGCTCCTAGCTCTGTTCTAGCCTTCCCTTCTAGCTCTGTTCTACTAGTCTTAACTCCTGGCTCTGTTCTAGTCTTCCCTTCTAGCTCTCCTCTACTAGTCTAAACTCCTGGCTCTGTTCTAGTCTTCCCTTCTAGCTCTCTTCTACTAGTCTAAACTCCTAGCTCTGTTCTAGTCTTCCCTTCTTGCTCTCTTCTATTTGTCTATACTCCTGGCCCTGTTCTAGTCCTCCCATCTAGCTCTTTTCTACTAGTCTAAACTCCTAGCTCTGTTTTAGTCTTCCCTTCTAGGTCTCTTCTACTAGTCTAAACTCCTGGCTCTGTTCTAGTCTTCCCTTCTAGCTCTCTTCTACTAGTCTATACTCCTGGCCATGTTCTAGTCTTCCCTTCTAGCTCTCTTCTCCTGGTCTTAGATCCTGGCTTTGTTCTTCCCTTCTGACCCTCTTCTACTAGTCTAAACTACTGGCCCTGTTCTAGTCTTCCCTTCTAGCTCTCTTCTACTAGTCTAAACTCCTGGCCCTGTTCTAGTCTTCCCCTCTAGCTCTCTTCTACTAGTCTAAACTCCTGGCCCTGTTCTAGTCTTCCCTTCTGGCTCTCCCCTCAAAGTCTTAACACCTGCCTCTGTTTTCTGTTTAAGACTTCCTGTCTGGCTCTCTTCTCCTGGTCTCAGCTCCTAGCTCTGTTATAGTCTTCCCTTCTATCTCTCTTCTACTAGTTTTAATCCTGGCTCTGGTCTAGTCTTTCCTTCTAGGTCTCTTCTACTAGTCTATACTCCTGGCCATGTTCTAGTCTTCCCTTCTAGCTCTCTTCTACTAGTCAAAACTCCTGGCTCTGTTCTAGTCTTCCCTTCTAGCTCTCTTCTACTAGTCTATACTCCTGGCCATGTTCTAGTCTTCCCTTCTAGCTCTCTTCTCCTGGTCTTAGATCCTGGCTCTGTTCTAGTCTTCCCTTCTGGCTTTCTTCTACTAGTCTAAACTTCTGGCTCTGTTCTGGTCCTCCCTTTTAGCTCTCTTCTACTAGTCTATACTCCTGGCCCTGTTCTAGTCTTCCCTTCTGTCTCTCTTCTACTAGTCTATACTCCAGGCCATGTTCTAGTCTTTCCTTCTAGCTCTCTTCTACTAGTCTAAACTCCTAGCTCTGTTCTAGTCTTCCCTTCTAGCTCTCTTCTACTAGTCTATACTCCAGGCCCTGTTCTAGTCTTCCCTTCTAGCTCTCTTCTACTAGTCTAAACTCCTGTCCCTGTTCAGTCTTCCCTTCTAGCTCTCTTCTACTAATCTATACTCCTGGCCCTGTTCTAGTCTTCCCTTCTAGCTCTCTTCTACTAGTCTAAACTCCTAGCTCTGTTCTAGTTTTCCCTTCTAGCTCTCTTCTACGTTATGTTATGTTATGTTAATGCTATTTCTATAGCGCACGTATCACCCGGGGGCATCTCGGCGCTGTTGAGGAGCCTGAACGGGAGGACAACCCGAAAAATTAATACAGATAGGCTTTTAGTTGTTTTCTGAATTTACTGTAGATAGGAATCTCATGGAGAGCTATGGGTAACTTATTCCAGTACCCTGGGGCAAGATAAGAAAAGGCCTTGCCCCCAGTGCGAGTTTGACGTATTCGAGGCACACACAAAAGAGCTTGGGTGCTTGATCTGAGATTTCGGCAAGGTGCGTAAGTTGTAAGTTTTCTTTGAAGATAGCGTGGACCTTTGCCTCTCAAGGCGTTATAAGAGAGGCAGCAGATTTTGAAATAGGACTGCTTCTTCACAGGTAGCCAGTGCAGTTCCCTCAGCAGAGGCGTGGAAGGGGTACCTGCGGGACGGTTCAAGATTAGTCTTGCCGCGGTATTCTGGACCACCTGTAACTTAGCGAGCAGAGTCTCACCCACTTCGGCCAGAAGAGCAGTCCCATAGTCCAGTCTACTGATCCCCATAGCCTGGACAAGGGTTCTGCGGGAGTTAGTGGGGAGAAAGGGAAAGATTCTGCGCAGAAGGCGCAAGTTATAATAACAGGAGCTGGTAGTAGCAGCGATATGGTCTTTCATTGTTAAAGTATGGTCAAGTTTTATCCCTAAGATTTTTACACTTTGTTTGGGCACGGGAACTGCTCCCAGTTGATGGGGCCACCACTCGTCCGACCAAAGGGTTGGGGCTTTCCCCAGTAGCATGATCTCCGTTTTTTCTCGGTTCAGCTGGAGGCAATTCTCAGTCATCCAGTTGGATATTGCAAGCATTCCGGCGGAGAAACGCATTTCTCTAATTCTAAATTAGGGCCAATAGTAAACATAAGCTGGGTATCGTCAGCGTATGAAATTATCTCAAAGCCAAACTGCTCTACAATCTTTGCTAACGGAGCCATATATATATTGAAGAGCTTCGGGCTTAGACAAGATCCCTGGGGTACGCCCTTATCCAACTGCATTTTGTCTGAGGAATAAGGCCCTAATATGATCGTCTGTTGTCTATCTGATAGGAAATGCTGCAGCCATTTTAATGCTGTTCCCTGGATACCACAAGCTTTGGGTGTGAAATGGTATCGAAGGCCGCGGACAGATCCAATAGTATCAGTACGATCGAACCTCATGCATCCATCACCTGTCTAAGAGAGTCAGTCACGGCCAGTAGTGCAGTCTCTGTGCTAAAACCCGGTCGGAAGCCCGATTGCGAGGGATCCAGAATTTTATTGGTTTCAAGATATGACCCCAGCTGCCTATTTATTAGGCTTTCCAGTTGCTTACCCAACAGAGGTAGTAGAGATATTCTACTAGTCTAAACTCCTAGCTCTGTTCTAGTCTTCCCTTCTAGCTCTCTTCTACTAGTCTAAACTCCTGGCACTCTTTCTAGTTTTCCCTTCTAGCTCCTAGCTCTGTTCTAGTCTTCCCTTCTAGCTCTCTTCTCCTGGTCTTAGCTCCTGGCTCTATTCTAGTTCTTCCCTTCTGACCCTCTTCTACTAGTCTAAACTCCTGGCCCTGTTCTAGTCTTCCCTGCTAGCTCTCTTCTACTAGTCTAAACTCCTGGCCCTGTTCTAGTCTTCCCTTCTGACTCTCTCCTCCAAGTCTTCACACCTGCCTCTGTTTTCTGTTTAAGACTTCCTGTCTGGCTCTCTTCTCCTAGTCTTAGCTCCTAGCTCTGTTCTAGCCTTCCCTTCTAGCTCTCTTCTACTAGTATTAACTCATGGCTCTGTTCTAGTCTTCCCTTCTAGCTCTCTCCTCCAAGTCTTAACACCTGCCTCTGTTTTCTGTTCAAGACTTCCTGTCTGGCTCTCTTCTCCTGGTCTTAGCTCCTAGCTCTGTTCTAGTCTTCCCTTCTAGCTCTCTTCTACTAGTCTATACTCCTGGCCATGTTCTAGTCTTCCCTTCTAGCTCTCTTCAACTAGTATAAACTCCTGACTCTGTTCTAGTCTTCCCTTCTAGCTCTCTTCTACTAGTCTAAACTCCTAGCTCTGTTCTAGTCTTCCCTTCTAGCTCTCTTCTACTAGTCTATACTCCTGGCCCTGTTCTAGTCTTCCCTTCTAGCTCTCTTCTACTAGTCTAAACTCCTAGCTATGTTCTAGTCTTCCCTTCTAGCTCTCTTCTACTAGTCTAAACTCCTGGCTCTGTTCTAGTCTTCCCTTCTAGCTCTCTTCTACTAGTCTAAACTCCTAGCTCTGTTCTAGTCTTCCCTTCTAGCTCTCTTCTACTAGTCTATACTCCTGGCCCTGTTCTAGTCTTCCCTTCTAGCTCTCTTCTCTTGGTCTTAGCTGCGAGCACTGTTCTAGTCTTCCCTTCTCGCTCTCTTCTACTAGTCTAAACTCCAGGCTCTGTTCTAGTCTTCCCTTCTAGCTCTCTTCTACTAGTCTAAACTCCTGGCTCAGTTTTAGTCTTCCCTTCTAGCTCTCTTCTACTAGTCTAAACTCCTGGCTCTGTTCTAGTCTTCCCTTCTAGCTCTCTTCTACTAGTCTAAACTCCTAGCTCTGTTCTAGTCTTCCCTTCTCGCTCTCTTCTACTAGTCTAAACTCCTGGCTCTGTTCTAGTCTTCCCTTCTAGCTCTCTTCTACTAGTCTAAACTCCTGGCTCTGTTCTAGTCTTCCCTTCTAGCTCTCTTCTACTAGTCTAAACTCCTGGCTCTGTTCTAGTCTTCCCTTCTAGCTCTCTTCTACTAGTCTAAACTCCTAGCTCTGTTCTAGTCTTCCCTTCTAGCTCTCTTCTACTAGTCTAAACTCCTGGCTCTGGTCTAGTCTTCCCTGCTGGCTCTGTCCTCCAAGTCTTAACACCTGCCTCTGTTTTCTGTTTAAGATTTCCTGTCTGGCTCTCTTCTCCTAGTCTTAGCTCCTAGCTCTGTTCGAGTCTTCCCTTCTTAACTCTTTGCTGTGTTCTAGTCTCCCATGTGGCTTTCTCTTCCAAGTTTTTTTTAAAAACACTTCTTTATTGTGATTTTTATAATACACAAAAACAATTTTAATAACGTACAAAGTACCCCACAATGGACCTCATAAACACTATAATAAATAAGATCCCTATAAGGAATAATAAGATCATAAGAAATGAAAAAAGAAAGAACAATATATTTTTTTAAATAAAGAAATAAGGAACAGAAGAGTCATAATTTTTAACCAACACAGTTTAAGCAATACCTAGGGTAGCCCTCCCCCACATAAAACACACTCCTCTTAAACAAACACATAGCACCACAAGCCCAAAGCATATCATCCCAAACACTAATCCTAAAATGAAAGCACTACAAACACCATCCTAGTTTAAACGGGAAAAGAATGTAGTGGTCGCAAGCCAAAGGAAAACAGTCAATGGTCACAAAGTCTTAAAAGGACCCCAAACCTCATCAAAAACATGTATTTGATCTTAAACCCTATAAATTTGGTGTTCATACGCAGCCATCCTACAAAGCTCAGCTATCCACTCTTGATGCGTGGGTACCAGTGCAGTACACCGATGCCTTAAAATACAGATCTTGGCCATCTTAAGAGCCGTTGACATCCATCTGCGCCAATGGGAAATCGTAATATCCAAAGCGACTAAGTCATGTAACAGCCATTTTGTCTGAGTCCTCAAAAGTAATAAAACTAGTTGAACTTAGCGTGTCCCATATGAATCGCGTGTCCCACATACAGCGCCAATATGAATCTAATGCAGGGCATGACCAAAGTGTCGGGAACAAATCACATGCTGCGCTAGAGCACCTCCAGTGTGCCGCATTGGGAGCTAGACGAGCTTTATACAATTTGAAATGAGACCAATACCAATTGTGCAGAATTTTATAATTTGCAAACTTTAAGCGCGCTTCTCTGGGCGAGCGATCTTGATACTCTAAGATTTCCTTCCAGTCGCCCTCCGAGTATTCCACTTCTAACCGCTCCTGCCAATAGGATTTAGCCGCAAGACAATTTTCATGTGAGTATGATTTGCCAATAAGTACTTAATACATATTAGACACACCACCCTTAGAATGGCCCGTAGTCTAAGGTAGTCCACGACGGGCGAGGCTGAGAGATGTTTCGGATCTCACCCTAGTTTACCTCTCAGGCAATTCCGCACTTGCCAATACTTCCAAAGCTGCGACTGGGGAAAGGAAAATTCTGTTTTTAACAACTCAAAGGAACGAAGCGAGTCCCCATCAAGGAGGTCTCCTATTGCTTCAATTCCCCGCTCTTCCCACAAAGTTCATCTAAACGGTTTTTGATCTACAGTGATTTCTTCATTATTCCAAAGCGGTGCGTCCTTATGAACTGTACTATCCACTCTCAAACGTCGGTGTAAATCCCTCCAAGCAGCCCACATGTTCCATTTTAATCATCAAAGTCGGAATATTATCAACCACCATATTATCCAAACCTCTATTTATCAGCAGACCCAAATACTTCAAACCCGAGGCCTTCCATGTGAGACTAAAATCGTCTTGCATGGTTCTCTGACTCCTACAGGTGATTGACATCACCTCACACTTGGACCAATTTATCTAATATCCGGAGAAGATCGTAAAAGTCTCGATTAAAGCTATGAGTTGGGGATCAGAGGAGGCAGGATCACTCAAAGTCAACAAGATATCATCCGCATATAATAGGATCTTGCAAGCACCAACAGGTGTTCCCACTCCCTGAACAAGGGTAGACTGATGTATTGCCGCCGCAATGGCTCAAGTGCTAAAAGGAACAACAAAGGCAACAGCGGGCAGCCCTGACGCGCGCCTCGTAAAATTTGAAAGGGCTTTGATACTCCTACAATCAATCTGCACTGAAGGGGCTGAGTACAGCCACTGAATTTTGAACAAAAAACCCGGACATAACCCCATCCTGTTTAAGGTATGATAAAGATATCCCCATTCAACCCGGTCAAAGCCTTTTCGGCATCCAACGAAAGCAGCAGCTTGTCATCTGGGTCATTCCGAACTTGCCATATTACATTGGACAAGAGTAGCATGTTTTTTTGAGAAGAACGACCTGGTACAAAACCCACTCTCTGTTCCAGTCTTCCCTTCTAGTTCTCTTCTACTAGTCTTAACTCCTGGCTCTGTTCTAGTCTTCCCTTCTAGCTCTCTTCTACTAGTCTTATCCCTCTGTTCGAGTCTTGACTTCTGCCTCTCTCCTACTAGTCTTAACTCCTGGCTCTGTTCTAGTGTTCCCTTCTAGCTCTCTTCTACTAGTCTAAACTCCAGGCCCTGTTCTAGTCTTCCCTTCTAGCTCTCTTCTACTTGTCTAAACTCCTGGCCCTGTTTTACTCTTCCCTTCTAGCTCTCTTCTACTAGACTTCTTCGTCCTGACGCTATTCGACGGGAGACATTCTGGACCATATACCACGGGTTATTGAGGCCGGTTACGGCATACAGCCACTAATATTCGGCCCACGATACATTGGGTGGACCTAGACTCATCACGTCTCGACCCTCAACGTGTGTATTTTACCCACATTAAGGGTTCCCGACAAGTTTGACTTAATAGCATTTTGGATGGTTAAAATACCACATGTGGCAAAGACAGCCTATTCTGATTGACCTCACATCTCTTTCGCTTTATACATGCGATTTGTTCTTCTATGTTCTAAAAAATAAGTGAGAAGGACTCTACCATACCAGCTACTTCGTGGAACTCCTTGGCTTAATTATCATTTCCTATTGCATATAAACTATCTATGCCCTGAAGAAGTCCATGTGTATGGACGAAACGCGTCGGCTGTTTAATTCATCCAGATCGTTGTTTTAACCCTGTCTAAATAAAAGAAGAACTTTTGAAGAATACACTTTTGGACACAGATTTAATATTTTCCTTGTATTGTGGTGCACCTTTGCTTTTGTTTTAATTGTGACATTCCTGAACTTGGATTGCATTGTGGTAGTGGGTGCATTAACAGTGTGCACACAGAGATCTGGGTACTCCCAGTGTATATATATAATAAAAGGGATAGTGGGTCAGGTGCTGTGTTCTATAGGGTTCCACTGTCTAACCTTTTCTCTCTCTCTTCTACTAGTGTTAACTCCTGGCTCTGTTCCAGTCTTCCCATCTAGCTCTCTTCTACTAGTCTAAACACCTGGCCCTGTTCTAGTCTTCCCTTCTAGCTCTCTTCTACTAGTCTAAACTCCTGGCCCTGTTCTAGTCTTCCCTTCTAGCTCTCTTCTACTAGTCTAAACTCCTGGCCCTGTTCTAGTCTTCCCTTCTAGCTCTCTTCTACTAGTCTAAACTCCTGGCCCTGTTTTAGTCTTCCCTTCTAGCTCTCTTCTACTGGACCTAACTTCTGGCTCTGACCTAGTCTTCTCATCTAGCTCTCTTCTACTAGTGTTAACTCCTGGATCTGTTCCAGTCTTCCCTTCTAGCTCTCTTCTAGTAGTCTTATCCCTCTGTTGGAGTCTTGACTTCTGTCTCTCCTCTACTTTTCTTATCTCCTGGCTCTGTTCTAATCTTTCCTTCTAGCTCTCTTCTACTTC
The DNA here is from genome assembly GCA_963921515.1 of Calotriton arnoldi. Taxonomy (NCBI): domain Eukaryota; kingdom Metazoa; phylum Chordata; class Amphibia; order Caudata; family Salamandridae; genus Calotriton; species Calotriton arnoldi. The sequence continues at coordinate 2,076,657 of CAWUFW010000975.1, forward strand.
TTTTAACTCCTAGCTCTCTTCCAGTCTTCCCTTCTGGCTCTCTTCTACTAGTCTTATCCCCTACCTCTGTTCGAGTCTTGACTTCTGTCTCTCATCTACTAGTATTAACTCCTGCCTCTGTTCTAGTCTTCCCTTCTGGCACTCTTCTACTTCTTTTAACTCCCAACTCTCTTCTAGTCTTGCCTTCTAACTCTCTTCTCCTAGTCTTAACCCCTGGCTCTGTTCCAGTCTTCCCTTTTGGCTCTTGTCTACTAGTCTTAAAACCTGGCCTTGTTCTAGTCCTCCCTTCTGAACCTCTTCTCCTACTTGTAACTCCTGGCTCTGTCCTAGTCTTCTCATCCAGCTCTCTTCTACTAGTCTTAACTCTTGGCTCTGTCCTAGTCTTCTCATCTAGCCCTCTTCTACTAGTCTTAACTCCTAGCTCTGTTTGACTCTTGACTTCTGGTTCTCGTCTACTAGTCTTAACTACTAGGTCAGTTTGACTCTTGACTTCTAGCTCTCGTTTACTAGTCTTAACTCCTAGCTCTGTTCCAGTATTCTCATCTAGCTCTCTTCTACTAGTCTTAACTCCTAGCTCTGTTCTGGTTCTTCCCTTCTGACCCTCTTCTCCTAGTCGAATCACCTGGCCCTATTCTAGTCTTGTATTCTAGCTCTCTTCTCCTAGTCTAATCACCTAGCTCTGTTCTAGTCTTCCCTTCTCGCTCTCCTTCACTAGTCGTAACTCCTACGTCTGTTGTTTTAGTCCTGTCCCCAGGCTCTATATTAGTCTTGCTGAAACCCCCTGGCCAAGCTTCCACTGATTCAGAATGCTGTTGGGCCTGGTTCAGACTTGACCCACCATACTCACATTTCCCCCCATTCTTCCTGCCTTGCACTGGCTCTTGGCACACAGCAGAATAGTTCTAAAGCCATGAACATCACTAACAGCCTTTGATTCTAAAGAGCCAGAAATCGTGGAAGTCTAACTGAGCTGGTACAACCCAGGCGAGGGCTGCGCTCTGACAAGCAGCCTTAGCTCTGTTGACAACAAATAGAGAGCAGTCCCTTTCAGGGACCATGCGTGCTCCATGGCCCAACAACCAGAGAACAGTCCCTGTCAGGGACCATGCGTGCTCCATGGCCCAACAACCAGAGAACAGTCCCTTCCATGGACCATGCGTGCTCCATGGCCCAACAACCAGAGAACAGTCCCTGTCAGGGACCATGCGTGCTCCATGGCCCAACAACCAGAGAACAGTCCCTTTCAGGGACCATGCGTGCTCCATGGCCCAACAACCAGAGAACAGTCCCTTCCAAGGACCATGCGTGCTCCATGGCCCAACAACCAGAGAACAGTCCCTGTCAGGGACCATGCGTGCTCCATGGCCCAACAACCAGAGAACAGTCCCTGTCAGGGACCATGCGTGGTCCATGGCCCAACAACCAGAGAACAGTCCCTTTCAGGGACCATGCGTGCTCCATGGCCCAACAACCAGAGAACAGTCCCTTTCAGGGACCATGCGTGCTTCATGGCCCAACAACCAGAGAACAGTCCCTTCCAAGGACCATGCGTGCTCCATGGCCCAACAACCAGAGAACAGTCCCTGTCAGGGACCATGCGTGCTCCATGGCCCAACAACCAGAGAACAGTCCCTTTCAGGGACCATGCGTGCTCCATGGCCCAACAACCAGAGAACAGTCCCTTCCAAGGACCATGCGTGCTCAATGGCCCAACAACCAGAGAACAGTCCCTGTCAGGGACCATGCGTGCTCCATGGCCCAACAACCAGAGAACAGTCCCTGTCAGGGACCATGCGTGCTCCATGGCCCAACAACCAGAGAACAGTCCCTGTCAGGGACCATGCGTGCTCCATGGCCCAACAACCAGAGAACAGTCCCTGTCAGGGACCATGCGTGCTCCATGGCCCAACAACCAGAGAACAGTCCCTTCCAGGGACCATGCGTGGTCCATGGCCCAACAACCAGAGAACAGTCCCTTCCAGGGACCATGCGTGCTCCATGGCCCAGCAACCAGAGAACAGTCCCTTCCAGGGACCATGCGTGCTCCATGGCTGCAGCTAAAGTGTGGAAATCTCTAACGCTCCCCTGCTGAAGGAAACTCACTCACCGAGGGTTAAGAAGGGACCGAAGCGTGGTTATTTCAGTGATAGGCCAGACCAGTCCTGGTTAGTTTTATCAAACAACGATTCCTCGAGGTTTCTATTGATATTTGTCATTTTTCTATATGTGCTTCCTGGTTACCCATTGTGGTACAATAGCACCAAGACGCTATGCACACCGCCCGCTCCTTTCCCGCCCGTTTCGCTGCTTCCGCCACCCAGCGCCCCTCCCAGAACCTATTTAATGGAGGCCGCAGCATGACCCCATTAAGCAGATCTTTGATCAGCTCCCCCAGTGCTGCTGCAGGAGTCCCGACCCTGCCACCATCCTGCTGCCAGCGTCCGGCTCTGTGCTCCGTGCTCCCTGCACAGTGCATCCTGTTCCCCAGTGAGTTTAGAAAGTTAGTTTAACCACATTTTGTTTAGTTTAATTTAGCCGCTTTTGGTTTAGCTTATTTTAGCCACATTTAGTGTTTGCCCTAACCAACTTTCCTTTCCTTTCCCGCTTCTTGTTTCCGTGTAACTGTCTCCAGTGAGTTTAGCAAGTGATTGTTAGCCACATTGTTCTGCCCAGAGTAACTTTCCCCTTCCTGTTTAGCCATATTTGTGCTTTTATTTAACCTTTATTCTTTCCTCCTCTACCACACCATTTTTTGGAGCCTCCGTGCCGCCTGATCCTTTCCCGCCCGTTTTGCCACTCCCGCCACCCAGCGCCTCGCCCCCCTCCTGGGACCTACTTAATGGAGGCCGCAGCGTGGCCGTGCCACCGGTGCGCCAAAGGCAAGCCCATCTGCGCCGGTCTGCAACTGGACCGCGCCCAGCACCGGGAACTCTGGTTCTTCCACCCCGCGTAGCTACACCACAACAGACCTCAGAGACCTGGATCCCAGACGCACCGACAACTGCTGCCGCACATCCCCACGCACCACCAGAGGTCCATTCTCCTGAAAACACTGCCACTTCACCTGCAGCACTGAAGCAACCAACAACACCAGAGACACCGGAAACATGACTGCATCCACCACGCTGACAGAGACCACCACGGCACAACTCGAGTGCATTCTACTCAATGCGTGATCGCCCGGCAAACACGCCATGAAGATCTGGGACACAATCTCATCTCTCAACCCAGACATCATCTTCCTCACAGAGACCTGGCTGTACCCTGCCGCCACACCAGAAATCGCCATTGCCATCCCCGAAGGCTACAAGATAGCACACCGGAACCAAACCAACAAACACAGAGGTGGAAATGCCATCATCTACAAGGACACCAACCGCTGCACAACCTCCTCTGATGACTCGACCCCGATAATGGAGCATATCAACTTCCAACTTCACACAGATGGAAAAAAACACCATCAGAGGCACCCTCGCATACAGACCACCAGGACCACGTCCCAGGTTGTGCAACACCATCCCTGACCTCATTGTCCCGATCGCCATCGATTCCAAGCACTACATCTTCCTAGGGGATCTTAACTTCCACCTCGACGACCCAGCGACACCAACACAACCGGGCTCCTGGAATGAGGAACATCAGCCTCAAGCCACCTGTCTCGACCCTACCCACATCGCAGGGCACACACTCGACCCCATTTTCACATCCAGTGACAGAGTGAAGCACAAAGGCGTCTCACAGCTCACCTGGACCGAGCACTACAGCGTCAATTTTAACATCTCGGGACCTACCAACAACAGCACTACGCCCCCAAACAGCATGTGCAGAAACTTTATAAAGACATCAGAAGACCAATGGAACAACGCACTCATCTACCACCTCCCAGGCACAACATCCGACCCAGAACAGGCTGCGAAGAACTTCCTAAAATGGATCACAGAATGCGCCGACAAAATCGCCCCCGCCAAGCCAGCCAAACCAAAAGGACCCGCCAGAAGAGCCAGCTGGTTCACAGAGGAGCTTAAATCCACCAAACGTAACTGGTTGCAACAAGAACAGAAGTGGTGCACCAGCAAAGAGACAGGAGACCACACCATCTTCAAGACAGCACTCAACCAGTACCACCGCCTCCTGAAAGAAACAAAAACGGACGCCCTTGCAGACTGTATAGAAGCCAGCACGAACCACAGCAAGGAGCTCTTTGCCACCATTACCTGGTCCGACCACTTTCTTCTCAAATTTGTCGTTCCTCAGTCTGGTTCTATCTCCTCTGCGACCGTGGGGAAAAAAACTTCCACCTATAGAGCCTTTCATAAGATATCCATACCTAAACTAGTTGATACCCTAGGAGGTTCCCTACCGGAGCTATCTAACACCCCGGATATAGGTGCCTCCCAACTTGATTCTTGGCTTCCCACAAATATCAAGGCAGCGGCTCCAGTTATCACCCACCCCTCCAAGAGGATAGTTGCCTCGGCCCCGTGGTTTAGTGACCTCCTCAGAACCAGTAAAAAGAACTGTCGGAAAATGCAACGTAAATGGCGAAAATCTTATTCACCAGAAGACAAGAAGGCCTATAAGGAAATCCTTAAAATACACTACTCCAAGGTAAAAGCAGCCAAAATGAATTTTTTCCAAATAAAGATTGATACTTCCCAGAATAAAAGTAAAGATATCTTTAGGATAGTGAAATCCTTCACCGCACCTAGAGTCGGCTTAGTCGAGGGGCCACGCACTGAAGAATGGTAAAGTCTGATTGCCCAATTCTTCCATAAAAAGATTGCGCTGATCCAACAAGCCTTCCATAACATCACAGAAGCCGAGCTGGTCTTCTATAACAGCACTAATGATAAATTTCTAGTCAAGGACCCACCCCTACTACATTCTTTTCCGGAACTCCAGGTGGAAGAATCATTGTCCCTCATGCAAAGTATTAAATCGGGCTCTCCGTCCGACCCCTGCCCAGCAAACATTCTGGCCTCTCTAGCCCCTTCTATTAACCCCATAGTACATCAGCTCTTCAATGTCTCCCTCTCTTCCGGGACTATGCCAAATTTATGGAAACATGCTATGATCCTCCCACTGATAAAAAAAGCCAATGGCAATCGGATGGATCCGGCCAATTATAGGCCAATATCCCTGCTTCCATCCTTCTCTAAAGCATTAGAGAAGCATGTTAATAAGGCCCTACAAAGACACATCGAAGATGGCAATCTTCTCCACGAATCCCAGTCCGGCTTCAGAGCCAATTTTAGTACTGAGTCAGCTTTGTTAGAGGTGACGGAGTTCATCAGGGACTGCCTGGATCAAGGATTCAAGGACGTTCTGATTCTTCTTGATCTGTTAGCGGCCTTTGACACGGTCCCACATGTCAGGCTCCTAAATAGGCTCAAGGACATCGGCCTACGTGGAATGGCCCTGTCATGGTTGTCCTCCTTCCTGGGAGAGAGATCTCAGACCATCTGGCTCCCTCCGTTCTCATCACTGATACCATCCTTGGATGTGGGTGTCCCCCAGGGTTTCATCCTTAGCCCCACCCTTTTCAATATCTACCTATCCCCCCTTGCATCTATGGTAGAGGAAGAGGGGGTCAAGATCATCTCTTACGCTGATGACACTCAGCTGATCTTTACCTGCGACAAGGGTTCAGACTTCGACGGGGCCAAGATTAGGACTTGCTTAACTAAGGTATTCAACTGGCTGAAGATTAATCAGCTAAAGTGCAACCCAGATAAAACCGAGGTGGTTTTCTTTGGTTGCCCAGTTATTCCAAAATGGACCGCCTGGTGGCCAAATGATTTTCCACAACCCTCGGCTGAAAAGGAGAAAGCAAAAAATCTGGGAGTCATTATAGACAAAGCACTTCCTATGCAGTCTCAGATCCAGAATCTTACTGGCACCTGTTTTGGTATCCTTCGCATGCTCAAAGAATTCCTGCCACTACTCCCATTGGAGAGCAGGAAGATTGTGGTGCAGGCACTGATAACCACAAAGCTTGATTATGTCAATTGCCTGTATCTGGGCCTCCCCTAATCCCTGTCCCAGTGATTGCAGGTGATTCAGAACGCGGCAGCCAGAGCTATTACAAGCCTAAACCAAGAGCCAGGATGACTCCGATTCTGGCATCCCTTCACTGGCTCCCTATAAAAGCACAGATTGATTTAAAAGCCCTTACCATCTTCTTCAAGGCATTCCATAAAGTAGGTACAGGCTATTTAACTAAAAGGGTCTCTCATTACTTTCCCTCGGGGCCTCTCCGCTCTTCAAATGCCAACCTGGCCTGCATCCCCAGGATACGTCTGGCTCGCACAGGAGGCAGATCGTTCGGCTATCTGGGTGCTAAGCTGTGGAACAGCCTCCCTGAAGCCTTGAGATCAAATACAAATCTTCTGTCCTTCAGGAAGAACCTGAAAACGTGGCTCTTCAGTCTTTAAGCTGGGTCTCTATCACTCCTTCACACTGTTGTCAAAGGCGCCAGGACACTCCTGTTTGAGTAGCCGTGCGCTCGAATAAATACCTTATTTCATTTCATTTCATCATGAAGGAGTTCTCCAACTCCGCAGCCACCAAGAATGATATCACCCCCTCCCAAGAACTGTGTGACACCCTGGCAGACATATTCCATGACACGATTTCAGACATCTACAAAAACTTTGAACCCTAACCCCCCGCCGCCGACAGCATTAGCTTGCTCACTCCCAAGAACACAAACCCAGAACACCTGCTCAGCCGTTGGGACCCTCTCACAACTCAAGCCACAATCTCCATCATGAACTTCATATACTTGGGAGCACCCACGGACCCCCGTCCCCACGACAGGTTCAACCTTGGGAGCAAGACGACTGGTGACGAGCTCAAGAAAGTCCTGAACGCTTCCATCACCTCTGCCTCCTTCCCTGAGGACTGGAAACACACTGAAGTGAGGCCCCTCCTGAAGAAACCATCCACCGACCCAGCAGAGCCGAAGAACTACGGACCAATCTCCCTCCTCCCCTTTCCAGCCAAAGTTCTTGAAAAGGCTATCAACCAGCAAATCACCAAACACCTGGAACACAACAACCTCCTGGACCCCTCTCAATCTGGATTCCGAGCCAACAACAGCACAGAGACAGCCTTATTTGCAGCTACCAATGACATCAGGGTCCTCCTGGACTGTGGCGAAACAGCAGCCCTCATCCTCCTTGACCTGTCAGCCGCCTTCAACACCGTCTCCCATCACATCTTTATCAACAGACTCCACCAAATCAGAATCCAGGGATATGCCCTCAAATGGGGCACCTCATTCCTCGCTGGAAGAACCCAGTGAATCCGTCTCCCACCGTTCACCTCGGAACCCAAGAAGATCATCTGCGGCATCCCCCATGGATCATCCCTCTGCCCCACCCTCTTCAACACATACATGACCCCCCTGGCCAACACCGTCAGATCGCATGGACTCAATATCATCTCCTACACTGACGACACATAGCTCATCCTCTCATTGTCAGAAGGCCCCTCCACCAGCAGAGGCAACTTCCACAGATGTATGATGAACGTTGACGAATGGATGAAGGACAACTGTCTGAAGCTCAACACGGACAAGATGGAAGTCATCATCTTTGGGAACAACACCTTGCTATGGAATGACACGTGGTGGCCTGCTGAACTTGGCTCATTCCCCACCCCGACAGACCACACCCTCAACTTCGGCATCATCTTGACAGCAAGCTATCTATGAAGAAACAGATCAACGCAGTCTCATCCACCCACATCCACACCCTGCGCATGCTCCGCAAGAACTTCAGATGGCTCTCAGTCAACACCAGAAGGTCCATCACGCAGGCCCTCATCACCAGCAGGCTGGACTATGGGAACACACTCTACGTAGGAATCACTGCACGCCTCCTGGAGACTACAGATTATACAAAACTCAGAGGCAAGACTCATCCTCGGCCTCACCAGATAGACCGACATCACACCGCACCTCAAGAAGCTACACTGGCTCCCGATCCAGAAGAGATGCCAGTCAAGATGCTGACCCGCGAATACAAAGCCCTGCACAACGAAAGACTAGCATACATCAACAAATGAATGACCTTCCACTAACCGACCAGACACCTGCATTCCGCCTCCTTCTTCCTGCAAAAACAACAGTTGATGGACAGAATGCAGAACAATGTCATACATTCACCCCAGTACAGAGATCTGGGCCTAAATCCATCGTTTTTTTGCTCACCATGCCATTCCAGTTTGAACCCAGCCATATGCAAATCAGTCTTGACCCTGTGCCTCATGGGAACAGTCCAGCCCGAACTGCCAAGCCAGGTCCTCCCTGGACTGGAAACAAGCATCCTAGGACCGGTTTCGGGGTTTCACCCCTCTTCAGCCAGGATAGCTTGATTCCAGTGGCATGGAGAGCAAGGGACCCACGTCTGGGCATACCCGTCCCACTCGGGGTGACAAATGCAAAAACAACAGTTGATGGACAGAATGCAGAACAATGTCATACATTCACCCCAGTACAGAGATCTGGGCCTAAATCCATCGTTTTTTGCTCACCATGCCATTCCAGTTTGAACCCAGCCATATGCAAATCAGTCTTGACCCTGTGCCTCATGGGAACAGTCCAGCCCGAACTGCCAAGCCAGGTCCTCCCTGGACTGGAAACAAGCATCCTAGGACCGGTTTCGGGGTTTCACCCCTCTTCAGCCAGGATAGCTTGATTCCAGTGGCATGGAGAGCAAGGGACCCACGTCTGGGCATACCCGTCCCACTCGGGGTGACAAATGCAAAAACAACAGTTGATGGACAGAATGCAGAACAATGTCATACATTCACCCCAGTACAGAGATCTGGGCCTAAATCCATCGTTTTTTTGCTCACCATGCCATTCCAGTTTGAACCCAGCCATATGCAAATCAGTCTTGACCCTGTGCCTCATGGGAACAGTCCAGCCCGAACTGCCAAGCCAGGTCCTCCCTGGACTGGAAACAAGCATCCTAGGACTGGTTTCGGGGTTTCACCCCTCTTCAGCCAGGATAGCTTGATTCCAGTGGCATGGAGAGCAAGGAACAGGGTCAAGACTGATTTGCATATGGCTGGGTCCAAACTGGGGTGGTGTGGTGAGCAAAAGAATGATGGATTTAACCCAGATCCTTGTGACTGGGGGTGAATGTTTGCATTGTCCAGCATTCCGTCCATCAATTGTTTCTTTTGCATTTGTCGCCCTAAGTGGGAAGGGTATGCCCAGACGTGGGTCCCGTGCTCACTACACCACTGGATTCAAGCTAGCCTGGCTGAAGAAGGGTGATGCCCTGAAACCGGTCCTAGGATGCTTGTTTCCGGTCCAGGGAGGACCTGGCTTGGCAGTTCGGGCTGGACTGTTCCCACAAGGAACAGGGTCAAGACTGATTTGCATATGGCTGGGTCCAAACTGGGGTGGTGTGGTGAGCAAAAGAATGATGGATTTAACCCAGATCCTTGTGACTGGGGGTGAATGTTTGCATTGTCCAGCATTCCGTCCATCAATTGTTTCTTTTGCATTCTTCCTTGCAGACAATCCCCAGATTCGGCAAAGCAATAGAGTAGGACGCTCCTTCTCCCACCTGGCGGCCAAAGCCTGGAACGACTTTCCCCTGCACCTTATGACCACTTCATCGCTCTGGGAATTCAGGAAAGGACTCATGACCTGGCTGTTCGAAGGAACAGAGCACCGCGAAGCAGCCAGCAACTCCAGCGCCTCGAGACCCTCACGGGTGATTTTCTGCACTTTACAAATCCTGATTGATTGAGAAGCAACTGTGTACCTTTGCCTCTATATATAAAAATCACTTTACAAAACAATTAACATAACTTGTGACTAGGTGAAGAGTAGTTGTACATTGTTTAGTCTCAGCACCCATGATGCACTCTGGTTCTGAATGCCAGACAGGGGGGTGTTCTGAAGACACCGAAACAGAATTCTACCCACTTTCACTGACTGTCTCTTCACCTCATTAGACTCACAGTACCTCATTCACTGATTTGCACCCATGCCTCATTGGACATCCTCCATCTAATTGCCGGAGTGTCCCCCTGCTTCATCGGGTCCTAGACCCTCTTTCAATAATTGTCCCCATACTTTACTCGTATTCGCAGCGTTATTGCTTGACTGTCCCCTTGCCTCACTGGGCTCCCACGCCCTCATTAGCTGGCTGAATGTTCCCTACTTCACTGGGCTGCCAACCCTCAGCGGTTGACTGTCCCCTTACCTCAATGAGCTTCTACACCCTCATAGGTTGACTATCCCTTTGCCTCATTGGGCTCCCGCTCTCTCATTGGTTGACTGTCCCCTTGCCTTATTGGGTTCCAACACCCTCATTGGTTGACTGTCACATTTCCTTATTGAGTTCCCATACCGTCATTGATTGACTGTCCCCATGCCTCAATGGGCTTCCACTCTCTCATTGGTTGAGTGTTCCTTTGCCTTATTGGGCTCCCACGCCTTTATAGGTTGAATGCTCCCTTACTTTAATGAGTTCCCACACCATCATTGGTTGACTGTCCCCTTGCCTCATTGGGCTCCCACACTCTTACAGGTTGAGCGTACCCTTATCTTGTTGGGCCCTCACACTCTCATTGATTGAATGTACCTGTATCTCATTGGGCTCCCACACCCTCATTGGTTTAATGTACCTGTATCTCATTGGGCTCCCACACTCATTGGTTGAATGTACTCTTACCTCGTTGGGCCCCCACACCCTTATTGGTTGAATGTACCTGTATCTCATTGGGCTCCAACACCCTCATTGGTTGAATATACCTGTATCTCATTGGGCTCCCACACCCTCATTGGTTGAGTGTACCCTTACCTCGTTGAGCCCCCACCCCCTCAGTAGCTGGATGACTGTTCCCTACCTCATTGGCTTCCCACATCATCATTAGCTGACTGTACCCTCTTACCTCATTGGGCTCCCACACCCTCATTGGTTGACTGTCCCTTTGCCTTATTGGGCCTCATTGGGCTCCCATAACCTCATAGGTTGAATGTACCCTTACCTCGTTGGACCCCCACACCCTTATTGGTTGAATGTACCTGTATCTCATTGGGCTCCCACACCCTCATTGGTTGAATGTACCCTTACCTCGTTGGGCCCCCACCCCCTCAGTAGCTAGATGACTGTTCCCTACCACATTGGCTACCCACGTCATCATTAGGTGACTGTACCCCCTTACCTCATTGGGCTCCCACATCCAGACGTCAAAGGTCGGCTTCCTAAGCGCCTCGATGGTTTCTCGCGAGAGCATGTACTGGAAAAAAGAGAGTCTGGTTAATGCAGGAATGGTGCAGAGTGGGAGAGCGGAGTCTGTCACTTGCCCTACAAGATGGAAGGGAGGGGGCACGGAGAAGCTCTGGGGGGGGCAAGGAACAGAGGGGCATAGAGAAGGCACAGAGCAGGAACAGAAGGTGACAGAGGGGACACATGGGAAAGAGAAGGCTGGACAGGTGATGCACGCTCACCAAGGACTAGGACATGTGGACATGTACATACATTTCAGGGTCTTGTCCTCGGGTCACGGGACCACCGTGACGTCACCGCCTACGCGAGCAGTAGTTTAGGACCGGTGCTACGCTCCTGTGACCTTTGGCATACATCACTGTCACTGCTTTTGAAGCATTTTGTCCTGTTTGCAGTGCTTGTTTTCTATGACAGTTTGCTTTGTCAGGGAGCTGCCTTGCCTCACAATATTCCTTTGTTCCCTTCCTTTCAATCAATAAATTGCAGTACTTACCCGTGAGGGTCTCAAGACGCGGGGGGGTACAAGCAGCTCCGTAGGTCATCTGAAGAGCCAGGTCTTGAGATCCTTTCTGAAATGGAGCAGTGTCGGGCTTCATCTGATGCGGAGGGGGAGTTCGATCCAGGTCTTGGCCGCGATGCAGGAGTAGGCTCTTCCCCCCGTTCTGGCTCTGCGGATGCGGGGGACTTCAGCAAGGGCGAGGTCGGCAGAGCGGAGGCTTCTCTTGGGTGCCTAGAAGGAGACTCTTTGGTTGAGTTATTAGGGTCCGGTGTTGTGGAAAGCTTTGTAGGCCTTTCATGTTGCCTTGTATTTTGCATGCGTGCTTTGTTCCTGCTGCCAGTCAGCTGCCAGGACCTTGCTGGGTGGCAGCGGACGGCTCCTTTTAGCCTCTTTCTTTCTCTGTCCATGAGCTGTCTCTGTTGGCATTCCTTTCCTTCGAGCCTGAGTTCCCTTTGCTGCCACTCTTGATCCGAGGACCTGCTCCGGGTCCCGGGTACCACCCTGTCCCAGTCGACGCTCGGCACAGCCCGTGGCGGTGTGCAGTTGTTGCCCCAGGGCCTGTGGGTACAGTTGGCTGTGATCTCTTGTTTCTGCTCACAGGGCCTCCTCGTGGTTTCTGGTGTCACGTGGCCAGTCTTCAGTAATACCTGATGTCTTTGATCTCTGTCTCTAATTCGTCCCAAGTTTCTTCATTCCTCCTTCAGCTGTTCCCCATCCCGGGTTCTGCTCTCTCTTCTCACTACGACGCTCAGTCCCATTTTCAAAGTGCCCTTTACTCTCTGTTCCAAAGAGGGCCTGAAGCTTCAGGTGTTGCATCTCGACCCTCTGAGGTCGCACCTGCCTCGGCCCTCTTGTCAGACCTGTTCCAGCTTCACACCGAGGAGGACTGAGGACGGTTCCTTCACTCAGCAGAAACTAGGACTGACTAGTGGCACAGCTTCATGCATCCTTCAGGAACCTACCAGAAGACCCCATACCCTATACCAGGACATCCCATACTCTGAAGACCCCATACCCAATACCAGGACATCCCATACTCTAAAGACCCGATAACCTATACCAGGACATCCCATACTCTGAAGACCCCAAACCCTATACCGGGACATCCTAAACACAGAAGACCCCATATCCCATACCAGGACATCCCATACTCTGAAGACCCCATACCCAATACCAGGACATCCCATACTCTAAAGACCCGATAACCTATACCAGGACATCCCATACTCTGAAGACCCCAAAACCTATACCAGGACATCCTAAACACAGAAGACCCCATATCCCATACCAGGACATCCCATACTCAGAACACCCCATAGCATATACCAGGACATCCCATACTTTGAAGACCCCATACCCTATACCGGGACGATCTTTACTCAGAACACCCCATAGCATATACCAGCACATCCCATACACAGAAGACTCCATATCATATACCAGGATATAACATTAACTCTACCCCATACTCTACACCAGGATGTCTCTTACTCTACCCCATACTCTACACCAGGATGTCCCTTACTCTACTCCATACTCTGCACCAGGATGAACCTTACTCTACCCGATACTCTACACCAGGATGTCCCTTACTCTACCCCATACTCTACACCAGGATATACCTAGCTCTACACCATACTCTACACCAGGATGAACCTTACTCTACCCCATACTCTACACCAGGATGTCCCTTGCTCTACCCCATACTCTACACCAGGATGTCCCTTGCTCTACCCCATACTCTACACCAGGATGTCCCTTGCTCTACCCCATACTCTACACCAGGATGTCCCTTACTCTACCCCATACTTTAGACCAGGATGAACCTTGCTCTACCCCATACTCTACACCAGGATGTCTCTTACTCTACCCCATACTCTACACAAGGTCGTACCTTACTCTACCCCATACTCTACACCAGGATGTCCCTTACTCTACCCCATACTCTACACCAGGATGTCCCTTACTCTACTCCATACTCTACACCAGGATGAACCTTACTCTACCCGATACTCTACACCAGGATGTCCCTTACTCTACCCGATACTCTACACCAGGATGTCCCTTACTCTACCCCATACTCTACACCAGGATGTACCTTACTCTACCCCATACTCTACACCAGGATATACCTAGCTCTACACCATACTCTACACCAGGATGAACCTTACTCTACCCCATACTCTACACCAGGATGTCCCTTACTCTACCCCATACTCTACACCAGGATGTCCCTTACTCTACTCCATACTCTACACCAGGATGAACCTTGCTCTACCCCATACTCTATACCAGGATGTCCCTTACTCTACCCCATACTCAACACCAGGATGTCCCTTACTCTACCCCATACTCTACACCAGGATATCTCTTACTCTACCCCATACTCTACACCAGGATGTACCTTACTCTACCCCATACCCTACACCAGGATGTACCTTACTCTACCCCATACCCTACACCAGGATGTCCCTTACTCTACCACATACTCTACACCAGGATGTCCCTTACTCTACTCCATACTCTACACCATGATGAACCTTACTCTACCCCATACTATACACCAAGATGTCCCTTACTCTACCCCATACTCTACACCAGGATGTACCTTACTCTACCCCATACTCTACACCAGGATATCTCTTACTCTACCCCATACTCTACACCAGGATGTCCCTTACTCTACCCCATACTCTACACCAGGATGTACCATACTCTACCCCATACTCTACAACAGGATGTCCCTTACTCTACTCCATACTCTACACCAGGATGTCCCTTACTCTACCCCATACTCTACACCAGGATGTACCATACTCTACCCCATACTCTACAACAGGATGTCCCTTACTCTACTCCATACTCTACACCAGGATGTACCTTACTCTACCCCATACTCTACACCAGGATGTCCCTTACTCTACCCCATACTCTACACCAGGATGTCCCTTACTCTACCCCATGCTCTACACCAGGTTGTACCTTACTCTACCCCATACCCTACACCAGGATGTCCCATACTCTACCCCATACCCTACACCAGGATGTACCTTACTCTACACCATACTCTACACCAGGATGTCCCTTACTCTACCCCATGCTCTACACCAGGTTGTACCTTACTCTACCCCATACCCTACACCAGGATGTCCCATACTCTACCCCATACCCTACACCAGGATGTACCTTACTCTACCCCATACTCTACACCAGGATGTCCCTTACTCTACCCCATACTCTACACCAGGATGTCCCGTACTCTACCCCATACCCTACACCAGGATGTCCCTTACTCTACCCCATACTCTACCCCAGGATGTCCCATACTCTACCCCATACTCTACACCAGGATGTCACTTGCTCTACCCCATACTCTACACCAGGATGTCACTTGCTCTACCCCATAATCTACACCAGGATGTCCCTTACTCTACCCCATACTCTACACCAGGATGTACCTTGCTCTACCCCATACTCTACACCAGGATGTCCCTTACTCTACCCCATACTCTACACCAGGATGTTCCCTACTCTACCCCATGCTCTAGACCAAGATGTCCCTTACTCTACCCCATACCCTACACCAGGATGTCCCGTATTCTACCCCATACCCTACACCAAGACGTCCTGTCCTCTACCCCATACCCTACACCAGGATATTCCCTACTCTACCGTACACCAGGATGTACCATACTCTACCCCATACCCTATACCAGGATGTTCCCTACTCTACCGTACACCAGGATGCCCCTTACTCTACCCCATACCCTACACCAGGATATTCCCTACTCTACCCTACACCAGGATGTCCCTTACTCTACCCCATACTCTACACCAGGTTGTACCTTACTCTACCCCATACCCTATACCAGGATGTACCTTACTCTACCCCATACTCTACACCAGGATGTCCCTTACTCTACCCCATACTCTACACCAGGATGTCCCTTGCTCTACCCCATACTCTACACCAGGATGTACCTTACTCTACCCCATACCCTACACCAGGATATTCCCCTCTACCCTACACCAGGATGTCCCTTACTCTACCCCATACTCTACACCAAGATGTACCTTGCTCTACTCCATACTCTACACCAAGATGTCCCTTACTCTACCCCATACTCTACACCAGGATGTCCCTTACGCTACCCAATACTCTACACCAGGTTGTACCTTACTCCACCCCATACTCTACACCAGGATGTCCCTTACTCCACCCCATACTCTACACCAAGATGTACCTTGCTCTACTCCATACTCTACACCAGGATGTCCCTTACTCTACCCCATACTCTAGACCAGGATGTACCTTGCTCTACCCCATACTCTACACCAGGATGTCCCATACTCTACCCCATACTCTACACCAGGATGTCCCTTGCTCTACCCCATACTCTACACCAGGATGTCTCCTACTCAACCCCATACTTTACACCAGGATGTCCCATACTCTACCCCATACTCTACACCAGGATGCCCCTTGCTCTACCCCATACTCTACACCAGGATGTCCCTTGCTCTACCCCAAACCCTACACCAGGATGTCCCATACTCTACCCCATACTCTATGATAGGATGTCCCTTGCTTTACCCCATACTCTACACCAGGATGTCTCTTACTCTACCCCATACTCTACACCAGGATGTCCCTTACTCTACCCCATACACTACACCAGGATGTACCTTACTCTACCCCATACCCTACACCAGGATGTCCCTTACTCTACCCCATACCCTACACCAGGATGTCCCTTACTCTACCCCATACTCTACACCAGGTTGTACCTTACTCTACCCCATACTCTACACCAGGATGTTCCTTACTCTACCCCATACTCTACACCAGGATGTCCCTTACTCTACCCCATACTCTACACCAGGTTGTACCTTACTCTACCCCATACTCTACACCAGGATGTTCCTTACTCTACCCCATACTCTACACCAGGATGTCCCTTACTCTACCCCATACTCTAGACCAGGATGTACCTTACTCTACCCCATACCCTACACCAGGATATACCTAGCTCTACCCCATACTCTACACCAGGATGCCCCTTGCTCTACCCCATACTCTACACCAGGATGTCCCTTACTCTACCCCATACCCTACACCAGGATGTACCTTACTCTACCCCATACCCTACACCAGGATGTCCCTTACTCTACCCCATACCCTACACCAGGATGTACCTTACTCTACCCCATACTCTACACCAGGATGTCCCTTACTCTACCCCATACTCTACACCAGGTTGTACCTTACTCTACCCCATACTCTACACCAGGATGTTCCTTACTCTACCCCATACTCTACACCAGGATGTCCCTTACTCTACCCCATACTCTACACCAGGATGCCCCTTGCTCTACCCCATACTCTACACCAGGATGTCCCTTACTCTACCCCATACTCTACACCAGGATGTCCCTTACTCAACCCCATACTCTACACCAGGATGTACCTTACTCTACCCCATACTCTAGACCAGGATGTACCTTGCTCTTCACCATACTCTACACCAGGATGTCCCTTACTCTACCCCATACTCTACACCAGGATGTCCCTTACTCCACCCCATACTCTACACCAGGATGTCCCTTACTCTACCCCATACTCTACACCAGGATGTCCCGTACTCTACCCCATACTCTACACCAGGATGCCCCTTTCTCTACCCCATACTCTACACCAGGATGTCCCTTGCTCTACCCCATACCCTACACCAGGATGTCCCATACTCTACCCCATACTCTACGATAGGATGTCCCTTGCTTTACCCCATACTCTACACCAGGATGTCCCTTACTCCCATAAGACCTGGTTTCTCACGTGTGTTGCTTGTTTCCTGTCTCTCTCTCTCTCCTCTCCTCTTCTCTCTCTCTCTTTCTCTCCCTCTCCCTCTCTCCTCTTCTCTCTCTTTCTCTCTCTCCTCTCTCTCTCCCCACTCTCTCTCTCTCCCCTGCCTCTCTCTGTCTGTCTCTCTCCCTTGTCTGCCTCTCTCCTCTCTCTTCTTCTCTCCCTCTCTCCTCTCTCTCCTCTTCTCTCTCTGCTTCTCTCTTTCTTTCTCTCTCTCTCTCTCTCTCTCCCTCTCTCCTCTCACTCTCTTCTCTCTCTCTCTCTGCTTCTCTCCCTCTATCTCTCTCCCTCCTTCCCCCCTCTCTCTTTATATCTCTCTCTGTCTCCCTTTATTTCTCTCTCTCTGCTTCTCTCTCTCTCTCCTGCCTCTCTCTGTCTGTCTCTCTCCCTTGTCTGCCTCTCTCCTCTCTCTTCTTCTCTCCCTCTCTCCTCTCTCTCCTCTTCTCTCTCTGCTTCTCTCTTTCTCTCTCTCTCTCTCTCTCTCCCTCTCTCCTCTCACTCTCCTCTCTCTCTCTCTCTCCTCTTCTCTCTCTCTCTCTGCTTCTCTCCCTCTATCTCTCTCCCTCCTTCCCCCCTCTCTCTTTATATCTCTCTCTGTCTCCCTTTATTTCTCTCTCTCTGCTTCTCTCTCTCTCTCCTGCCTCTCTCTGTCTGTCTCTCTCCCTTGTCTGCCTCTCTCTCTCTCTTCTTCTCTCCCTCTCTCCTCTCTCTCCTCTTCTCTCTCTGCTTCTCTCTTTCTCTCTCTCTCTCTCTCTCTCTCTCCTCTCTCCTCTCACTCTCCTCTCTCTCTCTCTCTCCTCTCCTCTTCTCTCTCTGCTTCTCTCTTTCTCTCTCTCTCTCTCTCTCTCCCTCTCTCCTCTCACTCTCCTCTCTCTCTCTCTCTCTCTCCTCTTCTCTCTCTCTGCTTCTCTCCCTCTATCTCTCTCCCTCCTTCCCCCCTCTCTCTTTATATCTCTCTCTGTCTCCCTTTATTTCTCTCTCTCCGCTTCTCTCTCTCTCTCCTGCCTCTCTCTGTCTGTCTCTCTCCCTGGTCTGCCTCTCTCCTCTCTCTCCTTCTCTCCCTCCCCCCCCCCCCCTTTCCCCTGTCCACCGAGCATCCTCCGACACCCTCCCCCCCTCCACCACCCACCCCTTGACATCCACAGACCAACAGAGAAGACACACTGTCCGCAACTGACAGGGACGGGGGGAGCAGAAAACTGGGAAGATGGACAGGTTATTGTATGGACAGATGAGTAACGACAGGTGGACGAGTGACAGACGGACAAGCAGTGGTATAGAAGGACTGACGAGGAGGAATGTTGTGGAAAGAGGGGTAAATACAGAGAGAACGGAGATAAAAAGCTGACACTGCTCACGTGGCCAATGATTAGAATAAAAACAGAAGTCAAGAGCTCGGGGGTGTGACATCGGTGGAGCGGAGACACAGTCACAACAACGGGCCTTGGGAGAAAAAGCACTCAGATTTGATACAAAATTGATTGTTGGAAAGAACATTCTGAAATAATTTCACCTCGTCAGTAGGTGGGAAGATGTTATTAACACCATTTCAAGATTTTGCCTCCAGTCAGCACTTGAACTGCGACTTTTTCACACAATGTGAAACACGCACAAAGGACGTTTGGAACAGCCCGGGTTCTTGTGTGTGCTGAGTCGCAGTGAAAGTGCCCGATAATCAGTAGTTGGTTTATTAAATCCTGCCATCAGTCCGCCTTCTGTTTCCACGCCCCTGGGTGGGCGCCCAGAGTTCGAGAGGGCATAAGAGCAGGTGCCCAGGTGATGCACAGGGGCCCCTGGCTGCACCCCAGGTGTGAACATTAAACACACCTGTAGAGGCGTGTCCTCGGCGGTGAGGGAGGGGCTTACAGAACCTCCTCGCCCATGCATGAGGCTGCACACAGACCTGGCAGGCTTTAATAAACCACAGACCACCTGTGCCCACACAACTCCCAGCCTTAAAGATCACACCAGACAGGAAGGAATTCATCGCCACCGGAAGAGATCGGAAAAGACCCAAGATTAACAGATGATGCAGCAGAAAATGATTCTTGAAAAGAAATAGCGCTGAGCAGCCCTGAAGAGTGGGGCGAGGAGCTTTACCTCCGTGTAAACCTTGTCCAAGGACACTGACTCCACCTTAAATAAAGACAAGAACATACGTGTCTGAATGTGAGTACATGGGTCACGTGCCCCACGGGAGCGGACACATCAGCGCTGCTTTAGGTAATGGACTATTTTACACCGTGAAACCGCGGAGGGCTACAGTGATCCCTGCGGATGTCTGTGTGGGACCAACGAGTCACAGATCCTATTTGGCGTAGTGGGATATAGTAGTTTGTGTAGTTATAGCGCTACGAGGCCCCAGCCTGTGACAGAAAGCACTGTGAATGTATGGCATTGTTTATAGCTATATATTTTAATAAGAAGTAATCTGACTGTACCCAAAATATTTTTATAAGTGCTGATTAAAGGACGCATTCCGGAACTCAGGGGGTGACACCCTCACATTACCTCCCTCTCACGAGGAATACATCTTTGCCACCGTGGAACTGCAAGTGGCAGTGGGCAACAGTAGCCCCCGCGATGTGTGTGTGTGTGTGGGGGGAGGGTGGCTGAGCTCCGGGCCCCCCCCTTCAGCACTGAGCACAGGCGGCGGGCCCGTGGCCTGAGAGCTCCTGAGCGTGGGCCCCCCTCCGTGTACTTTTCAGTCCCCCCCACCCCCCAAGGTTCCTTACGCCCCTGCCCAGCGGCCCCATCAGTTAAAGCCTGGACCGGCTCCCAAGCCATCTTTGATCTGGTGATGAACCCCTTGCACACATTGAGAGCCCCTTCTTTCTTCTTTAGTTTTCTGTTCCTTCCTCTGCTTCACTGCACAGGAGGGACCCCCTCTTTCACTTCCAGGCAGAGGCATCGCAAGGTCAGCAGTGACCTCTAAGGGGGGGTCTTTTTATGTTTGTAATGAGGTAAGTCCAGGGGGTGGCAGGGAGGAGGCCAGGAGAGCCCTGGTCCCCCGAATCCTGGGCCCCAGGGGAATGGCCCAGGAGAAAGACCAAGCCCGTGGCTAGTCAAAGAGAAGTGGGGCTCGTTTCTTATTTACAAATGAACAGAGACAGCTTCCCCGGAGAGATGCCTCTATATGGACCATCACCGCCATTAGTGCGGCATGTGCCGTGGCACCGGGGCCAGGGGTGTGACTGGCCACTGCACCCCAATTATGGCTGTCATGCTACGAGGGAGGGGCGTAGGGACCGTTTATTAGTACCAGAGCCCAGGCCTACTTGCTGTGCATGGAAGAGGGCAAAGCAATGGGGGGCGGGGGTTCCTGGGGGTCTCCTGTTTTTTAACATCATTGGACAGAAGCCAGCTTTGTGTCTCAGACCGAGGAGTGATGGCCCAGTGGATTGGGCAGAGCAGACAGCCTGCTTCACAGATCTGTAGGCATGAATGGTGCTGCAGGTGCAGTGGCACCAGGGCCTGGCACTATGAGGGGACAACTAAACTCCAATTATGGCCTGTGTGGCAGTTTTGCAGCAAAAACAGGTGTCACTCTTTGGAGCTCATTCTTTTCAAAGGGAAGAAGTGTGGCATACCGGTAAGAGCTGCCAACTCTTGAACTGGTGACCCAGCCTCAAGTCCCAGCCCTGGCTCAACACCCTGTGATTCTGGGCAAATCATTTAATCTTCCTGTGCCTATAAAAAAATAATCTGACCTTGTGTAATGTAATGTAAAGTTTGCGCTATTGCATATTTAAAACTCCCTAAAAGAGGGATGTCTCAAGATTGGGGTGATGATCAGACATGTTGGAGGAGGGGTGAAAGAGACAGAGGTGTTAGTCTGCTAACCAGGGCCACAGCTATCATTGGTGCAGCAGGATCAGTTGCCCCGGGGGCCAGGAGTGTGAGGGGCTCACAATACCCCGGTTAAGGGGAGCAGAGTGTTTTTCCCAATTTCTGTTTTTGCTTGATAAAGTTGCTCTTTTATAAGTCTCACATTTATTGTGGATTATAAGATAATGAGAAAGTGTCACTGGAATGACCTCATAAGACCCTTCCTCGGGGCTCAGCCCTATCCCTCCTGCTCCCCCAATCCGTGCCATAAAGTTTTGGAGGAGGTCCTGACTTCAAAACATTTTGCTTTGGGGGGGTTCTGAGCAAGAACGTTTCAAGACCTCTGCCCTAGGCTGACAGGGAAAGGAAACCCAACTAAACTAAAAAAAGAACACCCCCCACTCCTCTGGGAGGGAACAGCATGTGCTGCTTTTATCACTTAACGTAGGGCGTGGGTCATTGTGGGACGGGAGGGCTAGGGCGTGGGTCTTTGTGGGACGGGAGGGCTAGGGCGTGGGTCTTTGTGGGATGGGAGGGCTAGGGCGTGGGTCACCGTGGGACAGGAGTGCTAGGGCGTGTGTCATTGTGGGACGGGAGGGCTAGGGCGTGGGTCTTTGTGGGACAGGAGTGCCAGGGTGTGGGTCATTGTGGGACGGGAGGGCTAGGGCGTGGGTCTTTGTGGGACGGGAGGGCTAGGGCGTGGGTCACCGTGGGACAGGAGTGCTAGGGCGTGTGTCAATGTGGGACGGGAGGGCTAGGGCGTGGGTCTTTGTGGGACGGGAGGGCTAGGGCGTGGGTCACCGTGGGACAGGAGTGCTAGGGCGTGTGTCATTGTGGGACGGGAGGGCTAGGGCATGGGTCACCGTGGGACAGGAGTGCTAGGGCGTGGATCTTCGTGGGACAGGAGGGCTAGGGCGCAGGTCATCGTGGGACAGGAGTGCTAGGGCGTGGGTCACCGTGGGACAGGAGTGCTAGGGCGTGGGTCTTCGTGGGACAGGAGGGCTAGGGCGCAGGTCATCGTGGGACAGAAGTGCTAGGGCGTGGGTCATCGTGGGACAGGAGTGCTAGGGCGTGGGTCACCATGGGACAGGAGTGCTAGGGCGCAGGTCATCATGGGACAGGTGTGCTAGGGCGTGGGTCATCGTGGGACAGGTGTGCTAGGGCGTGGGTCACCGTGGGACAGGAGTGCTAGGGCGTGGGTCATCGTGGGAGAGGAGTGCTAGGGCGCAGGTCACCGTGGGACAGGAGTGCTAGGGCGTGGGTCTTCGTGGGACAGGAGCGCTAGGGCGTGGGTCATCGTGGGACAGGAATGCTAGGGCGTGGGACAGGAGTGCTAGGGTGTGGGTCATTGTGAGACAGGAGTGCTAGGGCGTGGGTCACCGTGGGACAGGAGTGCTAGGGCGTGGGTCACCGTGGGACAGGAGTGCTAGGGCGTGGGTCACCGTGGGACAGGAGTGCTAGGGCATGGGTCACCGTGGGACAGGAGTGCTAGGGCGTGGGTGATCGTGGGGCAGCAGTGCTAGGGCGTGGGTCATTGTGAGACAGGAGTGCTAGGACGTGGGTCTTCGTGGGACAACAGCGCTTGTTTCATCTCTGCACAAGATCACACTCCTCTCCGCAGGCTTGCAGGACTTTTAATGGGAGAGTACCGGCGCTTTCCAGTGGCACACAGCTACATTGAATAGTGAGTCCCTACACTTTAGATACTCTTTTCAAGCACTGGATTAATCTTCTCTGAGTAAATCACTAACCTCTTACAGCCACCACACACACCATGCACTTTTGGGGCTGCGGGGATCAGCACAAAGCCTGTCGCCAGGTGACTCAAGAGTTTAAGAAAAGTCTGCTCCAAGGGAATGTAAATACAATGATGGAAAGCAAGCCATACCTTACAGACACGCCCTGCTGTGCTGGTGAGAACACACCCCTCTGTGCTGGTAATGAGAGGTTCTGCTGTGCTGTTAATGAAATGCCCTGCTGTGCTGCTAAGGACACACCCTTCTGTGCTGGTAATGAGACACCCTCCTGTGCTGTAAGGCGATGCCCTGCTGTGCTGGTGATGATATGTCCTGCTGTGCTGTAAGGCGATGCCCTGCTGTGCTGGTGATGATATGTCCTGCTGTGCTGTAAGGAGACACCCCTCTGTGCTGGTAATGAGACGTTCTGTGTGCTGGTGATGAGACGTTCTGTGTGCTGGTGATGAGACGCCCTGCTGTGCTGTAAGGAGGTGCCCTGCTGTGCTGGTAATGAGACACCCCACTGTGCTGGTAATGAGACGTCCTGTGTGCTGGTAATGAGATGCCCTGCTGTGCTGTAAGGAGACACCCCATTGTATATTTAAAGAGATGCCCTGCTGTGCTGGTAATGAGACAACCCTCTGTGCTGGTAATAAGATGCCCCTCTGTGCAGGTGTTGATTTCATGCCCTCCTGTGCTGGTGATAAGCTGTGCTGCTGTGCTGGTAATGATACATCCTGTTGTGCTGCTGATGAGATGCCCTGCTGTGCTGATGATTTCATGTCCTGCTGTGCTGGTAATGAGAGGTCCTGCTGTGCTGGTAATGAGACACCCCTCTGTGCTGGTAATGAGAGGTCCTGCTGTGCCGGTAATGAGACACAATGATGTGCTGGTGATGAGACACCCCTCTGTGCAGATGATGATCTTTTCCCCTGCTGTGCTGGTAATGAGACATCCCTCTGTGCTGGATATGAGATGCCCTGCAGTGCTGATAATGAGACACCCGCTGTGCTGGTAATGAGACACCCGCTGTGCTGGTAATGAGATTCCCTGCTGTGCTGTAAGGCAATGCATGCCCTGCTATTATGGTGATGAGTCAACCTGCTGTGCTGGTAATGAGATGCCCTGCTGTGCTGGTAAAGAGATGCCCTGCTTGCTGGTAATGAGACACCCCTCTGTGCATGTGATGATTTGATGCCCTGCTGTGCTGGAAATGAGATGCTCCGCTATGCTGGTGATGAGACACCCTATTGTACTTGTAATGAGACACCCCTCTGTGCAGGTGATGATTTGATTCCCTGCTGCGCTGGTGATGAGATGCCCTGCAGTGCTGGTAATGAAATGCCCTTCTTCAGTGGCAATGCGATGCCCCTCCTTGTTGGTAGTAAGATGCTATGCTAAGCTCACCCTTGGAGAGGCCCCTCTGTGCTGGTAATAAGATGCCCTGCTAAACTTACC
Organism: Calotriton arnoldi; assembly: GCA_963921515.1. Classification (NCBI taxonomy): domain Eukaryota; kingdom Metazoa; phylum Chordata; class Amphibia; order Caudata; family Salamandridae; genus Calotriton; species Calotriton arnoldi. Next base: position 2,101,299 of record CAWUFW010000975.1, read on the forward strand.
CTGGGAGAGGCCCCTCCTTGCTGGTAATGAGATGCCCATCTTTGCTGGTAATGAGATGGCCCTCTTTTCTGGCAATGAGATGCCCTGCTCAGCATACCATGGGAGAGGCCCCTCTTTGCTGGCAATGAGATGCCCCTCTTTGCTGGTAATGATATGCCCAGTTAAGCTTACCCTGGGAATGGCTCCTCTTTGCTGGTAATGAGATGCCCCTCTTTGCTGGTAATGAGATGCCTCTCTGTGCTGGTTGGTAGATGCTCCCCTCTGTGCTGGTAATGAAATGCATTCTGTGCTGGTAATGAGATGCCCCTCTGTGCTGGTAATGGAATGCCTCTCTTTGCTGGCAATGAGATGCCCCTCTGTGCTGGTAATGGAATGCCTCTCTTTGCTGGTAATGAGATGCCCCTCTGTGCTGGTAATGGAATGCCTCTCTTTGCTGGTAATGAGATGCCCCTCTTTGCTGGTAATGAGATGCCCCTCTTTGCTGGTAATGAGATTCCCCCCTTTGCAGATAATGAGATGCCCTTCTTTCCTGGTGATGAGATGCCTCTCTTTGCTGGTAATGAGATGCCCCTCTGTGCTGGTCATGAGATGCCCCACTGTACTTGTAATGAGACACTCCTCTGTGCAGGTGATGATTTGATGCCCTGCTGTGCTGCAAGGAGATGTCCTGCTGTGCTGGTAATGAGACGTCCTGCTGTGCTGGTAATGAGACACCCCTCTGTGCAGGTGATGATTTGATTCCCTGCTGTGCTGATAATGAGATGCCCTTCTTTACTGGCAATGAGATGCCCATCTGTGCTGGTTGTGAGGTGCTTTCCTCTGTAATGGTAATGGAGTGCCCTTCTTTGCTGTTTCTGTTGTGGTAATAAGATGCCCCTCAGTGGTGGTAGTGAGATGCCCCTCTGTGCTGGTAATAAGATGCCCTACTGTGCTGGTTAAGTGCTGGTAATGAGATGCTCTGATAAATTTACCCTGGGAGAGGCCCCTCTAAGAGCCATGCTAAGCTTACCTTGGGAGAGGCTCCTCTTTGCTGGTAATGAGATGGCCCTCTTTTCTGGCAATGAGATGCCCCTCTGTGCTGGTAATGAGATACCCCTGTTTGCAGGTGATGATTTGATTCCCTGCTGTGCTGGTGAAGAGATGCCCTGCAGTGCTGGTAATTAGATGCCCTTCTTTACTGGCAATGAAATGCCCCTCTTTGCTGGCAATGAGATGCCCATCTATGCTGGTTGTTAGGTGTTTTCCTCTGTAGCGGTAATGGGGTGCCTCTCAGTGCTGGTTCTGTGGTGGTAATGAGATGCCCTACTGTGCTGTTTAAGTGCTGGTAATGAGATGCTCTGCTAAGTCGACCCTTGGAGAGGCCCCTCTAAGAGCCATGCTAAGTTTACCCTGGAGAGGCTACGCTGTGCTAGTAATGAGATGCCCCTCTTTTCTGTCAATGAGAGGCCCCTCTGTGCTGGTAATGAGATGCCCCTCTTTGTTGTTAATGAGATGCCCCTCTTTGCTGGTAATGAGATGTCCCTCTTTTCTGGCAATGGGATGCCCCTCTGTGCTGGTAATGAGATACCCCTCTTTGCAGGTAATGAGATGACCTCTGTGCTGGTAATGAGATGCCCCTCTTTGCAGGTCATGAGATGCCCCTGTGTGCTGCTTGTGGGATGCTCACCTCTGTGCTGGTAATGAGATGCCCCTCTTTGCTGGCAATGAGATGCCCCCCTGTGCTGGTAATGAGATGCCCTGCTAAGCTTACCTTAGGAGAGGCTCCTCTTTACTGGTAATCAGATGCCCACTTTGCTGGTAATAGATGCGCCTCTTTGCTGGTAATGAGATGCCCCTCTGTGCTGGTAATGAGATGCCCCTCTTTGTTGGTAATGAGATGCCCCTCTTTGCTGGTAATGAGATGTCCCTCTTTTCTGGTAATGAGATGTCCCTCTTTTCTGGCAATGGGATGCCCCTCTGTGCTGGTAATGAGATACCCCTCTTTGCAGGTAATGAGATGACCTCTGTGCTGGTAATGAGTTGCCCCTCTTTGCAGGTCATGAGATGCCCCCCCTGTGCTGGTAATGAGATGCCCCTCTTTGCTGGCAATGAGATGCCCCTCTGTGCTGGTAATGAGATGCCCCCCTGTGCTGGTAATGAGATGCCCTGCTACGCTTACCTTAGGAGAGGCTCCTCTTTGCTGGTAATCAGATGCCCACTTTGCTGGTAAGAGATGCCCCTCTTTGCTGGTAATGAGATGCCCCTCTGTGCTGGTAATGAGATGTCCTGCTAAGTTTACCCTGAGAGAGGCTCCTCTTTGCTGGTCATGAGATGCCCCTCTGTGCTGGTAATGAGATGCCCTCTTTGTTGGTAATGAGATGCCCCTCTTTGCTGGTAATGAGATGTCCCTCTTTTCTGACAATGGGATGCCCCTCTGTGCTGGTAATGAGATACCCCTCTTTGCAGGTAATGAGATGACCTCTGTGCTGGTAATGAGATGCCCCTCTTTGCAGGTCATGAGATGCCCCCCCTGTGCTGGCAATGAGATGCCCCTCTGTGCTGGTAATGAGATGCCCCCCTGTGCTGGTAATGAGATGCCCTGCTACGCTTACCTTAGGAGAGGCTCCTCTTTGCTGGTAATCAGATGCCCACTTTGCTGGTAAGAGATGCCCCTCTTTGCTGGTAATGAGATGCCCCTCTGTGCTGGTAATGAGATGTCCTGCTAAGTTTACCCTGAGAGAGGCTCCTCTTTGCTGGTCATGAGATGCCCCTCTTTGCAGGTAATGAGATGCCCCTCTGTGCTGGTAATGAGATTCCCCTCTGCAGGTCATGAGATGCCCCTGTGTGCTGGTTGTGAGATGCTCCCCTCTGTGCTGGTAATGAGATGCCTCTCTTTGCTGGTAATGAGGTGCCCCTCTTTGTTGGTTGTGAGATGCTCCCCTCTGTGCTGGTAATACGATGCCCCACTTTTCAGGTAATGAGATGACCCTCTTTGCTGGTAATGAGAAGCTCCTCTGTGTTGGTTGTGAGATTCCCCTCTGTGCTGGATGTGAGATGCCCCACTTTTCAGATAATGAGATGGCCTTCTTTGCTGGTAATGAGATGCTACCCTATGTGCTGGTAATGAGGTGCCCCTTTTATATGAGTAATGAGATGCCCCTCTGTGCTGGTAATGAGAAGCCACTCTGTGCTGGTTCTGTGCTAGTAGTGAGATGCCCCTCTTTGCTGGTAATGAGATGCTCCTCTGTGCTGGTTGTGAGATGCTCCCCTCTGTGCTGGTAATGAGGTGCCCCTTTTATACAAGTAAGGAGATGCCCCTCTGTGCTGGTGATGAGGTGCCCCTCTGTGCTGCTAATGAGATGCCACTCTGTGCTAGTTCTGTGCTGGTAGTGGGATGCCTCTCTTTGCTGGTAATGAGATGCCCCTCTGTGCAGGTTGCGAGATGCCCCTTTTATACAAGTAATGAGGTGCCCCTCTCTGCTGGTTGTTATGTTATGTTATAGGCATTTATAAAGCGTGAGCGGTTACCCAAAGGTGTCCTGGCGCTAGCTGCTCTCAATCTGGGCATTGGGGTGGAAGGCATCTTTACAAATTAAAGAGCCATGTCTTCAGTTCCTTCCTGAAGGTCAAGATATTAGTGGTATTTCTCAAATAGAAAGGGAGATCATTCCAGGCCTTAGCAGCACCGGCAATGAAACTTCGCCCGCCCCATGAGGCTTTTTTTATGGGTGGTACTGATACCAACTTAGCACCAAGGGAGCAAAGAGTTCTTTTGGGTTGGTACCAATGCAGATGCTGTTTAAGGTAGTCTGGACCTGTGCCTTGCAGTGCCTTGTGCACGGTGCATAGAGCTTTAAAGCGTACCCTCTTCCTGACAGGAGGCCAATGGAGTTTTTTGATTTCCTTAGAAATTGGTGTAAATGTCGGGGTACCAGTGAGCAATCTTGCTGCCGCATTTTGCAACAATTGGAGTTTGTTCAGGAAACGTTCTTGAATGTTTAGGTAGAGACCATTGCAGTAATCCAGCCTAGACATGATAAGTGCCGTGACAACTGTCCGCCGACTGTCCACTGGCAAGAAGTGTAGTATTTTCTTAATCATTTTAAGGGTATAGAAGACGGCTGAGGCTACTGCATTAATCTGGTCACCAAAATTGAGCTTGTCGTCAATTATCACGCCTAGGTTTTTTACCTTCCTAGTGGGTGTAGGGAGAATGCCCAATGCATCCGGCCACCAACTAGGGGTCCAGAAGTTGGGATCATTTCCAAATAAAATGACCTCAGTCTTGCCTGAATTCAGTTTTAGGCAGTTTTGCGACATCCACCTCCCGACTGCCTCCATACAGTCGTGGAACTGAATGTCTATTCCTGCTCCCTGTCCTGGTCGCAGAGCCACCACAATTTGTGTATCGTCAGCGTAGGAAGTAAGGTCAAAACCAAAGGAGGCAATTTGGGAAGCCAGGGATGAGACATATACATTAAAAAGAGTCGGACTAAGGGAGGATCCCTGAGGTACTCCGCAAGGCAGGGAGAACGGTTTAGAGTAAAATTCATCCAATGCCACAATTTGAGATCTTCCAGTTAGGAAGGACTTCAGCAGTTTCCATGCCTTACCCTGGATCCCACATGCTGATAATCGGTTCATCAGTAGGTCATGATGGACCGTATCAAAGGCCGCCGACAAGTCCAACATAATCAGGGCGGCCTTGCCTCCCCTATCCAAAACTTCTCTAATCTCTTCAGTGGACTTAATGAGGGCGGACTCAGTGCTATGTCCTTCTCTGAACCCATATTGAGTAGGATCCAAGACTTGGGTTTCACCTAGGAAGGCACTGAGTTGTACATTCATTGATTTCTCGACCAGTTTGGCTGGTAACGGGAGACGTGAGATTGGACGGAAGTTGTTGGGGTCTTTAGGATCGAGGTTAGGCTTTTTTAGCAGTGGCAGTATTGGGGCAATCTTCCAAAGTTTAGGGAAATACCCTGCATCAAGCATTGAATTGAACAGGGAGGTAAGTACAGGGGCAATAAGTCCCGAAGCACCTTTAATCACCGAGACTGGACAGGGATCATAGGGGGAGCCTGATCTTGCTGCCAATAAGAGCATCTCTGTATCGATAATAGATAGTGGCTCAAATTTATCAAAGACAGCGGTGGAGTCTACAGCTGAGCTCCTTCCTTCCAACGCCGTTACAGTTCCTGTAGTGCTTGGGTGGTGAAATGTCGAGAAAATGACCTCTACCTTATTTAAAAAGAATCTGGCAATGTTCTCACATAGTTCCTGGCTCGTCTGGATTTTTGCAGGACGGGGGGAGGCCAGATTAGAAACTGTTTTAAAAAGTTCTTTAACCGAGTTTTTTGCAAGAGTAATTCGGTTTGTAAAGAACTCTTTTTTTGCATTAAATATCATTAGTTTATAGATGGCAAGACTTTGTTTATAGCGCTTTTTCTCCGCTTCCTTGTATTCTTTCCTCCAATTCCGCTCAAGGGATTTACAGTTAAGTTTCTGTTTCCTTAGGTCCTCCGTATACCAGGGGGCCGTTGGTTGAGATCTTTTGGGAGACAAGACTTTTTCTGGGGCTAGTTTGTTACAGGCTGTTTCTATCCACTTGGTGTAGTGCTTAGTGGCCTCCTCTATACCTGTGGGTAGCTGATCCACCGTTGATGCAAGCGCATCTTTTAAAGCCGTACCCTCAATTTTATTCCAAGCCCTGCTTTTGATTAGGCTCTTCGGCCCCTTATTGCCCGCACAGTGCGCCGGGAGGGCCAACTCAAATTGCACAGCAGAGTGGTCAGTCCAGGTGAGAGGCAGTAGCCCCGAGAAGCGGAGTTGTGGGTGGTTAGAAAAAATTCCATCAAGAGTGTGTCCTACCACATGTGTAGGGCCTGTCACCTGTTGACTGAGGTCGGCGCTTTTCATCATGTCTTGTGAGATGCCCCATTTATACAAGTAATGATATGCCCCTCTGTGCTGGTTCTGTGCTGGTTCTGAGATGCTCTGCTAAGCTCACCTTGTGGGAGGCTCCTCTGTCCTGGTAATGAGATTCTCTGCTAAGCTCACCTTGTGGGAGGCTCCTGTGTGTTGGTAATGAGACGCCCCTCTTTGCTGGTAATGAGATGCCCCTCTGTGCTGGTAATAAGATGCCCCTCTGTGCTCGTAATGAGATGCCCCTCTTTGCTGGTAATGAGATGCCCCTCTTTGCTGGTTCTGAGATGCTCTGCTAAGCTCACCTTGTGGGAGGTTCCTCTTTGCTGGTAATGAGATGCTCTGCTGTGCTGGTAATGAGATGCCCCTCGTTGCTGGTAATGAGATTATCCGCTGTGCTGGTAATGAGATGCCCTGCTCTGCAGGTAATGAGATGCCCGCTGTGATGGTAATGAGATGCGTCTCTTTGCTGGTTGTGATTTGCCCCTCTGTGCTGGTAATAAGATGCCCCTCTGTGCTGGTTCTGTGCTGGTAATGAGATGCTCTGCTAAGCTCACCTTGTGGGAGGCTCCTCTATGCTGGTTATGAGATGCTCTGCTGTGCTGGTAATGAGATGCCACTCTGTGCTGGTAATGAGATGCCCCTCTGTGCCGGTTCTGTACTGGTAATGAGATGCTCTGCTAGGCTCACCTTGTGGGAGGCTCCTCTGTGCTGGTAAGGAGAAGCTCCTCTGTGCTGGTAATGAGGTGCCCCTCTGTGCTGGTAATTAGATGCCCCTCTTTGTTTGGTAATGAGATGCCCTCTGTGCTGGTAATGAGGTGCCCCTTTTATAAAAGTATTGAGATGCCCCTCTGTGCTGGTTCTGTGCTGGTAATGAGATGCTCTGCTAAGCTCACCCTTGAAGAGGCCTCTTTGTGATGGTATTGAGATGCCTCTCTGTGATGGTTAGTGGATGTTCTGCTAAGCTCACCTTGTGGGAGGCTCCTCTGTGCTGGAAAAGAGATGCCCCGCTGTGCTGGTTCTGTGCTGGTAATGAGATGCTCTGCTAAGCTCACCCTTGAAGAGGCCTCTCTGTGCTGGTAATGAGATGCCCCTTTTATACAAGTAATGAGATGCCACTGTGTGCTGGTTATGAGATGCCCCTCTGTGCTGGTAATGAGATGCCACTCTGTGCTGGTTCTGTGCTGGTAGTGAGATACTACTCTTTGCTGGTAATGAGATGCTCCTCTGTGCTGGTAAAGAGATGCACCTCTGTGCTGGTTCTGTGCTGGTAATGAGATGCTCTGCTAAGCTCACCTTGTGGGAGGCTCCTCTGTGCTAGTAATGAGATGCTCTGCTAAGCTCATCCTTGTGGGAGGCTGCTCAGTGCTGGTAATGAGATGCTCCGCTTTGATGGTAATGAGATGTTCTGGTAAGCTCACCCTTGAAGAGGCTCCTCTGTGCTGGTAATGAGATGCGCTGCTAAGCTCGCCTTGTGGGAGGCTGCTCTGTGCTGGTAATGAGATGCTCTGCTAAGTTCACCTTGTGGGAGGCCGTCTGTGCTGGTAGTGAGATGCCCCTCTGTGCTGGTTCTGTGCTGGTAGTGAGATGCCCCTCTTTACTGGTAATGAGATGCCCCTCTGTGCTGGTTCTGTGCTGGTAATGAGATGCTCTGCTAAGCTCAACTTGTGGGAGGTTCCGCTGTGCTGATAATGAGATGCTCTGCTAAGCTCACCTTGTCGGAGGCTCCTCTGTGTTGGTAAAGAGATGCCCCTCTGTGCTGGTTCTGTGCTGGTAATGAGATGCTCTGCTAAGCTCACCCTTGAAGAGGCCCTTCCGTGCTGGTAATGAGATGCCCATCTCTGCTGGTTCTGTGCTGGTATTGAGATGCTCTACTGAGCTCACCTTGTGGGAGGCCCCTCTGTGCTGGTAATGAGGTGCCCCTTTTATACAAGTAATGAGATGCCACTGTGTGCTGGTAATGATCTGCCCCTCTGTGCTGGTAATGAGATGCCACTCTGTGCTGGTTCTGTACTGGTAGTGAGATGCCCTTCTTTGCTGGTAATGAGATGCTCCTCTGTGCTGGTAAAGAGATGCCCCTCTGTGCTGGTTCTGTGCTGGTAATGAGATGCTCTGCTAAGCTCACCTTGTGGGAGGCTCCTCTGTGCTGGTAATGAGATGCTCTGCTAAGCTCATCCTTGTGGGAGGCTGCTCAGTGCTGGTAATGAGATGCTCCGCTTTGATGGTAATGAGATGCTCTGCTAAGCTCACCTTGTGGGAGGCTCGTCTATGCTGGTAATGAGATGCGCTGCTAAGCTCGCCTTGTGGGAGGCTGCTCTGTGCTGGTAATGAGATGCTCTGCTAAGTTCACCTTGTGGGAGGCCGTCTGTGCTGGTAGTGAGATGCCCCTCTGTGCTGGTAATGAGATGCTCTGCTAAGCTCACATTGTGGGAGGCTCCTCTGTGCTGGTAATGAGATGCTCTGCTAAGCTCGCCTTGTGGGAGGCTGCTCTGTGATGGTAATGAGATGCTCCGCTGTGCTGGTTCTGTGCTGGTATTGAGATGCTCTGCTAAGCTCACCCTTAAAGAGGCACCTCTGTGCTGGTAATGAGATGCCCCTCTGTTCTAGTTCTGTTCTGGTAATGAGATGCTCCGCTGTGCTGGTTCTGTGCTAGTAATGAGATGCTCTGCTAAGCCTACCTTGTGGGAGGCTCCTCTATGCTGGTTATGAGATGCCCCTCTTTGCTGGTAATGAGATGCCCTCTGTGTTGGTAATGAGGTGCCCCTTTTATACAAGTATTGAGATGCCTTTTTTATACAAGTATTGAGATGCCCCTCTGTGCTGGTTCTGTGCTCGTAATGAAATGCTCCGCAAAGCTCACCTTGTGGGAGGCTCCTCTATGCTGGTAATTAGATGCTCTGCTCAGCGCACCCTTGAAGAGGCCCCTTTGTGCTGGTATTGAGATGCCCATCTGTGATTGTTATGAGATGTTCTGCTAAGCTCACCTTGTGGGAGGCTCCTCTGTGCTGGTAAAGAGATGCCCCTATGTGCTAGTTTTGTGCTGGTAATGAGATGCTCTGCTAAGCTCACCCTTGAAGAGGCCCCTCTGTGCTGGTAATGAGATGCCCCTCTGTGCTGTTTCTGTGCTGGTATTGAGATGCTCTGCTAAGCTCACCTTGTGGGAGGCCCCTCTGTGCTGGTAATGAGGTGCCCCTTTTATACAAGTAATGAGATGCCACTGTGTGCTGGTAATGAGATGCCCCTCTGTGCTGGCAATGAGATGCCACTCTGTGCTGGTTCTGTGCTGGTAGTGAGATGCCCCTCTTTACTGGTAAAGAGATGCCCCTCTGTGCTGGTTCTGTGCTGGTAGTGAGATGCCCCTCTTTACTGGTAATGAGATGCCCCTCTGTGCTGGTTCTGTGCTGGTAATGAGATGCTCTGCTAAGCTCAACTTGTGGGAGGTTCCGCTGTGCTGATAATGAGATGCTCTGCTATGCTCACCTTGTCGGAGGCTCCTCTGTGTTGGTAAAGAGATGCCCCTCTGTGCTGGTTCTGTGCTGGTAATGAGATGCTCTGCTAAGCTCACCCTTGAAGAGGCCCCTCCGTGCTGGTAATGAGATGCCCCTCTCTGCTGGTTTTGTGCTGGTATTGAGATGCTCTACTGAGCTCACCTTGTGGGAGGCCCCTATGTGCTGGTAATGAGGTGCCCCTTTTATACAAGTAATGAGATGCCACTGTGTGCTGGTAATGATCTGCCCCTCTGTGCTGGTAATGAGACGCCACTCTGTGCTGGTTCTGTACTGGTAGTGAGATGCCCCTCTTTGCTGGTAATGAGATGCTCCTCTGTGCTGGTAAAGAGATGCCCCTCTGTGCTGGTTCTGTGCTGGTAATGAGATGCTCTGCTATGCTCACCTTGTGGGAGGCTCCTCTGTGCTGGTAATGAGATGCTCTGCTAAGCTCATCCTTGTGGGAGGCTGCTCAGTGCTGGTAATGAGATGCTCCGCTTTGATGGTAATGAGATGTTCTGCTAAGCTCACCCTTGAAGAGGCTCCTCTGTGCTGGTAATGAGATGCACTGCTAAGCTCGCCTTGTGTGAGGCTGCTCTGTGCTGGTAATGAGATGCTCCGCTAAGTTCACCTTGTGGGAGGCCGTGTGTGCTGGTAGTAAGATGCCCCTCTGTGCTGGTAATGAGATGCTCTGCTAAGATCACATTGTGGGAGGCTCCTCTGTGCTGGTAATGAGATGCTCTGCTAAGGTCGCCTTGTGGGAGGCTGCTCTGTGATGGTAATGAGATGCTCCGCTGTGCTGGTTCTGTGCTGGTATTGAGATGCTCTGCTAAGCTCACCCTTAAAGAGGCCCCTCTGTGCTGGTAACGAGATGCCCCTCTGTTCTAGTTCTGTGCTGGTAATGAGATGCTCCGCTGTGCTGGTTCTGTGCTAGTAATGAGATGCTCTGCTAAGCTTACCTTGTGGGAGGCTCCTCTATGCTGGTTATGAGATGCCCCTCTTTGCTGGTAATGAGATGCCCTCTGTGTTGGTAATGAGGTGCCCCTTTTATACAAGTATTGAGATGCCTTTTTTATACAAGTATTGAGATGCCCCTCTGTGCTGGTTCTGTGCTGGTAATGAAATGCTCTGCAAAGCTCACCTTGTGGAGGCTCCTCTATGCTGGTAATTAGATGCTCTGCTCAGCGCACCCTTGAAGAGGCCCCTTTGTGCTGGTATTGAGATGCCCATCTGTGATGGTTATGAGATGTTCTGCTAAGCTCACCTTGTGGGAGGCCCCTCTGTGCTGGTAATGAGGTGCCCCTTTTATACAAGTAATGGGATGCCACTGTGTGCTGGTAATGAGATGCCCCTCTGTGCTGGCAATGAGATGCCACTCTGTGCTGGTTCTGTGCTGGTAGTGAGATGCCCCTCTTTACTGGTAAAGAGATGCCCCTCCGTGCTGGTTCTGTGCTGGTAATGAGATGCTCTGCTAAGCTCAACTTGTGGGAGGTTCCGCTGTGCTGATAATGAGATGCTCTGCTAAGCTCACCCTTGAAGAGGCCCCTCTGTGCTGGTTCTGTGCTGGTATTGAGATGCTCTACTGAGATCACCTTGTGGGAGGCCCCTCTGTGCTGGTAATGAGGTGCCCCTTTTATACAAGTAATGAGATGCCACTGTGTGCTGGTAATGAGATGCCCCTCTGTGCTGGTAATGAGATGCCACTCTGTGCTGGTTCTGTGCTGGTAGTGAGATGCCCCTCTTTGCTGGTAATGAGATGCCCCTCTGTGCTAATAAAGAGATGCCCCTCTGTGCTGGTTCTGTGCTGGTAATGAGATGCTCTGCTAAACTCACCTTGTGGGAAGCTCCTCTGTGCTGGCAATGAAATGCTCTGCTAAGCTCATCCTTGTGGGAGGCTGCTCTGTGCTGGTAATGAGATGCTCCACTGTGCTGGTAATGAGATGCTCTGTTAAGCTCACCCTTGAAAAGGCCCCTCTGTGCTGGTAATGAGATACCTTCTGTGCTGGTAATGAGGAGCTCCTCTTTGTTGATAATGGGATGCTCTGCTAAGTTAATCCTTGTGGGAGGCTCCTATGTGTTGGTAATGAGATGCGCTGCTAAGCTCGCCTTGTGGGAGGCTGCTCTGTGCTGGTAATGAGATGCTCCGCTAAGTTCACCTTGTGGGAGGCCATCTGTGCTGGTAATGAGATGCCCCTCTGTGCTGGTAATGAGATGCTCTGCTAAGCTCACCCTGGAAGAGGCCCCTTTGTGCTAGTATTGAGATGCCTCTCTGTGCTGGTAATGAGATGCTCTGCTAAGCTCACCCTTGAAGAGGCCCCTCTGTGCTGGTAATGAGATGCCGCTTTTATACAAGTAATTAGATGCCACTGTGTGCTGGTTATGAGATGCCCCTCTGTGCTGGTAATGAGATGCCACTCTGTGCTGGTTCTGTGCTGGTAGTGAGATACTCCTCTTTGCTGGTAATGAGATGCTCCTCTGTGCTGGTAAAGAGATGCACCTCTGTGCTGGTTCTGTGCTGGTAATGAGATGCTCTGCTAAGCTCACCTTGTGGGAGGCTCCTCTGTGCTGGTAATGAGATGCTCTGCTAAGCTCATACTTGTGGGTTGCTGCTCTGTGCTGGTAATGAGACGCTCCGCTGTGATGGTAATGAGATGTTCTGCTAAGCTCACCCTTGAAGAGGCCCCTCTGTGCTGGTAATGAGATACCTTCTGTGCTGGTAATGAGAAGCTCCTCTTTGTTGATAATGGGATGCTCTGCTAAGCTAATCCTTGTGGGATGCTCCTCTGTGCTGGTAATGAGATGCGATGCTAAGCTCGCCTTGTGGGAGGCTGCTCTGTGCTGGTAATGAGATGCTCAGCTAAGTTCACCTTGTGGGAGGCCATCTGTGCTGGTAATGAGATGCCCCTCTGTGCTGGTAATGAGATGCTCTGCTAAGCTCACCTTGTGGGAGGCTCCTCTGTGCTGGTAATGAGATGCTCTGCTAAGCTCGCTTTGTGGGAGGCTGCTCTGTGCTGGTAATGAGATGCTCCGCTGTGCTGGTTCTGTGCTGGTAATGAGATGCTCTGCTAAGGTCACCCTTGAAGAGGTCCCTCTGTGCTGGTAATGAGATACCTTTTGTGCTTGTAATGAGAAGCTCCTCTTTGTTGATAATGGGAAACTCTGTTAAGCTCACCTTGTGGGAGGCTCCTCGGTGCTGGTAATGAGATGCACTGCTAAGCTCGCCTTGTGGGAGGCTGCTCTTTGCTGGTAATGAGATGCCCCTCTGTGCTGGTTCTGTGCTGGTATTGAGATGCTCTGCTAAGCTCACCCTTGAAGAGGCCCCTCTGTGCTGGTAATGAGATGCCCCTCAGTTCTAGTTCTGTGCTGGTAATGAGATGCTCCGCTGTGCTGGTTCTGTGCTGGTAATGAGATGCTCTGCTAAGCTCACCCTTTAAGAGGCCCCTCTGTGCTGGTTATGAGATACCTTCTGTGCTGGTAATGAGAAGCTCCTCTTTGTTGAAAATGGGATGCTCTGCTAAGCTAACCTTGTGGGAGACTCCTCTGTGCTGGTGATGAGATGTGCTGCTAAGCTCGCCTTGTGGGAGGCTGCTCTGTGCTGGTAATGAGATGCTCTGCTAAGTTCACCTTGTGGGAGGCCCCTCTGTGTTGGTAATCAGATGCCCCTCTGTGCTGGTTCTGTGCTGGTAATGAGATGCTCTGCTAAGCTCGCCTTGTGGGAGGCTGCTCTGTGCTGGTAATGAGATGCTCCGCTGTGCTGGTTCTGTGCTGGTAATGAGATGCTCTGCTAAGCTCACCCTCGAAGAGGCCCCTCTGTGCTGATAATGAGATACCTTCTGTTCTGGTAATGAGAAGCTCTTCTTTGTTGATAATGGGATGCTCTGCTGAGCTCACCTTGTGGGAGGCTCCTCTGTGCTGGTAATGAGATATGCTGCCAAGCTCGCCTTGTGGGAGGCTGGTCTGTGCTGGTAATGAGATGCCCCTCTGTGCTGGTTCTGTGCTGGTATTGAGATGCTCTGCTAAGCTCACCCTTGAAGAGGCCCCTCTGTGCTGGTAATGAGATGTCCCTCTGTGCTGGTTCTGTGCTGGTAATGAGATGCTCTGCTAAGCTCACCCTTGAAGAGGCCCCCCTTTGCTGGTAATGAGATGCCCCTCTGTGCTGGTTCTGTGCTGGTATTGAGATGCTATGCTAAGCTCACCCTTGAAGAGGCCCTTCTGTGCTCGTAATGAGATGCTCTGCTGTGCTGTTAATAGGGGACGCCCTGCTGAGTAAACCACGCTCTGTTAGTTTCTGATGCTTTCTTCTCACCTTGGGGTAGGCCGGCACATCTCTTCGAGGTGTTAACTTCTTGTTGTCATCAAAGAACGTGTACTTGCAGGGGCAGTTTGTCCTGTGGAAGGGAGGCAGGAGTGAGACAGTTAGTGATGGGGAGCAGGCGAGACACCTCAGAGACGGAGTGGGAGAGGATGAAGAGACCTTTTCTGGAAGTACTTCAGGTGTGGGACACACTCTTAACTTGTACTGTGGGAGGGGTTGAGAGGCTTCCTCGCGTCACCTTCACATGAGCCGCTCACAGTCACGCTGGGGAGGGTTGAGGTGACCCCTCAGTCTCATTTCCCTTCCTACTGACCTCCAACCCTCTTCTTGAGTGACGGGGTCTACCTTGACCACACCCAGTCGATTTCCCTTGGCCATCAAGAAGTGCAGGTGTACCAACTTACCATGCAGAGCAGGGCAAGAAAACAGGTTGTGTCCAAGCAGGAGTCCTTCCCAGTGATTGGAACAGGAAAAAAGTTATTCCTGGAACCCCTAAATTAGGGTCAAGGTGGGCAGAGTAAAGGGGTCGGAGTCAGGAGGGGCAGAGCTTGAAAAGCAGAGTCTGACACTCAAGTTATACGTTTATATCAAAACAATCTGCTGGAAAGTAATTAGCTATAAGGACATATGTGATAGTAAATCTGTTCTAGCTTACTTAATTGGTCACAAAGAGGCTGCATTTTAAATCATCTTACTGGGTGAAGACACCTGCTGCAGAGATCTTTGTGTGCCCATCAATTTTGAGGTGATTATTATAGTGGTAAGATAACTCTAGTGCATAGTGTAGTTCTGGGAGAGCTCTGTGTTTTGTCCAGTCACAGTTTTGACTCATAAAATACCATAGAGGGTTAATGCGCTTGCTGCAAAGCATATTGTGTAACACGCAGAGCACCGATTTGTAGTTTATGTAGGTTGGTCACTGTGACCGCCGCCGAGCTTTTGCTTTATATAAGAACTCCCAGTACATCTTTGGTTGAGTCCGCCCAGGTAGTATCATCTTACCCGGGTGTGGATAGACGCCTATGATGAAGCATGTCACGATAAGTGAGTGAGGCGTCTAATCCAATATCTTTGGATACCCCATCGCCCAGAGATCTGGCAAGGGACAATATTACACTACCTATGGACCTGGCACTTTGCCCTTTCTTGCTTTTAGGGAATACCTGAGACCCGGATGGGTATATGCGACAGCAGTTGCTCATATGTGATAAAAAGTTTTCCTGGGAGATTGCAACTGATCTGCTTCTCTCACTCTCTATTGTGATAAATAAATAATGGCTGTGATGTGTCTCAGCCAGCCTGAAACCGCTGGGTCTAACATTTGGTGGCAGTGGTGGGATAGGACATAGGTTGGCGCAAACCCTAGCAACACCGTGATTTGCTACGACTCTGATATACAATATAATTTTCTTGCCTTGAAGTGTTGTTTTGTTTTGCTGTGGTTTGCCATTCTAGCATTAGAAACCTTTCTGTGTTCACAACAGTCATGTCTTAGTCTGAAGAGCCAGCAGGGGCACTTGCTGTGAGGGAGTTGTGGCAGGAATGGGAAACTGGGGAGGTGGCCAAGCTCAGGAGACTTCACACAGACCCAAGATGTTCTTTTAAACGCCGCCGTGGAAGGGGGACACTGCGAAAGACATGGAGGGCCCGGCTGAAGGCCAAGAGTGCCGCTGGGGATTCAGAGGAGAGTGAGGTTGTGGGTGATGAGGGACAGCGTCTGCCTCTTGAGGCTTTCCAGAATCATGAGCTGCAGGGATGGGTTGTGCCCCTCTCCCCCAAGAAGCAATGTCGCCTCTAAGTGTCAGTCCTTCATGGAACTGGGGGGCAGGCGAGGAGAAAGGGGGCTCGCGATGGAGTCTGGTAGATTGCAATGGGAATGTAGTAGGGCAAGGGTAGAGAGAAGGTGTGGTACGGAGGTGAGGAGAGGGATGTTGGCTCTGTGGTTGAATGCGGCCGGGTAGGATCTACAAGCCAAGAGGGCTAGATCTGGCCCAAGTGGTGGCAGCATTTCAACTGGGTCCAGCACGGTGGATGGACAGGCACTAGGAAAGGAACCTAATGTGGGTGGCTGCGGTGATCCCTCATCAGGGGTGGGGGAGGTACAGATAAGCGTGGGTAATTCCCCATGTAGTTGGGTGGTTGGGAACCCCCTATCTCTTCTTAGTGGAGGAGGGAGGGTATGGGTGGACCGAGGTCCAGGATGCCCCTACTCAGTACCAGGGTGTGGTGTACCCCAGGTGGTAGCACCCGGGGAGAAGCCAGGGCAGTACCAGGAGGTCATCAATGGAGGGGTCTTCCATTGTGGAGGGAGAACGAGGGGGGGCATCGGACACACACCTTCCCCCGTTCAGGTTATGGGGGGTACTCTTCTTCGATGGGGGGTGCGGAACTCCCGGGAAAGGGGACGGGCAAAAGTGACCGCCCCTGGCTCCTATCCAGTGCCATGGTTGCAACGCTATGCTGGAGGACCAGGATCTGGAGACCGTGGTGAGAGAGGGAGCGGATATTGGGGGTGCGGCCCCCGGGTTAATCAGCTCCCCTCTGGAGAACCGTCCAGGTCAGAGGGCTTAGGGTGGGCAGGAGCCTGGTTCTGGACACTGGCGGCTGCCAGTGCCTTTTTCTGGGTTCTTTACCGGTGAACTAAGGTTGCCCGGGGGCGAGGACGGGAGTCAGATCCCTGGGGCTAACAAGTGCACTGGGTTGAGGCCTGGGGGTTTCCAGGGGTGGCTTAGTGGGCCCTGGGAGTAGGTGGAACAGATCAAGCAAGGTTCTGTGGAGGGCCGTAGGGCTGTTAGGCTCCACTAAGAGAAGTGGGCCATTGTCCAGGGTCTACCGCTCGGTGCAGGGAAGTTTGTCAAACTTCCCTGGCTTTCAGCTGGCAGGGGGTAGTGTTGGAAATGGCCTTTTCTATGGTGCTGTCCTTCGACTTTTTGCTTTTCTCCTTCCCAGTTTTCCGCTGCTCTGTATGCTAGCCTTAGGACTCAAGCGCGTTTGGCACTGCTGTGCAGTGTCAACGCCCTGTGCTCATCATGTCCATACTGCAGATCGGTGTATATATGATTGACTTATTTGAGATAGCTGTATGTCCCTTGTCATAGGGTAAGACCTATGCCAGGGGCATGTATCTCAAATGTGCACCAGCGGGCCTGCCCTACTGGTGGTGCCATCCACGGAGGGAGCTCATCGATCGTGCCACAGGTTTGTCCTGGTGGGGCCTGTGTGTACGGGTTACTGTTACTCGACTTGGCGTTTACAAAGCTGTGTGCCAAGGTTCTGCATGTCTCCCGCTATATTGGGGTTCTCCCTGGTGACAGGGTGTGGTGTTGGGAAGAGGCTGGATAGGTGTGTTTATGTGTTATCTGCAAGAGTCGTGAATGACACCAGATGGTGTGTTCGGTACCATGGGGCCTGTTTCTCACATTGCATTAGCATGAGGGGATGTAGGTAAAGGCTGTCTAGGATTATTTCCTATGGGCAGAATAGTAACAGTATGTTGTTTGGTATCAATGAGTTCGTAATGGTGAATCCTCTCGGGTAGTGGAGTGGGCTCGACATTACGGTAATGGAAATGTCACTTTGGGAAGTGGGCATTTCGATGTGCGTGGCTCTGTGTGCCTGGCAGCCTGTCTCCTAATTCACAACTGAGTCCTTGGGAGATGGCCACATCTGTGCATTCCTGATAGAGAGCCATAAACTAGGGGTTCACGTGAAACTGCGGACCTTTGACTCTGAAGGGCCTTCTGGGACGGTTACATAGGGATGAAATTGGCACCTGCATTCCAAGGGGGCAGGGTCTTGGCCCCACTAAAGATTGTGATCAAACCTCCTGGGGGTAGGATGGCAGACAGGACAACATTTAGAGAGGGCTTGTGCTTTTGAAAGCTGGCCTTTTGAACTGATCGTATCTTCAAAGGCCATGGTGGGTATAATTACTGGGGCTTCGGCCTCCGAAAGTAGAGACACATTTGGATTTGGAACCATGCTACGCGGGTTCAATACTGGGACATCGACATGAGAAATCAATAGGGCAGGTGAGACTGAAACTGGACTATCTGCAGACTCGTGGTGGCTTGGAGCTGGTTGTGCGCCAAGAAGGGGACTATCACTTGGTGGATTGTGCCTGGTCGTTGCTGGTCTGCAGCTAGTGCCAACTGTTGTAGCCTGGATCTCGAAGTACTCTCCAAGGGCCGGTGTAGCCTCCTGTTCACGAGATCCCAGGGACACAAAGGATCTCACTGTCTCCACGAGATTGCACTGGGTGCGGCGGAGAGAGGTGGAAGTGATCGTGGTTGGGACAAGGACCGTCCTGACATACACCATCATCTTGCTGTGCAAGAGGAGTGTGTGCGCAAAGATCAGCAGCCATCTGAAGTGCCGGGATGTGAGGAATTCGAGGAGTGTGGGGGAAGCTTGCAGAGTCCGGGGGACCCGTGCTTGCAACCAAGGGGACCTGAGCTTGCTTCTGCTCCAGAGCGTTTGATGTCCGAGGGGTGTTGGGGGAACCTGATCCGGGAGCTGAGACTGTCTTCGGCCTCCAGACCGGGCGGGCGGCAGTGCCCAACATCGCAGCTTCTGTCCGAGGTTGTTGGCTCCCTCTCCTTGAACCCAAGCCATATGGTGCTTTGTTTCAGAAAGCATTGCGACAAGACCTGAGGGGTTTCATGTGCCGTGTGGGCATCTGCAGCTGACTGCTGGGGGTCTACGGCAGGTCACACCTTCACTTGAGGGGAAAACATTTCTCCAGACGGGGAGCATACCAGCTTCTTAGGTCACCACCTTTGTCTACGAGGGGGATAGTGAGCCTGCACTCCTGCAAGTGCCGTCAGGCACCTGGAGGTCTAATCTGGATGGACGAAACTAAGTAACTGTTTCGTTCCGTGTTCGTGGTTCTGACTGTCTAATAGGGCGCCAGGAGGGGAAGCGTGTATCATTGGCTGGTAGAGTTGCAAGAATGAGGGGCTGTGTCACGAGGCAGAGTCAGAGACTAGTGACTGTTTGACCTTTCTGCAATGGGAAAGTCTGACATTTGCATATAACTGTGAAGTGTAAATACAACGTGTATCTCGTTTTGATTTCAGTGTGTGTGTGTGCTATATAAAGACAAGTGTTTTTATACATACTGAGTGGAGTCTTTTTGTGGCGAATGCAGTGTGTTGCGAGGGGTGCTGTGCCAACACTTTACACTCAAGCCCTGAGGATAAGCCTGACTGTTGGTGCCAAGCTACCAGAGGGTGAGCACAGGTTATAGGACAAGTGTATCATACTCACTGTATTTGGAATGGTGGGTTCTGAGTAGCTGTGATGTATCTCAGCCAGCCCGAAACAGCTGGGTCTAGCAGGGAGTAAGGAGGATTTGAACTCCCTGTAGATATATACGATGGTAACGGGTCGTTGAAATGGTTTGATGGTTTAAGCGCTGTCAGGATTTTGTGATTGTCGTTTTGGCTGAAAGTTTGAATGTATGCCATGAGGCAATATTTTTGCGGGGGTGTTCTGAGGGACCAGATGGCTCAGGTATTTGTGAGGGAGGGTGGCTGACTGGCGGTATAATCAGAAGGATTTCTCTTGATGTCCGCAGGTCCCTTTTGATTGTTTCTGTCTTTCCCAGGAAGAAGGAGGCAAATTCCTCACAGTTTGGCAGCAGATTGGACCCAATTATTGCTGGGTTGGGTTGATTATTCAATTGTTGTTTGACCAGTTCAAAGAGTTTTTTTAGGTCGGGTTTTGGCTTGGTCTAGCTGGGTTGTAAAGAAATTCACTTTCGAACTTCTGATGCGTTAGTTATAAGTGTTCCTCACTGATCTTAGACTCTTTAGGTGTTCGATGGACGGTGAGAATTTCCATGCTCGTTTGGCTAGTCTTAGATTGTGTCTTTATGTGCTTAGGCTGTCATTGAACCATGGTTTAGAATCTTTGGTGGAAATTCTTTTTAGTAGTAAGGGTGCAATCGAGTCTAGGATGTTCAGTATAGAAGTATTGTAGTGATCTGTAAGGGCTTGGATGTCTTGCATGTCTGCCTGGGGGGCAGAATGTTGTTGCTGAGGGATGTCAGATCATTCAGGTTTATATTCCGCAAGCTTCTTTCCCAAAGTTTTTTTTTTTTAGGTGAGTATTTTTTGTACTAATGGCATTTGCAATGAGGAAAGTAATATGATGATCTGTCCAGTCACAAGGGACGATAGATTTGAGTTGAATGTTGTCCTCCTTCACAATGATATGGTTGAAAGGCGGACCCTTGCTGTGTGTAAGACTGTTGCAGAATTGGGCAAGGTTGAGGTCTGCAAGAAAAGTTTTAAGGCTGTTCACTGCAGAGTCGTTCAGGTAATTCCAATGTAGGTTAAAGTCTCCCAGGAAGATTTGGAAAGCTTGATGACCATCATGGGTTGTGATGGTTTCTATGATTTGCTCAATAAATGGAAGGTTATCTCCTGCTGACTAGCAGGTCGTGCCTTGAGGAGTCATGATTGTCTTGTGGCTAGCAAGTTGCACTTTGAGGAGTCATGGCTTACTTGTGGCTAGCAGTTTGTGCCTTGAGGCATTATGACTGTCTTGTGGCTAGCGGTTTGTGCCTTGAGGAGTCATGAACACCTTGTGGCTAGTAGTTTGTGCCTTGAGGAGTCATGACTGTCTTATGGCTAGCAGGTCATGCCTTGAGGCATCATAAGTGTCTTGTGGCTAGCAGGTTGTGCCTTGAGGAGTCATTACTGTCTTGTGGCTAGCAGGTCGTGCCTTGAAGAGTCATGACTGTCTTATGGCTAGCAGGTCATGCCTTGAGGCATCATAAGTGTCTTGGGGCTAGCAGGTTGTGCCTTGAGGAGTCATGACTGTCTTATGGCTAGCAGGTCATGCCTTGAGGCATCATAAGTGTCTTGTGGCTAGCAGGTTGTGCCTTGAGGAGTCATGACTGTCTTGTGGCTAGCAGGTCGTGCCTTGAAGCATCATGACTGTCTTGTGGCTGTCAGTTTGTGCCTTGAGGAGTCATGACTGTCTTGTGGCTAGCAGGTCGTGCCTTAAAGCATCATGACTGTCTTGTGGCTGTCAGGTTGTGCCTTGAGGAGTCATGACTGTCTTGTGGATGTCAGGTTGTGCCTTGAGGAGTCATGGCTGTCTTGTTGCTAGCAATTTGTGCCTTGAGGCATCATGACTATCTTGTGGCTAGCAGGTTGTGCCTTGAGTAGTCATGAACACCTTGTGGCTAGTAGTTTGTGCCTTGAGGAGTCATGACTGTCTTGTGACTAGCAGGTCATGCCTTGAGGCGTCATGACTGTTGCAGGGACAGACTATCGAATAAAAATATCGAGTTGCACAAATATCGAGTCATTAATATCGTGGTTCAGAAATATTGACAGCAAGAACATCGTAGTCAAGAATATCGACTTAAGGTAAGTAATATCGTTTTTAAAAATATCGAAGCGTTTAATATAGTTTGCAAAAACATAGTTGTTAAAAATGTCGTTTTTTTATTAATGTTATGTATTTTAGTATATATTTTATATGTATGTGATGTATGTTTTTTTGTATAAGAATTGTTTGTATTTTTAATATGTGTTAAATTTTTAGTAGTTATTAATTTTTTTTAATTTGAATTTTACGTTTTTAGTTCCGTAGCGGGTTGTGGGGTTTTAGGGGAATAGGGTGGGAAGTAATTTAATTATATTACATTTATTGATTATTTTTTATTTATTAATATTTGTTTAAATGAGATGTTACAGTGTTAAATGTGTAAAGTAATTTATTATTAATTAATTAATAATTGGTTGTTAATTAATTTCAATTAATTAATTGGTAATTAATTATGGTAATTGTGTAATTAATTTTAGGTGTGTGTTGTGGTGTTCATAGGTGTGAAGGGTGGGAAGTAATTTATTTTTAATTTATGAATTAATAATTGGTTGTTAATTAATTTTAATTAATTAATTGGCAATTAATTATGGTCATTTTGTAATGAATTTTAGGTGTATGTTGTGGCATTTATAGGTATAAAGGGTGGGAAGTAATTTATTTTTAATTGATTAATTAATATTTGGATGTTAATTAATTTTAATTAATCAATTGATAATTATTTATGGTAATTATGTAATTAATTTAGGTGTTTGTTGTGGTGTTCATAGGAGTAAAGGGTGGGAATTAATTTGTATTTAATTAATTAATATGTAGTTGTTAATTAATGTTAATTATTTGATATTTATTTTGGGTAATTGTTTATTTTTTTATGTGTAGCTTTTACTTTTAAAGGGGTAAAGGGTGGGTATTAAATAGTGGGTATTAAATACATTTTAATTACTTTATTATTAGTTGTTAATAGTAATAGTTTTTAATTTAATAATAAGTTTTAATTGTGTTTTATTATTTGATAGTTTAAATTAGGTGTGTGTTGTGGATATGATAGTGCTAAAGTGTGTGCAGTCAATTAATGTTTATTAGTTTTTAGTTTTTTTAATTAATAATATTTTCTTAATTGATTATTAATTATGTTAATTATGGAAGAAAATGTCATTAAAAATGTTGAAGTGTTTTGTTATTGGTGTGGTGTTATGGGTTAGGATATAAAATAAATAGATTTATGTATTAATTATTTTTTTGTCTGTAAATATTTTCTAGTTTAAAAGAATTATTTTTTATAAATTCATTTATTTTATAAATTATTTGTAGGTTTTTGTTATATGTAATTAATATTATAATAAGTTTTCTTTTTATATATTTAAAATATTTGATTTTTTTTTTTAAACTTTATTTACCATTTTCAACAATAACAATCGTCAGGTACATGTTCACAATGCAATACTTTGATGCAAGAAAGAATTTATTTTACCAGAGCATACATTAACACTTAACCCCAAGCAAGGTGGATTTTTAATATTTTTTATTTTTGTTTTAACTGTTTGAGTGTGAATAGTAATTTTTGTCCCTCTGCTATCCAACACTTTCCCTAATGTTGCACTCACGGGAGTGGGAATAGTAATTTTTACCCCTCCGCTATCCAAAACTTTCCCTACTGTTGCTCTCACTGGAGTGGGAATAGTAAAATTTACCCCTTCTGCTATCCAACACTTTCCCTAATGTTGCACTCACTGGAGTGGGAATAGTAATTTTTACCTCTCCGCTATCCAGCACTTTCTCTACAGTTGCACTCACTGGAGTGGGAATAGTAATTTTTACCCCTCCGCTATCCAAAACTTTCCCTATTGTTGCTCTCACTGGAGTGGGAATAGTAAATGTAATTCCTCCGCTATCTAACACTTACCCTACTTTGCACTCAGTGGAGTGGGAATAGTTATTTTTACCCTTTTGCTATACAACACTTCCCCTACTGTTGCACTGATTGTATTGTGAAATGTAAGTTTAAATATTTTTTAATAGTTTAATGTTTTAATTTATTATAGATTTTTGTTTTTTTATATTTTAAATCATTAATATATATTGTTATTTTGTATATTATTTTAAAATTTTAACATAAATTAAAAATAATAGTGTATTAAATGTTTTAAAGTAAATATATATGTATAAATTATTATGTTTGTGTGTTTATTTTTTTATTAAGTTTATTTGTTATATTTTATTAAAATGTATATTACGTGTATTATATTTTGTTAAAATTATATTTATTATATTTAATATATATTATTTTATTTTATATTTATATAAAAGTTGATATTTTATACATCTATATTTTTACATCAATATTTTTTAGTCAATATTTTTGTACTTACCTGTTTAAGTATAGGAGTCGATATTTTTGTTGTCTATATTTTTTACTCGATATTTTTTACATCGATGTTGTGTCAGTGAACCGTCATGACTGTCTTGTGGCTAGCAGGTCGTGCCTTGAGGAGTCATGAACACCTTGTGGCTAGTAGTTTGTGCCTTGAGGAGTAATTACTGTCTTGTGGCTAGCAGTTATGCCTTGAGGAGTCATGCCTGTCTTGTGGCTAGCAGTTTGTGCCTTGAGGAGTCATGCCTGTCTTGTGGCTAGCAGGTCGTGCCTTGAGGAGTCTTGCCTGTCTTGTGGCTAGCAGGTCGTGCCTTGAGGCGTTGTGCCTGTCTTGTGGCTAGCAGTTTGTGCCTTGAGGAGTCATGCCTGTCTTGTGGCTAGCAGGTCGTGCTTTGAGGAGTCATGCCTGTCTTGTGGCTAGCAGGTCGTGCCTTGAGGAGTCTTGCCTGTCTTGTGGCTAGCAGGTCGTGCCTTGAGGCGTTGTGCCTGTCTTGTGGCTAGCAGTTTGTGCCTTGAGGAGTCATGACTGTCTTGTGGCTAGCAGGTCGTGCCTTGAGGAGTCATGCCTGTCTTGTGGCTAGCAGGTCGTGCCTTGAGGAGTCATGCCTGTCTTGTGGCTAGCAGGACGTGCCTTGAGGAGTCATGCCTGTCTTGTGGCTAGCAGCTCACCTCTCAAAGAGTTGTGAACGCCATGAGGCTTGCAGTTCCTCCCAGCTGAGATCTATTTTTGCTCATCGGATGTACCCTGGTGGAGCAGAGCATCTCTCTCTCTTCTAGAGGGTAATTCCCTAGATTTGAAACACTTCGGGGCATATTATCAAGCCTTTTATCGCCGCGTTAGCGGCACTTTCCTGCCGCTAATGCGGTTTATTTCCATCGCCCTATTATCAAGCTGTCGCTAACAGGCGTTAGCGACAGCTTTCCGGCTATAGCAGCCGGTTTTACTATCGCCTTGCATGCCAGCGATATTTATCGCTAATGACATGCAAGGTAGGCGTTCCTCCTCTAAATTTCACTAAAACTCCCACTAACCGCACTTCGCCCTATTAGCAAGGCTGGCCCGGACCCTCGAAGCGATAAAAAAAGTCGCGCTAAGGCCCGTTAGTTGCAGGAACTTTAGACCAGAAAATAGCTGGTCTTAAAAATGGGGATAAGTCTTGGGCCCACATCTATGCATGTTTCTGCTGCTGGACAGCGCTGCAAGCAATGTTGCAGCGCTGCCCTGCGACAAAAATACAGTGCAGGAATGCGCACAATCAATAAGATAGTGCGCATTCCTGTGCCACAGTCATGAAAAGTGTTGCTGCGCTGCGACAAGACAGCGTTGCAGCACTGCTCACTACGCCCTTCTTGCGACAGCATGGATGCGCTGTAATCACTGGACAGCGCTTCATGACGCAAGTAATGACAGATACGTCAGGAATCCTGACGTATCTGCCTGTGCTAAAGTCATGCATTGCTGCAGTCGTGTCACAACCATGACGCAACTCCAGCAATGCATGGGGCCAGCCTATCCCTGTGGAACTGCCTCACCCTCACGCCTGCCATCAGGCAGGCGGAAGGTACTGACGCAGTGCTGTTCATGAGGGGTGCCCGAATGTTGGCGCTGTTGGAGATCCATCGGTGGTGGCTGCGTGCTGCAGTGTCATCGTCTGGAAGCATTGGTGGAGTGTTGGTGTGGAGGGAGTTGACGAGACGTTCTTCGGTGGCCTTGATCCAGCTGCGAGGGGGTGCGATGATGGCGGTGGCGTCCGGTGGGCAAGGTGAAGACGTGATGTTACCAATGATGGTCGGTCCAGGAGAGTCCGGTGTTGTGGCAGCAGTTGAAGTCCAAGCTGGCAGAAGTGACGTGCTCGACCATGTGTCCTGCTATGTGGCTTGATGCAGTGACTTGCTGCTTGCGTCTGATGAGGGTGACCTTCCACAGGAGTGGGTGGTGTCCTTGTCACTGGGGTTGTCCATGTGGAACTTGAGTACACCGAGTAGGATGTCGTCGGTGGATGGGAGACCCTGTGGTGCAATTATGTCTACAATGGTATTGGAGAATGGGGGGCCATGGCCCGGTGGGCCTGCACATGAGGGTGCCGCAGAGGAGGTGCTTGTGCTTGGTCCGGATCTGGGAGTTGAGTTGGTCCATGGTCACCCTAGGGTCATTAGAGTGCGTGGTCAGTCGGAGTGAGCCTCTGTAGGTGATAGCAAGGCCTCCTCCTTGACGGTCGGGGTGCTCCTTGCGGGTGAAACTGCAGCCGTCAGTGATGGCGATGGCGATGTCCGGTCCGGAGCAGAGGTTTGTCCTGGCAGGCGAGGTGGCGTCCAGGGTTGATGGCGAGGAGGGTGCTGGCATCGTAGCGGTGGAGTGTCCAAGAGGAATGCACCTTGGTGCTGAGCACTGTCCAGGGGCAGACGGACGCCAACGGCGTAGCTAATGTGTTGCCTTCGTCACGGGAGACGACCCTTACAACGCAGGCAGTACATCGTTAACAACGCAACTCCGACAACGCGGGTCCCTTAACATCGCATTTGATCACAACGCATTGTGAGGTCAGTAATGGGGTAATCCAGACTTTTTTCAGGTGTGCATGGGTTTTGGATGTGAAAAATGAAAATTGGACTATGTCTTGGTGTAAAATATGAAAAATGGGGTGTTTTTTGGGATAAAATATGAAAAATGGGGTGTTTTTTGGGCTAAATTTTGGAATTTTGGGGGTTTTTTGGGGTCAAATTTCTAAATCTTGGGTGTGTTCTGTGCCAAAATGAAGAGAAATTTGGGGGGTGCTTTTGTATCAAATGTGATCTTTTGGGTGTTCAGAAAGGAATTCCAGGGTTCACGGTTGGGTTTGTTGTGCAAAGGTCAATTTTGGGTCGCACTCACTGTAGTGGGAACAGTGATCTTCATGTCTCCGCTATGCAACACCTACTCTACTGTTGCAATGTGCCTAGTATTAGTATGTATCGGAATGGAATGCAATGTTATGGCATGCATCGCAACTACGTATGTGCCTTTGGCACACGAGTGGTACGCCCGCTGTGCATGGGCGCACAGCGGCCACCATTGAGAAGTGCAGGGGGGGTGTCTGGACAGCTGTGAGGTGGTAAACCCCATAAAGAACACTGGATGGTGCGTGGACACGGGGATGTGTGTGTGAGCGTGTGATGTTAAAAATCTATTGAGGGAAGTCCTCTAAGCCGTGTCCCGTGTCTTTGTAGCTCCTGCTGTCCTGCGTCTGCTTCCAGGAAAAGGAAGCAGGCAGCCAGGCTCCCTCCCCTGAGTCAATCACAACGCTGCGATGCAGCGGTGGGATTGTTAATTGGCAACGGGACAAGTCATGCAGGGGCCGTAGGGGTGGGCATGTTCTCCATGCAGGCTGTAATGCAGCCTGCATTGCGAACAGAGAAGTGCGCATGTCTGCATTGGGCGGCTTGAGTGGGCCGACCAAACAGTCATTGCGCACTTGTGTGTGCATGCCAATCCGCACATTCCCTGCTCCGTGTTTGGAGCAGTCCTGCCCCCCCCTGAGGATACATAGCATGATTACATGAGTTATTTATCCCTTGTTTTCCCTTTTTTTAACAGTTTTTTTGGCTTCTCTGAGCCCGCACTACCCGCTTCCCGCCGCTGCTGCCCCAGAGGCCCCGCACCCCTGTCCTCGCACATTCCCGCCTCCCAGCTGATCGTTCCTCCACCCTCCACTACTTGATGGCGGACGCTGCGTGATTCCGCAGCAGACACGCGCTGCTAGCGTGCAGAAGGCGCGCCTAAGACAAGCCCGTCTGCGCACGTCTGCAACCCAACCGCGACCAGCGCCAGGAAGCCTGGATCACGGGCCACCCACTGCTACAGCACAGCCACCCTCCATGCACTCAACCCCGGGAAAGTCAGAGACTGACAACAGGCCTCGGCAAACACGACCCACGGCCGGTTCTCCTGCCTCCACTGCCGCCAGAGCTTAACCACCACCCCGGACTCCTACACAGCCGACGCCAGCACCGGCGACACCCTAGGATGCATCCTCCTCAACGGGCGCTCCGTGCACAAACAGGCCGTGGAAATCTGGAACCTACTCGACTCTCTCTCGTCCGACATCGCCTTCTTCACGGAGACCTGGACCAACGCCTCCTCCGCCCCCGACATCAACACCGCCATCCCAGACGGATACAAGATCCAGAGGAAGGACCACACCAACCACCCGGGAGGGTGCCTCGCCATTGCCCACAAGAGCACCCTCCGCCTCATCACCTCCAGCGAAACCTTCCCCTCCGCCGAACACCTGTACTTCCAGATCCAGACCAGCCACAACTCCACACTCCGAGGAACCCTCGTCTACAGACACCCCGGGCCCCGGACACACCAGCCAGCCCACCATCTCCACCTGGACGCCAGTCACAGCTGAAGACACAGCCTCAACCATGAAAGGCATCCACTTGTGGGCCGCCACCAACCCATGCCCTCCCACATCTACCACAGAGCCGCGGCCGCCATCACACACAAACTGCAACGCACCATCAACACCACCTTCAAAGCAGGCACCTACCCAGACGACTGTAAGCGTGCAGAAGTCTGGCCCCTTCTCAGAAAGACCACAGCTGACCCCACCGACCTCAAGAACTACCGGCCCATCTCGCTCCTCCCCTTTGCGGCCAAAGTTGCAGAGTGAACAGTCAACAGGGAACTGACACGATTCATTGATGACAACGCCATCCTCGACCCGTCCCAATCCGGATTGCGAACCAACCACAGCAATGAGGCCATCCTACTCGCCGCCACAGATGACATCCGCACACTCCTGGACCAAGGCCACTCCGCAGCCCTCATCATACTCATCCTTTCAGCGGCCTTCGACACCGTCTCCCACCACACACTAGTCGCCAGACTACACGACGCCGGCATACAAGGAACAGGCCTCGACTGGATCCGATCATTCCTCCCCGGAAGAAGCCAAAGAATCAGACTGCCAACCTTCCTCTCCGATACCACGTAAATCACCTGCGGAGTCCCAGAGGGTTAATCTCTGAGCCCGACCGTCTTCAACATCTACATGGCACCCTCGATGCCACCGTCCGACAACACGGCCTCAACATCGTATCCTACGCTGGTGACACCCAGCTCATCCTCTCCCTCACCAAAGACACCACCACCGCCAGACTCAACTTCCAGAAAGGAATGCAGGACGTCGCAGTCTGGATGACCAACAGCTGCCTGAAGCTCAACGCCGAGAAGACAGTAGTCCTTGTCCTTGGAACCACACCTTCAGCATGGGACAACACCTGTTGGCCTTCGCCCTCGGAAGCCCACCTACCCCCTCGGACGCCCACCTACCCCCTCGGACCACGCCAGACACCTCGGCATCGTAGTCGACCCATCCCTCACCATGAACAGACAGGTCTACGCCATCACCTCCAGCTGCTTCAACACCCTCCGCATCCTCCGCAAGACCTTCAAATGGATACCCCCAGAGTCAAGGAAGACAGTCACCCATGCACTCATCACCAGCAGACTGGACTATGGAAACGCACTCTACGCCGCCATTTACAAGTCCCTACTCCGCAAACTACCAACATTACAGTACACCGCCGCCAGACTCGTCTTTGGCATACCCCGGCACTAACACATCAGCCAACACCTACGTAGACTCCACTGTCTCCCCGTGGTGAAAAGAGTCACCTTCAAAATCATCACTCACGCCTACGAATGCCTACACAACAACGTAACCAAATACCTCAACGACAGGATCAACTGCCACGTACACAAATGAGACATCAGATCTTCCAACCTCACACTGTCCGAAACCCAGCGCATCCACAGAGCCAGAGCAGGCGGAAGATCCTTCTCCCACATTGCATCCAATACCTGGACCGGGCTACGGGCAGACTTCAGAGGTGCCCCCTCCCTGAACACCTTCAGGAAGACCCTCAAGACCTGGCTCTTCGGCTAACAGATCTGTGGCCCCCCACTCCTCAGTGCCTTGCGACCCTCACGGGTGAGTGGCGCGCTTACAATTCCCCTGAGTGATTGATTGATTGAGTTATCATCATGTGATGATTGTTCCTCTTCTGCACTGCTTGAGGTGGTGGGGCAACGCTCTTCCAACATAGCGGTAGAGCCGCCACTGGGGGTGCGTCATCTACATGTGATAGGCATGAGCGACTCCCCCCCCCCGGCCCTCCTGCGCTACGCGTCCCACCTTCTCCTTACCTGGACATTGACCCCGTGGCGCAATCCACTGCACTCTCTCCAAATCTGTGACTCAGCCAGCAGGAGCCTGAGCCAGGTGTGCTTTCACTGGGCTGGGTACAGCAGTCACCACGTAGTCTGCTGGTGGACCACCCGATGCAGTTGATGCAGCAGGGCTCCCTTAGGCGTGTAGTTGCAGCGCTCAGTCAACACAAGTTCGGCGTAGCACAGGGGCCTCACCCTCCAGAGCGTCCGACCAGCCCAACATCATCCGTCCTGTGATGCAGGGAGACGGCACCCACCGTTGGTAATCCCCTCCGTGCACCCCGGTGTAGTGGTGGGTCATAGTATGCGAAGCGGACCTCACTATGTTGGTGCGCAGGATCACCTCTACCATTGACTGCACCGAGGTGCGCAAGGCGGGCTTCTCACACAGGTCAGCAACGTGTCTCCATGCGACCTGCCAGACTTCACCACCAGGTACGGGCGATCGTC
Organism: Calotriton arnoldi; assembly: GCA_963921515.1. Classification (NCBI taxonomy): domain Eukaryota; kingdom Metazoa; phylum Chordata; class Amphibia; order Caudata; family Salamandridae; genus Calotriton; species Calotriton arnoldi. The sequence goes on from CAWUFW010000975.1 coordinate 2,131,382, forward strand.
GCACATCTATGTCTCCCGCCACGGCTCATCGACTCCACAGCTACTCCACATCCCACTCCAGGCCACAGACGCAGGTCCAGTGAGGGATCCAGGAACCAGACGCAGGTCTAGCGAGGGATCCAGGAACCAGACGTAGGTCCAGCGAGGGATCCAGGAACCTGACGCAGGTCCAGTGAGGGATCCAGGAACCAGACGCAGGTCCAGCGAGGGATCCAGGAACCAGACGCAGCTCCAGCAAGGGATCCAGGAACCAGACGCAGCTCCAGCGAGGGATCCAGGAACCAGATGCAGCTCCAGCAAGGGATCCAGGAACCAGGCGCAGCTCCAGCGTGGGGATCCAGGAACCAGATGCAGCTCCAGCGAGGGATCCAGGAACCAGACGCAGGTCCTGCGTGGGAACCAGGATCTCATCCTGGTCAACCAGGATGTTGGGTGGCTTGAGGGGGTTGTTGATGTGTGCTGCACTATGCCCTGGCTGCTCAAATCTGCATTTTTCCTTTTTTTGTGTGCATCTTTTATATTGGGGGTGGACAGATGGGCTGAGTCCAAACTTGCGGGTTAGCGTGCCTTTTTCTATCGCTAAGGGCTTTTCGCTGGATTCCACCCGCTATCGCCGGTTTCATTAACGCCATCGCGCTAATGTTAGCTGCGGTTTTCGCCGCTGATCCCTGAAGCAATCGCCTGTTAGCAAAACGTTGCTAATACGTCGCTAACAGGGCGATGACTTGCAGGGATCGACGGCGATAGGAAAACTAGCGCTAACCTAGGTTAGCGATAGTTATCGCCATTTCTTGGTAATATGCCCCTTCTTGTGTTCATCTTTTCTTTCTTTGCCGTGTATCAAATCTCCTATCAAATGTAGGTCTTTTTGTTTCAGCTGATGCGGTCTTCGTGTATCTAGAATCTTTCCTCCGTGGTTATTCCTCAGTTTACCTCTAGAAGTTATTCCCCAAGGAACACACAGTCCCGTGTAATGACCTGCGTGTCATTGTGTTCTGTGCAGAAGGGTTATTGGTTCTAGAGCCTTCTTGGTGTTCAAGTGTCCTTAGAATTCCCTCAGGTCAGTTGCTGCTGGTGCTGTGTGGATAGGACGTTATTTGCGTAGATACTTTAATTAAATCTACTTGTGTTAAACTTCAACCGGTGTACCAGCTTTATTACACTGGCGACGATCCTGAACCGAAACCACGTGTGCCCTCGTTGCTGACTTATACCTACTTCACTTCGAGACGTCCTAACACACTTTGAGTACCTCTCAGTGGCGTAAGACTACTTTACTTGGACCTTCTTTCAAAACTAAGGTATGTGAAAATTTTGATTGTTTCTCGACTCCTATACTACTTGGCGATTCAACTTTAAAATTAAAGACTAACCGAGATCACCGTTCCTCACGAGGGAATCTCGAGCCTTCATTCCCTCGCGCATATTCTCGGCTCTTGTTTCCATGACGCATGCAAGTCTGACGCTCCCTACGCAAGCAGCGTCTGACATCGTCATTACTGGGAGCTCGTGAGAACTCTGTGAGAGCGTTGCTATGCAACAGTAAACGCCACTCTCACTTCTTAGTTAAATACAGTTCAGCCCTTGGACTTTGATTTCCTAACGTCCCCTCTGATACTGTCTTTATTTGTGGTTTAAATCAACTTTAGCCTTTCTAAACCTAAGGGTTGTTGGCGCCGCTCCTCCATTTGCATCCAGCGTCTGCTTGGAAAAACGAGCCCCGCCATGCGCTGACGGGCACAGCTTCCAAGTTGTGTAATCAAGCCCGTTTCACGCTGATGGGCACAGCATTGTTTGAATTACAACAAAGATCACTTTATGAACATTTAATTTATGATAAAGCCTGTTTAACGCTGATGGGCACAGCTTTGTTCAAGTTATAATGAGGATCATTTAACGCTTATGGTCACTTCCTCTATTTGTTTTGCAACAAGCTCATCCAACGCTGATGGGCACAGCTTATTTCTGAGTTTATTTCTGAGCTTATTTCTGAGTTGTTACCACGCAGATGGGCACAGCAATAATTTGATTAAAGTGAGGCATCTCTAACGCTGATGGGCACAGCTTGCAACATTGCCTGTCTTCTACTTACATTTGTGATCATATCTTATTTACATACTTATCTTGTTTCTTCACGCTGATGGGCACAGCTTGCCATACTGCCTGTCTCTTGTTTTTCACGCTGATGGGCACAGCTTGCCGTACCGCCTGTCTCCTATTTCCATTCCTATTTGTTTCACACAAATTCCAAAAATGTTCTTTATTGAGCTTCACGGTGATAGGCACACCATTTTATATGTACCTACGCTCATAATATTAGAGTGCCAAACAAAGTAATTCTTTATGTGTTTTCATCATATTACTTTCTTCGGTGACTGGCACACCCTTCGCAAAAATGCAAAACGTCACCCCTCCACCCTTCTTTCTGTCAAATCCAGGCGAGCCTTCCATCCGCTGGTCAAAATGGAAAAAGGTCTTCCTCAACTACGCTAGGGTGTGCGGAGTGTCATTAAGCGCAGAACGGAAGTCAGCCTTACATTTACACTGCTTAGGCTCTGAGGGGCAAGAAGTTTTCGAACATTTGCCTGACCTTGACGACTCTGAATCCAACAGCCTTAATGAATTTGAGATCTGCTTGAAGAAACTTGACAAACATTATCTCCCCAAGGTCAGCACCATCCTAGAACGTTATCACTTTGGTAAACGACTACAACAACCTAAAGAGTCCGTTGAGGTTTATGTTACTCAATTACGCAAGCTGGCCTCCACATGTAAATTTGAAGGCGCACTTGAAGAACGCATACATGACCAATTTATGCTGGGTTGCGCAATAGAAAAGGTGAAAGATGAACTGTGGCAAAAGGACGATCCCAAACTTGATGAAGTTATCTTAATCGCCAAACGTATTGAACACTCTCTTGCTTGCGTGAAAGTGAGAAAAAAAGAAAACGGCGCTCTCAACTTAACTAATGATAAAGTGCAAGTTGTAACTAAGCCTAGGACCTTTAAACCAAATGAGTCTCAGTCCAAGACGTTTAAGCAATATGAATCCCAGTCTTCATGGTCCAAAAAACCTTTTACCGGGAAATGTTACCGCTGTGATAGTCCTGGTCATCTGGCAAATGACAGGTCGTGCCCTGCTTTGAATTCGAAATGTCTCACATGTGGTAGAGTTGGTCATGTAGCGAAAGCCTGCAGAGTGTCTAAATTTAAGAAGAACAGTCGAGTGAAGGAAGTGTGGATTCAAAATGAGTCTGGCTCTGACCCGGACGAGTTACATTGTGGAGAGGTCTTGACTCAAGCTTCTTTGAACACGTGCAAAAATCCCATTGACAGTGTCCGAATAAATGGTCATGAGGTTAAAATGCTCTTTGACTCCGGGGCAAAAATAACTCTAGTGCCTAAGTGTTTTTCTGACTCAACCTTATTGGGTAAGGTAAAGGTCTTCAAGCCTGACATTAGGCCGCTTGCTTATGGTGGTCAACCCATCAAGTTGTTTGGATACTTTGAGGGTGACATAGAATTCAAGAATAAACTAACTGCTGGAAAAATCTACATCTCCAAGGGTGACAGTATTATAAGTTGGGTGCAACAGGCAGATCTTGGAGTCATGTTAATTCCTGGAAGAGATCCTTGTATAGTCTTGAAGGAAGATCTGTGTTCATCACCCTTGATCCTCTTAGTACACCTGAACCATCCAAAGTTGCTCAAGTTGATGATCTACGGAGTGAATTCAGACAAGTTTTCAGCGAAAAACTAGGTTGTTTGTCTGGTTACACACATAAGATTTCTTTGAAACCTGATGCCATTCCTGTTACTTGCAAGGTGCGTAGTGTGCCATTAGCCATGAGGGAGTCCATGCAGAAAGAACTGCAGAAGTTACTAAAAGAGGGAATTATAGTCAGATCTGAGGCGAGTGAGTGGTTGGCTCCCGTGGTGCTTGCACGTAAAGCCTCTGGTGAGGTGAGGCTTTGTGTGGACTTGCGCGCACTCAATCGCGCTGTCGTGGCTGACAAGTACCCTCTCCCAAATATTGCAGAAATGCTGACACAATTAGGCGGAGCTGAGATCTTCTCCATGTTGGATCTCAGGGCCGCATATCACCAGATTAAAATTGACCCTGACTCGATGAACCTCACTGCATTCATAACACCTTTTGGCACTTTCAAATTTACAAGACTTCCATTCGGTCTGAATTCTGCAGCCTCTGTATTCCAGAGAGCTATGGAAGATGTTTTACATGGGCTATCTGGTGTCAAGATTTACCAGGATGATGTACTGGTATATGGCTCTTCACAAGAGATGCATGATGAGAGACTCAGAGCCGTTCTTAAGCGCTTCAAGTCTCGTGGTTTGACCCTACGTGAGAACAAATGCAAATTCAATCGCACAGAAATCGACTATTTGGGGCACAAATTGTCTAAAGAGGGTGTCAAACCTAGAGATCATTTAGTGACGACTATCGAGAACCTTCCTGTGCCTCAATCTAGGGATGAGTTAGTCACCTTTCTCGGCATGGCCGAATATTACAACAAGTTTGTTCCACAATTTGCTTCTCGTACTTTCACTCTTAGGGCTCTTCTCAAGAAGGGTGTGAGGTTCATCTGGTCACCACAATGCCAAGCTGAATTTGAGGACATAAAGGGTGCTTTGAGTGAGGCTCCTTCTCTCAAGAGTTTTGACACTTCTGCCACTTCCATCCTCATCACTGATGCTAGCTCCAAGGGTCTGTTGCTGCTGGCGCTGTGTGGATAGGACGTTATTTGCGTAGATACTTAAGCAAGTGAGGGATGGTCAGGAGATAACTGTCATGTTTTGTCACGAGCGCTGGTGAGGCCTGAAATACAATACTCTGTTATAGAGAAAGAAACTCTTTGCATTTTTTGGGCTATTAAGAAGCTTAAAAAGTTTCTCTGGGGAAGTTCATTCAGGGTACACTCTGATCACAAGCCTTTGAAGGATTTGTTCACTAAAAAGAGTCTTGATGCTGTATCATCAAGAATTGCCAGGTGGATTGTTGCACTTCAAGACTATGATTTTGTTGTACATCACATTCCTGGTGCTCAGAACAAAGTCTCAGATTGTCTTTCTCGCCTTGTCAGGAGTGATACTCTTGACGTTTCCGGGGACTTGTGGGAGGATGAAGATTACAAAGTGTGTGAAGTCACGGCTGGAGTCTTGAGTGAGGGAGAGTGGAAGTCTGCCATTGAAAGCGATCCCATTATTCAAGAGGTCTGCAAGTTAGTGATTCATGGTTGGGGAAGTGGCATTAAAAGCTTGAGTGAGGAGACACGGAAATTTTGGAATGTGCGTCATGAGCTGTCTGTCTCCTCTGGGTTGCTTTGGAGAGGTACCAAGCTTGTTCCACCCCTCTCTATCAGACTTAAAATCGTGCAACAAGCACATCAGGGGCATCAGGGCATCTCCAAGACAAAAGAAAGGATTCGTTTGCACTTTTGGTGGCCAGGAATTGATCGCTTAGTTGAGCGCATGGTGAGAGATTGTTCTGAGTGTAATGCCTCTGACAAGGTTTATAATACTAGAGTTCAGCCTATGGTGGTGCGTGAGGCCCCTGTTCGTTGTTGGCAAGATGTGGCATTGGATCTTTTGGGTCCCATTACTAGTGGCTCTGGTCAATCATATGTTCTGGTATTAATGGACATGTTCTCCAGGTGGCCGGAGATTAAGATTACTCACAGTATTGAAACTAAGGATGTCACCAAGTTCCTTGATGAAGTCTTCTCCCGAGAGGGATTCCCAGACTGTCTTCTTACCGACAATGGAGTCCAACTGGTCTCGAGAGAGATGGAGGAGTTTTTGTCAAAGAAGGGGGTAAAACATAAGCGGTGCGCCCTCTACCATCCCGAGACCAATGGCATGGTGGAAAGGTTTAACCGAGTGTTGAAAGAATCCATCCAACTAGCCAAAGCTCAAAACAAAGACTGGAAGTCTGAGGTTGTCGAACGAGTTACCATCTACCGTCTCACTCCTCATTCTACCACGAGTAAAGTTCCCTTTGAGCTCTTTCGTGGGCGGAAGCCCAATACCCTGTTGTTTCAAGCATGGATGAGAGACAAAAGTGTGAATGTTGATCTGGATACTTGTTCTACTGCAAGTCCTAGCATAGCTTCCTCTGGTGTGGGTCCTGGTGTGACGTCCTGGCAAGCAGGGCAGGAATTAAAGATTGCGAAAAGGAAAGAGTATTTTGATGCCAGACACGCTGTCACTCACACTCGTGTGAAAGTAGGAGACAGGGTGCGAGTACGTCTTCCACAGAGGGGTGTTGGAGTATCAAAATTCTCCTCTCCTTATGTGGTTAAGAAACTTTTTCAAAATGCTGTTAAGTTGGATGATGGTCGCATCTGGAACTTGAACAGAATTGCTCCCATGCTCAGCAAAATTTACCCTGGGTTGATTGATCATTCCGAAGAATTGCCTGCTTTACGAAGGACTTCTCGTGCTGGGAAGATACTGGTGAAACTACATGATTTTGTTCTTCGTTAATCTATTTTCTTTCTTTCTTTCTTTCTTTCTTTCTTTCTTTCTTTCTTTCTTTCTTTCTCTCTAACTCTCCTCCTTTTCTTGATCTCTTTCTTTGCTCTTCTAATGTTAAGGGGAAAGGTGTGTAATGACCTGCGTGTCATTGTGTTCTGTGCAGAAGGGTTCTTGGTTCTAGAGCCTTCTTGGTGTTCAAGTGTCCTTAGAATTCCCTCACGTCAGTTGCTGCTGGCGCTGTGTGGATAGGATGTTATTTGCGTAGATACTTTAATTAAATCTACTTGTGTTAAACTTCAACCGGTGTACCAGCTTTATTACATCCCGTCAAGGAACTCATTTCTGCAACAGGCATCTCGGCCAGTACAGTGCTCAACAGTTGCTCGTTTCATCTTGAAGCGCCATCTATACAACCTGTGGCGGTGCTGTGGTGGTTTTGTGGTGATGCTGTGGTGGTTTCTGAAGCCCACAGACTCCATTTTGAACTATTTTTCTGTGTCTCTTGAAAGAACGTGCTGCTGACACATTTAAGTCATCAATAAATAAATAATTCATGCAATGGACTACACTGGTCTCTCGGAAAAGAAACTTAATTTAGACTTCGTGGCGCTGGGTAACTACACATCAATGATGCGTTTTTGTTGCTAGCCAAAGTTATGTACACAGCAGCTGTGGCCCAGCTACACCCTCCTGAGATCAGAATTCCAGCCCTCCCCCTTGCGGGTATATATTCACTCCAGGATCAGGGCATTTAAAGCCACGCTCCTTGTTGGGTAAAGCTGCCTTCCCACTTCTTGTTGAGCTGTCAGCAGCCTCTGACAGTGTGGACACCAGGCCCTGTGGCACCGGCTGCCCCTGGTGTCAAATGCTTCCACTGGCACCATACCCAGAGCTGAGTCCTTTCTGGCTCACGGTCACCAGCAGGACAAACCTGCCCTAGCCAAGACCGCCGGTCTTTTGGGTCCCAAGGGTCCAGCATCTGTCAGTCCACAGAGCACCCTTGACCACAGAGCACCACTCGACCACAGAGCACCCCTCAACCACAGAGCACCCTTGACCACAGAGCATCACTCAACCACAGAGCACCCCGCGACCACAGAGCACCCCTCAACCACAGAGCACCCTTGACCACAGATCACCCTTGACCACAGAGCATCACTCAACCATAGAGCACCCTTGACCACAGAGCATCACTCAACCACAGAGCACCCCGCGGCCACAGAGCACCCTTGACCACAGAGCATCACTCAACCACAGAGCACCCTTGACCACAGAGCATCACTCAACCACAGAGCACCCCGCGGCCACAGAGCACCCTCGACCACAGAGCATCACTGAACCACAGAGCACCCCGCGGCCACAGAGCACCCTCGACCACAGAGCATCACTCAACCACAGAGCACCCTTGACCACAGAGCATCACTCAACCACAGAGCACCCCGCGGCCACAGAGCACCCCTCAACCACAGAGCACCCCGCGGCCACAGAGCACCCTTGACCACAGAGCATCACTCAACCACAGAGCACCCCGCGGCCACAGAGCACCCCTCAACCACAGAGCACCCTCGACCACAGAGCACCACTCGACCACATAGCACCCCGCAGCCACAGAGCACCACTCGACCACAGAGCACCCCGCGGCCACAGAGCACCCTCGACCACAGAGCACCCTCGACCACAGAGCACCCCGCGGCCACAGAACACCCCTCAACCACAGAGCACCCTCGACCACAGAGCACCCCGCGGCCACAGAGCTCCCCTCAACCACAGAGCACCCTCGACCACAGAGCACCACTGTACCACAGAGCACCCCACGACCACAGAGCACCCCGCGACCACAGAGCACCCCGCGACCACTGAGCACCCCGCGACCACTGAGCACCCTTCGACCATAGAGCACCCTTCGACCACAGAGCACCCTTCGACCACAGAGCGCCCCGCGACCACAGAGCACCCCGCGACCACTGAGCACTCTTTGACTATAGAGCACCCTTCGACCATAAAGCACCCCTCGACCACAGAGCACCCCGTGACCACAGAGCGCCCCGCGGCCACAGAGCACCCCTCGACCATTGTGCACCCGGCGGCCACAGAGCACCCCTCAACCACAGAGCACCCTCGACCACAGAGCACCACTTGACCACAGAGCACCCCGTAGCCACAGAGCACCCTTCGACCATAGAGCACCCCTCGACCACAGAGCGCCCCGCGACCACAGAGTGCCCCGCGACCACAGAGCACCCCTCGCATCTCGGAGGGCTCTCAGCTGAAGACAGGGCACCTCCTGTCCCTCTGAGAGCATCCCTTGGAGAGCAGCGCCTCTCATGCAGATGTGGCCCCCTTCCTTCATATATCACTGGTATTTCTTGGGGGACTGGGTGCCCTTCAACCCTCGCAGGCCTGACTCTCTGCTGTCCTTGCCCCTTCGGGGTGCCCTTATTGGGGCCAAGCACCCTCAGAGCTCTTATCCCAGAGGAAAGGAACGACCCTCCCCATCACGCATCTCATCTTCAGAGCTGGAGTTGTGTCCTAGAAGTAGAACGTCTCCTACAATGCTTACTTAGAGAATGGGATCGCCATGGGGGTTCAGGGGTCTCTTACCACTGAGAACACCTGTTCTGCTGGAGAGATCTTCAAAGGGGTCTTCCTGTTTTAATTTCAAATATTTCTTCTTTCAGGGGAAATGGAGATCCCTTATAATAGCTAGTAATATTCTCCTGTGGGAGGCAAGCACACTTCATGGCTCAGGGGTCCAACCTGATGGGTTTGGTACCAGTTAGTATGGAGAACAGTTGGTTCCCTACAGAACCAACTGTTCTCCATACTAATTGACTTCCCAGATTCTGCAGGATACTGGGTTACCCCATTAGCCATAACGGGTTTGGTACCAGGGCACTGTAACCAAAATATACTTTCATAGAGATAGAGTGTCCTAAATATTATTTACAAAAAAAGCCCCATCGAAGTTAATAGAAAATCTACACTCAGTGGTATTTAGCACACAATATTTCTGTCACTGATATTTCTGTTGCATACTATTTCTGTCACATGATATTTTTGTCACATGATATTTCTGCCACATGATATTTCTGTTACATGATATTTCTGTCTCATATTTCTGTTGCATGATATTTCTGTCACATGATATTTGTGTTGCATGATATTTCTGCTGCATGATATTTGTGTTGCATGATATTTGTGTTGCATGCTATTTCTGCTGCATGATATTTGTGTTGCATGCTATTTCTGTTGCATGCTATTTCTATCACATGATATTTCTGTCACATGATATTTCTGTCACATGATATTTCTGTCACATGCTATTTCTATCACATGATATTTCTGTTGCATGATATTTCTGTCACATGATATTTTTGTCACATGATGTTTCTGTCGCATGATATTTCTGTCACATGATATTTCTGTCACATGCTATATCTATCACATGATATTTCTGTTGCATGCTATTTCTGTCACATGCTATTTCTATCACATGATATTTCTGTCGCATGATATTTCTGTCACATGATATTTCTGTCGCATGCCATTTCTGTCGCATGATATTTCTGTCGCATGATATTTCTGTCACATGATATTTCTGTCACATGATATTTTTGTCACATGATGTTTCTGTCGCATGATATTTGTGTTGCATGCTATTTCTGCCGCATGATATTTGTGTCGCATGATATTTGTGTTGCATGCTATTTCTGCCGCAGGATATTTGTGTCGCATGATATTTGTGTTGCATGCTATTTCTGCCACATGATATTTATGTTGCATGATATTTCTGTTGCATGCTATTTCTGTCACATGATATTTCTGTTGCATGCTATTTCTGTCACATGATATTTTTGTCACATTTTATTTCTGCTGCATGATATTTCTGTTGCACATTTGTGTTGCATTATATTTCTATTGCATGATATTTCTGTCACTTGGTATTTCTGTCGCATGATATTTGTGTTGCATGCTATTTCTGTTGCATGATATTTTTGTCACATGATATTTCTGCTGCATGATATTTTTGTCACATGATATTTCTGCTGCATGATATGTCTGCTGCATGATTTTTCTGTTGCATGATATGTCTGCTGCATTATTTTTCTGTTGCATGATATTTTTGTCACATGATATTTCTGTCACATGATATTTCTGTCGCATGATATGTCTGTTGCATGATATTTCTGTCGCATGATATTTCTGTTGCATGCTATTTCTGTCGCATTATATTTTTGTCACATGATATTTCTGTCGCATGATATTTCTTTTACTTGCTGTCACATGATATTTTTGTCACATTTTATTTCCGCTGCATGATATTTGTCACATGATATTTTTGTCACATGATATTTCTGCTGCATGATATTTTTGTCACATGATATTTCTGCCGCATGATATTTCTGTTGCAGGATATTTGTGTTGCATAATATTTCTGTCGCATGATATTTCTGTCATGTGATATTTGTGTCACATGATATTTGTGTTGCATGCTATTTTTGCCACATGACATTTCTGTCACATGATATTTCTGCTGCATGAAGTTCTGTCACATGATATTTCTGCTCATAGATCTCTCGCATAGAACCACAAGGCACCCCTGGTGCCAGTTGCCCTTCTGGGATCACCGGCTGAATATTGACATAAATATTGTGTGGACAGAATATCGTGTTAAAAATATCGAGAATCAAAATATGGAGACGGTAAGTGCAAATAGGTAAGTATAGATTTACTATCCATAACTTCACATCTACGCACCTTGAAGATATATACATCGTCAAGGTACATATATGTGGAGTTAAGTATAGTAAAACTTTGCTTTCCCATAGAAACTTACCGTCCACGATATTCTTGTCGTCAATAGTCTTGCCCCAATATTTTGGACTCCGTATTTTCTCCCTACTCCAAGGAGAAGATCGCCCTTCTCCAAGGACGAATGCTGCGCTCCTCACGCCTTAGAGGTCTTCGCACCCGGCGCAGACGCAGGACTCACCTGGTACTCCTGGCAGCCATCTCTTCACGCATTGTCTTGATGTCGCTCTTGCATCTCTCGATCTCTACCAGCTTCAGGCCCTCCACTGTGGACAGAAAGAGAGCGGGGGTTACTATGGAGAAACCTGTCAGGCTTCATTCCAGCCAGGCGCGGCATCATGTAGCGCTTGAGGCCGTCAGCCTATCCCTTGGACCGACTGCAGTGAGTAACCCAAACCGACACAATGCGGCGCGGCAGGTTTTTCAAGGTTGGCCAATGCCCTGAGTGTTGACAGGACCCACTGTTTGGAAACAGGGAGGGTTGGACTGCCATGGACTCGTGGAAAATGTGCAAGGGTGGAGGGGTACCACTGACACCTGCTTCAGGGGTTCCCAGTTCATCCATCACGCACCCGAGTTCTTCCACAACACTCTATGATGTTTTGTGTGTGTTGGGGAGATCTGTTGAACACATATGTGCGTATAAGGAAGAGGAGGACACAGAGAGGCTAGCATGTAGAGGACACAGAAGACTTTGTGTGTACATGAGGTTGACATGTTGTGTTGATATGTTTATAGAACAGCTGAGGTGTTGCGGGTGCGCTAATAGGATGATAAACAACCACTAAATATGCCTATAGGACAGATGAGGCATGCTACCTATGCATGGCTGTATTGACATACGGAAGAAGGCATCCTGTATTTAAATGAGTATAAAAGAGATGACACCTTGTGTAAAGTAATGCAGAGAGTATATGTGTGCATTTGTGTGTGGGAAGAAGAGACGGTGCATATATACGTGTGTGTGTGTGCAGGTGTGATGAAGCACACCATTTACATGTGTGTCTAGAACAAAGGGCCCCTTGTGACCAAATGAAACAATGAATTAATGGCACACTAAGGGCATTTCTACAGGAAGTTGTTTACCAAGGCCCCCTGCTGAATGGGGGGGGGTCCCCTCCCTGGTCGAAGAGTGTTTTTTCGAAAAGTGTGTGCTATATGTGTTTCAACAACAACAAGGAAACCGGTGGACCCTGCGAATCTGAGCAATATTCCATATATTCATGTGATCAAAGGAAGAAGCGAGTAAACATTGAGTAACTTGCACAACACACTACTGAAAGCAGGGCAGCTTCGAGACAGCATGACAACTTCCGGTGCAGGGTTTGAAGAGTGACTTTGAGGGGGAGGAGGGGGGAATGTTGCACTTAAATTGTGAGCGAGCGCAGCCCCACCCCTATGCTCCCCCGATTAAACACTTGATTTTGGTTCTATACCATTTCGTTTAATATGTTTCCATTTTTTAATCGAAGACATGTTTCCGAAATATAGTTTTCAGCTCAGCTGAGGACATTCGCCTTTAAGAAGAGTCTGAAAGTTACTCTGCAGGGCTCCTGCTGTGTTCCAGCTTCCACCAAGGGCTCCTCGTCTCTTCCTGAGAATCTGTGGCAGTCGGAGAAGTCTTGAGTACTCGTGAAATCCTGCCTTTATTCATCTATTTATTTATTCGAGTTTTATATAGCGCGAACCTGACTAGCGTGTGTGCAAATGGACTTTGTGTACATCCACTCTTGTGTTAAGGGGTACTGCAGAACTGCTTTATGAGGTCCTTTGAACCAGTGCTTTAAATGGGCCGGTACTGTCCGGTACGGAGTGCCGGCACTTTTTTATTTTGAGAGGGAGAGTACCGGCACTTCTCGAGAGAAGTGCTAAACTTTTAATTGGAGAGTACCGGCACTTCTCAGAAACAAGCAGGTACTCTGGTACAGAGACCTGCACTTATATTTTTCCATTTCAAGCACTGCTTTGAACTCAAAGTGACTCTGTCCGTCCGAAGGCTCTGATTGGCTGGCTGTAACAAAGAGATGTCTCCTTTTAGCCGAGATGAAAGGATGCCGAGTGCAGTCCCCACATCCTGAAACACATAAAGACCACATAAGCGTCCAGGGTGAGCACGCCGTGACCCCCAGTCCTAGGAAGGGGACCCTCCCAAGAACCCCCACAGACTTTAAAAAGTGAAAAAAAGACGTGTTTGATGCATGCGGTTCTTGAGCTCTGCTTACAGTTTGACACACAGGGGCATATGTACAAGCCCCTATCACCACCACAACGTCACCTATATTGATGTTGTGGTCGCGATAGGGGCTGCGCCTTATGTACAAGGCAGCGTTAAGCCACGCCCCCTTTCACGCTATGGTTAGCGTGAAAGGGGTGGGCGGTGGGTGTTCCACCCCTACACCCACTCATTTTGACGCTGCCCCCTATGTACAAGGGTGGCGTACATAGGAGGCAGCGCTAAAATTAAGACCAGGTAAAAAAAGGTCGTAAAATGGCAAAACAAGGAGAAATGCATTATTTCTCCTCGTTTTTGCTTTTTCCATGAAAAATGCCATTGTTTGTTTATGTACAGGAAGGTGTCCCTTTTGTCACTTTCATGTGTGCTGCATGAAGCAGCACGCACGAAAGTGACAGAATGGCATTTCTAGGATTGTTTATGTGCAGGAAGGGGCACCTTCCTACACATAAACAATCCTCCCCTGCATGCAGACACCCTTGCATTCTGGTGCAAGGGTGCCTGCATTGGCGCAGGGGGAAACGCAAGGCTGCACCACATTCTTGTAAATATGGTGCAGCCTTGCGTTTCAGAAGTGGCGGAGAGAGGCATTAAGCCAGGAAGGCTAACGCCTCTCTCCTCCACTTCCTTGTACATATCCCCCCCAGTTTGTGGACTCTGAGCCGAGTTCATGGACCAGTCAACTCATTGGCTGATGTAGGGATCCCTGATCAGAGTAGGTTGTTGACGACACTTCTATCTCTACCGCTGGTGCCATTGCCGCCGCCTCCTCCTCCTCCGTCTCTCCCCCATCTGCTCTCTTACTCTACTCCCTTGCTCTCCCGCTGCTTTCAATCAATCAGTCAATCAAGCAAGCATTTGCAAAGCGCGGCAAATCACCCGTGAGTGTCTCGAGTCGCTGGAGCTGTTTGCTGCTCCGTGGAGGTCTGATCAATGGATCACTGACAGAATATCGACAGTCAGAATATCGAGGTACAAAAATATCGTCGCAAAAATATCGATGTCCAGAATATCGAAGTCCTATCTACATAATGGTAAGTACAAAAATATCGAAAATAAAATATCGTTGTTAAAAATATGGTTGTTAAAAATATCGGGTTTTTTTAATGTTAAAAAAATAATGTAAAATAAAGTAAATAATACATATAATTAAAAAAAACATAGTTAAAATTATTAGAAAATGTTTAAAATTATAAGTAATACATATAATGTAAAAATAAATTAAACATATATATATCTAAAATATAATATATATACTTACTTAATAATATTTAAAAATAATTATTTTAATAACTTATAAATTGTTAAAAAACATATTAAAAATTATATATATATATATATATATATCTTCACAAAGAATGCCCTGCATTCAGAGACGCACTCCTCCAGCTGATGAGTTTCACAACCATTTATTAAACAGGAACAGGATTACAGCTCCGACTTTTCAAATCCATTGCCTGACTGCGTTTCAGAGCATTCGTGCTCTTTCCTCAGAGGCCATTTAAAATCACCACAGTTCTTTTAGAATCCCACAGTTCCCTGCATGCTCGATCGATTTAAGGGCTTCCGGTGTGCCCATCTTGATAGAGTTAATTAAGATGCATGCCGGAACTTGTAGTTTACATTCCATGAAATCTTTACCTCCAGTGGTCGAGTGCATTTTAAATCATTTCATGGATCAATTACTGCCCTCCAGTGGGCCTCAGGACTGTAAGCCTGTCCGAAATCAAAGCATCAGCTGCGCCGTCCTCACAGCCCGAATAGTTCACGGCAGACGATCCCTCTCAGAGTTAATGGGTGGTGCGAACTCTCACGGCTGGACCTGCCGTGTACAAATCTTCACAAAGAATGCCCTGCATTCAGAGACGCACTCCTCCAGCTGATGAGTTTTAAACTACAAGTTCCGGCATGCATCTTAATTAACTCTATCAAGATGGGCACACCGGAAGCCCTTAAATCGATCGAGCATGCAGGGAACTGTGGGATTCCAAAAGAACTGTGGTGATTTTAAATGGCCTCTGAGGAAAGAGCACGAATGCTCTGAAACGCGTCAGGCAATGGATTTGAAAAGTCGGAGCTGTAATCCTGTTCCTGTTTAATAAATGGTTGTGAAACTTATCAGCTGGAGGAGTGCGTCTCTGAATGCAGGGCATTCTTTGTGAAGATTTGTACACGGCAGGTCCAGCCGTGAGAGTTCGCACCACCCATTAACTCTGAGAGGGATCGTCTGCCGTGAACTATTCGGGCTGTGAGGACGGCGCAGCTGATGCTTTGATTTCGGAACAGGCTTACAGTCCTGAGGCCCACTGGAGGGCAGTAATTGATCCATGAAATGATTTAAAATGCACTCGACCACTGGAGGTAAAGATTTCATGGAATGTAAACTACAAGTTCCGGCATGCATCTCAATGAACTCTATCAAGATGGGCACACCGGAAGCCCTTAAATCGATCGAGCATGCAGGGAACTGTGGGATTCCAAAAGAACTGTGGTGATTTTAAATGGCCTCTGAGGAAAGAGCACGAATGCTCTGAAACGCGTCAGGCAATGGATTTGAAAAGTCAGAGCTGTAATCCAGTTCCTGTTTAATAAATGGTTGTGAAACTTATCAGCTGGAGGAGTGCGTCTCTGAATGCAGGGCATTCTTTGTGAAGATATATATATATATATATATATATATATATATACATACACCAATAATATAAGTTAAAAACAAAAAACATATATAACAAATTAAAATATATATTTTTTAAATCTTTTAAAATACATTTGACACTACATTAACTAATCAAAAACAATGGGAGAGCAAGGGAAGGAGGGTGCGTCCGTATCCCCTGTATTATATATAGTAAACAATGATGGACGAACCCTAGCTATGTGTGGCACTATCACTGGTAGGTAATGTTTGGAACCCACTGGGTTTGTTAAAGATCCCTCACACACCAACCTAGTTGGTGTCATGCTTCATCATTGGGGTCCCAACCGGGTGGCCGAGTGCCCCCGGTTGTGCTACGACGCCTGATTACAGCAGAGCTGGTGTGGTGCATAGGTGTGAAGTGGTGTGGATTAAAATATCTCTGAGAATCCTTGCCTATTTAAGTTTATTACTGGCGGCTCAGGATATGGTTAAAAAATTGTATGTGATGCAACTAAAAGGAAATTATTATCTTATAGTTGGCTATGTGATGGGTCTACATGTTTCAGCCCGCAAGAGAATGTTGGAGGGCTTTCTTCAGGACCGTGGAAATAAGTGAATGGCAAAAGATGTGATGCCACGTGAAAAGTGAAAACAAAAAAGTAGTACCTACACACGCGCTAAGGTGTGTGGACTGCATGTTTACGTACTTACGGACACTTATGTAAAAAGAAGAACACTATGGTTGAGTGTGAATGGCTGATCGGGGCTCGGGAGGAGTTCGCTCCTCTGAATAATTTTGATATCAGAGCGAACCCGCTAAGAACCTGTTGTGGTCTCTCGTCGTCCCGGATGACGAGAGACCACAACAGGTTCTTAGCGAGTTCGCTCTGATATCAAAATTATTCAGAGGAGCGAACTCCTCCCGAGCCATGGTCCTGAAGAAAGCCCCTCCAACATTCTCTTGCGGGCTGAAACATGTAGACCCATCACATAGCCAACTATAAGATAATAATTTCCTTTTTAGTTGCATCACAAACAATTTTTTAACCATATCCTGAGCCGCCAGTAATAAACTTAAATAGGCAAGGATTCTCAGAGATATTTTTAATCCACACCACTTCACACCTATGCACCACACCAGCTCGCTGTAATCAGGCTGTCAGCAGCACAACCGAGGGGCACTCTGCCACGGTTGGGACCTTAATGATGAAGCATGACACCAACTAGGTTGGTGTGTGAGGGTCTTTAACAAACCCAGTGGGTTCCAAACATTACCTACCAGTGATAGTGCCACACATAGCTAGGGTTCGTCCATCATTGTTTACTACATTAACTAAAACAGTAGAGAAAATATTGGATAGCGGAGGGGATAAAATTACTATTCCCACTCCAGAGAGTGGAACAGTAGGGAAAGTGTTGGATAGCGGAGGGGTAAAAATTACTATTCCCACTCCAGAGAGTGCAACAGTAGGGAAAGTGTTGGATAGCGTAGGGGTAAAAATTACTATTCCCACTCCAGTGAGTGCAAGAGTAGGGAAAGTGTTGGATAGCGAAGGGGTAAAAATTACTATTCCCACTCCAGAGAGTGCAACAGTAGGGAAAGTGTTGGATAGCGTAGTGGTAAAAATGACTATTCCCACTCCTGAGAGCGCAACAGTAGGGAAAGTGTTGGATTGCGGAGGGGAAAAAATTACTATTCCCACTCCAGAGAGTGCAACAGTAGGGAAAGTGTTGGATAGCGGAGGGGTAAAAATTACTATTCCCACTCCAGAGAGTGCAACAGTAGGGAAAGTGTTGGATAGCGTAGGGGTAAAAATTACTATTCCCACTCCAGTGAGTGCAAGAGTAGGGAAAGTGTTGGATAGCGAAGGGGTAAAATTACTATTCCCACTCCAGTGAGTGCAAGAGTAGGGAATGTTTTGGATAGCGGAGGAAAAAATTACTATTCCCACTCCAGTGAGTGCAACAGTAGGGGAAAGTATTGGATAGGGAGATGTACAAATTACTATTCCCACTCCAGAGAGTGCAAGAGTAGGGAAAGAGTTGGATAGCGTGGGGGTAAAAATTCCTATTCCCACTCCAGAGAGTGCAACAGTAGGAAAAGTGTTGGATAGCGGAGGGGTAAAATTACTATTCCCACTCCAGTGAGTGCAACAGTAGGGAAAGTGTGGGATTGCGGAGGGGTAAAATTGCTATTCCCACTCCAGTGAATGCAACAGTAGGGAAAGTTTTCGATAGTGGAGGGGAAAAAATTACTATTCCCACTCCAGTGAGTGCAAAAGTAGGGAAAGTGTTGGATTGCGGAGGGGAAAAAATTACTATTCCCATGCCAGTGAGTGCAACATTAGGGAAAGTTTTGCATAGCGGAGGGGAAAAAATTACTCTTCCCACTCCAGTGAGTGCAACAGTAGGGAAAGTATTGGATAGGGGAGATGTACAAATTACTATTCCCACTCCAGTGAGTGCAACCGTAGGGAAAGTGTTGGATTGCGGAGGGGAAAAAATTACTAATCCCACTCCAGTGAGTGCAACAGTAGGGAAAGTGTTAGATAGCGGAGGGGTAATAATTACTATTCCCACGCCAGTGAGTGCAACAGTAGGAAAAGTGTTGGATAGCGGAGGGGTAAAATTACTATTCCCACTCCAGTGAGTGCAACAGTAGGGAAAGTGTTAGATAGCGGAGGGGTAATAATTCCTATTCCCACTCCAGAGAGTGCAACAGTAGGAAAAGTGTTGGATAGCGGAGGGGTAAAATTACTATTCCCACTCCAGTGAGTGCAAGAGTAGGGAAAGTTTTGGATAGCGGAGGGGAAAAATTACTATTCCCACTCCAGTGAGTGCAACAGTAGGGAAAGTATTGGATAGGGAGATGTACAAATTACTATTCCCACTCCAGAGAGTGCAAGAGTAGGGAAAGAGTTGGATAGCGTAGGGGTAAAATTCCTATTCCCACTCCAGAGAGTGCAACAGTAGGAAAAGTGTTGGATAGCGGAGGGGTAAAATTACTATTCCCACTCCAGTGAGTGCAACAGTAGGGAAAGTGTGGGATTGCGGAGGGGTAAAAATTGCTATTCCCACTCCAGTGAATGCAACAGTAGGGAAAGTTTTCGATAGTGGAGGGGAAAAAATTACTATTCCCACTCCAGTGAGTGCAACAGTAGGGAAAGTGTTGGATTGCGGAGGGGAAAAAATTACTATTCCCACTCCAGTGAGTGCAACAGTAGGGAAAGTGTTGGATAGCGGAGGGGTAAAAATTACTATTCCCATGCCAGTGAGTGCAACAGTAGGGAAAGTTTTGGATAGCGGAGGGGAAAAATTACTCTTCCCACTCCAGTGAGTGCAACAGTAGGGAAAGTATTGGATAGGGAGATGTACAAATTACTATTCCCACTCCAGTGAGTGCAACAGTAGGGAAAGTGTTGGATAGCGGAGGGTAAAAATCACTATTCCCACTCCAGTGAGTGCAACCGTAGGGAAAGTGTTGGATTGCGGAGGGAAAAAATTACTATTCCCACTCCAGTGAGTGCAACAGTAGGGAAAGTGTTAGATAGCGGAGGGGTAATAATTACTATTCCCACGCCAGTGAGTGCAGCAGTAGGAAAAGTGTTGGATAGCGGAGTGGTAAAAATTACTATTCCCACTCCAGTGAGTGCAACAGTAGGGAAAGTGTTAGATAGCGGAGGGGTAATAATTCCTATTCCCACTCCAGAGAGTGCAACAGTAGGAAAAGTGTTGGATAGCGGAGGGTAATAATTACTATTCCCACTCCAGTGAGTGCAACCGTAGGGAAAGTGTTGGATTGCGGAGGGGAAAAATTACTAATCCCACTCCAGTGAGTGCAACAGTAGGGAAAGTGTTAGATAGCGGAGGGGTAATAATTACTATTCCCACGCCAGTGAGTGCAACAGTAGGAAAAGTGTTGGATAGCGCAGGGGTAAAAATTACTATTCCCACTCCAGTGAGTGCAACAGTAGGGAAAGTGTTAGATAGCGGAGGGGTAATAATTCCTATTCCCACTCCAGAGAGTGCAACAGTAGGAAAAGTGTTGGATAGCGGAGGGGTAAAAATTACTATTCCCACTCCAGTGAGTGCAACGGTAGGGAAAGTGTTGGATTGCGGAGGGGTAAAAATTGCTAGTCCCACTCCAGAGAATGCAACAGTAGGGAAAGTTTTGGATAGTGGAGGGGAAAAAATTACTATTCCCACTCCAGTGAGTGCAAGAGTAGGGAAAAAGTTGGATAGCGTAGTGGTAAAAATGACTATTCCCACTCCTGAGAGTGCAACAGTAGGGAAAGTGTTGGATTGCGGAGGGAAAAAATTACTATTCCCACTCCAGAGAGTGCAACAGTAGGGAAAGTGTTGGATAGCGGAGGGGTAAAATTACTATTCCCACTCCAGAGAGTGCAACAGTAGGGAAAGTGTTGGATAGCGTAGGGGTAAAAATTACTATTCCCACTCCAGTGAGTGCAAGAGTAGGGAAAGTGTTGGATAGCGAAGGGGTAAAAATTACTATTCCCACTCCAGTGAGTGCAAGAGTAGGGAAAGTTTTGGATAGCGGAGGGGAAAAAATTACTATTCCCACTCCAGTGAGTGCAACAGTAGGGAAAGTATTGGATAGGGGAGATGTACAAATTACTATTCCCACTCCAGAGAGTGCAAGAGTAGGGAAAGAGTTGGATAGCGTAGGGGTAAAAATTCCTATTCCCACTCCAGAGAGTGCAACAGTAGGAAAAGTGTTGGATAGCGGAGGGGTAAAAATTGCTATTCCCACTCCAGTGAATGCAACAGTAGGGAAAGTTTTCGATAGTGGAGGGGAAAAAATTACTATTCCCACTCCAGTGAGTGCAACAGTAGGGAAAGTGTTGGATTGCGGAGGGGAAAAAATTACTATTCCCATGCCAGTGAGTGCAACAGTAGGGAAAGTTTTGCATAGCGGAGGGGAAAAAATTACTCTTCCCACTCCAGTGAGTGCAACAGTAGGGAAAGTATTGGATAGGGGAGATGTACAAATTACTATTCCCACTCCAGTGAGTGCAACAGTAGGGAAAGTGTTGGATAGCGGAGGGGTAAAAATCACTATTCCCACTCCAGTGAGTGCAACAGTAGGGAAAGTGTTAGATAGCGGAGGGGTAATAATTCCTATTCCCACTCCAGAGAGTGCAACAGTAGGAAAAGTGTTGGATAGCGGAGGGGTAATAATTACTATTCCCACTCCAGTGAGTGCAACCGTAGGGAAAGTGTTGGATTGCGGAGGGGAAAAAATTACTAATCCCACTCCAGTGAGTGCAACAGTAGGGAAAGTGTTAGATAGCGGAGGGGTAATAATTACTATTCCCACGCCAGTGAGTGCAACAGTAGGAAAAGTGTTGGATAGCGGAGGGGTAAAAATTACTATTCCCACTCCAGTGAGTGCAACAGTAGGGAAAGTGTTAGATAGCGGAGGGGTAATAATTCCTATTCCCACTCCAGAGAGTGCAACAGTAGGAAAAGTGTTGGATAGCGGAGGGGTAAAAATTACTATTCCCACTCCAGTGAGTGCAAGAGTAGGGAAAGTTTTGGATAGCGGAGGGGAAAAAATTACTATTCCCACTCCAGTGAGTGCAACAGTAGGGAAAGTATTGGATAGGGGAGATGTACAAATTACTATTCCCACTCCAGAGAGTGCAAGAGTAGGGAAAGAGTTGGATAGCGTAGGGGTAAAAATTCCTATTCCCACTCCAGAGAGTGCAACAGTAGGAAAAGTGTTGGATAGCGGAGGGGTAAAAATTACTATTCCCACTCCAGTGAGTGCAACAGTAGGGAAAGTGTGGGATTGCGGAGGGGTAAAAATTGCTATTCCCACTCCAGTGAATGCAACAGTAGGGAAAGTTTTCGATAGTGGAGGGGAAAAAATTACTATTCCCACTCCAGTGAGTGCAACAGTAGGGAAAGTGTTGGATTGCGGAGGGGAAAAAATTACTATTCCCACTCCAGTGAGTGCAACAGTAGGGAAAGTGTTGGATAGCGGAGGGGTAAAAATTACTATTCCCATGCCAGTGATGCAACAGTAGGGAAAGTTTTGGATAGCGGAGGGGAAAAAATTACTCTTCCCACTCCAGTGAGTGCAACAGTAGGGAAAGTATTGGATAGGGGAGATGTACAAATTACTATTCCCACTCCAGTGAGTGCAACAGTAGGGAAAGTGTTGGATAGCGGAGGGGTAAAAATCACTATTCCCACTCCAGTGAGTGCAACCGTAGGGAAAGTGTTGGATTGCGGAGGGGAAAAAATTACTATTCCCACTCCAGTGAGTGCAACAGTAGGGAAAGTGTTAGATAGCGGAGGGGTAATAATTACTATTCTCACGCCAGTGAGTGCAACAGTAGGAAAAGTGTTGGATAGCGGAGTGGTAAAAATTACTATTCCCACTCCAGTGAGTGCAACAGTAGGGAAAGTGTTAGATAGCGGAGGGGTAATAATTCCTATTCCCACTCCAGAGAGTGCAACAGTAGGAAAAGTGTTGGATAGCGGAGGGGTAATAATTACTATTCCCACTCCAGTGAGTGCAACCGTAGGGAAAGTGTTGGATTGCGGAGGGGAAAAAATTACTAATCCCACTCCAGTGAGTGCAACAGTAGGGAAAGTGTTAGATAGCGGAGGGTAATAATTACTATTCCCACGCCAGTGAGTGCAACAGTAGGAAAAGTGTTGGATAGCAGAGGGGTAAAAATTACTATTCCCACTCCAGTGAGTGCAACAGTAGGGAAAGTGTTAGATAGCGGAGGGGTAATAATTCCTATTCCCACTCCAGAGAGTGCAACAGTAGGAAAAGTGTTGGATAGCGGAGGGGTAAAAATTACTATTCCCACTCCAGTGAGTGCAACAGTAGGGAAAGTGTTGGATTGCGGAGGGGTAAAAATTGCTATTCCCACTCCAGTGAATGCAACAGTAGGGAAAGTTTTGGATAGTGGAGGGGAAAAAATTACTATTCCCACTCCAGTGAGTGCAAGAGTAGGGAAAAAGTTGGATAGCGTAGGGGTAAAAATTACTATTCCCACTCCAGAGAGTGCAACAGTAGGGAAAGTGTTGGATAGCGGAGGGGTAAAAATAACTATTCCCACTCCAGTGAGTGCAACCGTAGGGAAAGTGTTGGATAGCGGAGGGGTAAAATTAGCATACTTATCAATTAAATAATTATTATAATTAAATAACCAATTAATAATTAATTAATAATAATTTAATTATGTTTATGTTTAAGGTTTTGTAACGTGCACAGCTACTCAAGAGTGTCCCGGCGCGAGCCCAAGAGACAGCAGAGGGAAAGAGAAAAAAAATAAGAGCCGATAACACCAAAACCAGATCATTGAAAAAGGAAGGTTTTTAGTTTCTTCCTAAATTGGGTAGAATTCTGCAAACTACGCAGATCAAGAGGGAGCGAGTTCCAAGCCATGGCCGCCAAGTAGGCCAAAGAGCTACCGCCCTTTCTCTTCAAGCGGAATCTGGGGACAGAAGCCAGTAGCATGTTACTTCCCACCCTATTCCCCTATAAACCCACAACCCGCTCCTAAAAAAAATAACACAATTAATATAATTATCTATTAATTAATTAATATTAATTAATAACCAATTAATTCACACCCATCCTAATATGGATGGCGGTGCCTGCTAGGCACCGCCACCATATTGAGGCCCAATTCCGCCCGGCCGGCAATCGGTACGATTGCCGACCGGTGGAAAAGCGGCGGACGCACTTTGCGTCCGCCGCGCTACCCCCGCCATAATAATAGGGCGGGGGGTAAATCAGGTTGAGATGGAGGGCGGATCGCCACCGCCGGCCCGGCGGTGGCGATCCGCCCGCCATCATAATCACCCCCAAATTACTTCCCACCCTATTCTCCTATAAACTCACAACCCGCTCCTAAAAAAATAACACAATTAATATAATTATCTATTAATTAATTAATATTAATTAATAACCAATTCATAATTAATTAATAATAAATTAATTATAAATAATAATAAAGAAAAATAATAATTATTTTTTTATAATTAAATTACTTCCCACCCTATTCCCCTATAAACCCACAACCCGCTACAGAACTAAAATACGCAAAAATTAATTTTCATAACAGTAATTACTGATAAAAAGTTAAGATATACATTAAAAAAAAAACTACACTTATACCAAAAAATTACATCACATACTTTTAACACACATACTAAAATACAGAACACTAATATAAATATCGATATTATTAACAACGATATTTTTACAAACGATATTACTGTCTTCGATATTAAAAAAACCGATATTTCTTACCTTACTGTCGATATTCTGTGCTACGATATACTTGCTGTCGATATTCTTGTACCTCGATATTTCAAACTCGATATTTTTGTAGTTCGAAATAAACAACTCGATATTCTGTCTGTACACCCTGATCAATCAAACATCTAGGTCTTTAGTTCCCTTCTGAATTGCTGGAGCGAGGTTTCAGTCCTGAGGTGCAGGGGAGGTTGCTCAATCAAACATCCAGGTCTTTATTCCCTTCTGAATTGCTGGAGCGAGGGTGCGGTCCTGAGGTGCAGGGGGAGGTTGTTCCAAGCCTTGGCTGCCAGGTGCGAGAAGGAGCGTCCTCCGATGTTGGCTCGGCTGTCCATGGGGTCTGCGAGGCAGAGGGAGGCTGATCGGAGGTGTCTGGTCGGTTGGTAGAATGTCAGCCATTTGTTGATGTATGCTGGCACTTCGTTGTGCAGGGCCTTGTGGGTGAGCATCTTGAACTAGCATCTCTTCTGAATCAGGAACCAGTGTAGTTTCTTGAGGTGGAGTATGATGTGGGTCCTTCTGGGGAGGTCGAGGATGAGTCTTACCGCCGAGTTCTGTATTGTCTGGACTCTTTTCAGGGGGTGTGCAGTAATTCCTACGTAGAGTGTGTTCCCGTACGCTCATCTGCTGGGGATGAGGGTCTGCATGATGGTCCTTCTGGTGTTGACCGGAAGGCACCTGAAGGTCATGCGGAGCATGCAAAGGGTGTGGAAGCAGGTGGATGAGACTGTGTGTGACTTGTTTTTTCATGGATAGCTTGCTAATGGTTGATGCTGTCGGCGGCGAAGTGTGGTGTCTGAAGTTTTCGTAGATGGCCAAGATCTTGTCGTGGAAGAAGTCAGCGAGTTTGTCGCACAGTTCCTGGGAGGGAGGGACTTCGTTCTAGGTGGCTGCGGGATTGGGCGTTCTTCTTGGTTTCTTTCAGGAGGCGGTGGTACTCGTCGAGTGCGGTGCAGTCTTCGGGTTTTTTGCTGAGGCGCCACTTCCTTTCGAGTTGTCGGCAGTTGCATTTGGTGGAGTTCAGTTCCTTTGTGAACCAGCTTGCTCTTTTGCTTGGTTCTTTAATCTTGGCTGTCTTGGTGGGGGCAATGACGTCAGAGCATTCTGTGATCCACCAAGAGAAATTATTTGCTGCTTGTTCTGGGTCATGTGTAGAGTCTGGGAGGTGGGAGCAGAGAGTAATGTTCCACTGGTCTTCTTATATCTTTTTCCGGTCTCTTCACGTGGATCTGGGGGGAGTAGTGCTGGAATGGGTGGGTCCTGAGATGGTGAAGTGTACGCTGTGATGGTCGGCCCAGGTGATTTGTGTGATGTGGTTGTACCTGACTCTGTCGCTGGAGATGAAGATGGGTTTGAGTGTATGTCCTGCGATGTGGGTGGGGTCGGTGATGATCTACCTGAGGCCGATGTTGTTCACGCTCTGCAGGAGGTCTGTGGTGTTGGCGTCGCTGGGGTTGTCACAGTGGAAGTTGAGGTCTCCTAGGAAAATGTAGTGCTTGGAGTCGATTGCGAGCGGGGCGATGAGTTCTGGGATGGTGTTGCAGAAGCTGGGTGTGGTCCTGGTGGTCAGTATGCGAGGGTGCCTCTGATGGTGCTTTTTCCATCTGTGTGGAGTTGGAAGTTGAGGTGTTCTATTACTGGTGTCAGCTTGTCAGAGGATATCGTGCAGTGGATTGTGTCCCTGTAGATTATGGCAATTTCCCCTCCGTGTTTGTTGGTTCTGTCCCGGTATGTTATCTTGTATACTTCGGGGATGGCGATGTCTGGAGCGGTGGCGGGGTTTAGCCAGGTTTCTGTGAGGAAGGTGATGTCTGGGGTGAGGGAATAGATCTTATCCCAGATCGCCATGGCATGTTTGCCTAGAGAGCGTGCGTTGAGTATGATGCATTGGAGTTGTGTTGTGGTGGTTCTCGGTCGATGTAGTGGATGCGGCGTTTTTGCTGAGTTTCTGGTGTCGTTGGTTGTTTCAGTGCAGAAGGTGGAGTGGCAGTGTCAGCAGGAGAACAGTCCTCTGGTGGTGCGTGGGGCAGCAGTTGTTGCTGGTGTGACCAGGGTCCAGAGCTCAGAGGTCAGCGGCGGTGTATCTTCTTGGGGTGGAAGAGCCAGAAGTCTTGGTGCTGGGCGCGGTCTAGGTGCGGACGGGTGCAGACGAGCTTGCCTTTGGCGCCCGATGGCATGGCCACGCTGTGGCCTCCATTAGTAGTCCTGGGAGGTGGGAGCGGCTAGCAGGGAAGGAGGGGAGCAGGAAACCAGCGGGGGCAGGAAAACGGCAGGAGGGGGCAGTGAAAAACACAGACTGACCAAAAACAAACCAACAAACTAATACCAACGGAAGCAAAAACTGTGAAAAAGTGAAATAATACAAACAATTCCAAAACCAAAAGGAAGCAAATAAACAGTGTCAGAGCCAAAGGAGATTGAATCCTGAAGTCGCCAGGCAGCGGTCATCCGACAACGGGACCGAACCAGTGGGCTCGAGGCTGGGGGGTTTCTTCCCCGTGTCCCTCATGGTCACTTAGCTTGCCTCCTAAAGTTGTTGATACCTGTGGGCATTTCTCAAACAGGAATCTATCTCCTCTTTCTACCCTGCTGCCACCCCTCTTGCTCACCCTCCTGCTTTTGTGCTTTCCTTGAAGACAAATGCCTCACAGCTGCTATCTACCTTCCCCCACGTATGATCCCACAACTAGATCAGAGGAATTGGCCCAGTTCTTTGAAGACAAAGTGAATTCTGTGGCTCAGTCCTTGCAAGGCAGTCCTGATTCTCAACTCACCCTGAACACAACTTACAAATCTAACAATTCAAGCATTTGGACTCAGGCATGGAGGATTAGTTATCGAAGATTATAATGATGACCAAACCTTCTAACCAGTTTATGGATCCAATACCTGGGAATATTCCCAAGGGCCTGGCTCACTGTCTGCTTCCATGCTGGACAAATCCAGAGGATCTCTCCCTTAGCCCAGGAGGGCTTCCTGACTCCCTCAAAAGTGGTCAAGTCCCCCCACTGCTCAAAAACTCATATGCAGTCGTTGGCCATCTCAACAACTTTCAACCCACTACTAATCTTCCCTTTCTTGCAAATGTTTTTGAAAGCTACAGCAAACAACATTAACTCAAGAAAGCCAAGAGAATGACCTCTTCGGCGAGTACCAATCAGGCTTCAGTCAAGGCTGCGGTACAGAAGCACCGCTGCTCCAGGTCACCAACACCGCTCCAGCATCAGGCACTTATGATTTGTTTTTGTTTTTTTACAAATCAAGCAGTGCCTGTGTCACCCGCATGATACCTGAAAGGCAAGCTAAAAAGACCTGGGAGCAGCGGACCACGCCCTCGTGCTGAAACGCTGCTCCTGGCACCCCTGACTTTTAAGAAGAACGCACTATGGCTCATCCTTCTCGGGGGCGCTACCGGAGTCTGGAACTATGCCTATGGACTTCCGTACTACTTCCTCACTGCCCATCTTCAAATGTGATTGGACGGCCTTGGAAGATTATGTCTGTTCATTTTTCTTCTCTGTACCACTTGCTAACGAGCCCCCTGACAGTTCCTACACAGTTTCTGTGGACACTCACTCATTTACTCCTTTTGATGGACAGCTGTCAATCTTGAGCCCTCCCCTTTTCTCCGCCTTCTTCTCCATGCCGCTGAACTTAAGACCCCACCTCGATTACACACCGAATCATCCCACCTGCTTGAAGGAGCAGACCCAGAGTTTGCACTGAGGCATGATTTACTGCCCCGTACATTGAAATGAAATGAATGAAATGAAATTTGTACTTGTAAAGCGCACCCATACCCCCAAAGGGGTGTCCAGGCGCTGTACGCATACCGCTGTGGAACCCTTCCTGGCTTTTCCCTGCGAAATGTCCACTCCTGGGCACCCCCAGGGTGAAGCCAGGCATCCCAGCGCTGTTGGGGCCGTTGTGGAGATTAAGCAAGCTATTGCCCGGAGTTGCAGAGTGGGACCCATGATTAGAATAGGCACCGAGGCGAGAATTATCAGGTCCGAGGAAATTGAGCCCAGGACCCGCCGAGGCGGGAATTGAACCCTGGTCCCGGGCCAGATCTCTGCATCAGGGTCTGCCGCTTTAATCATTGAGCCACACTTCTCCACGTACATTGTGTGATGATGCTTTGTATGGCTGTGTACCCGTCAACAACATCCACTCACCCTGTGGTGATGGTGGAGTTTATCACATATGTAACAAGATCCTTCTATTGTAGACCTCTCAGCACCCCCGGGTAATGTCCACACTATGTCACAAGCACAGAGGTAAGTGAAAAAGGTGTAAAAAGCAACATACACTACTGCTGATTTAGATGTAGTAAAATCAACATACTACTGGCCTCCAAGACGAAGAGGGGGTGACCCGGGTGCAAGAGGCAAAATCCATGACCTCCGTGCCCACACGGTTCAAAGTGTGAAAGGGTCACATACCCACCCTGTGCCGATGCGCCACCTGTAAGTTAGGGAAGCTCCTTGCCAGCTATGGACAGTACAAGTCAATGTCCACCTGTTTTAAACCCATTGCCTATAAAGATGACTTACGCCCTACTTCTCAAAACAGCCCTTCTCGGAGTTATTGGTTTTTACCATCAGACCACATGCCCCATAGCAGGCAGGTCAGTGAGGAGTTACTGCACGGGATGGACTGGTTGGCAGCCAAAGTAGGCAGGTGATAGGGTTCTTACTGTGGGGGATACACAGCCATAGCAGGAGGTGGATGTTGTTACTATGGGTGATGACAACCACAGCGGACAGGTGAGAGTGGGTTACTGCAAGTGATTCACAGCCATAGCAGGCAGGTGATAGTGGGTTACTATAAATGATTGACAGCCGTAGTGGACAGGTGAGAGTGCGTTACTGCAAATGATTCACAGCCATAGCAGACAGGAGAGATTGGGTTATTGCAAATGATTGACAGCCATAGCGGACAGTTGAGAGTGGGTTACTGCAAATGATTCAAAGCCATAGCGGACAGGTGAGATTGGGTTACTGCAAGTGATTGACAGCCATAGCAGACAAGTGATAGTGGGTTACTTAAAATGATTGACAGCCATAGCAGACAGGTGAGAGTGGGTTACTGTAAATGATTGACAGTCATAGCAGGCAGGTGAGAATGGGTTTCTGCAAATGATTCACAGCCATAGCGGACAGGTGAGAGTGGGTTACTGCAAATGATTGACAGCCATAGCAGGCAGGTGAGGGTGGGTTACTGCAAATGATTGACAGCCATAGCAGGCGGGTGGATGTTGTTACTACAAGTGCTGACAGCCATAGCAGGCAGTTGACAGTGGGTTACTGCGAATGACTGACAGTCATAGGGGACAGGTGAGGGTCGGTTACTGCTAGTGATTTACAGCCATAGCAGACAGGTGAGAGTGGGTTACTTCAAATGATTGACAGCCATAGCGGACAGGTGAGAGTGGGTTACTGCAAATGATTGACAGCAATAGCGGATAGGTGAGAGTGGATTACTGCAAATGATTGAAAACCATAGTGGACAGGTGAGAGTGGGTTACTGCAAGTGATTCACAGCCACGGCAGGCTAGTGAGAGTGGGTTACTGCAAATGATTGACAGCCATAACAGGCAAGTGAGAGTGCGTTACTGCAAATGATTCACAGCCATAGCAGACAGGTGAGAGTGGGTAACTGCAAATGATTGACAGCCATAGTGGACAGGTGAGAGTGGGTGAATGCAAATGATTGACAGCCATAGCGGACAGGTGAGAGTGCATTACTGCAAATGATTGACAGCCATAGCGGACAGGAGAGATTGGGTTATTGCAAATGATTCACAGCCATAGCGGACAGGTGAAATTGGGTTACTGCAAATGATTGACAGATATTGCGGACAGGTAATAGTGGGTTACTGCAAGTGATTGACAGCCATAGCAGGCAAGTGATGATGGGTTACTTAAAATGATTGACAGCCATAGCAGACAGGTGAGAGTGGGTTACTGTAAATGATTGACAGTCATAGCAGGCAGGTGAGAATGGGTTTCTGCAAATGATTCACAACCATAGCAGACAGGTGTGAGTGGGTTACTGCAAATGATTGACAGCCATAGCAGGCAGGTAAGGGTGGGTTACTGCAAATGATTGACAGCCATAGCAGGCGGGTGGATGTTGTTACTACGAGTGCTGACAGCCATAGCAGGCAGTTGACAGTGGGTTACTGCGAATGACTAACAGTCATAGGGGACAGGTGAGGGTCGGTTACTGCTAGTGATTCACAGCCATAGCAGACAGGTGAGAGTGGGTTACTTCAAATGAATGACAGCAATAGCGGACAGGTGAGAGTGGGTTACTGCAAATGATTGACAAACATAGTGGACAGGTGAGAGTGGGTTACTGCAAACGATTGACAACCATAGCAGGCAGGTGAGAGTAGGTTACTGCAAGTGATTCACAGCCATAGCAGGCTAGTGAGAGTGGGTTAATGCAAATGATTGACAGCCATAACAGGCAAGTGAGTGTGGGTCACTGCAAATGATTAGCAGCCATAACGGACAGGTGAGAGTGGATTAATGCAAATGATTGACAGTCATAGCTGACAGCTGAGAGTAGGTTAATGCAAATGATTCACAGCCATAGCAGGCAGGTGAGAGTGGGTTAATGCAAATTATTGACAGCCATAGCAGGCAGGTGAGAGTGGGTTAATGCAAATGATTCACAGCCATAGCAGACAGGTGAGGTTGGGTTACTGCAAATGATTCACAATCATAGTAGACAGGTGAGAGTGAGTTATTACAAATGATTGACAGCCATAGCAGGGAGGTGGGTTTTTGTTACTATGAGTGATGGTAGCCATAGCAGGCAGGTGAGAGGAGGTTACTGCAAATAACTGACAGTCATAATGGACAGGTGAGGGTTGGTTACTGCTAGTGATTCACAGCCATAGCGGCCAGGTGAGAGTGGTTTACTGAAAATGATTGACAGCCATAGCGGAGAGGTGAGAGTGGGTTACTATAAATGATTGACAGCCATAGCAGGCAGGTGAGAGTAGGTTACTGCAAGTGATGGGCAGGCAGGTGCATGTTGTTACTACGGGTAAGGACAGCCAGAGCGGACAGGTAAGAGTGGGTTTCTCCAAATGATTGACAGCCATAGCAGACAGGTGAGAGTGGGGTACTACAAATGATTGACAGCCATAACAGGCAAGTGAGTGTGGGTTACTGAAAATCATTAACAGCCATAGCAAACAGGTGAGAGTGGTTTATTACAAATGATTGACAGCCATAGCAGACAGGTGAGAGTGGGATACTACAAATGATTGACAGCCATAGCAGGCAAGTGAGAGTGGGTTACTGCAAATGATTGGCAGTTATAGCGGACAGGTGAGAGTGGGTTAATGCAAGTGATTTACAGCCATGGCAGACAGGTGAAAGTGGGTTTCTACAAATGATTTACAGCCATAGCAGACGGGTGAGAGTGGGTTAATGCAAATGATTCATAGTCATAGCAGACAGGTGAGAGTGGGCTACTGCAAATGATTGACAGCCATAGCAGACAGATGAGAGTGGGTTACTGCAAATGATTGACAGTCATAGCGGACAGGTGAGAGTGGGTTACTGCAAATGATTCACAGTCATAGCGGACAGGTGACAGTGGGTTACTGCAAATAATTGGCAAATGTAGCAGACAGGTGAGAGTGGGTTACTGCAAATGATTGGCAAATGTAGCAGACAGGTGAAATGTTGCTGTTAATGCACGTGATTGGCAGATGTAGCAGACAGGTGAGTGTGTTGCTGTTAATGACTTTGATTGGCAGATGTAGCTGACTGGTGAAATGTTACTGCTAATGCACATGATTGGCAGATATAGCAGACAGGTGGGATGTTGATGTTAATGGATGTGATTGGCAAATGTAGCAGACAGGTGGGATGTTGATGTTAATGGATGTGATTGGCAAATGTAGCAGACAGGTGGGATGTTGATGTTAATGGATGTGATTGGCAAATGTAGCAGACAGGTGAGAAATTGTTGTTAATGCACGTGATTGGCAGATGTAGCAGACAGGTGAGTGTGTTGCTGTTAATGCAGGTGATTGGCAGATGTAGGAGACAGGTGAGATGTTGCTGTTAATGCATGTGACTGACAGATGTAGCAGACAGGTGAGATGTTGCTGTTAATAAACGTGATTGGCAGATGTAGCTGACAGGTGAGACAGTGTTGTTAGTACATGTGATAGGTAGATGTAGAAGACAGGTGACATGTTGCTGATGATTTGATAGACAGATACAGCAGACAGGTGAGATGTTAATGCACGTGACTAGCAGATACAGCAGACAGGCGAGATGTTGCTGTTAGTGCATTAGATTGGCAGATATAATAGGAAGGTGGGAGTGGCTTAACGCGTGTGATTGGCAGGGGACAGCGTTAAAGCAGGGGGCAGAGGCCCGAGGATGAGCTGAGACCAGGTGTATATAACGAGCTGCACTAATCAGGCCTCGTGGTTAGCGAGGATTACACGACCCCAGAGGATAGACCTGGAGGTCAGCTCTGTAAATTGGCTCGTCTGGGGATTCAGGGCAGGTTTAAACTCGCCTCACATGTGTGCTCTTCTCTTCTGAAGGCCCCCCTCCAACTGCCTGCCGCACCCTCTCCTCACTCCTACTCCGCCCTTTGCAGTGTGCTCCTCCACCTCTTTATTTACCCTCCACACCCCTCATGTGACAGGAAATGCCCTCTCCTTAGTCTCTGCTCGAGATCTCAGCTGCAGGCGCAGGAACCCACCGGACTGGAGACAGGCAGGACATGGCATTGGCCCAGCAACAAAAGGCAGCTCTGGGGGAGATAAAGAATGAGAGCACTCTAGAGAGGGAGGAGGTCTAATGAGAGACACATCACAAGAGACAGCACTCTAGAGGGGAGGAGGTCTAATGAGAGACACAGCACAAGAGACAGCACTCTAGAGGGGAGGAGGTCTAATAAGAGACACAGCACAAGAGACAGCACTCTAGAGGGGAGGAGGTCTAATAAGAGACACAGCACAAGAAACAGCACTCTAGAGGGGAGGAGGTCTAATAAGAGACAGCACTGAAGACAGCGCTCTAGAGGGGAGGAGGTCTAATGAGAGACACCACACTGAAGACAGCACTCTAGAGGGGGAGGAGGTCTGATGATTGACACCGCACTGAAGACAGCACTCTAGAGAGGGAGGATGTCTACTAAGAGACACCACACTGAAGACAGCACTCTGGGGAGAGAAGAGGTCTGATGAGAGACAGCACTGAAGACAGCACTCTAGAGACGGAGGAGGTCTAATGAGAGACACCGCACTGAAGACAGCAGTCTAGAGTAGGAGGATTTCTACTGAGAGACACCACACTGAAGACAGCACTCTAGAAAGGGAGGAGGTCTAAAGAGACAGCACCGAAGACAGCACTCTAGAGAGGGAGGAGGTCTGATGATTGACACCACACTAAAGACAGCACTCTAGAGAGGGAGGCGGTCTACTGAGAGACAACACACTGAAGACAGCACTCTAGAGAGGGAGGAGCTCTGATGATTGACATCACTGAAAACAGCACTCTAGAGAGGGAGGAGGTCTGATGATTGACATCACTGAAGACAGCACTCTAGAGAGGGAGGAGGTCTGATGAGAGACAGCACTGAAGACAGCACTCTACAGAGGGAGAAGGTCTGATGACTGACACCGCACTGAAGACAGCACTCTAGAGAGGGAGGAGGTCTGATGAGAGACACGGCACTGAAGACAGCACTCTAGAGAGAGAAAAGGTCTGATGACTGACACTGCTCTGAAAACAGCACTCTAGAGAGGGAGGAGGTCTGATGAGAGACACAACACGAGAGACAGCACTCTAGAGAGGGAGGAGATCTGATGACTGACACCGCACTGAAGACAGCACTCTAGACAGGGAGGAGGTCTGATGAGAGACAGCACTGAAGACAGCACTCTAGAGAGGGAAGAGGTCTAATGAGAGACACCGCACTGAAGACAGCACTCTAGAGAGGGAGGAGGTATAATGATTGACATCACTGGGGACAGCACTCTAGAGAGGGAGGAGGTCTAATGAGAGACACCACACTGAAGACAGCACTCTAGAGGGGGAGGAGGTATGATGATTGACACCGCACTGAAGACAGCACTCCAGAGAGGGAGAAGCTCTACTGAGAGACAGCACACTGAAGACAGCACTCTAGAGGCGGAGGAGGTCGGATGATTGACACCGCACTGAAGAAAGCACTCTAGAGAGGGAGGAGCTCTACTGAGAGACACCACACTAAAGACAGCACTCTAGAGGGGGAGGAGGTCTGATGATTGACACCGCACTGAAGACAGCACTCTAGAGAGGGAGGATGTCTACTGAGAGACACCACACTGAAGACAGCACTCTGGGGAGAGAGGAGGTCTGATGGGAGAGAGCACTGAAGACAGCACTCTAGAGAGGGAGGAGGTCTAATGAGAGACACCGCACTGAAGACAGAGAATTCTAGAGAGGGGGGAGGTCTGAAGATTGACACCGCACTGAAGACAGCACTCTAGAGAGGGAGGAGGTCTAATGAGAGACAGCACCATAGACAGCACTCTAGAGAGGGAGGAGGTCTGATGATTGACACCACACTAAAGACAGCACTCTAGAGAGGGAGGAGGTCTACTTAGAGACAGCACACTGAAGACAGCACTCTAGAGAAGGAGGAGCTCTGATGATTGACATCACTGAAAACAGACCTCTAGAGAGGGAGGAGGTCTGATGATTGACATCACTGAAGACAGCACTCTAGAGAGGGAGGAGGACTGATGAGAGATACAGCACTGAAGACAGCACTCTAGAGAGGGAGTAGGTCTGATGAGAGACACCACACTGAAGACAGCACTCTAGAGAGAGAGGAGGTCTGATGACTGACACCGCTCTGAAAACAGCACTCTAGAGAGGGAGGAGGTCTGATGAGAGACACAGCACTGAAGACAGCACTCTAGAGAGTAGTGAGGTCTGATGATTGACACCGCACTGAAGACAGCACTCTAGAGAAAGAGGAGGTCTGATGAGTGACAAAGCACTGAAGACAGCACTATGGAGGGGGAGGAGGTCTAACGAGAGACACAGCACAAGAGATAGCACTCTAGAGAGGGAGGATGTCTGATGATTGACACCACACTGAAGACAGCATTCTAGAGAGGGAGGTGGTCTAATGAGAGAGGCAGCACTGAAAACAGCACTCTAGAGAAGGTGGAGGTCTGATGAGAGACACAGCACTGAAAACAGCACTCTAGAGAGGGAGGAGGTCTGATGATCGACACAGCACTGAAGACAGCACTCTAGAGAGGGAGGAGGTCTGATGAAAGACAACACGAGAGACATCACTCTAGAGAGGGAGGAAATCTGATAACTGACACAGTGCTGAAGAGGGCACTCTATAGAGGGAGGAGGTCTGATGAGAGACACAGCACAAGAGACAGCACTCTAGAGAGTGAGGAGGTCTGATGTGAGACACAGCACTGAAGACAGCACTCTAGAGAGGGAGAAGGTCTGATGATTGACACCACACTGAAGACAGCATTCTAGAGAGGGAGGTGGTCTAATGAGAGAGGCAGCACTGAAAACAGCACTCTAGAGAAGGTGGAGGTCTGATGAGAGACACAGCACTGAAAACAGCACTCTAGAGAGGGAGGAGGTCTGATGATCGACACAGCACTGAAGACAGCACTCTAGAGAGGGAGGAGGTCTGATGAGAGACAACACGAGAGACAGCACTCTAGAGAGGGAGGAGATCTGATGACTGACACCGCGCTGAAAAGGGCACTTTATAGAGGGAGGAGGTCTGATGAGAGACACGGCACAAGAGATAGCACTCTAGAGAGAGAGGAGGTCTGATGAGAGACACAGCACTGAAGACAGCACTCTAGAGAGGGAGGAGGTCTGATGAGAGATACCACACTGAAGACAGCACTCTAGAGGGGGAGGAGGTCTAACGAGAGACACCACACTGAAGACAGCACTCTAGAGAGGGAGGAGGTCAGATGATTGACATCACTGAAGACACCATTCTAGAGAAGGAGTAGGTCTGGTGACTGACCCTGCACTAAAGACAGCACTCTAGAGAGAGAGGAGGTCTGATGTCTGACACCGCTCTGAAAACAGCACTCTAGAGAGGGAGGAGGTCTGATGAGAGGCACAGCACAGAAGACAGCACTCTAGAGAGAGAGAGAGGAGGTCTGATGAGAGACACCACACTGAAGACAGCACTCTAGAGAGGAAGGAGGTCTGATGATCGACACAGCACTGAAGACAGCACTCTAGAAAGAGAGGAGATCTGATGAGAGACACAATACGAGAGACAGCTCCCTAGAGAGGGAGGAGGTCTACTGAGACACACAACACTAAAGACAGAACTCTAGAGAGGGAGGACGTCTAATGTGAGACACAGCACTGAAGACAACACTCTAGAGAGAGAGAAGGTCTGATGATTGACACAGCACTAAAGACAGCATTGTAGAGAAGGAGGAAGTCTAATGAGAGACACAGCACGAGAGACAGCACTCTAGAGAGGGAGGAGGTCTGATTAGAGATACCACACTGAAGACAGCACTCTAGAGGGGGAGGAGGTCTGATGATTGACACCGCACTGAAGACAACACTCTAGAGAGGGAGGAGATCTAATGAGAGACAGGACTGAAGACAGCTCTCTAGAGAGGGAGGAGGTCAGATGATTGACATCACTGAAGACAGCATTCTAGAGAAGGAGTAGGTCTGGTGACTGGAACTGCACTAAAGACAGCACTCTAGAGAGAGGAGGTCTCATGACTGACACCGCTCGGAAAACAGCACTCTGGAGAGGGAGGAGGTCTGATGAGAGACACAGCACTGAACACAGCACTCTAGAGAGGGAGGAGGTCTGATGATTGACGCCACACTGAAGACAGCACTCTAGAGAGGTAGGAGGTCTGATGAGAGACACAACACGAGAGACAGCACTCTAGAGAGGGAGGAGGTCTAATGAGAGACACAGCACAAGAGACAGCACTCTAGAGAGGGAGGAGGTCTAATGAGAGACACCGCACTGAAGACAGCACTGTAGAGAGGAAGGAGGTCTGATGAGAGACACCGCACTGAAGACAGCACTCTAGAGGGGGAGGAGGTCTGATGAGAGACAGCACTGAAGACAGCACTCTAGAGAGGGAGGAAGTCTTATGATTGACACAGAACTGAAGACAGCACTATAGAGAGGGAGGAGGTCTGATGAGAGACACTGCACTGAGAACAGCACTCTAGACAGGGAGGAGGTCTTATGAGATACAGCACTGAAGACAGCACTATAGAGAGGGAGGAGGTCTAATGAGAGACACAGCACTAAAGACAGCACTCTAGAGAAAGAGGAGGTCTGATGAGAGACACAGCACTGAAGACAGCACTCTAGAGAGAGAGGAGGTCTGATGAGAGACAGCACTGAAGAGAGCACTCTAGAGAGGGAGAAGGTCTGATGAGAGACACCGCACTGAAGACGGCACTCTAGAGAGGGAGGAGGTCTGATTAGAGACACCGCACTGAAGACAGTACTCTAGAGAGGGAGGATGTCTGATGAGAGACACAGCACAAGAGACAGCACTCTAGAGAGGGAGGAGGTCTGATGAGAGACATAGCACGAGAGACAGCATTCTAGAGAGGGAGGAGGTCTGATCTGATGAGAGACACCACACTGAAGACAGCACTCTAGACAGGGAGGAGGTCGGATGATTGACACCTCACTGAAGACAGCACTCTAGAGAGGGAGGATGTCTACTGAGAGACACCACACTGAAGACAGCACTCTGGAGAGAGAGGAGGTCTGATGAGAGACAGCACTGAAGACAGCACTCTAGAGAGGGAGGAGGTCTAATGAGAGACAGCACACTGAAGACAGCACTCTAGAGAGGGAGGAGGTCTAATGAGAGACAGCACCAAAGACAGCACTCTAGAGAGGGAGGAGGTCTGATTATTGACACCGCACTGAAGACAACACTCTAGAGGGGAGGAGGTCTAATAAGAGAGAGACTGCACTGAAGACAGCCGTCTATAGAAGGAGGAGGTCTACTGAGAGACACCACACTGAAGACAGCACTCTAGAGAGGGAGGAAGTCTAGTGACTGACACAGCACGAAAGACAGCACTCTAGAGAGGGAGGAGGGCTATTGAGTGACAGCACCAAAGACAGCACTCTAGAGAGGGAGGAGGGCTGATGAGTGACAGCACATAAAACAGCACTATAGAGAATAGGAGACCCTGGCTTATCTGCAACTAACAGGTAAAACAGCTGCACAGAAAGGCCTGTTTTTTATTCTAAGAATAGGACATCACTAAAGAGAGCAGTAAAGAGAGCACAGAGACTAAAATGATGATATTTATATATATACATATGTTTTCCTCTGTTCGCCAACAGTGCCGCTCTCATTATTGACGGGTGCCGCTACCTCGCGGAGGCGAATCCGTGTTAATATTCTAACCAATCCTTACGTAACAAAAGATGTAGCGCACCCAGAAGTACGTAGAAATATATTTATTCCACCATAGCTAACAAGCGCGTTTTGGCCATTACGCCCTTTGTCAATGTGTGTGTATATATACATATATATATATATATATTATCTACTGGCGGTCGCCAGTAGATAGTTATAGTTAGGACCTTTATCCATAGGAAATCCGCAACATTCTATTCCCAATAAGTTTGGCGTCGTTTGACGAAACATCGCGAAATTTTCAAAACTAGTGGGGCGCTCCGGTCCGCTCCTGTCTTGAAAGTTTCGGGGTGATTCATCAAGTGGCGGCCGAGAAAAAAGGGGGGTCCCAAAACGCGTTTTCTACATGTTAATTCCCATAGGAAATTTTAGCCACGGCTACAGCCCGAACTGCTGAATGGAATTACACTAAATTTTGCAAAAAGGTAGCGCTTGGTTCAGAAAGCGACCTTTTTTTAAATGGTGTAAATCCGTTCAGTAGTTGTGGAGAAATTCAAAAATAAGAGTGAAAAAATCAATTTCCCATAGGAAACTTTATGCAGGCTACAGCCAAAACTGCTGAACGGAATTACACCAAATTTGGCAAAAAGGTAGTGCTTGGTTCAGAAAGCACCCTTTTTAAAAATGGTGTAAATCCGTTCAGCCGTTTTGGAGAAAATCAAAAATAAAAGTTTTGATATTTATGGCCGCGTTGGATCCGCGCTCCTCCCGATCACGAGCTGCATGCTAATTGGCTGTCAACACTCCAAACCAGGAAGTGTTGGCAGCCATCTTGTTCCTCGGTAGAACCAAGGAACAAGAAAGCAGAAAAACAACTGCGTAAAACGCAAAAAGGGGCAGGGCAGAAACACCCTGACCCCTAGGCCTGCTCAGGGGTCCCACAAGGACCCCAGGGCCCAAAAATATATATATTTTTTTTTAAATCGGCAGAAAACGCGCTGGGTGCGCGGATCCTGCTGATAATAAAAAAAAAACGAAGCGCAGGCTCCTGTGCTTCTTTGTGATTTGGCCCCCGGGTGGGCCAAGTCCCGGGGGCATGCGGGGTTAATGAAAATGTATGAAGCCCCGGGGACCGCCACCCCCCGGGGCTTTCAATTAAAATGCTGCGGGAGGGCTCTGGGCCCTCCCGCAGCCCGCTGGGACCGCCACCCCCGGGGCTTCTTTTTATTTTTTAAAATAACCTGTGGAGGGGGGCTCAAGCTTCCCACATGCCCAGGGACCGCCACCTCCCGGGGCACTAAATAATAAAATGTGAGGGGTCCGTTTAGGACCCCGAGCCCGGGGACCACCACCTCCCGGGGCTGTGAACAGGATGGGAGGGGGCCGCGCGCCCCCTCCTGGAGCCCTTAATGGCCCTGGGGACCGCCACCCCCAGGGCCGGCTCCTGCAGTGTCCCGGGGTGCCTACCCCCGGGACACTGCTGTTGCTGGCAGGAGCAGAGGCCTCGCGGCTCCCGTCCCTGCCATTGCAAACTGCTTTGCTTCATTGAAGCGAGAGCAGGGAAACCTGCTCTCGCTTCAATGAAGCAAGCAGAATTGCTTTCCATAAGGAGCTGCATGTCAGCAGCTCCCTTATGGAAAAGCAATGCCGGCTCCCGCGAGGACGTGGGAGCTGGCGGGACTGTGGGGGATTGGGGACCCCCACAGTCCCCAACCAGAGGCCAGGCCCCGGGGGATGGGGTCCCCGGGGCCATTAGTGGCCCGGGAGGGGGGCCACGCGGCCCCCCTCCCCTACAAATACATTTTTTTTGAAAAAAAAAAAAAAAAATGTAAAGGCCGGCTCCGGGGGATGGGGTCCCCGGGGCCATAAGTGGCCATTGGAGGGGGGCCACGCAGCCCCCCTCCAATATTTTTTAATAAAAAAAACAAAGCGGGCATGCCCGGGGGATGGGAGTCCCCGGGGCCAATAAAGGCCTAGGGAAGGGGGACCACGGCCCCCTTCCCGCTTTCTTTATTTAAAAAAAAAAATCCTCAGGCCCCGGGAATGGGGTCCCCGGGGCCAAAAGTGGCTGAGGGAAGGGGGCCACACAGCCCCCTCCCATACAAAAAAAAAAAAGATCGGCATCGTGCCGGAGGCCCCGCCCCTCCCTGCAGCAGTCTGCAAACGCGCCCTGGCGCGTTTTAAGAAGGGAAGTAATTCCCCTTGAATACTGGGGGTCCCTGGGGCCAAGTAGCCCACCAGGAACCTCCAGTATGCGCCAGGGGCTGTGTTGCAGAGAGGTGTACAGAGGCCACGCCCTTTTACACCTCTCTGCAACGCAGCTCTGTGGCGCTTTGGAGGTACCTGGTGGGCTAGTTGGACTCCAGGGACCCTCAGGATTCAAGGGGACTTAATCCCCCAACCCAAAAACGCGCCACGGGACGCGTTTGCACAGTGGTGAAGGGAGGGGCGGGACTTCGGGTGACATGTGTGCAAACAGGCCCCGTGGCGTGTTTTAAGTTCAGGAATTAATTCCTCTTCAATCCTGAGGGTCCCTGAGGGCCAACTAGCCCACCAGGTACCTCCAGTAAGCGCCACGGAGCTGCGTTGCAGAGTGTTGCAAAAGGGGCGTGGCCTCTGAACACCTCTCTGCAACGCAGCTCTCTGGCGCATACTGGAGGTACCTGGTGGGATGAGTTGGCCCCTAGAGACCTCGGGAATGAGGAGGAATTAATTCTCCAACTTAAAACGCGCCACAGAGCGTGTTTGCAGACATGTCACCTCAGGCCACACCCCCTTCCTTCACCATTGTGCAAATATTCCTCTAAAATCAGCCGAACTGCGAATTCCGATTTACTCACCTGTTATCAGGAGAGAACCCAGTGCTGCATCTTTTAGGCCAGCACTGACCCTGAAAAGTAATTCTAACCGTACTTCACCAGTAACTTGAATTTCCTTCCACAGGCTAACATTGACTGGTTTCACTTGGAAATTCTTCTGTGTGGAGTTTTGGAACTTTATAATATTCCTCTAAAATCAGCCGAACTACGAATTCCGATTTACTCACCTGTTATCAGGAGAGAACCCAGTGCTGCATCTTTTAGCCCAGCACTGACCCTGAAAAGTAATTCTAACCGTACTTACCAGTAACTTGTATTTCCTTCCATAGGAATCCATTGTCTGGTTTTCAGCAGAAAAGTTTCAAAGTGTCGATTTTCTACAAACTACAAATATTCCTTAAAAATCGCCTGTATGACTTAAACGCATTCTTTCAACTGTTTACAGGAGATGCACCAGTGCTGGATCCAGGATCCACCACTGAGTAAGAAAAAGTAACGATAACACTACTTACCTGCTAAGTGAATTTCCTCCCATAGGATAACATTGGTGATTCCATGTGAAAAAGTTTCTAAGTGTCAACTTTTAAAATACAATAATATTCCTTAAAATCCACTACTGTAACCAAAACGCTTTTACTCAACTGTTTACAGGAGATGTCCCAGGACTGAATCTAGGATCCAGTCCTGTGGTTAGAAAAGTAATCCATAAAGTAACTAATTGCATTTAACTAGAAATTCACATTGAGCTCACTGTTGCATTGTGTTTGAAATTGTGTTGCCCATTGCAAAAACTGTAACTACTGTACTTAAAAGTCTATTGCCTATTTGCAAAGTATTTAAACTAAAGTAATTCATTCTGAGAAAGTATATTTTGTAATGTAATGTATAATGTAATTACAATGTAATTTAAAAAATAAAATATCTAAAAATAAATAGTTTAAAAAATGTAGTAAATCAGTATCAAAAAATAAATATAACAATTAATACATTTAAAAATTGTCATTTACAAAACCTTTGAAATTCACTGAAAAAACCATAGGTTTCAGACATGTTATAGTTAGGAATTAGCATTTAAAAAACCTTTGTAATTCACTGAAAAAACCATAGGTTTCAGGCACGTTATAGTTAGAAATTAGCATTTAAAAAACCTTTGAAATTCACTGAAAAAACCATAGGTTTCAAACACGTTATAGTTAGAAATTTGCCTTTAAAAACCTTTGAAATTCACTGAAAAACCATAGGTTTTAGGGACAGTTATAGTTAGTTGGACA
This sequence comes from Calotriton arnoldi, assembly GCA_963921515.1. Taxonomy (NCBI): domain Eukaryota; kingdom Metazoa; phylum Chordata; class Amphibia; order Caudata; family Salamandridae; genus Calotriton; species Calotriton arnoldi. Next base: position 2,174,362 of record CAWUFW010000975.1, read on the forward strand.
TTGCACTCGTACAAAACCCGTGAAATTCCCCGTTATAGTTAGTTCAGCTAACTATAACTCACGCCCCCGCAATGCACTGCTGATGACGTCACATATTACATCACTCATGACATGGTCAGTGACATCACTGATGACATCACTGATGACATCTCAAATTACATCATCCATGTGATAATTTCATGCATCTTCTCACACCCTAATATAACTTTTGATACACCCACTCTAAATTACAGACTGCCATTCTCAAAACCATAGACACTCCAACACCAATAACTACATACCCACTCACTGATTCTTAGGTCTACACACACATCCACTCACTCACCTGTACAGTCACTCATACTTACGGTCACTCAGTACAGGACTATCATATGCACTCATACACCTACATAGACACTCACACACCGCCACTCATCCATAGAGGTACTCACACACCTAGTCAGTCATGCAAATAATTAATCACTGTTGGAAACGGGGTTACCGAGTCCGTCACGGTAGCATGGCGCGAGGCGGGAAAGCACGCGAAGGCAATGTGTAAGGCAGTTGTGCAGCACACTCTTACTTTGACTCAGAAATGCGGACGCAATAACATGACACCACACCAGGCTTGTGTATTTAAAATCAAGATCTTTTATATAAATCCAGGCAGCATCAGATGAGGCAGATTAATTCAGATCTACATTTAAAATCATTGCATTACTCAACTGGTGCGCATTCTCATTAAAGCATCATAGCTCATCAACATTGTAGGCCACTAAAAGGCCGCAGGAATCATCTCCTAAACGTAGCACCATTAATGATCACAAGGTGCATTAATAAAACATGGGCCTAAACATGCAATTCACTTCAGGAATATTCAATTACTTAAAGGGGGCATTTCACGTTACATTTCAAACAGGGCCTGCATTAATCTAGGCGCACCCACAGTGGGCGTCGCAACTCCGGTACACCTGCAACATAAAACACTTCAACTCTTGGCGGTGTACACTTCAGCTCAATTCAATTAATCACCTTCACACTAGGTAACGACTTTGCAAGTATAAGCATAGGCCTAGACAGTAATTACAGTAGGCGTCATCATTAGATTAATGAGCAATGTGGGGAACCCCTCAACATGTCCTGTATTCTGGGGCTTCCTGGCAATGGGGGCTTCTGTGTCCCTCAGGGGTTAATTCAGGCCAGGCCCACTCCTCTCCGGGGCCTCGCCTCATAGGGATAATTTCACGGGTTAATGGTGGCACCCGGCCCCCAGTGGCGTCTCTGCGGGCCCTATGGGCCTCCTGGGCTCACCTGATGTGGTGGTCGTTGGTCGCGCTTCCATGCGACTGTCGATCTCCCGGGCCGGCCCGTGTTCTGAAGGGCAGGGCCCGGTCGGGGTGCCTCGGCCTTCTGGCCGGAATTGCGGGTTGTTGCGGGGGCCGGTATCACCCTCCTCCGGCCCCCGGGATCAAGTGGGGATTGCGGTGAGATTGAAGGGGAGCGGGAGCCGGCAGTCCTCTCCGGCCGGCTTCCCGTCTCCCTCTGCTGGTCCGGAGCTCTTCTTCGGCCTCCGTCGGCGCTGGGGGCGTGGCGGGAGCCGGCGCCCAACTCGCTGCGCGGCCTTCCCGGGCGCGGCCGGCGTCCCCGGTCGCCCAGCAACGGCGTCGGCGGGGCCTGGAGGCCTCATTGGTCCCGCTAGGCCGCGGCTTCTTCACGCGGCCCCCCTGGGCTGCGGCGGCGATTCCTTTGGCCGCGACTTCATCGGTGGGGCCCCGGCGGTGACCTTTGGGGGGAATTTGGAGGCTTCGGTGAGGGCGCGGACGGCGCGCCTCACCACACGCACTCGAGGGGGGGACCTCCCTCACCTCAGCACTTCTCCTCATGCGGCGTCGGCCGCGGCGGCAATTCAGTCACGAGGTCAGTGACTTGGGTGGCAGTTTCTCCCTCGTGGAGATATAGCGCGGGGCGCACCAGCAGCCTGTGGGCAGGGCTGACTGGAAAGGTTCTTGGGGGCAGCCCAGCAGCAGGCAGGAGTAGATAGGGGTGAAGGTCTAGCGCTTCAGGGCACGGCGCTTTACCTGGTGATCCCCAGTTTGGCAGTTCAGGTTTCAGGCCTTGCTGGTCGGTCAGGCCTCCCAAATTAAGGCTTCTTGCGGCTGTTCTTGATTGGTTGCTTCTTATGAGTTTCTTCTTAGGAGTTTCTTGTCAAGAGTTTCTTGTCAGGAGTTTCTTCTTATGAGGGGGGGAATGAGTTGGTGGTTCTGGGAGTGCTTGATGTTACTTCCCAGCACGCTGAAGGTGGTTCCCTGGGTCCCCTCACGCTGGGCAAGGTCAGTGGGTGGTGGGCGTTCCTCAGCTAACTTACTACAGCAGTGCCTAAGCCTTGTCAGCAGCAGTAGTGTAGGTCTCCCCCCTAGGCCCTAAAGCCTGTACTCCGGCAGAGGTTCTCCCAGGATCAGTGGTGCCCCAACTGACTAAAAGATTTCCCTCCAAGCCTCTTATACCCCTAGGTCAGGTGACCCTCCTAAAGGCGGCAAAACATAACTCCTCCCATAGCCCGGAAGGTTCTGGAACCTTCCACATGTCTGGCTATGTGGCCCAGAGGCAGGGACGGGATGGATACTGTATCCCTATGTCCCAGCCTGACCCTGGCTACTAGTGTGTATGTGTGTAAGGCCCCTCTGCAGTAGCAGGGGCCTGTGGCAGCCATCTTGAGTGAGAGAGCACCTGCACCTCAGCACTGTTGTCCATTTTAAAAGTAACATTTCTTTAGAACAGCACAAATAAATCTGCGCACGCCATTGCGCAGCAGGTGTCATTTCACACATGGTAAAGAGGCTAGGGGGAAAAACGAAAAATTTCTGGGAAAAAGGGCCAAGTCCAACAATCACACTGCCATTTACTCACCTATACAGTTATACACACACCAGCTCACTTACTCATACAAATACTAGCACATTCTTACGCTCTTATACAATCACTAATACAAGTACACACTCATCCATACAGCCACTCTCACAATCACACACTCTCACTTATACCCATTTATATACTCCAACACACATATATACTGCCTTTCACATATGTAGTTACTCACACATGTACCACTGAGATATACATTCACTCACTAACACACCCATACACACACTCACCCACCCACCCATACAGTCCATCACAGATGCACTCTTGAAACCATGCACCCAGTGAATCACCCACTGATACATCTATGTGCAGTCACACACACCCCATCCACACAAACACTCAGGCACCCATACAGATACTCAGACAACAAATCAATAACTCATATAGACACTCATGTAGCTATTTACAAACCCATGCAGCCACTTACACACCAACAGACAGACGGATAAAGACATTCACACAGTTTAGTCACTAACCCATGCATTTAGTAAGATACGTTTAATCACTCACTTATAGAGTCAGTCACGCACCTACTAAATCATCCATCCAGACACTTATACACCCACTCATTATTCAATACACCTTGGCATATATATTAAACATATTTAAACTTTATAGAAACACACAGTCACTGCATGATGTCATCAGTGATGTCATTTGAGATGTCATCAGTGATGTCATCAGTGATGTCACTGACCATGTCATGAGTGATGTAATATGTGACGTCATCAGCAGTGCATTGTGGGGGCGCGAGTTATAGTTAGCTGAACTAATTATAATGGGGGAATTTCACGGGTTTTGTACGAGTGCAATGTCCAACTAACTATAACTGTCCCTAAAACCTATGGTTTTTTCAGTGAATTTCAAAGGTTTTTTAAATGCAAATTTCTAACTATAACGTGTCTGAAACCTATGGTTTTTTCAGTGAATATATATATATCCTATTGGAGAATACATCGAAGTATATAGACTTCTTCTTACAAGAATATGTCAGGGGTTTACCCTCCTTTCTCCAGGACACAGGAGATTTCCTTAAACATTTGAATTCATATCAGTGGGAGCCAGACTATCTATTGATGTGTCTAGATGTAACGTCTCTATATACGAGCATCCATCACAAAGATGGGATTAAGGCGGTTGAATACTACTATTGGTTGCTATGATAATGTAATGTCTTGAAAATAACTATTTCCTGTTTCAGAACCAGGTTTTACAACAGATAAGAGGAGTAGCTATGGGGGCATGTTTTTCCCCCAGCTACTCCTGCCTCCACATGGGATGGGGGGAGGAGATGGTTCTAAACAGAGATCATAAAGCAGTAGTCGATAGTCATGTCAAAGCCTGGTTACGATATATCGACGATTTATTCGTGATATGGCAGGGACCAGAAGAGATGGCCCGTGAGTTTGTGAAAGAAATTAACAAGAACAATATAAATCTTCACTTTACTGCCACTATCAGTAGCCAGACTGTATGTTTTCTGGACGTGGAAGTCTTCATTAAAGACCAGAAAATAGAAACTAGGCTCCACCGTAAGCCCACGGCAGGCAACAGCATACTGCACGCTACAAGCCATCATCCTCAGCATCTCATACAAAGTATACCATATGGGGAAATGCTGAGGATACGGCGAGTGTGCAGTACTGAGGCTGATTTAACATCTGCTCAGCAACAAAGTAAAGCCAGATTTATGGACAGGGGCTATAAAGAAAGCACTATCGACATTGCTATTAGAAAAGCAAATTGTCAAGACAGGACCGAATTGCTAACAAGAATAGTTCCCAAAAAAACGAGGAGTAATGAGGAATCAAATACAGGAACTAGACTTATACTTACGTATAGCAAACAACAAAGCACATTACGTAGGATTATAAATAGGAATTGGCCAGTCATACGGAGTGATCCCATAATAGGTAAAGAACTCCCCAAAATCCCAGCATCACGTTCAGGAAATCAAAATCTATGAGGGATGCGTTGGTTAGCAGCAGTCCTGAGGTTAGACCAGTAACCAACTGGCTAACCGCCTGCAAGGGATTTGTCAAATGTAACAACTGTCGTGCTTGTAAGTATGGGACCAGTAGAACATCTTACAATATCCCAATCAGGGAGGATCCCATAAAAATTACAACATTTCTAACATGCCGTACGGAATTTGTGGTTTATGTGTTGGAATGCTCTTGTGGGTTGCAGTATGTGGGCAGCACCAAGTTGCAGGCCCACAAGAGGATACTGCAACACATGAGAGCAATAACCAATTCTGACCAAACGTACCCGGTAGCACGTCATTTTAGAGATGTACATGAAAATAATTTAGATCACCTCAAATATTTTTTAATTGATTCCATTCCAGTGTCAAGAAGAGGAGGCATTCGGGAGGCAAAACTCCGACCCCTGGAAACAAAATACATCTTAGAACTTGACACCAAGACACCCAATGGACATAATTCCAGTGAGGATTTCTTTACATGTCTGTAAATAAGTAGACTTAGGTACAGACACATAGAACACCAAAGATGAATTCATTGGCAACTATCCCTCTAAATATCTGAAGTACGCTACATCAAGCATTATGCTGTAATTTCTGTATTATTTTAATCTATATAATTTAACACTTTGCACTTTACGAACATTTTTGTTCAAAGGGTTGCACTTTTTTGCACTTTACATACACTAAGCACTTTAGATGGAGATAGGATATTGTGCAACATTGGCTCACGAAGGCCAAAAATACGTTTTCAATCGCATTGAGTGTGAATAACAAATCAGCAGGATTTACCAGAAGATATGTTAAATAGGCCAAATTCCATGTATAAATCAGTTACTATATGTGGATTGGACTGTGGGGAGCCGTACTGTATTATACAGACATGGTGAGGTTAATATTGATACCTGCATTGAAACATGAAGTTTTAATATCAATTTGAATATTTTTACAATTTTTATGTATTTTACGTAGAATTGTTTTATTAATATTTATTTTGATTATATTATCATGTGATTTTAGCCATCTATTTACTGCTGATTTGCACTGTGAAAAACGTATATTGGATGAATTTCGACTCTGTCTATTAGATAATAGTAATCACGTGTATAGGCACCAAGCACTTTAAAAATAGTAATGTGACTCTGAGAGCGCGTCATGTGATCAAGGCCGTTGTAGGCCGAAACGCGTCATGGCGGTCGTGGTGGTTTGAAAATAAAAAATACTGATTGAGCACTAAATCTGGGTTCGCACTCCGTTCTTTCCCAGTGGAAGGGAAGTTAAAGGATACGGTCGTAAGGCGATATATAATATGCAAATAAATGAAGAATTCTTCTTACCTGCTGTCGAGTGCTTTTCCATTGCAGAGCATTTGAAAAACAATATATATACATATATACATATGTTACTCTCCTGATGATGCTGACCGATCTGTTTTGTCTCTGTGGCTTTGATGTGTCATGGAACATGACACTTTGTATCCATGAGGTGCCAGCTCCTTGGCTGTCTGCCACTGCAAGGAATGAACCGAGATGAAGGGGGGGAGGACCTTGCATTTGTCCTGGGATATTCCCAAGCTAGAGGCCCCTTGAATGAAGGCTTCTCTTGGGTTTCAGTCTCTGTCCTTAAGGGAACCAGCATTCAACAGGCCCGAATGCATGTCACAATAGTATGGTTTTCATAAGAACATGCCACAATATCGTATCCGTGACATTGGCTACCAACACATGATCAATGTAAGCACCCACAGGGAAGGATAGGTTTACTATTCCTACCTCCACATCTCCTCCGCTTGAAAAAACGTTGGTGGTTGATGTGATGGACGCAATATTTTGCAAGGTTGATATTTTAATCTGGGTCTTGTGGTTGAACAGCTCAGGCCCGGTCTTTCTCAAATGTCTCCCTGGCCTGTGGCTCCGAGACTCCTCCAACGCTCCAGGTGAACCACAATGACCTTCAATACAGCCAGTATTCATCCTGCTATGGACCACTGGCAGGAAACCAGAACCTACCAAACCACCAACTGGTTTCAGCATCTAAAACCTCCTCCAATCAGGAGAGAGAGCATCCTTTGTGGCATTCACAGGGCAGGACAAGCACGAGCTAAAGCTGAACCGCCATTTTCTGCAGAGGCTCCCCATGTGCTCCATAGGACACCATTCACCCTCTACACGGCTCCCAAACGTATGTAATCTGCAAACCTAGACAGTACACTGCACAAACGTCAGGGGGTAAAGGAAGGAATAACCTCAAGCATGCTCAACTGCAGAGACTTAACGGGGAGGAGCCGCCTCTCCTCCAAAGGTACCGATAAAAAGACCGATACTTCTGAATCTAGGACGATGAGTTGCCGCCAACCAGTGCTTAATTTGAGCTGGTGGTTTCCTGTGTTCGGCACCAGCACTTAATTGTGAACACCTGCACTTATGACAGTATGCCACATGGTGGCGCTGTCTGTGTAATTTAGAGATGAGCAGAACAACATCTGTTTATTAATTCAATATACATTATAAACAATTCCTACCACCCAAGCCATTCTTATAGCTACGGGGTCTGGAATAGTATGAATTAGCACACTTGTAGGAGTGTGATGGTTAGTTGTTGCGTAGGTATTGTCGTTGGCAGCGCTGGTAGGGACAATGGCTAGTTAAAGCTGCAGTGGTCACCTGACAAAGGCCCTGGCACATATTTCATTACAAATTAAGCACTGCCGCCAACCATCCCTCACCGCTTGGCCTCGCTCAGGCATAGCGTCATAGACAGTGCAGACAGACTCGCAGATGCCTGTAGCAGGCTCCGCCCATGCTGTTAATCACACATTATGCGAGCTCATGGAAAGTCGATGGTCCAGTGGTTCCATGTCCTATTTCTTTTCAGAGGTCTTTGCTAGGGCAAGGGGTGGCCACAAGAGGGCCGACAAGCTGGAGCATCGCTGCTGGGGGTGAGGAACCAGGCCTGGAAGGCAAGCAACTGTACAAATGCACTGACTGGAGGGCAGGAACCGGAGTGTGGATGAGGGGTGTGGAGTGACTATCTGTATGGCAGACACACACCTGGAATATTGTGTGCATCCATGGCACAATGGTGCCCACCGCTGACATAATGTGGAGTTTAACACAGCGTCATATTTCCTGGCATATTGTGGACATGCACGGTGGAGTGATGCCACACCTGATTTAAATAGAACCTGCGTCCTGCCTCTCATGTACTACTTACAGTGATGTCACTGCTTAAAAGGTTATCGTTGCTGAATGAGATCAGTGTTAACAACTCAATCAATGAATCAATCAGACATTTAAAAAAGTGCGGCAAATCACCCGTGAGGTTCTCGAGGCGCTGGAGATGTTGGCTGCTGCTTGGTGGTTTGATTTTTCAAACATCCAGGTCTTGAGTTCTTTCCTGAACTGCTGGAGTGATGGTGCGGTCCTCAGGTGCAGGGTGAAGTTGTTCCACGCCTTGGCTGCCAGGTACCAGAAAGAGCATCCTCTGCTGGTGGTTTGGCGGATCTGTGGGGTGTCTGCGAGGGAGAGAGAAACGGATCAAAGGTGTCTGGTCGGTTGTTAGAAGGTCAGGCATTTGTTGATGTATGCTGGTCCTTCGTTGTGCAGGGCCTTGTACGCGTGGGTCTGCATCTTGAACTGTCATCTCTTCTGAATCGGGAGCTAGTGTCGTTTCTTGATGTGGTTGGTGATGTGGGTCCTTCTGGGGAGGTCGAGGATGAGTCTTGCTGCTGAGTTTTGTATTGTCTGTAGTCTCTTCAGGGGGCATGCGGTGATTCCTCCGTTCCACTGCACCTTATGCGACGATTTGCCCAGGTTCACATAGGTAAGTGCACAACGCCTATTAGAGCTCAGTTAGTTGAGAGTTTAATTTTCCTACTACAGGCAGGCGCCACTCTACTGCATACCCCGTGCCAAGACACAGCCACAAGCACTATGCATGTGTAACTATGTGTAAACATCATGGAGGTAGTAACATTTTATACTCACATTCTACTCTCCGCTCCAGCTGTGCTAAGTGATTAGCTAACTCTGACTTCAGCTCATGGACATTAAATACCCTGGAAAAAAGAAAAAACACCAGCTGAGGGGAGAGGGAGAAAACACCAGACAGCAGCTGAGGTAGGAAGGGGAAAACACCAGAAAGCAGCTGAGGGAAAAACAGGAAAACACCAGACAGCAGCTGAGAGAAGAAGGGGAAATCACCAGATAGCAGCTGAGAGAAGAAGGGGAAAACAGCAGACAGCAGCTGAGAGAAGAATGGGAAAACAGCAGACAGCAGCTGAGGGAAGAACGGGATAACACCAGACAGCAGCTGAGAGAAGAAGGGGAAAACACCAGACAGCAGCTGAGGGAAGAAGGGGAAATCACCAGATAGCAGCTGAGAGAAGAAGGGGGAAAACAGCAGACATCAGCTGAGAGAAGAATGGGAAAACAGCAGACAGCAGCTGAGGGAAGAACGGGAAAACACCAGACAGCAGCTGAGAGAAGAAGGGAAAAACACCAGACAGCAGCTGAGGGAAGAACAGGAAAACACCAGACAGCAGCTGAGAGAAGAAGGGGAAAACACCAGACAGCAGCTGAGGGAGGAATGGGAAAACAGCTGACAACAGCTGAGGGAAGAAGGGGAAAACAGCAGACAGCAGCTGAGGGAAGAAGGGGAAAACAGCAGACAGCAGGTGAGGGAAGAAGAGAAAAACAGCAGACAGCAGCTGAGGGAAGAAGAGGAAAACAGCAGACAGCAGGTGAGGGAAGAAGAGAGAAACAGCAGACAGCAGCTGAGGAAAGAAAGGGAAAACACCAGACAGCAGCTGAGGGAAGAAGAGGAAAACAGCAAACGGCAGCTGAGGGATGAAGGGGAAAACACCAGACAGCAGCTGAGGGAAGAACAGGAAAAAACACCAGACAGCAGCTGAGGGAAGAAAAGGAAAAAACACCAGACAACAGCTGAGGGAAGAAGCGGAAAACAGCAGACAGTAGCTGAGGGAAGAAGGGGAAAACACGAGACAACAGCTGCGGGAAGAAGAGGAAAACAGCAGACAGCAGCTGAGGGAGGAAGGGGAACACAGCAGACAGCAGCTGGGGGAAGAAGAGGAAAACAGCAGACAGCGGCTGAGGGAAGAACAAGAAAAACACTAGACAGCAGCTGGGGGAAGAAGGGGAAAACACCAGGCAGCAGCTGAGGGAAGAAGGGGAAAACACCAGACAGCGGCTGAGGAAAGAAGAGGAAAACAGCAGACAGCAGCTGAGGGAGGAAGGGGAAAACAGCAGACAGCAGCTGGGGGAAGAAGAGGAAAACAGCAGACAGCGGCTGAGGAAAGAAGAGGAAAACAGCAGACAACAGCTGTGGGAAGAACAGGGAAAACACCAACACATCAGCTGAGGGAAGAAGGGGAAAACACCAGACAGCGGCTGAGGAAAAAAGAGGAAAACAGCAGACAACAGCTGAGGGAAGAACAGGGAAAACACTAGACAGCAGCTGAGGGAAGAAGGGGAAAACACCAGACAGCGGCTGAGGGAGGAAGGGGAAAACAGCAGACAGCAGCTGAGGGAGGAAGGGGAAAACAGCAGACAGCAGCTGGGGGAAGAAGGGGAAAACACTAGACATCAGCTGAGGGAAGAAGGGGAAAGCAGCAGACAGCGGCTGAGGAAAGAAGAGAAGAAAAAAACAGCAGACAGCAGCTGAGGGAAGAAGGGGAAAACACCAGAAAGCAGCTGAGGGAAGGAGGGGAAAACAGCAGACAGCAGGTGAGGGAAGAAGGGAAAAACAGCAGACAGAAGGTTAGGGAAGAAGGAGAAAACACCAGACCTCATCTGAGGGAAGGAGGGGAAAACACCAGACAGCAGCTGAGGGAAGAAGGGGAAAACACCCACAGCAGCTGAGGGAAGAAGGGGGAAATACCAGACAGCAGCTGAGGGAAGAATGGGAAAACGCCAGACAGCAGCTGAGGGAAGAAAGGGAAAACACCAGACAGCAGCTGAGGGAAGAACAGGGAAAACACCAGACAGCAGCTGAGGGAAGAAGGGGAAAACACCAGACAGCAGCTGAGGTAGGAACGGGAAAACACCAGACAGCAGCTGAGGGAGGAAGGGGAAAACACCAAACAGCAGCTGAGGGAAGAAGGGGAAAACACCAGACAGCAGCTGAGGGAAGAAGGGGAAAACACCAGACCTCATCTGAGGGAAGGAGGGGAAAACACCAGACAGCAGCTGAGGGAAGAAGGGGAAAACACCCACAGCAGCTGAGGGAAGAAGGGGGAAATACCAGACAGCAGCTGAGGGAAGAATGGGAAAACGCCAGACAGCAGCTGAGGGAAGAAAGGGAAAACACCAGACAGCAGCTGAGGGAAGAACAGGGAAAACACCAGACAGCAGCTGAGGGTAGAAGGGGAAAACACCAGACAGCAGCTGAGGGAAGAAGGGGAAAACAGCAGACAGCAGCTGAGGTAGGAACGGGAAAACACCAGACAGCACCTGAGGGAGGAAGGGGAAAACACCAAACAGCAGCTGAGGGAAGAAAGGGAAAACACCAGACAGCAGCTGAGGGAAGAACAGGGAAAACACCAGACAGCAGCTGAGGGTAGAAGGGGAAAACACCAGACAGCAGCTGAGGGAAGAAGGGGAAAACAGCAGACAGCAGCTGAGGTAGGAACGGGAAAACAGCAGACAGCAGCTGAGGGAGGAAGGGGAAAACACCAGACAGCAGCTGAGGGAAGAAGGGGAAAACACCAGACAGCAGCTGAGGGAGGAAGGGGAAAACACCAGACAGCAGCTGAGGAAAGAAAGGGAAAACACCAGATAGCAGCTGAGGGAAGAACAGGAAAAACACCAGACAGCAGCTGAGGTAAGAAGCGGAAAACAGCAGACAGTAGCAGAGGGAAAAAGGAGAAAACACCAGACAGCAGCTGAGGGAAGAAGGGAAAAACACCAGACAGCAGCTGAGGGGGGAATGGGAAAACACCAGACCTCAGCTGAGGGAAGAACAAGAAAAACACCAGACAGCAGCTGAGGGAAGAAAGGGAAAACACTAGACATCAGCTGAGGGAAGCAGGGGAAAACACCAGACAGTAGCTGAGGGAAGAACAGGAAGAAGAGGAAAACACCAGACAGCAGCTGAGGGAAGAATGGGAAAAACACCAGACAGCAGCTGAGGGAAGAAGGAGAAAACAAACGACAACAGCTGAGGAAAGAAGGGCGAAACACCAGACAGCAACTGGGGGAAGAACAGGAAAAACACCAGACAGCAGCTGAGGAGGGGAAAACAGCAGACAGCAGCTGAGGTTGGGAATGGGAAAACACCAGACATCAGCTGAGGGAAGAACCAGAAAAACACCAGACAGCAGCTGAGGGAAGAAAGGGAAAACACTAGACACCAGCTGAGGGAAGCAGGGGAAAACACCAGACAGTAGCTGAGGGAAGAACAGGAAGAAGAGGAAAACACCAGACAGCAGCTGAGGGAAGAATGGGAAAAACACCAGACAGCAGCTGAGGGAAGAAGGAGAAAACACCCGACAACAGCTGAGGAAAGAAGGGCGAAACACCAGACAGCAACTGGGGGAAGAACAGGAAAAACACCAGACAGCAGCTGAGGGAAGAAGGGGAAAACACCAGCTAGCAGCTGAGGGGAGAAGGAGAAAACACCAGACGGTAGCTGAGGAAAGAAGAAGAAGAAGGGGGAAACAGCAGACAGCAGCTGAGGAAAGAAGGGAAAAACACCAGGCAGCACCTGAGGGAAAAAGTTGAAAACACCAGCCAGCAGCTGAGGAAAGAAGGGAAAAACACCAGGCAGCACCTGAGGGAAAAAGGTGAAAACACCAGCCAGCAGCCGAGGGAAGAAGAGGAAAACAGCAGACAGCAGCTGAGGGAGGAAGGGGAACACAGCAGACAGCAGCTGAAGGAAGAACAAGAAAAACACCAGACAGCAGCTGAGGGAAGAAGGGGAAAACAGCAGACAGCAGCTGAGGGAAGAAGGGGAAAACACCAGACAGCAGCTGAGGGAAGAACAGGGAAAACACTAGACAGCAGCTGAGGGAAGAAGGGGAAAACACCAGACAGCGGCTGAGGAAAGAAGAGGAAAACATCAGACAGCAGCTGAGGGAGGAAGGGGAAAACAGCAGACAGCAGCTGAGGGAGGAAGGGGAAAACAGCAGACAGCAGCTGGGGGAAGAAGGGGAAAACACCAGACAGCAGCTGAGGGAAGAAGGGGAAAGGACCAGACAGCGGCTGAGGAAAGAAGAGGAAAACAGCAGACAGCAGCTGAGGGAGGAAGGGGAAAACAGCAGACAGCAGCTGGCGGAAGAAGAGGAAAACAGCAGACAGCAGCTGAGGGAGGAAGGGGAAAACACCAGACAGCAGCTGAGGGAGGAAGGGGAACACAGCAGACAGCAACTGAAGGAAGAAGGGGAAAACAGCAGACAGCAGCTGAGGGAAGAAGAGGAAAACACCAGACAGCAGCTGAGGGAAGAAGAAGAAAACAGCAGACAGTAGCTGTGGGAAGAAGGGGAAAACACCAGAAAGCAGCTGAGGGAAGGAGGGGAAAACAGCAGACAGCAGCTGAGGGAAGAAGGGGAAACACCAGACCTCATCTGAGGGAAGGAGGGAAAACACCAGACAGCAGCTGAGGGAAGAAGGGGAAAACACCCACAGCAGCTGAGGGAAGAAGGGGGAAATACCAGACAGCAGCTGAGGGAAGAATGGGAAAACGCCAGACAGCAGCTGAGGGAAGAAAGGAAAACACCAGACAGCAGCTGAGGGAAGAACAGGGAAAACACCAGACAGCAGCTGAGGGAAGAAGGGGAAAACACCAGACAGCAGCTGAGGGAAGAAGGGGAAAACAGCAGACAGCAGCTGAGGTAGGAACGGGAAAACACCAGACAGCAGCTGAGGGAGGAAGGGGAAACACCAAACAGCAGCTGAGGGAAGAAGGGGAAAACACCAGACAGCAGCTGAGGGAAGAAGGGGAAAACACCAGACAGCAGCTGAGGGAGGAAGGGGAAAACACCAGACAGCAGCTGAGGAAAGAAAGGGAAAACACCAGATAGCAGCTGAGGGAAGAACAGGAAAAACACCAGACAGCAGCTGAGGGAAGAAGCGGAAAACAGCAGACAGTAGCAGAGGGAAGAAGGAGAAAACACCAGACAGCAGCTGAGGGAAGAAGGGAAAAACACCAGACAGTAGCTGAGGGAAGAACAGGAAGAAGAGGAAAACACCAGACAACAGCTGAGGGAAGAATGGGAAAAACACCAGTCAGCAGCTGAGGGAAGAAGGAGAAAACACCCGACAACAGCTGAGGAAAGAAGGGCGAAACACCAGACAGCAACTGGGGGAAGAACAGGAAAAACACCAGACAGCAGCTGAGGAGAGAAGGGGAAAACAGCAGACAGCAGCTGAGGGAAGAAGGGGAAAAGACCAGCTAGCAGCTGAGGGGAGAAGGAGAAAACACCAGACGGTAGCTGAGGAAAGAACAAGAAGAAGAGGAAAACACCAGACAACAGCTGAGGGAAGAATGGGAAAAACACCAGACAGGAGCTGAGGGAAGAAGGAGAAAACACCCGACAACAGCTGAGGAAAGAAGGGCGAAACACCAGACAGCAACTGGGGGAAGAACAGGAAAAACACCAGACAGCAGCTGAGGAGAGAAGGGGAAAACAGCAGACAGCAGCTGAGGGAAGAAGGGGAAAACACCAGCTAGCAGCTGAGGGGAGAAGGAGAAAACACCAGACGGTAGCTGAGGAAAGAACAAGAAGAAGGGGGAAACAGCAGACAGCAGCTGAGGAAAGAAGGGAAAAACACCAGGCAGCACCTGAGGGAAGAAGTTGAAAACACCAGCCAGCAGCTGAGGAAAGAAGGGAAAAACACCAGGCAGCACCTGAGGGAAGAAGGTGAAAACACCAGCCAGCAGCTGAGGGAAGAAGAGGAAAACAGCAGACAGCAGCTGAGGGAGGAAGGGGAACAGAGCAGACAGCAGCTGAAGGAAGAACAAGAAAAACACCAGACAGCAGCTGAGGGAAGAAGGGGAAAACAGCAGACAGCAGCTGAGGGAAGAAGGGGAAAACACCCGACAGCAGCTGAAGGAAGAAAGGGAAAGCACCAGACAGCAGCTGAGGGAAGAACAGGAAAAACACCAGACAGCAGCTGAGGGAAGAAGAGGGAAACAGCAGACAGCAGCTGGGGGAAGAAGGGGAAAACCGCAGACAGCAGGTGAGGGAAGAAGGGGAAAACAGCAGACAGAAGGGTAGGGAAGAAGGAGAAAACACCAGACAGCAGCTGAGGGAAGGAGGGGAAAACACCAGATAGCAGCTAAGGGAAGAAGGGGAAAACACCCGACAGCAGCTGAGGGAAGAAGGAGAAAACACCAGACTGCAGCTGAGGGCAGAAGGGGGAAATACCAGAGAGCAGCTGAGGGAAGAAGGGGAAATCACCAGACAGCAGCTGAGGGAAGAACGGGAACAACACAAGACAGCAGCTGAGGAAAGAAGGGGAAAACAACAGACAGCAGCTGAGGAAAGAAGGGGGAAACACCAGACAGCAGCTGAGGGAAGGAGGGGAAACACCAGACAGCAGCTGAGGGAAGAAGGGGAAAACACCCGACAGCAGCTGAGGGAAGAAGGAGAAAACTCCAGACTGCAGCTGAGGGAAGAAGGGGGAAATACCAGACAGCAGCTGAGGGAAGAACGGGAAAAACACCAGACAGCAGCTGAGGGAAGAAGAGGAAAACACCCAACAGCAGGTGAGGGAAAAAAGGGAAAACACCAGACAGCAGCTGAGGGAGGAACGGGAAAACACCCGACAGCAGCTGAGGGAAGAAGGAGAAAACACCAGACAGCAGCTGAGGAAAGGAGGGGAAACACCAGACAGCAGCTGAGGGAAGAAGGGGAAAACACCCGACAGCAGCTGAGGGAAGAAGGAGAAAACACCAGACAGCAGCTGAGGGAAGAAGGGGAAAACACCAGACAGCAGCGGAGGGAAGAACGGGAACAACACAAGACAGCAGCTGAGAAAAGAAGGGGAAAACAACAGACAGCAGCTGAGGGAGGAAGGGGAAAACACCAGACAGCAGCTGAGGGAAGAAGAGGAAAACACCCAACAGCAGGTGAGGGAAAAAAGGGAAAACACCAGACAGCAGCTGAGGGAGGAACGGGAAAACACCAGACGGCAGCTGAGGGAAGAAGGGAAACTTAGACTAAATATTGAACAATGGTGAGGTGGGCTCTTAGTGCACACCACCCCTGAATCAGAGCCTGTAGAGGGATTCATCTGTAGCTGTGAATGAACTGCACACACTCTGCACATGCCCTGCACACGCCCTGCACACCTCCTGCACATGCTTTTGACACACTTGGCACACTCTCTACACACACTCGGCAAACACTGTGAGCTCTCTCTATTCCTCAGCACAGCCACCCCACAGCACAAGCATTTCTATTACCTGGAAAACTGTTCAGCAACTTGAGTTAAGACATTTTGGAAAAGTTCCTCTTTTGCTGAAACGAAGGAAAGAGAAGAATGTGAAAGGACAGTCACTGGGTGTGCTGCGGTGAACAGGAAGTTTGTGCAGTAGTGTGCCAGCAGTGTATGCTGGGTGCAGAAGCAGGGTCTGCTGTGATGTGCAAGCAGGATGCGCTGGGGTGTGAAGGGTGTGTGTGCATAAGTGTACAAGCAGTGTGTGCTGGGGTGTGCAGGGCGTGTGTGCATGAGTGTACATGCAGTGTGTGCTGGGGTGTGCAGGGGATGTGTGCATGAGTGTGCAAGCAGTGTATGCTGGGTGCAGAAGCAGGGTCTGCTGTGATGTGCGGGCAGGGTGCGCTGGGGTGTGCAGGACATGTGTGCATGAGTGTGCAAGCAGTGGATGCTGGGTGCAGACACAGGGTCTGCTGTGATGTGCAGGCAGTGTGTGTAGGTGTGTGCAAACAGTGTATGCTGGGGTGTGCAGGTAGCGTGCGCAGGAGCACGCAAGCAGTGCATGCTGTGTGCAGAAGCAGGGCCTGCTCTGATGTGCATGCAGTGTGTGCTGGGCTGTGCAGGAAGCGTGTGCAGGAGCATGCAAGCAGTGCATGCTGGGTGCAGACGCAGGGTCTGCTGTGATGTGCGGGCAGTGTGTGTGCTGGTGTGTGCAGGAGGTTTGTACATGAGTGTGCAAGAAGTGTATGCTGGGTGCAGACGCAGGGTCTGCTGTGATGTGCAGACAGTGTGCGCTGTGGTGTGCATGAGTGTGCAAGTAGTGGATGCTGGGCGCTGAAGGAGGGTCTGCTGTGATGTGCAGGCAGCGTGTGCTGGGGTGTGCAGGACGTGTGTACATGAGTGTTCAAGCAGTGTATGCTGGGTGAAGACGCAGGGTCTGCTGTGATGCACAGGCAGGGTGCGCTGTGGTGTGCCGGGTGTGTGTGCATGAGTGTACAAGCAGTGTATGCTGGGTGCAGATGCAGGGTCTGCTGTGATCTGCAGGCAATGTGTGCTGGGGTGATAAAGCAGGGTCTGCTGTGATGTGTGGGCAGGGTGTGCTGGGCTATGCTGGAAGCATGTGCAGGAGTGTGCAAGCAGTGTATGCTGGGTGCAGAAGGAGGGTCTGCTGAGATGTGCCGGCAGGGTGCGCTGGGGTGTGCAGGACGTGTGTGAATGAGTGTGCAAGCAGTGTATGCTGGGTGCAGAAGCAGGGTCTGCTGTGATGTGCGGGCAGGGTGCGCTCTGGTGTGCCGGGCGTGTGTGCATGAGTGTACAAGCAGTGTATGCTGGGTGCAGAAGCAGAGTCTGCTGTGATGCACTGGCAGTGTGCGCTGTGGTGTGCCGGGCGTATGTGCATGAGTGTACTAGTAGTGTATGCTGAGTGCAGAAGCAGGGTCTGCTGTGATGTGCGGACAGTGTGCGTTGGGGTGTGCAGGGCGTGTGTGCATGAGTGTGCAAGCAGTGTATGCTGGGTACAGAGGCCTGATCTGCTGTGATGTGCAGGAAGTGTGCACTGGGGCATGCAGGGCGTGTGTGCAAGCAGTGTATGCTGGGTGCATAAGCAGGGTGTGCTGCGATGTGCGGGCAGGGTGCGCTGGGGTGTGCAGGACGTGTGTGCATGAGTGTGCAAGCAGTGTATGCTGGGTGCAGGCGCAGGGTCTGCTGTGATGTGCGGGCAGTGAGTGTGCTGGGGTTTGCAGGACATGTGTACATGAGTGTGCAAGCAGTGTATGCTGGGTGCAGACGCAGAGTCTTCTGTGATGTGCAGGCAGTGTGTGCTGGGGTGTGCATGAGTGTGCAAGCAGTGTATGCTGGGTGCAGAAGGAGGGTATGCTGTGATGTGCAGGCAGGGTGCATTGGGGTGTGCAATACGTGTGTGCAGGAGTGTGCAAGCAGAGTATGCTGGGTGCAGAAGCAGGGTGTGCTGTGATGTGCAGGCAGGGTGCACTGGGGTGTGCAGGACGTGTGTGCATGAGTGTGCAAGCAGTGCATGCTGGGGTGTGCATGAGGTGTGTGCATGAGTGTGCAAGCAGGGTATGCTGGGTGCAGAAGCATGATCTGCTGTGATGTGCGGGCAGTGTGTGCCGGGGTGTGTAGGGCGTGTGTGCATGAGTGTGCAAGCAGTGTATGCTGGGTGCAGAAGCAGGGTGTGCTGCGATGTGCGGGCAGGGCGCACTGGGGTGTGCAGGACGTGTGTGCATGAGTGTGCAAACAGTGCATGCTGGGTGCAGACTCAGAGTCTGCTGTGATGTGCAGACAGTGTTCGCTGGGGTGTGCAGGACATGTGTGCAAGAGTGTGCAAGCAGTGTATGCTGGGTGCAGATGCAGGGTCTGCTGTGATGTGCAGGCAGGGTGCACGGGTGTGCAGGACGTGTGTGCATGAGTGTGCAAGCAGTCTATGCTGGGTGCAGATGGAGGGTCTACTGTGATGTGCAGGCAGCGTGTGCTGTGGTGTGCAGGACGTGTGTGCATGAGTTTGCAAGCAGTGTATGCTGAGTGCAGAAGCAGGGTCTCCTGTGATGTGCAGACAGTGTGTGCTGGGGTGTGCAGGGCGTTTGTGCATGAGTGTGCAAGCAGTGCATGCTGGGTGCAGATGCAGGGTCTGCTGCGGTGTGTGGGCAGGGTGCGCTGGGGTGTGCAGGACGTGTGTGCATGAGTGTGAAAGCAGTTTATACTGGGTGCAGAAGCAGGGTCTGTTGTGATGTGCGGACAGTGTGCGCTGGGGTGTGCAGGACGTGTGTGCAAGAGTGTGCAAGCAGTGTCTACTGGGTGCAGAAGCATGATCTGCTGTGATGTGCAGGCAGCGTGTGCTGGGGTGTGCAGGACGTGAGTGGATGAGTGTGCAAGCAGTGTATGCTGGGTACAGAAGCAGGGTCTGCTGTGATGTGCAGGCAGCATGTGCTGGAGTGTGCAGGACGTGTTTGCATGAGTGTGCAAACAATGTATGCTGGGTGCAGAAGCAGGGTCTGCTGTGATGTGCGGGCAGGGTGCACTGGGGTGTGCAGGACATGTGTGCAAGAGTGTGCAAGCAGTGTATGCTGGGTGCAGAAGCATGATCTGCTGTGATGTGCAGGCAGCGTGTGCTGGGGTGTGCAGGGCATGTTTGCATGAGTGTGCAAGCAGTATATGCTGGGTGCAGAAGCAGGGTCTGCTGTGATGTGCGAGCAGGGTGCGCTGGGGTGTGCAGGACGTCTGTGCATGAGTGTGAAAGCAGTGTATGCTGGTTGCAGAAGCAGGGTCAGCTGTGATGCACCGGCAGGGTGCGCTGTGGTGTGCCGGGCGTGTGTGCATGCGTGTACAAGCAGTGTATGCTGGGGGCAAAAGCAGGGTCTGCTGTGATGTGCGGGCAGGGTGCGCTGGGGTGTGCAGCACGTGCGTGCATGAGTGTACAAGCAGTGTAAGCTGGGTGCAGAAGCAGGGTCTGCTGTGATGTGCAGGCAGCATGTGCTGGGGTGTGCAGGAGTGTGCAAGGGTGTACAAGCAGTGTATGCTGGGTGCAGAAGCAGGATGTGCTGTGATGTGCAGGCAGAGCGCACTGGGGTGTGCAGGGCATGCGTGTATGAGTGTACAAGCAGTGCATGCTGGGTGCAGAAGCAGGGTCTGCTCTGATGTGCAGGCAGCATGTGCTGGGGTGTGCAGGAGTGTGCAAGGGTGTACTAGCAGTGTATGCTGGGTGCAGAAGCAGGATGTGCTGTGATGTGCAGGCAGAGCGCACTGGGGTGTGCAGGGCGTGTGTGCATGAGTGTACAAGCAGTGCATGCTGGGTGCAGAAGCAGGGTCTGCTGTGATATGCGGACAGTGTGCGCTGGGGTGTGCAGGACGTGTGTGCAAGAGTGTGCAAGCAGTGTCTACTGGGTGCAGAAGTATGATCTGCTGTGATGTGCAGGCAGCGTGTGCTGGGGTGTGCAGTACGTGTTTGCATGAGTGTGCAAACAGTGTATGCTGGTTGCAGAAGCAGGGTCTGCTGTGATGCACCGGCAGGGTGCGCTGTGGTGTGCCGGGCGTGTGTGCATGAGTGTTCAAGCAGTGTATGCTGGGGCAGAAGCAGGGTCTGCTGTGATGTGCGGGCAGGGTGCCCTGGGGTGTGCAGCACGTGTGTGCATGAGTGTACAAGCAGTGTATGCTGGGTGCAGAAGCAGGGTCTGCTGTGATGTGCAGGCAGCGTGTGCTGGGGTGTGCAGGAATGTGCAAGGGTGTACAAGCAGTGTATGCTGGGTGCAGAAGCAGGATGTGCTGTGATGTGCAGGCAGGATGCGCTGGGGTGTGCAGGACGTGTGTGCAAGAGTGTGCAACTAGTGTATGCTGGGTGCAGAAGCAGGGTCTGCTGTGATGTGCGGGCAGGGTGCGCTGGGGTGTGCAGGACGTCTGTGCATGAGTGTGAAAGCAGTGTATGCTGGGTGCAGAAGCAGGGTCTGCTGTGATGTGTGGGCAGGGTGCGCTGTGGTGTGCTGGGCGTATGTGCATGAGTGTGCAAGCAGTGTACGCTGGTTGCAGAAGCAGGGTCTGCTGTGATACACTGGCAGGGTGCACTGTGGTGTGCCGGGCGTGTGTGCATGAGTGTACAAGCAGTGTATGCTGGGGGCAGAAGCAGGGTCTGCTGTGATGTGCGGGCAGGGTGCGCTGTGGTGTGCCGGGCGTGTATGCATGAGTGTGCAAGCAGTGTATGCTGGTTGCAGAAGCAGGGTCTGCTGTGATGCACTGGCAGGGTGCGCTGTGGTGTGCGGGCGTGTGTGCATGAGTGTACAAGCAGTGTATGCTGGGGCAGAAGCAGGGTCTGCTGTGATGTGCGGGCAGGGTGCACTGGGGTGTGCAGGACGTGTGTGCATAAGTGTACACGCAGTGTATGCTGGGTGCAGAAGCAGGGTCTGCTGTGATGTGCAGGCAGCATGTGCTGGGGTGTGCAGGAATGTGCAAGGGTGTACAAGCAGTGTATGCTGGGTGCAGAAGCAGGATGTGCTTTGATGTGCAGGCAGAGCGCACTGGGGTGTGCAGGGCATGTGTGCATGAGTATACAAGCAGTGTATGCTGGAGTTTGCAGGGCGTGTGTGCATGAGTGTACCAGCAGTGTGTGCTGGGGTGTGCAGGGCGTGTGTGCATGAGTGTAAAAGCAGTGTGTGCTGGGGTGTGCAGGGCATATGTGCATGAGTGTACAAGCAGTGTATGCTGGGGTGTGCATAAGGTGTGTGCTGGGGATGTTGAGACAGTGTTTGCTGGGATGTTCAGACACTGTGCTGGGCATGGAGGTAGTGTATGCTGGGGTGTGCAAGCTGTGTTTGATGGGGTGTGCAGAGAATGTGTGCTAGTGTGCCCCACATCCCTGTGATGTGCCCATGAAGGCTGAAGGTACATACGTTTGCCCTTACCTGATAACTGCTCAATGGGCACAGGGATGACTCTGTACGGAAAACTACAAAACAGAAAACGAAATGGTCACTGTGTGCAGCTGGGGATTGTAGAAGTGCAAACCACTGAATCCCACCCAAGGTTCCAGGGAAGAAGAGGTCACCAGAGGTCTGGGTGCAAGAGGCCAAGGAGCAGGATGTATATCACAATATTGTGTATGCAAATGTCGACCTGTATTAATAACTGCTGCAAGGTATCAACCTGCACAATATCGTCAAGGTAAGCATGCATAAGGGAGTGAGATTCACTTGTCTTTTTCCACAGTATCGTCAAGGTAAGCATGCATAAGGGAGTGAGATTCACTTGTCTTTTTCCACAGTATCGTCAAGGTAAGCATGCATAAGGGAGTGTAGATTCACTTGTCTTTTTCCACAGTATCGTCAAGGTAAGCATGCATAAGGGAGTGTAGATTCACTTGTCTTTTTCCACAGTATCGTCAAGGTAAGCATGCATAAGGGAGTGAGATTCACTTGTCTTTTTCCACAGTATCGTCAAGGTAAGCATGCATAAGGGGTGTAGATTCACTCGCCTTTTTCCACAGTATCATCAAGGTAAGCATGCATAAGGGAGTGTAGATTCACTTGTCTTTTTCCACAGTATCGTCAAGGTAAGCATACATATGGGAGTGTAGATTCACTTGTCTTTTTCTACAATATTGTCACGGTAAGCGTAGATTTACTGTTCTAACTCCATAGTATTGTCAAGGTAAGCATACATAGGGGAGTGTAGATTTACTGTTCTTTTCCACAGTATCGTCACGGTAAGCATGCATAAGGGAGTGTAGATTCACTTGTCTTTTTCCACAGTATCGTCACGGTAAGCATACATAAGGGAGTGTAGATTCACTTGTCTTTTTCCACAGTATCGTCACGGTAAGCATACATAAGGAAGTGTAGATTTACTGGTCTTTTTCCACAATATCATCAATGTAAGCATAGATTTACTGTTCTAACTCCACAGTATCGTCAAGTTAAGCATGCATAAGGGAATACAGATTCACTGTTCTACCTTGACAATATCAACAAGGTAAGCACACACAAAGGAGTATAGATTCACTGTCCTCCAAAGTATCATCAAGGTAAATGTGAATAAAGGAGTGTAGATTCACTGTTCTTTCTCAATGGTATCTTCGAAGTGAGCATGCATAAGGGAGTGTAGATTCACTGTCCTCCAAAGTATCATCAAGGTAAATGTGAATAAAGGAGTGTAGGTTCACTATTCTTTTACTACAGTATTGTCAAGTTAAGCATAAATAGGGGAGTGTAGATTCACTGTCCTCCAAAGTATCATCAAGGTAAATGTGAATAAAGGAGTGTAGGTTCACTATTCTTTTACTACAGTATTGTCAAGTTAAGCATGCATAGGGGAGTGTAGATTCAATGTTCTGTCTCAAAGGTATCTTCAAGTTAAGCATACGTAAGAGAGCGTAGATTCAATGGTCTGTCTCAAAGGTATCTTCAAGCTAAGCATACATAAGGGAGTGTAGATTCACTGTTCTTTCTCAATGGTATCTTCAGAGTGAGCATGCATAAGGGAGTGTAGACTTTCTGTTCTAACTCCACAGTCTCGTCAAGTTAAGCATGCATAAGGGAGTGTAGATTCACTGTTCAGTGTCAAAGGTATCTTCAAGTTAAGCAAGCATAAGGGAGTGTAGACTTACTGTTCTAACTCCACAGTATCTTCAAGTTAAGCATGCATAAGAGAGTATAGATTTAAAGTTCTAACTCCACAGTATCGTCAATTTAAGCTTGCGTAAGGGAGTGGAGATTCACTGTTCTCCAAAGTATCATTAAGGTAAATACTTATAAGGGAGTGTAGATTCATTGTTCTAACTTCACAGTATCGTCATGGAAAGCATCCGTAAGGGAATGTAGATTCACTATTCCTTTTTAGGTCGAGCCTGGGCAGCGCATGCGCTGCTCTGCAGCATGCTTTATTGAGGTACGGCATACAAGCTCCGCCTTTTTCCCCTGCCCATCTTTTTCATTGGCACGTGTTACTGTCCTTGCTAAATGGTTGCTTTTCATTTGTAAATAGGCTTGTTAGTCCCTCCTTGGTACCGCCTTGTCTGTATTTGTTACCTCCCATAATGACTGGACCTTTTACTGATGTTGTCACATGGTCTGCTTGATAAGTCGGTGAGCACTATTTTCTTTAATGCTCTTCCCCTATTCCACCCACTACCTCGCAGCACGCCGCCCGATTTTATTTTTATAGTAATGTATTTATTCAAATTACAGCGCGGTCTGCTTTAACTACAGCGGCCGCGCTTATTCAATTATTTAATATACGGTGCGGTCCGCTTTCACTTTAGCGGCAGTGCTTATTTAATTATTTGATATACGGCGTGGTCCACTTTCACTTAAGCGCCCGCGCTTATTTAATTATTTAATACCTGCACGGGCCACTTTCACTTTAGCGGCCGCGCTACAGAACCTTTTGAAATTAATTATTTTTTTCCCACTTTGGGTGAAAGCGCCATACACGCTTTCACTTTAATGTTGGCCACGCCCCTTTGTTTAGACGCTGCTCACTGTAACCTGAATATGCGAGCAGCATCTAAAAAAAGAGGCGCGGCCACCATTAAAGTGGTCTCGCATTTGCGAGAGTTTGAGCTCTTGACATTAAAAATAACAAAGCAAACACAAGGAGATGATGGACGGAGCGCTGAAACTTTTCAGACACTCACCCCCAGTCACAGATCTGGGTTGAATTCATCATCGTTCTTTAGCTCACTTCGCCACCTCAGTTCAGACCCAGCTATATGCAAATCAGTCTTGACCCTGTGCCTCATGGGATCAGTCCAGCCCGAACTGCCAAGCCAGGTCTTCCCAGTTCAGACCCAGGCACAATCAGTCTTGACCTTTTGCCTCATGGGAACAGTCCAGCCCGAACTGCCAAGCCAGGTCTTCCCTGAACCAGAAACAAGCATCCTGGGAATGGTTTCAGGATAACATCCCTCATCAGCCAGGCTAGCTTGAATCCAGTGGCAAAGTGAGCAAGGGACCCACGTCTGGGCATACCCTGCCAACTTAGGGCGAACAAAGCAAACACAAGGAGATGATGGACGGAGCGCTGAAACTTTTCAGACACTCACCCCAGTCACAGATCTGAATTGAATCCATCATCGTTCTTTAGCTCACTTCGCCACCTCATTTCAGACCCAGCTATATGCAAATCAGTCTTGACCCTGTGCCTCATGGGAACATTCCAGCCCGAACTGCCAAGCCAGGTCTTCCCTGAACCGGAAACAAGCATCCTGGGACCGGTTTCGGGATAACATCCCTCATCAGCCAGGCTAGCTTGAATCCAGTGGCAAAGTGAGCAAGGGACCCACGTCCGGGCATACCCTGCCAACTTAGGGCGAACAAAGCAAACACAAGGAGATGATGGACGGAGCGCTGACATTTTTCAGACACTCACCCCCAGTCACAGATCTGGGTTGAATCCATCATTGTTCTTTAGCTCACTTCGCCACCTCAGTTCAGACCCAGCTATATGCAAATCAGTCTTGACCCTGTGCCTCATGGGAACATTCCAGCCCGAACTGCCAAGCCAGGTCTTCCCTGAACCGGAAACAAGCATCCTGGGACCGGTTTCGGGATAACATCCCTCATCAGCCAGGCTAGCTTGAATCCAGTGGCAAAGTGAGCAAGGGACCCACGTCTGGGCATACCCTGCCAACTTAGGTCGAACAAAGCAAACACAAGGAGATGATGGACGGAGCGCTGAAACTTTTCAGACACTCACCCCCAGTCACAGATCTGGGTTGAATCCATCATTGTTCTTTAGCTTACTTCGCCATCTCAGTTCAGACCCAGCTATATGCAAATAAGTCTTGACACTGTGCCTCATGGGAACAGTCCAGCCCGAACTGCCAAGCCAGGTCTTCCCTGAACCGGAAACAAGCATCCTGGGACCGGTTTCGGGATAACATCCCTCCTCAGCCAGGCTAGCTTGAATCCAGTGGCAAAGTGAGCAAGGGACCTATGTCTGAGCATACCCTGCCAACTTAGGGCGAACAAAGCAAACACAAGGAGATGATTGACGGGGCGCTGAAATTTTTCAGACACTCACCCCCAGTCACAGATCTGGGTTGAATCCATCATCGTTCTTTAGCTCACTCCGCCACCTCAGTTTAGACCCAGCTAAATGCAAATCAGTCTTGACCCTGTGTCTCATGGGATCAGTCCAGCCGGAACTGCTAAGCCAGGTCTTCCCTGAACCGGAAACAAGCATCCTGGGACCGGTTTCGGGATAACATCCCTCATCAGCCAGGCTAGCTTGAATCCAGTGGCAAAGTGAGCAAGGGACCCACGTCTGGGCATACCCTGCCAACTTAGGGCAAAAAAAGCAAACACAAGGAGACAAGCATCCTGGGACCGGTTTCGGGATAACATCCCTCATCAGCCAGGCTAGCTTGAATCCAGTGGCAAAGTGAGCAAGGGACCGACGTCTGGGCATACCCTGCCAACTTAGGGCGAACAAAGCAAACACAAGGAGATGATGGACGGAGCGCTGAAACTTTTCAGACACTCACCCCCAGTCACAGATCTGGGTTGAATCCATCATCGTTCTTTAGCTCACTTCGCCACCTCAGTTCAGACCCAGCTAAATGCAAATCAGTCTTGACCCTGTGCCTCATGGGAACAGTCCAGCCCGAACTGCCAAGCCAGGTCTTCCCTGAACCGGGAAACAAGCATCCTGGGACCGGTTTCGGGATAACATCCCTCATCAGCCAGGCTAGCTTGAATCCAGTGGCAAAGTGAGCAAGGGACCCACGTCTGGGCATACCCTGCCAACTTAGGTCGAACAAAGCAAACACAAGGAGATGATGGACGGAGCGCTGAAACTTTTCAGACACTCACCCCCAGTCACAGATCTGGGTTGAATCCATCATTGTTCTTTAGCTCACTTCGCCATCTCAGTTCAGACCCAGCTATATGCAAATCAGTCTTGACACTGTGCCTCATGGGATCAGTCCAGCCGGAACTGCTAAGCCAGGTCTTCCCTGAACCGGAAACAAGCGTCCTGGGACCGGTTTCGGGATAACATCCCTCATCAGCCAGGCTAGCTTGAATCCAGTGGCAAAGTGAGCAAGGGACCCACGTCTGGGCATACCCTGCCAACTTAGGGCAAACAAAGCAAACACAAGGAGACAAGCATCCTGGGACCGGTTTCGGGATAACATCCCTCATCAGCCAGGCTAGCTTGAATCCAGTGGCAAAGTGAGCAAGGGACCGACGTCTGGGCATACCCTGGCAACTTAGGGCGAACAAAGCAAACACAAGGAGATGATGGACGGAGCGCTGAAACTTTTCAGACACTCACCCCCAGTCACAGATCTGGGTTGAATCCATCATCGTTCTTTAGCTCACTTCGCCACCTCAGTTCAGACCCAGCTAAATGCAAATCAGTCTTGACCCTGTGCCTCATGGGAACAGTCCAGCCTGAACTGCCAAACCAGGTCTTCCCTGAATCGGAAACAAGCATCCTGCGACTGGTTTCGGGATAACATCCCTCATCAGCCAGGCTAGCTTGAATCCAGTGGCAAAGTGAGCGAGGGACCCACGTCTGGGCATACCCTGCCAACTTAGGGCGAACAAAGCAAACACAAGAGATGATGCCTTTATATATGTGTTGCTTTTAAAACACATAAATAAAAGGCATTGTCATTTACAATGCCAATAGCTTAAATGCTTGCAAATGCGAGACCTATTACAGTGAAAATGCTTGTTTACAGTACTGTCAAGGTAAGCATGCGTAAGTGAGTGTAGATTCACTGTTGTAACTCAAGTGCATCATGCAATGTAGATTCACTGTTCTATTTCTACAGTATCGTCAAGGTAAGCAAGCATAAGGGAACCAAGCTGGACATGGCCTTCTTAGGGGGATTTCCCCAAAACATTTAGCTTTTTGTCCTCCTAGTCATTCCCTACTCTCTGTTCGTGACCCTAGGACTCTGGGCACATTCCCACTGTACTGCAGTGGGAAGGTACGAGCCCCCGTCCTACACAGTTCAGGAATGGGTGCCTATGTGATTGCTGTAGGAGTAGTCCCTGTGAGCACCCTGGAAAAAGGTACTCTACATACACAGGGCGGCTAGTAGTGGGACGCGGCGCCAATGTTTTGATGAGCATGGGTCCAGCCTGCTATTCCAGGCCAGTCTGTGCACCCTGCGCCATGATGTTTCTAGGTCTTGGACACCGGCCTGCCACCGCAGGTCAGTGTGCGTACTGGCACCAATTATGTTTTCGAGACATGGATCAAGGGCCTGCCACTGCAGGCTGGACAGCGCACGGGCACCAAGGATGGTGCTACACCTGGGGCCGGTCTGCCATTGCAGGCCTGCCTGCTCACATGTGCACTAATGGTGTTTTCAAACATGTGTCCGGCCTGCCAATGCAGGCTGGTGTGTGCACTTGCACGGATCGTGCTTTTAAACATGTGTCCAAACCTGCCATGGCAGGTCTGTGATGGTGGAATGGTGCGTGTACTCAGCTGGCCTTTGGAACGCACTGGCCATCCTGAGGGAACCTTTCACTTCTACACGGAGTGGAAGGTGAAGAGCCGGGTAGATACACATGTGTGTTCCCTGCCCAGGTAGTAGGGAATTCTAATGTGGGGCTCTCTACCCATGAGGCTTGCTCTTCTTGCAGGTTCCCATGGGGAAGTGGTCGACAGCACTTTAAGCTGCAATAGTGGGTTGCAGTGGCGCAGTCTCATTATGTTTCCTATCAATGGATTATCAATGCCAAACCCTTTCCAGTCATAACGGTGGCCTTGGCGTAACTCGCTTAGAAATGCCACTTTCAGAAGCATGGACATTTCTATACTCTAAAACTCTGTGTGTGCCATGGTGCTTGGCGCTGGTCAACACCATCTGGGCATTCCCCAGCGACAGTCATAAACCATTGGGCATACCATTGGAAAGGCTGACCTCGGCCTGGTGGAATATATGGGGGGCAGAGATTGTGATACTTGGCCTCTAGAGCCA
Source organism: Calotriton arnoldi (assembly GCA_963921515.1). Taxonomy (NCBI): domain Eukaryota; kingdom Metazoa; phylum Chordata; class Amphibia; order Caudata; family Salamandridae; genus Calotriton; species Calotriton arnoldi. Next base: position 2,203,085 of record CAWUFW010000975.1, read on the forward strand.
GATCACGGCCCCCATAAAGATAGGGATCTGCATTTCACGGCTTTATGGCAGACAGGAAGGACAGAAATTTAAGGTACCCATCTGTGCTTCAAAGGGATACCCTGTGAACCTCCCTGACTTCAAAGGCCCACTACAGTATAACTACCGGTGCCACCCTCCCGAAAGGAGAGATCCGCTTGTGGGGATGTGGGACCAGAGAACCCAGACTGCGTGGTGCGCACTGCCAGAGGAATCTGTTGTGCACAAGGAGGAATACTGCCATTGGAAGGGACCGTACGTCCTTCCTGAATAGTGGCTGGCCTGGGCTGACTATCTGCTGAAGTGTGGCCCCCTGAAGTGGGCTATCCAAGGACCAGTCAGCTGGTCCTCTGTTCTCTCGGAGATCTCAGGGACATCAAAGATCGCCTACGAGGAAACCACACCATCTACCGGTGATATCTGGAGAGCGGTGCCCTCTCGAGTGCCCACATCAACTGCTGAATTCTAATGGACAGCGCGGCATGTGCTTGGAACTAAGACTTGTGCCTGGAGACCGAAGAGCCTAGTGCGGATCTCCGAAAGTACTACCCGCATTGAAGACAAGTGGCCCATGTACCAACCATGATACGATGACCCTGGCTCCCAGGCCAGCTGCCCTCCTACAGCAGAAGCTGCATGCTCCCTGAAAGTCTGTGTCCACCTTACATGTCTGAGAAGCACTTACCTCTCTGAATTGGCGGGCATCGTGGGGTCGAGAGAGACCATGGCACCGTCGATGGTCACAAGAGACAGGCTGGTGTTCCTGGAGAATAAAGGCATGAGGATGATGTTTAAAGAACATGCAAAGGAACAAGTCCAGAGAACACAAATCATGTGCAAGAAACAGCACGAGACCCACAAGCGAGCCCCTAGAACAGAGAGCTGGCTCCAGCTCACCAGGCTAGCGCCTGGAGGCCAAGACTGGCCTTAGCGCCTGCTGGAACTTCCCCGGTGGGCTGTAAGCTAGGAAGCGGCTTTAGGGCTGAATGGCTGCCATAACCTACTCTTAAAAACTCTTTGCCAATATATTTGAAAAATGGTGTTGTAATATGCATTATTTACACCAATTTTTCAACAGTTCCTTGCTCCATCCACTTGGGACGAATATGACACTTTTCCCCGCTGCCCGTCACTCCGCATGTTGTTACAACGCGGTCATTACAACGACCGCGTTGTAACTACGCATACCATTACCCCGCAAGTAGTAACAACGACTTGTGGAGGGGGGCGCTGGATGTTGGAATAGTATAATTTACTATTCCAACTCCAGTCTGTGCGGACAGTAGGGAAGGTGTTGGATTTTAAATCCAACACCTTCTCCCCCCTCCGCAAGTCGTTGTTACGACTTGCGGGGTAATGGTATGCGTTGTTACAACGCAGTCGTTGTAACGACCGCGTTGTAACAACATGCGGGGTCGTGGTTTCGTTGTCAGGGTTGTTTACCACTTGGGGCTAATTTAAACATTTACAAGGCTGACTTCGGCTAACTAGCCCAGCGCCTTGAGGCCTGGGCCATATAGATATTGCCCTGACTACATTCATAAAATAAATATAGAAAACATTTTCTCCAAACTTTGGAACAGGCACTTGAAATGACAAAGTACCTTCTTGTACCCCCACCACCATGACAGGAGGCGGCCATGTTTAAAAGGCTCGTTCCAGGTGAAAAGGTCACTAGAAGCTCCCTTGGCGCCCATGTGACCCCTCTCTGACCCTGTGGGACCTATTAGGAGAAATGCCCTTAGCCCTTTTACTACCTTGCATACTATACACACCAAACAATAAATCAAACACCACACTCCCCTCTCAGATCTACTCCTCACCAGCCCTACACTGCCTTCACCACCAGCTGGTGCTGTACCCCAGACACCCGTGCTCTGGGTGGTTCTAGTCCACCATCCTCTAAACTCACTCAAGAGGTGCACAAAGCCAGGCTCCCAGCAGCCCCTGCGGCACAGTCACAAAGGGAGGGGCCTCTGAGGCATACTGCCACATTCCGAAACTGGGGGTAGCCTCTTGAATCCCACCTGTCCCCCTATGACCGCAACACTCCAACAACCAATGTAGCCTCTTGTAACCCACCTGTGACTGCAGCACCCCAATACTGAATACAGCCTCTTGTAACCCACCTGTGACTGCAGCACCCCAATACTGAATACAGCCTCTTGTAACACACCTGTGACTGCAGCACCCCAATACTGAATACAGCCTCTTGTAACACACCTGTGACTGCAGCACCCCAATACTGAATACAGCCTCTTGTAACACACCTGTGACTGCAGCACCCCAATACTGAATACAGCCTCTTGTAATACACCTGTGACTGCAGCACCCCAATACTGAATGCAGCCTATTGTAACACACCTGTGACTGCAGAGTCCCAATACTGAATGCAGCCTCTTGTAACACACCTGTAACTGCAGCACCCCAATACTGAATGCAGCTTCTTGTAACACACCTGTGACTGCAGCACCCCAACACACAGTGCAGCCTCTTCTAACAAACCTGTGACTGCAGCACCCCAATACTGAATACAGCCTCTTGTAACCCACCTGTGACTGCAGCACCCCAATACTGAATACAGCCTCTTGTAACACACCTTGTGACTGCAGCACCCCAATACTGAATGCAGCCTATTGTAACACACCTGTGACTGCAGAGTCCCAACACTGAATACAGCCTCCTGTAACCCACCGGTGACTGCAGCACCCCAATCTGAATGCAGCTTCTTGTAACACACCTGTGACTGCAGCACCCCAACACTGAATGCAGCCTCTTGTAACCCACCTGTGACTGCAGCACCCCAACACTGAATACAGCCTCTTGTAACACACCTGTGACTGCAGCACCCCAATACTGAATACAGCCTATTGTAACCCACCTGTGACTGCAACACCCCAACACTGAATGCAGCCTATTGTAACACACCTGTGACTGCAGAGTCCCAACACTGAATACAGCCTCCTGTAACCCACCGGTGACTGCAGCACCCCAATACTGAATGCAGCTTCTTGTAACACACCTGTGACTGCAGCACCCCAACACTGAATGCAGCCTCTTGTAACCCACCTGTGACTGCAGCACCCCAACACTGAATACAGCCTCTTGTAACACACCTGTGACTGCAGCACCCCAATACTGAATACAGCCTATTGTAACCCACCTGTGACTGCAGCACCCCAACACTGAATGCAGCCTATTGTAACACACCTGTGACTGCAGAGTCCCAACACTGAATACAGCCTCCTGTAACCCACCGGTGACTGCAGCACCCCAATACTGAATGCATCATCTTGTAACACACCTGTGACTGCAGCACCCCAATACTGAATGCAGCCTATTGTAACACACCTGTGACTGCAGCACCCCAACACTGAATACAGCCTCTTGTAACCCACCTGTGACTGCAGCACCCCAATACTGAATACAGCCTCTTGTAACCCACTTGTGACTGCAGCACCCCAAAACTGAATGCAGCCTCTTGTAACCCACCGGTGACTGCAGAGTCCCAACACTGAATACAGCCTCCTGTAACCCACCGGTGACTGCAGCACCCCAATACTGAATGCAGCTTCTTGCAACACACCTGTGACTGCAGCATCCCAATACTGAATGCAGCCTATTGTAACACACCTGTGACTGCAACACCCCGACACTGAATGCAGCCTCTTGTAACCCACCTGTGACCGCAGTACCCCAACACTGAATACAGCCTCCTGTAACCCACCTGTGACTGCAGCACCCCAATACTGAATGCAGCCTATTGTAACACACCTGTGACTGCAGCACCGCAACACTGAATACAGCCTCCTGTAACCCACCTGTGACTGCAGCACCCCAATACTGAATGCAGCCTATTGTAACACACCTGTGACTGCAGCACCCCAATACTGAATGCAGCCTATTGTAACACACCTGTGACTGCAACACCCCGACACTGAATGCAGCCTCTTGTAACCCACCTGTGACCGCAGTACCCCCAACACTGAATACAGCCTCCTGTAACCCACCTGTGACTGCAGCACCCCAACACTGAATGCAGACTCTTGTAATCAACCTGTGACTGCAACACCCCGACACTGAATGCAGCCTCTTGTAACCCACCTGTGACCGCAGTACCCCAATACTGAATACAGCCTCTTGTAACCCACCTGTGACAGCAGCACCCCAATACTGAATACAGCCTCTTGTAACACACCTGTGACTGCAGCACCCCAATACTGAATGCAGCCTATTGTAACACACCTGTGACTGCAGCACCCCAACACTGAATACAGCCTCCTGTAACCCACCGGTGACTGCAGCACCCCAATACTGAATACAGCCTCTTGTAACACACCTGTGACTGCAGCACCCCAATACTGAATGCAGCCTATTGTAACACACCTGTGACTGCAGCACCCCAACACTGAGTGCAGCCTATTGTAACACACCTGTGACTGCAGCACCCCAATTCTGAATGCAGCCTATTGTAACACACCTGTGACTGCAGCACCCCAACACTAAAGGCAGCCTCTTGTAACCCACCTGTAACTGCAGCACCCCAATACTGAATACAGCCTCTTGTAACACACCTGTGACTGCAGCACCCCAATACTGAATGCAGCCTATTGTAACACACCTGTGATTGCAGCACCCCAACACTGAATACAGCCTCCTGTAACCCACCGGTGACTGCAGCACCCCAATACCGAATGCAGCTTCTTGTAACACACCTGTGACTGCAGCACCCCAATACTGAATGCAGCCTATTGTAACACACCTGTGACTGCAGCACCCCAACACTGAATACAGCCTCTTGTAACCCACCTGTGACTGCAGCACCCCAATACTGAATGCAGTCTCTTGTAACCCACTTGTGACTGCAGCACCCCAATACTGAATGCAGCCTATTGTAACACACCTGTGACTGCAGCACCCCAACACTGAAGGCAGCCTCTTGTAACCCACCTGTAACTGCAGCACCCCAAAACTGAATGAAGCTTCTTGTAACACACCTGTGACTGCAGCACCCCAATACTGAATGCAGCCTCTTGTAACCCACTTGTGACTGCAGCACCCCAATACTGAATGCAGCCTCTTGTAACCCACCGGTGACTGCAGCACCCCAACACTGAATGCAGCCTCTTGTAACCCACCTGTAACTGCAGCACCCCAATACTGAATGCAGCCTATTGTAACACACCTGTGACTGCAGCACCCCAACACTGAATACAGCCTCCTGTAACCCACCGGTGACTGCAGCACCCCAATACTGAATGCAGCTTCTTGTAACACACCTGTGACTGCAGCACCCCAATACTGAATGCAGCCTATTGTAACACACCTGTGACTGCAGCACCCCAACACTGAATACAGCCTCTTGTAACCCACCTGTGACTGCAGCACCCCAATACTGAATGCAGCCTCTTGTAACCCACTTGTGACTGCAGCACCCCAATACTGAATGCAGCCTATTGTAACACACCTGTGACTGCAGCACCCCAACACTGAAGGCAGCCTCTTGTAACCCACCTGTAACTGCAGCACCCCAATACTGAATGCAGCTTCTTGTAACACACCTGTGACTGCAGCACCCCAATACTGAATGCAGCCTCTTGTAACCCACTTGTGACTGCAGCACCCCAATACTGAATGCAGCCTCTTGTAACCCACCGGTGACTGCAGCACCCCAACACTGAATCCAGCCTCTTGTAACCCACCTGTAACTGCAGCACTCCAATACTGAATGCAGCCTATTGTAACACACCTGTGACTGCAGCACCCCAACACTGAATACAGGCTCCTGTAACCCACCGGTGACTGCAGCACCCCAATACTGAATGCAGCTTCTTGTAACACACCTGTGACTGCAGCACCCCAATACTGAATGCAGCCTATTGTAACACACCTGTGACTGCAGCACCCCAACACTGAATACAGCCTCTTGTAACCCACCTGTGACTGCAGCACCCCAATACTGAATGCAGCCTCTTGTAACCCACTTGTGACTGCAGCACCCCAATACTGAATGCAGCCTATTGTAACACACCTGTGACTGCAGCACCCCAACACTGAAGGCAGCCTCTTGTAACCCACCTGTAACTGCAGCACCCCAATACTGAATGCAGCTTCTTGTAACACACCTGTGACTGCAGCACCCCAATACTGAATGCAGCCTCTTGTAACCCACTTGTGACTGCAGCACCCCAATACTGAATGCAGCCTCTTGTAACCCACCGGTGACTGCAGCACCCCAACACTGAATGCAGCCTCTTGTAACCCACCTGTAACTGCAGCACTCCAATACTGAATGCAGCCTATTGTAACACACCTGTGCCTGCAGCACCCCAACACACAGTGCAGCCTCTTGTAACAAACCTGTGACTGCAGCACCCCAATACTGAATGCAGCCTATTGTAACACACCTGTGACTGCAGCACCCCAACACTGAGTGCAGCCTCTTGTAACACACCTGTGACTGCAGCACCCCAACACTGAGGGCAGCATATTGTAACCCACCTGTGACTGCAGCACCACAATACTGAATGCAGCCTAATGTAACACACCTGTGACTGCAGCACCCCAACACACAGTGCAGCCTCTTGTAACAAACCTGTGACTGCAGAACCCCAATACTGAATGCAGCCTATTCTAACACACCTGTGACTGCAGCACCCCAACACTGAGTGCAGCCTCTTGTAACACACCTGTGACCGCAGCACCCCAACACTGAATGCAGCTTCTTGTAACCCACCTGTGACCGCAGCACCCCAATACTGAATGCAGCCTCTTGTAATCAACCTGTGACTGCAGCACCCCAATACTGAATGCAGCCTCTTTTAACTCACCTGTGACTGTAGCACCCCAATACAGAATGCACCCTCTTCTAACCCACCTGTGACTGCAGCACCCCAACACTGAAGGCAGCCTCTTGTAACCCACCTGTGTCTGCAGCACCCCAACACTGAATGCAGCCTCTTGTAACACACCTGTGACTGCAGCACCCAAACACTGAGGGCAGCATATTGTAACCCACCTGTGACTGCAGCACCCCAATACTGAATGCAGTCTCTTGTAACCCACCTGTAACTGCAGCACCCCAACACTGAAGGCAGCCTCTTGTAACCCACCTGTGTCTGCAGCACCCCAACACTGAATGCAGCCTCTTGTAACACACCTGTGACTGCAGCACCCAAACACTGAGGGCAGCATATTGTAACACATCTGTGACTGCAGCACCCCAACACCAAGTGCAGCCTCTTGTAACACACATGTGACTGCAGCACCCCAACACCAAGTGCAGCCTCTTGTAACACACCTGTGACTGCAGCACCCCAACACTGAGTGCAGCATATTGTAACCCACCTGTGACCGCAGCACGCCAACACTGAATGCAGCTTCTGTGTAACCCACCTGTGACTGCAGCACCCCAACACTGAGTGCAGCCTCTTGTAACTCACCTGTGACTGTAGCACCCCAATACAGAATGCACCCTCTTGTAACCCACCTGTGACTGCAGCACCCCAACACTGAGTGCAGCCTTTTGTAACCCACCTGTCACTGCTGCACCTCAACACTGAATGCATCCTCTTGTAACCCACCTATGACTACAGCACCCCAACAATGAATGCACCCTCTTGTAACCCACCTGTGACTGCAGCACCCCAACACTGAATGCAGCCTCTTGTAACCCACCTGTCACTGCAGCACCCCAACACTGAATGCAGCCTCTTGTAACCCACCTGTCACTGCAGCACCCCAATGTGAGAAGTTGGCCTGGTATATGCTGTCCACTAATTATAGTGGGCACCTTGCACCAGTCCAAACAACCCCTTTTTGGAAATAGGTTAAAGACAACCTTTATTGAAAGCTATCCTAGTGGTAGCTATGGAGAGCAGCCTTCAGGCTAAGTCTTGAAGAAATGTAAAGCAGCTTGTTTTACCAGTCTATAATCTCTTGAGTGACCAAATGAAAGAGGACCACACCAGGTATATATATAAAATATATGTATTTAGTCTTAAACACACCCCTCTAGTCTCTTTATGAGGCTAGAGTTCGAAGTACATACTTTACAAGTCAAATATCAACAGTAATAGCACAAATACACATTTGAGCCCTAGGGGCGTACTCAAACCATATACTAAAATAGTGGTATAAGAACCACGACTGAGCTAGACACAAGGCCTAGAGCCTGTAGAAGTGCTTGGACCACAAGGAACCACCCAAGGTAGTGACACAGGGGACCCACGGGGACGCGTGCAGTGTGAGAACACAGCCGCGAATCGCCGTTAACTTCTATGGGGAAAGTCGCGGTTGGAGTTTTAAAGGAAAAGGACACTTAGAAGAGGACTTGGAGCAAACCCCTTTAGAACTAGGTCGTTCTAGAGTCTATACCCACGGGAGCACCGGAGTACTCGAGTTACCTCACCCAGGGAAGCCGGGTGCATAGGTGTCTTTCGGGGTCGGGTTTCGTCGTCGTTTTCAATGGCGATCTGCTGCAAAGTGCTGCTGGCGACCAAGTTGAAAGTATCCGGGTGGATCCAAGGATGGATCGGAGATCTGAAGAACCTGAAAGCAGAGGGGACAGAGTCTGGGTCACTAGCCAGTGACCAGGAAGGCGATGAGCGGATGCCCACCGATGTCGGGTGCTTCAGGTAGGTTGACGGGCGTCTTGACTCTTCAGCCATGAGGTCCAGGAGGTGTCGACGACAACCAGGAGCTGGATTCGAGCTGCCCCATGATGGCTGTCGATTGCTGGGGTATCGGCGACCGGATTGGACCCAACAAGCCTTGGCAACGGCAAGTCACGGAGAAACAGAGAAAGGACGTTGATGCAGACCAGCAAGGCCTGAGGGACTCACCCAGCAAGGGTAAGTCAGGGCACGCCTGGAGCAACCAAAGAAGCCCAAGGAAAAGAAGAGTTGCCTTCGGAGGGGCCCACTAGCCAACGGACTAGCGACCGTAAAGGAGCCTCAAGTGGACGCACTTGGAGCTGGCTCACAGGACACTCGTGGAGTGGAGGCCAATGATCTTCGGTGCAGTCGGTGCTGGAGGCGGGGGCTACTCGGAGCCCAAAGCACAACTTCGTGGGAGACCAGGAAGAGGATGCACTTTCAAAAGTTCTCGGTGTCCAGGGGTCACGGTTCCCCGTTATCCACGACAGCTACGGGCCTCAGCTTCACTGGGGACTCAGGGCAGCCTCGGGAAGGTCTGGAAACCCACCTCTGGTGTTGCAAAGACTTCGGCGTCCGGCGGGAGCTTCAGCGATGCAGACCGGACAATCGCTTCATAGGTGCCTGCCAAGCAGGGGAGTCACTCCTTGACCCCAAGTGAGATTCTTCAGTCCTCTAATCTTAAAGTAGAGCGTCGAAGGTCCAGGATTCTGTATCAGAGTTTCGTCCAGGTAAATCTAAAGTCCTAAGGACTGGGGTCCCATACTTATACTAAGTTAGGGGGTTGGACATACTCTGGGGACCCACCTATGGGAGGGTCAGGGCAGAGGGGTGGTTACACCCATTTCCCTTTGTCCAGTTTCACGCCAGAGCAGGGGCTGGAAGCCCCTAAACCGGTTTGAACTGGGGTATGCACAGGGACACCAAATGTGCCCCCAGTGCAGGACTTCAAAGCATCAGAGAGTGCTCCCGCCCAGCCCCAATACACATTATCCTGTCTGGGGAGGTGGTTACACCTCCCTTGGACAGGAAACCTATTGTCCAGGCCTCCCCTGCCGGAGTTTCGGTCAGCAGCAGGAGGCCAGACCCGTGTCTGTGGCAGTGGCATCCATTTTGTGATGCCAGGGCTCCTAAAGAAGTTACCGGGTAGGCCGGTGTGTACATGTCTCTCCCTCTAGAAGGGTGGAATGCTACCCCCGCCGCCAGGACTGGGGGGTAGTATTCCAAGATGTTTGACACTAAACACGACATGTTTCCGTGCAGCCATCCCAAAGTTAGCATTTAACGCGAGGTTATAATGCACTTAAGAGTATATGGTCAGGCTGCACTACAAACAGCATCAGAGAAGGGTCTCCGAACGCTGTAGAGGGGCTCTGCTCATGCAGGGGCACCCTCTCACATAAGAACCAAGCACTCTGCCTTCGGGATTGATAAGGTCTGCCATAGGAGTGACATAGGTTTATATGTGTGCATATATGTAGTGATATAGGTAACCTATATCACAGTAAGGGGTGCATGCACCACCTTACCCAGGCTGCAGTAGCAGACCTGTGGTGTCATTTTGGCTGGCCTTCCAGGGGTGGCATAAGACATGCTTCAGCCCCTGGCAGGCCTCTGGGGTACATATGCCCTGGGTACATAGTATACCATATACTAGGGACTTATAAGGGCACTCCAGATTCCAATCAGAGATGTACCTAAGGTACATGGAAACCATTTTAGAGAGGAAGCAGCTAGGCTGGGTTTCCGATTAACAGGGCCCCAGCCAGACTAAAGTCGAAAAACAGTGAAGCATCAGCAAAAAGTGGGGGTACCCATGTGAAGCAGATCCTACTCTCCTACACAATCCCCCCCCAAACGTAGGGACATTAAACTAACCTTGTCCAGTTGAGTCTTCATGTTCTAAGTGGAAGTACCTAGAGAGTCCATCTGCATTGGCATGGTTACTCCCAGGTCTATGTTCCACTGTAAAGTCCATCCCCTGTAGGGAAATGGACCACCTAAGCAGTTTGGGGTTTTCACCCTTCATTTGTTTTAGCCATAAGAGGGGCTTATGGTCTGTTTGAACAAGGAAGTGAGTACCAAACAAGTATGGCCTCAACTTCTTCAGAGCCCAGACCACAGCAAAGGCCTCCCTCTCAATGGCTGACCAACGTTTCTCTCTAGGGGTCAGCCTTCTGCTAATGAAAGCTACTGGCTGATCCTGACCTTCTTCATTCAATTGTGACAGTACAGCCCCTACCCCCAATTCAGATGCATCTGTTTGGACAATGAACTTCTTGGAGTAATCAGGACTCTGTAGAATGGGAGCAGTGCCCATGGCCTGCTTCAGGTCATCAAATGCCTTTTGACAGCTAACTGTCCACTGAAACTTTTGGGCATTTTCTTGGAAGTTAAGTCATTCAGGGGTGTCACTATTGATCCATACCCCTTGACAAATCTCCTATAGTACCCAGTCAGGCCTAAAAGGCTCTCACCTGAGTCTGGGTAGTTGGAGCAGTCCAGTCCATGATGGTCTGGATCTTGCTCTGCAATGGTTGAACCTGGCCTCCACCCTCAAGGTGGCCCAGGTACACAACCTGACTCTGCCCTATCTGGCACTTTGTGGCCTTGATAGTTAGGCCTGCTTTCTGCAGGGCCTGCAAAACATTTCTGAGGTGGACCAGGTGATCCTCCCAGGTGGAGCTAAAGACAGCAATATCATCTAGATATGCTGCACTATAGGCTTCCAGACCTGTAAGGACTGTGTTCACCAACCTCTGAAAAGTGGCAGGTGCATTCTTCAAACCAAAGGGCATTACCACAAATTGATAATGCCCACTAGGGGTTGAGAATGCTGTTTTTGGCTTTGCATCATCAGCTAGCCTGATCTGCCAGTAGCCAGCTGTTAGGTCAAATGTGCTTAGATACTTGGCTGATGCCAAAGTGTCTATTAGCTCATCTGCCCTGGGTATTGGATGGGCATCAGTCCTAGTGACTGCATTGAGACCCTTGTAGTCCACACAAAACCTCATCTCTCTTTTCCCACCACTGGTGTGAGGTTTTGGCACAAGGACCACTGGACTAGCCCTAGGGCTATCTGAGGGTTCAATAACTCCCAAATCCAACATCTTCTGGACTTCTGTCCTGATACAGTCCCTGACATGGTCAGGTTGCCTATAAATCTTATTTTTAATAGGCAGACTGTCCCCAGTGTCCACTTCATGAGTGCACCAGGTGGTCTGACTTGGTGTCAGAGAGAACATATGCCTGAACTGATTGAGCACCTGTCTGCAATCAGTTTGCTGCTGGGCAGTGAGGCTGCCTGCCAAGGCTACACCATCCACTGACCCATCATCAGGGTTCTGTGAGAGCAGGTCAGGGAGTGGGTCACTCTCTTCCTCCTGTCCCTCATCAGTAGCCATGAGCAAGCCCATGTCTGCCCTGTCCACATATGGTTTCAATCTGTTGACAAGGAGAACCCTGTGGGGACTCCTGGGTGTTCCTAGGTCTACTAAATAGGTAACCTCACCCTTCTGTTCAACAATGGTGTGGGGTCCACTCCATTTGTCTTGGAGAGCTGCTGGGGCCACTGGCTCCAACACCCACACCTTCTGCCCTGGCTGGTAAACAGTCAGTACAGCCTTTTGGTCATGCCAGGCTTTTTGGAGTTCCTGGCTAGCCTCAAGGTTTTTAGTTGCCTTTTTCATGTACTCAGCCATCCTGGAGCGGAGACCAAGTACATAGTCCACTATGTCCTGCTTTGGGGGCTTGAGAGGTAACTCCCATACTTCCTTCCTTCACCAGGTACAATGGACCCCTGACAGGGTGACCAAACAAAAGTTCAAAAGGGCTGTAGCCAACCCCCTTTTGAGGCACCTCCCTGTATGCAAATAAAAGGCAGGGCAAGAGTATGTCCCATCTTCGCCTAAGCTTTTCTGGGAGTCCTTTAATCATGCCCTTTAAGGTTTTGTTGAATCTCTCAACTAAACCATTGCATTGTGGGTGATAGGGTGTGGTGAACTTGTAAGTCACTCCACACTCCTTCCACATTGCTTTCAAGTATCCAGACATAAAGTTTGTATCCCTGTCTGACACAACCTCCTTAGGGAAGCACACTCTTGAGAAAATTCCCAGGAGGGCTCTTGCCACCACAGGTGCTGTAGTGGTCCTAAGGGGAATAGCCTTTGGGTACCTGGTGGCATGGTCCACCACCACCAGGATAAACCTGTGCCCAGATGCTGTTTGGGGATCCATGGGACCAACAATGTCAATCCCCACCCTTTCAAAGGGAACCCCCACCACAGGTAGTGGTATCAGGGGGCCTTTGTAGTGCCACCTGCCTTGCCACTGGCCTGGCAGGTTACACAGGAGTGACAAAACTCCTTGGTGTCTTCAGACATGTGGGGCCAGTGAAAGTGTGGGACAATTCTGTCCCAAGTCTTGTTCTGGCCCAGGTGACCTGCTAAAGGAATGTCATGGGCCAGGGTCAATAGGAAGCCCCTGAACTTCAGAGGTATAACCAACCTCCTAGTGGCACCAGGCTTGGGGTCTCTACACTCTGAGTACAAGAGTCCATCATCCCAATACACTTTATGGGGACCACTAGCATTCCCAGCAGCCTCAGCAGCAGCTTGCTGTCTGAGGGGTTCAAGAGAGGGGCAGCTCTGCTGCTCCTGGCTCAGGTCTGCCCTGGAAGGGCCCCTGTCCCCAAGAACTCAACCTGATCAGGCTCAAGCTCCTCTGGGACAATTCCTTCCTCAGGACTGAGATCATCTCCCTGAAGAGACTGATCTTCCTTCTGAGCCAAGGGGAAGGCACTGCCTTTACCCTACTACTCCTCCTCTTGGATGGCACTTGGTCCATTGTTCCAGGATCCAAGGCCTGTTCAGTGTTAGACATTTTGCTCTGTGACCTGGTCATAGCAAACACATCTGCAGGGATGCCCAGCATTTCTGCATGGGTCCTGAGCTCCACTTCTGCCCAAGCTGAAGTTTCTAGATCATTGCCAAGCAAGCATTCAACTGGTAGGTCTGCACTTACCACAACCTTCTTAAGGCCAGTTACCCCTCCCCAGGAGAAGTTAACAACTGCCAGAGTATGGTCTGTTCTGACATTGCTAGCATTGGTCACTTGGTACATTTCACCAAGTATCTGCCCAGGATCCACAAGATCTTGTGTCACCATGGTGACACTTGCTCCTGTGTCCCTAAATGCCAAAGCTTCTTTTCCATTTATTAACGGCTGTTGCCTGTACTTGCCCAGATTACTGGGACTCACAGAGGAGGTCACATCCATGCCTCCATCACAGACTAGGACAGCCTGAGTGAGTTCTCTGACTAGGTCAGAGCTCATCTCCTTACCCAGGGTCAACCCTACTAAGCCCTTGGCTTGTGTATTCCCACCACCAATTGTAACTGCACTAGGGGGAACAGGTGCCTTAAGGGCATTGGTGGGGGCTGGAACAGAGTCTTTGGACTTGGTGCAATCACTGGTCCAGTGTGTCTTTTGCTTACAGACTTTGCACCATGGTTTCTTTTGGCCTTTCCCTTTGTTAGACTGTGAATCCCCACCTGAAGAAGATTTTTGGGGGCCTTGTGAAGACTTCTGGTCTTTACCCTTCTCCCCTCCCTTGTCAGAGTTCTTAGAATCTTGCTTCTTTGGGTCACCACCTTGGTTCTGTACCTTCTGCCTCACCCTGGTTCTGACCCATTTGTCTGCCTTCTTTCCCAATTCTTGGGGAGAGGTCAGATCAGAGTCCACCAGGTACTGATGCAACAGCTGATTTTGACAGTTATTAAGAATCTGCTCCCTCATGATAAGATTGTACAATCCTTTGAAGTCACATACCTTACTGCCCACCAACCAACCTTCCAGAGCCTTAGCAGAACAATCAACAAAGTCCACCCAGTCTTGATTCTGTGCCTTTTGGGTATCTCTGAACTTTAACCTGTATTGTTCAGTGGTTAGGCCAAACCCATCAATCAATGCACTTTTTAAGACTGGATAATTATCAGCATCCTCTTCTCTAACAGAGAGGAGCTTGTCTCTACCTTTGTCTGCAAAGGAGAGCCACAAGATTGCTGCCCACTGCTCCTGAGGGACCCTCTGTACTTTACAGGCCCTCTCCAGTGCAGAAATCCATTTGTGGATGTCATCCCCACTCTGGTAGGGAGGGACAATCTTGCTCACGTTTCTATGGTCATTAGACCTTTCCCTACCACTAGGGAAGTTGCTTCCACCATGGGACTCTAGTCCCAATTTTTTTCTTTGCCTTTCAAGCTCTAGGGACTCCCTGTCTATAGCCAAATGCTCTCTTCTGAGTCTCAACTGAGCTTCTCCATACTTGAGCAGTCTCTCTTTCCTCTCACTGGAGGATTCCCTCCTATGAGAGGAAACAGAGGTCCCTACTGAGGTGTCAGAGTGGTTAGACTCCTGAGAAGGAGATCTAGGCCTTCTGGGCACACTCACAACTCTTCCTGGGGGGACAAAGGGTGGGTCAGTCTGACCCTCCTCCTCATCCTCAGGAATAGCTGCTTCTTCCAGGTCAAGGTCATTGTCACCTTCCTAGCCAGTTTCAGAGGGGGGGTCCTGGGTGATTTCACCCCTGGCCCCTTCCTCATCTACTGCCCCACCCTCTCTGCCTACCCCTTCAGGCCCAAAGGGTCTTCTGAGATCATCCAGCAGTAGCATCTCCATGAGACGTTGGGTGTTGGCACTTTTGCCTGTCTTCAGCTTCCTAACCTTGCATAACTCTCTCAATTCCAAGAATGGGAGATTATCATACTTGGAGGGAAGAAGCCCATTGGCTTCTGGCAGGGACTCACTGGTTCCTGGCCTTGAAGACATTACTAGTGTGGTGTGGTGTATGCACTACCTACTCTAGTGTGGCCTACTAAACTCTCTTGAGTTGTAGAAAGGGTGTGCTAGCCCTTAACACACAACTCTAAGTTCAGTAGAACTTACTGTATACTAAGCTTGTATTTATATGTACCTAAGGTACCTTTAGTGGTTTTCAGTTGATCAATTCAATTGAGATTATCTGGTAAAACAATAGCAAGCTGGAACCCCACACGCTGCACACCAATGTGAGAAGTTGGCCTGGTATATGCTGTCCACTAATTATAGTGGGCACCTTGCACCAGTCCAAACAACCCCTTATTGGAGATAGGTTAAAGACAACCTTTATTGAAAGCTATCCTAGTGGTAGCTATGGAGAGCAGCCTTCAGGCTAAGTCTTGAAGGAATGTAAAGCAGCTTGTTTTACCAGTCTATAATCTCTTGAGTGACCAAATGAAAGAGGACCACGCCAGGTTTATATATAAAATATATGTATTTAGTCTTAAACACACCCTCTAGTCTCTTTATGAGGCTAGAGTTCAAGTACATACTTTACAAGTCAAATATCAACAGTAATTGCACAAATACACGTTTGAGCCCTAGGGGCGTACCAAACCATATACTAAAATAGTGGTATAAGAACCACGACTGAGCTAGACACAAGGCCTAGAGCCTGTAGAAGTGCTTGGACCACAAGGAACCACCCAAGGTAGTGACACAGGGGACCCACGGGGGACGCGTGCAGTGTGAGAACACAGCCGCGAATCGCCGTTAACTTCTATGGGGAAAGTCGCGGTTGGAGTTTTAAAGGAAAAGGACACTTAGAAGAGGACTTGGAGCAAACCCCTTTAGAACTAGGTCGTTCTAGAGTCTATACCCACGGGAGCACCGGAGTACTCGAGTTACCTCAACCAGGGAAGCCGGGTGCATAGGTGTCTTTCGGGGTCGGGTTTCGTCGTCGTTTTCAATGGCGATCTGCTGCAAAGTGCTGCTGGCGACCAAGTTGAAAGTATCCGGGTGGATCCAAGGATGGATCGGAGATCTGAAGAACCTGAAAGCAGAGGGGACAGTGTCTGGGTCACTAGCCAGTGACCAGGAAGGCGATGAGCGGATGCCCACCGATGTCGGGTGCTTCAGGTAGGTTGACGGGCGTCTTGACTCTTCATCCACGAGGTCCAGGAGGTGTCGACGACAACCAGGAGCTGGATTCGAGCTGCCCCATGTTGGCTGTCGATTGCTGGGGTATCGGCGACCGGATTGGACCCAACAAGCCTTGGCAACGGCGAGTCATGGGGAAACAGAGAAAGGACGTTGATGCAGACCAGCAAGGTCTGAGGGACTCACCCAGCAAGGGTAAGTCAGGGCACGCCTGGAGCAACCAGAGAAGCCCAAGGAAAAGAAGAGTTGCCTTCGGAGGGGCCCACTAGCCAACGGACTAGCGACCGCAAAGGAGCCTCGAGTGGACGCACTTGGAGCTGGCTCACAGGACACTCGTGGAGTGGAGGCCAGTGATCTTTGGTGCAGTCGGTGCTGGAGGCGGGGGCTACTCGGAGTCCAAAGCACAACTTCGTGGGATACCAGGAAGAGGATGCAGTTGCAAAAGTTCTCAGTGTCCAGGGGTCACAGTTCCACGTTACCCACGACAGCTACGGGCCTCAGCTTTGCTGGGGACTCAGGGCAGCCTCGGGGAAGTCTGGAAAACTACCTCTGGTGTTGCAAAGACTTCGGCGTCCAGCAGGAGCTTCAGCGATGCAGACCGGACAATCGCTTCTTAGGTGCCTGCCAAGCAGGGGAGTCACTCCTTGACCCCAAGGGAGATTCTTCAGTCCTCTAATCTTAAAGTAGAGCGTCGAAGGTCCAGGATTCTGTATCAGAGTTTCGTCCAGGTAAATCTAAAGTCCTAAGGACTGGGGTCCCATACTTATACTAAGTTAGGGGGTTGGACATACTCTGGGGACCCACCTATGGGAGGGTCAGGGCAGAGGGGTGGTTACACCCAGTTCCCTTTGTCCAGTTTCGCGCCAGAGCAGGGGCTGGAAGCCCCTGAACCGGTTTGAACTGGGGTATGCACAGGGACACCAAATGTGCCCCCAGTGCAGGACTTCAAAGCACCAGAGAGTGCTCCCGCCCAGCCCCAATACACATTATCCTGTCTGGGGAGGTGGTTACACCTCCCTGGGACAGGAAACCTATTGTCCAGGCCTCCACTGCCGGAGTTTCGGTCCGCAGCAGGAGGCCAGACCCGTGTCTGTGGCAGTGGCATCCATTTTGTGATGCCAGGGCTCTGTAAAGAAGTTACCGGGTAGGCCGGTGTGTACATGTCTCTCCCTCTAGAAGGGTGGAATGCTACCCCCGCCGCCAGAACTGGCGGGGGGGGGGGTAGTATTCCAAGATGTTTGACACCAAACACAACATGTTTCTGTGCAGCCATCCCAAAGTTAGCATTTAACGCGAGGTTATAATGCACTTAAGAGTATATGGTCAGGCTGCACTACAAACAGCATCAGAGAAGGGTCTCCGAACGCTGTAGAGGGGCTCTGCTCATGCAGGGGCACCCTCTCACATAAGAACCAAGCACTCTGCCTTCAGGATTGATAAGGCCTGCCATAGGAGTGACTTATAGGTTTATATGTGTGCATATATGTAGTGATATAGGTAACCTATATCACAGTAAGGGGTGCATGCACCACCTTACCCAGGCTGCAGTAGCAGACCTGTGGTGTCATTTTGGCTGGCCTTCCAGGGGTGGCATAAGACATGCTTCAGCCCCTGGCAGGCCTCTGGGGTACCTATGCCCTGGGTACATAGTATACCATATACTAGAGACTTATAAGGGCACTCCAGATTCCAATCAGAGATGTACCTAAGGTACATGGAAACCATTTTAGAGAGGAAGCAGCTAGGCTGGGGTTCTGATTAGCAGGGCCCCAGCCAGACTAAAGTCGAAAAACAGTGAAGAATCAGCAAAAAGTGGAGGTACCCATGTGAAGCAGATCCTACTCTCCTACACCCAACACTGAATGCAGCCTCTTGTAACCCACCTGTCACTGCAGCACCCAAACACTGAATGCAGCCTCTTATAACCTACCTATCCCCTCGTGAATGGAGCACCCCAACAATGAGTGTAGCATCTTGTAACCAGCCTGCCCTCTTGTGACTGCAATACCCCAAAACAGAGTGCACCCTCTTGTAACTCACCTCTGACCTCTACACCCGAACGCTGAGTGTAGCCTCTTGCAACCCGTCTACCCTCCTGTGACCTCTACACCCCAACCCTGAATGCAGCCTCTTGTCACCCACCTGTGACCGCATCACCCCAACACTGAGTGCATTCTCTTGTAACCCACATGTGACTGTAGCACCCCAATAGTGAATGCAGCCTATTGTAACCCACCTGTCACTGCAGCACCCCAACACTCAGTTCAGCCTATTGTAACCCACCTGTGACCACAGCACCCCATTACTGAATGCAGCGTCTTGTAACCCGCCTGTGACGGCAGAACCCCAACACTGAATGCAGCCTATTGTTACCCTCATGAGACTGCAGCACCCCAACACTGAATGCAGTCTATTGTAACCCACATGTGACTGCAGCAACCCAACACTGAATGCAGACTCTTGTAACCCACCTGTGACTGCTGCACCCCAACACTGAGCGCAGCCTCTTGTAACCCACCTGAGACTGCAGCACCTCAAAACTCAGCTCAGCCTCTTGTAACCCACCTGTGACTGCAGAACCCCAACACTGAATGCAGCCTCTTGTAACCCACCTGTGACTGCAGCACCCCAATACTGAATGCAGCCTATTGTAACACATCTGTGAGTGCAGCACCCCAACACCAAGTGCAGCCTCTTCTAACACACCTGTGACTGCAGCACCCCAACACCAAGTGCAGCCTCTTGTAACACACCTGTGACTGCAGCACCCCAACACTGAGTGCAGCATATTGCAACCCACCTGTGACCGCAGCACCCCAACACTGAATGCAGCTTCTGTGTAACCCACCTGTGACTGCAGCACCCCAACACTGAGTGCAGCCTCCCAACACTGAATGCAGCCTATTGTAACCCACCTGTGACCGCAGCACCCCAATACTGAATGCAGCCTCTTGTAACCCACCTGTGACTGCAGCACCCCAACACTGAATGCCTCCTCTTGTAACCCACCTGTGACTGCAGTACCCCAACACTGAATGCACCCTCTCGTAACCCACCTGTGACTGCAGCACCCCAACACTGAATGCAGCCTCTTGTAACCCACCTGTCACTGCAGCACCCCAACACTGAATGCAGCCTCTTGTAACCCACCTGTCACTGCAGCACCCCAACACTGAATGCAGCCTCTTGTAACTCACCTGTCACTGCAGCACCCAAACACTGAATGCAGCCTCTTATAACCTACCTATCCCCTTGTGACTGGAGCACCCCAACAATGAGTGTAGCATCTTGTAATCAGCCTGCCCTCTTGTGACTGCAATACCCCAAAACAGAGTGCACCCTCTTGTAACTCACCTCTGACCTCTACACCTGAACGCTGAGTGTAGCCTCTTGCAACCCGTCTACCCTCCTGTGACCTCTACACCCCAACCCTGAATGCAGCCTCTTGTCACCCACCTGTGACCGCAGCACCCCAACACAGAGTGCATTCTCTTGTAACCCACATGTGATTGTAGCACCCCAATAGTGAATGCAGCCTATTGTAACCCACCTGTCGATGCAGCACCCCAACACACAGTGCAGCCTATTGTAACCCACCTGTGACTGCAGCACCCCAACACTGAATACAGCCTCTTGTATCCCACCTGTGACAGATACACCCCAACACTGAGCGCAGCCTCGTGTAACCCACCTGTGACCGCAGCACCCCAATACTGAATGCAGCGTCTTGTAACCCGCCTGTGGCTGTAGCACCCCAACAATGAGAACAGCCTCTTGTAACCCAACTATGACTGCAGCATCCCAATACTGAATGCAACCTCTTGTAACCAGCCTGTGACAGCAGTACCCCAACACTGAATGCAGCATCTTGTAACCCAGCTGTGGCTGCAGCACCCCAAAACTGAGTGCAGCCTCTTGTAACCCACCTGTGACTGCAGCACCCCAACACTGAATGCAGCCTCTTGTAACCCACCTGTGACCGCAGCACCCCAACACTGAGTGCAGCCTCTTGTAACCCACCTGTGACAGCTACAGCCAAACACTGAATGCAGCCTCTTGTAACCCACCTGTGACTGCTGCACCCCAACATTGAATTCAGCCTCTTGTAGCCCACCTGTGACTGCAGCACCCCAACACTCAGTGCAGCCTCTTGTAACCCACCTGTGACTGCAGCACCCCAACACTGAATGCAGCCTCTTGTAACCCACCTGTGACCGCAGCACCCCAACACTGAATGCAGAATATTGTTACCCTCATGAGACTGCAGCACCCCAACACTGAATGCAGTCTATTGTAACCCACATGTGACTGCAGCAACCCAACACTGAATGCAGACTCTTGTAACCCACCTGTGACTGCTGCACCCCAACACTGAGCGCAGCCTCTTGTAACCCACCTGAGACTGCAGCACCTCAAAACTCAGCTCAGCCTCTTGTAACCCACCTGTGACTGCAGTACCCCAACACTGAATGCAGCCTCTTGTAACCCACCTGTGGCTGTAGCACCCCAACAATGAGAACAGCATCTTGTAGCCCAACTATGACCGCATCACCCCAATACTGAATGCAACCTCTTGTAATCCGCCTGTGACCGCAGTACCCCAACACTGAATGCAGCATCTTGTAACCCAGCTGTGGCTGCAGCACCCCAAAACTGAGTGCAGCCTCTTGTAACCCACCTGTGACTGCAGCACCCCAACACTAAATGCAGCCTCTTGTAACCCCCCTGTGACCGCAGCACCCCAACACTGAGCGCAGACTCTTGTAACCTACCTGTTACTGTAGCACCCCAACACTGAATGCAGCCTATTGTATCCCACCTGAGACTGCAGCACCCCAACATTCAGTGCAGCCTCTTGTAACCCACCTGTGGCTGCAGCACCCCAACATTCAGCGCATCCTTTTGTACCCACCTGTGACTGCAGCACCCCAACACTGAATGCAGCCTCTTGTAACCCAGCTGTAACTGCAGCACACCAACACTGAGTGCAGCCTCCTGTACCTCACCTGTTCCCCTGTGACTGTAGCACCCCAACGAGAGCAGCCTCTTGTAACCCACCTGTGACTGCAGCACCCCAACACTGAATGCAGCCTCTTGTAAACCACCTGTGGTTGCAGCACCCCAAAACTGAGTGCAGCCTCTTGTGACCCAGCTGTGACGGCAGCACCCCAACACTGAATGCAGCCTACTGTAACCCACATGAAATTGCAGCACCCCAACACTGAATGCAGCCTATTGTAACCAACCTGTGACTGCAGCACCCCAACACTGAATGCAGACTCTTGTAACCCACCTGTGACCGCAGCACCCCAACACTGAATGCAGCCTCTTGTAACACACCTGTGACTGCAGCACCCCAACACTGAGTGCAGCCTCTTGTAACACACCTGTGACTGCAGCACCCCAACACTGAGTGCAGCCTCTTGTAACACACCTGTGACTGCAGCACCCCAACACTGAGGGCAGCATATTGTAACCCACCTGTGACTGCAGCACCCCAATACTGAATGCAGCCTATTGTAACACATCTGTGACTGCAGCACCCCAACACTGAGTGCAGCCTCTTGTAACACACCTGTGACTGCAGCACCCCAACACTGAGTGCAGCCTCTTGTAACACACCTGTGACTGCAGCACCCCAACACTGAGTGCAGCCTCTTGTAACACACCTGTGACTGCAGTACCCCAACACTGAATGCAGCCTCTTGTAACCCACCTGTGACTGCAGCACCCCAACACTGAGTGCAGCCTCCCAACACTGAATGCAGCCTATTGTAACCCACCTGTGACCGCAGCACCCCAATACTGAATGCAGCCTCTTGTAACCCACCTGTGACCGCAGCACCCCAGCACTGAATGTAGCCTCTTGTAACACACCTGTGACTGCAGCACCCCAACACTGAGTGCAGCCTCCCAACACTGAATGCAGCCTATTGTCACCCACCTGTGACCGCAGCACCCCAATACTGAATGCAGCCTCTTGTAACCCACCTGTGACGGCAGCACCCCAACACTGAGTGCGACCTCTTGTAACACACCTGTTACTGCTAAACCCCAACACTAAATGCATCCTCTTGTAACCCACCTGTGACTGCAGCACCCCATTACTGAATGCACCCTCTGGTAACCCACCTGTGACTGCAGCATCCCAACACTGAATGCACCCTCTTGTAACCCACCTGTGACTGCAGCACCCCAACACTGAATGCACCCTCTTGTAACCCACCTGTCACTGCAGCACCCCAACACTGAATGCAGCCTCTTGTAACCCACCTGTCACTGCAGCACCCCAACACTGAATGCAGCCTCTTGTAACCCACAATTGACTGCAGCACCCCAACACTGAATGCCGTCTCTTGTAACCCACTTGTGACCGCAGCGCCCCAACACTGAACGCAGCCTATAGTAACCCACCTGTGACCGCAACACCCCAACACTGAGTGCAGCCACTTGTAACCCACCTGTGACCGCAGCACCCCAACACTGAATGCAGTCTCTGGTAACCCACCTGTGACCTCAGCACCCCAACACTGAATGCAGACTCTTGTAACCCACGTGTGACTGCAGCACCCCAACACTGTATGCAGCCTCTTGTAGCCTACCTATCCCCTTGTGACTGCAGCACCGCAACAATGAGTGTAGCATCTTGTAACCCGCCTGCCCTCTTGTGACTGCAATACCCCATAACTGCGTGCACCCTCTTGTAACTCACCTCTGACCTCTACACCCGAACACTGAGTGTAGCCTCTTGCAACCCGTCTACCCTCCTGTGACCTCTACACCCCAACCCTGAATGCAGCCTCTTGTAACCCACTTGTGACCACAGCACCCCAACACTGAATGCAGCCTCTTGTAACCCACCTGTGACCGCAGCACCCCAAAACTGAGTGCAGCCTCTTCTAACCCACGTGTGACCACAGCACCCCAACACTGAATGCAGCCTCTTGTAACCCACCTGTGACCGCAGCACCCCAGCACTGAATGTAGCCTCTTGTAACACACCTGTGACTGCAGCACCCCAACACTGAGTGCAGCCTCCCAACACTGAATGCAGCCTATTGTCACCCACCTGTGACCGCAGCACCCCAATACTGAATGCAGCCTCTTGTAACCCACCTGTGACGGCAGCACCCCAACACTGAGTTCGACCTCTTGTAACACACCTGTTACTGCTAAACCCCAACACTGAATGCATCCTCTTGTAACCCACCTGTGACTGCAGCACCCCATTACTGAATGCACCCTCTGGTAACCCACCTGTGACTGCAGCATCCCAACACTGAATGCACCCTCTTGTAACCCACCTGTGACTGCAGCACCCCAACACTGAATGCACCCTCTTGTAACCCACCTGTCACTGCAGCACCCCAACACTGAATGCAGCCTCTTGTAACCCACCTGTCACTGCAGCACCCCAACACTGAATGCAGCCTCTTGTAACCCACAATTGACTGCAGCACCCCAACACTGAATGCCGTCTCTTGTAACCCACTTGTGACCGCAGCGCCCCAACACTGAACGCAGCCTATAGTAACCCACCTGTGACCGCAACACCCCAACACTGAGTGCAGCCACTTGTAACCCACCTGTGACCGCAGCACCCCAACACTGAATGCAGTCTCTGGTAACCCACCTGTGACCTCAGCACC
Organism: Calotriton arnoldi; assembly: GCA_963921515.1. Taxonomy (NCBI): domain Eukaryota; kingdom Metazoa; phylum Chordata; class Amphibia; order Caudata; family Salamandridae; genus Calotriton; species Calotriton arnoldi. The sequence continues at coordinate 2,227,383 of CAWUFW010000975.1, forward strand.
CCAACACTGAATGCAGACTCTTGTAACCCACGTGTGACTGCAGCACCCCAACACTGTATGCAGGCTCTTGTAGCCTACCTATCCCCTTGTGACTGCAGCACCGCAACAATGAGTGTAGCATCTTGTAACCCGCCTGCCCTCTTGTGACTGCAATACCCCATAACTGAGTGCACCCTCTTGTAACTCACCTCTGACCTCTACACCCGAACACTGAGTGTAGCCTCTTGCAACCCGTCTACCCTCCTGTGACCTCTACACCCCAACCCTGAATGCAGCCTCTTGTAACCCACTTGTGACCACAGCACCCCAACACTGAATGCAGCCTCTTGTAACCCACCTGTGACCGCAGCACCCCAAAACTGAGTGCAGCCTCTTCTAACCCACGTGTGACCACAGCACCCCAACACTGAATGCAGCCTCTTGTAACCCACCTGTGACCGCAGCACCCCAAAACTGAGTGCAGCCTCTTCTAACCCACGTGTGACCACAGCACCCCAACACTGAGTGCATCCTCTTGTAACTCACCTGTGGCTCTAGCACCCCAATACTGAATGCAGCCTATTGTAACCCACCTGTGACTGCAGCACCCCAACACTGAATGCAGCCTCTTGTAAACCAGCTGTGGTTGCAGCACCCCAAAAGTGAGTGCAGCCTCTTGTAACACAGCTGTGACCGCAGCACCCCAACACTGACTGCAGCCAACTGTAACCCACATGAGATTGCAGCACCCCAACACACAGTGCAGCCTCCTGTAACCCACCTGTGACTGCAGCACCCCAACACTGAATGCAGCCTATTGTGACCCACCTGTGACTGCAGCACCCCAACACTGAATGCAGACTCTATTAACCCACCTGTGACCGCAGGACCCCAACACTGAATGCAGCCTCTTGTAACCCACCTGTGACCGCAGCACTCCAACACTGAATGCAGCCTATTGTCACCCACATGAGACTGCAGCACCCCAACACTGAATGCAGCCTATTGTAACCCACATGTGACTGCAGCACCCCAACACTGAATTCAGTCTCTTGTAACCCGCCTGTGACTGCAGCACCCTAACACTAATTGCAGCCTATTGTAACCCACCTGTGACTGCAGCACCCCAACACTGAATGCAGCCTCTTGTAACCCACCTGAGACTGCAGCACCCCAACACTGAATGCAGACTATTGTAACCCACCTGAGACTGCAGCACCCCAACACTGAGTGCAGCCTATTGTAACCGACCTGTGACTGCAACGCACCAACACGGAATGCAGCCTCTTGTAACCCATCTGTGACCGCAGCACCCGAATACTGACTGCAGCCTCCTGTAACCCACCTGTTCCTCTGTGACCGTAGCACCCCAACAATGAGAGCAGCCTCTTGTAACCCACCTGTGACCGCAGCACCCCAACACTGAATGCAGACTATTGTAACCCACCTGAGACTGCAGCACCCCAACACTGAGTGCAGCCTATTGTAACCGACCTGTGACTGCAGCAACCCAGCACTGAATGCAGCCTCTTGTAACCCGTCTGTGACCGCAGCACCCCAATACTGACTGCAGCCTCCTGTAACCCACATGTTCCTCTGTGACCGTAGCACCCCAACAATTAGAGCAGCCTCTTGTAACCCACCTGTGACCGCAGCACCCCAATACTGAATGCAGCCTCTTGTAACCCAGCTGTGGCTGCAGCACCCCAAAACTGAGTGCAGCCTCTTGCAACCCACCTGTGACAGCTACACTCCAACACTGAGCACAGCCTCTTGTAACCCACCTGTGACGGCAGCACCCCAACACTGAGTGCGACCTCTTGTAACACACCTGTTACTGCTAAACCCCAACACTGAATGCATCCTCTTGTAACCCACCTGTGACTGCAGCACCCCATTACTGAATGCACCCTCTGGTAACCCACCTGTGACTGCAGCATCCCAACACTGAATGCACCCTCTTGTAACCCACCTGTGACTGCAGCACCCCAACACTGAATGCACCCTCTTGTAACCCACCTGTCACTGCAGCACCCCAACACTGAATGCAGCCTCTTGTAACCCACAATTGACTGCAGCACCCCAACACTGAATGCCGTCTCTTGTAACCCACTTGTGACCGCAGCGCCCCAACACTGAACGCAGCCTATAGTAACCCACCTGTGACCGCAACACCCCAACACTGAGTGCAGCCACTTGTAACCCACCTGTGACCGCAGCACCCCAACACTGAATGCAGTCTCTGGTAACCCACCTGTGACCTCAGCACCCCAACACTGAATGCAGACTCTTGTAACCCACGTGTGACTGCAGCACCCCAACACTGTATGCAGCCTCTTGTAGCCTACCTATCCCCTTGTGACTGCAGCACCGCAACAATGAGTGTAGCATCTTGTAACCCGCCTGCCCTCTTGTGACTGCAATACCCCATAACTGAGTGCACCCTCTTGTAACTCACCTCTGACCTCTACACCCGAACACTGAGTGTAGCCTCTTGCAACCCGTCTACCCTCCTGTGACCTCTACACCCCAACCCTGAATGCAGCCTCTTGTAACCCACTTGTGACCACAGCACCCCAACACTGAATGCAGCCTCTTGTAACCCACCTGTGACCGCAGCACCCCAAAACTGAGTGCAGCCTCTTCTAACCCACGTGTGACCACAGCACCCCAACACTGAATGCAGCCTCTTGTAACCCACCTGTGACCGCAGCACCCCAAAACTGAGTGCAGCCTCTTCTAACCCACGTGTGACCACAGCACCCCAACACTGAGTGCATCCTCTTGTAACTCACCTGTGGCTCTAGCACCCCAATACTGAATGCAGCCTATTGTAACCCACCTGTGACTGCAGCACCCCAACACTGAATGCAGCCTCTTGTAAACCAGCTGTGGTTGCAGCACCCCAAAAGTGAGTGCAGCCTCTTGTAACACAGCTGTGACCGCAGCACCCCAACACTGACTGCAGCCAACTGTAACCCACATGAGATTGCAGCACCCCAACACACAGTGCAGCCTCCTGTAACCCACCTGTGACTGCAGCACCCCAACACTGAATGCAGCCTATTGTGACCCACCTGTGACTGCAGCACCCCAACACTGAATGCACCCTCTTGTAACCCACCTGTGACCGCAGGACCCCAACACTGAATGCAGCCTCTTGTAACCCACCTGTGACCGCAGCACCCCAACACTGAATGCAGCCTATTGTCACCCACATGAGACTGCAGCACCCCAACACTGAATGCAGCCTATTGTAACCCACATGTGACTGCAGCACCCCAACACTGAATTCAGTCTCTTGTAACCCGCCTGTGACTGCAGCACCCTAACACTAATTGCAGCCTATTGTAACCCACCTGTGACTGCAGCACCCCAACACTGAATGCAGCCTCTTGTAACCCACCTGAGACTGCAGCACCCCAACACTGAATGCAGACTATTGTAACCCACCTGAGACTGCAGCACCCCAACACTGAGTGCAGCCTATTGTAACCGACCTGTGACTGCAACACCCCAACACGGAATGCAGCCTCTTGTAACCCATCTGTGACCGCAGCACCCGAATACTGACTGCAGCCTCCTGTAACCCACCTGTTCCTCTGTGACGGTAGCACCTCAACAATGAGAGCAGCCTCTTGTAACCCACCTGTGACCGCAGCACCCCAACACTGAATGCAGACTATTGTAACCCACCTGAGACTGCAGCACCCCAACACTGAGTGCAGCCTATTGTAACCGACCTGTGACTGCAGCAACCCAGCACTGAATGCAGCCTCTTGTAACCCGTCTGTGACCGCAGCACCCCAATACTGACTGCAGCCTCCTGTAACCCACATGTTCCTCTGTGACCGTAGCACCCCAACAATTAGAGCAGCCTCTTGTAACCCACCTGTGACCGCAGCACCCCAATACTGAATGCAGCCTCTTGTAACCCAGCTGTGGCTGCAGCACCCCAAAACTGAGTGCAGCCTCTTGCAACCCACCTGTGACAGCTACACTCCAACACTGAGCACAGCCTCTTGTAACCCACCTGTGACCGCAGCACCCCAAAACTGAATGCAGCGTCTTGTAACCCGCCTGTGACTACAGCACCCCAACACTGAATGCAGCCTCTTGTAACCCACCTGTGACTGCAGCACCCCAACACTGAGTGCAGCCTCTTGTTACCCACCTCTGACTGCAGCACCCCAACACTCAGTGCAGCCTAGTGTAACCCACCTGTGACTGCAGCACCGTAACACTGAAAGCAGCCTTTTGTAACCCACATGTGACGGCTGCACCCCAACACTGAATGCAGCCTCTTGTTTTCCACCTGTGACTGCAGCACCCCAACATTGAATGCAGCCTCTTGTAACCCAGCTGTGACAGCAGCACCCCAACACTGAATGCAGCCTCTTGTAACCCAGCTGTGACAGCAGCACCCCAACACTCAGTGCAGCCTATTGTAATCCACCTGTGACTGCAGCACCCCAATAACGAGAGCAACCTATTGTAACCCACCTGCGACTGCAGCACCCCAATACTGAATGCAGCCTCTTGTAACCCACATGTGACGGCTGGACCCCAACACTGAATGCAGCCTCTTGTAACCCACCTGTGACTGCAGCACTTCAACACTGAATACAGCCTCTTGTAACCCCCCTGTGACTGCAGCATCCCACCACTGAGTGCAGCCTCTTGTAACCCACCTGTCACTTCTGCACCCCAACACTGAATGCAGCCTCTTGTTGTAACCCACCTTTGACTGCAGCACCCCAACACTGAATGCAGCCCCTTGTATCCCACCTGTGAATGCAGCACCCAATTACTGAATGCAGCCTCTTGTAACCCACCTGTGACCGCAGCACCCCAAAACTGAATGCAGCCTCTTGTGTCCCACCTATGACAGTTACACCCCAACAATGAGAGTAGCCTCTTGTATCCCACATGTGACTGCAGCACCCCAATGAGTGCAGCCTCTTGTAACCCATCTGTGACAGCTACACCCCAACAATGAGTGTAGCCCCTTGTAACCCAACTGTAAGTGCAGCACCCCAACACTGAATGCAGCCTCTTGTAACCCGCCTGTGACTGCAGCACCCCAACACTGAATACAGCCTCTTGTAACCCACCTGTGACTGCTGCACCCCAACACTGAATGCAGCCTCTTGTAACCCACCTGTGACTGCTGCACCCCAACACTGAATGCAGCCTCTTGTAACCCGCCTGTGACTGCAGCACCCCAACACTGAATACAGCCTCTTGTAACCCACCTGTGACTGCTGCACCCCAACACTGAATGCAGCCTCTTGTAACCCACCTGTGACTGCTGCACCCCAACACTGAATGCAGCCTCTTGTAACCCATCTCTGACTGCAGCACCCCAACACTGAATGCAGCCTCTTGTAACCCATCTCTGACTGCAGCACCCCAACACTGAATGCAGCCTCTTGTAACCCATCTCTGACTGCAGCACCCCAACACTGAATGCAGCCTCTTGTAACCCACCTGTGACAGCTACACCCCAACAATGAGTGTAGCCTCGTGCCCTCCTGCAATAAAACATGCGCACAAACATAACAAGCATATAGAAGATACATTAATTGACTAAAAGAATAAAAAACAAATCATGCTCCCATGCAATACAAAAAATAAATAAAATATAGCATCTTTCAATGGTATTGAGCATAGTGTATTGCTTTTGTAAAGTTCCAAAATAGTTTCTATGTTCAGGAGCAACATGTCGGCCATCTTGAAGTGATAAAAGCAGTGATATTCGACACATAATACCATCCCTTCATGGTCTCTCAGTAAACAACACACTGGGCAGCCACCTTCAAATGATAAAGTTTATAGAGTAAATTGTAGAGGATATAACTTGCTTCTAAATATGGTGGCCATCTTGGAATGGTAAAACAATGATACACTACGGACAATTCCATTTTAAGATGGCCGCCCATTTAAGAAATATTGGCCACACACGATGGAGCACGTTAACAATGAAATGAGCAGCAAGCGAGAAGCCCTGTAAGACTTACGACTCTCAAGGGGGCTACAGAACAAAAAAAAAAAGAACAAAGAAAAAGAAGAAGAAATAAAAGGGGACCTATAGAATAAAAAAGTAGAAAGCTAAAAGACTGACCACCAGCGTAGACACTGAAGCTCACTCATTTTCAGACAGACGTGTGCATGCAAAATGCAGTAACTAATAGGACAATGGAACCGATGGAAACATGAGCTACCACATTTCCTCATGAAGTATGCTCTCACCAGGGGAAGTAAAACATGAATGACACTCAGACAGAAGAAGGTTGACCCAAAGACCCTATATGCACATCTATGCATGTAGAGTTTTTTTTATTTATTACAAGGGTTTGGCAAAGAACTACACCTGCTCGATCCTTCTAGAAGGGTCGGGCAAAGATTATCACAGGGCAATTCTTCTACCACCAGGATGTGTCAAAAGAAGTAACTAATATAAAACACCTGTCGGACGGCACTGCTAATGGCTGCCTGATTCTGTCTCTCCGCTCGACTCGGAGACAACCATGCGACCTTCACCGAGCATCTGCAGCTCCAAGAAGATCTAAAGCCAGATTCTGAGACCCCATGCCGGGAGGCTTCTCTGGAGCCCGCCAAACATCAGCCAGACATATCAGTGCCCATGAAATTCAACTTTTAATCCTCCGGCGCAAACGCACGCGTTGAGCGCAAGATGGCGGAGTCCCAGTCTTACCCGTCTACAGCTTAACGGAGCTCCGGATCCCCTCCTCGAGCAGCTGCTTCTCGAAGGAAGTCCACCCAACGACACACCGGACAAGTATTACTTAAGGTACTTATTGATCTCAGCCTATTAAGCCCAATAAGTCCTGTGGGGTGATCGGTCTCTCAATGCTGCCTGACCCTAATATGGCGACCGCGCTAGTAGCAATCGCACTTTGACATCGCACATCATTCCTGCACAAGCCCAGAGGAATAACGCTGTGCCTCACTTGCGCCAGAACAACCACCCAGGGTTCTGTTCTCTGCCTAAGTTGTTGACCGAGTACGATAAAGATCACAAAGGGCCACATTAACAAGGATCTGAGTTCCAGGCATATAAGATCGCGGCTGCCCAAGGAATGCTTCACAATCCATAGTATATGTGCGTGTTATCCATACAAAGATCTAATGCAAAAAGCAAGCGTCTAGAACTGCCAATTACTCCAACGAACTCTGCGAATCATTTCTGCTCAAGCAAATATCTATATATCTGCTGCACCTAATCACAAGTCTGCCTCTTCTGCCTGACTCTGTGCCTGACCTCAAAATGGCGCCTATCGTTATATGCAGCGTTTTGTCATTGTGTTACTGTTAGAACAAAATTAAGGCACTATATCAGAAGTTCACCTTAAGGATCATACATGTAAAGCCATACTGTATATTTGGAGCACCTTGAAGCATATAAGTCTGTTCACAAAATAGTCAGCACCACAAAAGGAAGTGCTGCTTTAGCTAAAGTCTCAATTGAGCCTCGTACTCACGTATATCTCCACCAAGGCTTGTGGGTTAAAAAACACGCAAAGAGTGAGCGCAAGCATACAGCATCTACGCTAAAGTCCTCTTCATCCAAAGCCTCAATCATCATCTTCATCCAAAGCCTCAATTGAGCCTCAATCATCATCATCCTCTTCATCCAAAGCCTCAATTGAACCTCAAACTCACTTATATCTCCATCAAGGCTTGTTTGTAGACTCTTCCGACTCACCTAGAACCTAGAAACTAGAACCTCAGGGTGCGCAGATCTCACTTAGGAGCGCAAAAGTACTCAAAGATTGCAATATTTGTAAAGTAAGTGTGTTAAAAACATGCAAAGAGTGCAAAGAACGAGCACACAACTACAATATCTATGCTAAAGACATTTCCTTGAATCTCCGGCAACACAACCCCTATCACCATGGCTGAAAAAGATTCTAAAACTCATTACAAACGCTCCAAAGCTGAGCCGTCACCATCAGACTCTCCTATCAAACCCAAGGCCGATATGAGCGGTGCGATGGAAATGATCCTCAAAAAACTAGCTGATGTACACGACCTTGCGAAGTCCACCAAACAAAATACGGATGCTATGCAATTGGAATTGACCTCCATTCGTGCTGTCATGAATACAATCAACTCTAAAATTGACGCTGCAGAACAGAGGATAAGCGATGTAGAAGACTCTGCTAATCGTTCCAACAAAGATATAAATTCCCTTCTTGCCACCACCAACAGCCTAAAGAGACAAGCTGCCGAACTTGAAGACCGGAACAGAAGGGGCAACATCCGAATTTTTGGAGTGCCTGAAGGGTAAGAGGACGCCGCAGAGTCCTGTATTTCCTTCCTGGAGAACTGGATTCCAAAGATCACTGGCATAAAATTCCACAAAAACCTGGAACTGGATCGTGCACACAGAATACCGACTTACAACTCACCGACAAGGATAACGACACGTCCGATCATCTGCAAACCTCTGAGATATCAGCATACGGAGGCCATTCTCAACTTTGCTCGCAAAAATCGCCAGATTACTTGGAACGGCCACAAAATAACTTTCACACAGGACTATTCAAAAACAACCGTCGATACAAGGAAGGGCTTCCTCATGCTCAGAGACAAACTACGTGAAAGAAACATCCAATTCCCATTTGCAGGCCCAGCAAAATTTAAAATCACAGAGAATGGAAGAGTCCACATCTTCACTGATCCAAACGAGCTGACGATCATCCTGGACAGCCCGAACTCACAAGACATGGAACACGCTAACTCCTTCTCTAACAAAAGGAAATCATGATGTTTCTTATCCAGTCCATCAGCTAAGATCGGACTCTCATGTGAAGTATTACCTCCATTGAACAGGATTACACGGTTTGCCTTTCTGTTCTTGATTATATTTACTGTTCATGTTTACAATATGTTACAATATGATTATAATATGTTGTCAACTGGGTATCAAGTACGTAAACACGTGTCTATTAAGGGACTTCCTTGTAAGAGATTTGTTATTACCCTAGTACAGGGTTGTTCAGTCGAATTATTACCCATGTTCAGGGTTATTCAGAAGTATTACTGTTCATGAACACTATGCATTTCTACCACCATCTATTAATATGTTAAATATGTTAATAGGTTAATATGTTAAATCCAATCGAGACAGTCACTATAGTTATAGGAGCTATTCGATGCGAATTAGGGTATATGAACAGTACACAATTACACAATTCTTATACATTACACAATTCTTATACATTACACAATTCTTATACTTTAGAAGGTTATCTAACGAATACCATATCTCTCTCTGAGCTGGTGGATTGACGCTCCTGCTGTCGCACCTCCTACGTTCGATGCTTTCAGGGCTAGGGTGGAGCGGGTGGAGCGGGTGGAGCGGGTGGGTGCAGGGGGGTGTTTGGGAGTTTTGTGGTTATTGGCTTTGATTTCATCATCATCATCTTTACTGTTATCACTGTTAATTTTGGCCTGTTCTCCGTTTCACTCTTCCTTATCTGCCAGTCTGCACGTTAACCAGCCATCAGATCAGCATCTGAGTGTACGCGGAGCTGTTTGTACCCTCGTACTACCTATCAACCCGTATCATGTGCTTCCTACTGATTCTGAACTATTACTCAAAATACGCATTAATAATCAGCGCAAAGTCAAGCCCAGCCACCATTACACATACATACAATGACACACAATATTTCAGACAACCTTAATATCGTTTCCCTAAACGTGAAGGGGCTCAATCATCCAATGAAACGACGGAAAATGATGGACTACCTAGCAAAATCAAAAGGAGACATCATTCTCCTTCAGGAGACAAAACTATCCAACAAAGATTCTGAATTCATTAAACATAACTGGATATCACAAGTGTCCTGCTCAACAGCGGAACACAAAAAGAAAGGCGTAATTACCTTAATAGCTAGAAAATCCAATATCAGTCTTGAATCATGCTCACATGATGAGGAGGGCAGACTCCTACTCACAAGTTTACGCAGAGGCGATGACACCTCTCATGTTGTAAACATATATGGACCGAACACAGACGAGCCTAAATTCTGGGGCAAAGTCTCTAACAAAATAGAGCAGTTACCCCAAGAAGACTTAATCATAGTGGGAGGTGACTTTAACCTACCACTTGACCTTATACTAGACCGCCAATCTACCTGCAAATACCACCCCACAAAATCTCACAGAGTAGTACAGAAAATACGCTCTAAATGCAATCTCAAAGACTCTTGGCGCCTTCAACACCCTGACTCTAGAGACTATACCTTTTACACAGCCCCACACAACTCATACACAAGGATAGATTACCTATTAATATCGGGGTCATTCACTCAGCTAATCGACCAGACCAATATCTCTCTGAAACTTGTATCTGATCACTCATGCATTAACATCATATTAACAGGCAGCCACTCTAAGCCCCCACTGAAAAGATGGCGTTTCAATAACGATGTCCTATTAGATCCCAATGACAAAAGAAAAATCAAAGACTCAATCACGAACGATCTCAAAAACAACGACCTCCCGGGTACAAACATAAACACTCTCTGGGATGCGCTGAATGCAACCCTGAGGGGGGTTCTTATAGAAATTAAAACGAAAATCAACATAAGATATAATGCAGAACTATAAAACTAGAACAAGAAATCAAACAATTAGAAATCTCGCATGCCAACTCTCTAAACAACAACACTCTTAACCAACTCACACAAAAAAATATGAATACAGCAAAATCTTGAGCGTAAGAGCAGGAGTGTGGATACATAAATTTAAGGGACTCAAGCTATGCAAAGCTAACAAAGCGGGAAAGATGCTCGCTTCTTACCTCAAACACAAACAAAATCAACACAGAATCACATCAATCAAAGATATGAACAATCAACCACACACTAACCCAAAGGAAATATTAAATTGTTTTAAAAATTTTTATGAATCTCTTCATCATAATGATCAGGTCTTCAACCTGCAAAAATGCACACAATACCTGGAAAGGATTAAATTTTCGTAACTAGCAGAAATAGACAGACTAGCCCTCGGCAAGCCGCTTCGGAAGTTACTAAAGCCATTAAAACCCTGAAAGAAAACAAAGCTCCGGGACCAGACGGCTTCACAGCCAAATTTTACAAAACATTCACAGATCTACTACAACCAACCATGCTGAACGTATTCAACAACTTCGCTAGCTCAGGCGGAATAACAGACTCAATGGCAGAAGCCAACATTATATTTATCCACAAAGAAGGGAAAGACCCTTACAACCGAAAAACTATAGACCGATATCGCTCATAAACGTAGACTGCAAATCCTATGCGAAAATTTTGGCCACTAGAGTTAACGAAGTCCTCCCAAAATTAATAAGCAACTCCCAAGTAGGCTTCCTTAAAACCCGCATGTCTAACGATAATACCTGCCTTCTCTGCCACGTCCTAGAAAACGCAAACTATTCTAACAAACCATGCGTAGTCATAACTCTAGATGCATAGAAGGCGTTTGATAGGTATCTTGGTCGTTTTTAAATCAATGCATGAAATCCTTTGACCTTGGTGAACCATTTATAAAGATGGTCATGGCCCTATACGCGAAACCCACCGCGAGAATTGCGATTAACGGTTCTCTTTCTGTACCGCTCATCACAAGACAAGGCTGCCCACTTTCCCCGTCCCTATTTCTTTTAGCCCTAGAACCCCTCCGACAGGACATTAAAAAAAATACCGAAATCACTGGGATAGAATTCAATGATGTACAGGTTAAACTAGCCGCTTATGTGGATGACATTGTGATTGTCTCAGAGAACCCTGCACCCTCAATCAAGGCCCTTATGCACACTATCGAAACCTACTCTGAACACTCGGGCTATAAACTAAACAGAGACAAATCAGAAGTAAAACCATTAAATATTCATTGCACAAAAGAGGTCCTAGGCTCATCAGATCTGCCATGGCAACCCGGACACATAAAATACCTGGGAATTGAGTTTGGGAGCAACATAATAGACACCTTACACCATAATGAAAACACTACCCTAGATAAGATTAAAAGCCTATTGGACAAATGGTCTCCCAAATTTATCACCTGATGATCACCCCGTTAGTCAATTACCTCATCAATATGCTACCCCTCCTACTAACTGAAGACTTTCACCACAAGCTAGATAACTTGCTTTCAAAATGTATTTGGCAGGGGAAGAAAGCTAGAATAGCCCTCAAAAAGCCCAGACTAGACAGATCATTAGGGGGGTTAATCTGGCCGATTTTATATCCTATCAAACTGCCTTCTTAGCAAAACAGGGCTCCTATTGGCTTTATCCTCCTAACAATTACACCCCAGTGTGGCTAGAAGTAGAAAAGCTAGATAGATCAAAATCTATATTTAAAAACACAAAAACCTCTCTCTTAAAACTAGACAAGAAACTCCATACAAGCATAAAATACTCAAACCTTTCTTCTTTATGGAGTAACTGCAACATCAAATATAATGGTAAACCCCTATACTTTGAGTCATGGATAAATAAGGTATTTTCTTCCCACTTCAACTAGAATGCTCATCATATCCCATAACATTCTCAGAACTCCAAAATACTTACAAACTCGATAAAATGAAATTCTATAACTTCCTTAAAATCAAAGCTGCCATTTCGAAATCCAAACTGCATAGAATAACCCCATCTCTCCGTGGCGTCAAGATAAAAATTAATAGCTTGGGACATCAAGTCTCCCACATATATAAACTCCTACGTTCTAAATCCTCGCACTTAAACAAAAAATTAACTTCGTTCTCGGAACAACATTCCTCTAACCCTATAGCTGAATCTCAATGGGCCCAAATATGGAAATCAGTTACCTACCAAAAATCTCTCCAGTTTTGTCACAAACGAAACTATGGCTCATCCACACGGCTTATTGGACACCAGCACGTCTACATGCACAACACCTCCTCTCAGAGCCCACTTGTTGGAACTGTAAAGAGGAAGTAGGTGATTTAGCCCCCTCATCCTTCACTGTAAAGCTCTATCCTCTTTTTGGGACAAAGTGTTCACTTTTTATCCACCTTATTCAACTGCCATCTAAAAAAGAATTTGCCTTACTAATTGCTGGCTTTCTTAACGCAGAACTAGGAAACCAAGCAGACAAGGCACTTATGGACCTTTTACTCACATCAGCAATAACAATAGTCCTAAACAATTGAAAAGACACAAGTAAAGCCTCATTCAAATGCTGGATTAACTGGATCACGCACATTAGAGGCGCAGACAATATCTCCCTCCAACAATCACCATGGAAATCTCCAGCTGGTCACATCTGGGACAGGTTAGACAACTACTTCGCCTCAAACAAACCACCAGAGGCAGGTTTACGGTTATACACAATCTCACTTAAGCTCCAACGCAATTAACCTCATAGATTTATTAGCAGCCGCCGGTGGCTCTTCATCTAACAACCCGTCACAACCACACTTTGCACATCTGTTTACTGAAGGTTGATGCGCATATCTCAATGCACATGGAAAGTAATGGTTCCTTTTTCCCTCTTCTCTCTCCCTCTTTCCTCTTACATATCTTCATCCAAAGCCTCAATTGAGCCTCAATCATCATCATCATCTTCATCCAAAGCCTCAATTGAACCTCAAACTCACTTATATCTCCATCAAGGCTTGTTTGTAGACTCTTCCGACTCACCTAGAACCTAGAAACTAGAACCTCAGGGTGCGCAGATCTCACTTAGGAGTGCAAAAGTACTCAAAGATTGCAATATTTGTAAAGTAAGTGTGTTTAAAACATGCAAAGAGCGCAAAGAACGAGCAAACAACTACAATATCTACGCTAAAGACATTTCCTTGAATCTCCGGCTACACAACCCCTATCACCATGGCTGAAAAAGATTCTAAAGCTCATTACAAACGCTCCAAAGTTGAGCCGTCACCATCAGACTCTCCTATCAAACTCAAGGCCGATATGAGCGGTGCGATGGAAATGATCCTCAAAAAACTAGCTGATGTACACGACCTTGCGAAGTCCACCAAACAAAATACGGATGCTATGCAATTGGAATTGACCTCCATTCGTGCTGTCATAAATACAATCAACTCTAAAATTGACGCCGCGGAACAGAGGATAAGCGATGTAGAAGACTCTGCTAATCGTTCCAACAAAGATATAAATTCCCTTCTTGCCACCACCAACAGCCTAAAGAGACAAGCTGCCGAACTTGAAGACCGGAACAGAAGGGGCAACATCCGAATTTTTGGAGTGCCTGAAGGGTAAGAGGACGCCGCAGAGTCCTGTATTTCCTTCCTGGAGAACTGGATTCCAAAGATCACTGGCATAAAATTCCACAAAAACCTGGAACTGGATCGCGCACACAGAATACCGACTTACAACTCACCGACAAGGAAAACGACACGTCCGATCATCTGCAAACCTCTGAGATATCAGCATACGGAGGCCATTCTCAACTTTGCTCGCAAAAATCGCCAGATCACTTGGAACGGCCACAAAATAACTTTCACACAGGACTATTCAAAAACAACCGTCGATACAAGGAAGGGCTTCCTCATGCTCAGAGACAAACTACGTGAAAGAAACATCCAATTCCCATTTGCAGGCCCAGCAAAATTTAAAATCACAGAGAATGGAAGAGTCCACATCTTCACTGATCCAAACGAGCTGACGATCTTCCTGGACAGCCCGAACTCACAAGACATGGAACACGCTAACTCCTTCTCTAACAAAAGGAAATCATGATGTTTCTTATCCAGTCCATCAGCTAAGATCGGACTCTCATGTGAAGTATTACCTCCATAGAACAGGATTACACGGTTTGCCTTTCTGTTCTTGATTATATTTACTGTTCATATTTACAATATGTTACAATATGATTATAATATGTTGTCAACTGGGTATCAAGTACGTAAACACGTGTCTTTTAAGGGACTTCCTTGTAAGAGATTTGTTATTACCCTAGTACAGGGTTGTTCAGTCGAATTATTACCCATGTTCAGGGTTATTCAGAAGTATTACTGTACATGAACACTATGCATTTCTACCACCATCTATTAATATGTTAAATATGTTAATAGGTTAATATGTTAAATCCAATCGAGACAGTCACTATAGTTATAGGAGCTATTCGATGCGAATTAGGGTATATGAACAGTACACAATTACACAATTCTTATACATTACACAATTCTTATACATTACACAATTCTTATACTTTAGAAGGTTATCTAACGAATACCATATCTCTCTCTGAGCTGGTGGATTGACGCTCCTGCTGTCGCACCTCCTACGTTCGATGCTTTCAGGGCTAGGGTGGAGCGGGTGGAGTGGGTGGAGCGGGTGGGTGCAGGGGGGTGTTTGGGAGTTTTGTGGTTATTGGCTTTGATTTCATCATCATCATCTTTACTATTATCACTGTTAATTTTGGCCTGTTCTCCGTTTCACTCTTCCTTATCTTTATCTGCCAGTCTGCACGTTAACCAGCCATCAGATCAGCATCTGAGTGTACGCGGAGCTGTTTGTACCCTCGTACTACCTATCAACCCGTATCATGTGCTTCCTACTGATTCTGAACTATTACTCAAAATACGCATTAATAATCAGCGCAAAGTCAAGCCCAGCCACCATTACACATACATACAATGACACACAATATTTCAGACAACCTTAATATCGTTTCCCTAAACGTGAAGGGGCTCAATCATCCAATGAAACGACGGAAAATGATGGACTACCTAGCAAAATCAAAAGGAGACATCATTCTCCTTCAGGAGACAAAACTATCCAACAAAGATTCTGAATTCATTAAACATAACTGGATATCACAAGTGTCCTGCTCAACAGCGGAACACAAAAAGAAAGGCGTAATTACCTTAATAGCTAGAAAATCCAATATCAGTCTTGAATCATGCTCACATGATGAGGAGGGCAGACTCCTACTCACAAGTTTACGCAGAGGCGATGACACCTCTCATGTTGTAAACATATATGGACCGAACACAGACGAGCCTAAATTCTGGGGCAAAGTCTCTAACAAAATAGAGCAGTTACCCCAAGAAGACTTAATCATAGTGGGAGGTGACTTTAACCTACCACTTGACCTTATACTAGACCGCCAATCTACCTGCAAATACCACCCCACAAAATCTCACAGAGTAGTACAGAAAATACGCTCTAAATGCAATCTCAAAGACTCTTGGCGCCTTCAACACCCTGACTCTAGAGACTATACCTTTACACAGCCCCACACAACTCATACACAAGGATAGATTACCTATTAATATCGGGCTCATTCACTCACCTAATCGACCAGACCAATATCTCTCTGAAACTTGTATCTGATCACTCATGCATTAACATCATATTAACAGGCAGCCACTCTAAGCCCCCACTGAAAAGATGGTGTTTCAATAACGATGTCCTATTAGATCCCAATGGCAAAAGCAAAATCGAAGACTCAATCACGAACGATCTCAAAAACAACGACCTCCCGGGTACAAACATAAACACTCTCTGGGATGCGCTGAAAGCAACCCTGAGGGGGTTCTTATAGAAATTAAAACGAAAATCAACATAAGATATAATGCAGAACTATAAAACTAGAACAAGAAATCAAACAATTAGAAATCTCGCATGCCAACTCTCTAAACAACAACACTCTTAACCAACTCACACAAAAAATATGAATACAGCAAAATCTTGAGCGTAAGAGCAGGAGTGTGGATAAATAAATTTAAGGGACTCAAGCTATGCAAAGCTAACAAAGCGGGAAAGATGCTCGCTTCTTACCTCAAACACAAACAAAATCAACACAGAATCACATCAATCAAAGATATGAACAATCAACCACACACTAACCCAAAGGAAATATTAAATTGTTTTAAAAAAAATTATGAATCTCTTCATTGTAATGATCAGGTCTTCAACCTGCAAAAATGCACACAATACCTGGAAAGGATTAAAATTCCGCAACTAGCAGAAATAGACAGACTAGCCCTTGGCAAGCCGCTTCGGAAGTTACTAAAGCCATTAAAACCCTGAAAGAAAACAAAGCTCCGGGACCAGACGTCTTCACAGCCAAATTTTACAAAACATTCACAGATCTACTACAACCAACCATTGAACGTATTCAACAACTTCGCTTGCTCAGGCGGAATAACAGACTCAATGGCAGAAGCCAACATTATATTTATCCACAAAGAAGGGAAAGACCCTTACAACCGAAAAACTATAGACAGATATCGCTCATAAACGTAGACTGCAAATCCTATGCGAAAATTTTGGCCACTAGACTTAACGAAGTCCTCCCAAGATTAATAAGCAACTCCCAAGTAGGCTTCCTTAAAACCTGCATGTCTAACGATAATACCCGCCTTCTCTGCCACGTCCTAGAAAACGCGAACTATTCTAACAAACCATGCGTAGTCATAACTCTAGATGCATAGAAGGCGTTTGATAGGTATCTTGGTCGTTTTTAAATCAATGCATGAAATCCTTTGACCTTGGTGAACCATTTATAAAGATGGTCATGGCCCTATACGCAAAACCCACCGCGAGAATTGCGATTAACGGTTCTCTTTCTGAACCGCTCATACTTCAACAAGGCACAAGACAAGGTTGCCCACTTTCCCCTTCCCTATTTCTTTTAGCCCTAGAACCCCTCCTACAGGACATAATAAAAATACTGAAATCACTGGGATAGAATTCAATGATGTACAGGTTAAACTAGCCGCTTATGTGGATGACATTGTGATTGTCTCAGAGAACCCTGCACCCTCAATCAAGGCCCTTATGCACACTATCGAAACCTACTCTGAACACTCGGGCTATAAACTAAACAGAGACAAATCAGAAGTAAAACCATTAAATATTCATTGCACAAAAGAGGTCCTAGGCTCATCAGATCTGCCATGGCAACCCGGACACATAAAATACCTGGGAATTGAGTTTGGGAGCAACATAATAGACACCTTACACCATAATGAAAACACTACCCTAGATAAGATTAAAAGCCTATTGGACAAATGGTCTCCCAAATTTATCACCTGATGATCACCCCGTTAGTCAATTACCTCATCAATATGCTACCCCTCCTACTAACTGAAGACTTTCACCACAAGCTAGATAACTTGCTTTCAAAATTTATTTGGCAGGGGAAGAATGCTAGAATAGCCCTCAAAAAGCCCAGACTAGACAGATCATTAGGGGGGGGGGGTTAATCTGGCCGATTTTATATCCTATCAAACTGCCTTCTCAGCAAAACAGGGCTCCTATTGGCTTTACCCTCCTAACAATTACACCCCAGTGTGGCTAGAAGTAGAAAAGCTAGATAGATCAAAATCTATATTTAAAAACACAAAAACCTCTCTTAAAACTAGACAAGAAACTCCATACAAGCATAAAATACTCAAACCTTTCTTCTTTATGGAGTAACTGCAACATCAAATATAATGGTAAACCCCTATACTTTGAGTCATGGATAAATAAGGTATTTTCTTCCCACTTCAACTAGAATGCTCATCATATCCCATAACATTCTCAGAACTCCAAAATACTTACAAACTCGATAAAATGAAATTCTATAACTTCCTTAAAATCAAAGCTGCCATTTCGAAATCCAAACTGCATAGAATAACCCCATCTCTCCGTGGCGTCAAGTTAAAAATTAATAGCTTGGGACATCAAGTCTCCCACATATATAAACTCCTACGTTCTAAATCCTCGCACTTAAACAAAAAATTAACTTCGTTCTCGGAACAACATTCCTCTAACCCTATAGCTGAATCTCAATGGGCCCAAATATGGAAATCAGTTACCTACCAAAAATCTCTCCAGTTTTGTCACAAACGAAACTATGGCTCATCCACACGGCTTATTGGACACCAGCACGTCTACATGCACAACACCTCCTCTCAGAGCCCACTTGTTGGAACTGTAAAGAGGAAGTAGGTGATTTAGCCCCCTCATCCTTCACTGTAAAGCTCTATCCTCTTTTTGGGACAAAGTGTTCACTTTTTATCCACCTTATTCAACTGCCATCTAAAAAAGAATTTGCCTTACTAATTGCTGGCTTTCTTAACGCAGAACTAGGAAACCAAGCAGACAAGGCACTTATGGACCTTTTACTCACATCAGCAATAACAATAGTCCTAAACAATTGAAAAGACACAAGTAAAGCCTCATTCAAATGCTGGATTAACTGGATCACGCACATTAGAGGCGCAGACAATATCTCCCTCCAACAATCACCATGGAAATCTCCAGCTGGTCACATCTGGGACAGGTTAGACAACTACTTCGCCTCAAACAAACCACCAGAGGCAGGTTTACGGTTATACACAATCTCACTTAAGCTCCAACGCAATTAACCTCATAGATTTATTAGCAGCCGCCGGTGGCTCTTCATCTAACAACCCGTCACAACCACACTTTGCACATCTGTTTACTGAAGGTTGATGCGCATATCTCAATGCACATGGAAAGTAATGGTTCCTTTTTCCTCTTCTCTCTCCCTCTTTCCTCTTACATATCTTCATCCAAAGCCTCAATTGAGCCTCAATCATCATCATCATCTTCATCCAAAGCCTCAATTGAACCTCAAACTCACTTATATCTCCATCAAGGCTTGTTTGTAGACTCTTCCGACTCACCTAGAACCTAGAAACTAGAACCTCAGGGTGCGCAGATCTCACTTAGGAGTGCAAAAGTACTCAAAGATTGCAATATTTGTAAAGTAAGTGTGTTTAAAACATGCAAAGAGCGCAAAGAACGAGCAAACAACTACAATATCTACGCTAAAGACATTTCCTTGAATCTCCGGCTACACAACCCCTATCACCATGGCTGAAAAAGATTCTAAAGCTCATTACAAACGCTCCAAAGCTGAGCCGTCACCATCAGACTCTCCTATCAAACTCAAGGCCGATATGAGCGGTGCGATGGAAATGATCCTCAAAAAACTAGCTGATGTACACGACCTTGCGAAGTCCACCAAACAAAATACGGATGCTATGCAATTGGAATTGACCTCCATTCGTGCTGTCATAAATACAATCAACTCTAAAATTGACGCCGCGGAACAGAGGATAAGCGATGTAGAAGACTCTGCTAATCGTTCCAACAAAGATATAAATTCCCTTCTTGCCACCACCAACAGCCTAAAGAGACAAGCTGCCGAACTTGAAGACCGGAACAGAAGGGGCAACGTCCGAATTTTTGGAGTGCCTGAAGGGTAAGAGGACGCCGCAGAGTCCTGTATTTCCTTCCTGGAGAACTGGATTCCAAAGATCACTGGCATAAAATTCCACAAAAACCTGGAACTGGATTGCGCACACAGAATACCGACTTACAACTCACCGACAAGGAAAACGACACGTCCGATCATCTGCAAACCTCTGAGATATCAGCATACGGAGGCCATTCTCAACTTTGCTCGCAAAAATCGCCAGATCACTTGGAACGGCCACAAAATAACTTTCACACAGGACTATTCAAAAACAACCGTCGATACAAGGAAGGGCTTCCTCATGCTCAGAGACAAACTACGTGAAAGAAACATCCAATTCCCATTTGCAGGCCCAGCAAAATTTAAAATCACAGAGAATGGAAGAGTCCACATCTTCACTGATCCAAACGAGCTGACGATCTTCCTGGACAGCCCGAACTCACAAGACATGGAACACGCTAACTCCTTCTCTAACAAAAGGAAATCATGATGTTTCTTATCCAGTCCATCAGCTAAGATCGGACTCTCATGTGAAGTATTACCTCCATAGAACAGGATTACACGGTTTGCCTTTCTGTTCTTGATTATATTTACTGTTCATGTTTACAATATGTTACAATATGATTATAATATGTTGTCAACTGGGTATCAAGTACGTAAACACGTGTCTTTTAAGGGACTTCCTTGTAAGAGATTTGTTATTACCCTAGTACAGGGTTGTTCAGTCGAATTATTACCCATGTTCAGGGTTATTCAGAAGTATTACTGTTCATGAACACTATGCATTTCTACCACCATCTATTAATATGTTAAATATGTTAATAGGTTAATATGTTAAATCCAATCGAGACAGTCACTATAGTTATAGGAGCTATTCGATGCGAATTAGGGTATATGAACATTACACAATTACACAATTCTTATACATTACACAATTCTTATACTTTAGAAGGTTATCTAACGAATACCATATCTCTCTCTGAGCTGGTGGATTGACGCTCCTGCTGTCGCACCTCCTACGTTCGATGCTTTCAGGGCTAGGGTGGAGCGGGTGGAGCGGGTGGAGCGGGTGGGTGCAGGGGGGTGTTTGGGAGTTTGGTGGTTATTGGCTTTGATTTCATCATCATCATCTTTACTGTTATCACTGTTAATTTTGGCCTGTTCTCTGTTTCACTCTTCCTTATCTTTATCTGCCAGTCTGCACGTTAACCAGCCATCAGATCAGCATCTGAGTGTACGCGGAGCTGTTTGTACCCTCGTACTACCTATCAACCCGTATCATGTGCTTCCTACTGATTCTGAACTATTACTCAAAATACGCATTAATAATCAGCGCAAAGTCAAGCCCAGCCACCATTACACATACATACAATGACACACAATATTTCAGACAACCTTAATATCGTTTGTAGGAGAGTAGTATCTGCTTCTTATAGTTACCCCCACTTTTTGCTGATGTCTCACTGTTTTCGACTTAGTCTGACTGGGATCCTGCTATTCAGGACCCCAGTCTATCTGCTTTCTCCTCTAAATTGATTGCATGTACTTTAGGTACACTCCAGATTGGATTCTGGGGTACCCTTATAAGTCCCTAGTATATGGTATACTATGTACCCAGGGCATAGGTACCTCAGAGGCCTCCCAGGGGCTGCAGCATGTATTATGCCACCCCTGAGAGGCCATTCAAAATGACACAACAGGTCTGCTACTGCAGCCTGTGTAAGGTGGTGCATGCACCCCTTCCTTAGATATAGGTTCACTATATCTATCCTAATCACTGCACATATAAGCCTATCAGTCACCCCTATGGCAGGCCTTATCAATCCTGAAGGCAGGGTGCTGGGTTTTATGTGAGAGGGTGCCCATGCATGAGCAGAGCCCCTCTGCAGCCTTCGGAACCACTATTCCGGGGTTGTCTGTGATGCAGTCAACCATATACTCTTAAGTGCATTATAACCTCGCGGTAAATGCTAACTTTAAAACAACTGCAAGGAATTATGTCGTGTTTGGTGTCAAACACCTTGGAATCATACTGGTGTGGGAGATATGATTCCTCCCTCCTAGAGGGAGAAATATGACAGCACTGGTACACCCGGTACCAGCTTCACAGAGCCCTGGCATCACAAAATGGATGCTGCCAGCCACAGACACGAGTCTGCCCTCCTGCTGCTGGACGAAACTCCGGCAGGGGAAGGCTTGACAATAGGTTTCCTGTCACAGGGAGGTGTGACCACCTCCCAGACAGGCTTTAGTGTATTGGGGCTGGGTGGGTGCACTCTCAGAGTGCTTTGATGTCTGCACTGGGGGCACATTTGGTGTCCCTGTGCATAGTCCAGCTCAAACCGGTTGCAGGGGCTACCAGCCCCTGCTCTGGCGCGAAACTGGACAAAGGACATGGGTGTAGCCACCCTCTGTCCTGACCCTCCCATAGGTGGGTCCCCAGAGTTTGTCCCACCCCTTCCTTGGGTATAAAGTAGGAACCCTGACTACAGGACTTTAGATATTACCTGGACTAAACTCTGCTACAGAAACCAAGTAACCTTCGACAATCTACGCTTTGCTGGACGACTGAAGAATCTCCTTGGAGTAAAGGAGTTACTCCCCTGCAACGCAGGCACCTCAACGCATCTGACCGGTTTGCATCTACGCAGCTCCTGACGGACTCAGAAGATTTTGCAACACAGGAGGTGGGTGCCCAAGCTTTCCCGAGGCGGACTAGTGCTCTCAGCAAACCTGAGACCTGCAGCCCTCGTGGGGACCGTGCAACCCGAACCCCTGGACACCGTGCACATTTGCAGCAGCATATGCCTTTAGGCGATCCCTGAGGCTGTGCTTTGGGCTACTTGTAGTCCAAGCCCCGAGCAGTGTTTCCACTGAAGATTACTGGCCTACACTCTATGAGTGTTCCGTGGGCTGGTATTGTGTGATTCCTCTTGAGGTCCCTTTGCGATCCCTGATCCGATGACCTGTGGGTCCCTGAGAAGGCACTTTAACTTTTAGCTGGCTTTCCTGGTTGCTCCAGACGTGCCCTGACTCTCCATAGCTTGGGGAGTCCCCAGGACCTTGCTGGTCCTCAACGAAGCATCTTTTCTCTGACCGCATGGGTTGCAGTTGCCAAGGCTTGTTGGTCTCCAATCCGGAAACTGACCCCCCGGCACTCGACATCCTTTGTGGGACAGCTCGCCTGCGGAATCTGGTCATCGTCGACGTCTCCGTGGCTGCAGAGTCAAGCTTCACCTCTTTGCACCTGAAGCACCCGACATCGGTGGGCATTCGATTGCTCCGCTCCTGGTCACGTGAAGTGACCCAGACTTTGTCCCCTCTGCTTTCAGGTTCTTCTCATCTCTGATCCAGGCTTGGATCACACCAGACACTTTTCTTCTCCATGGCAGCAGCACTTCTTCGCATCACGCCATTAAAAACGACGAGGGTTTCCGACACCACTTGACCCCTATGCACCCGGCTTCCCTGGGCTAGGTAACACGGGTACCTCGGTACTCACAAGGGTGCTGGCCTTAGAACCTTCTAAGTTTAATTGGGTTTGCTTGAAGTCCTCTCCAAAGTGTCCTTAAACTCTAAATTTCCAACCGTGACTTTCCCATAGAGTTGTACAGAGCTCGCGTCTGTGTTCCCACACTGCACCCGTCCTCCGTGGGTCCCCTGTGTCACTACCTTGGGTGGTTCCTTGGGGTCCCAGCGATTCTACGTCCTCTAGGGCCTGTGTCTAGTCAAGTCGGGGTTGTTATACCACTTTCTTAATATATGGTTTGGTCTCCCCCTGGAGCCCACTGTGTATTGTGCTATTTACTGTTGTTCTAGTACTGTAATATTGTGTGCCCTGTTCTCTAATCTCATAAAGAGGTTAGTAGAGAGTGTTTAGTAATAAATATATATATTTTATATATACCTTGTGTGGTTCTCCTTTCATTTGGTCATTCAAGAGGTTATATACTGGTAAAACAAGCTGCTTTACATTCCTTCAAGACTTAGCCTGAAGGCTGCTCTCCACAGCTACCACTAGGATAGCTTTCTATAAAGGTTGTCTTTAACCTAATCATCAATAAGGGTCGTTTGGACTGGTGCAAGGTGCCCACTTTAATTAGTGGACAGCATATACCAGGCCAACTTCTCACATTGGTGTGCAGCGGTTGGGATTCAAGCTTGCTATTGTTTTACCAGATAATCTCAGTGAGTGACTAACTGAAAACCACTAAAGGTACTTAGGTACATATAAATCAAGTCTAGAATAAAGTAAGTTCTACTGAACTTGGAGTTGGGTAGCCAAAGCGTCTAGCACACCCTTTTCTCCAACTCAAGAGAGCCACAGTTCCCACTAGAGTAGGTAGGTGCATACACCACACCACACTAGAATGTCTTCAAGGCCTGAAGTCAGTGACTCCTTGCCAACTAGGTATGACAATCTCACATTCCAAGAATTGAGAAATATGTGTACATGTAGGAAACTGAAGACAGGGAAAAACCCAAACACCCAAAAGCTCATAGTGACTTTGCTTTTAGATGACCTCAGAAAGACCCCAGGGTCTGATGAGGCAGGTAAAGGGGGTGGGACAGCAGATGAGGAAAGGCCAGGGAGTGAAAACCTCAATGACCTGGACTCTGATGCTGGCCAGGAGGATCAAAATGATTCTAACCTGGAACAGCCAATCCTTCCTGAAGGTGAGGAAGGAGACCCCAGTGGGGTTCTCTTTACCCCACCTGGAAGGGTTAATAGTCTACCAAGAAGATCAAGATCTCCTTCTCAGGAATCTAATCATTCTAGTACTTATATAGGGTCCTCTGCTTCTCATAAAAGGGCATCCTCTTATGAGAAGAAATGCCAACTGCTTGAGTTTGAGAGAGCTAAGCTCAGAATCAAGAGAGAGCAATTGGCATTAGACAGGGAATCCCTGGAGCTTCAGAGAGCTTCTCAGAAATTGGGACTAGGGTCCCATGGTGGCAGCAGCAGTGTCCCTAGGAATAGAGAAGATACTCATCCCCATAGGAACCTGAACAAGATTGTCCCTCCCTACCAGAGTGGGGATGACATCCACAAGTGGATAACTGCACTGGAAAGGGCATGTAAGGTACAGAGGGTCCCTCAGGAGCAGTGGGCAGCAATCTTGTGGCTCTCCTTTGCAGACAAAGGTAGAGACAAGCTCCTCACTGTAAGAGAAGAGGATGCTGATAATTATAAAGTCCTGAAGAGTGCTCTGATTGATGGGTTTGGCCTAACCACTGAACAATACAGGTTAAAGTTCAGAGACACCCAAAAGGCACAGACTCAGGACTGGGTTGACTTTGTTGATTGAGCTACTAAGGCTCTGGAAGGCTGGTTACTTGGCAGTAAGGTGTGTGATATCAAAGGATTGTATAATTTAATCATGAGAGAGCAGATCCTTAACAACTGTCAGAATCAACTGTTGCATCAGTACCTGGTGGACTCTGATCTGACCTCTCCCCAAGAATTGGGCCAGAAGGCAGACAAATGGGTCAGAACCAGGGTGAGGCAGAAGGTTCAGAACCAAGGTGGTGACTCCAAGAAGCAGGATTCTAAAAACTCTGATAAGGGTGGGGAGAAGGGTAAAGACCAGAAGTCTTCTCAAGGGCCCCAAAAATCTGCATCTGGTGGGGAGTCCCAATCCAACAAAGGTAAAGGCAAGAAGAAGCCATGGTGTCAAATCTGTAAGCAGAAGACCCATTGGACTAGTGATTGTAACAAGTCCAAGGACTCCACTCCAACCACCACTGCCCCTAAGGCAACTGTTCCCCTAGTTCAGCTCCAAGTGGTGGTGTTCCAAATAAGGGTGTAGTAGGGTTAACCCTGGGATCTGAGATGGACTCTGGCCTAGTCAGAGTTCCAACTCAGGCTATGTTGATCTGTGATGGAGGTATGGATATGGCCTCCTTATTTGTAAGCCCCAGTAATCTGGGCAAATACAGACAACAGCCTATAATCAATGGAAAGGAGGCCTTGGCATTCAGGGACACAGGAGCAAGTGTCACCATGGTGACCAAAGATCTTGTGGCTCCTGAGCAAATCATACTTGATGAGATGTACCAAGTGACCAATGCTAGCAATGTCAGGACAGACCATTCCCTGGCAGTTGTTAATTTCACCTGGGGAGGGGTAACTGGCCCTAAAAAGGTTGTGGTAAGTGCAGACCTCCCTGTTGAATGCTTGTTGGGCAATGATTTAGAAACTTCAGCTTGGGCTGAAGTGGAACTCAGGACTTATGCAGAAATGTTGGGTATCCCTGCAGATGTGTTTCCTATGACCAGGTCACAGGCAAAAATGTCTAACACTGAACAGGTCCTGGATCCTGGAAAAATGGACCAGGCACCTTCCAAGAGGAGGAGCAGTAGGGTTAAGGCAGTGTCTTCCCCCCTGCCTCAGAATCCAGATCAGTCTCTTGAGGGAGCTGATCTTAGTCCTGAAGAAGGAACTGTCCCAGATGAGCTTGAGCCTGATCAGGTTGAGTTCTTGGGAACAGGGGGCCCTTCCAGGGCAGATCTGAGCCAGGAGCAACTGAGCTGCCCCTCTCTTGAACCCCTCAGACAGCAAGCTGCTGCTGAGGCTGCTGGGAGTGCTAGTGGTTCCCATAGGATCTACTGGGATGATGGACTCCTATACTCAGAGTGTAGAGACCCCAAGCCTGGAGCCACCAGGAGGTTGGTTATACCTTTGAAGTTTAGGAGCTTCCTATTGACCCTAGCACATGATATCCAATTAGCAGGTCACCTAGGCCAAAACAAGACTTGGGACAGAATTGTCCCTCACTTTCATTGGCCTCATATGTCTGAAGACACCAAGGAGTTTTGTCGCTCCTGTGTCACCTGTCAAGCCAGTGGTAAGGCAGGTAGCACTACAAAGGCCCCCTGATACCACTACCTGTGGTGGGGGTTCCCTTGAGAGGGTAGGGATTGACATTGTTGGTCCCCTAGATCCTCAAACTGCATCTGGGCACAGATTTAAACTGGTGGTGGTGGACCATGCCACTAGGTATCCAGAGGCAATTCCCCTTAGAACTACCACAGCTCCTGTGGTGGCAAGGGCCCTCCTGGGAATCTTTTCCAGGGTGGGTTTTCCTAAGGAGGTAGTATCAGAAAGAGGTGCCAACTTCATGTCTAGTTACTTAACTGCTATTTGGAAGGAGTGTGGTGTAAATTACAAATTTACCACCCTTTATCACCCACAATACAATGGTTTAGTTGAAAGGTTCAACAAAACCTTAAAGGGCATGATTAAAGGTCTCCCAGAAAAGCTTAGGCGCAGATGGGACATACTTTTGCCCTGCCTTCTCTTTGCCTACAGAGAGGTTCCACAGAAGGGGGTTGGTTACAGCCCATTTGAGCTTCTGTTTGGACATCCAGTTAGGGGTCCATTGTGTCTAGTGAAGGAGGGATGGTCGTTACCTCTCAAACCCCCTAAACAGGATATTGTGGACTATGTACTTGGTCTCCGCTCCCGGATGGCTGAGTACATGAAGAAGGCAACTAAAAACCTTGAGGCTAGCCAGGAATTGCAAAAGGCCTGGCATGACCAAAAGGCTGTGTTGACTGTTTATCAGCCAGGACAGAAAGTATGGGTGTTGGAGCCTGTGGCCCCAGCAGCCCTCCAAGACAAGTGGAGTGGCCCTCATACAATTATTGAGCAGAAGGGAGAGGTTACCTACCTGGTGGACCTTGGAACTCCCAGGAGCCCCCATAGGGTGCTCCATGTCAACAGGCTCAAACCATATGTTGACAGGCCAGAAATGGGCTTGCTCATGGCTACTGATGAGGGACAAGATGAAGAGAGTGATCCACTCCCTGACCTGCTCTCACAGAACCCTGATGATGGTTCAGTGAATGGTGTAGCCTTGGCAGGCAGCCTCACTGACCAGCAGCAAACTGATTGCAGAAAAGTTCTCAACCAGTTTAGACATATGTTCTCACTGACTCCAAGTCAGACTACCTGGTGCACTCTTGAAGTGGACACTGGGGACAGTCTGCCTGTTAAAAATAAGATTTACAGGTAACCTGACCATGTCAGGGACTGCATCAGGACTGAAGTCCAGAAGATGTTGGATTTGGGTGTGATTGAACCCTCAGATAGCCCTTGGGCTAGTCCAGTAGTCTTGGTACCTAAACCTCACACCCAGGGTGGTAGAGAGAGATGAGGTTTTGTGTTGACTACAGAGGTCTCAATGCAGTCACTAGGACTGATGCCCATCCAATACCTAGGGCAGATGAGCTTATAGATACTTTGGCCTCAGCCAAGTTTCTGAGCACATTTGACCTGACAGCTGGCTACTGACAGATCAGACTAGCTGAGGATGCAAAAGCCAAAACAGCATTCTCAACCCCTAGTGGGCACTACCAATTTGTGGTAATGCCCTTTGGTTTGAAGAATGCACCTGCCACTTTTCAAAGGTTGGTGAACAAAGTCCTTACAGGCCTGGAAGCCTATAGTGCAGCATATCTAGATGATATTGCTGTCTTTAGCTCCACCTGGGAGGATCACCTGGTCCACCTGAGAAATGTTTTGGAGGCCCTGCAGAAAGCAGGCCTCACTATCAAGGCCACCAAGTGCCAGATAGGGCAGAGCCAAATTATATACCTGGGCCACCTTGTGGGTGGAGGCCAGGTTCAAACATTGCAGAGGAAAATCCAGACCATCATGGACTGGGTTGCTCCAACCACCCAGTCTCAGGTCAGAGCTTTCTTGGGCCTGACTGGGTACTATAGGAGGTTTGTCAAAGGGTATGGATCCATAGTGACCCCTTTGAATGACTTAACTTCCAAGAGAATGCCAAAGAAAGTTCAGTGGACAGTCAGCTGTACAAAGGCATTTGATGACCTGAAGCAGGCCATGTGCACTGCTCCCATTCTGCAAAGTCCTGACTACTCCAAACAATTCATTGTCCAAACAGATGCATCTGAGTTGGGGGTAGGGCCTGTGTTATCACAATTGAATGATGAAGGTCAGGATCAGACAGTAGCTTTTATTAGCAGAAGGCTGACCCCCAGAGAGAAACGTTGGTCAGCCATTGAGAGGGAAGCCTTTGCTGTGGTTTGGGCCTTGAAGAAGCTGAAGCCATACTTGTTTGGCACTCACTTCATTGTTCAGACAGACCACAAGCCCCTCTTATGGCTAAAACAGATGAAGGGTGAAAACCCCAAACTTTTGAGGTGGTCCATTTCCCTTCAGGGGATGGACTATACAGTGGAACATAGACCTGGGAGTAACCATGCCAAAGCAGATGGACTCTCCAGATATTTTCACTTAGAACATGAAGACTCAACTGGTCAAGGTTAGTTTAATGTCCTGACGTTTGGGGTGGGGGGGTGGGGTTGTGTAGGAGAGTAGGATCTGCTTCATATAGTTACCCCCACTTTTTGCTGATGTTTCACTGTTTTCGACTTAGTCTGACTGGGATCCTGCTATTCAGGACCCCAGTCTATCTGCTTTCTCCTCTAAATTGATTGCATGTACTTTAGGTACACTCCAGATTGGATTCTGGGGTACCCTTATAAGTCCCTAGTATATGGTATACTATGTACCCAGGGCATAGGTACTTCAGAGGCCTCCCAGGGGCTGCAGCATGTATTATGCCACCCCTGAGAGGCCATTCAAAATGACACAACAGGTCTGCTACTGCAGCCTGTGTAAGGTGGTGCATGCACCCCTTCCTTAGATATAGGTTCACTATATCTATCCTAATCACTGCACATATAAGCCTATCAGTCACCCCTATGGCAGGACTGATCAATCCTGAAGGCAGGGTGCTGGGTTTTATGTGAGAGGGTGCCCATGCATGAGCAGAGCCCTCTGCAGCCTTCGGAACCACTATTCCGGGGTTGTCTGTGATGCAGTCAACAATATACTCTTAAGTGCATTATAACCTCGCGGTAAATGCTAACTTTAAAACGACTGCAAGGAATTATGTCGTGTTTGGTGTCAAACACCTTGAATCATACCTCCACACCAGTAACTGGTGTGGGAGGAATGATTCCTCCCTCCTAGAGGGAGAAATATGACAGCACCGGTACACCCGGTACCAGCTTCACAGAGCCCTGGCATCACAAAATGGATGCTGCCAGCCACAGACACGAGTCTGCCCTCCTGCTGCTGGACGAAACTCCGGCAGGGGAAGGCTTGACAATAGGTTTCCTGTCACAGGGAGGTGTGACCACCTCCCAGACAGGCTTTAGTGTATTGGGGCTGGGTGGGTGCACTCTCAGAGTGCTTTGATGTCTGCACTGGGGCACATTTGGTGTCCCTGTGCATAGTCCAGCTCAAACCGGTTGCAGGGGCTACCAGCCCCTGCTCTGGCGCGAAACTGGACAAAGGACATGGGTGTAGCCACCCCTCTGTCCTGACCCTCCCATAGGTGGGTCCCCAGAGTTTGTCCCACCCCTTACTTGGGTATAAAGTAGGAACCCTGACTACAGGACTTTAGATATTACCTGGACTAAACTCTGCTACAGAAACCAAGTAACCTTTGACGATCTACGCTTTGCTGGATGACTGAAGAATCTCCCTTGGAGTAAAGGAGTTACTCCCCTGCAACGCAGGCACCTCAACACATCTGACCGGTTTGCATCTACGCAACTCCCGACGGACTCCGAAGATTTTGCAACACAGGAGGTGGGTGCCCAAGCTTCCCCGAGGCCGACTAGTGCTCTCAGCAAACCTGAGACCCACAGCCCTCGTGGGGACCGTGCAACCCGAACCTCTGGACACCGTGCACATTTGCAGCAGCATATGATTTTAGGCAATCCCTGAGGCTTTGCTTTGGGCTACTTGTATTCCAAGCCCCGAGCAGTGTTTCCACCTAAGATTACTGGCCTACACTCCATGAGTGTTCCGTGGGCTGGTATTGTGTGATTCCTCTCCAGGTCCCCTTGCGATCCCTTGTCCGTTGACCTGTGGGTCCCTGAGAAGGCAACTTTAACGTTTAGCGGGCTTTCCTGGATGCTCCAGACGTGCCCTCACTCTCCATAGTTTGGGGAGTCCCCAGGACCTTGCTAGTCCTCAACGAAGCATCTTTTCTCTAACAGCATGGGTTGCAGTTGCCAAGGCTTGTTGGTCTCCAATCCGGAAACTGACCCCCTCAGCACTCGACATCCTTTGTGGGACAGCTCGCTTGTGGAATCTACTCATCGTCGATGTCTCCTGGTCCCCGTGGCTGCAGAGTCAAGCTTCACCTCTTCGCACCTGAAGCACCCGACATCGGTGGGTATTCGATTGCTCCGCTCCTGGTCAAGTGAAGTGACCCAGACTTTGTCCCCTCTGCTTTCAGGTTCTTCTCATTTCCGATCCAGGGTTGGATCACACCGGACACTTTTCTTCTCCACGGCAGCAGCACTTCTTCGCATCACGCCATTGAAAACGACGAGGGTTTCCGACACCACTTGACCCCTATGCACCCGGCTTCCCTGGGCTAGGTAACACGGGTACCTTGGTACTCACAAGGGTGCTAGCCTTAGAACCTTCTAAGTTTAACTGGGTTTGCTTGAAGTCCTCTCCGAAGTGTCCTTAAACTCTAAATTTCCAACCGCGACTTTCCCATAGAGTTGTACGGAGCTTGCGTCTGTGTTCCCACACTGCACGCGTACTCCGTGAGTCCCCTGCGTCACTACCTTGGGTGGTTCCTTGGGGTCCCAGCGATTCTACGTGCTCTAGGCACTGTGTCTAGTCAAGTCGGGGTTGTTATACCACTTTCTTAATATATGGTTTGGTCTCCCCCTGGAGCCCACTGTGTATTGTGCTATTTACTGTCGTTCTAGTACTGTAATATTGTGTGCCTTGTTCTCTAATCTCATAAAGAGGTTAGTAGAGAGTGTTTAGTAATAAATACATATATTTTATATATACCTTGTGTGGTTCTCCTTTCATTTGGTCATTCAAGAGGTTATATACTGGTAAAACAAACTGCTTTACATTCCTTCATGACTTAGCCTGAAGGCTGCTCTCCATAGCTACCACTAGGATAGCTTTCAATAAAGGTTGTCTTTAACCTAATCATCAATAAGGGTCATTTGGACTGGTGCAAGGTGCCCACTTTAATTAGTGGACAGCATATACCTGGTCAACTTCTCACATCGTTTCCCTAAACGTGAAAGGGCTTAATCATCCAATGAAACGACGGAAAATTATGGACTATTTAGTAAAATGAAAAGGAGACATCATTCTCCTTCAGGAGACAAAACTATCTAGCAAAGACTCTGAATTCATTAAACATAACTGGATATCACAAGTGTCCTGCTCAACAGCGGAACACAAAAAGAAAGGTGTAATTACCTTAATAGCTAGAAAATCCAATATCAGTCTTGAATCATGCTCACATGATGAGGAGGGAAGACTCCTACTCACAAGTTTACGCAGAGGCGATGACACCTTTCATGTTGTAAACATATATGGACCGAACACAGACGAGCCTAAATTCTGGGGCAAAGTCTCTAACAAAATAGAGCAGTTACCCCAAGAAGACTTAATCATAGTGGGAGGTGACTTTAACCTACCACTTGACCTTATACTAGACCGCCAATCTACCTGCAAATACCACCCCACAAAATCTCACAGAGTAGTACAGAACATATGCTCTAAATGCAATCTCAAAGACTCTTGGCGCCTTCAAAACCCTGACTCTAGAGACTATACCTTTTACACAGCCCCACACAACTCATACACAAGGATAGATTACCTATTAATATTGGGCTCATTCACTCACCTAATCGACCAGACCAATATCTCTCTGAAACTTGTATCTGATCACTCATGCATTAACATCATATTAACAGGCAGCCACTCTAAGCCCCCACTGAAAAGATGGCGTTTCAATAACGATGTCCTATTAGATCCCAATGACAAAAGAAAAATCAAAGACTCAATCACGAACGATCTCAAAAACAACGACCTCCCGGGTACAAACATAAACACTCTCTGGGATGCGCTGAAAGCAACCCTGAGGGGGTTCTTATAGAAATTAAAACGAAAATCAACATAAGATATAATGCAGAACTATAAAACTAGAACAAGAAATCAAACAATTAGAAATCTCGCATGCCAACTCTCTAAACAACAACACTCTTAACCAACTCACACAAAAAAAATATGAATACAGCAAAATCTTGAGCGTAAGAGCAGGAGTGTGGATAAATAAATTTAAGGGACTCAAGCTATGCAAAGCTAACAAAGCGGAAAAGATGCTCGCTTCTTACCTCAAACACAAACGAAATCAACACAGAATCACATCAATCAAAGATATGAACAATCAACCACACACTAACCCAAAGGAAATAAATTGTTTAAAAAATTTTTTTTATGAATCTCTTCATCGTAATGATCAGGTCTTCAACCTGCAAAAATGCACACAATACCTGGAAAGGATTAAAATTCCGCAACTAGCAGAAATAGACAGACTAGCCCTCGGCAAGCCGCTTCGGAAGTTACTAAAGCCATTAAAACCCTGAAAGAAAACAAAGCTCCGGGACCAGACGGCTTCACAGCCAAATTTTACAAACATTCACAGATCTACTACAACCAACCATGCTGAACGTATTCAACAACTTCGCTAGCTCAGGCGGAATAACAGACTCAATGGCAGAAGCCAACATTATATTTATCCACAAAGAAGGGAAAGACCCTTACAACCGAAAAACTATAGACCGATATTGCTCATAAACGTAGACTGCAAATCCTATGCGAAAATTTTGGCCACTAGAGTTAACGAAGTCCTCCCAAAACTAATAAGCAACTCCCAAGTAGGCTTCCTTAAAACCCGCATGTCTAACGATAATACCCGCCTTCTCTGCCACGTCCTAGAAAACGCAAACTATTCTAACAAACCATGCGTAGTCATAACTCTAGATGCATAGAAGGCGTTTGATAGGTATCTTGGTCGTTTTTAAATCAATGCATGAAATCCTTTGACCTTGGTGAACCATTTATAAAGATGGTCATGGCCCTATACGCGAAACCCACCGCGAGAATTGCGATTAACGGTTCTCTTTCTGAACCGCTCATCCTTCAACAAGGCACAAGACAAGGCTGCCCACTTTCCCCTTCCCTATTTCTTTTAGCCCTAGAACCCCTCCTACAGGACATAAAAAAAAATATCGAAATCACTGGGATAAAATTCAATGATGTACAGGTTAAACTAGCCGCTTATGTGGACAACATTGTGATTGTCTCAGAGAACCCTGGACCCTCAATCAAGGCCCTTATGCACACTATAGAAACCTACTCTGAACACTCGGGCTATAAACTAAACAGAGACAAATCAGAAGTAAAACCATTAAATATTCATTGCAAAAAGAGGTCATAGGCTCATCAGATCTGCCATGGCAACCCGGACACATAAAATACCTGGGAATTGAGTTTGGGAGCAACATAATAGACACCTTACACCATAATGAAAACACTACCCTAGATAAGATTAAAAGCCTATTGGACAAATGGTCTCCCAAATTTATCACCTGATGATCACCCCGTTAGTCAATTACCTCATCAATATGCTACCCCTCCTACTAACTGAAGACTTTCACCACAAACTAGATAACTTACTTTCAAAATGTATTTGGCAGGGGAAGAAAGCTAGAATAGCCCTCAAAAGCCCAGACTAGACAGATCATTAGGGGGGTTAATCTGGCCGATTTTATATCCTATCAAACTGCCTTCTTAGCAAAACAGGGCTCCTATTGGCTTTATCCTCCTAACAATTACACCCCAGTGTGGCTAGAAGTAGAAAAGCTAGATAGATCAAAATCTATATTTAAAAACACAAAAACCTCTCTCTTAAAACTAGACAAGAAACTCCATACAAGCATAAAATACTCAAACCTTTCTTCTTTATGGAGTAACTGCAACATCAAATATAATGGTAAACCCCTATACTTTGAGTCATGGATAAATAAGGTATTTTCTTCCCACTTCAACTAGAATGCTCATCATATCCCATAACATTCTCGGAACTCCAAAATACTTACAAACTCGATAAAATGAAATTCTATAACTTCCTTAAAATCAAAGCTGCCATTTCGAAATCCAAACTGCATAGAATAACCCCATCTCTCCGTGGCGTCAAGTTAAAATTAATAGCTTGGGACATCAAGTCTCCCACATATATAAACTCCTACGTTCTAAATCCTCGCACTTAAACAAAAATTAACTTCGCTCTCGGAACAACATTCCTCTAACCCTATAGCTGAATCTCAATGGGCCCAAATATGGAAATCAGTTACCTACCAAAAAATCTCTCCAGTTTTGTCACAAACGAAACTATGGCTCATCCACACGGCTTATTGGACACCAGCACGTCTACATGCACAACACCTCCTCTCAGAGCCCACTTGTTGGAACTGTAAAGAGGAAGTAGGTGATTTAGCCCCCCTCATCCTTCACTGTAAAGCTCTATCCTCTTTTTGGGACAAAGTGTTCACTTTTTTATCCACCTTATTCAACTGCCATCTAAAAAAAGAATTTGCCTTACTAATTGCTGGCTTTCTTAACGCAGAACTAGGAAACCAAGCAGACAAGGCACTTATGGACCTTTACTCACATCAGCAATAACAATAGTCCTAAACAATTGAAAAGACACAAGTAAAGCCTCATTCAAATGCTGGATTAACTGGATCACGCACATTAGAGGCGCAGACAATATCTCCCTCCAACAATCACCATGGAAATCTCCAGCTGGTCACATCTGGGACAGGTTAGACAACTACTTCGCCTCAAACAAACCACCAGAGGCAGGTTTACGGTTATACACAATCTCACTTAAGCTCCAACGCAATTAACCTCATAGATTTATTAGCAGCCGCCGGTGGCTCTTCATCTAACAACCCGTCACAACCACACTTTGCACATCTGTTTACTGAAGGTTGATGCGCATATCTCAATGCACATGGAAAGTAATGGTTCCTTTTTCCCTCTTCTCTCTCCCTCTTTCCTCTTACATATCTTTGCAGACTAGCTCACTACACATGATCTCAGGCCAATTATTGCTTTGTACTAATATTATTGCTTTACATTGCTTTATTGTATGTTTTGTATCTTGTTTTATACATTTTTGGACTATTACTTTGTATTAATACTCAGCATATTACTTATGTATTAATGTTGTATTATTTGTTCTCACAAAACTTAATAAAATACTTTGGAAAAAAAAATGAAAAAAACCCCACCTGCTTATTATTCTAATCTTGGGGATTCCGTGTAACAAACTACGTCTCTATTGGCATTAACAGCGTAATTTCAATCCAACCTTAAAAGACACAAGACGTGTGATTTTCACAATAAATAAGTCAGACTTACTGCCTTGTTGTCGTTTTTTTTAATAACAAACAGATTGGAGCAATGGCATGAAATATATTTTCCTAAAGAGAAAATTCAGGCATAGACCCTTTATCATTCATTGACTGATCACCGCAACCAGTTCAGGTCTACGATACTGAGCATAATGTTTTCTACAAGACAACCATCACTTAGCCAGCCATAAAATTAGGAACATCTGCAAAACAATAAACAACCCTTTGGCAAAACAATATATAATATGGTGTAAAGGGTCTAACAAGCATTCTCAGTGCAAACCGTCAACTCCAAGTGCTCGTCAGAAGTGTAGCCAACACCAAAATCCTTGCCTCCTATGGCCAATCAATCAATAAATCAGGGAATTGTGACGCGTGCTATTCACCCATAAGGGTCTCAAGGCACTGGGGGGGGGAGCAGCTCCGGTCAGTCGAAGAGCCAGGTCTTGAGGGTCTTCTTGAAGATGTTCAGGGAGTGGGAGCATCTGATGTTGATCGGGAGCTCGTACCAGGTCTTTGCCGCGATGTAGGAAAAGGCTCTTCCACCCGTTCTGGCTCTGCGAATGTGCGGTGTTTCGTTGAGGGCAAGGTCGGCGGATCGGAGGTTTCTCTTGGGTATGTGGAAGGCGATTCGTTCGTTGAGATATTGGGGTCCGGTGTTGTGTTGTGCGTGGGTGAGTATCTTGAAGGTTACTCTCTTCTCGACGGGGACCAGTGGAGGTCTCGCAGGTGTGGGGAGATGTGTTAGTGTCGAGGGATGCCTAGGACGAGTCTGGCTGCGGTGTTCTGTATGGTCTGGAGCTTGCGGAGCAGAGATTTGTTGACACTGGCATAGAGGGCATTTCCGTAGTCCAATCTGCTGGTTATGAGTGCGTGGGTGACGGTCTTTCTTGATTCGGGGGGGATACATTTGAAGGTCTTGCGAAGGATGCAGAGGATGTTGAAGCAGGTGGAGGCGATGGCGTTGATCTGTCGGGTCATGGAGAGGGAGGAGTCGAGTAGGATGATGAAGTTCTGGGCCCGGGGGGGTGGGGGGATTGACGTGGGCGTTGGGCACCAGGTGTTGTCCCATGCAGTGGGGGAGGGTCCGAGGACGAGGACTTCTGTCTTCTCCGATTTGAGCTTCAGGCAGCTTCTGCTCATCCAGGATGCGACGTCCTTCATTCCTTCCTGGAAGCTGAGTCTGGTGGTGAGGGGGTCCTTACTGTGGGAGAGGATGAGCTCGGTGTCGTCGGCGTAGGATACTATGCTGAGTCCATGCTGTCTGATGATGGCAGCGTGGGGGGCCATGTAGATGTTGAAGAGCGTGGGTTTGAGCGATGATCCTTGGGTTACTCCGCAACTGATCTCTGTGGGTTCGGAGAGAAAGGGAGGAAGTCTGATTCTTTGGGTTCTGCCGGTGAGTAAGGAGCGGAGCCAGTCGAGGGCGGTTCCCTGTATGTCGGCGTCGTGGAGTCTGGCGGTGAGAGTGCGGAGAGAGACGGTGTCGAAGTCTGCAGAGAGGTCGAGCAGGATCAGGGCCGTGGTGTGTCCTTGGTCGAGGAGCATGCGGATGTCATCTGTAGCGGCGAGTAGGGCAGTCTCGGTGCTGTGGTTGCTGCGGAATCCGGATTGGGAGGGGTCGAGGATGGAGTTCTCTTCGATGGATTTCGTTAGTTGTACGTTGACGATCTTTTCGGTGACTTTGGCCGCGGAAGGGAGGAGAGAGATGGGTCGGTAGTTCTTGAGGTTCGTCGGATCTGCTGAGGGTTTCTTGAGGAGGGGCTTGACTTCTGCGCGTTTCCAGTTGTTGGGGAATGTGCCGGCTTCGAAGGGGATGTTGAGGGTGCGTTATAGCTCCAGTGCAATGTCGGCGGCAGTTCTGTAGAAGATGTGCGGAGGGCAGTGGTCCGTGGGGGCTCCTGAGTGAATGCCTTTCATGGTCGCTGCGGTGTCTTCGGCAGTGACTGGGGTCCAGGAGGAGATGGTAGGCTAACTGTCGTTGCTGGGGGGCGCAGTGGGTTTGGTGTCCGGGGTCTGTTTGTCGAAGTTGACGTAGAGGGATCTTATTTTCAGGTGAAAGTAAGAGCCGAGTTTGTTGCAAAGGTTCTGGGAGGGGGTGATGTCCGTGGCTTCGCTGGGCAGCTTAGTGAATTCCTGGATGATGTTGAAGAGTTCCTTGGAGTTGTTGGAGTTGGCGTGGATTTTGTTTCGGATGAAGGTTCTCTTGGTGGATCTGATGAGTTGGTGGTATTCTGTCATGGCGTTCTTGTATGTTCTTATAGGCCTCCAGGCTTTAACACCGTGCCATAATAATCCACTCCTAAAGGCCTACAGGCTTTAACACCGTGCCATAATAATCCAATCCTAAAGGCCTCCAGCCTTTAACACCGTGCCGTAATAATCCACTCCTAAAGGCCTACAGGCTTTAACACCGTGCCATAATAATCCACTCCTAAAGGCCTACAGGCTTTAACACCGTGACATAATAATCCACTCCGAAAGGCCTACAGGCTTTAACACCGTGCCATAATAATCCACTCCTAAAGACCTACAGGCTTTAACACCGTGCCATAATATTCCACTCCTTAAGGCCTACAGGCTTTAACACCGTGCCATAATAATCCACTCCTAAAGGCCTACAGGCTTTAACACCGCGCCATAATAATCCACTCCTAGAAGCCTACAGGCTTTAACACCGTGCCATAATAATCCACTCCTAAAAGCCTACAGGCTTTAACACCGTGCCATAATAATCCACTCCTAGAAGCCTACAGGCTTTAACACCATGCCATAATAATCCACTCCTAAAGGCCTACAGGCTTTAACACCGTGCCATAATAATCCACTCCTAGAAGCCTACAGGCTTTAACACCCCGCCATAATAATCCACTCCTAAAGGCCTACAGGCTTTAACACCGCTCCATAATAATCCACTCCTAAAGGCCTACAGGCTTTAACACCGTGCCATAATAATCCACTCCTAGAAGCCTACAGGCTTTAACACCATGCCATAATAATCCACTCCTAAAGGCCTACAGGCTTTAACACCATGCCATAATAATCCACTCCTAGAAGCCTACAGGCTTTAACACCGCGCCATAATAATCCACTCCTAAAGGCCTACAGGCTTTAACACTGCACCATAATAATCCACTCCTAAAGGCCTACAGGCTTTAACACCGCACCATAATAATCAACTCCTAAAGGCCTCCAGGCTTTAACACCGCGCCATAATAATCCACTCCTAAAGGCCTACAGGCTTTAACTCCACGCCATAATAATCCACTCCTAAAGGCCTACAGGCTTTAACTCCACGCCATAATAATCCACTCCTAAAGGCCTACAGGCTTTAACACCGCGCCATAATAATCCACTCCTAAAGGCCTACAGGCTTTAACACCGCGCCATAATAATCCACTCCTAAAGGCCTACAGGCTTTAACACCGCGCCATAATAATCCACTCCTAGAAGCCTACAGGCTTTAACATCGTGCCATAATAATCCACTCCTAAAGGCCTCCAGGCTTTAACACCGTGCCATACTAATCCACTCCTAAAGGCCTACAGGCTTTAACACCGCGCCATAATAATCCACTCCTAGAAGCCTACAGGCTTTAACACCGTGCCATAATAATCCACTCCTAAAGGCCTACAGGCTTTAACACCGTGCCATAATAATCCACTCCTAAAAGCCTACAGGCTTTAACACCGTGCCATAATAATTCACTCCTAAAGGCCTACAGGCTTTAACACCGCGCCATAATAATCCACTCCTAAAGGCCTACAGGCTTTAACACCGCGCTATAATAATCCACTCCTAAAGGCCTACAGGCTTTAACACTGTCATAATAATCCACTCCTAAACGCCTACAGTCTTTAACTCCACGCCATAATAATCCACTCCTAAAAGCCTACAGGCTTTAACACTGCGCCATAATAATCCACTCCTAAAGGCCTAGAGGCTTTAACACCGTGCCATAATAATCCACTCCTAAAGGCCTCCAGGCTTTAACACCGCGCCATAATAATCCACTCCTAAAGGCCTCTAGGCTTTAACACCGCGCCATAATAATCCACTCCTAAAGGCCTACAGGCTTTAACACCGCGCCATAATAATCCACTCCTAAAGGCCTACAGGCTTTAACACCGCGCCATAATAATCCACTCCTAAAGGCCTACAGGCTTTAACACCGCGCCATAATAATCCACTCCTAAAGGCCTACAGGCTTTAACACCGTGCCATAATAATCCACTCCTAAAGGCCTCCAGGCTTTAACTCCGGGCCATAATAATCCACTCCTAGAAGCCTACAGGCTTTAACACCATGCCATAATAATCCACTCCTAAAGGCCTACAGGCTTTAACACCATGCCATAATAATCGACTCCTAAAGGCCTACAGGCTTTAACACCGCGCCATAATAATCAACTCCTAAAGGCCTACAGGCTTTAACACTGTGCCATAATAATCCACTCCTAAAGGCCTACAGGCTTTAACACTGTGCCATAATAATCCACTCCTAAAGGCCTACAGGCTTTAACACCGTGCCATGATAATCCACTCCTAAAGGCCTACAGGCTTTAACACCGTGCCATAATAATCCACTCCTAAAGGCCTACAGGCTTTAACACCGCGCCATAATAATCCACTCCTAAAGGCCTACAGGCTTTAACACCGCGCCATAATAATCCACTCCTAAAGGCCTACAGGCTTTAACACCGCGCCATAATAATCCACTCCTAAAGGCCTACAGGCTTTAACACCGTGCCATAATAATCCACTCCTAAAGGCCTACAGGCTTTAACACCATGCCATAATAATCCACTCCTAAAGGCTTTAACACCATGCCATAATAATCCACTCCTAAAGGCCTACAGGCTTTAACACCGCGCCATAATAATCAACTCCTAAAGGCCTACAGGCTTTAACACTGTGCCATAATAATCCACTCCTAAAGGCCTACAGGCTTTAACACCATTCCATAATAATCCACTCCTAAAGGCCTACAGGCTTTAACACTGTGCCATAATAATCCACTCCTAAAGGCCTACAGGCTTTAACACCGTGCCATAATAATCCACTCCTAAAGGCCTACAGGCTTTAACACCATGCCATAATAATCCACTCCTAAAGGCCTACAGGCTTTAACACCGCGCCATAATAATCCACTCCTAAAGGCCTACAGGCTTTAACACCGCGCCATAATAATCCACTCCTAAAGGCCTCCAGGCTTTAACACCGCGCCATAATAATCCACTCCTAAAGGCCTCCAGGCTTTAACACCGCGCCATAATAATCCACTCCTAAAGGCCTCCAGGCTTTAACACCGCGCCATAATAATCCACTCCTAAAGGCCTCCAGGCTTTAACACCGCGCCATAATAATCCACTCCTAAAGGCCTCCAGGCTTTAACACCGCGCCATAATAATCCACTCCTAAAGGCCTCCAGGCTTTAACACCGCGCCATAATAATCCACTCCTAAAGGCCTCCAGGCTTTAACACCGCGCCATAATAATCCACTCCTAAAGGCCTCCAGGCTTTAACACCGCGCCATAATAATCCACTCCTAAAGGCCTCCAGGCTTTAACACCGCACCATAATAATCCACTCCTAAAGGCCTCCAGGCTTTAACACCGCGTCATAATAATCCACTCCTAAAGGCCCCCAGGCTTTAACACCGCGCCATAATAATCCACTCCTAAAGGCCTACAGGCTTTAACACCGCGCCATAATAATCCACTCCTAAAGGCCTCCAGGCTTTAACACCGCGCCATAATAATCCACTCCTAAAGGCCTACAGGCTTTAACACCGCACCATAATAATCCACTCCTAAAGGCCTACTGGCTTTAACACCGTGCCATAATAATCCACTCCTAGAAGCCTACAGGCTTTAACACCATGCCATAATAATCCACTCCTAAAGGCCTCCAGGCTTTAACACCATGCCATAATAATCCACTCCTAAAGGCCTACAGGCTTTAACACCGCGCCATAATAATCCACTCCTAAAGGCCTCCAGGCTTTAACACCGCGCCATAATAATCCACTCCTAAAGGCCTACAGGCTTTAACACCGCACCATAATAATCCACTCCTAAAGGCCTACTGGCTTTAACACCGTGCCATAATAATCCACTCCTAGAAGCCTACAGGCTTTAACACCATGCCATAATAATCCACTCCTAAAGGCCTCCAGGCTTTAACACCATGCCATAATAATCCACTCCTAAAGGCCTACAGGCTTTAACACCGCGCCATAATAATCCACTCCTAAAGGCCTACAGGCTTTAACACCGTGCCATAATAATCCACTCCTAAAGGCCTACAGGCTTTAACTCCGCGCCATAATAATCCACTCCTAAAGGCCTACAGGCTTTAACACTGTGCCATAATAATCCACTCCTAAAGGCCTACAGGCTTTAACACCGTGCCATAATAATCCACTCCTAAAGGCCTACAGGCTTTAACACCATGCCATAATAATCCACTCCTAAAGGCCTACAGGCTTTAACACCGCGCCATAATAATCCACTGCGAAAGGCCTCCAGGCTTTAACACCGCGCCATAATAATCCACTCCTAAAGGCCTACAGGCTTTAACACCGCGCCATAATAATCCACTCCTAAAGGCCTACTGGCTTTAACACTGTGCCATAATAATCCACTCCTAGAAGCCTACAGGCTTTAACACCATGCCATAATAATCCACTCCTAAAGGCCTACAGGCTTTAACACCGTGCCATAATAATCCACTCCTAAAGGCCTACAGGCTTTAACACCGTGCCATAATAATCCACCCCTAAAGGCCTCCAGGCTTTAACACCGTGCCATAATAATCCACTCCTAAAGGCCTACAGGCTTTAACACCGCGCCATAATAATCCACTCCTAAAGGCCTACTGGCTTTAACACCGTGCCATAATAATCCACTCCTAAAGGCCTACAGGCTTTAACACCGCGCCATAATAATCCACTCCTAAAGGCCTACAGGCTTTAACATATAATGTTCACAGTAAATAATGCTGGCCTAATGAAATTGTTGTAAGTTTTATTAACAGAAAGTTTAGACTAACGTCCTTCACATAACTTTTTCCATTGATTCACCCAGGCCTACACCCCGTACCATCGGCCTGTCACCATACTCGGCTCAGTTTTACTATATCTCGTGTGAGCGTTGTCATAGGGCAACTATAAAATGTCAAACATTTACAAATTACAGCTGGCAAAACAGTAGACACCCCTCCCTGAAATGGCATAGCTCGGATTCTCAAAGGGCACAACTTCTAGGCCGAGGGTTTGTCAGAGCGGCCACCAGCACCAGAACCCTTGCCTACTGTGGTGACTGTGAGAGGGTTTGTCAGAGCGGCCACCAGCACCAGAACCCTTGCCTACTGCGGTGACTGTGAGAGGGTTTGTCAGAGCGGCCACCAACACCAGAACCCTTGCCTACTGCGGTGACTGTGAGATGGTTTGTCAGAGCGGCCACCAGCACCAGAACCCTTGCCTACTGCGGTGACTGTGAGAGGGTTTGTCAGAGCGGCCACCAACACCAGAACCCTTGCCTACTGTGGTGACCTGAGAGGGTTTGTCAGAGCGGCCACCAGAACCCTTGCCTACTGCGGTGACCTGTGAGATCCAAGGCCGAGGGTTTGTCAGAGCGGCCACCAGAACCCTTGCCTACTGTGGTGACCTGAGAGGGTTTGTCAGAGCGGCCACCAGCACCAGAACCCTTGCCTACTGCGGTGACCTGTGAGATCCAAGGCCGAGGGTTTGTCAGAGCGGCCACCAGCACCAGAACCCTTGCCTACTGTGGTGACCTGAGAGGGTTTGTCAGAGCGGCCACCAGCACCAGAACCCTTGCCTACTGTGGTGACCTGAGAGGGTTTGTCAGAGCGGCCACCAGCACCAGAACCCTTGCCTACTGTGGTGACCTGAGAGGGTTTGTCAGAGCGGCCACCAGCACCAGAACCCTTGCCTACTGTGGTGACCTGAGAGGGTTTGTCAGAGCGGCCACCAGCACCAGAACCCTTGCCTACTGTGGTGACCTGAGAGGGTTTGTCAGAGCGGCCACCAGAACCCTTGCCTACTGCGGTGACCTGTGAGATCCAAGGCCGAGGGTTTGTCAGAGCGGCCACCAGAACCCTTGCCTACTGTGGTGACCTGAGAGGGTTTGTCAGAGCGGCCACCAGCACCAGAACCCTTGCCTACTGTGGTGACCTGAGAGGGTTTGTCAGAGCGGCCACCAGCACCAGAACCCTTGCCTACTGTGGTGACCTGAGAGGGTTTGTCAGAGCGGCCACCAGCACCAGAACCCTTGCCTACTGTGGTGACCTGAGAGGGTTTGTCAGAGCGGCCACCAGCACCAGAACCCTTGCCTACTGTG
Source organism: Calotriton arnoldi (assembly GCA_963921515.1). NCBI lineage: Eukaryota > Metazoa > Chordata > Amphibia > Caudata > Salamandridae > Calotriton > Calotriton arnoldi. Next base: position 2,272,252 of record CAWUFW010000975.1, read on the forward strand.
GTGACCTGAGAGGGTTTGTCAGAGCGGCCACCAGCACCAGAACCCTTGCCTACTGTGGTGACCTGAGAGGGTTTGTCAGAGCGGCCACCAGAACCCTTGCCTACTGTGGTGACCTGAGAGGGTTTGTCAGAGCGGCCACCAGCACCAGAACCCTTGCCTACTGTGGTGACCTGAGGGGGTTTGTCAGAGCGGCCACCAGCACCAGAACCCTTGCCTACTGCGGTGACCTGAGAGGGTTTGTCAGAGCGGCCACCAGCACCAGAACCCTTGCCTACTGCGGTGACCTGAGAGGGTTTGTCAGAGCGGCCACCAGCACCAGAACCCTTGCCTACTGCGGTGACCTGAGAGGGTTTGTCAGAGCGGCCACCAGCACCAGAACCCTTGCCTACTGTGGTGATATGAGAGATTCCATGTAGTACAATGGCTGTAGGCACACTTTATCACTGTGTAACTTTAACCCATCCTTCAAGCCCTGTTGGCTTTAGAATAGGATTTTCACGATAACTAAGTAAGGCCTGTTGCCTTCGTCATAACTTCTCACAACATACAGGGCGGGCCTATAGCTCCTTAAGCATAAACCTTCCACAAGGCATAAAGTGGAAGGTAAGCAGTGTTTTTATAGTGGAGGCACACAGATACTGTACTTAGACATATCAGCATTTGGGCGGGGTCAGATCCTATCTCTCAGTAGTGCTGGTGACAGCTCGTCAGTCGTCACATAAGGTCTATGGCCAGACCTAAAACCGGTATGCACTCCTTTTGTACTCAGTGTGTATTGGGCGCCTCTACTGGCAGGAATATGAAAGCAGTGTGTATTGGGCTCCCCCTCACGGCAAGAAGAGGAATTATGTGGGTAAAGAGTGCCCTCTAGTGGCAGGAATGGGAAACCTTTGCATATTGGTGTTCGTGTAGTGGCCGAGATAGGAAATCCGTGTGTATAAGGATCATTTAGTATAGAGCTCAGGACTAAGGAGCTCTTACCAGCCATGGGAAGAGGACCCCTGGGAAGCTGCTTCTCTTCCCACACCCTCTCCAATGCATGCCCATGCAGACAAAATTCGGGTTCTTGTAGTAGAAACGAGGTGGTTTAATATGGACAAAATATAGGGTGTCAAAAGCCAAACTTAAGCTGTTTCAGAACAGAGCGGTGTTGGCCTACGAGACCTGGTGCTATATTACTACACAGCAGGGCTTAAGCACACAGTGGGGTGGGGGCAGAACTCCTATCTGACGGGGTGGGGGCAGAACTCCTATCTGACGGGGTGGGGGCAGAACTCCTATCTGACGGGGTGGGGGCAGAACTCCTGTCTGACACTCGGAAAGGCTGTAAAAAGACAGACTAGCCCCTGTAGCAATACCTGATCTGCTCCCCACTCCCTCCACTGGGGTGTCCAGACACCCCGCCCCACTCTCTCCACTGGGGCGCCCAGACACCCCACCCACTCCCTCCACTGGGGTGCCCAGACATCCCACACCAGTCCCTCAACTGGGGCGCCCAGACACCCCGCCCACTCCCTCTACTGTGGCACCCGGACACCCCGCCCCACTCCCTCCACTGGGATGTCCAGACACCTCACCCCACTCATTCCACTGGGGGGCCCAGACATCCCGCTCCACTCCCTCCACTGGGGTGCCCAGACACCCCACCCACTCTCTCCACTGGGGCACCCAGACACCCCGCCCCACTCACTCCACTGGGGGGCCCAGACACCCCACCCACTCCCTCCACTGGGGTGCCCAGACATCCCACACCACCCCTCCACTGGCTGCCTCAATGGTCAAGAAATACTGGGAGATAGGCGGCAAAACATAAAATATACTTTCCACCTCCGAGACACCGCTACAGACAGGCAGACCCCTGGCAGACATCGCGCATGGCATGGCATCGCAGCACTTAGGGCAAGTGATGGGCACCCACAAGGATCAAAACCCAAATTCAGGGAGGCCTTGGGGTGTAAACCCAGGTCAGTCACTATGGCAATTGGTCCGAAAGGGAAATGGCGGCTGGGGCCTGCATTAACCACGCCTCAGGTAAACATCACTGACGCCAAGAACTGGGGACAGGAAGCACACAGGTGTCTATCGTATGAGCACAGCCATGCTGGGCTCCAGGGTACCCGCCTACATGGAACCAGACTCAATTAATTAAAAATAGTATTCTACACAGAATGTCCCTAACACCAAGGACAAAACAGAATGTAACATTTCGTACTAGGGCACAGATTCACAAACATTTTGCACTGGGTATGCAACACAAAAGTCACGCAACCAGGCGCAAAATACCTTTTTCCAATTTACTTTCCACTTCAGAACTTGTTTTGCGCAGGAAAATTGCCTGAAAGTAACACAAAGCAGTGCACAACATGCTAGACTCATGTAGACACCGTTGCACTAGAGTGTAAAGTGTGCGCGTGGTGCTCGGTGGACTGATTGTGCGCCGGCGCTAAGGAGAGAGAAGGATAGTGCCATATCTGGGCATATGTGGTGCTTTTCTGCTCTCTCCCAAGTCAGCGCAGCAACTTTGGGTGCCGACCTGCGCTGCTGACAGTTTAGTAAACACAGGCCTAGCCTCGTGCCATTTCTGATTGCTGTAAATAACAGGTGTTACTATCACTCCGTGTAATGATGCTCAGTTTAACGACCATGGAAGGCTCAGAAAGACTTGCCGGGATGCAAACTTGTGACCTGCAAGGCACCGCAGACGCCAGCAGCGAGCGTCAGATGACCTCCTCTCTGAGCCTCCATGACATATGTTGGGACATCAGGTGAATGAAACGCCTTGAAAAAGCTGACTGGATCTTTGGGGCTTTCAGTCACCAACATTATAGAACAAAAGGGTCAACAGAGGGTGGTACCTACCGGGGAAGCCCCGCAGCCACACAGAGCAGATCCTTGATGTCCGCCGAGCTGCAGAACCGGCTGAAGGCGACCTGCAGAAGAAGGGAGAGAGGACACGTCACTGGCACTGAAGAGGCACGTCACTGGCACCGACACGTCACTGGCACTAATGAGGCACGTCACTGGCACTGATCAGACACTTCACTGGCACCGACACGTCACTGATGAGGCACGTCACTAGCACTGAGGCACGTCACCTACACGTCACTGGCACTGATGAGGCACGTCACTGCCACTGATCAGACACGTCACTGGCACTGACAAGTCACTGATGAGACACGTCACTGGCACTGACAAGTCACTAGCACTGATGAGGCACGTCACTGACACGTCACTGGCACTGATGAGGCACGTCACTGCCACTGATCAGACACGTCACTGGCACTGACACGTCACTGGCACTGATGAGACACGTCACCAGCACTGATCAGACACGTCACTGGCACCGACACGTCACTGGCACTAATGAGGCACGTCACTGGCACTAATCAGACACGTCACTGGCACCGACACGTCACTGATGAGGCACTCACTAGCATTGAGGCACGTCACTGACACGTCACTGGCACTGATGAGGCACGTCACTGCCACTGATCAGACACGTCACTGGCACTGACACGTCACTGGTACTGACACGTCACTGATGAGACACGTCACTGGCACTGACAATGCACTAGCACTGATGAGGCACGTCACTGACACGTCACTGGCACTGATGAGGCACGTCACTGCCACTGATCAGACACGTCACTGCCACTGACACGTCACTGGCACTGATGAGACATGTCACCAGCACTGATCAGACACGTCACTGGCACTGACACGTCACTGGCACTGATGAGGCACGTCACTGGCACTGATAAGACACGTCACTGGCACTGACACGTCACTGGCACTGCTGAGGCACGTCACTGGCACTGATGAGGCACGTCACTGGCACTGATAAGTCACTGCCACTGATGAGGCAGGTAACTGGCACTGATCAGACACGTCACTGGCTCTGACGAGGCACCTCACTAGCACTGATCAGACAAGCCACTGGCACTGACACGGCACGTCACTAGCACCGATCAGACACGTCACTGACACTGATGAGGCACGTCACTGACACTGATGAGGCACGTCACTGATCAGACACGTCACTGGCACTGATGAGGCACGTCACTGGCACTGACACGTCACTGGCACTGATGAGGCACATCACTGGCACTGACACGTCACTGGCACCGATCAGACACGTCACTGGCACTGATGAGGCACGTCACTGGCACTGACACGTCACTGGCACCGATCAGACACGTCACTGACACTGATGAGGCACGTCACTGATCAGACACGTCACTGGCACTGATGAGGCACGTCACTGACACGTCACTGGCACTGATGAGGCACGTCACTGGCACCGATGAGGCTCATCACTGGCGCTGACAGGGTGAAGCACTTCACTGGTGTGGGGCATACCACTCCTCTAGCGCCTACTGCCTTCTCGACCCTTCTCCGAGCCCACTTTCCTGCTCTCCCAGCCTATCATGGTTCTTTCACCATTCTGTCTCTGGGTCTGCGGATTCCCCTCTGTATTAGAAAGTTCTTTGAAGCCCGCGCCCCCTTCCAGCTCTGTAGTGCGGATACTATGCACAATAGGCTCTATAGAGGCTTCGCAGTACCTGCAGTCTCATGGTAATGGTGTTTCCTTTCTGAAGACCTCACTCTAAGACACGTTTGATGCCGACGTGCGCCAACAAACACTCCCTCTTTGGGCGGTTTTCCCTCCGGGTTCTGCTTCCAAACAAGGTCCGTTTCATTTCATTACTGAGTGTTTTTTGTAACCAAAGCCTCCAAGGTGTGTGTGGGGAAACGACTGTGATTGGCTGGATTTAATCGGTAAGACGTCTGAATGGGCTCTTGGGCAAGTAGGGGCTACTGACTGTGACTAGCAAAATAACTGTATGATCAGTCTGGGGCGGCAACAATATACACCATCCCAAAGGCCACCTTAGAGATACCAATAACATCTGTACGGGAGGGCACAGGGGCCACACTGTTAGACTTGGCCACGAAATCCAAAATGCTAATCACAGCCTCTGGACCTGTCCAAAGCACACGACTGGTCACCAGTGAAAGAGGTGGTGACCAAACCCAATCTGCACCGCTCTGCCAGCCCTCAGCAACATTACAAACAATTACACCTCTCTCATCCTAGGAGCACAACAATTCATCCACGGACGGAGCCCTCGTCCTAGGAACTGACCAGTCCAACCACGGAAGCAGCCCTCGTCCTAGGAACTGACCAGTCCAACCACGGAAGCAGCCCTCGTCCTAGGAACTGACCAGTCCAACCACGGAAGCAGCCCTCGTCCTCAGAACAGACCAGTCCAACCACAGAAGCAGCCCTTGTTCTAAGAACAGACCAGTCCAACCACAGAAGCAGCCCTTGTTCTAAGAACAGACCAGTTCAACCACAGAAGCAGCCCTCGTCCTCAGAACAGACCAGTTCAACCACAGAAGCAGCCCTCGTCCTCAGAACAGACCAGTTCAACCACAGAAGCAGCCCTCGTCCTAAGAACAGACCAGTTTAACCTCTGAAGCAGCCCTCGTCCTAAGAACAGACCAGTCCAACCACAGAAGCAGAGCTTGTTCTAAGAACAGACCAGTTTAACCTCTGAAGCAGCCCTCATCCTAAGAACAGACGAGTTCAACCACAGAAGCAGCCCTCGTCCTAAGAACAGACCAGTTTAACCTCTGAAGCAGCCCTCGTCCTAAGAACAGACCAGTCCAACCACAGAAGCAGCCCTCGTCCTAAGAACAGACCAGTCCAACCACGGAAGCAGCCCTCGTCCTAAGAACAGACCAGTTTAACCTCTGAAGCAGCCCTTGTTCTAAGAACAGACCAGTTCAACCACAGAAGCAGCCCTCGTCCTCAGAACAGACCAGTTCAACCACGGAAGCAGCCCTCGTCCTAAGAACAGACCAGTTCAACCACAGAAGCAGCCCTTGTTCTAAGAACAGACCAGTTCAACCACAGAAGCAGCCCTCATCCTCAGAACAGACCAGTTCAACCACGGAAGCAGCCCTTGTTCTAAGAACAGACCAGTTCAACCACAGAAGCAGCCCTCGTCCTAAGAACAGACCAGTTCAACCACAGAAGCAGCCCTCGTCCTAAGAACAGACTAGTCCAACCACAGAAGCAGCCCTTGTTCTAAGAACAGACCAGTCCAACCACAGAAGCAGCACTCGTCCTAGGAACAGACCAGTTCAACCACAAAAGCAGCCCTCGTCCTAAGAACAGACCAGTCCAACCACAGAAGCAGCCCTTGTTCTAAGAACAGACCAGTCCAACCACGGAAGCAGCCCTTGTTCTAAGAACAGACCAGTTCAACCTCTGAAGCAGCCCTCGTCCTAAGAACAGACCAGTTCAAATAAGGAAGCAGCCCTCGTTCTAAGAACAGACCAGTTCAACCACAGAAGCAGCCCTCGTCCTAAGAACAGACCAGTCCAACCACGGAAGCAGCCCTCGTCCTAAGAACAGACCAGTCCAACCACAGAAGCAGCCCTCGTCCTAAGAACAGACCAGTCCAACCACGGAAGCAGCCCTTGTTCTAAGAACAGACCAGTCCAACCACGGATGCAGCCCTTGTTCTAAGAACAGACCAGTTCAACCTCTGAAGCAGCCCTCGTCCTCGGAACAGACCAGTTCAACCTCTGTAGCAGCCCTCGTCCTCGGAACAGACCAGTTCAACCACAGAAGCAGCCCTTGTTCTAAGAACATACCAGTCCAACCACAGAAGCAGCCCTCGTCCTAAGAACAGACCAGTCCAACCACGGAAGCAGCCCTTGTTCTAAGAACAGACCAGTCCAACCACAGAAGCAGCCCTTGTTCTAAGAACAGACCAGTTCAACCACAGAAGCAGCCCTCGTCCTCAGAACAGACCAGTTCAACCACAGAAGCAGCCCTTGTTCTAAGAACAGACCAGTTCAACCACAGAAGCAGCCCTCGTCCTAAGAACAGACCAGTCCAACCACGGAAACAGCACTCGTCCTAGGAACAGACCAGTTTAACCTCTGAAGCAGCCCTCATCCTCGGAACAGACCAGTTTAACCTCTGAAGCAGCCCTCGTCCTAAGAACAGACCAGTTTAACCTCTGAAGCAGCCCTCATAGTAAGAACAGACCAGTTCAACCTCTGAAGCAGCCCTCGTCCTAAGAACAGACCAGTTCAACCTCTGAAGCAGCCCTTGTTCTAAGAACAGACCAGTTCAACCACAGAAGCAGCCCTCGTCCTAAGAACAGACCAGTCTAACCACGGAAGCAGCACTCGTCCTAGGAACAGACCACTTCAACCTCTGAAGCAGACCTCGTCCTAAGAACAGACCAGTCCAACCACAGAAGCAGCCCTTGTTCTAAGAACAGACCAGTTCAACCACAGAACCAGCCCTCGTCCTAAGAACAGACCAGTCCAACCACAGAAGCAGCACTCGTCCTAGGAACAGACCAGTTTAACCTCTGAAGCAGCCCTCGTCCTAAGAACAGACCAGTCCAACCACAGAAGCAGAGCTTGTTCTAAGAACAGACCAGTTTAACCTCTGAAGCAGCCCTCATCCTCGGAACAGACCAGTTTAACCTCTGAAGCAGCCCTCGTCCTAAGAACAGACCAGTTTAACCTCTGAAGCAGCCCTCATAGTAAGAACAGACCAGTTCAACCTCTGAAGCAGCCCTCGTCCTAAGAACAGACCAGTTCAACCTCTGAAGCAGCCCTTGTTCTAAGAACAGACCAGTTCAACCACAGAAGCAGCCCTCGTCCTAAGAACAGACCAGTCCAACCACGGAAGCAGCACTCGTCCTAGGAACAGACCACTTCAACCTCTGAAGCAGCCCTCGTCCTAAGAACAGACCAGTCCAACCACAGAAGCAGCCCTTGTTCTAAGAACAGAGCAGTTCAACCACAGAAGCAGCCCTCGTCCTCAGAACAGACCAGTTCAACCACAGAAGCAGCCCTCGTCCTCAGAACAGACCAGTCCAACCACGGAAGCAGCCCTCGTCCTAAGAACAGACCAGTCCAACCACAGAAGCAGCACTCATCCTAGGAACAGACCAGTTCAACCACAAAAGCAGCCCTCGTCCTAAGAACAGACCAGTCCAACCACAGAAGCAGCCCTTGTTCTAAGAACAGACCAGGCCAACCACAGAAGCAGCCCTTGTTCTAAGAACAGACCAGTTCAACCTCTGAAGCAGCCCTCGTCCTCAGAACAGACCAGTTCAAATAAGGAAGCAGCCCTTGTTCTAAGAACAGACCAGTTCAACCACAGAAGCAGCCCTCGTCCTAAGAACAGACCAGTCCAACCACGGAAGCAGCCCTCGTCCTAAGAACAGACCAGTCCAACCACAGAAGCAGCCCTCGTCCTAAGAACAGACCAGTCCAACCACGGAAGCAGCCCTTGTTCTAAGAACAGACCAGTCCAACCACGGATGCAGCCCTTGTTCTAAGAACAGACCAGTTCAACCTCGGAAGCAGCCCTTGTCATCGGAACAGACCAGTTCAACCTCTGTAGCAGCCCTCGTCCTCGGAACAGACCAGTTCAACCACAGAAGCAGCCCTTGTTCTAAGAACAGACCAGTCCAACCACAGAAGCAGCCCTCGTCCTAAGAACAGACCAGTCCAACCACGGAAGCAGCCCTTGTTCTAAGAACAGACCAGTTCAACCACAGAAGCAGCCCTCGTCCTCAGAACAGACCAGTTCAACCACAGAAGCAGCCCTTGTTCTAAGAACAGACCAATTCAACCACAGAAGCAGCCCTCGTCCTAAGAACAGACCAGTCCAACCACGGAAACAGCACTCGTCCTAGGAACAGACCAGTTTAACCTCTGAAGCAGCCCTCATCCTCGGAACAGACCAGTTTAACCTCTGAAGCAGCCCTCGTCCTAAGAACAGACCAGTTTAACCTCTGAAGCAGCCCTCATAGTAAGAACAGACCAGTTCAACCTCTGAAGCAGCCCTCGTCCTAAGAACAGACCAGTTCAACCTCTGGAGCAGCCCTTGTTCTAAGAACAGACCAGTTCAACCACAGAAGCAGCCCTCGTCCAAAGAACAGACCAGTCCAACCACGGAAGCAGCACTCGTCCTAGGAACAGACCAGTTCAACCTCTGAAGCAGCCCTTGTCCTAAGAACAGACCAGTCCAACCACAGAAGCAGCCCTTGTTCTAAGAACAGACCAGTTCAACCACAGAACCAGCCCTCGTCCTAAGAACAGACCAGTCCAACCACAGAAGCAGCACTCGTCCTAGGAACAGACCAGTTTAACCTCTGAAGCAGCCCTCGTCCTAAGAACAGACCAGTTCAACCACAGAAGCAGCCCTTGTTCTAAGAACAGACCAGTTCAACCTCTGAAGCAGCCCTCGTCCTCGGAACAGACCAGTTTAACCTTTGAAGCAGCCCTCGTCCTAAGAACAGACCAGTCCAACCACAGAAGCAGCCCTTGTTCTAAGAACAGACCAGTTCAACCACAGAAGCAGCCCTCGTCCTTCGAACAGACCAGTCCAACCACGGAAGCAGCACTCATCCTAGGAACAGACCAGTTCAACCACAGAAGCAGCCCTTGCCCTAAGAACAGACCAGTCCAACCACAGAAGCAGCCCTCGTGGTAAGAACAGACCATTTCAACCACAGAAGCAGCCCTCGTCCTAGGAACAGACCAGTTTAACCTCTGAAGCAGCCCTCGTCCTCGGAACAGACCAGTTTAACCTCTGAAGCAGCCCTCGTCCTAAGAACAGACCAGTCCAACCACAGAAGCAGCCCTTGTTCTAAGAACAGACCAGTTCAACCTCTGAAGCAGCCCTCGTCCTAAGAACAGACCAGTCCAACCACAGAAGCAGCCCTTGTTCTAAGAACAGACCAGTTCAACCACAGAAGCAGCCCTCGTCCTAAGAACACACCAGTTTAACCTCTGAAGCAGCCCTCGTCCTAAGAACAGACCAGTCGAACCACAGAAGCAGCCGTTGTTCTAAGAACAGACCAGTCCAACCACAGAAGCAGCCCTCGTCCTAAGAACAGACTAGTTTAACCTCTGAAGCAGCCCTCGTCCTAAGAACAGACCAGTCCAACCACAGAAGCAGCCCTTGTTCTAAGAACAGACCAGTTCAACCACAGAAGCAGCCCTCATCCTAATAACAGACCAGTCCAACCACGGAAGCAGCACTCGTCCTAGGAACAGACCAGTTTAACCTCTGAAGCAGCCCTCGCCCTAAGAACAGACCAGTTCAACCACAGAAGCAGCCCTTGTCCTAAGAACAGACCAGTTTAACCTCTGAAGCAGCCCTCATAGTAAGAACAGACCAGTTCAACCTCTGAAGCAGCCCTCGTCCTAAGAACAGACCAGTTCAACCTCTGAAGCAGCCCTTGTTCTAAGAACAGACCAGTTCAACCACAGAAGCAGCCCTCGTCCTAAGAACAGACCAGTCCAACCACGGAAGCAGCACTCATCCTAGGAACAGACCAGCTCAACCTCTGAAGCAGCCCTCGTCCTAAGAACAGACCAGTCCAACCACAGAAGCAGCCCTTGTTCTAAGAACAGACCAGTTCAACCACAGAAGCAGCCCTCGTCCTAGAAACAGACCAGTTTAACCTCTGAGGCAGCCCTCGTCCTAAGAACAGACCAGTTCAACCACAGAAGCAGCCCTTGTTCTAAGAACAGACCAGTTCAACCTCTGAAGCAGCCCTCGTCCTCGGAACAGACCAGTTTAACCTCTTAAGTAGCCCTCGTCCTAAGAACAGACTAGTCCAACCACAGAAGCAGCCCTTGTTCTAAGAACAGACCAGTTCAACCACAGAAGCAGCACTCGTCCTAGGAACAGACCAGTTCAACCACAGAAGCAGCCCTCGTGGTAAGAACAGACCAGTTCAACCACAGAAGCAGCCCTCGACCTAGGAACAGACCAGTTTAACCTCTGAAGCAGCCCTCGTCCTCGGAACAGACCAGTTTAACCTCTGAAGCAGCCCTCGTCCTAAGAACAGACCAGTCCAACCACAGAAGCAGCCCTTGTTCTAAGAACAGACCAGTTCAACCTCTGAAGCAGCCCTCGTCCTAAGAACAGACCAGTCCAACCACAGAAGCAGCCCTCGTCCTAAGAACAGACCAGTCCAACCACGGAAGCAGCACTCGTCCTAGGAACAGACCAGTTTAACCTCTGAAGCAGCCCTCGCCCTAAGAACAGACCAGTTCAACCACGGAAGCAGCCCGCAGCCTAGGAACAGACCAGTTCAACCACAGAAGCAGCCCTTGTCCTAAGAACAGACCAGTTCAACCACGGAAGCAGCCCGCAGCCTAGGAACAGACCAGTTCAACCTCTAAAGCAGCCCTCTTCCTAAGAACAGACCAGTCCAACCACAAAAGCAGCCCATGTCCTGGTGTTCAAGGCCCGCTGTCTCCGTCTCCGTTCGCGCTGTGCCCCTGACCTCTGCCCGTGCATTCCTTGGCATTCTCATCAGTCTGGAGGTCCACTAATTTTGTGTTTATTTTGTGTTTTACCTAATTGTGCTGTTGTATTCTTTTGCCCCCCTGCTGCTCTGTACATCCTGCCTGGTTGCCCCTTCTTCCGGGGTTGCCCTACGTTTTCTGCTCGTCTCGTTTTCCTGCCGCTGCTCCCCTGCGGCCCCTCCCCCCCTCTGCCGTTCCCGCCCCCTCCTCCCATCTCCGCTTCCCGCCCCCTCCCCTATTTAATGGCGGCCGCGCGCAGCGGGCGCGCGCTGGCACGCCAAAGGCAAGCCCGTCTGCGCCTGTCCACAACCCGAACGTGACCAGCGCCAGGGACCCTGGATCTCCGACCATCCACTGCTTCGACTCAGCCGCCCTCCTCGCACTCAACCCCGGAAGAGACAACAACTGCCAACTGTCCACGCCGAACACGACCCACGGCCAGTTCTCCTGCCGCCACTGCCGCCGGACCTTCACCACTACCCCCACCACCAACACCACCGACACCCTAAGGTGCATCCTCCTCAACGTGCGCTCCATGCACAGACAAACCATAGAGATCTGGAACCTCCTGGATACCCTCTCACCCGACATCGCCTTCTTTACAGAAACCAGGACCAACGCCTCCTCCGCACCGGACATCGCCATCGCCATCCCGGACAGTTACAAGATCCAGAGGAAGGACCGCCCCAACCACCCAGGAGGAGGACTCGCCATCGTGCACAAAAACTCCCTCCGCCTCTCCACCTCGAGGGACACCTTCCCCGCCGCCGAACACCTGCATTTCCAGGTCCAGACCAGCCCCAACTCCACGCTCCACGGCACACTCACCTACAGACCACCCGGGCCCCGGGCCCCCTTCGCCAACACCATCACCGACCTCATCGCACCCCACGCCATCGCCTCCATGGACTACATTCTCATTGGAGACCTGAACTTCCACCTCGACAACCCCTGCGACCCCAACTTCACCACCCTCCTGGACATCCTCGCCAACATCGGACTGAAACAACTCGTCACCACGCCAACCCACAAGGCAGGACACACCCTCGACCCCATCTTCTCAGGAGGAAACAGCATTCACTTCAGCCACACCATGCAACCCCCACGGACTGACCACCACTGCGTACACTTCCTCATCAACAAACCCAACACCTACGAGACCTCCACTGGCTCCCCGTCAAGAAGAGGGTCACCTTCAAACTCCTCACCCACACCTACAAATCCCGCCACAACATCGGACCCAAATACCTCAACGAGCGATTATCCTTCCACGTACCCAAGAGAAACCTCCGCTCCGCCGACCTCGCCCTGGCAGAGGTCCCCCGCATCCGCAGAAACAGAACCGGCGGAAGAGCTTTCGCCTACATCGCAGCCAAAGCCTGGAACGAGTTCCCAGTGAACATCAGACTCACCCGACCCTGCACATGTTCAGGAAGGACCTCAAGACCTGGCTCTTCGACTGATCCGGAGCCAACCCCCCCCCAGCGCCTTGAGACCCTTACGGGTGAGTAGCGCGCTTTACAAACCCCTGATTGATTGACTGATTGATTGAAGCCACCCAAACCCGCCAGCACCCTCCGGGAAGGAACTGGAGCAGAGTCACAGAGGAGCAGCTCAACTCCACCCTCAACCGCAACACCCCCACCGCCGCAACCAACACCAACATCAATTCCACACATGGATCTCCAACTGCGCAGACAAGCTCGCCCGCTATGCAACTCCGACAGACAGCGCCCCAGGAAAGCCACCTGGTTCACCACCGACCTCCAGGAAGTCAGACGCACCTGCAGATGCCTCGAGAAGAACTGGAGAAACAGCAAGACGCCGGAAAACCACACCACCTACAAGAACGCCTTGACAAAATACCACCAAAACATCAGAACCACCAAAAGAACCTTCATCCACAACAAAATCCTCGCCAACTCCAGCAACTTCAAGGAACTCTTCAGCGTCATACAGGAATTCACCAAGCCCCCCAGCGAAGCCACAGAGATCACCCCCTCCCAGGACCTCTGCGACAAGCTCAGCTCATACTTCCACCTGAAGATCAAAAACCTCTACGACAACTTCAATGACCAAACACCTGACTCCACAACCATCCGGCCCCCCGGCAACACCAGCCAACCCACCATCTCCTCCTGGACACCGGTCACGACCTAAGAGACCGCCTCAACCATGAAAGGCACCCACTCGGGGGCCCCCACAGACCCCTGCCCACCCCACATCTACCACAGAGCAGCCGCCGCCATAGCCCCAGAGTTACGACGCACCATCAACGCCACCTTCCAGACCGGCACCTTCCCCGACGACTGGAAACACGCAGAAGTCAGACTCCTGCTCAAGAAGCCCTCAGCAGACCCCACGAACCTCAAAAACTACCGGCCCATCTCGCTCCTCCCCTTCGTGGCAAAGGTCGCTGAGAAGACCGTCAACACACAACTAACAAGGTTCATCTAAGACAACTCCATCCTTGACCACACCCAATCCGGTTTCCGCAGCAACCACAGCACCGAGACCGCCCTACTCGCCGCCACAGACGACATCCGCACCCTCCTCGAACAAGGCCACACCACAGCCCTGATCCTACTTGACCTGTCAGCAGCTTTCGACACCGTCTCCCACCTCACACTCACCGCCAGGCTACACAACGCCGGCATACAAGGAACCGCCCTCGACTGCATCCGCTCGTTCCTCACAGGCAGAAGCCAAAGGACCAGACTGCCCCCCTTCCTCTCCAAAGCCACGGAAATCAACTGCGGAGTACCCCAGGGGTCGTCACTCAGCCCCACCCTCTTTAACATCTACATGGCCCTCCTCGCCGCCATCATCAGACAACATGGCCTCAGCATAGTATCCTACGCCGACGACACCCAACTCATCCTCTCCCTCACAAAGGACCCCATCACCACCAGACTCAACATCCAGGAAGCAATGCAGGGCGTCGCATCCTGGATGAGCAACAGCTGCCTGAAGCTCAACTCAGAGAAGACAGAAGTCCTCATCCTCGGAAACACCCCGTAAGCATGGAACAACACCTGGTGGCCCCCCGCCCTAGGCAGCTCTCCGACCCCAACAGACCACGCCAGAAATCTCGGCATCATACTCGACTCCTCCCTCTCCATCAACCGACAGGTCAACGCCTTCGTGTCCAGCTGCATCAACACCCTCCGCATCCTCCGTAAGACTTTCAAATGGATCCTCCCCCCCGAGTCAAGGAAGGTCAGTGACCCACGCGCTTATAACCAGCAGACTTGACTACGGAAACGCCCTCTACGCTGGCATCAACAAGTCTCTACTCCACAAGCTCCAGACGATACAGAACACCGCCGGCAGACTCATCCTCGACATCCCTCGACACGAGCACATCAGCCAACACCTACAAAATGTACACTGGCTCCCCGTCGAGAAGAGAGTCGTCTTCAAGATGCTCACCCACACCTACAAATGCCTCCACAACACCGGACCCCAATAACTCAATGAGAGAATCACCTTCCAAGCACCCAAAAGAAACCTCCGATCCACTAACCTCGCCATCGCCAAAACCCCACGCATCCGCAAAGCCAGAACAGGGGGAAGAGCTTTCTCCTACATTGTGGCCAAGACCTGGAACGAACTCCCAATCGACATCCGACGCGCACCCACCCTGAACACCTTCAGGAAGGCTCTCAAGACCTGGCTCTGCGACTGAACGGACCGGCGCCCCTTCCCATCCAGCGCCTTGAGACCCTCTCGGGTGAGTAGTGCGCTTACAATTCCCTGATTGATTGATTGATTGTCCTAAAAACAGACCAGTTCAACCACGGAAGCAGCCCTCGTCCTAAGAACAGACCAGTCCAACCACAGAAGCAGCCCTTGTCCTAAGAACAGACCAGTTCAACCACGGAAGCAGCCCACAGCCTAGGAACAGACCAGTTCAACGACAGAAGCAACCCTCATCCTAAGAACAGACCAGTTAAACCACTGAAGCAGTCCACAGCCTAGGACCAGACCAGTTCAAACTCTAAGGCAGCCCTCAAACTAAGAACAGACCGGTTCGACCTCAAAAACAGCCCTTGTAGTAGGAACAGACCAGTTCAACCTCGGAAGCAGCCCTTGTAGTAGGAACAGACCAGTTCGACCTCGGAAGCAGCCCTCGTAGTACGAGCAGACCAGTTCAATTACTGAAGCAGCCCTCGTAGTACGAACAGACCACTTCAACCACTAAAGCAGCCCTCAAAGTAAGAACAGACCAATCCAACCACTGAAGCAGCCCTCATAGTAAGAACAGACCAGTTCAACCACTGAAGCAGCCCTTGTCCTAAAAACAGACCAGTTTAACCACTGAAGCAGCCCTTATAGTAAGAACAGACCGTTTTTACCTCGGATGCAGCCCTCGTAGTACGAACAGACCAGTTCAACTATTGAAGCAGCCCTCGTAGTACTAACAGACCAGTTCAACCACTGAACCAGCCCTCATAGTAAGAACAGACCAGTTTAACCACTGAAGCAGCCCTCATAATAAGAACAGACCAGTTCAACCACTGAAGCAGGCTAGTAGTAAGAACAGACCAGTTCAATGATTGAAGCAGCCCTCATAGTAAGAACAGACCAGTTCAACCACTGAAGCAGCCATCATAGTAAGAACAGGCCAGTTCAACCACTGAAGCTGCCCTCATAGTAAGAACAGACCAGTTCCACCTCAGAAGCAGCCCTAGTAGTAAGAACAGACCAGATCAACCTCAGAAGCAGCCCTCGTAGTATGAACAGACCAGTTCTATCACTGAAGCAGCCCTTGTCCTGAGAACAGACCAGTTCAACCACTGAAACAGCCCTCGTAGTACGAACAGACCAGTTCAACCACTGAAGCTGCCCTCATAGTACGAGCAGACCAGTTCAACCACTAAAGCATCCTTCGTAGTAGGAACAGACCAGTTCAACCGCAGAAGCAGCCCTTGTCCTAGGAACAGACCAGTTCAACCACAGAAGCAGCCCTTGTCCTAGGAACAGACCAGTTCAACCACGGAAGCAGCCCTTGTCCTAACAACAGACCAGTACAAACACGGAAGCAGCCCTCGTGGTAAGAAAAGACCAGTTCAACCTCTGAAGCAGCCCTCGTAGTAAGAACAGACCAGTTCAACCTCTGAAGCAGCCATCGTAGTAAGAACAGACCAGTTCCACCTCAGAAGCAGCCCTAGTAGTAAGAACAGACCAGTTCAACCTCAGAGGCAGCCCTCGTAGTATGAACAGACCAGTTCTATCACTGAAGCAGCCCTTGTCCTGAGAACCGACAGTTCAACCACTGAAACAGCCCTCGTAGTACGAACAAACCAGTTCAACCACTGAAGCTGCCCTCATAGTACGAGCAGACCAGTTCAACCACCGAAGAATCCTTCGTAGTAGGAACAGACCAGTTCAACCACTGAAGCATCCCTCGTAGTAAGAACAGACCAGTTCAACCACTGAAGCATCCCTTGTAGTAAGAACAGACCAGTTCAACTTCGGGAGCAGCCCTTGGAGGAAGAACAGACCAGTTCAACCTCGGAAGCCGCCCTCACAGTAAGAACAGACCAGTCCAACCACTGAAGAGGCCTTCACAGTAAGAGCAGACCACTCCAACCACGGAAGCAGCCCTTGTCCTAAGAACAGACCAGTTCAACCACGGAAGCAGCCCTCGTAGTAAGAACAGACCAGTTCAACCTCAGAAGCTGCCCTCATAGTAAGAACAGACCAGTTCAACCTACCAAGCAGTCCTTGTAGTAAGAACAGACAGGTTCAACCACGGAAGCAGCCCTCGTAAGAAGAACAAACCAGTTCAACCACTGAAGCAGCCCTCATGCTAAGAACAGATCAGTATAACCTTGGAAGCAGTCCTCGTAAGAAGAACAGAGCAGTCCAACCACGGAAGCAGTCCTTGTCCTAAGAACACACCAGTTCAATCACGGAAACAGCCCTTGTAGTAAGAAATGACCAGTTCAACCACCGAAGCAGCCCTCGTAGTAAGAAAAGACCAGTTCAACTACGAAAGCAGCCCTCATAATAAGAAAAGACCAGTTCAACCATGGAAGCAGCCCTCGTAATAAGAAAAGACCAGTTCAATGACCGAAACAGCCCTCGTAGTAAGAAAAGACCAGTTCAACCACCGAAACAGCACTCGTAGTAAGAACAGACCAGTTCACCACGGAAGCAGCCCTTGTAGTAAGAACAGACCACTTCAACCACGGAAGCAGGCCTCATACTAAGAAAAGACCAGTTCAATCACGGAAGCAGCCCGTGTCAAAATAACAGACTAGTTCAACCACTGAAGCAGCCCTCGTAGTATGAACAGACCAGTTCAACCACTGAAGCAGCCCTTCTCAAAATAACAGACTAGTTCAACCACTGAAGCAGCCCTCGTAGTATGAACTGACCAGTTCAACCACTGAAGCAGCCCTTCTCAAAATAACAGACCAGTTCAACCACTGAAGCAGCCCTTGTCCTAAGAACAGACCAATTCAACCTCGGAATCAGCCCTTGTCCTAAGAAAAGACCAGTTCAACCACGGAAGCAGCCATTGTCCTAAGAACAGACTAGTTCAACCTCGGAAGCAGCCCTTGTCCTAAGAACAGACTAGTTCATCCATGGACGCAGCTCTTGTCCTAAGAACAGACCGGCTGAATCATGGAAGCAGCCCTCGTCCTAAGAACAGACCAGTTAAACCACAGAAGTAGCCCCCACAGTAAAAATGAACCAGTCCAACCACTGAGGCAGCCCTCGTAATAAGTACAGACCAGTACAGCCATGGAAGCAGCCTTCGTAGTAAGAACAGACCAGTTCATTGACTGAAGCAGCCCTAGTAATAAGTACAGACCAGTACAGCCATGGAAGCAGCTCTTGCCCTAACAACAGACCAGTTCAACCATGGAAGCAGTCTTTATAGTAAAAACAGACTACTTCAACCACGGAAGCATAGTAACAACAGACCAGTTCAACCTTGGAAGCAGCCCTTGTCCTAAGAACAGACCAGTTCAGCCTACTAAGCAGTCCTTGTAGTGAGAACAGACTGGTTCAACCACGGAAGCAGCCCTCGAAATAAGAACAGACCAGCTCAACCACAAAAGCAGCCCTTGTAATAAGGACAGAGCAGTCCAACCACGGAGGCAAGCCCTCGTCCAAAGTACAGACCAGTTCAATCACGGAAGCAGCCCTCATAGTAAGAACATACAAGTCCAACCACAGAAGCAGCCCTCGTAGTAAGAAATGAGCAGTAGAACCACCGAAACAGCCCTCGTAGTAAGAACAGACAAGCTCAATCACGGAAGCAGCCCTCGTTCTAAAAACAGACCAGTACAACCACGGAAGCAGCCCTCTTAGTAAGAACAGACCAGTGCAACCTCTGAAGCAGCCCTTGTCCTAAGAACTGACCTGTTCAACTTCTGAAGCAGCCCTCGTCCTAAAAACAAACTAGTACAACCTCTGAAGCAGCCCTCATCCTAAGAATAACCCTGGGCGAAGTGCTACGCTACGCTCGCGTAGTTTGCGAAGTTTGCGCTACTTCGCACAACGCGAATTGCACGTAGCACAGTGCGAACACGCGTAGCGTAAGCGTAGCGTAGTGCCGCGGTCATTTTGCTTGCTCGCGGTCCTCAACGTCAAGTTGGCGACCGCGAGCAAGCAAAATGACATCCCGGCGAGACTTTTTCCTCGTTCGCGATCAGCAACATCAAGTTGCCGATCGCGAGCGTGGAAAATAAACCTCCCGGCGAGATTCTCAACGCGGGGAGGTCAGGTTTCTCATTGCGAGTGGTCGCGTATGCTTGCGACCGCCGCGATGAGAAACTACCAGTCCGCGTTGAGAAAGCTGCCGCTCGAGTAAAAATCTACTCGAGCGGCAGTAAAAGACAGCTCGCACTGTGCAAGTTGCCGTTTTCAATGATTGCACAGTGCGGACAAGCATCCGGCACTGTGCAATCATTGCGAACAGTGCGCTACGCAGTTCGCGTAGTGCTACGCGAAGCTTGCGTAGCGCGAACTGCACTTTGCGTAGCTTCGCGAAGCATTACTTCGCGAACTACGCCCACCCTTACCTAAGAACAGACTAGTACAACCTCTGAAGCAGCCCTCATCCTAAGAACAAACTAGTACAACCTCAGAAGCAGCCCTTGCTGTAAGAACGGACCAGTACAACCGCAGAAGCAGCACTCGTAGTAAGAGCATGCAAGTTCAACCATGGAAGCAGCCCTTGTCCTAAGAACAGGCCAGTTAATCCACGGAAGCAGCCCTCATAGTAAGAACAGACCAGTTCAACCTCTGAAACAGTTCTCGTAGCAAGAACAGACCGGTTCGACCACAGAAGCAGCCCTCATAGTTAGAGCAGACCAGTTCAACCTCGGAAGCAGTACTCGTAGTAAGGACAGACCGGCAACCCACAGACTATGAACAGACCAGTTAATCCACTGAAGCAACTCTCAGGCTAAGAATAGACCAGTTCAATTACAGAGACAGCCCTCGTACTAAGAACAGACTAGTTCAACCACTGAAGTGTAGGAAGGTGGAATCTGACTGCATGGTTACCCCCACTTTTTTTCTGGTGTTTTGCTGGTTTTTGACTAGTCTGACTGGGATCCTGCTATTCAGGACCCCAGTCTATCTGCTTTCACCCTAAATTGGTTGTGTTATGTACTTTAGGTACACTCCAGATTGGATTCTGGGGTACCCTTCTAAGTCCCTAGTATATGGTATACTATGTACCCAGGGCATAGGTACCCCAGAGGCCTCCCAGGGGCTGCAGCATGTATTATGCCACCCCTGAGAGGCCAGTCAAAATGACACAACAGGTCTGAAACTGCAGCCTGTGTAAGGTGGTGCATGCACCCCTTCCTTAGATATAGGTTCACTATATCTATCCTAATCACTGCACATATAAGCCTATCAGTCACCCCTATGGCAGGCCTTATCAATCCTGAAGGCAGGGTGCTGGGTTATATGTGAGAGGGTGCCCATGCATGAGCAGAGCCCCTCTGCAGCCTTCGGAACCACTATTCCGGGGTTGTCTGTGATGCAGCCAACCATATACTCTTAAGTGCATTATAACCTCACGGTAAATGCTAACTTTAAAATGGCTGGAAGGAATTATGTCGTGTTTGGTGTCAAACACCTTGGAATCATACCTCCACACCAGTACTGGTGTGGGAGGTATGATTCCTCCCTCCTAGAGGGAGAAATATGACAGCACCGGTACACCCGGTACCAGCTTCACAGAGCCCTGGCATCACAAAATGGATGCTGCCAGCCACAGACACGCGTCTGCCCTCCTGCTGCTGGATGAAACTCCGGCAGGGGAGGCTGGACAATAGGTTTCCTGTCACAGGGAGGTGTGACCACCTCCCAGACAGGCTTTAGTGTATTGGGGCTGGGTGGGTGCATTCTCAGAGTGCTTTGATGTCTGTACTGGGGGCACATTTGGTGTCCCTCTGCATAGTTCAGCTCAAACCGGTTGCAGGGGCTATCAGCCCCTGCTCTGGCACGAAACTGGACAAAGGACATGGGTGTTGCCACCCCTCTGTCCTGACCCTCCCATAGGTGGGTCCCCAGAGTTTGTCCCACCCCTTCCTTGGGTATAAAGTAGGAACCCTGACTACAGGACTTTAGATATTACCTGGACTAAACTCTGCTACAGAAACCAAGTAACCTTCGACGATCTACGCTTTGCTGGACGACTGAAGAATCTCCCTTGGAGTAAAGGAGTTACTCCCCTGCAAGGCAGGCACCACAACGCATCTGACCGGGTTGCATCTACGCAGCTCCAGACGGACTCCGAAGATTTTGCAACACAGGAGGTGGGTGCCCAAGCTTCCCTGAGGCCGCCTAGTACTCTCAGCAAACCTGAGACCCGCAGCAACTCGTGGGGACCGTGCAACCCGAACCCCTGGACACCATGCACATTTGCAGCAGCATATGCTTTTAGGCGATCCCTGAGGCTGTGCTTTGGGCTACTTGTAGTCCAAGCCCCGAGCAGTGTTTCCTCCGAAGATTACTGGCCTACACTCCACGAGTGTTCCGTGGGCTGGTATTGTGTGATTCCTCTCGAGGTCCCTTCGCGATCCCTGGTCCGTTGACCTGTGGGTCCCTGAGAAGGCAACTTTAACTTTCAATGGGCTTCCCAGGTTGCTCCAGACGTGCCCTGACTTTGCATTGCTTGGGGAGTCTCCAGGACCTTGCTGGTCCTCAACGAAGCATCTTTTCTCTCACCGCGTGGGTTGCAGTTGCCAAGGCTTGTTGGTCTCCAATCCGGAAACTGAGCCCCCCAGCACTCGACATCCTTTGTGGGACAGCTTGCCTGTGGAATCTGGTTGTCGTCAACATCTCCTGGTCCCCGGGGCTGCAGAGTCAAGCTTCACCTCTTCGCACCTGAAGCACCCGACATCGGTGGGCATTCGATTGCTCCGCTCCTGGTCACGTGAAGTGACCCAGACTTTGTCCCCTCTGCTTTCAGGTTCTTCTCATCTCTGATGCAGGCTTGGGTCACACCGGACACTTTTCTTCTCCACGGCAGCAGCACTTCTTCGCATCACGCCATTGAAAACGACGAGGGTTTCCGACACCACTTGACCCCTATGCACACGGCTTCCCTGGGCTAGGTATCACGGGTACCTCGTTACTCACAAGGGTGCTGGCCTTAGAACCTTCTAAGTTTAACTGGGTTTGCTTGAAGTCCTCTCCGAAGTGTCCTTAAACTCTAAATTTCCAACCGCGACTTTCCCATAGAGTTGTACGGAGCTCGCGTCTGTGTTCCCATACTGCACCCGTCCTCCGTGGGTACCCTGTGTCACTACCTTGGGTGGTTCCTTGGGGTCCCAGCGATTCTACGTGCTCTAGGCACTGTGTCTAGTCAAGTCGGGGTTGTTATACCACTTTCTTAATATATGGTTTGGTCTCCCCCTGGAGTCCACTGCGTATTGTGCTATTTACTGTCATTCTAGTACTGTAATATTGTGTGCCTTGTTCTCTAATCTCATAAAGAGGTTAGTAGAGAGTGTTTAGTAATAAATATATATATTTTATATATACCTGGTGTGGTTCTCCTTTCATTTGGTCATTCAAGAGGTTATAGACCGGTAAAACAAGCTGCTTTACATTCCTTCAAGACTTAGCCTGAAAGCTGCTCTCCACAGCTACCACTAGGATAGCTTTCTATAAGGTTGTCTTTAACCTAATCATCAATAAGGGTCGTTTGGACTGGTACAAGGTACCCACTTTAATTAGTGGACAGCATATGCCAGGCCGACTTCTCACATGAAGCAGCCCTTGTCCCAAGAAAATACCAGTTCAACGACTGAAGCAGCCCTCAGCCTAAGAAAACACCAGTTCAACCACTGAAGCAGCCCTCGTCCTAAGAGCAGACAAGTTCAACCACGGAAGCAGCCCTCGTAGTAAGAACAGACCAGTTCAACCTCGGAAGCAGTCCTTGTAGTAAGAACAGACCAGTTCACTCTCGGAAGCAGTCCTTGTAGTAAGAACAGACCAGTTCAACCTCAGGAGCCGCACTTGTCCTAAGAACAGACCAATTCAACCACAGAGGCAGCCCTCAGCCTAAGAACAGACCAGTTCAACCACTGAAGCAGCCCTCGTCCTAAGAACAGACCAGTTCAACGAAGGAAGCAACCCTCATAGTAAGAACAGACCACTTCAACCAAAGAAGTTGGGGAGAGGAGTTGGCCTGACGGCTAGGGCGGTCGACCTCGAATCTGGGGAACCGGTATGGAGTCTCTGCAATGACGCTGAACATCCTGTGATTCTGGGCAAATCACTTAATCTCCCCGTGCCTAACAAAAATGAATGTGCCCTCATGTAACGCAACTGGTGCTATGTAAAGCGCTCTGATACCCGATACCGGGTCAAGTTCGCGCTATATAAAACTCTGTAAAAAAAAAAAAGTATTCCTTGTCCTAGGACAGACCAGTTCAAATAAGGAAGCAGCCATCGTTGTAAGAACAGACCAGTTCAAGCAAAGAAACCTCAGAAGCAGCCCCAGTCTTAAGAACAGACTAGTTCAACCTCAGAAGCAGCCCTTGTCCTTAGAACAGACTAGTTCAACCTCAGAAGCAGCCCTTGTCCTAAGAACAGCCCAGTTTAACCACTAAACAAGCCCTTGTCCTAAGAACAGACTAGTTCAACCACGGAAGCAGCCCTTGTCCTAAGAACAGACCAGTTCAACCATGGAAGCAGCCCTCATGGTAAGAACAGACCAGTTCACCCACGGAAGCACCCCTCGTAGTAAGAGCAGACCACTTCAAACACAGAAGCAGCCCTCGTAGTAAAAACAGGCAAGTTCAACCTTGGAAGCAGCCCTTGTCCTAAGAAAAGACTAGTTTAACCACAGAAGCAGCCTTTGTCCTAAGAACAGACCAGTTCAACCTCGGAAGCAGCCCTTGTTCTAAGAACAGACCAGTTTAACCACGGAAGCAGCCCTTGTCCTAAGAACAGACTAGTTCAACCACTGAAGCAGCCCTTGTTCTAAGAACAGACTAGTTCAACCACTGAAGCAGCCTTTGTCCTAAGAACAGACCAGTTCAATCTCGGAAGCAGCCCTTGTCCTAAGAACAGACCAGTTTAACCACGGAAGCAGCCCTTGTCCTAAGAACAGACTAGTTCAACCACTGAAGCAGCCCTTGTCTTAAGAACAGACTAGTTCAACCATAGAAGCAGCCCTTGTCAACTATAACGCAAGGTCAGCTTTGGAGCCACTGCGCTCGATGATGAAGAGGTGTGAGTGGCTCAACTTACCTGAATACCTGCACAGCAATCCCACATTAGAGAACGCTTCCCCTCAGTCCTGATGAAAGCCACCTGAACAGTACAGGCATAAACTGGCTAAAACGAGTTGACCCTTCACTAGGTGCAATGGACAAATAAAGTATCCATACGAGGACCTCCATTATCAGTTCTTAAACCTAACCTTCTCCTGAACAATAAAGACACAATACCCAGGGGAGTAGATCATTTTATTGTTTTCATTTATCAAAACTGTCGCGAACCAGACAGTCTCCCTCCTGGTGGGGGACAGTGAAGCACCCGGAGAACCGGACGCTCAGGTGTTAAGACCCGATGATGATGACGCTATCCACCTAACCACACCAGCGGAAAACTAGATGCACCGCATATTGTGCTAGTGTGGTTGAGGGTCTCTATCACAATTTAATTTTTTGAGACTCTAGAAAAACTACACGTGATACATTCCCATTAATTACTAGCATGTTAACTCAGGAAGCCGAATGAATCTCTGCTTCTCCCTCCTCTCCTATCTTCGTGATAACCACAGAAGCAGCCCACAGCGTAAGAACAGACCATTTCAACCACTGAAGCAGCCCACAGCGTAAGAACAGACCATTTCAACCACGGAAGCATCCCTCGTGGGAAGAACAGACCAGTTCAACCACGGAAGCATCCCTTGTTGGAAGAACAGACCAGTCCAACATCTGAAGCAGCCCTCGTGGGAAGAACAGACCAGTTCAACCACGGAAGCATTCCTCGTGGGAAGAACAGACCAGTTCAAACACGGAAGCATCCCTCATTGGAAGAACAGACCAGCCCAACATCTGAAGCAGCCCTCGTGGGAAGAACAGACCAGTTCAACCACGGAAGCATCCGTCGTGGGAAGAACAGACCAGTTCAACCACGGAAGCAACCCTCGTCCTAGGAACAGACCAGTTCAACCACAGAAGCATCCCTCGCGGGAAGAACAGACCAGTTCAACCACGGAAGCAGCCATTGTGGGAAAAACAGACCAGTTCAACCACAGAAAAAGCCATCGTGGGAAGAACAGACCAGCCCAAACTCGGAAGCAGCCCTTGTCCTAAGAACGGACCAGTTCAACCACAGAAGCATCCCTCATAGTAAGAACAGACCAGTTCAACCACTGAAGAAGTCCTCGTCCTAAGAACAGACCAGTTCAACCTCAGAAGCAGCCCTCATAGTAACAACAGACCAGTTCAACCCTCAGAAGCAGCCCACAGCGTAAGAACAGACCAGTTCAACCTCAGAAGCAGCCCTCATAGTAAGAACAGACCAGTTCAACCTCAGAAGCAGCCCGCAGCGTAAGAACAGACCAGTTCAACCTCAGAAGCAGCCCTCATAGTAAGAACAGACTAGTTCAACCACTGAAGCAACCCTTATAGTAAAACAGACCATTCAACCTCGGAAGCAGCCCTCATAGTAAGAACAGACTAGTTCAACCTGGGAAGCGGCCCTTGTCCTAATAACAGACCAGTTGAACCTCAGAAGCAGCCCTCATAGTAAGAACAGACCAGTTCATCCACTGAAGCAGCCCTTGTCCTAAGAACAGACCAGTTCAACCATGGAAGCAGCCCTCATTGTAAGAACAGACCAGTTCAACCACGGAAGCACCCCTCGTAGTAAGAGCAGACCACTTCAAACACAGAAGCAGCCCTCGTAGTAAAAACAGGCAAGTTCAACCTTGGAAGCAGCCCTTGTCCTAAGAAAAGACTAGTTTAACCACAGAAGCAGCCTTTGCCATAAGAACAGACTAGTTCAACCACTGAAGCAGCCTTTGTCCTAAGAACAGACCAGTTCAACCTCGGAAGCAGCCCTTGTTCTAAGAACAGACCAGTTTAACCACGGAAGCAGCCCTTGTCCTAAGAACAGACTAGTTCAACCACTGAAGCAGCCCTTGTCCTAAGAACAGACTAGTTCAACCACTGAAGCAGCCTTTGTCCTAAGAACAGACCAGTTCAATCTCGGAAGCAGCCCTTGTCCTAAGAACAGACCAGTTTAACCACGGAAGCAGCCCTTGTCCTAAGAACAGACTAGTTCAACCACTGAAGCAGCCCTTGTCCTAAGAACAGACTAGTTCAACCATAGAAGCAGCCCTTGTCAACTATAACGCAAGGTCAGCTTTGGAGCCACTGCGCTCGCTGATGAAGAGGTGTGAGTGGCTCAACTTACCTGAATACCTGCACAGCAATCCCACATTAGAGAACGCTTCCCCTCAGTCCTGATGAAAGCCACCTGAACAGTACAGGCATAAACTGGCTAAAACGAGTTGACCCTTCACTAGGTGCAATGGACAAATAAAGTATCCATACGAGGACCTCCATTATCAGTTCTTAAACCTAACCCTTCTCCTGAACAATAAAGACACAATACCCAGGGAGTAGATCATTTTATTGTTTTCATTTATCAAAACTGTCGCGAACCAGACAGTCTCCCTCCTGGTGGGGGACAGTGAAGCACCCGGAGAACCGGACGCTCAGGTGTCAAGACCCGATGATGATGACGCTATCCACCTAACCACACCAGCGGAAAACTAGATGCACCGCATATTGTGCTAGTGTGGTTGAGGGTCTCTATCACAATTTAATTTTTTGAGACTCTAGAAAAACTACACGTGATACATTCCCATTAATTACTAGCATGTTAACTCAGGAAGCCGAATGAATCTCTGCTTCTCCCTCCCTCTCCTATCTTCGTGATAACCACAGAAGCAGCCCACAGCGTAAGAACAGACCATTTCAACCACTGAAGCAGCCCACAGCGTAAGAACAGACCATTTCAACCACGGAAGCATCCCTCGTGGGAAGAACAGACCAGTTCAACCACGGAAGCATCCCTTGTTGGAAGAACAGACCAGTCCAACATCTGAAGCAGCCCTCGTGGGAAGAACAGACCAGTTCAACCACGGAAGCATTCCTCGTGGGAAGAACAGACCAGTTCAACCACGGAAGCATCCCTTGTTGGAAGAACAGACCAGTCCAACATCTGAAGCAGCCCTCGTGGGAAGAACAGACCAGTTCAACCACGGAAGCATTCCTCGTGGGAAGAACAGACCAGTTCAAACACGGAAGCATCCCTCATTGGAAGAACAGACCAGCCCAACATCTGAAGCAGCCCTCGTGGGAAGAACAGACCAGTTCAACCACGGAAGCATCCCTCGTGGGAAGAACAGACCAGTTCAACCACGGAAGCAGCCCTCGTCCTAGGAACAGACCAGTTCAACCACAGAAGCATCCCTCGTGGGAAGAACAGACCAGTTCAACCACGGAAGCAGCCATTGTGGGAAAAACAGACCAGTTCAACCACAGAAAAGGCCATCGTGGGAAGAACAGACCAGCCCAACCTCGGAAGCAGCCCTTGTCCTAAGAACGGACCAGTTCAACCACAGAAGCATCCCTCATAGTAAGAACAGACCAGTTCAACCACTGAAGAAGTCCTCGTCCTAAGAACAGACCAGTTCAACCTCAGAAGCAGCCCTCATAGTAACAACAGACCAGTTCAACCCTCAGAAGCAGCCCTCATAGTAAGAACAGACCAGTTCAACCTCAGAAGCAGCCCGCAGCGTAAGAACAGACCAATTCAACCTCATAAGCAGCCCTTGTCCTAATAACAGACCAGTTCAACCTCAGAAGCAGCCCTCATAGTAAGAACAGACCAGTTCAACCACTGAAGCAACCCTTATAGTAAAACAGACCATTCAACCTCGGAAGCAGCCCTCATAGTAAGAACAGACCAGTTCAATCTGGGAAGCAGCCCTTGTCCTAATAACAGACCAGTTGAACCTCAGAAGCAGCCCTCATAGTAAGAACAGACCAGTTCATCCACTGAAGCAGCACTTGTCCTAATAATAGACCAGTTCAACCTCAGAAGCTGCCCTCAGAGTAAGAACAGACCATTTTAACCTCGGAAGCAGCCCTCATAGTAAGAACAGACCAGTTCAACCACTGAAGCAGCCCTCGCAGTAAGAACAGACCAGTTCAAACACCGAAGCAGCCCTTGTCCTAAGAACAGACCAGTCCAACCACGGAAGCAGCCCTCGTCCTAGGAACAGACCAGTTCAAACACGGAAGCAGGCCTTATCCTAATAACAGACCAGTCCAAACACTGAAGCAGCCCTCGTAGTAAGAACAGACCAGTTCCACCTCAGAAGCAGCCCTCATAGTAAGAACAGACCAGTTCAACCACAGAAGCAGCCCTTGTCCTAAGAACAGACCAGTTCAACCTCTGAAGCAGCCCTCGTCCTAGGAACAGACCAGTCCAAACACAGAAGCAGCCCTCATAATAAGAACAGACCAGTTCAACCTCTAAAGCAGCCATCGTCCTAGGAACAGACCAGTTCAACCTCGGAAGCAGCTCTTGTCCTGATAACAGACCAGTTCAACCTCTAAAGCAGCCATCGTCCTAGGAACAGACCAGTTCAACCTCGGAAGCAGCTCTTGTCCTGATAACAGACCAGTTCAACCACTGAAGCAGCCCTCGTCCTAAGAACACCAATTCAACCTCTGAAGCAGCCCTCGTCCTAAGAACAGACTGTGAGAAGTTGGCCTGGCATATGCTGTCCACTAATTATAGTGGGCACCTTGCACCAGTCCAAACAACCCCTTATTGGAGATAGGTTAAAGACAACCTTTATTGAAAGCTATCCTAGTGGTAGCTATGGAGAGCAGCCTTCAGGCTAAGTCTTGAAGGAATGTAAAGCAGCTTGTTTTACCAGTCTATAATCTCTTGAGTGACCAAATGAAAGAGGACCACACCAGGTATATATTCAAAATATATGTATTTATTGCTAAACACACCCCTCTAGTCTCTTTATGAGGCTAGAGTTCGAAGTACATAAAGTATAAGTTAGTTATCTACAGTAATAGCACAAATACACGTTTGAGCCCCAGGGGCGTACCAAACCATATACCAATAAAGTGGTCTAAGAACCACGACTGAGCTAGACACAAGGCCTAGAGCCTGTAGAAGTGCTTGGACCACAAGGAACCACCCAAGGTAGTGACACAGGGGACCCACGGGGGACGCGTGCAGTGTATGAACACATCCGCGAACCGCCGTTAACTTCTATGGGGAAAATCGCGATTAGAATTTAAAAGAAAAGGGATACTTAGAGGAGGACTTGGAGCAAACCCTTTGAGAACTAGGCTGTTCTAGTGTCAATACCCACGGGAGCACCGGAGTACTCAAGTTACCTCACCCAGGGGAGCCGGGTGCATAGGTGTCTTTCGGGGTCGGGTTTCGGTCGCCGCTTTCAATGGCGATCTGCTGCAAAGTGCTGCTGGCGGCCAAGTCGAAAGTGTTCGGGTGGATCCAAAGGAGGATCGAAGATCTGAAGAACCTGAAAGCAGAGGGGACAGAGTCTGGGTCACTAGCCAGTGACCAGGAAGGCGATGAGCAGATGCCCACCGATGTCGAGTGCTTCAGGTAGGTTGATGGTCGTCTTGACTCTTCAGCCACGAGGTCCAGGAGGCGTCGACGACAACCAGGAGCTGGATTCGAGCTGCCCCACGACGTTTGTCGATTGCAGGGGTGTCAGCGACCGGATTGGACCCAACAAGGCTTGGCAACGGCAAGTCTCGTGGAAATGGAAGAAGGACGATGTTGCAGACCAGCATGGTCTGTGGGACTCACCCAGCGAGGGTAAGTCAGGGCACGCCTGGAGCAACCAGGGAGCCCAAGCAGAAAAATATTGGCCTTCGGGAGGGCCTACTAGCCAACGGACTAGCGACCGTGAAGGAGCCTCAAGACGATGCACGTGGAGCTGGCTCACAGGACACTCGTGGAGTGGAGGCCAGCGATCTTCGGTGCAGTTGGTGCTGGAGGCTAGGGCTACTCGGAGCCCAAAGCACGACTTCGTGGGAGACCCAGAAGAGGATGCACTTGCAAATGCGTTTGGTGTCCAGGGGTCATGGTTCCACATTACCCACGACAGCTACGGGCCTCAGCTTTACTGGGGACTCAGGGCAGCCTCGGGGAAGTCTGGAAATCCACCACTGGTGATGCAAAGACTTCGGCGTCCGATGGGAGCTTCAGCGATGCAGACCGGACAATTGCTTCTTTGGTGCCTGCCAAGCAGGGGAGTCACTCCTTGACCCCAAGGGAGATTCTTCAGTCCTCTAATCTTGAAGTAGAGCGTCGAAGGTCCAGGATTCTGTATCAGAGTTTCGTCCAGGTAAATCTAAAGTCCTAAGGACTGGGGT
The DNA here is from genome assembly GCA_963921515.1 of Calotriton arnoldi. NCBI lineage: Eukaryota > Metazoa > Chordata > Amphibia > Caudata > Salamandridae > Calotriton > Calotriton arnoldi. Next base: position 2,302,566 of record CAWUFW010000975.1, read on the forward strand.
CCCCTACTTATACTAAGGTAGGGGGTTGGACATTCTCTGTGGCCCCACCTATGGGAGGGTCAGGGCAGAGGGGTGGTTACACCCCTTTTCCATTGTCCAGTTTCGCGCCAGAGCAGGGGCTGGAAGCCCCTGAGCCAGTTTGAACTGAGGTGTGCACAGGGACACCAAATGTGCCCCCAGTGCAGGACTTCAAAGCACCAGAGGGTGCTCCCGCCCAGCCCCAAGACACACTATCCTGTCTGGGGAGGTGGTCACACCTCCCTGGGACAGGAAACCTATTGTCCAGGCCTCCCCTGCCGGAGTTTCGGTCAGCAGCAGGAGGCCAGACTCGTGTCTGTGGCAGCGGCATCCATTTTGTGATGCCAGGGCTCTGGAAAGTCAGTACCGGGTATACCGGTGTGTACATGTCTTTCCCTCTAAAGGGTGGAATGCTACCCCGCCGCCAGAACTGGCGGGGGGTAGTATTCCAAGATGTTTGACACCAAACACGACATGTTTCCGTGCAGCCATCCCAAAGTTAGCATTTAACGCGAGGTTATAATGCGCTTAAGAGTATATGGTCAGGCTGCACTACAAACAGCATCAGAGAAGGGTCTCCGAACGCTGCAGAGGGGCCCAGCTCATGCAGGGGCACCCTCTCACATAGGAACCACGCACTCTGCCTTCAGGATTGATAAGGCCTGCCATAGGAGTGACTTATAGGTTTATATGTGTGTATGTAGGTAGTGATATAGGTAACCTATTATCACAGTAGGGGTGCATGCACCACCTACCCAGGCTGCAGTAGCAGGCCTGTGGTGTCAGCTTGGATGGCCTTCCAGGGGTGGCACAATACATGCTGCAGCCCCTGGTAGGCCTCTGAGGTACCTATGCCCTGGGTACATAGTATACCATATACTAGGGACTTATAAGGGCACTCCAGATTCCAATCAGAGATGTGCCTAAGGCACATGGAAACCATTTTAGAGAGGAAGCAGCTAGGCTGGGGTTCTGATTAGCAGGGCCCCAGCCAGACTAAGGTCGAAAAACAGTGAAGCATCAGCAAAAAGTGGGGGTACCCATGTGAAGCAGATCCTACTCTCCTACACAGACCAGTTCCACCACTGAAGCAGCCCTCATAGTAAGAACAGACCAGTTCAACCTCGGAGGCAGCCCTTGTCCTGATAACAGACCAGTTAACCTACTGAAGCAGCCCTCGTCCTAAGAACAGACCAGTTCAACCTCTGAAGCAGCACTCGTCCTAAGTTCAACCACTGAAGCAGCCCTTGTCCTAATAACAGACCAGTTCAACCTCAGAAGCAGCCCTTGTCCTAAGAACAGACCAGTTCAACCTCTGAAGCAGCCCTTGTCCTAGGAACAGACCAGTCCAAACACGGAAGCAGCCCTTGTCCTGATAACAGACCAGTGTAGGAAGGTGGAATCTAACTGCATGGTTACCCCCACTTTTTTCCTGGTGTTTTGCTGGTTTTTGACTAGTCTGACTGGGATCCTGCTAATTAGGACCCCAGTTTATCTGCTTTCTCCTCTAAATTGATTGCATGTACTTTAGGTACACTCCAGATTGGATTCTGGGGTACCCTTATAAGTCCCTAGTATATGGTATACTATGTACCCAGGGCCTAGGTACCCCAGAGGCCTCCCAGGGGCTGCAGCATGTATTGTGCCACCACTGAGAGACCATTCAAAATGGCACCACAGGTCTGCTACTGCAGCCTGTGTAAGGTGGTGCATGCACCCCTTACTTAGATATAGGTTCACTATATCTATCCTAAATCACTGCACATATAAACCTATCAGTCACCCCTATGGCAGGCCTTATCAATCCTGAAGGCAGGGTGCTGGGTTTTATGTGAGAGGGTGCCCATGCATGAGCAGAGCCCCTCTGCAGCCTTCGGAACCTCTTTTCCGGGGTTGTCTGTGATGCAGCCAACCATATATACTTAAGTGCATTATAACCTCGCGGTAAATGCTAACTTTAAAACGGCTGCATGGAAACATGTTGTGTTTGGTGTCAAACACCTTGGAATCATACCTCCACACCAGTAACTGGTGTGGGAGGTATGATTCCACCCTCCTAGAGGGAGAAATATGACAACACCGGTACACCTGTACCAGCTTTCTTGACCCTGGCATCACAAAATGGATGCTGCCAGCCACAGACACGAGTCTGCCCTCCTGCTGCTGGACGAAACTCCGGCAGTGGAACACTTGACAATAGGTTTCCTGTCACAGGGAGGTGTGACCACCTCCCAGACAGGCTTTAGTGTATTGGGGCTGGGTGGGTGCACTCTCAGAGTGCTTTGATGTCTGCACTTGGGGCACATTTGGTGTCCCTGTGCATAGTCCAGTTCAAACCGGTTGCAGGAGCCATTTGCTCCTGCTCTGGCGCGAAACTGGACAAAGGACATAGGTGTAGCCACCCCTCTGTCCTGACCCTCCCATAGGTGGGTCCCCAGAGTTTGTCCCACCCCTTCCTTGGGTATAAAGTAGGAACCCCTGACTACAGGACTTTAGATTTTACCTGGACTAAACTCTGCTACAGAAACCAAGTACTTCGACGATCTGCACGATGCTGGATGAGTGAAGAAATCTCCCTTGGAGTAAAGGAGTTACTCCCCTGCTGAGCAGGCACCTAAACGCATCTGACCGGTTTGCATCTATGCAGTTCCTGATGGACTCCGAAGATTTCTGCAACACAGGAGGTGGGTTCCCGAGGTCTCTGAGGTTGTGTCTGTGCTCTCAGCAATTCTGAGGCCCGTATCCCTCGTGGGGACCGTGCAACCCGTACCCCTGTGCACCGTGTACATTTGCAGCAGCAGATGCTTTTCGGCGATCCCTGAGGCTGTGCTTTGGGCTACTTGTAGTCCTGACCAAGAGCAGTAATTCCACCAAAGATTTCCGGCCTACACTCCACGAGTGTTCCGTGGGCTGGTATTTGGGTGATTCAGCTTGAGGTCCCTTCGCGATCCCTGGTCTGTTGGCCTGTGGGTCCCTGTGAAGGTAACTTTGACTTTCCGTGGGCTTCCCTGGTTGCTCCAGACGTGCCTGGACTCTCCATAGCTTGGAGAGTCCCCAGGACCTTGCTGGTCCTCACAGAAGCATCTTTCCTCTGACTGCGTGGGTTACAGTTGCCAAGGCTTGTTGATGTTCAATCCGGACACTGACCCCCCAGCACTCGGCATCCTTCGTGGGTCAGCTCACCTCCGGACTTTGGTTGTCATAGACACCTCCTGGTCCCCGTGGCTGCAGAGTCAAGCTTCACCTCGTCGCACCTGAAACACCCGACATCGGTGGGCATTCGTCTATCGTGCCCCTGGTCACTGTGAAGTGACCCAGACTCTGTCCCCTCTGCTTTCAGGTTCTTCGCATCTCCGATCCAGGCTTGGATCACACCGGACACTTTTCATCTTCCCGGCAGCAGCACTTTTCCGCAACACGCCATTTAAAACGACGAAGGTTTCCGACATCACTTGACCCCTATGCACCCGGTTCCTCTGGGATAGGTAACACGGGTACCTCGGTACTCTCAAGGGTGCTGGCCTTAGAACCTCCCATGTTTAGCTGGGTTTGCTTAAAGTCCTCTCCGAAGTGTCCTTAAACTTTAAATTTCCAACCGCAACTTTCCCATAGAGTTGTACGGAGCTCGCGCCTGTGTTCACACACTGCACCCGTCCTCCGTGGGTCCCCTGTGTCACTACTTTGGGTGGTTCCTTGGGGTCCCAGCGATTCTATGTGCTCTAGGCACTGTGTCTAGTCAAGTCGTGGTTCTTATACCACTTTCTTAGTATATGGTTTGGTCTCCCCCTGGAGCCCACTGTGTATTGTGCTATTTACTGTCGTTCTAGTGATTTAATATTGTGTGCTTTGTTCTCTAATCTCATAAAGAGGTTAGTAGAGAGTGTTTAGTAATAAATACATATATTTTATATATTCCTTGTGTGGTTCTCCTTTCATTTGGTCATTCAGGAGGTTATGATCTGGTAAAACATGCTGCTTTACATTCCTTCGAGACTTAGCCTGAAGGCTGCTCTCCATAGCTACCACTAGGATAGCTTTCAATAAAGGTTGTCTTTAACCTAATCATCAATAAGGGTCGTTTGGACTGGTGCAAGGTGCCCACTTTAATTAGTGGACAGCATATACCAGGCCAACTTCTCACATTGGTGTGCAGCGGTTGGGATTCAAGCTTGCTATTGTTTTACCAGATAATCTCATTGAGTGACTAATTGAAAACCACTAAAGGTACTTAGGTACATATAAATCAAGACTAGAATAAAGTAAGTTCTACTGAACTTAGAGTTGGGTAGCCAAGGGTCTAGCACACCCTTTCTCCAACTCAAGAGAGTTTAGTAGTTCCCACTAGGTTAGGTAGGTGCCTACACCACATAACACTAGTATGTCTTTTAGAGGAGAAGCCAGTGGCTCTCTGCCAACTAGGTATGACCATCTCTCATTCCAGGAATTGAGAACCATGTGTACATCTAGGAAACTGAAGACAGGGAGAAACTCAAACACTCAACGCATTATAGAGGCTTTGCTTTTAGATGACCTCAGAAAGACCCCAGGGTCTGATGAGGCAGGCAAGTTGGGTGGGACAGCAGAAGAGGAAAGGCCAGGAAGTGAAAACTTCTATGACCTGGACTCTGATGCTGGCCAGGAGGATCAAAATGATCCTAACCTGGACAATCCAATTCTTCCTGGAGGTGAGGGAGAAGGCCTCAGTGGCCCTCTTTTTACCCCACCTGGAAGGGTTAACAGTTTACCAAGAAGATCAAGATCTCCTTCTCAGGAATCTAATCATTCTGGTACTTCTGTAGGGTGCTCTGTTTCTCATAGGACCTCTGCTTCTCATAAAAGGGAGTCCTCTTATGAGAAGAAGTGCCAACTGCTTGAGTTTGAGAGAGCTAAGCTCAGAATCAAGAGAGAGCAATTGGCCTTAGATAGGGAATCCCTGGAGCTTCAGAGAGCTTCTCAAAAGTTGGGGCTAGAGCCCCATGGTGGCAGCAACAGTGTCCCTAGAGGTAGAGAACATACTCATGACCATAGGAACCTGAACAAGATTGTCCCTCTCTACCAGAGTGGGGATGACATCCACAAATGGATAACTGCACTGGAGAGGGCCTGTAAGGTACAGAGGGTCCTTCAGGAGCAGTGGGCAGCAATCTTGTGGCTCTCCTTTGCAGACAAAGGTAGAGACAAGCTCCTCACTGTTAGGGAAGAGGATGCTGATAATTACAAAGTCTTGAAGAGTGCTCTAATTGATGGGTTTGGCTTAACCATTGAACAATACAGGTTAAAGTTCAGAGATACCCAAAAGGCACAGACTCAAGACTGGGTTGACTTTGTAGATTGTGCTACTAAGGCTCTGGAAGGTTGGATACATGGCAGCAAGGTGCATGACTTTTTAGGATTGTACAATTTGATTATGAGGGAGCAGATCCTTAATAATTGTCAAAACCAACTTTTACACCAGTACCTGGTGGACTCTGATCTGACCTCTCCCCAAGAATTGGGAAAGAAGGCAGACAAATGGGTCAGAACCAGGGTAAAGCTAAAGAACCAGGGTGGTGACCAGAAGAAAGATTATTCCAAGAACCAAGAGAAAGGTGGGAATAGATCAAAAGATAAATCCACTACAGGGCCCCAAACGTCCTCTTCTGGGGTGGGTCCCAAACTCCTTCCTCCCCTGAAAAGAAACCTTATTGCCATGTCTGTAAGAATCCTGGCCACTGGAAAAATGACCCCATTTGCCCAAAGGTCAGCAATAAGGAAAATGTTCCTCCAAGCACTACTACCATTCCTCCTGGTACTACCAGTAGTAATCCCCCAGGTGGTTCTAGTGCACCCAAAAAGCTAGGTGGGTTGGTATGGGGAACTGAGGTGGACCCCAGCTTATCAAGGTCCTCCTCACAGGCCTCCTTAGTCTGTGATGGTGGCATGGGATTTGCCACTTTTACTGTCAGTCCTAATTCTTTGGGCAAGTACAGACAGGAGCCACTAATAAATGGTCAGAAAGCTGTGGCCTTTAGGGACACAGGGGCTAGTGTCACCATGGTGACAGGGAAACTAGTCCCCCCTCAACAGCTTTTACCTGAGTTTAAGTACCAGGTGACCAACATTGATGGTATTAGAACAGATCATCCCATGACCATAGTCAATCTCAGCTGGGGAGGGGTCACTGGCCCAAAGAGAGTGGCAGTGTCCCCAAACTTGCCTGTAGATTGCCTGTTGGGCAATGATCTGGAGGTTTCAGCCTGGGCTGAAGTTGAATACCAGGCCCATTTAAGAATGTTAGGCCTCCCTGAGAAAGTTGGTGGGGCTCTTAGGGCCTCAGCCCAATCCCAAGGAAATTTTGGAGAGGTGGAGCCTGAAAGAATGGCCCACTCTACTCCACAAGAGAGCAGAAGGGTTGAAGAAAAGTCTTCTTCCCCCCAGACTATAGGTAAGGGTCAGCTTCCTCAGGGATCTGATCCTACCCCTAGTGAAGGAACTGCCCCAGAGGTGGTCAGGTCTGGCCTGACAACACCCCTGATGGCAGGGGACCCTTCCAAGGTGGTACCCAGTCTGGAGCAGGTATCCTGCCCCTCTCTACCCTACCTCAATCAGCCTAGGGCTGCAGAGGTCATGGAGGTCAGTGGACCCCTTAGAGCCCACTGTCCAGAGGAAACCCCTCATCAACAGATTAGGGGCACCCAGTCTAGTAGCCCTAGCCAGGTGAAAATTCCTCAACCCACTGAGGGATCCCTCTTACCATTGAATAGGGACCACCCCCAGATGGACTCTGTTGGGCAAAGGCAAACCTGGGACCAAGTGGTTCCAAACCTACCATGTCCCTCCAGTGTTCCAACCAAAGGGACCCAACCCCCAGCTGTAGGCTGCCAGAGGTTGACCCTTAGGGCCAGATACAACTCAGTCATGGAAAGAAAGGCCTCCATGGTGACCAGTGATCTGAGGAAGATGAGGCCAACTTTATTAGGGCCGCACTTCTCTACTCAGACAACCCACCAGCCTTTTACTTTGCCAAAACACCCTACAGGTAGAAATCCCAACTTTTGGAGACCATCCCATACCCTTAGGGGTAGGGACTGCTTAGTGGACCATAAGGCAGGGGGTATCCATGCTAGTGCAGGATCTTCCTTATATGGCCACTTAGTCAATAAAGGCTCAACTGGACAAGGTTAGCCTTATCTCCTTTCGTTTGGGGGGGGTTATGTAGGAAGGTGGAATCTGACTGCATGGTTACCCCCACATATTTCCTTGTGTTTTTCTGGTTTTTGACTAGTCTGACTGGGATCCTGCTAATCAGGACCCCAGTTTATCTGCTTTCTCCTCTAAATTGATTGCATGTACTTTAGGTACACTCCAGATTGGATTCTGGGGTACCCTTATAAGTCCCTAGTATATGGTATACTATGTACCCAGGGCCTAGGTACCCCAGAGGCCTCCCAGGGGCTGCAGCATGTATTGTGCCACCCCTGGGAGACCATTCAAAATGGCACCACAGGTCTGCTACTGCAGCCTGTGTAAGGTGGTGCATGCACCCCTTACTTAGATATAGGTTCACTATATCTATCCTAAATCACTGCACATATAAACCTATCAGTCAACCCTATGGCAGGCCTTATCAATCCTGAAGGCAGGGTGCTGGGTTTTATGTGAGAGGGTGCCCATGCATGAGCAGAGCCCCTCTGCAGCCTTTGGAACCTCTTTTCCGGGGTTGTCTGGGATGCAGCCAACCATATATACTTAAGTGCATTATAACCTCGCGGTAAATGCTAACTTTAAAACGGCTGCATGGAAACATGTTGTGTTTGGTGTCAAACACCTTGGAATCATACCTCCACACCAGTAACTGGTGTGGGAGGTATGATTCCACCCTCCTAGAGGGAGAAATATGACGACACCGGTTCACCCGGTACCAGCTTTCTTGACCGTGGCATCACAAAATGGATGCTGCCAGCCACAGACACAAGTCTGCCCTCCTGCTGCTGGACGAAACTCCGGCAGGGGAAGACTTGACAATAGGTTTCCTGTCACAGGGAGGTGTGACCACCTCCCAAACAGGCTTTAGTGCATTGGGGTTAGGTGGGTGCACTCTCAGAGTGCTTTGATGTCTGCACTGGGGGCACATTTGGTGTCCCTGTGCATAGTCCAGTTCAAACCGGTTGCAGAAGCCATTTGCTCCTGCTCTGGCGCGAAACTGGACAAAGGACATGGGTGTAGCCACCCCTCTGTCCTGACCCTCCCATAGGTGGGTCCCCAGAGTTTGTCCCACCCATTCCTTGGGGGAACCCCTGACTACAGGACTTTAGATTTTACCTGGACTAAACTCTGCTACAGAAACCAAGTACTTCGACGACCTGCACGACGCTGAATGACTGAAGAAATCTCCCTTGGAGTAAAGGAGTTACTCCCCTGCTGAGCAGGCACCTAAACTCATCTGACCGGTTTGCATCTACGCAGCTCCTGAAGGACTCCGAAGATTTCTGCAACACAGGAGGTGGGTTCCCAAGGTCTCTGAGGTTGATCTGTGCTCTCAGCAATTCTGAGGCCCGTATCCCTCGTGGGGACCGTGCAACCCGTACCCTTGTGCACCGTGTACATTTGCAGCAGCATATGCTTTTTGGCGATCCCTGAGGCTGTGTTTTAGGCTACTTGTAGTCCTGACCCAGAGCAGTAATTCCACCGAAGATTTCCGGCCTACACTCCACGAGTGTTCCGTGGGCTGGTATTTGGGTGATTCAGCTTGAGGTCCCTTCGCGATCCCTGGTCCGTTGGACTGTGGGTCCCTGTGAAGGTAACTTTGACTTTCCGTGGGCTTCCCTGGTTGCTCCAGACGTGCCCGGACTCTCCATAGCTTGGAGAGTCCCCAGGACCTTGCTGGTCCTCACAGAAGCATCTTTCCTCTGACTGCGTGGGTTACAGTTGCCAGGGCTTGTTGGTGTTCAATCCGGACACTGACCCCCCAGCACTCGACATCCTTCGTGGGACAGCTCACCTCCAGACTTTGGTCGTCGTAGACGCCTCCTGGTCCCCGTGGCTGCAGAGTCAAGCTTCACCTCGTCGCACCTGAAACACCCGACATCGGTGGGCATTCGTCTATCGTGCCCCTGGTCACTGTGAAGTGACCCAGACTCTGTCCCCTCTGCTTTCAGGTTCTTCGCATCTCCGATCCAGGCTTGGATCACACCGGACACTTTTCATCTTCCCGGCAGCAGCACTTTTCCGCAACACGCCATTGAAAACGACAAAGGTTTCCGACATCACTTGACCCCTATGCACCCGGCTCCTCTGGGATAGGTAAAACGGGTACCTCGGTACTCTCAAGGGTGCTGGCCTTAGAACCTTCTATGTTTAGCTGGGTTTGCTTAAAGTCCTCTCCGAAGTGTCTTTAATCTTTAAATTTCCAACCGCGACTTTCCCATAGAGTTGTACGGAGCTCGCGCTTGTGTTCACACACTGCACCTGTCCTCCGTGGGTCCCCTGTGTCACTACTTTGGGTGGTTCCTTGGGGTCCCAGCGATTCAGTTCAACCACTGAAGCAGCCCTCGTCCTAAGAACAGACCAGTTCAACCTCTGAAGCAGCCCTCGTCCTAAGAACAGACCGGTTCAACCACTGAAGCAGCCCTCATAGTAAGAACAGACCAGTTCAACCTCGGAAGCAGCCTTTCTCCTGATAACAGACCAGTTCAACCACTGAAGCAGCCCTTGCCCTAAGAACAGACCAGTTCAACCTCTGAAGCAGCCCTCATTCTAATAACAGAGCAGTTCAACCTCTGAAACAGCGCTCGTAGTAAGAACACACCAGTTCAACCTCAGAAGCAGCCCTCATAGTAAGAACACACCAGTTCAACCTCGGAAGCAGCCCTCATAGTAAGAACACACCAGTTCAACCACTGAAGCAGCCCTCATAGTAAGAACAGACCAGTTCAACCTCAGAAGCAGCCTGCAGCGTAAGAACAGACCAGTTCAACCACTGAAGCAGCCCTCGTAGTAAGAACAGATCAGTTCAACCTCTGAAGCAGCCCTTGTGGTAAGAACAGACCAGTTCAACCACTGAAGCATCCCTTGTCCTAAGAACAGACCAGTTCAACCATGGAAGCATTCCTCGTAGTAAGAACAGACGGGTTAAACCACGGAAGAAGCCCTCGTACGAAGAACAGACCAGTTCAACCTCAGAAGCAGCCCTCGTGGTGAGAACAGACCAGTTCAACCACTGAAGCAGCCCTTATCCTAACAACAGACCAGTCCAACCACGGAAGCAGCCCTCATAGTAAGAACAGACCAGTTCAACCTCTGAAGCAGCCCTTGCAGTAAGAACAGACCAGTTCAACCTCTGAAGCAGCCCTCGTAGTAAGAGCAGACCGGTTCAACCACTGAAGCAGCCCTCGTAGTAAGAACAGACCAGGTCAACCTCTGAAGCAGCCCTTGCAGTAAGAACAGACCAGTTCAACCACGGAAGCAGCCCTCATCCTAAATATAGAGCAGTTCAACCACGGAAGGAGCCCTCATAGTAAGAACAGACCAGTTCAACCACTGAAGCAGCCCTCATAGTAAAAACAGACCAGTTCAACCTCAGAAGTGGCCCTCATAATAAGAACAGACCAGTTCAACCTCAGAAGCAGCCCTCATAGTAAGAACAGACCAGTTGAACCTCGGAAGCAGCCCTTGTCCTAATAACAGACCAGTTGAACCTCGGAAACAGCCCTTGTCCTAAGATCAGACCAGGTCAACCACGGAAGCAGCCCTCGTCCTAAGAACAGACCAGTCCAACCACGGAAGCAGCCCTTGTCCTAATAACAGACCAGTCCAACCACTGAAGCAGCCCTGGCAGTAAGAACAGAGCAGTTCAACCTCGGAAGCAGCCCTTGTCCTAAGATCAGATCAGTCCAACCATGGAAGCAGCCCTCATCCAAATAGATTAATCTAGTCACTTAACCCTACCCTCATCATCCTAAGAATTCAATCAAATTGCTCAAAAAATAAACTTTCTTAGCAGCAGATTTATTGCATCGTATGTTTTGTAAAATTCAATGACTGAAGCCTTGAGAAAGGTCTTTTGGCCTCAATAATGGGTCTGTTGTTGAGCTTGGTGATGCTCTGTATACAATCATTACCACAATATACCAATCTATGACCCATGTCATGTACACACTAGATGCAAAGTTGTGCATAACTTTCAATGAAAATACCATATCTATGGAACAAAATCAGTTTGGATGTTAAGACTGCGTTTGTGGATCAATAATTTCATTTCCATAACATTAGTACTCATTAAGGAATTATTGTTAGTTCTGGTGAAAATTAATATCAATAATTCCACTAATTGAGTGCTACCAAATTGTCTGTAAATTGACTTTTTTGTGGTACTATAGTAGGATAACTAGTGCAAAGGTTTGATCACCATCCATAGCGTTGGGAAATTCAACATCTCAAAATAGTATAAATTAATATCGCTAAGCGCCTGCAGATAGCTTTCAACAAATGTCTAAGGTACTGGTGCTGCTGAAGTTCTTCAATGGTGAAAGTATCCCTTTTGTAATCCTGTAGTAACGGAAATACCTGCATGTTCTCATCACCGCTGCCCTACCTTTGCGGTTTGAGTAATCCTAAACTGATTTATGCTAAAACATGAGAGCAGTTTCCAACACTGGAGAAATCTCTTCTCTCATTCAGTAGTAAAATAGGCCTCACTACAATTCTATCACTAATGTCAACTCTCTGTGCCACTGGCCTTTCTCAGCGGTAGCCATGTTACTCCGTCACTTGCTGAGTGGAGGATGGAAGCCACGACTAAGAGTGGGGCATCAAAAGGGGTCCATCTCCACTCATTCCCAAACTGTGTGATCTCTAGTGCATGTTGCGAATGGGATGCTGGTTCATTTTAACGCACTAGTGTGTCAATGGAGAGCAGGGAGTATAAGGATAGTAACGCACCTCGTTGTCCATGTGGCTAGCACAGCACTATGGGCATACAATACATAAATACAGAGCAACTCTGGACCACCACTTCCTTCTAAAATCAACTCAGTACCAACCATAAGATCAACTCTCATCCAGGAAAAAGACAACTCCCAAGCTCTAGCCCAATCTTCATTCTGAGAGCAGGTATCCCAAGCCTCTAGGCCAACCACAATCCCAAGAGCAGACAACCCTCACTCTCTACCACTCATCCAACCAACGGCCGGCCAGTCCCAATCACTGAATCAACATTCATCCAGAGAGAAAAGGAATTCCAACATCTAGGCCACTTCTCGTACTCTAGACCAGTGCTAGTCGTAAAAGAAAACCAATTAAATTAGTCGACCAGCCATATTTCTAAAAGTTCTCATTCTAGGAGCAGACCAAACGCAAGCCTAGAGCAGCCCTCATGGGAAGAGCATGTCTACTCCCACCACTAGCCCATGCCTCATTGTTAGAGTAGACCAATCTTATCAATCTAAATGAGCCCGCATTTGAGTCGTACACTGATTTTATCACTACACCAACTGTCGTTGTAAGGGCCGACCAATCCTAAATCTAAGCAGCCTTATTTCTTAAAAAAGCAAAATCTAGCCTCTAGAGTAGGCTTCATTCCAAGAGCAGACTAACCTCGGACAGGACAGCCAGTCCTCATCCTAAAAGCGGACTGACCCTAACCCGTACCTCAGACCTTAACACAAGTAAAGATACATCCCAACTCTAAACTGGTTCTGGTGTGTTAGTTTTTTTTAGTTGTCCTGGGGTCTCCAGAGTCATGTGTGAAATATTTATATCCATCTAAAATGCTGATTTTGACCTCTTTGTCTCTGCCCAAACATGGACGTTAAGGTAGAGAGATCATCATGATGGTAAACATAGGAGTGTACATGAGAGGGTGGGAGGTCTTGCATTTTGTAAGAAAGTGTTTTTACCAGTAGAATCCTCTCAAGGATTCCTTTGTCTCAGGATTGAAGGAATGCTGTTTTGCTGACAGATTAGCACACTAAATAAATTGAGGTAAAATCTGCCATATGTCAGGACTCAGTTTCTGTAATCAAGTTTCTGATGAAAGTGTTTTCAATAGAGGGTTTGCCGAAGGTCTTAGTACCATCCAAAGGCATGCAGTTTACTCTGATGCAGAAGCAGGATTTCTTGCTGTCTATTGTGATAGCAAACAGGAGGTGCAGTCTCTATCACCCTCAATAAAATGGCCTGGTTGAAAGGGTGTGATGGAGTGAGGTTTGTAAAATACTTCCTCATGAAATTAAATAACCCCATAATAATGTATTGATTGCATGAACTAATCAATTCCAGATACACACATGAACACAGGGGGCAAACGCAATTTACATAATATACTAAATTATGTTGGCCTAAGTACGTAGTAACTGTTTGCACTTTGGAAAATTGTACTAATGCGTGTTTATGCTGTGTTGTACATTGCACATTTTGCATGTTGTGCACGAATAATGAGAAGTTTGCTTTAAACTAATAAGCTTTCGCTAGGAATTGTGTAACACAGGGCATTAGTATGGGGGGAGGTAAACATAATGGGTTTTATTTCACAAATTAATATTCTTTTGTGTTTGTGTATTTTAGTACGGGATTGGGCCTGTATGAAAATGGCCTCTCGTTCAAGCCCGCATGCGGTTGGCCTAGTCGGTCCTGAGTGCGCATATACCGGGAGGGGTTGCCTGCTCGCAGACTGCTGAGTGTACCCGATGATGCAATTTGCGTGAAGGCCATGTTGACCTGTGTCTTATTGTTTGTGTGCCAAGATGCGACAGCGACTGTGGGAACAGCCATCACTACGTGCAATACGACGTGAAAGCGGATATTAAAATGAACAGTGTTGCTAAAAGTATAATTATGAATGTAAGAATTATACGAATACATTGGTCTTAAATCCTTCTTTGTTAGAACCGGTATAGGATGGTTTGGTGGGGAGAGCTGAATGGGACGACCCTAGTATGATTTCTGACAACAAATCACAGACTGAGTTTTGACCGGTAATGCAACATTGTAAGATAGTGAGTTAAGCAGAAAGGTATAATTGATATCCCAATTGGGGGGTGTTTCAGAACGCAGAACGGAGAGCGGAGAGAGCAGAGGAGAGCAGATGTCAGAGAGTCGAGAGAAACGAGAGATCAGACGAGGAGAGGAGACGGAATCAGAGGGAGAGAGAGAAGAAAGGAGAGAACGCAGAAGAGAATCCATAGAGAAGATCAAAGACAGAGAGAGCAGTCCTGCACAGAATCAGAAAACTCTAGGTACGAGAACGTTGCGGGAGTGCTGGGGAGGAGACTGCGACCGAGGAGGTAGATTAAGAGGGAGATTAATTCTAGTTGTTAGTGTAGAAAATTCTGCTGCATCTGTCCTGTTTGACTTTGTCCTCCGAGCCTATCTCTGGGGACCTCTTGCCACAACCTCGGCCAAGGAAGTGGTTTCCTATTTCTTTGGTGGGTATTGCCCTCCTTGTTTGCTTAAAATTGCAATTATATTTTCTGCAAGTATTTATGCTGTACCTTCTTTTCCCAGTCCCATGCATTGCTTTGATATCGTTGTTGATGATTCATTTTTATTGCATTGCTTGATAATTTGTTCTCTTATATGCAATCTTGTATGTGCACTGATAATTATTCACTATGAGCATCACTAAGATAAATCATTAACTGAAGAAAATGACTCTGTGGTTATTCAGTTACATGTTAAACTGTTTAGTTAATCATAGTCACCATCAACTCTTCAACTAATGGTCCATCGACCAGAAGAAGAAGATGAATTACTAATAGTTAGGAAAGATATAAATGTTATTGATGTGACGTATAGTATTTAAAAAAACTGACAAATTAATCCAGTGCCAATCATCAGGGATCATTTATGGGTAATGTGTGATGGGCTCCGTTGTTTGATAAAGAAATTTATGCATGACGAGATTTCCTTTGGTCCCTGACTCAGGAATTTTGGGGTTGCGCTGGATCAGTTTTTCTGGTAGCAGAATGATGGTTATTATTGATTAGTTTGGTGATTTATTGATTATTGATTATTGACTAAATGTTTAACAGTCTATGTAAAGTGGGTTAGTGTTGTGTTTTATGTAGTCTTTGGAACACAGGTACAGAAGGGTATCTGGGAAGCCGGCAAATTAGAAGTTAGCCTAAAATGAGGCAGAAGAAAATGTGTGAGAAGTAAAATCACACGGGAATAAGTGCATTGTCTGTTTAAATTAGCGTATAAGTGAAGAAAAGAGTGAAATAGCGAAGGGTCCACCTGTGAAAATTTGGCCTTATCCCTGGAAGAGTAGCGAGACCTCCTTTTCAAATAAAAGGTCCTCTTGTGAAATTTTGGCCTTATCCCTAAAGAAGTAACAGGTCTTCTCTTAGCTTGGGTGAAGGGAAGGATAGCGGAATTGCTATACTTGCCGTATGGTAGCAAAGTTCTTGAAAGTGAAAAAACTATCTTTTTATTTAGTAAACAGACAGTGTGGTATTGTTTTATGTCGTGACTAATAAGTTATTGTAAAGAAAACGGACTTAGAAAAGTGCAGATAATTTTTGTAAAGGGAGGGTCAGCAGAAGGAGGAGAGGCTGACGTCACAGAAAAGACGCGCTGACATTGGTCAGACTGTAAAGACAGAGTGAGCTCAGATTGGTTGGTTGGTGTGAGCCGTGCTAGCATTGGACAAGGTAGCGGAGACGTAGAAAGCTCTGATTGGAGGAGTTAGAGTGTGCCGCGCTGACATTGGTTAAGTATTTAGGGAAACAAAGGAGTTCAATTAGTGAATTAAAGTGGCTCGTATTGATAAAAATTTGCATTAAGCAAAGTTATTGACAAGCAACAAAGATGTATTTTGAACAACCGAAGCAGGAGAAATTGACTTTATTTGGGAAAATTAAAAAATTATTTAAAAAGGACAAGCAAGTAATAACGAGAGAAGGAGGTCCTATTCCGCCACCAAAGACACCAGCGTCTTATATGATGTTAAAATATGGCTATCATACATGTATTTGGCTAGAAAATTGGGTAGGATATACAAAGAATGATGGTATACTAGCTTTTCCAGAACATGGTTCTTTTAATTTGGCAGTGTTACGTAATTTGAGAGAAAAATGATGAAATTAGATCCGAGACCTAGACCTACACAGTTTGAAGCTTTAGTGGAGTGGGAAGATGAAATGTATGAAAGAGAAAGACACAGAGGTGGTAGATTACATAGATTTATGTTTGGAAGATTTCATGATGAAAAACACGAAGACAGGATAAAAAGATGGAGGAATGGAGAGATTACTGAAGGATTTTATCCAGTTTTAATGGTAGGAGAGACTGTAGGAACTAAATGCAAAGAGAAAAAGAGACATTTAGAGCAATTTGGTTATGGGTACAACCCGAATGAATCTGATGATGAGTTGCTGGATGCTATACTAGTTAAACGACCACCACCCTATCAGGAGAATTCAGCGATGGTGACACCAAATGCACCATCAATGTAAACCCCAATGACATCTCAAACGACACCAGCTCTAATTGAAAGTGAAATAGAGCAGGAAGGGGAAGTTGAAATTGCCATACAAACCAAAGAATTAGTTGAAAAATTGAATCAGATGAACATGAAAATAGATGCGATAACTGTGCCAGTGACTATAGGTCCAGCAATACCTGTATTTGAAAATAGACTTATCCATGAACCTTCTTTAACTGTCCCATTAAATTCAGCTATAACATCAGCTAATAGTAGAATTAATGAAGTAAGTATCCAAAATGAACAGCCCAATACAGTTACTAGATCAACACCTCCGACTAATTTAACAATTATGGAAACGCCCAGGGGAATAATGCAGTTTCAGCCTAAAAGGATAGAGTTGTATGAGATTCCCAGAAGTGAAGTTCTAATAGGACCAACTACTGAAGAATTAGATGATTGGGTCAAAGGATTACAAAGGAGAAAGACACAGCCGCAACCTATAGATGTATGTAAGTTGAGAGTAGATTTGGAAGAAATGATTATCGGAACAATAAGTCCAGACAGGTTGAAAACGTATCAGGATGATGAATTGATGTATCTGTGTAAGAGTATTACTTGGAAAGCAAAAAATCTATATGAGAGGTTAGTGGAAACCTCAGAAGAGTTGGGAATGGACATAAGTAGATCAAAAGTGTTGCAGAAGACATATAGAGTGGATTTTACTGAAAAAGATATAGAGAATATGAATACGTCTGGTAGACGATTGCAGGTAAAATAGTTAATGGTTGTTTTGAGAAAATGGGGAGACGTAGAAAGATGGAAGGGTAGATGGATGAGGAAGAAGGAAGAAATGGCTGCTAAAGAAGTACATTTGCGTCCAGTAAGAGAGGTAGAAAATGTAGCTCTGGAATGTCCCATGAGAGAAGTTCCAGGAGGAGGTTATGTGCAATTTCCGTGGACTAGACAAGATATATTATCTTTCACCAATGAGTTTCCTAGGTTGAGAGAAAAGCCAGTGGAATTGTACAAACAAGTTGAGAGATTTGTGAAAGTGTCGAAAGTATTGTTGAAAGATTTAGATGGATTATTTGAAATTGTTGTCCCTGCAGATCTATGGACTGAATGTAAGATTACAGTTGATTGGCCAAAGGATGAATATCCTAGGGATGCCAAAACAGGCGCACCTTCAGATGAGGTGATGAAAAAGTATCATCAAGTGATTAGTTTCTTGAAAAGCAAAATTTCCCCTAAGGAAACTGATTGAGTAAAAATTGATAGAACAACCCAAGAGCCGAATGAATCTGTTCATGCCTACTATGAGAGGTTATTACAAGTTTTTAAGCAGTATAGTGGTTTTGAGAATATTGGAGATATGGGTCATTTTGTATATAGATTTGTGTATGGATTAAAACCTGAGATTAGCCAAATGATACAGCAGCATAAGTTGTGTTGGCAAGCAAAAACGATAGATGAAATCTTAAGGTATGCGAAGTACTGTAGTGACGACATTGAGTCTCGTCATCGTAAGTTAAAAGAAAAGGTGATGTGGGCACAAGTAAAGGCAGCAGAGCAGCAAGAAAATCAGTTGAATTCTCAGGGTACAAATCAAATGGGAGGAGTTAATCAGAATGCTCAGAAACCAAGTGGAGGTAGAGGTAGAGGACAAATGAGTAGAGAAGAAGCGCAGAAGAAATTTCCTTGTCATGGGTGCGGAAAGTATGGACATTGGAAGAATGAGTGTAGATGAGTGCAGAGAACTAATGGAGGAAATCAAATTTTAATCCCACAGGTGCAGAGTGAGATAGTTGTGCAACAAACACCGCAACAACAGGTAGTTACTTCTCAATATCAGGTCCCGCAACCACCGTTACCACATAGTGTAAATGCTCAAAGGTACAGTGCAGATACAGGGTTTCAAGGAGGATACCAGGTTGGTAAAAATACTAACACAAATGTGATTCCCCAATTTTGGATGCAATGTGATGGAAGTGATGTTGAAATGAATCAATGACGGTGCCTGAGGGGGGAGGAAGAGTGCGTGCTTGGCGCAACTCTAGAGGTAGATCAGTCAGGTCCATTTGTTGATGGAAAAGTGGAAGGAAATGATATCACCTTTCTTGTGGACACTGGTGCTACCCGTTCTACTGTGAGAGCAGCAGAAATTCCAAACCTACCCCTCTCGGGAGAAACTATCCAGGTAGTAGGAGTCTCAAATAAACAGATAAATACTCCAGTTACTAAACCAATTGAAGTACATATCGGTCCTTTCAAAGACATGCATCAGTTTGTAGTGTGTGACTCGAGTCCAGTTAATTTGTTAGGAAGGGATTTGCTGTGCAAAATGAATTGCACAATCTATTGTACCCCGGATGGTATTGCATTTCAGACACCAGATAAGGATGTCGCGTTTAAAATGGTGCTAGCAAAGCAAGGAACCGAAGTGAATGAATTATTTTCACTTCTTACAGACAAAGTTGTGCCTGAAGAATTGATGAAGGTAGTAAATTCAGAGGTATGGGATTTCATAGGACAGGAGATTGGAGTGATGAAGAAAGTGGATCCGATTAGAATTACAGTGAAAGATAGTATTGACTATCCAAATACGCCACAGTATAAAATGAAGCCAGAAGTTATAGCAGGAATAACTCCTGTGATTGATCAAATAATTGAACAAGGAATTTTAAAAGAAATAATGAGTAGTCCTTGTAATTCACCTATTATGAGATTGAAAAAGCCAAATGGAACCTATAGAATAGTACAAGATTTGAGGAAAATAAACCAAATGTTTGTGCCTTGTTGTCCAGTTGTGCCAAACCCTGCAGTGATTCTATACCAAATCCTACATGATGCGGAGTGGTATACTGTGATAGATTTGTGTCATGCATTCTTTTCGATTCCTTTGCATCATGATAGCCAATATTTGTTCGCTTTCCGGTTTGGAGATCGAGTTTTGACATGGTGCCGAGTTCCTCAAGGCTATACTGAGAGTCCTTCAATTTTTTATCAGATATTGAAAAAGTGTTTAGAAGACTTGAGAATGTCTGAAGATTCTGTCTTGGTACAATACATTGATGACCTTCAAGTGGCATCGAAGACTCGAGAAGCTTGTGTTGCAGATACAGTCGCTTTGCTGAACCATTTGGCAGAAGGAGGACATAAAGTGTCCCCTGCAAAATTGCAATTCTGCCAACGATAAGTCCAATATTTAGGTCATAAGATTGAGAAGGGAGTTAGAATTCGAGTGATTAGGGACATGAAGTCTCCTAAGACACAAAAGGAAGTGCGAATGTTTTTGGGAGTGGTTGGATATTGCAGACAGTGGATCAGTGGATTTTCACTGATGGCAAAACCTCTACAGAGGTTGACGAGGAATGATGTGAAAGATCCAGTTAAATTGGATAAAGAAAGTATGGATGCTTTTGTTAAACTGAAAGATAGTCTGTGTAAGGCTCCGGCATTGGGAATGCCTGATTATTCAAAAGATTTTGCATTATATTGCAGCGAAAGAGATGGATGTGCACTTGCAGTTTTAACTCAAAGGCATGGAATGTCAAAACGACCTGTAGCCTACTTTTCAGCTACTCTGGATTCAGTGGCTGCTGCATTGCCTGGATGTCTGAAAGCAGTAGCTGCTACTTGTGTGAGTCTGGAACAGAGTGAAGGGATCATAATGGGTCATCCTGTAAGAGTGTATGTGCCACATTCAGTCGAGATCCTTTTAACAAGAACACGGACACAGCACCTTACCTATAGTCGGCTGACTAGGTATGAGAGGGTGATTCTGGGAGCAGAAAATGTGACAATAGTGAGATGTACGAATGTGAATCCTTCTACTTTGTTGCCGGATGCTTGGGAGGAAGAAATAAAGGATGAAGTTGAACATGATTGTTTGGATGTGACTGAATTTTGTACTAAGCCCCGTCCTGATATAAAGGACGTTCCTCTTGAGGAATCAGATCGAGTGATGTTTGTTGATGGTTCTTGTTTGCGAACTGGAACAGGTGTGTTGAGTTCTGCTTATGCTGTTTGTACTGTAGCGGAAATCCTGGAAGCATCCTGTTTAAAAGGGGTAAAATCTGCACAAGTGGCTGAATTGATTGCTCTAATTCATGCCTGTAAATTGGGAAAGAGTCAGAAAGTGACCATAATTACTGATAGTCAATATGGATTCGGTATTGTGCATGATTTTGGAGAACTGTGGATGCAGAGGGGATCCTTGACCTCTTCAGGGTCCCCTATCAGGAATAGTGAATTTGTGAAAGAATTACTGGAAGCATTACAATTGCCAAAACGAATTGTAGTGGTCAGAATGTGCCGCACATAAGTCAGGAAATGATTATGTGACTCAAGACAACAGATTTGCTGACCAAGTAGCACAATATTGTGCAAAGAATGAGACTTCAACAAATCAGGGAAGAGCAAAAGAGCATACGGTTTGTCAACTTATGTTTACTAACACTATTGAAACATGGGATGAAGTGAGACAGTTGCAGGAAGAGGCAGATGATGAAGAGAGACAACAATGGGAAAAGGTAGGATGCAGGAGACGAGAAGATGACGATGTAAGGGTATACACTGATGGAAGACCAGTCATGCCAGATAATTTACTTTCTCATATGGCAAGGATGTATCATGGAATGACACACATAGGCCGAGACGCCATGGTTAGATCATTCCAACAGACATGGTTCAATCCTAAGTTCAGGACTATCGCAGAGAGCCTTTGTCAGAGATGCCTGACGTGCCAACAGCAAAACCCAGGAAGAAAAACAATAGTTAGTATGGGAACCATAGGGAGAGCAGGAGGTCCTTTTACAAGCCAAGGAAGTACCTTAGCCGGCATTCCACCTAACTTCAACTATGTGACCGGTGACACTGACTCTGATCAAGAAAACTTTTTGGATACTCGCATTGCTTGATCAAGAAAACCTTTTGGATACTCGACTTAAGGAATGTGGATTATTATTCTCATAACCAAGTCACTTTCCAGGACACTCTGCATATATTTTCTTGTGTAATATGACAGAACTGTAATATGCTCTGACGTTATAGGAGCATTTTTACTGATATATCTATTGTATTTGTTGCCTATATGTTCATGCAACATTTGTGGTTTATATGTGCATGCAATGCTTGTTTGACCTGCACCCTCCATGCTCCTTCTGCTCGATCACTCCTTTGTTCGATCTTTATCCGGCACGAACCCCTATGTTCTTCTATTTTCTCTGTACTGCCTATTCGCACATAAGTTACTTGCTGTGAAGCGCTCTGATACCCTCAGGTCCAGCTAGCGCTATATAAAACTCCTTAAATAAATAAATAAATAAAAATAAATACAAGTCGATTTTATTGAGCTGCCTCCTTGTAACAAACTCAAATATGTGTTAGTAATTGTGTGTTTGTTTTCTAGATGGGTAGAAGCTTATCCCACAAGGAGGAATGACAGCCTAACAGTGGCCAAACTTTTGTTGAGGGAATACATTCCTAGATATGGTTTCCCAGTCACAATGGAAACAGATAGAGGAACACATTTTGCTAGTGAAACAATCAAACTGATTTGTGAAGCATTGAGTATTCAACCAAAACTTCATTGTGCTTATCGTCCAGAGGCTTCTGGAATAGTAGAGCAGATAAATGGCACAATAAAGAATAGGTTAGGGAAAGTTTGTAGATCCACAGCACTGAAATGGCCTGACGCTTTACCCCTAGTTTTGATGAGTCTCAGAAGCGTTCCTGACAAAAAGACAGGACTAAGTCCTCATGAAATATTAATGGGAAGAGCAATGAGACAAGCGTTTGTACCTGCGAACAAATTAATAAATATATCTGATGATCTCATCCTTGACTATTGCAAAGGACTGGCTGATGTAGTACGTTCTGTGTTTTATCAGGTTGGAGCTGACGCAACTACACCACAACAGACTCAAGCGCATGATCTAAGTCCTGGCGAGTGGGTTCAGGTGAAAAGGGATAGAAGAAAAACTTGCCCACAGCCCCGCTGGGAAGGACCATATCAGGTTATATTGGTGACAACCACAGCAGTAAAGTGTGCTGGTCTACCGAACTGGATCCATGCCAGCCACACTTATCGAGTCCCAAATCCACTTGAACCACGAGTAGAGCGGCATCTGGAGATCTCAAGTACAAGCTCTGAATCAGAGGCTGAAGCACAAGAAACTGGTGAAGTTGAAGCACTAGACTCTGAAACAGGTGAACATGAACTAAAAGACTCTGGAGAGCAGATTGAGGAAGAGTTGCCTAGCTCAAGTCAAGTAAAGTGGGTACCAGCTACTGGGACTGAAGAGACTGCTGTTGAACGAGAAGAGAGACAACTTTCTGATAGAAAAGAAAAAGATGGAAGAGAAATAAGTGAAAGAAATACAGAAGAAGAAAAAGAAAAAGAAAGCAAACTGAAAGCAAAAGCAAAGAAACGAAGGTATGATTTGAACAAGGAAGAAGAAGAAGTACAACCAACAAAAATAGGCAAAGACAAATGATCATTGGCCAAGTGGAGTGAAAAGACTGAAATACAGAGTGGTAAAAAGAAGACCCGAGAGCAGGTTGGAACAGATAAAGGAAGTTTCAGGGGAAATAGAACAAAGAGAGTCGGATGACGACTCAGTGCTGCGACCAAAGAGAGTGAGAAAACCAAATAAAAAGTTCAAGTCACCAGACTGGATTTACATAGTGTTGGAAGAGATTGAAGAAGAAAATTTGGACAAAGAAAGAAACAGCACTGACAGCAAGGAAGAAGAAAAGAGTAATCTAGATCCACCTTAAGAGACTGTAAACAAATTAAGGTGTCACGCTAGCAACTGAAGAGAATTTCCTGAAGGCGTCTTGGAGATTTGGATTAGTTAAAATAAAAGAAGGGGTAAAGAAGAAAGCTTTTGAAGTGTGGGATCACACAACATTTTTATTTTTTAACAAATTTTTGATAGAATTAGAAAACCTAATAGAATTATATAAAGATTAGTATTACTATGGCAGATACACAGGAAACAAGATCAAGATGTAGTTTCATGCGTAGGTGTTATAAAACCTGTCTATGTTTATTTTGCATATTAATAGCATTTTGGATAATATTAACAATTATAATACCTTTACATTTGATTAAAGAAGATACAATACATTCTAATAACTTGACAAGTCCAAAGGTAGACACTGACAGTAAGCAAATTCCAATTACTCACCTAAAACAGATAGATGCTAATAGTTTGCATCATGATAGATTAGTTACTAATTTTTCCTCAAATGTTTTTACTAAACTACTCTATGAATATGTGGAAACAATGGAAGTGAAGGATTGTTATGTATGTATACAGTTACCATTGTCTGTTTCAGAAGGTGTGATGTATCATCACCTTCCTTTGACATATGGTGTGACCTGTAGTGTTTTAACAAGCTTATTGTATAGAACAGGAAAATTAGATTATTACAATTCAAATGTAGATACAATTTTTTCTAAAGTCCCCGTAGTATCAGAGTTGAATAAGATAGCTCATGCAAAAGTTATGGGAGATTTTTTCCTGACGACAAACCCTTTAGATATAACTTATGCTAGTAAAAATAACTTAAAGTGTAGATTAGAAAAGGAAGAGAAAATATTTTTGGAGATGGTAGAAGAAAGAAGGGCTAAGTTCCAGAGGAAAGCTGTGGAAGAAAAATTAAAAACACCACCTTGGGTTTTTAGAGAAGGCAACTATGACAAAGGCGAGACTTATGCTGCGATGGCTCTGGATTGGTCACAGAAGGGAAAATTATGCTTACGTAGGGAGAAGACTAATTATAATTCTTATTTTATCGGTTCCAGTGAATGTGAAGATACCTATAAAATTATAGGAGGTTGGGGTTTAAAGGGAGGAACTGATCCTGTCTTACCAGGTATATATTATGTCTGTGGGAGGAAAGCCTATTATCGGCTGCCAGATCACTGGTATGGGACATGTTATCTTGGGATTGTCTTTCCAAAAGTCTATCATGCAGACAAAAGTACAAATGGAATCGATAAAGTAAGGCAAGGACTAAACCGTGTAAAAAGAGAAAGTTTTTCAGAAATTGTAGGAGATATATTTGGGACATTGATACCTGGAGTTGGAGTTACAGTGAATGCATACAAAATTCGACAATTGTCTACAGTGGTTGATCGTTTATCGACGGATACTGCTGGAGGATTCTTAATGATTGACACTGAAATGATTACCATGAGATCTATGGTTATGCAAAATCGACTTGCCCTTGATATATTATTGGCGAAAGAGGGTGGAGTCTGCGGAATGCTGAAAGTTCAACATTATGGTACTTACATTCCAGACAAAAGCAAAGATTTGGAAGGATATATTCAGAATATCACTAATTTGCATAAAAAAGTAACCCAACTGGAGGTTGATGGTGTTTGGGAGAGACTAAGTAAAGGTTTCTCTACCATAACAAAGTGGTTTTCTTCTATAGGTAGTTCCTTAGTTGCAAAAATAATAGTACCAGTAGCTTTTGTAGTCACTATAATACTCATGATACGAATGACCTATTCTTGCGTAAAGAAGAGTCGCAAAGAAAAGAAAGAAAGGAAATTGAGTAGGGAACATAAGGAAAGGGAAAGAGAGATAGAAGAATTAGAGATGGAGAATTTCAAAGAAAAATTGTATGAAAAATGTAAAGAGCAAGGGTCAAAAGATAAAATGACAACAGTATAACTTGAAAAACCGTATGTTTGGGATTTTATGATGGTAAAACCATCAAAGGGTGGATTGATGGAGTGAGGTTTGTAAAATACTTCCTCATGAAATTAAATAACCCCATAATAATGTATTGATTGCATGAACTAATCAATTCCAGATACACACATGAACACAGGGGGTAAACTCAATTTACATAATATACTAAATTATGTAGGCCTAAGTACGTATTAACTGTTTGCGCTTTGGAAAACTGTACTAATGCGTGTTTATGCTGTGTTGTACATTGCACATTTTGCATGTTGTGCACGAATAATGAGAAGTTTGCTTTAAACTAATAAGCTTTCGCTAGGATTTATTTAACACAGGGCATTAGTATGGGGGGAGGTAAACATAATGGGTTTTATTTCACGAATTAATATTCTTTTGTGTTTGTTTATTTTAGTACGGGATTGGGCCTGTATGAAAATGGCCTCTTGTTCAAGCCCGCATGCGATTGGCCTAGTCGGTCCTGAGTGCGCATGTACCGGGAGGGGTTGCCTGCTCGCAGACTGCTGAGTGTACCCAATGATGCAATTTGTGTGAAGGCCATGTTGACCTGTGTCTTATTGTTTGTGTGCCAAGATGCGACAGCGACTGTGGGAACAGCCATCACTACGTGCAATACGACGTGAAAGCGGATATTAAAATGAACAGTTATGTTATGTTAAAATGGATTTGTAGAGCGCGCAGCTACTCAGCAGAGTATCCCGGCGCTGAGACAGAAAGATACAGAGGCCAGAAGGGGAACATCCGTCCCGGGGTGGACGACCATTATACTGCTTGTTGGAACAGCCAGGTTTTCAGTTGTTTCCTGAAAGCCAGTATATTCGTGGCCTGCCTGAGCGGAAGAGGCAGCTTGTTCCAGAATCTAGCCACTTGCACTTGGAACGAACATCCGCCACGACGGGCTCTAAGACACTTAGGAATGATAATTAGGTGTTGGTGTGCTGACCTAAGGGATCTGCCAGGTACGTAATATGAAACTCTTCTGCGGATGTAATGCGCCCCCATGCCATGCAGAGCTTTGAAAGCCAGGACCAGTGCTTTGAAGAGTATTCTGCAACGGACAGGCAGCGAATGCAGATTCTTCAGGTGGTGGGAGATCCAGTCTCTAGGTCCGAGTCTCAAGACTGCCCTGGCTGCCACGTTCTGCACGACTTGCAGTCTATTGAGTATGAACTCTGGAAGGCCCAGATAGAGGACGTTGGCATAGTCCAATCTGGAGGTAATAAGGGCCTGGACGACCGTCTTTCTGTGAGAGGTCGGTAATAGGAAAAGAAACCTACGGAGCATTTTCAAGAGATCGAAACACGTACCTGCTACCGACTGTACTTGAGGTGTCATAGATAAGGCGTAGTCCATTTTCACTCCCAGGTTTTTTACAATCTTAACTGCTGACTGGGGGGGAGACATATCCGTAGGCCACCATTGTTTCCAGGCGTCCAGAGGCGGGGTGCCAAAAAAGATAATTTCAGACTTTTCCGGGTTACATTTAAGATGGCTGTGTCTGAACCAGGCAAAGATTTCTCTCAGACATTTATTAATCTTCTCCCCGTTAAACTCCTCCCCCTTCTTACCAGTGAACAACAGTTGAGCGTCATCGGCATAGGATATAATCATAGCCTCCCCTGCTTCCGCCAGGGTAGCCAAAGGCGCCATGTACAGATTGAAGAGTACAGGGCTCAAGATAAATCCCTGTGGCACACCGACCTTCAGGGGCGGCACCCTGGCAGAGAACGGGGGCGACCAGACCTCTTGATTTCTATCCTCCAAAAAGGAGGAGAACCACTTCAACACCGTGCCTTCCAGTCCACACTCCCGTAACCTCTGCAGGAGGAGACCATGGGGCACGGTGTCGAAGGCCGCAGAGAGGTCTAAAAGGACAAGAACAGCTTTGCCTCCTTTATCCAGGGTCTCTTTGATGGAGTCGGAGACCTCCAGCAACACCGTCTCTGTGCTAAGGTTCTGACTGAAACCAGACTGACTCGGATGTAGAAGGTTATTGGCTTCAGCAAAATCGCTGATCACCGAGTGAACGTATTTCTCTATTGTCTTTGTGAAGAAAGACAGCAAAGAGATGGGTCTGTAATTAGTTAGTTCCATGGGATCAGCCGTAGGTTTTTTCAATAGGGGAATTATTTTCGCGCTCTTCCAGCTAACCGGGACCTGACCGCTATGAAGAGACACGTTCAAAACGCAATTCACTGTGGGATTCAGAATCTCCGCCATTGAAGCCAGAAATTTGGCAGGGCAAGGGTCCACAGGTGAGCCAGACTTGAGGCCCTTCATTATAGACAAGGACGTCTCTAGGGACAAAGGAGGAAAGAGGGAAAGGGAGGCTCTGCCTTCCTGATTCTGGGGGCAGTCACTAGAGAGGCCATCACATCTTTCCCATCAAAAGAAGATTGAATTGTTATGATCTTCGTATAGAAGAAATTGGCTAACTTTCCGATCCAGTCGGCTGAGGGAGGAGAGAGCCTTGTCGCAGCACTAGCAACAGTGTTGCTAAAAGTATAATTATGAATGTAAGAATTATACGAATACATTGGTCTTAAATCCTTCTTTGTTAGAACCGGTATAGGATGGTTTGGTGGGGAGAGCTGAATGGGACGACCCTAGTATGATTTCTGACAACCAATCACAGCCTGAGTTTTGACCGGTAATGCAACATTGTAAGATAGTGAGTTAAGCAGAAAGGTATAATTGATATCCCAATTGGGGGGTGTGTCAGAACGCAGAACGGAGAGCGGAGAGAGCAGATGTCAGAGAGTCGAGAGAAACGAGAGATCAGACGAGGAGAGGAGACGGAATCAGAGGGAGAGAGAGAAGAAAGGAGAGAACGCAGAAGAGAATCCATAGAGAAGATCAAAGACAGAGAGAGCAGTCCTGCACAGAATCAGAAAACTCTAGGTACGAGAACGTTGCGGGAGTGCTGGGGAGGAGACTGCGACCGAGGAGGTAGATTAAGAGGGAGATTAATTCTAGTTGTTAGTGTAGAAAATTCTGCTGCATCTGTCCTGTTTGACTTTGTCCTCCGAGCCTATCTCTGGGGACCTCTTGCCACAACCTCGGCCAAGGAAGTGGTTTCCTATTTCTTTGGTGGGTATTGCCCTCCTTGTTTGCTTAAAATTGCAATTATATTTTCTGCAAGTATTTATGCTGTACCTTCTTTTCCCAGTCCCATGCATTGCTTTGATATCGTTGTTGATGATTCATTTTTATTGCATTGCTTGATAATTTGTTCTCTTATATGCAATCTTGTATGTGCACTGATAATTATTCACTATGAGCATTTAATGAAGAAAATGACTCTGTGGTTATTCAGTTAAATGTTAAACTGTTTAGTTAATCATAGTCACCATCAACTCTTCAACTAATGGTCCATCGACCAGAAGAAGAAGAAGTTGAATTACTAATAGTTAGGAAAGATATAAATGTTATTGATGTGACGTATAGTATTTACTAAAACTGACAAATTAAACCCCCCAAATCCAGCGCCAATCATCAGGGATCATTTATGGGTAATGTGTGATGGGCCCCGTTGTTTGATAAAGAAATGTATGCATGACGAGATTTCCTTTGGTCCCTGACGTCAGGAATTTAGGGGTTGCGCTGGATCAGGTGAATAGACCAGTATGGCAACAGGTAGACTAGAGAGTAGCAGGCATGTGCTGTATGGGGTTCATGCTTTACTGTGAAAGTGTTGATAAGACTGGGACTCCAAGGAACGCAAAATATAAGCGTAAAAGTAAGCAGAGTTATAAGGAACTCAAAATTAGCAACAAGAACATGAACTTCAAGAGCAACAGTGGCCTTGTTGAGTATTGATGGCATACATCCACCATATTGGAGTGAGGCCTATGAAACTCATTTAGCCCTTGGCAGCTGTACTCTGTTCCTGCAAGGCAGAAGAGGTAAGTACTATGCAATCCTGATAGATCACAGCACAGCCGCAGTCCATCTGTATGGACTGAGGGGCCACGTCCCCAACTCTTTCCTGGCAAGAAGAGTGTCTGTCAGGATGAACAAGGGTCAGCCTGACAGACACTCTTCTTGTTCAGGTCAGGTAGCCAGGAGCTAGACATGCACTAAATGCGCAGGCTCCCAGCTGCCTGAGATGAACTTTGCCAGGCTGAGAATTTCACAGCCCTGTGGGCGCGACCTCTTCTGCCTGGCAAAAGTGCCTCGAGACCCTCTCCCTCATGACGAGGAGGAACGTTACTGATTGCCTCAGACCTGGCCACTTCAGTTTTAAGCCCTGAAGTGCCCAGGGCCGAGTGTTAATCAGTGACAGCTCGTCACAGAGCAAGGTGGGGTCAGCAGTCTCACTGACCCCATCCCACTCTGTGGCGAGTGACCTTAGATCAGTCAATGAGGGAAGGCAGCAGTCCCAACCCTCCTGGGACCTCCGAGGCTTCCCTCTCAGAGAGCTGGAGCAAAGGTAAGTTTTGCGTATTTTTTGTGCTTGGTGCATGCGTGTGTGTGTGTGTGTATGAATGTATGTGTATTTGTGAGTGTTGTGAATGGGTGTGTGAATGCATGGGTGCGAGTGTGTGTGTGTGAGTGTGTGTATGTGTGCGTCTGTGGCCCCCTGCAACCCTCCCTGGTAAAATTACTGCCCATCACTGCCACAGCCCACCATATTTAGACATCTCCATCTGCCTGGCAGTGATTTCTGAGTCTTCATTGGAGCTGCCACTCAAAGGCTCCTCTGAAGGCACAGAAGATTTGCCGCACAGGCGCTGTTCGGTGAGCTCACACAGCAACGTTTTTTGATTTTTAAAAACAAACACCAAAAAACAAATGGTGAGTTTTTTCCCAGTGTGTGGGGATCATTTACTTGTTTTCCTGTTTGGGATCGTCAGACTTTTCCTGGTGGCCACAAAGAGAAAAAATGCACTGGAACCCCCATCCTAAATAGAATGGACAGTCTCGGGCCGTTGGTCAGAGGCTTCCACTAGCGGAGGCTCCGACGGCGGAAACATCATGGGGTGCCCGATTATAAAGTGCGCTAACCGGGAGTTCTGCGGACCCCGTACCCTGTCTGCCAAACTCTAAACTAGGCAGTATGTCCAACCTTTCTGATGTTCTTTCTCCATGGTGGGTATTATATTATATTACTTCGGCTGGTTTCACAATACATTCATTTGTGCTTCTTTCTGTTTTATGTGCTGCTCTTATAGTTATGTGGTGTCGTGTTTTTCATATTATATATAACAAGCGTTGGCAAAGACAAGGTGCACTTATGAGACCTACTGGCTTTGCCAATGTATTTTAGCCAAATTGCTCAGCATCATGGCTGGTGTTTTCTTTTTTTTATTTACCGATCTGAGATGGATCAATAAATACAAAAGTAGTGTGAAAGAGCTTTTTTAAAATAAAGCATGAAAGCACTTAAAAAAAAATTAAATGAATGAGCGGGTTGCATGAGAAGGTTGAGGGAGAGAGTGTGGGTAAAGCAACAAGACAGGGAGGGGGAGAAGCAACCCAGTGGAGAGGGAAGAAGTAACATGGGGGAGAGAACATGGAACAAAGAAAGAAACACAGGTGAAAGAGACTAATGTGGAGCGGGGGAAATGGCACGAGCGAGAGAGAGCAACATCTGTAGATGGAGAGAGAAACACATGAGTGAGAGAGTAACGTGGAGGGGGAGAAAAACGAGGGAGACAGCTGTAAAACACATACACTCTCATGGAGTCCTTAACCAACAAGAAAAAAGTAGTTCCTAAAAGCGAGCAGTGGACGCATAGAAGCCAGCCAGTCAAAGAGCTGGTAAAGAGACAATGCTCCGTGGGAGGAAGAAAAACAAGATTGACAGGCTGAAACAAGGAAAGTCATCCAATAGAAAGTAAGCAGGTAACAGTGACAACAAAAGAAGCCAATGGGAAACAATGAGCTGGCTTAAAGCCCAGCTAAGCTCTTGGGAAGCCCACAATATGTCTTTGCAACCAGACAGCTGTGCTGTCTGCTGGGCTCGACCTAAACAAGCATGGGTGGTGAGTCTTAGCCCTGAATTTCTCCTGATTTAGCCTGTCATGTGTGCAGTGTTCCTGCCCACCTAGGATGTATTGATAAGTATTAGCTTCAGGCTATTGTAGAATGTTAGCCCCTTGGAGAGAGACCTGTCTGGGGCTGTCAGCCTGAGCACTGTCGCGTGAGGGTGGATGCAATGGAGGGAGCTTTGGGCTTTACCTTTACCGCCCTGGGCCTCAGTGTGAGAGCAGAGAACCCCCCACTAGTAGAGCAGCCCTCACCCTAAGAGAAGCCCAGTCTTGTCCACTTGACGCGAAACAGACTGGCCACAAGTTGAGACCAGAGTCTCCTCCACGAGCAGCCAGGGGCCTGCTGAGGCTCTCTGAGTGCAGTTTATTCTAATGTTCATTGCAGTGAATGGACATTTGTGGGACGCCCAGCAGGCTCTGGTTCTAGCATTCATAAAAAACAAGGAAACTGTACCTTCTGCATCCTGCCGCTGATGTCCAGATGAATCACCTTGGCTCGGTATGTGGAGGAGCCAGAACCCATCCTCTGGCGAGCAGCGGACAGTGTGACCCTCTGCACCAAAGCCTGGTGCACCCTGGTGCCGCAGTCTAATGTACAGGCCTACGGTGCCCCGCAATGCACTCAGCTCCCCGCAGTCCAATGTACAGGCCTCCGGTGCTCCACAATGTACTCAGCTGGCCCGCAGTCCAATGTACAGGCCTCCGGTGCCCAGCAATGTACTCAGCTCCCCGCAGTCCAATGTACAGGCCTCCGGTGCCCTGCAATGTACTCAGCTAACCCGCAGTTCAATGTACAGGCCTACGGTGCCCCGCAATGTACTAAGCTGTCCCGGAGTCCAATGTACAGACCTCTGGTGCCCTGCAATGTACTCAGTCAGCCCGCGGTCTAATGTACAGCCCCGCAATGTACTCAACTGGCCCGCAGTCCAATGTACAGGACTCCGGTGCTCCACAATGTACTCAGCTGGCCCGCAGTCCAATGTACAGGCCTCTGGTGCTCCGCAATGTACTCAGCTAACCCGCAGTTCAATGTACAGGCCTCCGGTGCCCCGCAATGTACTAAGCTGTCCCGGAGTACAATGTACAGACCTCTAGTGGCCCGCAATGTACTCAGCCAGCCCGCGGTCCAATGTACAGCCCCGCAATGTACTCAGCTGTCCCGCAGTCCAATGTACAGACCTATGGTGCCCTGCAATGCACTCAGCTGTGCCACAGTCCAATGTAGAGCCCCGCAATGTACTCAGCTGTCCCGCAGTCCAATGTACAGCCCTCTGGTGCCTAAAACGCACTCACTTCTTCAACTATTCAATGTATCGCCGTTTGGTGCCCCGCTGTGTACTCAATTGGCCCACAGTTCAGTGCAATGGAGTGTCCTAAAGCACAAAGCACTTGGGTGCCCCACAATCCAAGAAATCAGAATGACCCACTGTCCAATGTTCTCAGATGTTCTACAGCCAGTTGTTCTGGGTCTTCCACAATCCAGTACACTTGGGT
This sequence comes from Calotriton arnoldi, assembly GCA_963921515.1. NCBI lineage: Eukaryota > Metazoa > Chordata > Amphibia > Caudata > Salamandridae > Calotriton > Calotriton arnoldi. The sequence continues at coordinate 2,335,202 of CAWUFW010000975.1, forward strand.
CTCTTACAATGCACTGCACTCACGGGTTCCAAAATGCAGTGCACTCAAGGGTTCCTCAATGCAGAACACTCAAGTGTTCCACAATGGAGTGCACTCAAGGGTTCCACAATGCAGTGCACTCAAGGGTTCCACAATGCAGTGCACTCAAGGGTTCCACAATGCAGTGCACTCAAGGGTTCCACAATGCAGTGCACTCAAGGGTTCCACAATGCAGTGCAATCAAGGGTTCCACAATGCAGTGCACTCACGGGTTCTACAATGCAGTGCACTCAAGGGTTCCACAATGCAGTGCACTCAAGGGTTCCACAATGCATTGCACTCAAGGGTTCCACAATGCAGTGCACTCAAGTGTTCCACAATGCAGGGCTCTCAAGGGTTCCACAACGCAGTGCACTCAAGGGTTCCACATTCCTTGATCTCCCACAATGCCGTCGTTCTGGGTCTTCCACCATCAAAAGCTCTCCTCACCGCCCTCTGCGGTCACCGACTCCAGTGCACCAGTGTCTTAGTCCAGGGCCTTTGATGTCCACCGCTCCTACGTACAGCCTAGGGAACAAAGCAGAAAGGTGTTGTCAGAGTGAAGAAGAGCCTAGACTGTGCTGTGCACATGACTTGTGGTGATGCACCTCCCCAGAGCTCAGCTGCAGCTTCCCATGCAGGCCACAAAAGGGACCCCCTGCTGCCTCATTCAATTCACTCCCATCAGCCAAGCACCACATTTCTCTCTGCCCATGCCCAGGATGCTAACAGGCCGGCTCTGCTTACACCACAGTCAGAATCCACTGGGCCAGCCTGGGCACGATACAGAGCGGCGCTACAAAAGAAACCAATGGCTGAAAGAGGCTGCCCGGAAGTCCTTTAGAAGCATAGAATCCAATATGTTTGCCGTAAATGGCACAGATTCGATATGGGTAATGCCTAAGAAGAAGGCCTGTGCAGCCGTAAAAGCACATTTGTCCGTCAAGAGAGACGAGGGGCTGCAGCTGCCATGCGTGGTGAAAGGTCAGCATGAGGGGGTCCGGGAGACATGGCTGGCGACGAGGCTACATGCTGGGGCGTGTAGGTGCGCGTGCGGTGGGGATCTGTTCTGCATTACTGGTACTGCCAGGGTCCTTTACTACTGCAATGGCAATGGACTTTACATGCTGGGCGTGGGGCTTGGTCTGGCAAAGAAATACTGCTGTGGCATTGCCTGGCACAGAAACAGTGATGGCTATCATATGGTGGCCCAGTATGAAGGTGGCCCCATTAGTGCCAATATCAGCAACACTCCCCATCCCACATACAGCAATATGATTTGGAAATAAACCACACGACACCTTGTTTGTGGAGAAAATTGCTGCAGGTTTATTTGCATAACAAATATGCCAACATGGTGGGTTATCTTACGGGCGATCCAAGGGCAGGCAACCCCTCCGCCGCCAGCCCGCCTGATGAGCCAAATTACACCATGGCCGTCGCCAATCAGTGCTTACCAATGTTGGGGGAGGGGCTAACCCCTCCCACTGGTGGACCGCCAGTCCACCCCCTTACTCATGCCCCCGAAGGGGCGGAGCGTTCCAGGCAACCCCCGGTTGCTCAGGTCCACAACCGCCCATTGGACTAACGGGGCGCCGTCGCTCCTCCAGGGTACAACGCGAGGACGTCCCTGGGGATATTTGGCCTTTGCACCCTTGTTGTGCTCCTGCAGAGGGTACTCCTCTGTACCTTACAGCGTCTGGATCACCCTGTAACTCCGCCTGCAACACAAAATAACAAGTTAGAACACTTCCCCCCCCCCCCCTTGCACTTACGCCGGGTAAGCGGTAGGGAGGTGTTGGACTTGGCCCTTTTTCCCAGAAATTTTTCGTTTTTCCCCCTAGCCTTTAATACCTGCTGCACAATGGTGTGCGCAGATTTAGGTGTACTGTTCTAAAGAAATGTTACTTTTAAAATGGACAACAGTGCTGAGTTGCAGGTGCTCTCTCACCCAAGATGGCTGCCACAGGTCCCTGCTACGGCAGAGGGGCCTTGCACACATACACACTAGTAGCCAGGGTCAGGCTGGGACATAGGGATACAGTATCCATTCTGTCCCCGCCTCTGGGCCACATAGCCAGACATGTAGAAGGTTCCAGAACCTTCCAGGCTGTGGGAGGAGTTATGTTTTGCCGCCTTTAGGAGGGTCACCTGACCAAGGGGTATAAGAGGCTTGGAGGGAAATCTTTAGTCAGTTGGGGCACCACTGATCCTGGGAGAACCTCCGCCGGAGTACAGGCTTTAGGGCCTAGGGGGGAGACCTACACTACTGCTGCTGACAAGGCTTAGGCACTGCTGTAGTAAGTTAGCTGAGGAACGCCCACCACCCACTGACCTTGCCCAGCGTGAGGGGACCCAGGGAACCACCTTCAGCATGCTGGGAAGAACATCAAGCACTCCCAGAACCACCAACTCATTCCCCCCCTCATAAGAAGAAACTTCTGACAAGAAACTTTTGACAAGAAACTCATAATAAGAAACTTCTGACAAGAAACTCCTGACAATTAACTCCTAAGAAGCAACCAATCTAGAACAGTCGCAAGAAACCTTAATTTGGGGAGGCCTGACCGTCCAGCAAGGCCTGAAACCTGAACTGCCAAACTGGGGATCACCAGGTAAAGCGCCGTGCCCTGAAGCGCTAGACCTTCACCCCCTATCTATTCCTGCCTGCTGCTGGGCTGCCCCCCAAGCACCTTTCCAGTCAGCCCTGCCCACAGGCTGCTGGTGCGCCCGCGTTCTGTCTCCACGAGGGAGAAACTGCCCCCCCTCAGGTCACTGACCTCGTGAAGGAATCACCGCCGCGGCCGCCGCCGCGTGAGGAGAAGTGCTGCTGTGAGGGAAGCCCTCCTCGAGGCCGTGTGGTGAGGTGCGCCGTCCGCGCCCTCACCGAAGGAAGCGCTGTGGTGAGGGAGGCCCCTCGAGTGAGTGTGGTGAGGTGCGCCGTCCGCGCCCTCACCGAAGCCTCCAAATTGCCCCCAAGACATCACCGCCGGGCCCGGGGCCCCACCGCCGAAGTCGCGGCCGAAGAAATCACCGCCGCAGCCCAAGGGGGCCGCGTGAAGAAGCCGCGGCCTAGCGCGATCCGCGAGGCCTCCAGGCCCCGCCGACGCCGTTGCTGGGCAACCGGGGACGCCGGCCGCGCCCCCGGGAAGGCCGCGCAGCGATTGGGCACCGGCTCCCGCCACGCCCCTCAGCGCCGACGGAGGCCGAGGAAGAGCTCCGGCCGTGCAGAGGGAGACGGGGAGCCGGCCGGAGAGTACTGCCGGCTCCCGCTCCCCTTCCCGCAATCCCGTAAGCCCGCAAAGCCACTTACTTGATCCCGGGGGACGGAGGAGGGTGATACCGGCCCCCGCAACGACCCGTAATTCCGGCCAGAAGGCCGAGGCACCCCGACCGGGCCCCGCCCTTCAGAACACGGGCCGGCCCGGGGGATCGCCAGTCGCAAGGAAGCGCGACCAACGACCAGGCATCAGGTGAGCCCAGGAAGCCCCTAGGGCCCACAGAGACGCCACTGGGGGCCGGGGGCCACCATTAACCCTTAGATTAACCTGTGTAACTTTCCCCCTGATGCGAGGCCCCGGAGAGGAGTGGGCCTGGCCTGAGTTAACCCCTGAGGGACACAGAAGCCCCAGAATACAGGACATGTTGAGGGGTTCCCCACAGTGTTCATTAATTTAATGATGACGCCTACTGAAATTACTGCCTAGTCCTATGCTTATACCTGCAAAGTCTTCACCTAGGGGGAAGGTGATTAATTGAATTGAGCTGAAGTGTACACCGCCAAGAGTTGAAGTGTTTTATGTTACAGGTGTACCGGAGTTGCGACGCCCACTGTACTGAATGTGGGTGCGCCTAGATTAATGCAGGCCCTGTTTGAAATGTGACGTGAAAAGCCTTCTTTTAAGTAATTGAATATTCTTGAAGTGAACTGCATGTTTAGGCCCATGTTTTATTAATGCACCTTGTGATCATTATTGGTGCTACGTTTAGGAGATGATTCCTGCGGCCTTTTAGTGGCCTACAATGTTGATGAGCTATGATGCTTTAATAAGAATGTGCACCAGTTGAGTAATGCAATGATTTTACATGTAGATCTGAATTAATCTGCCTCATCTGATGCTACCTTGATTTATATAAAAGATCTTGATTTTAAATACACAAGCCTGGTGTGGTGTCCTGTTATTGCGTCCGCATTCCTGAGTCAAAGTAAGAGTGTGCTGCACAACTGCCTTACACATTGCCTTCGCGTGCTTTCCCGCCTCGCGACATGCTACCGTAACGGACTCGGTAACCCCGTTTCCAACATTGGTGTTCAGCGGTTGGATAAGGACTGGTGTTTGTGCAGCACCCTACAGTGACTCAGTGTGCGCCGCAATTAGACACCTATTGAAATGCAAGTGCTAGGAATTCTTTTGTGATTGCCGATTGTGTACATTCCTGCGTTAGACCTGCTACCTACAGTCTAAATCCCTTTCTCTAAATTGTCTGGGGCCCCACCTAGGAGGATGGAGTTTGAGTTGGCCAACCTAGAAAGGTATACGGTGACACAGCTCAAGGAGTTCTGCCTAGAGAGGGGGTGGCCGTCAAGCGAGGCGCCAGAAAGGAGGTGCTTCAGAAAGCTTTGAGGGCATGGGTAATGGCCCACCCGGAGGGAAGAGGGGACGAGGAGCAGGGGGAGGCAGACAACCCAGGAGAACTGGACCTACTGCACATTGATGTTAGCGAGAATGTGTTGCCAGGAAGACGTTCCAGGGCAGGCAGTAGTGCGTCAGGGGGAGTTTGTCGGCAGAGGAATTTGAGGACAGGAGGGAGGAGAGGCAATTAACATTAGAACTTGCTAGGATGGAAAGAGAAGGAGAACAGGCAAGGCTAGCCATGGAGGAAAGGAAGCTTGTGCATGAGCTTAGCCTGAAGGAACTAGAGCTCCGAGCCTTGCAGATGGAGATGCAGGGCAAAGTGAATGGTGGCAGCGTACCTGCTGGGGTTCCACAGGAGCCCAAATTTTATCTACCAAGAGAGGTGATAGCCAGTTTTAGTGTAGGAGATGACATCGATAAGTGGTTGGCGGCGTACGAGGTGGCTTTGGTGGCCCATAGAGTTCCTGAGAGCTACTGGGGGGGAGGTCTCTACAGGTACATACCTCCACCAGTAAGGGACACACTTTTAACCTTGGATAAGGGGGATCAGACCAACTACCCTATCATGAAGGAGGCCCTGCTTAAGAAGTTTGGCCTCACCCCAGAGAAGTACCGCCAAAAGTTCCGCAACAGCCACAAGCTTCACACACAGAACTGGGTGGATTTTTTTTATGCCCGTAAGGCATTGGGGAGTGATCCTGAAGGGAGTGGTGCAGGGATCTTCCAACCCAGCGAGGTGGGAGAGGTGGAGAATAGCCCAGCTAGGTCCCAGGATAGTGAGCGGGTTGTAGGGCCTCACATCCTATCTATAGGAAGGAGTGAGACGGGGAGGTGTCCCGAGGTGCCCCAACCACAGTCTCAGGGCCTGGAGAGTTCCATAAGGGAACCCCAGGTTGGGAGCCTAGGCTGTCCCGATGGGCCATCCATGGAAGGGGATCCCCCAGTGACAGGAGAACCCAGGGCGGCTGTATTCAGAGCTCCAGGGGTTCTGGGGTCTGCCCAGCCACAGGATTTAGATCCTGGACTGGGGTGCCAGGTTCAGGGGCTGCCTGACCTGGCGGGAGGGACGTCTGTAAGCAGTGTCCCTCCGGAATTGACTTCCAGGGGTACTTCTCCAGGTGGGAGGGTGCGGAACTCTGGAAGGGGGTGCAGGGGGAGGAAGGACTCGCCTCTGGCACCGGCTCAGCCACAGGGCTTAGATCCTGGGTTGGGAGGCCAGGGACAGGTATTGCCTGACCTGGCGGGAGGGACGTCTGTAAGCAGTGTCCCTCCGGAGCTGACTCCCAGGGGTGCTTCTCCAGGTGGGAGGGTGCGGAACTCTGGGAGGGGGTGCAGAGGGAGGGAGGACTCGCCTCTGGCACCGGGGCAACCTAAGGGTTTAGACCCTGGGTTGGTGGATCGGATGCAGGTCACGGCCCTGGAAGAGTGAGAGAGTGGTGTTCTGAGGGTGCCCCACATAGGAGGAACGTGCGGAACCCCAGAAGGAGAGGTAGGGGGAGGAGACCCTCGCCCCTGACTTGTGGGCAGTGTGAGAGTGTGGTCCCCAGGTGGGAAGACCAGTGGCAGTTTAGGACTGCACGGAGGAGGAGGAGAGTGGTCAACGGGTACTACGGGCCTGGGGCTACTGCCCCCCACTCTGTGAGACAGCCAGGGCCAGAGACATCTGGATGGCCTAGGGGCCGGTCCTGGCTGCAGCCAACGAGGGAGCACCAGTGGGGTGGCTTCGTTGGTCCAGGGAGGTTTGAGAGAGGGAACCACCGGGTTCCAGAGTGGAGAAGGACCTGCGGGTGTTCCTGCAGTTGTGGGCCCGCGTCCAAGTTTTCTCGCCCTAAGCAGGGAAGCCCATCAAGGCATTGATCGGTCTACCCTGGCTTTTGGCTGGGAGGGGGTTGTGTTGGACTTGGCCCTTTTTCCCAGAAATTTTTCGTTTTTCCCCCTAGCCTTTAATACCTGCTGCACAATGGCGTGCGCAGATTTAGGTGTACTGTTCTAAAGAAATGTTACTTTTAAAATGGACAACAGTGCTGAGTTGCAGGTGCTCTCTCACCCAAGATGGCTGCCACAGGTCCCTGCTACGGCAGAGGGGCCTTGCACACATACACACTAGTAGCCAGGGTCAGGCTGGGACATAGGGATACAGTATCCATTCCGTCCCCGCCTCTGGGCCACATAGCCAGACATGTAGAAGGTTCCAGAACCTTCCAGGCTGTGGGAGGAGTTATGTTTTGCCGCCTTTAGGAGGGTCACCTGACCAAGGGGTATAAGAGGCTTGGAGGGAAATCTTTTAGTCAGTTGGGGCACCACTGATCCTGGGAGAACCTCCGCCGGAGTACAGGCTTTAGGGCCTAGGGGGAGACCTACACTACTGCTGCTGACAAGGCTTAGGCACTGCTGTAGTAAGTTAGCTGAGGAACGCCCACCACCCACTGACCTTGCCCAGCATGAGGGGACCCAGGGAACCACCTTCAGCGTGCTGGGAAGAACATCAAGCACTCCCAGAACCACCAACTCATTCCCCCCCCCTCATAAGAAGAAACTTCTGACAAGAAACTTTTGACAAGAAACTCATAATAAGAAACTTCTGACAAGAAACTCCTGACAAGAAACTCCTAAGAAGCAACCAATCTAGAACAGTCGCAAGAAACCTTAATTTGGGGAGGCCTGACCGTCCAGCAAGGCCTGAAACCTGAACTGCCAAACTGGGGATCACCAGGTAAAACGCCGTGCCCTGAAGCGCTAGACCTTCACCCCTATCTATTCCTGCCTGCTGCTGGGCTGCCCCCCAAGCACCTTTCCAGTCAGCCCTGCCCACAGGCTGCTGGTGCACCCCGCGTTCTGTCTCCACGAGGGAGAAACTGCCCCCCCTCAGGTCACTGACCTCGTGAAGGAATCACCGCCACGGCCGCCGCCGCGTGAGGAGAAGTGCTGCTGTGAGGGAAGCCCTCATCGAGGCCGCGTGGTGAGGTGCGCCGTCCGCGCCCTCACCGAAGGAAGCGCTGTGGTGAGGGAGGCCCCTCGAGTGAGTGTGGTAAGGTGCGCCGTCCGCGCCCTCACCGTAGCCTCCAAATTGCCCCCAAGACATCACCGCCGGGCCTGGGGCCCCACCGCCGAAGTCGCGGCCAAAGAAATCACCGCCGCAGCCCAAGGGGGCCGCGTGAAGAAGCCGCGGCCTAGCGCGATCCGCGAGGCCTCCAGGCCCCGCCGACGCCGTTGCTGGGCAACCGGGGACGCCGGCCGCGCCCCGGGAAGGCCGCGCAGCGATTGGGCGCCGGCTCCCGCCACGCCCCCCAGCGCCGACGGAGGCCGAGGAAGAGCTCCGGCCGTGCAGAGGGAGACGGGGAGCCGGCCGGAGAGTACTGCCGGCTCCCGCTCCCCTTCCCGCAATCCCGTAAGCCCGCAAGGCCACTTACTTGATCCCGGGGGCCGGAGGAGGGTGATACCGGCCCCCGCAACGACCCGTAATTCCGGCCAGAAGGCCGAGGCACCCCGACCGGGCCACGCCCTTCAGAACACGGGCCGGCCCGGGGGATCGCCAGTCGCAAGGAAGCGCGACCAACGACCACGCATCAGGTGAGCCCAGGAGGCCCCTAGGGCCCAAAGAGACGCCACTGGGGGCCGGGGGCCACCATTAACCCTTAGATTAACCTGTGTAACTTTCCCCCTGATGCGAGGCCCCGGAGAGGAGTGGGCCTGGCCTGAGTTAACCCCTGAGGGACACAGAAGCCCCAGAATACAGGACATGTTGAGGGGTTCCCCACAGTGTTCATTAATTTAATGATGACGCCTACTGAAATTACTGCCTAGGCCTATGCTTATAACTGCAAAGTCTTTACCTAAGGGGGAAGGTGATTAATTGAATTGAGCTGAAGTGTACACCGCCAAGAGTTGAAGTGTTTTATGTTACAGGTGTACTGGAGTTGCGACGCCCACTGTACTGAATGTGGGTGCGCCTAGATTAATGCAGGCTCTGTTTGAAATGTGACGTGAAAAGCCTTCTTTTAAGTAATTGAATATTCTTGAAGTGAACTGCATGTTTAGGCCCATGTTTTATTAATGCACCTTGAGATCATTATTAGTGCTACGTTTAGGAGATGATTCCTGCGGCCTTTTAGTGGCCTACAATGTTGATGAGCTATGATGCTTTAATAAGAATGTGCACCAGTTGAGTAATGCAATGATTTTACATGTAGATCTGAATTAATCTGCCTCATCTGATGCTACCTTGATTTATATAAAAGATCTTGATTTTAAATACACAAGCCTGGTGTGGTGTCCTGTTATTGCGTCTGCATTCCTGAGTCAAAGTAAGAGTGTGCTGCACAACTGCCTTACACATTGCCTTTGCGTGCTTTCCCGCCTCGCGCCATGCTACCGTAACGGACTCGGTAACCCCGTTTCCAACAGGAGGGAAACGGCGTCGAGGGCAGCGGCAAAGAGGCCGCCAGGTGGGTGGGGAGAGGCCCTTATACCTCATCCCCGCCCACCCCCTACCGGAAGTGACGCTGCGCACGGACCCCCCAAGAGGGGGGGTCCCACACCCTAGCCTGTCTCGTGTGCCCTCATGTGGCACTAAGGCGGCTGCCCTCTTATGAGGGTCCCCTTCGTGGACCACAGGCAGCCCACATAGTGCCAATATCAGCAACACTCCCCATCCCACATACAGCAATATTATTTGGAAATAAACCACACGACACCTTGTTTGTGGAGGAAATTGCTGCAGGTTTATTTGCATAACAAATATGCCAACATGGTGGGTTATCTTACGGGCGATCCAAGGGCAGGCAACCCCTCCGCCGCCTGCCCGCCTGATGAGCCAAATTACACCATGGCCGTCGCCAATCGGTACTTACCAATGTTGGAGGAGGGGCTAACCCCTCCCACCGGTGGACCGCCAGTCCACCCCTTTACTCACGCCCTCGAAGGGGCGGAGGGTTCCAGGCAACCCCCGGTTGCTCAGGTCTACAACCGCCCGTAGGACTAATGGGGCGCCGTTGCTCCTCCAGGGTACAACGCGAGGACGTCCCTGGGGATATTTGGCCTTTGCACCCTAGTTGTGCTCCTGCAGAGGGTACCCCTTTGTACCTTACAGCCTCTGGATCACCCTGTAACTCCGCCACAGCTCTGGTGTGGCCACCGTCACAACCAGGGTCCCCCACCAAGGTAGGCATCTTTACCTACATCCTGCTGATTCCAGGGCCTCTCCCAGGTCCAGCAAAACACGTCCATGCCCCCTCTGGACAAGTGCACCCCAACCTCTTCAAAACTCCCTGTGGACTTTAGCATGCAGCAGGCCATGCCTGATCAACCAAACCCCTTTGTTCAGTGACTCTGCGCCTGGCCCCGATAACTCTCCTGTGAGAGGTTTCCGCGGCAACCCCTGACCGGTCCCTCGCCACACTAACAGTGGGGATATCTCTGGCCATCATAACACCCATGCCCACAATTGGTTGCTTAACTTACACTAGGAGGGTTACATTTCTGGCAGCCGTGCCCTACCCAGGAAAGACAAATCATTGCCTCCCAGGTGTAAGGCCAAAATGTTGGGAGGGGAGACACCCCCCCTAGTCTGTGCCGCAGCTTCTACAGCAAGCTGTTCCAGCGCATGCCTGGGGCCCCCAACCAAATTATCTCAGTAACAAACTTCAGGTGCCTATGGTATACTCACCATTCGCCTGTACATAAAACACTCAACCTGTCTTCCGGCCACTCCCCTGGGTGGCTGCGGATGGATGTACCTTTTAACACATTGGGATTCCCATCGTCCCACCTGCATGATGCGCTCTGCTGACAAGCCTGCCCAGAATGCTGGGCTTGTTGCCCCTGCAAAAGAGTGATTGCAAAGTTGCCTGCAAGGACCCGCATAGCCTGACATCTAATCGTGCTGTTATCTGCTGAACCAGAGAGTACCCCCTCCCGAAGGGCCAGGTAAGAGGCGACCAGACCCACTAGGCCAACATCTATCTCCCAGCTGGGTGTAACAGAATACCCTTCAGCCCAGCTTGGTCGGAATGTGCCCTTCTCCTTACCCCTTGTAAGGGAGTACCACCCCAGCCCGCATTCCTAGGCCAAAATTGGGACAGTAGTCTCCTTGCTAGCTGACCGCTCCCAAGGATATCTTGCTTAACTGAAGCAACCTGTTTCATGCCGCTGTGGATCGGGGGACATGGAGTGAACCTATGGTCCGTGTACCTGTACCCTCTTAACTATAGAAGCAAAATGTGCTCTGATAGTAGTCCGTCTTTGAGATCCTGACCCTCTATTCCAACACTATTGGGGTGACAGCACCCTTTTGGGAATGGCAAACTCACGCCCCAGCTGACTGAATAGAGCCTATTCGTACTCGGTCTAAAAGACCCGACCGACACCTCAAACCCTGACAAGATGAGGCCTGCTAACCTGCCCCCACTCTGTGGAAACACAACCTGTGCAAGCTTCGGGAAAGCCTGCCACCCCAAAACCTTCCCCGGCACCCGGGGGTCATGCAGTCGCTCCTTGGCCTGAAACTAACCAGGTTAACATATGGATGATGTCTAAGGACCCAACCCTCAGCGCATGCTTGCAACCTGTCCCCTGCATCACCCTGGTCAGAGAAAACGACTGCAGGGAGCATGCCGAGCAAGTCGTCCCCATTTGCTGGCCCAGGTCCCCACCCTCACGTGAGTAGCCCATGGCCAGACTCCTCCTGACATATCCCAGAATGCAGGCCTGTGTGTGGAAAAGCTACTGGAGTGGCGCGAACAATCAAGCAGTTTACCTGCCCTTTCTAAATATGCGAATGCTCAAAGTCCAATAACTTGTAGCCTTTGCTCTTTGTGCTGTGGCACTCCCAGTGGCATTTTCCTAAGAACCGGGTGGTTGAACCTGAGGGCATGTTGGAGCTGAAGAGGGAGGTGCCAGGCTGAGAGAAACCCCACGGGGGGCGTGACCGGGAGGTAGAACCCAGGCCCCCGCAGTGGACGCTGTAGTCTCTGAGCCCGCAGAACCCAGGAATAAGAGGTCCTGCTCAGCTGACAGAGTCCCATCCCAGTCTTAACTACGGATAGAAGCAGGACGATGTGTAGCCGACCGGCGCACCCACCCTGGTGTGGCTTACCCAGTACCCAGATTGGAAGTAATGCTGGGATGCAGGAGAGGAAAATGCAGGTGGCTTTGCTACACTTTGTCCGCAAGCGTCCTATCCCCAGTGTACCCCGCACCTAAGGGCACCTTGCACTACATGTGGACCGGGTATCCACTGTGTAAAGCTTTCCCCTGTGTTGTCCATTATAAGCTATGTTGGTTCATCCTGTCCGCAAGCATAGAGCATAGAGCATCCTAGTTGTGCCAACCCCAACCTGTATTTGCGTGCCCCACACCCGAAGAAATCTTGGCTCTGGATGGCAGGTGTCTGTTACTGATCTAGGTGATATTCACACTGTCGACCTCGGGAAGCAGAGGGGCTGGGTGGACCTACTAGGCTGAGTAGCAGATATGCTCCCTATCTTTAGTACCTTGTAGTTAAACACTGATGACAACAGCGAGGCCTTTACTGGGCTGTAACCATGGATGCTTAAAACAGAACGTGGACCCACTTCAAAGGTGTGTCCCCGTATTGAATTGCCCTCCACCAGGAACAAAGGCCTGCCCGTTTGCTGGTGTGCCTCCTGGCACCCCTCTGCTTGGTTATACAAACATTCTATCCAGCAAGCTGACAGTCTGGCGTTGCCAATGCCCATTGTAATCACCCTCCATCCTCCTGTGCATTGATCTGCCAGGTGGGTGGGGAGAGGCCCTTATACCTCATCCCCGCCCACCCCCTACCGGAAGTGACGCTGTGCGCGGACCCCTCAAGGGGGGGGGTCCCACACACTAGCCTGTCTCGTGTGCCCTCATGTGGCACTAAGGCGGCCGCCCTCTTATGAGGGTCCCCTTCGTGGACCACGGGCAGCCCACTTTCCATCTTGCGATAGGACTGTCCTTAGCAATGGCTTTCAAGGCCTGAGGGGCCTGAGCACAGCTAGTTGCCTTGTTTGCACCTAGTATTTTGTGTGGGGCAAACAGTTGTTTTCTGGACACTAATGGGAAGTGTTGCTTCTAGGGCTCTGGCACGGCCCGAAGTAGAGGTCCCTCCCGAGTGACTGTCTGTGTTTACAAAGTGTGCGCACCTCAGCTCTCTTTTCAGCCCCCACTGGGTAGGCAGGCATAGTGCCATTATCGGCAACTTCTCCCACCCCCCGTCTGAGCATGCAAGAATGAATAAATACACAAGACAACTTTGTAGTGGGAAAATATTGCTGCAGGTTTATTCCATACAGGAGTATGCAATATGTGGGTTATCTTACGGGCGATCCAAGGGCGGGCAGCTGTGCCAACCTATGCTGCCCCCGCCCGCCTGGTGAGCCAGCACTGTGGGACACCCCGTCAGTGCTACCTTTGATGACCCTCTTCCGGATCACGTGACACGTTGGTCTGTTCTACTCACGCCCTTTTCAGGGCGGAGCGTAGCAGGGCAAACCCCTGGTTGGTCAGGCCCCCAACCGCCCGAAGGACTAACGGGGCGCCGTCGCGGTTTTCCAGGAACCTGCCCTGAGGCTCCTGGTCTTTGGCTCTGGCCTCCCTACTGTGCCGCGCAGAGGTAACCTTACTGTACCGGTCTGCCGCAGAGGTACCCTTACTGTACCAGTCTGCTTCCAGATCGCCCTGTAACTCCGGCATGGCTGGCGAACAGAGACCGCCAGGAGGGGCAGGGGAGGCATATATGCCCTCCCCCCCCCCATCGCACCGGAAGGACGTCACAGAGGTGACCTAGCTAGAGGGCTCCACAGCCCCTCCAAAGACTAGAGCGGGTGGGCGGTGCCAAAATGGCACTAAAGGGCCGCCCTGCTGAGGTGGCCTCTGGCCGGGGCCGCGGACAGCCGCACTCCTGCCCTCTGTCACCACCCCCGTCCGTACCCCTCACCCCCGTTTCTCCTTTCTCTGTCGGCCTCTTTTGTTCGTTTCTCCGTTCCCCATCCGGTTCTGTTCACCAGTTTCTCCCGCACACTCTCCACCCCAGCTTTCTCCATGACAATCCCCCCCCCACACATTTCCCCCCGAGACGTTTTAACTCATGGCCAAAGTAGATACTTGCCCAGGGCCCCCTCTCGCCAAGAGCCCCCTGTTAAATAGATGTTTCTTTCATTTCCACCTCACCCCTTCCTCTCTCTCTCTCGTTACCACAAACCCTCCTACCCCATGCGCTGTCACTTTAAGGATGTTTGCCCCCCCCCCCTATATGTGATTTATACTGATTGGCATCGTGCAGGCTTCAAGGAGAAGAAAGTAGGTAACAGAATTCAAAGTTAGTTCTGACGGGGGCCAAACAATATGTCTTGTCTGGGCCCCTGAAATCCTTAAAACAAACTTGCCCCTGTCTCTTCCTCCCTCTGCCCTCCCGTGATTGCCACTGTACCCCTCCCCCACCCCCCACCCCCCACGCTCTCCCCCTCCTCTTTCTGCATCACAGCTCTCTGTAGACTTCTCTCTCTGCCACCCCCTTTCTCTCACTTTTTCACCCCTCTCTCCTTCCCCATCCTTCCTCTTTATTTTTGTCTCCTACTCTTTCTCCTTCTCTGTTTGTCTCCGTCTATCCGCTCTATCTCTTCCTGTCTATTTCTGTCTTTGCCGCTCTTTGTCTATCCCTCTCCTCGCCACTTTCCTCTCCTCTGCTCTCTCCTCCCCTCTCCTTTTCACTCTCCTCCCCTGTCCTTTCCCCTCTCCTCTCTCCTCCCCTCTCCTTTTCACTCTCCTCTCTCCTCTCCTCTATCCTCCTCTCTCCTCCCCTCTCCTTTCCCCTCTCCTCTCCTCTCATCTCTCCTCCCCTCTCCTTTTCCCTCTCCTCTCTCCTCCCCTCTCTCCTCTCTCCTCTCCTCTCTCCTTCTCTCTCCTCCCCTCTCCTTTCCCCTCTCCTCTCTCCTCCCCTCTCCTTTTCCCTCTCCTCCCGTCTCTCCTCTCTCCTCTCCCCTCTCCTCTTTCCTCTCCTCTGCTCGTCAATTTCCCTGTCTTTGCCGCTCTTTGTCTGTCTGTCCCCTCTTCCCTCTCCTCTTCGTGTCTTTCTCTACCTTTCTCTCGCTCTCATGCTCTCCTCCGCCCTTTCTCTGTCTCTTTGATTCTCCCCCTCTCCCTGACATTCTTAGCAGTTTCTCTTTCCAGCCCCACTCCCTCTTCTCTTTGGCTTTAGTAGCCGTTGTACCTCCTCTCCCTCTACAGGTGGGCTCTGTACCTCCTCTCCCTTGGTGGTGGCCCCTGTACCTCCTCTCCCCTGGAGGTGGCCCCTGTACCGCCTCTCCCCTGGAGGTGGCCCCTGTACCTCCACTCCCCTGGTGGTGGCGCTTGTACCTCCTTTCCCCTGGTGGTGGCCCCTGTACCTCCTCTCCCTCCACAGGTGGGCCCTGTACCTCCTCTCCCATGGAGGTGGCCCCTGTACCTCCTCTCCCCTGGGGGTGGTCCTTCTACCTTCTCTCCCCTGGAGGTGGCCGCTGTACCTCATCTCTCCTGGAAGTGGCCACTGTACCTCCTCTCCCTCCACAGGTGGCCCCTGTACCTCATCTCTCCTGGAGGTGGCCCCTGTACCTCCTCTCCCTCTACAGGTGCCCCCTGCACCTCCTCTCCCCTGGTGGTGGCCATTGTACCTCCTCTCCCGTGGTGGTGGCGTCTGTACCTCCTCTCCCTCTACAGGTGGCCCCTGTACCTCCTCTCCCCTGGTTGTGGCCCCTGTACCTCCTCTCCCCTGGAGGTGGCCCCTGTACCTCATCTCTCCTGGAGGTGGCCCCTGTACTTCCTCTCCCTCTACAGGTGGCCCCTGCATCTCCTCTCCCCTGGTGGTGGCCCCTGCATCTCCTCTCCCCTGGTGGTGGCCCCTGCACCTCCTCTCCCCTGGTGGTGGCCCTTGTACCTCCTCTCCCCTGGTGGTGGCCCCTGTACCTCCTCTCCCCTGGGGGTGGCCCCTGTACCTTCTCTCCCCTGGAGGTGGCCCCTGTACCTCCTCTCCTTCTACAGGTGGCCCCTGTACCTCCTCTCCCTCTACAGGTGGCCCCTGCATCTCCTCTCCCCTGGTGATGGCCCCAGCACCTCCTCTCCCCTGGTGGTGGCCCCTGTACCTCCTCTCCCCTGGGGGTGGCCCCTGTACCTCCTCTCCCCTGGAGGTGGCCCCTGTACCTCCTCTCCCCTGGTGGTGGCCCATGCACCTCCTCTCCCCTGGTGGTGGCCCTTTACCTCCTCTCCCCTGGTGGTGGCCCTTTACCTCCTCTCTCCTGGTGGTGGCCCCTGTACCTCCTCTCCCCTGGAGGTGGCCCCAGTACCTCCTCTCCCCTGGAGGTGGCCCCTGTACCTCCTCTCCCCTGGAGGTGGCCCCTGTACCTCCTCTTCCCTGGAGGTGGCCCCTGTACCTCTTCTCCCCTGGAGGTGGCCCCTGTACCTCCTCTCCCCTGGAGGTGGCCCCTGTACCTCCTCTTCCCTGTAGGTGGCCCTTGTACCTCCTCTCCCCTGGAGGTGGCCCCTGTACCTTCTCTTCCCTGGAGGTGGCCCTTGTACCTCATCTCCCCTGGTGGTGGCCCTTGCACCTCCTCTCCCCTGGTGGTGGTCTTTGTACTTCCTTTCCCCTGGTGGTGGCCCCTGTACCTCCTCTCCCCTGGTGGTGGCCCTTGTACCTCCCCTCCCCTGGTGGTGGCCTCTGTACCTCCTACCCCTGGAGGTGGCTTCAGTACCTCCTACCCCTGGAGGTGGCCCCTGTACCTCCTACCCCTGGAGGTGGCTCCAGTACCTCCTACCCCTAGAGGTGGCTCCAGTACCTCCTACCCCTGGAGGTGGCCCTGTACCTCCTACCCCTGGAGGTGGCTCAAGTACCTCCTACCCCTGGAGGTGGCCCCTGTACCTCCTACCCTTGGAGGTGGCTCCAGTACCTCCTACTCCTGGAGGTGGCTCCAGTACCTCCTACCCCTGGAGATAGCTCCAGTACCTCCTACTCTGGGAGATGACCCCTGTACCCTCTACCCCTGGTGGTGGGCCCTGTACCCTCTACCCCTGGTGTTGGCCTCTGTACCCCCTACCCTTGGTGGTGGCCCCTGTACCCCCTACCCTTGGTGGTGGCCCCCCGTACGGTCTACCCCTGGTGTTGGGCTGTGTACCCCCTCCCTGTTGGTGGCCCCTGTAACCCCTACCCCTGGTGTTGGCCTCTGTACCCCCTTCCCTAGTGGTGGCCCCTGTACCCCTACCCCTGGTGGTGGCTCCTATACCATATCGCCCCTGGAGGTGGTCCATGTGCCTCTTACCCTGGGAGGTGGCCCCTGTACCTCTTCCCTGGGAGGAGGCCCCTGTACCTCCTACCCCTGGAGGTAGCTCCAGTACCTCCTACCCCGAGGTAGCTCCAGTACCTCCTACCCTGGATGTGGCCCCTGTACCTTCTACCCCTGGAGATGGCCCCAGTACCTCTTACTCCTGGACGTGACTCCTGGACGTGGCCCCTGTACCTCCTACCCTGGAGATGGTTCCAGTACCTCTTACTCCTGGACGTGGGGCCTGTACCTCCTACCCTGGAATGTGTCTCCAGCACCTCCTACAACAGGAGGTAGCCCCTGTACTTTATCTCTTCTGGAGGTGGCTCCGGCCCTACCCCACTCCCTCCCTAACTGATGCTGACTCCTCTAACTTTTGTTCCTGGCTGCGCCCCCTGTACCTCCCACCCTCGGAGGTGGCCCTTGTACCACATACCCCGGGAGGTGGCCCCTGTAACTCCTGCCCCAGGCGGGGGCCTCTGTACCTCCTAACCCTGGAGGTGGATCCTGTACCTCCTAACCCTGGAGGAGGCTCCAGTACCTTCTAAACCGGGAGGTTGCCCCAGTAACTCCTACCCCGGGAGGTGGCCCCTGTAACTCCTACCCCGGGAGGGGGCCCCTTCACCTCATACCTCGGGAGGTGGCCCCTGTAACTCCTACCCCGGGAGGGGGCCCCTGTACCTCATACCTCGGGAGGTGGCCTCTGTATCTCCTAACCCTGATGGTTGCTTCTGTGCCCTGCATCCTTGTTTGAGTACCTTGTACCATTTCTCCTCGGCTCTCTTTTCCGTACCTCTTCTTTTCTCCCGGCGGCTCTTGTACCTTCTCGTACTTTACTGTGGTTCCCGTACCTCTTTCCTGTTCGGCGGCCTCTGTACCTCCCCGCTGGCTCCCTCACTGCATCTCCGACTGACTGGGACAGAGTTGTGGGACCGTGGACGCTGAGCTTCATCTCCAGGCGCCCCCGTCCCCATGGTTACTCCTCCGCCTTCTGGAAGGGAGTGTTACCAGGGAGAGGACCGGAGCGTCCCCCATCACGGCCGCCCCATCTCACGCAGCACATGTCCGAGGTACCTCCTCCAGCTCCCGCTGCACCTGCTGCCGGCGCTCACTCAAGGACCCCCATCACTCCATGCACTCACTGTAGACTCACTGCAACTCCTGCTCTCGCTGCATCTGCTGCCGGCGCTCACTCAAGGACCCCCATCACTCCATGCACTCACTGTAGACTCACCTCACCTCCAGCTCCCTGTGCACACTCAAGGACCCCCATCACTCCATGCACTCACTGTAGACTCCCTGCACCTCCAGCTCCCGCTGCACCTGCACCTGCTGCCGGCGCTCACTCAAGGATCCCCATCACTCCATGCACTCACTGCAGACTCACTGCACCTCCAGCTCCCTGTGCACACTCAAGGACCCCCATCACTCCATGCACTCACTGTAGACTCCCTGCACCTCCAGCTCCCTGTGCACACTCAAGGACCCCCATCACTCCATGCACTCACTGTAGACTCACTGCAACTCCTGCTCTCGCTGCATCTGCTGCCGGCGCTCACTCAAGGACCCCCATCACTCCATGCACTCACTGTAGACTCACCTCACCTCCAGCTCCCTGTGCACACTCAAGGACCCCCATCACTCCATGCACTCACTGTAGACTCCCTGCACCTCCAGCTCCCGCTGCACCTGCACCTGCTGCCGGCGCTCACTCAAGGATCCCCATCACTCCATTCACTCACTGCAGACTCTCTGCACCTCCAGCTCCCTGTGCACACTCAAGGACCCCCATCACTCCATGCACTCACTGTAGACTCCCTGCACCTCCAGCTCCCTGTGCACACTCAAGGACCCCCATCACTCCATGCACTCACTGTAGACTCACTGCAACTCCTGCTCTCGCTGCATCTGCTGCCGGCGCTCACTCAAGGACCCCCATCACTCCATGCACTCACTGTAGACTCACCTCACCTCCAGCTCCCTGTGCACACTCAAGGACCCCCATCACTCCATGCACTCACTGTAGACTCCCTGCACCTCCAGCTCCCGCTGCACCTGCACCTGCTGCCGGCGCTCACTCAAGGACCCCCATCACTCCATGCACTCACTGCAGACTCCCTGCACCTCCAGCTCCCTGTGCACACTCAAGGACCCCCATCACTCCATGCACTCACTGTAGACTCACTGCAACTCCTGCTCTCGCTGCATCTGCTGCCGGCGCTCACTCAAGGACCCCCATCACTCCATGCACTCACTGTAGACTCACCTCACCTCCAGCTCCCTGTGCACACTCAAGGACCCCCATCACTCCATGCACTCACTGTAGACTCCCTGCACCTCCAGCTCCCGCTGCACCTGCACCTGCTGCCGGCGCTCACTCAAGGATCCCCATCACTCCATGCACTCACTGCAGACTCACTGCACCTCCAGCTCCCTGTGCACACTCAAGGACCCCCATCACTCCATGCACTCACTGTAGACTCCTGCACCTCCAGCTCCCTGTGCACACTCAAGGACCCCCATCACTCCATGCACTCACTGTAGACTCACTGCAACTCCTGCTCTCGCTGCATCTGCTGCCGGCGCTCACTCAAGGACCCTCATCACTCCATGCACTCACTGTAGACTCACCTCACCTCCAGCTCCCTGTGCACACTCAAGGACCCCCATCACTCCATGCACTCACTGTAGACTCCCTGCACCTCCAGCTCCCGCTGCACCTGCACCTGCTGCCGGCGCTCACTCAAGGATCCCCATCACTCCATTCACTCACTGCAGACTCTCTGCACCTCCAGCTCCCTGTGCACACTCAAGGACCCCCATCACTCCATGCACTCACTGTAGACTCCCTGCACCTCCAGCTCCCTGTGCACACTCAAGGACCCCCATCACTCCATGCACTCACTGTAGACTCACTGCAACTCCTGCTCTCGCTGCATCTGCTGCCGGCGCTCACTCAAGGACCCCCATCACTCCATGCACTCACTGTAGACTCACCTCACCTCCAGCTCCCTGTGCACACTCAAGGACCCCCATCACTCCATGCACTCACTGTAGACTCCCTGCACCTCCAGCTCCCGCTGCACCTGCACCTGCTGCCGGCGCTCACTCAAGGACCCCCATCACTCCATGCACTCACTGCAGACTCCCTGCACCTCCAGCTCCCTGTGCACACTCAAGGACCCCCATCACTCCATGCACTCACTGTAGACTCACTGCAACTCCTGCTCTCGCTGCATCTGCTGCCGGCGCTCACTCAAGGACCCCCATCACTCCATGCACTCACTGTAGACTCACCTCACCTCCAGCTCCCTGTGCACACTCAAGGACCCCCATCACTCCATGCACTCACTGTAGACTCCCTGCACCTCCAGCTCCCGCTGCACCTGCACCTGCTGCCGGCGCTCACTCAAGGATCCCCATCACTCCATGCACTCACTGCAGACTCACTGCACCTCCAGCTCCCTGTGCACACTCAAGGACCCCCATCACTCCATGCACTCACTGTAGACTCCCTGCACCTCCAGCTCCCTGTGCACACTCAAGGACCCCCATCACTCCATGCACTCACTGTAGACTCACTGCAACTCCTGCTCTCGCTGCATCTGCTGCCGGCGCTCACTCAAGGACCCCCATCACTCCATGCACTCACTGTAGACTCACCTCACCTCCAGCTCCCTGTGCACACTCAAGGACCCCCATCACTCCATGCACTCACTGTAGACTCCCTGCACCTCCAGCTCCCGCTGCACCTGCACCTGCTGCCGGCGCTCACTCAAGGACCCCCATCTCTCCATGCACTCACTGTAGACTCCCTGCACCTCCAGCTCCCGCTGCACCTGCACCTGCTGCCGGCGCTCACTCAAGGACCCCCATCACTCCATGCACTCACTGCAGACTCACTGCACCTCCAGCTCCCTGTGCACACTCAAGGACCCCCATCACTCCATGCACTCACTGTAGACTCCTTGCACCTCCAGCTCCCGCTGCACCTGCACCTGCTGCTGGCGCTCACTCAAGGACCCCCATCACTCCATACACTCACTGCAGACTCACTGCACCTCCAGCTCCCGCTGCACCTGCTGCCGGCGCACAATCAAGGACCCCCATCACTCAATACACTCACTGTACACTCACTGCACCTCCAGCTCCCTGTGCACACTCAAGGACCCCCATCACTCCATGCACTCACTGTAGACTCCATGCACCTCCAGCTGCACCAGCTGCTGTCGCTCACTCGAATTACCCCCATCACTCCATGCACTCACTGCAGACTCACTGCACCTCCAGCTCCAACTGCATCTTCTGCCGGAGCGCACTCAAGGACCCCCATCACTCCATGCACTCACTGTAGACTCACTGCACCTCCAGCTCCCAGTGCACCTGCTGCCATGGCTCACCCGAAGGACCCCCATCACTCCATGTCTCACTGCAGACTCTGCATCTCCAGCTCTCGCTGCATCTGCAGCCGGCGCTCACTCAAGGATGCCCATCACTCCATGCCTCACTGCAGACTCACGGCACCTCTAGCTCCTGCTGCACCTCCTGCCGCTCCTCCTGCCAGCGCTCACTCAAAGACCCCCATCATTCCATGCACTCACTGGAGACTCACTGCACCTCCAGCTCTTGCTGCACCTGCTGCCGGCGCTCTTTCTAGGACCCCAATCACTCCATGCACTCACTGTAGACTCACTGCACCTCTAGCTCCTGCTGCCGTCGCTCACTCGAAGGACCCCATCACTCCATGCACTCACTACATACTGACTGCACCCTAGCTCTCACTGCACCTGCTGCCATCGCTTACTTGAAGGACCCCAGGGTTGGATTGGGATTCAAAATCGGCCCGGGCAATCTAAAAAAAGAAGTGGCCCACATTTGCATATTGCCTTTCCTCAAAACACTGCTTCGGCGAAATTGTATTTTAAAAAAAGGGGGCGGGGATACAAAAAAATGCACGGATTGGTTTACACTGGTGACTGAAAACAAGTGGGGCCACTTTTGCTCAGGCCCCCTGCCCCGCTAGGTATGCATACATTAATGGGCCGGCCCTGCGAGAGAAAGAAAGTGACACCTCTGCCTGTTGCTAAACGTGAGGGAATGAGCGCCCATCTGCCTCCAGAAAGGCCACTCAGACACCCACTGGGCCGCTGGCTGTATCCGAACAACAGCGACACCGCCCAAATCTGCCCCCCAGACTGCTCCAAAAAGCAGCCCACAGTTAGAACTCGGCACCGGCCCCTCGGGCATTGCCCGAGTGCCCGCGTTACCAATCCGACGCTGACCCCATCACTCCATGCATGCACTCACTGCACCACAGCACTCACATCACACAGTCACAGCATGCACTCGCTAGCAATTAACACTTCCAGCACTCACATCACTGCACGTCACACACCCACAGCACACATGCTCTACAAACTCACTGCAACCCATACTCACATCAGTGCACGTCACACACCCACAGCACACACTCGCCAGCACCTAACACTTCCAGCACTCACATCACTGCACATCACAAACCCACAGCACACACTCTACAAACTCACTGCACCCCCACACTCACATCAGTGCATGTCACACACCTACAGCACACACTCTCTACAAACTCACTGCACCTCCCACACTCTCATTACTGCACATCACACACCCACAGCACACACTCGCTAGCAACTAACACTACCAGCACTCAAATCACTGCACGTCACACACCTACAGCACACACTCTCTACAAACTCACTGCACCTCCCACACTCACGTCACACACCCACAGCACACACTCCCTAGCAACTAACACTCCCAGCACTCAAATCACTGCACGTCACACACCTACAGCACACACTCTCTACAAACTCACTGCACCTCCCACACTCACGTCACACACCCACAGCACACACTCCCTAGCAACTAACACTCCCAGCACTCAAATCACTGCACGTCACACACTTCACGTTTCTCAAAGGGGCGTGGCCGATGTAATTAAGGGCGTAACTTAAAAACACGTATGTTAAAAACCTGTGCTTAGCACAGTGCGGCGCCCGACTGGTATTTTGCTGCTTCTGTCCGTGCATTTAGATATATAATACACGTAACAATACACCTACAACAAGCCAGGACTATTGGCTTTAGCAATGGTTGTGAGCTGCAGAAAATAAATAAGCAACAACCATGGATTCGTTGTATGTATATAATAACCATATTCAATATCTAATTTTGAATCTGGGTTAGTTCTTGTGGAGGAGCTTGTAACATTCGAGCCAGAGCTGCCCACTCTGGGGCGGGGAAGCAGGTCCGAGTCTCGGCGGTGGCTTGATTGAAACTCCCGGTTCAGACCAAAGAATAAATAAATGACTGGAGCTCCAGTCTGGCGACCTTCGTCGAGTTCGCGCAATATAAAACTGCAAAAAAGTTACATCAAAAGCAGTGAACTGCGGCACAGTTGAGATTGTTTTCCCCACTGTGAGGGTCCCGTCTCAGCACCTGCGATTTAGAGCTGCCGGTACTGAGCACCAGGAGGAACCGGCCCACTTTAAGCCCTGGCCGCATCATCTCACCGCCAACTTTTACCTCCAAACGCTGCAACTAGACTCCGGGCCCCCAAAACTTGGCCACCTGCTCCCTGTAACATCTACCTCGACTGTGTGTCTGGTCTGAGTCCATCCTTCCATCGGTCTTGTTACAACTACACTGAGGACTCACAGACTAACCTCAGAATTAAGGACATCACGAGCCCAAAACTGACACGGCGTGTGACCTTGGTGAAAAACTGGGTGATCATCAACCCTCAGACTACCCTCAAAATCAGAGGGACAACCACTGGCACCAGGCTTCATCCTGGTGAAAGACTGGGTGACCACCAACCCTCAGACTACCCTCAAAATCAGAGGGACAACCACTGGCACCAGGCTTCATCCTGGTGAAAGACTCAGTGACCACCAACCCTCAGACTACCTTCAAAATCAGAGGGACAACCACTGGCACCAGGCTTCATCCTGGTGAAAGACTGGGTGCCCACCAACCCTCAGACTGCCCTCAGACTACCCTCAAAGTCAGAGGGACAACCACTGGCACCAGGCTTCATCCTGGTGAAAGACTGGGTGACCACCAACCCTCAGACTACCCTCAAAGTCAGAGGGACAACCACTGGCACCAGGCTTCATCCTGGTGAAAGACTGGGTGACCACCAACCCTCAGACTACCCTCAAAATCAGAGGGACAACCACTGGCACCATGCTTCATCCTGGTGAAAGGCTGGGTGACCACCAACCCTCAGACTACCCTCAAAATCAGAGGGACAACCACTGGCACCAGGCTTCATCCTGGTGAAAGACTGGGTGACCACCAACCCTCAGACTACCTTCAAAATCAGAGGGACAACCACTGGCACCAGGCTTCATCCTGGTGAAAGACTCAGTGACCACCAACCCTCAGACTGCCCTCAGACTACCCTCAAAATCAGAGGGACAACCACTGGCACCAGGCTTCATCATGGTGAAAGACTGGGTGACCACCAACCCTCAGACTACCTTCAAAATCAGAGGGACAACCACTGGCACCAGGCTTCATCCTGGTGAAAGACTGGGTGCCCACCAACCCTCAGACTGCCCTCAGACTACCCTCAAAGTCAGAGGGACAACCACTGGCACCAGGCTTCATCCTGGTGAAAGACTGGGTGACCACCAACTCTCAGACTACCCTCAAAGTCAGAGGGACAACCACTGGCACCAGGCTTCATCATGGTGAAAGACTGGGTGACCACCAACCCTCAGACTACCTTCAAAATCAGAGAGACAACCACTGGCACCAGGCTTCATCCTGGTGAAAGACTGGGTGACCACCAACCCTCAGACTGCCCTCAGACTACCCTCAAAATCAGAGGGACAACCACTGGCACCAGGCTTCATCCTGGTGAAAGACTGGGTGACCACCAACCCTCAGACTGCCCTCAGACTACCCTCAAAATCAGAGGGACAACCACTGGCACCAGGCTTCCTCCTGGTGAAAGACTGGGTGACCACCAACCTTCAGACTGCCCTCAGACTACCCTCAAAGTCAGAGAGACAACCACTGGCACCAGGCTTCATCCTGGTGAAAGACTGGGTGACCACCAACCCTCAGACTGCCCTCAGACTACCCTCAAAGTCAGAGAGACAACCACTGGCACCAGGCTTCATCCTGGTGAAAGACTGGGTGACCACCAACCCTCAGACTGCCCTCAGACTACCCTCAAAATCAGAGGGACAACCACTGGCACCAGGCTTCATCCTGGTGAAAGACTGGGTGACCACCAACCCTCAGACTGCCCTCAAAGTCAGAGAGACAACCACTGGCACCAGGCTTCATCCTGGTGAAAGACTGGGTGACCACCAACCCTCAGACTACCCTCAAAGTCATAGGGACAACCACTGGCACCAGACTTCATCCTGGTGAATGACTGGGTGACCACCAACCCTCAGACTGCCCTCAGACTACCCTCAAAGTCAGAGGGACAACCACTGCCACCAGGCTTCATCCTGGTGAAAGACTGGGGACCACCAACCCTCAGACTACCCTCAAAATCAAAGGGACAACCACTGGCACCAGGCTTCATCCTGGTGAAAGACTGGGTGACCACCAACCCTCAGACTGCCCTCAGACTACCTTCAAAGTCAGAGGGACAACCACTGGCACCAGACTTCATCCAGGTGAAAGGCTGGGTGACCACCAACCTTCAGACTACCCTCAAAATCAGAAGGACAACCACTGGCACCAGGCTTCATCCTGGTGAAAGGCTGGGTGACCACCAACCCTCAGACTACCCTCAAAATGAGAGGGACAACCACTGGCACCAGGCTTCATCCTGGTGAAAGACTGGGTGACCACCAACCCTCAGACTGCCCTCAGACTACCTTCAAAGTCAGAGGGACAACCACTGGCACCAGACTTCATCCAGGTGAAAGGCTGGGTGACCACCAACCTTCAGACTACCCTCAAAATCAGAAGGACAACCACTGGCACCAGGCTTCATCCTGGTGAAAGGCTGGGTGACCACCAACCCTCAGACTACCCTCAAAATGAGAGGGACAACCACTGGCACCAGGCGTCATCCTGGTAAAAGACTGGGTGACCACCAACCCTCAGACTGCCCTCAGACTACCCTCAAAGTCAGAGGGACAACCACTGGCACCAGGCTTCATCCTGGTGAAAGACTGGGTGACCACTAACCCTCAGACTACCCTCAAAGTCAGAGGGACAACCACTGGCACCAGGCTTCATCCTGGTGAAAGACTGGGTGACCACCAACCCTCAGACTACCCTCAAAATCAGAGGGACAACCACGGGCACCAGGCTTCATCCTGGTGAAACACTGGGTGACCACCAACCTTCAGACTACCCTCAAAATCAGAGGGACAACCACTGGCACCAGGCTTCATCCTGGTGAAAGACTGGGTGACCACCAACCCTCAGACTGCCCTCAGACTACCCTCAAAGTCAGAGGGACAACCACTGGCACCAGGCTTCATCCTGGTGAAAGACTCGGTGACCACCAACCCTCAGACTGCCCTCAGACTACCCTCAAAGTCAGAGGGACAACCACTGGCACCATGCTTCATCCTGGTGAAAGGCTGGGTGACCACCAACCCTCAGACTACCCTCAAAGTCAGAGGGACAACCACTGGCACCAGGCTTCATCCTGGTGAAAGACTGTGTGACCACCAACCCTCAGACTACCCTCATACTACCCTCAAAATCAAAGATCCCAAGACCGGCACCAGGCATGATTGGTGAACGGTTGGGTGACCACCATCCATTTTAAACTGCACCTACAGAAAATCGAAATCCTTAGATGTGGAAATTTACTACCAGCACAGGAGAAGCCCAGGAGATGAGCCTTGAGGCCCAGGGGATGAGCCTTGAGTCCCAAGAGATGTGCCCGGAGGCCCAGGAGATGGGCCCGGAGGCCCGGGAGATGCGTCCGGAGGCGCAGGAGATGAGCCTTGAGGCCCAGGAGGTGCGCCAGGATGCCCAGGAGATGCGCCCGGAGGCCCAGGAGATGAGCCTTGAGGCCGAGGAGGTGCGCCCGGATGCCCAGGAGATGCGCCTGGAGGCGAAGGAGATGCGCCCGGAGGCCCAGGAGATGCGCCCGGAGGCCCAGGAGATGCGTCTAGAGGCCCAGGAGATGCGCCCGGAGGCCCAGGAGATGCGCCCGAAGGCCTAGGAGATGAGCCTTGAGGCCTAGGATATGCACCCAGAGGCCCAGGATGTGGGCCCGGACGTCCAGGATATGCACCCGGAGGCCAAGGAGGTGCGGCCGGAGGCATAGGGGATGAGCCCGGAGGCCCAGGGGATGCACCCGGAGGCCCAGGAGATGAGCCTTGAGGCCCAGGAGATGAGCCTTGAGGCCCAGGAGATACGCCTGAAGGCCCAGGAGATGCGCCCGGAGGCCCAGGAGATGCGTCCAGAGGCCCAGGAGATGCGCCCTGAGGCACAGGAGACGCACCCGGAGGCCCAGGAGATGAGCATTGAGGCCTAGGAGATGCGGCTGGAGGCCTAGGAGATGCGGCTGGAGGCCCATGCAGATGCGCCTGGAGACCAAGGAGATGCGACCGGAGGCCCAAAAGATGCACCTGAGGCCCAGGAGATGAGCCTTGAGGCCCAGGAGGTGCACCTGGAGGCTCAGGGTGTGCGCCCGGACGTCCAGGAGATGCCCCCGGAGGCCAAGGAGGTGCGTCCGGAGGCCTAGGGGATGCGCCCGGAGGCCCAGCGGATGCGCCCGGAGGTCCAGGGGTTGCGTCCTTAAGCCTACGAGATGAGCCTTGAGGCCTAGGAGATGCACCCGGAGGCCCAGGGTGTGCGCCTGGACATCCAGGAGATGCACCCGGAGGCCCAGGATGTGCGCCCGGAGGTCCAGGGGTTGCGTCCTTAAGCCTACGAGATGAGCCTTGAGGCCTAGGAGATGCACCCGGAGGCCCAGGGTGTGCGCCTGGACATCCAGGAGATGCACCCGGAGGCCCAGGATGTGCGCCCGGACGTCCAGGAGATGGCACCGGAGGCCAAGGCGGTGCGTCCGGAGGCCTAGGGGATGCGCCCGGAGGCCCAGCAGATGTGCCCGGAGGCCCAGGGGTTGCGCTCAGAGGTCCAGGGGATGCGACCGGAGGCCCAGGAGATGCGCCAGGAGTCCCAGGAGATGCACCCGGAGGCCCAGGAGATGCACCCTGAGCCCAGGAGATGCACCTTGAGGCCCAGGAGATGAGCCTTGAGGCCTATGAGATGCACCTGGAAGCCCAGGAGATGCGCCTGGAGGCCCAGGAGATGCGCCCGGAGGCCCAGGAGATGCAACCGGAGGCCCAGGAGGTGCGCAGTGGAGGCCCAAGAGTGCGCCTAGAGGCCCAGGGGGTGCTCCTGGAGGCCCAAGGGGATGCGTCCGGAGGCCCAGGGGATGCTCATGGAGGCCCAGGGGATGCTCATGGAGGCCCAGGAGATGCGCATGGAGGCCCAGGAGATGTGCTCAGAGGCCCAGGAAATGCGCCTGGAGGCTTGGAGGCACAGGAGATGAACCTGGAGACCCAGGAGATGCGCTCAGAGGCCCAGGAGATGTGTCTTGAGGCCTGGGAGATGCGCCTGGAGGCCCAGCAGATGCGCCTGGAGGCCCAGGAAATGCGCTTGGATGCCCAAGAGATGCGCCAGGAGGCCCAGGGGATGCGCCTGGAGGCCTTGAGGATGCGCCCGGAGGCCCAGGAGGTGTGCCCGGTGGCCCAGGCGGTACGCCTGGAGGCCCAGGAAATGCGCCCAGAGGCCCAAGACATGCGCCAGAAGCCCAGGGAATGCGCCCGAAGGCCCAGGAGGTGCCCCCGGTGACCCAGGTGGTGCGCCTGGAGGCCCAGGAGATGCACCTTGAGGCCCAGGAGATGCGCCTTGAGGCCTAGGAGATGCACATGGAAGCCCAGGATGTGCGCCTGGACTTCCAGGAGATGCACCCGAGGCAGAGGAGGTGCGCCCTAGGCATAGAGGATGAGCCCAGAGGCCCAGGGGATGTGCCCGGAGGCCCAGGGGATGCGCTCGAAGGCTCAGGGGATGCGCCCAGCTGCCCAGGATGTGCCCCCGAACGTCCAGGAGATGCACACGGGGGCCAAGGAGGTGCTTCCGGAGGCCTAGGAGATGCGCCCGGAGGCCCAGGAGATGCGCCCGGAGGCCCAGGAGATGCGCCCGGAGGCCCAGGAGATGAGCCTTGAGGCCCAGGAGATGAGCCTTGATGCCCAGGAGATGCGCCCGGAGGCGTAGGAGATGCGCTCAGAGGCCCAGGAGATGTGCCTTGAGGCCTAGGAGATACGCCTGGAGGTCCAGCAGATGCGCCTGAAGGCCCAGAAAATGCACCCGGAGGCCCAGGGGATGCGCCAGGAGGCCCAGGGGATGCGCTCGGAGGCCCAGGAGGTGTGCCCGACGGCCCAGGTGGTACGCCTGGAGGCCCAGCAGATGCGCCTGGAGGCCCAGTAAATGAGCCCGGAGGCCCAAGACATGCGCCAGAAGGCCCAGGGGATGTGCCTGGAGGCCCAGGTGATGCGCCCGGAGGCCCAGGAGGTGCGCCCGGCGGCCCAGGTGGTGCGCCTGGAGGCCCAGGAGATGCGCCTTGGGTCCCAGGAGATGAGCCTTGAGGCCCAGGTGATGCGCCCGGAGGCCCAGGAGATGCGCCAGGAGGCTTAGGAGATAATCCTTGAGGCCTCGGAGCCCAGAGGCCCAGGATGTGCGCCTTGACTTCCAGGAGATGCACCCGGAGGCAGAGGAGGTGCGCCCTAGGCATAGAGGATGAGCCCAGAGGCCCAGGGTATGTGCCCAGAGGCCCAGAGGATGCGCTCGGAGGCTCAGGGGATGCGCCCAGAGGCCCAGGAGGTGCGCCCGGCGGCCCAGGTTATGCGCCCGAAGGCCCAGGAGATGCGCCCGGAGGCCCGGGAGATGAGCCTTAAGGCCCAGGAGATGAGCCTTGAGGCCCAGGAGATGTGCCTGGAGGCCCAGCAGATGCGCTTAGAGACCCAAGAGATGCGTCCGGAGGCCCAGGTGATGCACCTGGAGGCCCATGGGATGCACCCGGAGGCCCAGGGGAGGCGCCCGGAGACTCAGGGGATGCACCCAGAGGTCCAGAATGTGCGCTGGCAGCCCAGGAGGTGTGCCCGGAGGCCCAGGAGATGCGCCTTGGGGCCCAGGAGATATGCCCGGAGACCCAGGGGGTGCGCTCAGAGGCCCAGGAGATGAGCCTTGAGGCCTTGGAGATGCGTCCGGAGGCCCAGGAGATGCGTCCGGAGGCGCAGGAGATGCGCCCGGAGGCCCAGGAGATGCGCCCGGGGGCCTAGGGTATGCACCCGGAGGACCAGGATGTGCGCCCGGACATCCAGGAGGTGCATGCAGAGGCACAGAAGGTGTGGCGGAGGCCCAGGAGGTCCGCCGGGAGGCACAGGAGTTAAGCTTTGAGGCCCGGGAGATGCGCCCGGAGGCCCAGGGGATGCGCCCAGAGGCACAGGGAATGCGCCCGGAGGCCCGGGAGGTGCGCCTGGTGGCCCAGGTGGTGCGCCCGGTAGCGCAGGGGGTGCACCCAGAGGCCAAGGAGATGTGCCTTGGGGCCCAGGGGTTGTGCTCAGAGACTGAGGAGATGAGCCTTGAGGCCCAGGAGATACGCCGGAGGCCACGTAGAAGAGCCTTGAGGTGCAGGAGATGAGCCTTGAGGCCTAGGAGATGAGCCTTGAGTCCCAAGAGATGAGCCTTGAGGCCCAGGAGATGAGCCCTGTGCATCGGCTCCCAGTGTCCCTTGTGACTGTGCACCGGCTCCCAGTGCCCTTGTGACTATGTATAGGCTCCCAGTGCTCTTGTAACTGTGCTTCTGCTCCCAGTGCCCTAGTGACTGTGCGTCACCCTCCAGTACCCTTGTGACCGTGCATCGGCTCCCAGTGCCCTTGTGACTGTGTGTCGGCTCCCAGTGCCCTCGTGACTGTGCGTCGGCTCCCAGTGCCCCGTGACTGTGCTTCGGCTCCCAGTGCCCTCGTGACTGTGCGTCGGCGTGACTGTGCGTCGGCTCCCAGTGCCCTCGTGACTGTGCGTTGGCTCCCAGTGCCCTTGTGACTCTGCATCGGCTCCCAGTCCCCTTGTGACTGTGCATCGCCCCCCCAGTGCCCTTGTGACAGTGCATCAGCTCCCAGTGCCATCGTGACTGTGCATCGGCTCCCAGGGTCTCTTGTTACCGTGCATTGGCTTCCCGTGCCCTTGTGACTGTGCATCAGCTCCCAGCGCCCTTGTGACTGTACAGTGCCCTCGTGACTGTGCATCGGCTCCCAGTGCCCTTGTGACAGTGTCTCGGCTCCCAGTGCCCTTGTGACTGTGCGTCGGCTCCCAGTGCCCTCGTGACTGTGCGTCGGCTCGCAGTGTCTTTGTGACTGTGCGTCGGCTCCCAGTGCCCTCGTGACTGTGCGTTAGCTCCCAGTGTCCTCGAGACTGTGCATCGGCTCCCAGTGCCCTTGTGATTCTGCATCGGCTCCCAGTGCCCTTGTGATTCTGCATTGGCTCCCAGTGCCCTTGTGACTGTGCATCGCCCCCAGGGCCCTTGTGACTGTGCATCGGCTCGAAGTGCCCTTGTGACTGTGCATCGGCTCCCAGTGCGCTTGTGACTGTGCATCGGCTCCCAGTGCCTTTCTGACTGTGCATCGGCTCCCAGTGCTCTTGTGACTGTGCGTCG
This sequence comes from Calotriton arnoldi, assembly GCA_963921515.1. Taxonomy (NCBI): domain Eukaryota; kingdom Metazoa; phylum Chordata; class Amphibia; order Caudata; family Salamandridae; genus Calotriton; species Calotriton arnoldi. The sequence goes on from CAWUFW010000975.1 coordinate 2,366,842, forward strand.
GCTCCCAGTGCCCTTGTGACTGTGCAGTGCCCTCGTGACCATGCATCAGCTCCCAGTGTCCCTTGTGACTATGCATGGGCTCCCAGTGTCCTTGTGGCTGTCCATCGGCTCCCAGTGCCCTTATGACTGTGCATCGGCTCCCAGTGCCCTTGTGACTGTGGATCTGCTCCCAGTGCCCTCGTGACTGTGCATCGGCTCCCAGTGCCCTCGTGACTGTGCATCGGCTCCCAGTGCCCTTGTGACTGTGCATCGGCTCCCAGTGCCCTTGTGATTCTGCATCAGCTCCCAGTGCCCTTGTGATTCTGCATTGGCTCCCAGTGCCCTTGTGACTGTGCATCGCCCCCAGGGCCCTTGTGACTGTGCATCGGCTCCAAGTGCCCTTGTGACTGTGCATCGGCTCCCAGTGCGCTTGTGACTGTGCATCGGCTCCCAGTGCCTTTCTGACTGTGCATCGGCTCCCAGTGCTCTTGTGACTGTGCGTCGGCTCCCAGTGCCCTTGTGACTGTGCAGTGCCCTCGTGACCATGCATCGACTCCCAGTGTCCCTTGTGACTATGCATGGGCTCCCAGTGTCCTTGTGGCTGTCCATCAGCTCCCAGTGCCCTTATGACTGTGCATCGGCTCCCAGTGCCCTTGTGACTGTGGATCGGCTCCCAGTGCCCTCGTGACTGTGCATCGGCTCCCAGTGCCCTCGTGACTGTGCATCGGCTCCCAGTGCCCTTGTGACTGTGCATCGGCTCCCAGTGCCCTCGTGACTGTGCATCGGCTCCCAGTGCCCTCGTGACTGTGCATCGGCTCCCAGTGCCCTCGTGACTGTTCGTCGGCTCCCAGTGCCCGTGTGACTGTGCATTGGCTCCCAGTGCCCTCGTGACTGTGCATCGACTCCCAGTGCCCTTGTGACTGTGCAGCGCCCTTGTGACTGTACATCGGCTCCCAGTGCCCTTGTGACTGTGCATCGGCTCCCAGTGCCCTCGTGACTGTGCAGCGGCTCCCAGTGCCCTCATGACTGTGCATCGGCTCCCAGTGCCCTCATGACTGTGCATCGGCTCCCAGTGCCCTTGTGACTGTGCATCGGCTCCCAGTGCCCTTGTGACTGTGCAGTGCCCTTGTGACTGTGCATCGGCTCCCAGTGCCCCCGTGACTGTGCATCGGCTCCCAGTGCCCTTGTGACTGTGCAGTGCCCTCGTGACTGTGTATCGGCTCCCAGTGCCCTTGTGACTGTGCATTGGCTCCCAGTGCCCTCGTGACTGTGCATCGGCTCCCAGTGCCCTTGTGACTGTGCATCGGCTCCTAGTGCCCTCATGACTGTGCATCGGCTCCCAGTGCCCTAGTGACTGTGCATTGGCTCCTAGTGTCTCTTGCGACTGTGCATCGGCTCCCAGTGCCCTCGTGACTGTGCGTCGGCTCCCAGTGCCCTTGTGAATATGCATTGCCCTCATGACTGTGCATCGGCTCCCAGTGCCCTTGTGACTGTGCATCGGCTCCCAGTGCCCTTGTCACTGTGCATCGGCTCCCAGTGCCCTCGTGACTGTGCATCGGCTCCAAGTGCCCTTGTGACTGTGCATCGGCTCCCAGTGCGCTTGTGACTGTGCATCGGCTCCCAGTGCCCTCGTGAGTGTTCGTCTGCTCCCAGTGCCCGTGTGACTGTGCATCGGCTCCCAGTGCCCTCGTGACTGTGCATCGGGTCCCAGTGCCCTTGTGACTGTGCAGTGCCCTTGTGACTGTACATTGTCTCCCAGTGCCCTTGTGATTGTGCATCGGCTCCCAGTGCCCTCGTGACTGTGCATCGGCTCCCAGTCCCTTATGACTGTGCATCGGCTCCCAGTGCCCCGTGACTGTGCTTCGGCTCCCAGTGCCCTCGTGACTGTGCGTCGGCGTGACTGTGCGTCGGCTCCCAGTGCCCTCGTGACTGTGCGTTGGCTCCCAGTGCCCTTGTGACTCTGCATCGGCTCCCAGTCCCCTTGTGACTGTGCATCGCCCCCCCAGTGCCCTTGTGACAGTGCATCAGCTCCCAGTGCCATCGTGACTGTGCATCGGTTCCCAGGGTCTCTTGTTACCGTGAATCGGCTTCCCGTGCCCTTGTGACTGTGCATCAGCTCCCAGCGCCCTTGTGACTGTACAGTGCCCTCGTGACTGTGCATCGGCTCCCAGTGCCCTTGTGACAGTGTCTCGGCTCCCAGTGCCCTTGTGACTGTGCGTCGGCTCCCAGTGCCCTCGTGACTGTGCGTCGGCTCGCAGTGTCTTTGTGACTGTGCGTCGGCTCCCAGTGCCCTCGTGACTGTGCGTTGGCTCCCAGTGTCCTCGAGACTGTGCATCGGCTCCCAGTGCCCTTGTGATTCTGCATCGGCTCCCAGTGCCCTTGTGATTCTGCATTGGCTCCCAGTGCCCTTGTGACTGTGCATCGCCCCCAGGGCCCTTGTGACTGTGCATCGGCTCGAAGTGCCCTTGTGACTGTGCATCGGCTCCCAGTGCGCTTGTGACTGTGCATCGGCTCCCAGTGCCTTTCTGACTGTGCATCAGCTCCCAGTGCTCTTGTGACTGTGCGTCGGCTCCCAGTGCCCTTGTGACTGTGCAGTGCCCTCGCGACCATGCATCGGCTCCCAGTGTCCCTTGTGACTATGCATGGGCTCCCAGTGTCCTTGTGGCTGTCCATCGGCTCCCAGTGCCCTTATGACTGTGCATCGGCTCCCAGTGCCCTTGTGACTGTGGATCTGCTCCCAGTGCCCTCGTGACTGTGCATCGGCTCCCAGTGCCCTCGTGACTGTGCATCGGCTCCCAGTGCCCTCGTGACTGTGCATCGGCTCCCAGTGCCCTTGTGACTGTGCATCGGCTCCCAGTGCCCTTGTGATTCTGCATCAGCTCCCAGTGCCCTTGTGATTCTGCATTGGCTCCCAGTGCCCTTGTGACTGTTCATCGCCCCCAGGGCCCTTGTGACTGTGCATCGGCTCCAAGTGCCCTTGTGACTGTGCATCGGCTCCCAGTGCGCTTGTGACTGTGCATCGGCTCCCAGTGCCTTTCTGACTGTGCATCGGCTCCCAGTGCTCTTGTGACTGTGCGTCGGCTCCCAGTGCCCTTGTGACTGTGCAGTGCCCTCGTGACCATGCATCGACTCCCAGTGTCCCTTGTGACTATGCATGGGCTCCCAGTGTCCTTGTGGCTGTCCATCGGCTCCCAGTGCCCTTATGACTGTGCATCGGCTCCCAGTGCCCTTGTGACTGGATCGGCTCCCAGTGCCCTCGTGACTGTGCATCGGCTCCCAGTGCCCTCGTGACTGTGCATCGGCTCCCAGTGCCCTTGTGACTGTGCATCGGCTCCCAGTGCCCTCGTGACTGTGCATCGGCTCCCAGTGCCCTCGTGACTGTGCATCGGCTCCCAGTGCCCTCGTGACTGTTCGTCGGCTCCCAGTGCCCGTGTGACTGTGCATTGGCTCCCAGTGCCCTCGTGACTGTGCATCGACTCCCAGTGCCCTTGTGACTGTGCAGTGCCCTTGTGACTGTACATCGGCTCCCAGTGCCCTTGTGACTGTCCATCGGCTCCCAGTGCCCTCGTGACTGTGCAGCGGCTCCCAGTGCCCTCGTGACTGTGCATCGGCTCCCAGTGCCCTCGTGACTGTGCATCGGCTCCCAGTGCCCTTGTGACTGTGCATCGGCTCCCAGTGCCCTTGTGACTGTGCAGTGCCCTTGTGACTGTGCATCGGCTCCCAGTGCCCTTGTGACTGTGCAGTGCCCTCGTGACTGTGTATCGGCTCCCAGTGCCCTTGTGACTGTGCATTGGCTCCCAGTGCCCTCGTGACTGTGCATCGGCTCCCAGTGCCCTTGTGACTGTGCATCGGCTCCTAGTGCCCTCATGACTGTGCATCGGCTCCCAGTGCCCTAGTGACTGTGCATTGGCTCCTAGTGTCTCTTGCGACTGTGCATCGGCTCCCAGTGCCCTCGTGACTGTGCGTCGGCTCCCAGTGCCCTTGTGAATATGCATTGCCCTCATGACTGTGCATCGGCTCCCAGTGCCCTTGTGACTGTGCATCGGCTCCCAGTGCCCTTGTCACTGTGCATCGGCTCCCAGTGCCCTCGTGACTGTGCATCGGCTCCAAGTGCCCTTGTGACTGTGCATCGGCTCCCAGTGCCCTCGTGAGTGTTCGTCTGCTCCCAGTGCCCGTGTGACTGTGCATCGGCTCCCAGTGCCCTCGTGACTGTGCATCGGGTCCCAGTGCCCTTGTGACTGTGCAGTGCCCTTGTGACTGTACATTGTCTCCCAGTGCCCTTGTGATTGTGCATCGGCTCCCAGTGCCCTCGTGACTGTGCATCGGTTCCCAGTCCCTTATGACTGTGCATCGGCTCCCAGTGCCCCGTGACTGTGCTTCGGCTCCCAGTGCCCTCGTGACTGTGCGTCGGCGTGACTGTGCGTCGGCTCCCAGTGCCCTCGTTACTGTGCGTTGGCTCCCAGTGCCCTTGTGACTCTGCATCGGCTCCCAGTCCCCTTGTGACTGTGCATCGCCCCCCCAGTGCCCTTGTGACAGTGCATCAGCTCCCAGTGCCATCGTGACTGTGCATCGGCTCCCAGGGTCTCTTGTTACCGTGCATCGGCTTCCCGTGCCCTTGTGACTGTGCATCAGCTCCCAGCGCCCTTGTGACTGTACAGTGCCCTCGTGACTGTGCATCGGCTCCCAGTGCCCTTGTGACAGTGTCTCGGCTCCCAGTGCCCTTGTGACTGTGCGTCGGCTCCCAGTGCCCTCGTGACTGTGCGTCGGCTCGCAGTGTCTTTGTGACTGTGCGTCGGCTCCCAGTGCCCTCGTGACTGTGCGTTGGCTCCCAGTGTCCTCGAGACTGTGCATCGGCTCCCAGTGCCCTTGTGATTCTGCATCGGCTCCCAGTGCCCTTGTGATTCTGCATTGGCTCCCAGTGCCCTTGTGACTGTGCATCGCCCCCAGGGCCCTTGTGACTGTGCATCGGCTCGAAGTGCCCTTGTGACTGTGCATCGGCTCCCAGTGCGCTTGTGACTGTGCATCGGCTCCCAGTGCCTTTCTGACTGTGCATCGGCTCCCAGTGCTCTTGTGACTGTGCGTCGGCTCCCAGTGCCCTTGTGACTGTGCAGTGCCCTCGCGACCATGCATCGGCTCCCAGTGTCCCTTGTGACTATGCATGGGCTCCCAGTGTCCTTGTGGCTGTCCATCGGCTCCCAGTGCCCTTATGACTGTGCATCGGCTCCCAGTGCCCTTGTGACTGTGGATCTGCTCCCAGTGCCCTCGTGACTGTGCATCGGCTCCCAGTGCCCTCGTGACTGTGCATCGGCTCCCAGTGCCCTCGTGACTGTGCATCGGCTCCCAGTGCCCTTGTGACTGTGCATCGGCTCCCAGTGCCCTTGTGATTCTGCATCAGCTCCCAGTGCCCTTGTGATTCTGCATTGGCTCCCAGTGCCCTTGTGACTGTTCATCGCCCCCAGGGCCCTTGTGACTGTGCATCGGCTCCAAGTGCCCTTGTGACTGTGCATCGGCTCCCAGTGCGCTTTGTGACTGTGCATCGGCTCCCAGTGCCTTTCTGACTGTGCATCGGCTCCCAGTGCTCTTGTGACTGTGCGTCGGCTCCCAGTGCCCTTGTGACTGTGCAGTGCCCTCGTGACCATGCATCGACTCCCAGTGTCCCTTGTGACTATGCATGGGCTCCCAGTGTCCTTGTGGCTGTCCATCGGCTCCCAGTGCCCTTATGACTGTGCATCGGCTCCCAGTGCCCTTGTGACTGGATCGGCTCCCAGTGCCCTCGTGACTGTGCATCGGCTCCCAGTGCCCTCGTGACTGTGCATCGGCTCCCAGTGCCTTAGTGACTGTGCATCGGCTCCCAGTGCCCTCGTGACTGTGCATCGGCTCCCAGTGCCCTCGTGACTGTGCATCGGCTCCCAGTGCCCTCGTGACTGTTCGTCGGCTCCCAGTGCCCGTGTGACTGTGCATTGGCTCCCAGTGCCCTCGTGACTGTGCATCGACTCCCAGTGCCCTTGTGACTGTGCAGTGCCCTTGTGACTGTACATCGGCTCCCAGTGCCCTTGTGACTGTGCATCGGCTCCCAGTGCCCTCGTGACTGTGCAGCGGCTCCCAGTGCCCTCGTGACTGTGCAGCGGCTCCCAGTGCCCTCGTGACTGTGCATCGGCTCCCAGTGCCCTTGTGACTGTGCATCGGCTCCCAGTGCCCTTGTGACTGTGCAGTGCCCTTGTGACTGTGCATCGGCTCCCAGTGCCCTTGTGACTGTGCAGTGCCCTCGTGACTGTGTATCGGCTCCCAGTGCCCTTGTGACTGTGCATTGGCTCCCAGTGCCCTCGTGACTGTGCATCAGCTCCCAGTGCCCTTGTGACTGTGCATCGGCTCCTAGTGCCCTCATGACTGTGCATCGGCTCCCAGTGCCCTAGTGACTGTGCATTGGCTCCTAGTGTCTCTTGCGACTGTGCATCGGCTCCCAGTGCCCTCGTGACTGTGCGTCGGCTCCCAGTGCCCATGTGAATATGCATTGCCCTCATGACTGTGCATCGGCTCCCAGTGCCCTTGTGACTGTGCATCGGCTCCCAGTGCCCTTGTCACTGTGCATCGGCTCCCAGTGCCCTCGTGACTGTGCATCGGCTCCAAGTGCCCTTGTGACTGTGCATCGGCTCCCAGTGCGCTTGTGACTGTGCATCGGCTCCCAGTGCCCTTGTGAGTGTTCGTCTGCTCCCAGTGCCCGTGTGACTGTGCATCGGCTCCCAGTGCCCTCGTGACTGTGCATCGGGTCCCAGTGCCCTTGTGACTGTGCAGTGCCCTTGTGACTGTACATCGTCTCCCAGTGCCCTTGTGATTGTGCATCGGCTCCCAGTGCCCTCGTGACTGTGCATCGGCTCCCAGTGCCCTCGTGACTGTGCATCGGCTCCCAGTGGCCTCGTGACCGTGTGTCGGCTCCCAGTGCCCTCGTGACTGTGCATCGGCCCCCAGTGCCCTTTGTATCTGTGCATCGGCTCCCAGTGTCCCTTGTGACTGTGCATCGGCTCGCAGTGCCCTTGTGACTGTGCGTCTGCTCCCAGTGCCCTTGTGACTGTGCGTCGGCTCCCAGTGCCCTCGTGATTGTGCGTCGGCTCTCAGTGCCCTCGTGACTGTGCATCAGCTCCCAGTGCCCTTGTGACTGTGCTTCCGCTCCCAGTGCCCTCGTGACTATGCATCAGCTCACAGTGCCCTCGTGACTGTTGGTTGGCTCCTAGTGCCCGTGTGACTGTGCATCGGCTCCCAGTGCCCTTGTGACTGTGCATCGGCTCCCAGTGCCCTCGTGACTGTGCATCGGCTCCCAGTGCCCTTGTGACTGTGCATCGGTTCCCAGTGTCCCTTGTGACTGTGCATCGGCTCGCAGTGCCCTTGTGACTGTGCATCGGCTCCCAGTGCCCTCGTGACTGTGCATCGGCTCCCAGTGCCCTTGTGACTGTGCATCGGCTCCCTGTGCCCTTGCGACTGTGCATCGGCTCCCAGTGCCCTAGTGATTATGCGTTGGCTCCCAGTGCCCTCGTGACTGTGCATCCGCTCCCAGTGCCCTCGTGACTGTTCGTCGGCTCCCAGTGCCCTCGTGACTGTGCATCGGCTCCCAGTACCCTCGTGACTGTGCAGTGCCCTTGTGACTGTGCACTGGCTCCTATTGCCCTTGTGACTGTGCATCGGCTCCCAGTGCCCTTGTGACTGTGCATCGGCTCCCTGTGCCCTTGCGACTGTGCATCGGCTCCCAGTGCCCTAGTGATTATGCGTTGGCTCCCAGTGCCCTCGTGACTGTGCATCCGCTCCCAGTGCCCTTGTGACTGTGCGTCGGCTCCCAGTGCCCTCGTGACTGTGCATCGGCTCCCAGTGCCCTCGTGACTGTGCAGTGCCCTTGTGACTGTGCACTGGCTCCTATTGCCCTTGTGACTGTGCAGTGCCCTTGTGACTGTGCACCGGCTCCTATTGCCCTTGTGACTGTGCAGTTCCCTTGTGACTGTGCACCGGCTCGCAGTGCCCTTGTGACTGTGCATTGGATCTCAGTGTCCCTTGTGACTGTGCATTGGCTTGCAGTTCCCTTGTGATTGTGCGTCGGCTCCCAGTAACCGCTTGACTGTGCATCGGATCCCAGTGTCCCTTGTGACTGTGCATCGGCTCGCAGTGCCCTTGTGACTGTGCATCGGCTCCCCGTGCCCTTGTGACTGTGTATCGGCTCCCAGTGCCCTAGTGATTATGCGTTGGCTCCCAGTGCCCTCGTGACTGTGCATCCGCTCCCAGTGCCCTCATGACTGTGCATCCGCTCCCAGTGCCCTCATGACTGTGCATCCGCTCCCAGTGCCCTCGTGACTGTGCATCGGCTCCCAGTGCCCTCGTGACTGTGCATCGGCTCCCAGTGGCCTCGTGACCGTGTGTCAGCTCCCAGTGCCCTCGTGACTGTGCATCGGCCCCCAGTGCCCTTTGTATCTGTGCATCGGCTCCCAGTGTCCCTTGTGACTGTGCATCGGCTCGCAGTGCCCTTGTGACTGTGCGTCTGCTCCCAGTGCCCTTGTGATTGTGCGTCGGCTCCCAGTGCCCTCGTGATTGTGCGTCGGCTCTCAGTGCCCTCGTGATTGTGCGTGGGCTCTCAGTGCCCTCGTGACTGTGCATCGGCTCCCAGTGCCCTTGTGACTGTGCTTCCGCTCCCAGTGCCCTCGTGACTATGCATCAGCTCACAGTGCCCTCGTGACTGTTCGTTGGCTCCTAGTGCCCGTGTGACTGTGCATCGGCTCCCAGTGCCCTTGTGACTGTGCATCGGCTCCCAGTGCCCTCGTGACTGTGCATCGGCTCCCAGTGCCCTTGTGACTGTGCATCGGTTCCCAGTGTCCCTTGTGACTGTGCATCGGCTCGCAGTGCCCTTGTGACTGTGCATCGGCTCCCAGTGCCCTCTTGACTGTGCATCGGCTCCCAGTGCCCTTGTGACTGTGCATCGGCTCCCTGTGCCCTTGCGACTGTGCATCGGCTCCCAGTGCCCTAGTGATTATGCGTTGGCTCCCAGTGCCCTCGTGACTGTGCATCCGCTCCCAGTGCCCTCGTGACTGTGCATCCGCTCCCAGTGCCCTCGTGACTGTTCGTCGGCTCCCAGTCCCCTTCTGACTGTGCAATTGGCTCGCAGTGCCCTTGTGACTGTGCGTCGGCTCCCAGTGCCCTCGTGACTGTGCATCGGCTCCCAGTGCCCTCGTGACTGTGCAGTGCCCTTGTGACTGTGCACCGGCTTCTATTGCCCTTGTGACTGTGCAGTGCCCTTGTGACTGTGCACCGGCTCCTATTGCCCTTGTGACTGTGCAGTTCCCTTGTGACTGTGCACCGGCTCGAAGTGCCCTTGTGACTGTGCATTGGATCTCAGTGTCCCTTGTGACTGTGCATTGGCTTGCAGTTCCCTTGTGATTGTGCGTCAGCTCCCAGTAACCGTTTGACTGTGCATCGGATACCAGTGTCCCTTGTGACTGTGCATCGGCTCGCAGTGCCCTTGTGACTGTGCATCGGCTTCCCGTGCCCTTGTGACTGTGCATCGGCTCCCAGTGCCCTAGTGATTAGGCGTTGGCTCCCAGTGCCCTCGTGACTGTGCATCCGCTCCCAGAGCCCTCATGACTGTGCATCCACTCCCAGTGCCCTCATGACTGTGCATCCGCTCCCAGTGCCCTCGTGACTGTGCATCGGCTCCCAGTGCCCTCGTGACTGTGCATCGGCTCCCAGTGGCCTCGTGACCGTGTGTCAGCTCCCAGTGCCCTCGTGACTGTGCATCGGCTCCCAGTGCCCTCGTGACTGTGCATCGGCCCCCAGTGCCCTTTGTATCTGTGCATCGGCTCCCAGTGTCCCTTGTAACTGTGCATCGGCTCACAGTGCCCTTGTGACTGTGCGTCTGCTCCCAGTGCCCTTGTGATTGTGCGTCGGCTCCCAGTGCCCTCGTGATTGTGCGTCGGCTCTCAGTGCCCTCGTGATTGTGCGTCGGCTCTCAGTGCCCTCGTGACTGTGCATCGGCTCCCAGTGCCCTTGTGACTGTGCTTCCGCCTCCCAGTGCCCTCGTGACTATGCATCAGCTCCCAGTGCCCTCGTGACTGTTCGTTGGCTCCTAGTGCCCGTGTGACTGTGCATCGGCTCCCAGTGCCCTTGTGACTGTGCATCGGCTCCCAGTGCCCTCGTGCCTGTGCATCGGCTCCCAGTGCCCTTGTGACTGTGCATCGGTTCCCAGTGTCCCTTGTGACTGTGCATCGGCTCTCAGTGCCCTTGTGACTGTGCGTCAGCTCCTAGTGCCCTTGTGACTGTGCATCGGCTCCCAGTGCCCTCGTGACTGTGCATCGGCTCCCAGTGCCCCTGTGACTGTACATCGGCTCCCCGTGCCCTTGTGACTGTGCATCGGCTCCCAGTGCCCTAGTGATTATGCGTTGGCTCCCAGTGCCCTCGTGACTGTGCATCCGCTCCCAGTGCCCTCGTGACTGTGCATCCGCTCCCAGTGCCCTCGTGACTGTGCATCCGCTCCCCGTGCCCTCGTGACTGTTCGTCGGCTCCCAGTCCCCTTCTAACTGTGCAATTGGCTCGCAGTGCCCTTGTGACTGTGCGTCGGCTCCCAGTGCCCTCGTGACTGTGCATCGGCTCCCAGTGCCCTCGTGACTGTGCAGTGCCCTTGTGACTGTGCACCGGCTCCTATTGCCCTTGTGACTGTGCAGTGCCCTTGTGACTGTGCACCGGCTCCCAGTGCCCCTTGTGACTGTGCATCGGCTCACAGTGCCCTTGTGACTGTGCATTGGATCTCAGTGTCCCTTGTGACTGTGCATTGGCTTGCAGTTCCCTTGTGATTGGGCGTCGGCTCCCAGTAACCGTGTGACTGTGCATCGGATCCCAGTGTCCCTTGTGACTGTGCATCGGCTCGCAGTGCCCTTGTGACTGTGCATTGGATCTCAGTGTCCCTTGTGACTGTGCATCGGCTCGCAGTTCCCTTGTGATTGTGCGTCGGCTCCCAGTGCCCGTGTGACTGTGCATCGGATCCCAGTGCCCTTGTGACTGTGCAGTCCCCTTGTGAATGTGCATCGGCTCCCAGTGCCCTCGTGACTGTGCATCGGCTTGCAGTGCCCTTGTGACTGTGCACCGGCTCCCAGTTCCCTCGTGACTGTGCATCGGCTCCCAGTGCTCTTGTGACTGTGCGTCGGCTCCCAGTGCCCTTGTGACTGTGCAGTGCCCTCGCGACCATGCATCGGCTCCCAGTGTCCCTTGTGACTATGCATGGGCTCCCAGTGTCCTTGTGGCTGTCCATCGGCTCCCAGTGCCCTTATGACTGTGCATCGGCTCCCAGTGCCCTTGTGACTGTGGATCTGCTCCCAGTGCCCTCGTGACTGTGCATCGGCTCCCAGTGCCCTCGTGACTGTGCATCGGCTCCCAGTGCCCTTGTGACTGTGCATCGGCTCCCAGTGCCCTTGTGATTCTGCATCAGCTCCTAGTGCCCTTGTGATTCTGCATTGGCTCCCAGTGCCCTTGTGACTGTTCATCGCCCCCAGGGCCCTTGTGACTGTGCATCGGCTCCAAGTGCCCTTGTGACTGTGCATCGGCTCCCAGTGCGCTTGTAACTGTGCATCGGCTCCCAGTGCCTTCCTGACTGTGCATCGGCTCCCAGTGCTCTTGTGACTGTGCGTCGGCTCCCAGTGCCCTTGTGACTGTGCAGTGCCCTCGTGACCATGCATCGACTCCCAGTGTCCCTTGTGACTATGCATGGGCTCCCAGTGTCCTTGTGGCTGTCCATCGGCTCCCAGTGCCCTTATGACTGTGCATCGGCTCCCAGTGCCCTTGTGACTGTGGATCGGCTCCCAGTGCCCTCGTGACTGTGCATCGGCTCCCAGTGCCCTCGTGACTGTGCATCGGCTCCCAGTGCCCTTGTGACTGTGCATCGGCTCCCAGTGCCCTCGTGACTGTGCATCGGCTCCCAGTGCCCTCGTGACTGTGCATCGGCTCCCAGTGCCCTCGTGACTGTTCGTCGGCTCCCAGTGCCCGTGTGACTGTGCATTGGCTCCCAGTGCCCTCGTGACTGTGCATCGACTCCCAGTGCCCTTGTGACTGTGCAGCGCCCTTGTGACTGTACATCGGCTCCCAGTGCCCTTGTGACTGTGCATCGGCTCCCAGTGCCCTCGTGACTGTGCAGCGGCTCCCAGTGCCCTCGTGACTGTGCATCGGCTCCCAGTGCCCTCGTGACTGTGCATCGGCTCCCAGTGCCCTTGTGACTGTGCATCGGCTCCCAGTGCCCTTGTGACTGTGCAGTGCCCTTGTGACTGTGCATCGGCTCCCAGTGCCCTTGTGACTGTGCAGTGCCCTCGTGACTGTGTATCGGCTCCCAGTGCCCTTGTGACTGTGCATTGGCTCCCAGTGCCCTCGTGACTGTGCATCGGCTCCCAGTGCCCTTGTGACTGTGCATCGGCTCCTAGTGCCCTCATGACTGTGCATCGGCTCCCAGTGCCCTAGTGACTGTGCATTGGCTCCTAGTGTCTCTTGCGACTGTGCATCGGCTCCCAGTGCCCTCGTGACTGTGCGTCGGCTCCCAGTGCCCTTGTGAATATGCATTGCCCTCATGACTGTGCATCGGCTCCCAGTGCCCTTGTGACTGTGCATCGGCTCCCAGTGCCCTTGTCACTGTGCATCGGCTCCCAGTGCCCTCGTGACTGTGCATCGGCTCCAAGTGCCCTTGTGACTGTGCATCGGCTCCCAGTGCGCTTGTGACTGTGCATCGCCTCCCAGTGCCCTTGTGAGTGTTCGTCTGCTCCCAGTGCCCGTGTGACTGTGCATCGGCTCCCAGTGCCCTCGTGACTGTGCATCGGGTCCCAGTGCCCTTGTGACTGTGCAGTGCCCTTGTGACTGTACATCGTCTCCCAGTGCCCTTGTGATTGTGCATCGGCTCCCAGTGCCCTCGTGACTGTGCATCGGCTCCCAGTGCCCTCGTGACTGTGCATCGGCTCCCAGTGGCCTCGTGACCGTGTGTCGGCTCCCAGTGCCCTCGTGACTGTGCATCGGCCCCCAGTGCCCTTTGTATCTGTGCATCGGCTCCCAGTGTCCCTTGTGACTGTGCATCGGCTCGCAGTGCCCTTGTGACTGTGCGTCTGCTCCCAGTGCCCTTGTGACTGTGCGTCGGCTCCCAGTGCCCTCGTGATTGTGCGTCGGCTCTCAGTGCCCTCGTGACTGTGCATCGGCTCCCAGTGCCCTTGTGACTGTGCTTCCGCTCCCAGTGCCCTCGTGACTATGCATCAGCTCACAGTGCCCTCGTGACTGTTGGTTGGCTCCTAGTGCCCGTGTGACTGTGCATCGGCTCCCAGTGCCCTTGTGACTGTGCATCGGCTCCCAGTGCCCTCGTGACTGTGCATCGGCTCCCAGTGCCCTTGTGACTGTGCATCGGTTCCCAGTGTCCCTTGTGACTGTGCATCGGCTCGCAGTGCCCTTGTGACTGTGCATCGGCTCCCAGTGCCCTCGTGACTGTGCATCGGTTCCCAGTGCCCTTGTGACTGTGCATCGGCTCCCTGTGCCCTTGCGACTGTGCATCGGCTCCCAGTGCCCTAGTGATTATGCGTTGGCTCCCAGTGCCCTCGTGACTGTGCATCCGCTCCCAGTGCCCTCGTGACTGTTCGTCGGCTCCCAGTGCCCTCGTGACTGTGCATCGGCTCCCAGTTCCCTCGTGACTGTGCAGTGCCCTTGTGACTGTGCACTGGCTCCTATTGCCCTTGTGACTGTGCATCAGCTCCCAGTGCCCTTGTGACTGTGCATCGGCTCCCTGTGCCCTTGCGACTGTGCATCGGCTCCCAGTGCCCTAGTGATTATGCGTTGGCTCCCAGTGCCCTCGTGACTGTGCATCCGCTCCCAGTGCCCTTGTGACTGTGCGTCGGCTCCCAGTGCCCTCGTGACTGTGCATCGGCTCCCAGTGCCCTCGTGACTGTGCAGTGCCCTTGTGACTGTGCACTGGCTCCTATTGCCCTTGTGACTGTGCAGTGCCCTTGTGACTGTGCACCGGCTCCTATTGCCCTTGTGACTGTGCAGTTCCCTTGTGACTGTGCACCGGCTCGCAGTGCCCTTGTGACTGTGCATTGGATCTCAGTGTCCCTTGTGACTGTGCATTGGCTTGCAGTTCCCTTGTGATTGTGCGTCGGCTCCCAGTAACCGTTTGACTGTGCATCGGATCCCAGTGTCCCTTGTGACTGTGCATCGGCTCGCAGTGCCCTTGTGACTGTGCATCGGCTCCCCGTGCCCTTGTGACTGTGTATCGGCTCCCAGTGCCCTAGTGATTATGCGTTGGCTCCCAGTGCCCTCGTGACTGTGCATCCGCTCCCAGTGCCCTCATGACTGTGCATCCGCTCCCAGTGCCCTCATGACTGTGCATCCGCTCCCAGTGCCCTCGTGACTGTGCATCGGCTCCCAGTGCCCTCGTGACTGTGCATCGGCTCCCAGTGGCCTCGTGACCGTGTGTCAGCTCCCAGTGCCCTCGTGACTGTGCATCGGCTCCCAGTGCCCTCGTGACTGTGCATCGGCCCCCAGTGCCCTTTGTATCTGTGCATCGGCTCCCAGTGTCCCTTGTGACTGTGCATCGGCTCGCAGTGCCCTTGTGACTGTGCGTCTGCTCCCAGTGCCCTTGTGATTGTGCGTCGGCTCCCAGTGCCCTCGTGATTGTGCGTCGGCTCTCAGTGCCCTCGTGATTGTGCGTGGGCTCTCAGTGCCCTCGTGACTGTGCATCGGCTCCCAGTGCCCTTGTGACTGTGCTTCCGCTCCCAGTGCCCTCGTGACTATGCATCAGCTCACAGTGCCCTCGTGACTGTTCGTTGGCTCCTAGTGCCCGTGTGACTGTGCATCGGCTCCCAGTGCCCTTGTGACTGTGCATCGGCTCCCAGTGCCCTCGTGACTGTGCATCGGCTCCCAGTGCCCTTGTGAAGGTGCATCGGTTCCCAGTGTCCCTTGTGACTGTGCATCGGCTCGCAGTGCCCTTGTGACTGTGCATCGGCTCCCAGTGCCCTCTTGACTGTGCATCGGCTCCCAGTGCCCTTGTGACTGTGCATCGGCTCCCTGTGCCCTTGCGACTGTGCATCGGCTCCCAGTGCCCTAGTGATTATGCGTTGGCTCCCAGTGCCCTCGTGACTGTGCATCCGCTCCCAGTGCCCTCGTGACTGTGCATCCGCTCCCAGTGCCCTCGTTACTGTTCGTCGGCTCCCAGTCCCCTTCTGACTGTGCAATTGGCTCGCAGTGCCCTTGTGACTGTGCGTCGGCTCCCAGTGCCCTCGTGACTGTGCATCGGCTCCCAGTGCCCTCGTGACTGTGCAGTGCCCTTGTGACTGTGCACCGGCTTCTATTGCCCTTGTGACTGTGCAGTGCCCTTGTGACTGTGCACCGGCTCCTATTGCCCTTGTGACTGTGCAGTTCCCTTGTGACTGTGCACCGGCTCGCAGTGCCCTTGTGACTGTGCATTGGATCTCAGTGTCCCTTGTGACTGTGCATCCGCTCCCAGAGCCCTCATGACTGTGCATCCACTCCCAGTGCCCTCATGACTGTGCATCCGCTCCCAGTGCCCTCGTGACTGTGCATCGGCTCCCAGTGCCCTCGTGACTGTGCATCGGCTCCCAGTGGCCTCGTGACCGTGTGTCAGCTCCCAGTGCCCTCGTGACTGTGCTTCGGCTCCCACTGCCCTCGTGACTGTGCATCGGCTCCCAGTGCCCTTGTGACTGTGCGTCGGCTCCCAGTGCCAGTGTGACTTTGCATCGTCTTCCAGTGTCCCTTGTGACTGTGCATCAGCTCCCAGTGCTCTTGTGACTGTGCATCAGCTCCCAGTGCCCTCGTGACTGTGCATCGGCTCCCAGTGCTCTTGTGACTATGCATCAGCTCCCACTGCTCTTGTGACTGTACATCGGCTCCCAGTGCCCTCGTGACTGTGCATCGGCTCCCAGTGCCCTTGTGACTATGCATCGGCTCCCAGTGCTCGTGGACTGTGCATCGCTCCCAGTGCCCTCGTGACTGTGCATCGCTCCCAGTGCCCTTGTGACTGTGCATCGGCTCCCAGTGCCCTCGGGACTGTGCATCGGCTCCCAGTGCTCTTGTGACTGTGCATCAGCTCCCAGTGCCCTCGTGACTGTGCATCGGCTCGCAGTGCCCTTGTGACTGTGCATCGGCTCCCAGTGCCCTAGTGATTATGCGTTGGCTCCCAGTGCCCTCGTGACTGTGCATCCGCTCCCAGAGCCCTCATGACTGTGCATCCACTCCCAGTGCCCTCATGACTGTGCATCCGCTCCCAGTGCCCTCGTGACTGTGCATCGGCTCCCAGTGCCCTCGTGACTGTGCATCGGCTCCCAGTGGCCTCGTGACCGTGTGTCAGCTCCCAGTGCCCTCGTGACTGTGCATCGGCTCCCAGTGCCTCGTGACTGTGCATCGGCCCCCAGTGCCCTTTGTATCTGTGCATCGGCTCCCAGTGTCCCTTGTAACTGTGCATCGGCTCACAGTGCCCTTGTGACTGTGCGTCTGCTCCCAGTGCCCTTGTGATTGTGCGTCGGCTCCCAGTGCCCTCGTGATTGTGCGTCGGCTCTCAGTGCCCTCGTGATTGTGCGTCGGCTCTCAGTGCCCTCGTGACTGTGCATCGGCTCCCAGTGCCCTTGTGACTGTGCTTCCGCTCCCAGTGCCCTCGTGACTATGCATCAGCTCCCAGTGCCCTCGTGACTGTTCGTTGGCTCCTAGTGCCCGTGTGACTGTGCATCAGCTCCCAGTGCCCTTGTGACTGTGCATCGGCTCCCAGTGCCCTCATGCCTGTGCATCGGCTCCCAGTGCCCTTGTGACTGTGCATCGGTTCCCAGTGTCCCTTGTGACTGTGCATCGGCTCTCAGTGCCCTTGGGACTGTGCGTCAGCTCCTAGTGCCCTTGTGACTGTGCATCGGCTCCCAGTGCCCTCGTGACTGTGCATCGGCTCCCAGTGCCCCTGTGACTGTACATCGGCTCCCCGTGCCCTTGTGACTGTGCATCGGCTCCCAGTGCCCTAGTGATTATGCGTTGGCTCCCAGTGCCCTCGTGACTGTGCATCCGCTCCCAGTGCCCTCGTGACTGTGCATCCGCTCCCAGTGCCCTCGTGACTGTGCATCCGCTCCCCGTGCCCTCGTGACTGTTCGTCGGCTCCCAGTCCCCTTCTAACTGTGCAATTGGCTCGCAGTGCCCTTGTGACTGTGCATCGGCTCCCAGTGCCCTCGTGACTGTGCATCGGCTCCCAGTGCCCTCATGACTGTGCAGTGCCCTTGTGACTGTGCACCGGCTCCTATTGCCCTTGTGACTGTGCAGTGCCCTTGTGACTGTGCACCGGCTCCCAGTGCCCCTTGTGACTGTGCATCGGCTCGCAGTGCCCTTGTGACTGTGCATTGGATCTCAGTGTCCCTTGTGACTGTGCATTGGCTTGCAGTTCCCTTGTGATTGGGCGTCGGCTCCCAGTAACCGTGTGACTGTGCATCGGATCCCAGTGTCCCTTGTGACTGTGCATCGGCTCGCAGTGCCCTTGTGACTGTGCATTGGATCTCAGTGTCCCTTGTGACTGTGCATCGGCTCGCAGTTCCCTTGTGATTGTGCATCGGCTCCCAGTGCCCGTGTGACTGTGCATCGGATCCCAGTGCCCTTGTGACTGTGCAGTCCCCTTGTGAATGTGCATCGGCTCCCAGTGCCCTCGTGACTGTGCATCGGCTTGCAGTGCCCTTGTGACTGTGCACCGGCTCCCAGTTCCCTCGTGACTGTGCATCGGCTCCCAGTGTCCCTTGTGACTGTGCATCGGCTCGCAGTGCCCTTGTGACTGTGCATTGGCTCTCAGTGTCCCTTGTGACTGTGGATCGGCTCCCAGTGCTCTTGTGACTGTGCACTGGCTCCCAGTGCCCTCATGACTGTGCATCGGCTCCCAGTGCCCTCATGACTGTCCATCGGCTCCCAGTGTCCCTTGTGACTGTGCATCGGCTCCCAGTGCCCTCGTGACTGTGCATCGGCTCCCAGTGCCCTTGTGACTGTGCGTCGGCTCCCAGTGCCCTTGTGACTCTGCATCGTCTCCCATTGCCCTTGTGACTTGCATCAGCTTCCAGTGCCCCCGTGACTGTGCATCAGCTCCCAGTGCCCTTGTGACTCAGCATCGTCTCCCAGTGCCCTTGTGACTTGCATCAGCTCCCAGTGCCCTTGTGGCTGTCCGTCGGCTCCCACGAGTGTGTGCGTCGGCTCCCAGTTCCCTTGTGACTGTGCATCGGCTCCCAGTGCCCTTGTGACTGTGTATCGGCTCCCAGTGCTCTTGTGACTGTCCATCGGCTCCCACTGTCCTTGTGGCTCTCCATCTGCTCCCAGTTCGCTTGTGACTGTACATCGGCTCCCAGTGCCCGTGTGACTGTGCATCGGCTCCCAGTGCTCTTGTGACTGTGCACCGGCTCCCAGTGCCCTCGTGACTGTGCTTCGGCTCCCACTGCCCTCGTGACTGTGCATCGGCTCCCAGTGCCCTTGTGACTGTGCGTCGGCTCCCAGTGCCAGTGTGACTTTGCATCGTCTCCCAGTGTCCCTTGTGACTGTGCATCAGCTCCCAGTGCTCTTGTGACTGTGCATCAGCTCCCAGTGCCCTCGTGACTGTGCATCGGCTCCCAGTGCTCTTGTGACTATGCATCAGCTCCCACTGCTCTTGTGACTGTACATCGGCTCCCAGTGCCCTCGTGACTGTGCATCGGCTCCCAGTGCCCTTGTGACTATGCATCGGCTCCCAGTGCTCGTGACTGTGCATCGCTCCCAGTGCCCTCGTGACTGTGCATCGCTCCCAGTGCCCTTGTGACTGTGCATCGGCTCCCAGTGCCCTCGGGACTGTGCATCGGCTCCCAGTGCTCTTGTGACTGTGCATCGGCTCCCAGTGCCCTCGTGACTGTGCATCGGCTCGCAGTGCCCTTGTGACTGTGCATCGCCTCCCAGTGCCCGTGTGACTGTGCATCGGCTCCCAGTGCCCTTGTGACTGTGCAGTGCCCTTGTGACTGTGCATCGTCTCCCAGTGCCCTTGTTGTGAGAAGTTGGCCTGGCATATGCTGTCCACTAATTATAGTGGGCACCTTGCACCAGTCCAAACAACCCCTTATTGGAGATAGGTTAAAGACAACCTTTATTGAAAGCTATCCTAGTGGTAGCTATGGAGAGCAGCCTTCAGGCTAAGTCTTGAAGGAATGTAAAGCAGCTTGTTTTACCAGTCTATAATCTCTTGAGTGACCAAATGAAAGAGCACCACACCAGGTATATATTCAAAATATATGTATTTATTACTAAACACACCCCTCTAGTCTCTTTATGAGGCTAGAGTTCGAAGTACATAAGTTATAAGTTATTTAAACACAGTAATAGCACAAATACACGTTTGGGCCCTAGGGGCGTACCAAACCATATACCAATAAAGTGGTATAAGAACCACGACTGAGCTAGACACTAGGCCTAGAGCCTCTAGAAGTGCTTGGACCACAAGGAACCACCCAAGGTAGTGACACAGGGGACCCACGGGGGACGCGTGCAGTGTAGTAACACAGCCGCGAATCGCCGTTAACTTCTATGGAGAAAGTCGCGGTTGGGAATTTAAAGAAAAGGGACACTTAAAGAAGGACTTGGAGCAAACCCTTTGAGAACTAGCTCGTTCTAGAGTCTCTACCCACGGGAGCACCGGAGTACTCTTGTTACCTCACCCAGGGAAGCCGGGTGCATAGGTGCCTTTCGGGGTCGTGTTTCGTCGTCGATTTGAATGGCGATCTGCTGCAAAGTGCTGCTGGCGACCAAGTGAAAAGTGTCCGGGTGGATCCAAGGGTGGATCGGAGATCTGAAGAACCTGAAAGCAGAGGGGACAGAGTCTGGGTCACTAGCCAGTGACCAGGAAGGCGATGAGCAGATGCCCACCGATGTTGAGTGCTTCAGGTAGGTTGACGGTCGTCTTGACTCTTCAGCCACGAGGTCCAGGAGGCGTTGTCGGTGACCAGGAGCAGGATTCGGGCTGGTACACGATGTCTGTCGAGTGCTGATGTGTCGGCGACCGGATTGGACCCAACAAGCCTTGGCAACGGCAAGTCTTGATGAAGATGAAGATTGACGATTGTGCAGACCAGCAAGGTCTGAGGAACTCACCCAGCAAGGGTAAGTGAGGGCAAGCCTGGAGCAACCAGGCTACTAGCCAATGGAGCTGGCTCACAGGACACTCGTGGAGTGGAGGCCAGTGATCTTCGGTGCAGTTGGTGCTGGAGGCTGGGGCTACTCGGAGCCCAAAGCACGACTTCGTGGGAGACCCAGAAGAGGATGCACTTGCAAATGCGTGCGGTGTCCAGGGGTCACGGTTCCACGTTACCCACGACAGCTACGGGCCTCAGCTTTGCTGGGGACTCAGGGCAGCCTCGGGGAAGTCTGGAAATCCACCTCTGGTGATGCAAAGACTTCAGCGTCCGACGGGAGCGTCAGCGATGCAGACCAGACAATTGCTTCTTTGGTGCCTGCCAAGCAGGGGAGTCACTCCTTGACCCCAAGGGAGATTCTTCTGTCCTCTAATCTTTAAGTAGAGCATCGAAGGTCCAGGATTCAGTGTCAGAGTTTCGTCCAGGGATAATCTAAAGTCCTAAGGACTGGGGTCCCATACTTATACTAAGTTTAGGGGTTGGACTTACTCTGTGGTCCCACCTATGGGTGGGTCAGGGCAGAGGGGTGGCTACACCCCTTTCCCTTTGTCCAGTTCGCGCCAAAGCAGGGGCTGGAAGCCCCTGATCCGGTTTGAACTGGGGTATGCACAGGGACACCAAATGTGCCCCCAGTGCAGGACTTCAAAGCACCCGAGAGTGCTACCGCCCAGCCCCAAAACACACTACCCTGTCTGGGGAGGTGGACACACCTCCCTGGGACAGGAAACCTATTGTCCAGGCCTCCCCTGCCGGAGTTTCGGTCAGCAGCAGGAGGCCAGACTCGTGTCTGTGGCAGCGGAATCCATTTTGTGATGCCAGGGCTTGGAAAGTCAGTACCGGGCATACCGGTGTGTACATGTCTTTCCCTCTAGAAGGGTGGAATGCTACCCCCGCCGCCAGAACTGGCGGGGGGGTAGTATTCCAAGATGTTTGACACCAAACACGACATGTTTCCGTGCAGCCATCCCAAAGTTAGCATTTAACGCGAGGTTATAATGCGCTTAAGAGTATATGGTCAGGCTGCACTACAAACAGCATCAGAGAAGGGTCTCCGAACGCTGCAGAGGGGCCCTGCTCATGCAGGGGCACCCTCTCACATAGGAACCACGCACTCTGCCTTCAGGATTGATAAGGCCTGCCATAGGAGTGACTTATAGGTTTATATGTGTGATGTATATAGTGATATAGGTAGCCTATATCACAGTAAGGGGTGCATGCACCACCTTACCCAGGCTGCAGTAGCAGACCTGTGGTGTCAGTTTGGATGGCCTTCCAGGGGTGGCACAATACATGCTGCAGCCCCTGGTAGGCCTCTGAGGTACCTATGCCCTGGGTACATAGTATACCATTGTTGGAAACGGGGTTACCGAGACCGTTATGGTAGCATGGCGCAAAGCGGGGAAAGGCACGCGAAGGCAATGTGTAAGGCAGTTGTGCAGCACACTCTCACATTAACTCAGAAATGCGACGCAATAACCGGACACCACACCAGGCTTGTATAAGTAACAATCAGGTTCCTTTATATTGATCAAGATGGCATTCAATTATTCAAATTATACATTCGGGTAACTAGTGCGCGTTCATTTAAAAAGACCCTTCACAATTCTGGCCACTAAAAGGCCGCATTAAAATCACAGCACCACTGCTCATTCGGGTGCTCTTTACCAACTAGGGCCTAGAACAGGCGCAACACGGTTTATACATCAACATATATACAGTAGGCCTAGGTACTCTATACAGCCTATGATACACTAGGCGGGAGGGAATCCTACAGGGAACCCCTCAACATGTCCAGCAGCTGGGGGCTACCAAAAAGGGGGAACTTCTTTATCTCCCCGGGAGGCTAGGGTCATAGGATGTGCCTGGCCTGTAATCCCAAAGTCATTAAAGGCCCCTCCCTCCGTGATCCCTCCTCAAGGGTGGCCCCCGGCCCCCAGGGGCTTAACCTAGAGCCCTAGGGGCCTCCTGGGCTCACCTGCGGTGTTGTGGCTGGCTGCGGGGCCTTACGGCGGACTCCTCTCTGGCCCGGCCCTCTGTGGTGGGGGCGGGGCCCGGCGCGAGTCTTGCGGCCCTCCGGCCGGTGCTGGTTGGCTTTCTCGAGGCTATGGAGCCTCTCGCGTTGTTTCCCTTCGTTGGGGGGCCGGTATGCCCCTCCTCCGGCCCCCGTGGAGTCCAGGGAGAGAGTGAGGACTCGGTGCGGGAGCCGGCGGTCCTGCCAGTCGGCTCCGGCGTCCCGAGAGGTGAGGAGGTCCTTCCTTACCTCCCGGCGTGCTGGGCGGAGGCGGGCTCTTCACGGCGCCCAATCCGGGCGCGGCGGCGATTCTTCGCGGGGCTCCCGTTGGCAGTGGAGCCCCGGGAGGTCCTCCCGATTGGCTCCGGCTGAGCCAATCGCGTCGCGACCTTCTCTTCCTCCGGGGGCTCCCGATGACAGTGGAGCCCCTCTGACGTCGATGTTCGGCTCTGCTGGGCCAATCACGCCGCGGCTTCTGGTGGTTGCCAGGCGACGCCCTCTTCTCCGGCGATTGGCTTTGGCGGGCCAATCCCGTCGCGGCCTTTTCGGGGCGCGACCTGTGACGCGGTCAGCGTCCCCGGCCCCTCGGCGACAGCGTCCACGGGCCGGGAGGCCGCAGCAGGCCTCAGTTCACTTCACGCGGCCCACGGGGCTGCGGCGGCGGTATTCTTGGCCGCGCTGGCAGCGGCAGGGGTCTCGGGCCCGGCGGTGACTTGTGGTGATTTCGGTGAGGGCGCGGACGGCGCCCTCACCACTACTATGAATAGGGGAGAGATCTCCCGGCCTCAGTTCCCTTCTTCAAGCGGCGGCGGCCGCGGCGGTGATCCGGTCACCAGGTCAGTGACCGAGGGGGGCCAAGTTCTCTCCTCACTTGGGGTTGCAGCGCTGGCGCGCTGACAGCCTTAGGCACAGGCTGTGTAAGAGTGGTTCTTGGAGGACAGTCCAGCTGTCTGTATAGGTAGGTAGGGGTGAAGGCCTAGCGCTTAGGACGCAGCGCTCGCCTCCTGATCCCCTCTCAATGGTTTTCACTTTAGGTCCTGCAGGTCATGGATTCAGCAAAGTCTCTTTATGAACAGGGGGGGTTGTGAGTTGGTGATTCTTGGAGGGGTTGATGTGCCTCCTGGCACGCTGGAGATGGTTCCCTGGGTCCCCTCACACTGGGCAAGATCAGTGGGTGGTGGGCGTTCCTCATCTATCTTACGGCAGCAGGGCCTTGACCCTGTCAGCGGCAGTAGTGTAGGTCTCCCCTAGGCCCTAAAGTCTGTACTCCAGCGCAGGTTCTCCCAGGTTCAGCGGTGCCTCAACCTAACTAACTCCAGGTTTTCCCTCCAAGCCTCTTATACCCCTAGGTCAGGTGACCCTCCCAAAGGCGGCAAAGTGTAACTCCTCCCACAGCCCGGAAGGTTCTGGAACCTTCCACCTACCTAGCTATGGGGCCCAGAGGCGGGGACGGGATGGCTACTGTATCCCTTGTCCCAGCCTGACTCTGGCGACTAGTGTGTATGTGTGGAAGGCCCTCTGCAGTAGCAGGGGCCTGTGGCAGCCATCTTTGGTGAGAGAGCACCTGCACCTCAGCACTGACCAGCAGTGGCAAGGCGCCCGGAGACCTAGGTCCAGTAAAAATATGGTGGCAAAAATGAGGCGCAGAAAGGGAAAAACAGGGTAAGACCACCCTAGGGCTGACAGGTCTAACACACGTCCCCCCAGCCGAAAGAGGGGAGAGCTTCCCAACCTCTAGGGAGTTCTCTTCACTAAGGCGGAAAACCGGGAGAGACCGTCAGCGTTGGCGTGGTCTACACCGGGTCGATGTTCCACCCGAAAGTCCATCCCCTGGAGGGAAATGGACCATCTCAACAATTTGGGATTTTCGCCTCTCATCTGCATGAGCCAGCGAAGGGGTCTGTGGTCGGTCTGGACCAAGAAGTGACAACCAAAAAGGTATGGCCTCAACTTCTTCACCGCCCAAACCACAGCAAAGGCTTCCCGCTCGATGGTACTCCACCGCTGTTCCCGGGGAGTAGTCGTCGGGAGATAAAGGCCACTGGCTGGTCTTGGCCATCGTCATTCAGCTGCGAGAGCACAGCTCCTATGCCATGCTCAGAAGCGTCTGTCTGCACGATAAATTCCCGGCCGAAGTCGGGGGTCCGGAGCACCGGTGCGGTGCACATGGCACGTTTAAGAGTCTCAAAGGCATCTTGGCAGGCAGCCGTCCAGATTACTCTGCGTGGCTGTTTCTTGGAAGTCAATTCCGTCAATGGGCCCACGATGGTTCCATATCCCTTGACGAACCGGCGGTAGTATCCCGTGAGGCCGAGAAAAGCTCGGACCTCTGTTTGGGTCTTGGGGGCTCCCAGGCCATGATGGTCTCAATCTTGGCTTGGAGGGGTTGCACCTTACCTCCGCCCACCAGATGTCCCAGGTACACGACAGATCCCTGTCCAATCTGGCACTTGCTGGCCTTGATGGTTAGACCAGCCCTTTGCAAAGCCTGCAGCACCTCCTGGAGATGCTGCAGATGGTCCTCCCAGCTGCTACTGAAGACAGCTATGTCATCCAGGTAGGCAGCAGAGAAGGCCTCTAGGCCAGACAGCACCTGGTTCACCAACCGCTGGAAAGTGGCGGGAGCATTTTTCAACCCGAAGGGCATCACCTGGAATTGAAAGTGGCCCTCGGGGGTGGAGAACGCAGTCTTCTCCCTTGCTCCTTCCGCCATGGCGATCTGCCAATATCCTGATGTTAAATCAATGGTACTCAAATACCGGGCTGCTCCCAGCCGGTCAATGAGCTCATCCGCCCGAGGGATCGGGTGAGCGTCGGTCTTGGTGACCGAATTGAGTCCACGATAATCCACACAGAACCGAAGTTCTGGTGTGGTGCCCGGGGGCCGCTCGGCACCAACACTACCGGACTAGCCCAAGGGCTACTGGAAGGCTCAATCACCCCCAGTTCTAGCATCTTTACCACCTCACTCTGGATACTAGCCTTGACCTTATCGGACAGCCGGTAAGACTTGTTCTTCACTGGCGGACTGTCCCCTGTGTCCACATCATGGGTACACAGGTGCGTGATTCCAGGCGTGAGGGAAAACAACGAGGCGTACTGCCCCAAAACCTGGCGGCAGTCCCTCTGTTGCTCTGGGGTCAAGGATGGGGCGAGGACTACTCCCTCTACCGAACCATCCTTCTCGTGGACCGCCAGAAGGTCTGGCAGAGGCTCACTCTCTTCCTCCTCACTCCCATCCGTTATCATCAAGAGAGTGAGCTCGGAACGCTCCTGGTGTGGCTTCAGGCGGTTGACGTGGAGCACCCGGTGGGGTTGACGGGGGTCTTCATGTCGACGACATACGTGGTCTGGCCTTTTCGTTCTAAGATCTCAAACGGCCCAGTCCATCGGTCCTGGAGGGCACTAAGCTCTCCTGGCTCCATGACCCACACCTTCTGTCCAGCGTCTAACTCTACCGTCCGCGCGTTCCGGTCATACCATTGCTTCATGACGGCCTGACTTGCCTCTAAGTTGTCCGAGGCCTCCTTCCACAGCTTGGCCACTTGGCTGCGGAACGCCAGCATATAGCTGACCACATCACGGGGAAGCTTCGAGGAAGACTTCTCCCACCCCTCTTTGACAAGACTGAGGGGCCCCCGAACGGGGTGGCCATAGAGCAGCTCAAAGGGGCTGAAACCGACCCCTTCTGCGGCACCTCTCGGTAGGAGAAGAGCAGACAGGGTAAGAGGACGTCCCACTTTCTTCTCAAGTCCTCGGGTAGGCTCCTGATCATCCCCTTCAAGGTTTTGTTGAAGCGCTCCACGAGCCCGTTCGTCTGGGGGTGGTAAGGAGTGGAGAACCGGTAGGTCACTCCACACTCCTTCCACATGGCCTGCATGTAGGCCGACATGAAATTCGTGCCCCTATCTGACACCACGACCTTGGGGAATCCCACTCGGGTAAAAATCCCCATGAGGGCCCGCGCCACCACCGGTGCTGTGATGGTCCTCAGAGGGATTGCCTCTGGGTACCGGGTGGCGTGGTCTACTAGCACCAAAATGAACCTATGCCCAGCTGAAGTCGGCGGATCCAACGGCCCGACAATGTCAATCCCCACTCGCTCAAAAGGGGTATCGACCACTGGGAGAGGTTCTAGAGGGACCTTCACCTTAGTCCCTGTCTTGCCGCTTGCTTGGCAAGTGGTGCAGGTCTTGCAATAAGTGTCAGAAGTGACGCGCATCCTGGGCCAGTAAAAATGTGGGACCAAGCGCGCAAACGTCTTGTCCTGGCCCAGGTGTCCTGCTAGTGGTATCTCATGCGCCAACTCTAGCAGAAAGGCTCGGTGGCATTGGGGGACCACCACGGCCCTTGAGGACCCATGCACCGGAGCCTTAGGCTCACTGTAGAGGAGACCATCCTCCCAGTAGACATGGTAATTACCAGTCTCTGTTCCAGCTGCTTGGGCGTCGGCCTGTTGCCGTATGCCAACAAGCGTAGGGCACTCCCTCTGTGCCCGGCAAAATTCTTCCCGGGTAGGCCCTCCTTCCACCTGCCACTCTGCAGGGGTCGGCAGGTCCCCCACGGGAAAACCAACCACCTCAGCGGACTCCGGGGTCACCTCCGCGGGCTCCCCATCCATCTCACCGGGTGTTTCCTCCCGGACATCTCCTCGTCCAGCAGTGGGCTGGGCCCTTCTTTCAGGCTCCAACCCGGGCTGAGTTCCTGGTCGGGCAGCCATGGACCGCGTGATAACGCAAGTCCATCCTGGTAACCCCAACATCTCAGCATGGGCATTGAACTCTACCTCTCTCCAGGCAGTATGTTCTAAATCGTTGCCCAGCAGACAGTCAACTGGCATGGCAGGGCTCACCGCAACCTTCATCAGACCTGACACTCCTCCCCACTCAAAGGGAACTTGGGCCACGGGGTAATGACCCAGGCTATTATCAGCCATCACAACCGGGTGGAACTCCTCAGGAATCACCTGCTCTGGGGACACCAGCTGACGTTTCACCATTGTCATACTGGCACCTGTGTCCCTCAGAGCCTCCACCTCCTCCCCGTTCACCAGGACCCTCTGCCGATACTTGGCAGTGTTCTCGGGTACCTGCACCCTTGGGATGATCTCCCTATCCCCCAGGGAAACTAAGGTCAAGCCTGTCCACTCACCTCCCCTACCTAGGGACAACTCCTCCCCAAGCGCTACACTGGCCACCCCGGGGGTCTTACCTCCTGTGGGGGCTGGGGCTCTCTTGCGACACTGGGCATCCCCCTTGTAGTGTCCAACCTCCCCGCACTCGTAGCACCGGACAGTTCTGGGCTGCTGACTCCTGTCAGGGTAAGTGGGTTTCTGGTATCCAGATTGGGATGGGAAACCTACCCCTCTCCCAGGCGGTCTATTTTGGGGACCTTTAAAGAACTCCCTCTTTTATCTCCCCTCTTTCTTCTGGGGGAACACCTGTCCACCCTTCGGGGATCCGCCCCGGCTCCCTTGTGGGACACCCTAGTGCTGACCCACGTGTCTGCCTCCTCTGCAAGCTCCCTTGGGTTGGTCAGCTTGCGGTCCACCAAGTACTGGCGCAGCTCCGGAAAACATTTCTCGAGGAGGTGCTCTCTCAAAAATAGGTCGTACAGCCCAGTGTAATTGTCAACCTCGCTGCCACGCACCCAACCCTCTAATGCCTTCCGGGCATAATCATAAAAATCTACCCAGTTTTGTGTGGTGAGCTTGTGGCTGTTGCGAAACTTTTGGCGGTACTTCTCAGGGGTGAGGCCAAACTTCCTGAGCAGGGCCTCCTCATGATAGGGTAGTTGGTTCGATCCCCCTTTTCTAAGGTTAGCAGTGTGTCCCTGACTAGTGGAGGTATGTATCTATAAAGTCCTCCTCCCCAGTAGCTCTCAGGAACTCTATGGGCCACCAAAGCTACCTCGTACGCCGTCAACCACTTGTCTATGTCATCACCCACACTAAAGCTGGCCATCACCTCCCTGGGTAGGTAAAATTTGGGCTCCTGTGGAACCCCAGTAGGTACGCTGCCACCATTTCCTTTGCCTTCCATTTCCATTTGCAAGGCTCGGAGCTCCAGTTCTTTCAGGCTAAGCTCATGTACAAGCCTCTCTTTCCTCCATGGCTAGCCTTCCCTGTTCTCGCTCCCTTTCCATCTTAGCCAATTCTAATGTCAATTGCCTTTGCTGCCTTCTGTCCTCGAATTCCTCTGGTGACACACTCCCCCTGACGCACTACTGCCTGCCCTGGAACGTCTTCCTGGCAACACATTCTCGCTGACGTCAATGTTCAGTAGGCTCAGTTCTCCTGGGTCGTCTGTCTCCCTCTGCTCCTCCTCCTCCCCTCTCCCTCCGGGTGGGCCATGACCCATGCCCTCAAAGCCTTCTGAAGTACCTCCTTCCTGGCACCTCGCTTGACGGCCACCCCCTCTCTAGGCAGAACTCCTTGAGCTGGTTCACCGTGTACCTCTCTAGGTCGGCTAGCTCAAACTCCATCCTCCTAGGTGGGGTCCCAGACAACTTAAGGAAGGGGTCCTAAATGGAAGGCAGCAGGTCTAACACAGGACTAATACAACTGGCAATTTACAATAGAATTCCTCCTACTTATTATTTTCCTAGGTGTCCAATTGCGGCGCACACTGAGTCACTGTAGGGTGCTGCACAAATACCAGTCCTTATCCCACCGCTGAACACCAATGTTGGAAACGGGGTTACCGAGACCGTTATGGTAGCATGGCGCAAAGCGGGGAAAGGCACGCGAAGGCAATGTGTAAGGCAGTTGTGCAGCACACTCTCACATTAACTCAGAAATGCGACGCAATAACCGGACACCACACCAGGCTTGTATAAGTAACAATCAGGTTCCTTTATATTGATCAAGATGGCATTCAATTATTCAAATTATACATTCGGGTAACTAGTGCGCGTTCATTTAAAAAGACCCTTCACAATTCTGGCCACTAAAAGGCCGCATTAAAATCACAGCACCACTGCTCATTCGGGTGCTCTTTACCAACTAGGGCCTAGAACAGGCGCAACACGGTTTATACATCAACATATATACAGTAGGCCTAGGTACTCTATACAGCCTATGATACACTAGGCGGGAGGGAATCCTACAGGGAACCCCTCAACATGTCCAGCAGCTGGGGGCTACCAAAAAGGGGGAACTTCTTTATCTCCCCGGGGAGGCTAGGGTCATAGGATGTGCCTGGCCTGTAATCCCAAAGTCATTAAAGGCCCCTCCCTCCGTGATCCCTCCTCAAGGGTGGCCCCCGGCCCCCAGGGGCTTAACCTAGAGCCCTAGGGGCCTCCTGGGCTCACCTGCGGTGTTGTGGCTGGCTGCGGGGCCTTACGGCGGACTCCTCTCTGGCCCGGCCCTCTGTGGTGGGGGCGGGGCCCGGCGCGAGTCTTGCGGCCCTCCGGCCGGTGCTGGTTGGCTTTCTCGAGGCTATGGAGCCTCTCGCGTTGTTTCCCCTTCGTTGGGGGGCCGGTATGCCCCTCCTCCGGCCCCCGTGGAGTCCAGGGAGAGAGTGAGGACTCGGTGCGGGAGCCGGCGGTCCTGCCAGTCGGCTCCGGCGTCCCGAGAGGTGAGGAGGTCCTTCCTTACCTCCCGGCGTGCTGGGCGGAGGCGGGCTCTTCACGGCGCCCAATCCGGGCGCGGCGGCGATTCTTCGCGGGGCTCCCGTTGGCAGTGGAGCCCCGGGGACGTCCCTCCCGATTGGCTCCGGCTGAGCCAATCGCGTCGCGACCTTCTCTTCCTCCGGGGGCTCCCGATGACAGTGGAGCCCCTCTGACGTCGATGTTCGGCTCTGCTGGGCCAATCACGCCGCGGCTTCTGGTGGTTGCCAGGCGACGCCCTCTTCTCCGGCGATTGGCTTTGGCGGGCCAATCCCGTCGCGGCCTTTTCGGGGCGCGACCTGTGACGCGGTCAGCGTCCCCGGCCCCTCGGCGACAGCGTCCACGGGCCGGGAGGCCGCAGCAGGCCTCAGTTCACTTCACGCGGCCCACGGGGCTGCGGCGGCGGTATTCTTGGCCGCGCTGGCAGCGGCAGGGGTCTCGGGCCCGGCGGTGACTTGTGGTGATTTCGGTGAGGGCGCGGACGGCGCCCTCACCACTACTATGAATAGGGGAGAGATCTCCCGGCCTCAGTTCCCTTCTTCAAGCGGCGGCGGCCGCGGCGGTGATCCGGTCACCAGGTCAGTGACCGAGGGGGGGTCAAGTTCTCTCCTCACTTGGGGCTGCAGCGCTGGCGCGCTGACAGCCTTAGGCACAGGCTGTGTAAGAGTGGTTCTTGGAGGACAGTCCAGCTGTCTGTATAGGTAGGTAGGGGTGAAGGCCTAGCGCTTAGGACGCAGCGCTTCGCCTCCTGATCCCCTCTCAATGGTTTTCACTTTAGGTCCTGCAGGTCATGGATTCAGCAAAGTCTCTTTATGAACAGGGGGGTTGTGAGTTGGTGATTCTTGGAGGGGTTGATGTGCCTCCTGGCACGCTGGAGATGGTTCCCTGGGTCCCCTCACACTGGGCAAGATCAGTGGGTGGTGGGCGTTCCTCATCTATCTTACGGCAGCAGGGCCTTGACCCTGTCAGCGGCAGTAGTGTAGGTCTCCCCCTAGGCCCTAAAGTCTGTACTCCAGCGCAGGTTCTCCCAGGTTCAGCGGTGCCTCAACCTAACTAACTCCAGGTTTTCCCTCCAAGCCTCTTATACCCCTAGGTCAGGTGACCCTCCCAAAGGCGGCAAAGTGTAACTCCTCCCACAGCCCGGAAGGTTCTGGAACCTTCCACCTACCTAGCTATGGGGCCCAGAGGCGGGGACGGGATGGCTACTGTATCCCTTGTCCCAGCCTGACTCTGGCGACTAGTGTGTATGTGTGGAAGGCCCTCTGCAGTAGCAGGGGCCTGTGGCAGCCATCTTTGGTGAGAGAGCACCTGCACCTCAGCACTGACCAGCAGTGGCAAGGCGCCCGGAGACCTAGGTCCAGTAAAAATATGGTGGCAAAAATGAGGCGCAGAAAGGGAAAAAAACAGGGTAAGACCACCCTAGGGCTGACAGGTCTAACAACCATATACTAGGGACTTATAAGGGCACTCCAGATTCCAATCAGAGATGTGCCTAAGGCACATGGAAACCATTTTAGAGAGGAAGCAGCTAGGCTGGGGTTCTGATTAGCAGGGCCCCAGCCAGACTAAGTCGAAAAACAGTGAAGCATCAGCAAAAAGTGGGGGTACCCATGTGAAGCAGATCCTGCTCTCCTACACAACCCCCCCCAAACGTAGGGACATTAAACTAACCTTGCCCAGTTAAGTCTTCATGTTCTAAGTGGAAGTACCTAGAGAGTCCATCTGCATTGGCATGGTTACTCCCAGGTCTATGTTCCACTGTGAAGTCCATCCTCTGTAGGGAAATGGACCACCTAAGCAGTTTGGGGTTTTCACCCTTCATTTGTTTTAGCCATAAGAGGGGCTTATGGTCTGGTTGAACAAGGAAGTGAGTACCAAACAAGTATGGCCTCAACTTCTTCAGAGCCCAGACACACAGCAAAGGCCTCCCTCTCAATGGCTGACCAACGTTTCTCTCTAGGGGTCAGCCTTCTGCTAATGAAAGCTACTGGCTGATCCTGACCTTCTTCATTCAATTGTGACAGTACAGCCCCTACCCCCAATTCAGATGCATCAGTTTGAACAATGAACTTCTTGGAGTAATCAGGACTCTGTAGAATGGGAGCAGTGCACATGGCCTGCTTCAGGTCATCAAATGCCTTTTGACAGCTAACTGTCCACTGAACCTTTTTGGGCATTTTCTTGGAAGTTAAGTCATTCAGGGGTGTCACTATTGATCCATACCCCTTGACAAATCTCCTATAGTACCCAGTCAGGCCTAAGAAGGCTCTCACCTGAGTCTGGGTAGTTGGAGCAGTCCAGTCCATGATGGTCTGGATCTTGCTCTGCAAGGGTTGAACCTGGCCTCCACCCACAAGGTGGCCCAGGTACACAACCTGACTCTGCCCTATCTGGCACTTGGTGGCCTTGATAGTCAGGCCTGCCTTTGCAGGGCCTGTAAAACATTTCTGAGGTGGACCAGGTGATCCTCCCAGGTGGAGCTAAAGACAGCAATATCATCTAGATATGCTGCACTATAGGCTTCCAGACCTGTAAGGACTGTATTCACCAACCTCTGAAAAGTGGCAGGTGCATTCTTCAGACCAAAGGGCATCACCACAAATTGATAATGCCCACTAGGGGTTGAGAATGCTGTTTTTGGCTTTGCATCATCAGCTAGTCTGATCTGCCAGTAGCCAGCTGTCAGGTCAAATGTGCTTAGATACTTGGTTGAGGCCAAAGTGTCTATTAGCTCATCTGCCCTAGGTATTGGATGGGCATCAGTCCTAGTGACTGCATTGAGACCCCTGTAGTCCACACAAAACCTCATCTCTCTTTTCCCACCACTGGTGTGAGGTTTTGGCACAAGGACCACTGGACTAGCCCAAGGGCTATCTGAGGGTTCAATAACTCCCAAATCCAACATCTTCTGGACTTCTGTCCTGATACAGTCCCTGACATGGTCAGGTTGCCTATAAATCTTATTTTTAATAGGCAGACTGTCCCCAGTGTCCACTTCATGAGTGCACCAGGTAGTCTGACTGGGTGTCAGTGAGAATATGTGTCTGAACTGATTGAGCACTTGTCTGTAATCAGTCTGCTGCTGGGTAGTGAGGCTGCCTGCCAAGGCTACACCATCTACTGACCCATCATCAGGGTTCTGTGAGAGCAGGTCAGGGAGTGGGTCACTCTCTTCCTCCTGTCCCTCATCAGTAACCATGAGCAAGCCCATGTCTGCCCTGTCCACATATGGTTTTAACCTGTTGACATGGAGAACCCTGTGGGGACTCCTGGGTGTTCCTAGGTCTACTAAGTAGGTAACCTCACCCTTCTGCTCAACAATGGTGTGGGGTCCACTCCATTTGTCTTGGAGAGCTGCTGGGGCCACTGGCTCCAACACCC
Organism: Calotriton arnoldi; assembly: GCA_963921515.1. Taxonomy (NCBI): domain Eukaryota; kingdom Metazoa; phylum Chordata; class Amphibia; order Caudata; family Salamandridae; genus Calotriton; species Calotriton arnoldi. Next base: position 2,399,980 of record CAWUFW010000975.1, read on the forward strand.
ACACCTTCTGTCCTGGCTGATAAACAGTCAGTACAGCTCTTTGGTCATGCCAGGCCTTTTGAAGTTCCTGGCTAGCCTGAAGGTTTTTAGTTGCCTTTTTCATATACTCAGCCATCCGGGAGCGGAGACCAAGTACGTAGTCCACTATGTCTTGCTTTGGGGGCTTGAGAGGTAACTCCCATCCTTCCTTCACCAAGCATAGTGGACCCCTGACAGGGTGACCAAACAAAGTTCAAAGGGCTGTAGCCAACCCCCTTTGAGGCACCTCCCTGTATGCAAATAAAAGGCAGGGCAAGAGTATGTCCCATCTCCGCCTAAGCTTTTCTGGGAGCCCTTTAATCATGCCCTTCAAGGTTTTGTTGAATCTCTCAACTAAACCATTGCATTGTGGGTGATAGGGTGTGGTGAACTTGTAAGTCACTCCACACTCCTTCCACATTGCTTTTAAGTATCCAGACATAAAGTTAGCACCCCTGTCTGATACAACCTCCTTAGGGAAGCCCACTCTTGAGAAAATTCCCAGGAGGGCCCTTGCCACCACAGGTGCTGTAGTGGTCCTAAGGGGAATAGCCTCTGGGTACCTGGTGGCATGATCCACTACCACCAGGATAAACCTGTGCCCAGATGCTGTTTGGGGATCCATGGGACCAACAATGTCAATCCCCACCCTTTCAAAGGGAACCCCCACCACAGGTAGTGGTATCAGGGGGGCCTTTGTAGTGCCACCTGCCTTGCCACTGGTCTGGCAGGTTACACAGGAGTGACAAAACACCTTGGTGTCTTCAGACATGTGGGGCCAGTGAAAGTGAGGGACAATTCTGTCCCAAGTCTTGTTCTGGCCCAGGTGACCTGCTAAGGGAATATCCTGGGCTAGGGTCAATAGGAAGCCCCTGAACTTCAGAGGTATAACCAACCTCCTGGTAGCACCAGGCTTGGGGTCTCTACACTCTGAGTACAAGAGTCCATCATCCCAATACACAGTATGGGGACCACTAGCTTTCCCAGCAGCCTCAGCAGCAGCTTGCTGTCTGAGGGGTTCAAGAGAGGGGCAGCTCTGCTGCTCCTGGCTCAGATCTGCCCTGGAAGGTCCCCATGTCCCCAAGAACTCAACCTGTTCAGGTTCAAGCTCCTCTGGGACAGTTCCTTCCTCAGGACTGAGATCATCCCCTCAAGGGACTGATCTTCCTTCTGAGCTAAGGGGGAAGGCACTGCCTTTACCCTACTACTCCTCTTCTTGGAAGGCACTTGGTCCATTATTCCAGAATCCAAGGCCTGTTCAGTGCTAGACATTTTGGCTTGTGACCTGGTCACAGCAAACACATCTGCAGGGATCCCCAGCATTTCTGCATGGGTCCTGAGCTCCACTTCTGCCCAAGCTGAAGTTTCTAAGTCATTGCCAAGCAAGCATTCAACTGGTAGGTCTGCACTTACCACAACCTTCTTAAGGCCAGTTACCCCTCCCCAGGAGAAGTTAACAACTGCCAGAGTATGGTCTGTTCTGACATTGCTAGCATTGGTCACTTGGTACATCTCACCAAGTATAACTTGCCCAGGATTCACAAGGTCTTGTGACACCATGGTGACACTTGCCCCTGTGTCCCTAAATGCCAAAGCCTCTCTTCCATTGATTAAAGGCTGTTGTCTGAACTTGCCCAGATTACTGGGACTCATAGAGGAGGTCATATCCATGCCTCCATCACAGACTAGGACAGCCTGAGTGAGTTCTCTGACTAGGTCAGAGCCCATCTCAGTACCCAGGGTCAACCCTACTAAACCCTTGGCTGTAGTACTCCCACCACCAACTGTAACTGCACTAGGGGGAGCAGGTGCCTTAGGGGCATTGGTGGGGGCTGGAGTTGAGTCTTTGGACTTGGTGCAATCACTGGTCCAGTGGGTCTTTTGCTTACAGACCTTGCACCATGGTTTTCTTTGGCCTTTCCCTTTGGTAGACTGTGAATCCCCACCTGAAGAAGATTTTTGGGGGCCTTGTGAAGACTTTTGATCTTTACCCTTCTCCCCACCCTTATCAGAGGTTTTCGAATCTTGCTTCTTAGGGTCACCACCTTGGTTCTGTACCTTCTGCTTCACCCTGGTTCTGACCCATTTGTCTGCCTTCTTTCCCAATTCTTGGGGAGAGGTCAGATCAGAGTCTACCAGGTGCTGATGCAACAGCTGATTTTGACAGTTATTAAGAATCTGCTCCCTCATTATCAGATTGTACAATCCTGTGAAGTCACATACCTTACTGCCCAATAACCAACCTTCCAGAGCCTTGGCAGAACAATCAACAAAGTCTACCCAGTCTTGAGTCTGTGCTTTTTGGGTATCCCTGAACTTTAACCTGTATTGTTCAGTGGTTAGGCCAAACCCATCAATTAGAGCACTCTTCAAGACTTTGTAATTATCAGCATCCTCCTCTCTAACAGTGAGGAGCTTGTCTCTACCTTTGTCTGCAAAGAAGAGCCACAAGATTGCTGCCCACTGCTCCTGAGGGACCCTCTGTACTTTACAGGCCCTCTCTAGAGCAGTTATCCATTTGTGGATGTCATCCCCACTCTGGTAGGGAGGGACAATCTTGCTCAGGTTTCTATGGCCATAAGACCTTTCCCTATCTTTGGGGAAACTGCTGCCACCATGGGACTCTAGTCCCAACTTTTGTCTCTCTCTATAGAGATCTAGGGACTCCCTGTCTATAGCCAATTGCTGTTTCCTGAGTTCAAGCTGAGTTTGCTCATATTGAATCAGTCTCTTTCTTCTCTCATGAGAGGATTCCCTCCTATGAGAGGAGACAGAGGACCCTATTGAGGTGTCAGAGTGGTTAGACTCCTGAGAAGGAGACCTAGACCTTCTGGGCACACTCAGAACTCTTCCTGGGGGACAAAGGGGAGGTCAGTCTGATCCTCTCCCTCCTCCTCCTCCACAGGAGGAATTGGATTCTCCAGGACAAGGTCATTTTCACCTTCCTGGCCAGTTTCAGAGGGGGGTCCTGGGTTTCTTCACCCCTGGCCCCTCCCTCATCTTCTGCCCCACCCTCTTTGCCTACCCCTTCAGACCCTAGGGGCCTGCTGAGATCATCAGCTAGTAACACCTCCCTGAGGTGTTGGGTGCTGGCACTTTTGCCTGCCTTCAACTTCCTAGTATTGCATAATGCTCTCAATTCCAAGAATGGGAGTTTATCATACTTGGAGGGAAGAAGCCCACTGGCTTCTGGCAAGGACTCACTGGGTCCTGGCTTTGAAGACATTACTAGTGAGGTGTGGTGTATGCACTACCTACTCTAGTGTGGCCTACTAAACTCTCTTGAGTTGTAGAAAGGGTGTGCTGTCCCTTAACACACAACTCTAAGTTCAGTAGAACTTACTGTATACTAAGCTTAATTTATATGTACCTTAGGTACCTTTAGTGGTTTTCAGTTGATCAATTCAATTGAGATTATCTGGTAAAACAATAGCAAGCTGGAATCCCACACGCTGCACACCAATGTGAGAAGTTGGCCTGGCATATGCTGTCCACTAATTATAGTGGGCACTTTGCACCAGTCCAAACAACCCCTTATTGGAGATAGGTTAAAGACAACCTTTATTGAAAGCTATCCTAGTGGTAGCTATGGAGAGCAGCCTTCAGGCTAAGTCTTGAAGGAATGTAAAGCAGCTTGTTTTACCAGTCTATAATCTCTTGAGTGACCAAATGAAAGAGCACCACACCAGGTATATATTCAAAATATATGTATTTATTACTAAACACACCCCTCTAGTCTCTTTATGAGGCTAGAGTTCGAAGTACATAAGTTATAAGTTATTTAAACACAGTAATAGCACAAATACACGTTTGGGCCCTAGGGCGTACTCAAACCATATACCAATAAAGTGGTATAAGAACCACGACTGAGCTAGACACTAGGCCTAGAGCCTCTAGAAGTGCTTGGACCACAAGGAACCACCAAAGGTAGTGACACAGGGGACCCACGGGGGACGCGTGCAGTGTAGTAACACAGCCGCGAATCGCCGTTAACTTCTATGGAGAAAGTCGCGGTTGGGAATTTAAAGAAAAGGGACACTTAAAGAAGGACTTGGAGCAAACCCTTTGAGAACTAGGTCGTTCTAGAGTCTCTACCCACGGGAGCACTGGAGTACTCTTGTTACCTCACCCAGGGAAGCCGGGTGCATAGGTGCCTTTCGGGGTCGGGTTTCGTCGTCGATTTGAATGGCGATCTGCTGCAAAGTGCTGCTGGCGACCAAGTGAAAAGTGTCCGGGTGGATCCAAGGGTGGATCGGAGATCTGAAGAACCTGAAAGCAGAGGGGACAGAGTCTGGGTCACTAGCCAGTGACCAGGAAGGCGATGAGCAGATGCCCACCGATGTCGAGTGCTTCAGGTAGGTTGACGGTCATCTTGACTCTTCAGCCACGAGGTCCAGGAGGCGTTGTCGGCAACCAGGAGCAGGATTCGGGCTGGTACACAATGTCTGTCGAGTGCTGAGGTGTCGGCGACCGGATTGGACCCAACAAGCCTTGGCAATGGCAAGTCTCGATGAAGATGAAGATTGACGATTGTGCAGACCAGCAAGGTCTGAAGAACTCACCCAGCAAGGGTAAGTGAGGGCAAGCCTGGAGCAACCAGGGAGCCCAAGTAGAAAAAGATTGGCTTTCGTGAAGGGCTACTAGCCAACGGGCTAGCGACCGCAAAGGAGCCTCAAGACGGTGTACGTGGAGCTGGCTCACAGGACACTCGTGGAGTGGAGGCCAGTGATCTTCGGTGCAGTTGGTGCTGGAGGCTGGGGCTACTGGCACAAAGCACGACTTTGTGGGAGACCCAGAAGAGGATGCACTTGCAAATGTGTGCGGTGTCCAGGGGTCACGGTTTCACGTTACCCACGACAGCTATGGGCCTCAGCTTTGCTGGGGACTCAGGGCAGCCTCGGGGAAGTCTGGAAATCCACCTCTGGTGATGCAAAGACTTCGGCGTCCGACAGGAGCTTCAGCGATGCAGGCCGGACAATTGCTTCTTTGGTGCCTGCCAAGCAGGGGAGTCACTCCTTGACCATAAGGGAGATTCTTCTGTCCTCTAATCTTTAAGTAGAGCGTCAAAGGTCCAGGATTCAGTGTCAGAGTTTCGTCCAGGGATAATCTAAAGTCCTAAGGACTGGGGTCCCATACTTATACTAAGTTTAGGGGTTGGACTTACTCTGTGGTCCCACCTATGGGTGGGTCAGGGCAGAGGGGTGGCTACACCCCTTTCCTTTGTCCAGTTCGCGCCAAAGCAGGGGCTGGAAGCCCCTGATCCGGTTTGAACTGGGGTATGCACAGGGACACCAAATGTGCCCCCAGTGCAGGACTTCAAAGCACCCGAGAGTGCTCCCGCCCAGCCCCAATACACACTATCCTGTCTGGGGAGGTGGTCACACCTCCCTGGGACAGGAAACCTATTGTCCAGGCCTCCCCTGCCGGAGTTTCGGTCAGCAGCAGGAGGCCAGACTCGTGTCTGTGGCAGCGGCATCCATTTTGTGATGCCAGGGCTTGGAAAGTCAGTACCGGGCATACCGGTGTGTACATGTCTTTCCCTCTAGAAGGGTGGAATGCTACCCCCGCCGCCAGAACTGGTGGGGGTAGTATTCCAAGATGTTTGACACCAAACACGACATGTTTCCGTGCAGCCATCCCAAAATTAGCATTTAACGCGAGGTTATAATGCGCTTAAGAGTATATGGTCAGGCTGCACTACAAACAGCATCAGAGAAGGGTCTCCGAACGCTGCAGAGGGGCCCTGCTAATGCAGGGGCACCCTCTCACATAGGAACCACGCACTCTGCCTTCAGGATTGATAAGGCCTGCCATAGGAGTGACTTATAGGTTTATATGTGTGTATGTATATAGTGATATAGGTAGCCTATATCACAGTAAGGGGTGCATGCACCACCTTACCCAGGCTGCAGTAGCAGACCTGTGGTGTCAGTTTGGATGGCCTTCCAGGGGTGGCACAATACATGCTGCAGCCCCTGGTAGGCCTCTGAGGTACCTATGCCCTGGGTACATAGTATACCATATACTAGGGACTTATAAGGGCACTCCAGATTCCAATCAGAGATGTGCCTAAGGCACATGGAAACCATTTTAGAGAGGAAGCAGCTAGGCTGGGGTTCTGATTAGCAGGGCCCCAGCCAGACTAAGGTCGAAAAACAGTGAAGCATCAGCAAAAAGTGGGGGTACCCATGTGAAGCAGATCCTACTCTCCTACACTTGTGACTAGTGTCCCTCGTGACGGTGCATCGGCTCCCAGTTCCCTTGTGATGTGCATCGGTTCCCCGTGTCCCTCGTGACTGTGCATCGGCTCCAAGTGTCCCATGGTGACTGTGCATCGGCTCCCAGTGTCCCTTGTTACTGTGCATCGGCTCCCAGTGCCCTCGTGACTGTGCATCGGCTCCCAGTGCCCTCGTGACTGTGCATCGGCTCCCAGTGCCCTCGTGACTGTGCTTCGGCTCCCAGTGCCCTCATGACTGTGCGTCGGCTCCCAGTGCCCTTGTGACTGTGCATCAGCTCCCAGTGCCCTTGTGGCTGTCCGTCGGCTCCCAGTGCCCTTGTGGCTGTCCATCGGTTCCCAGTGCCCTCGTGACTGTGCCTCGGCTCCCAGTTCCCTTGTGACTGTCCATCGGCTCCCAGGGCCCTCGTGACTGTGCGTCGGCTCCCAGTTCCCACGTGACTGTGCATCGGCTCCCAGTGCCCTTGTGACTGTGCATCGGCTCCCAGTGTTCTTGTCGTTGTCCATCGGCTCCCAGTGTCCTTGTGGCTGTCCATTGGCTCCCAGTTCCCTTGTGGCTGTCCATCGGTTCCCAGTGCCCTCGTGACTGTGCGTCAGCTCTCAGTTCCCTTGTGACTGTGCATCGGCTCCCAGTGCCCTTGTGACTGTGCATCGGCTCCCAGTGTTCTTGTGGTTGTCCATCGGCTCCCAGTGCCCTTGTGACTGTGCATCGGCTCCCAGTGCCCTCATGACTGTCCATCGGCTCCCAGTGTCCCTTGTGACTGTGCATCACCTCCCAGTGTCCCTTGTGACTGTGCATCGGCTCCCAGTGCCCTCGTGACTGTGCGTCGGCTACCAGTGCCCTTGTGACTGTGCGTTGGCTCCCAGTGCCCTTGTGACTCTGCATCCTCTCCCAGTGCCCTCGTGACTGTGCCTCGGCTCCCAGTTCCCTTGTGACTGTCCATCGGCTCCCAGGGCCCTCGTGACTGTGCGCCGGCTCCCAGTTCCCACGTGACTGTGCATCGGCTCCCAGTGCCCTCGTGACTGTGCATCGGCTCCCAGTGCCCTTGTGACTGTCCATCGGCTCCCAGTGCCCTCGTGACTGTGCATCGGCTCCCAGTGCCCTCGTGACTGTGCATCGGCTCCCAGTGCCCTCGTGACTGTGCATCGGCTCCAAGTGCCCTCGTGACTGTGCATCGGCTCTCAGTGCCCTTGTGACTGTGCGTCGGCTCCCAGTGCCAGTGTGACTGTGCATCGGCTCCCAGTGTCCCTTGTGACTGTGCATCAGCTCCCAGTGCTCTTGTGACTGTGCATCAGCTCCCAGTGCCCTTGTGACTGTGCATTGGCTCCCAGTGCCCTTGTGACTGTGCATCAGCTCCCAGTGCCCTCGTGACTGTGCATCGGCTCCCAGTGCTCTTGTGACTGTTCATCGCTCCCAGTGCCCTCGTGACTGTGCATCGCTCCCAGTGCCCTCATGACTGTGCGTCGGCTCCCAGTGCCCTTGTGACTCTGCATCGTCTCCCAGTGCCCTTGTGACTGTGCATCAGCTCCCAGTGCCCTTGTGGCTGTCCGTCGGCTCCCAGTGCCCTTGTGGATGTCCATCGGCTCCCAGTGCCCTCGTGACTGTGCGTCGGCTCCCAGTTCCCTTGTGACTGTCCATCGGCTCCCAGGGCCCTCGTGACTGTGCATCGGCTCCCAGTGCCCTTGTGACTGTCCATCGGCTCCCAGTGCCCTCGTGACTGTGCATCGGCTCCCAGTGCCCTCGTGACTGTGCATCGGCTCGAAGTGCCCTCGTGACTGTGCATCGGCTCTCAGTGCCCTTGTGACTGTGCGTCGGCTCCCAGGGCCAGTGTGACTGTGCATCGGCTCCCAGTGTCCCTTGTGACTGTGCATCAGCTCCCAGTGCTCTTGTGACTGTGCATCAGCTCCCAGTGCCCTTGTGACTGTGCATTGGCTCCCAGTGCCCTTGTGACTGTGCATCAGCTCCCAGTGCCCTCGTGACTGTGCATCGGCTCCCAGTGCTCTTGTGACTGTTCATCGCTCCCAGTGCCCTCGTGACTGTGCATCGCTCCCAGTGCCCTCATGACTGTGCGTCGGCTCCCAGTGCCCTTGTGACTCTGCATCGTCTCCCAGTGCCCTTGTGACTGTGCATCAGCTCCCAGTGCCCTTGTGGCTGTCCGTCGGCTCCCAGTGCCCTTGTGGCTGTCCATCAGCTCCCAGTGCCCTCGTGACTGTGCGTCGGCTCCCAGTTCCCTTGTGACTGTCCATCGGCTCCCAGGGCCCTCGTGACTGTGCATCGGCTCCCAGTGTTCTTGTGGTTGTCCATCGGCTCCCAGTGTCCTTGTGGCTGTCCATTGGCTCCCAGTTCCCTTGTGGCTGTCCATCGGCTCCCAGTGCCCTCGTGACTGTGCGTCAGCTCCCAGTTCCCTTGTGACTGTGCATCGGCTCCCATGCCCTTGTGACTGTGCATCGGCTCCCAGTGTCCCTTGTGACTGGGCATCAGCTCCCAGTGTCCCTTGTGACTGTGCATCGGCTCCCAGTGTCCTCGTGACTGTGCATCGGCTCCCAGTGCTCTTGTGACTGTGCATCGCTCCCAGTGCCCTCGTAACTGTGCATCGCTCCCAGTGCCCTCGTGACTGTGCATCGGCTCCCAGTGCCCTCGTGATTGTGCAACGGCTCCCAGTGCTCTTGTGACTGTGCATCGGCTCCCAGTGCCCTCGTGACTGTGCATCGGCTCCCAGTGCCCTTGTGACTGTGTGTCGGCTCCCAGTGCCCGTGTGACTGTGCATTGGCTCCCAGTGCCCTTGTGACTGTGCATCGGCTCCCAGTGCCCTTGTGACTGTGCATCAGCTCCCAGTGCCCTCGTGACTGTGCATCGGCCTCCAGTGCCCTCGTGACTGTGCATCGGCTCCCAGTGCCCTCATGACTGTGCACCGGCTCCCAGTGCCCCCGTGACTGTGCATCGGCTCCCAGTCGGCTCCCAGTGCCCTCGTGACTGTGCTTTGGCTCCCAGTGCCCTCATGACTGTGCATCGGCTCCCAGTGCCCTTGTGGCTGTCCATCGGCTCCCAGTGCCCTTGTGACTGTGCATCGGCTCCCAGTGCCCTTGTGGCTGTCCACCGGCTCCCAGTGCCCTCATGACTGTGCATCGGCTCCCAGTGCCCTCGTGACTGTGCATCGGCTCCCAGTGCCCTTGTGCCTGTGCACCGGCTCCCAGTGCCCTCATGACTGTGCATCGGCTCCCAGTGCCCTTGTGACTTTGCACCGGCTCCCAGTGCCCTCAAGACTGTGCATCGGCTCCCAGTGCCCTTGTGACTGTGCACCGGCTCCCAATACCCTCATGACTGTGCATCGGCTCCCAGTGTCCTTGTGGCTGTCCATTGGCTCCCAGTGCCCTCATTACTGTCCGTCAGCTCCCAGTGCCCTCATTACTGTCCATTGGCTCCCAGTGCCCTTGTGACTGTGCATCGGCTCCCAGTGCCCTTGTGACTGTGCGTCGGCTCCCAGTGCCCTTGTGACTGTGCATGGGCTCCCAGTGCCCTCATGACTGTGCATTGGCTCCCAGTGTCCTTGTGGCTGTGCATCGGCTCCCAGTGCCCTCGTGACTGTGCATCGGCTCCCAGTGCCCTCGTGACTGTGCATCGGCTCCCAGTGCCCTCGTGACTGTGCATCGGCTCCCAGTGCCTTCGTGACTGTGCGTCGGCACCCAGTGCCCTTGTGACTGTCCATCGGCTCCCATTGCCCTTGTGACTGTGCATCGGCTCCCAGTGCCCTTGTGACTGTGCATCCGCTCCCAGTGCCCTTGTGACTGTGCGTCGGCTCCCAGTGCCCTTGTGACTGTGCGTCGGCTCCCAGTGCCCTTGTGACTGTGGGTCGGCTCCCACTGCCCTCGTGACTGTGCATCGGCTCCCAGTGCCCTCATGACTGTCCATCGGCTCCCAGTGCCCTCAGTACTGTGCATTGGCTCCCAGTGTCCTTGTGGCTGTCCATCGGCTCCCAGTGCCCATTTGACTGTGCATCGGCTCCCAGTGCCCTTGTGACTGTGCATCAGCTCCCAGTGTCCTTGTGACTGTGCATTGGCTCCCAGTGTCCTCGTGACTGTGCATTGGCTCCCAGTGCCCTCGTGACTGTGCATCGGCTCCCAGTGCCCACGTGACTGTGCTTCGGCTCCCAGTGCCCTCGTGACTGTGCATCGGCTCCCAGTGCCCTTGTGACTGTGCGTCAGTTTCCAGTGCCCTTTTGACTGTGCATCGGCTCCCAGTGCCCTTGTGACTGTGCATCGGCTCCCAGTGTCCTTGTGACTGTGCATCGGCTCCCAGTGTCCCTCGTGACTGAGCATCGGCTCCCAGTGTCCTTTTGACTGTGCGTCGGCTCCCAGTGCCCTTGTGACTGTGGGTCGGCTCCCAGTGCCCTTGTGACTGTGGGTCGGCTCCCAGTGTCCTTGTGACTGTGCATCGACTCCCAGTGTCCTCGTGACTGTGCATCGGCTCTCAGTGCCCTCGTGACTGTGCATCGGCTCCCAGTACCCTTGTGACTGTCCATCGGCTCCCAGTGCCCACTTGACTGTGCATCGGCTCCAAGTGCCCTTGTGACTGTGCATCGGCTCGCAGTGTCCTTGTGACTGTGCATCGGCTCCCAGTGCCCTCGTGACTGTGCATCGGCTCCCAGTGCCCACGCGACTGTGCATCGGCTCCCAGTGCCCTCGTGACTGTGCATCGGCTCCCAGTGTCCTTGTGAGTGTGCATCGGCTCCCAGTGTCCTTGTGACTGTGCATCGGCTCCCAGTGCCCACGCGACTGTGCATCGGCTCCCAGTGCCCTCGTGACTGTGCATCGGCTCCCAGTGTCCTTGTGAGTGTGCATCGGCTCCCAGTGTCCTTGTGACTGTGCATCGGCTCCCAGTTCCCTTGTGACTGTGCATCGGCTCCCAGTGTCCCACGGTATCACATCCAAACGCTGTGCTTAACAGATCGATCTGTTACAGAAACATTGGAGCATCTCCATCCTGGTGGCTGCCCTGGTCCAACATGTCTCACCAGCTGAAAGTGGCTCATTTCAAGACAGCCTGACTCAGGAGAGGGCACCTTCATGGTCCCAGCCAGGAAAGAGTGGGGCTCCCTCCCCATGTAAGGACATTAGAAGACCCCCTTGTCTTTGGGAAGGCAGTGAAAACGTGGCTCTTCGAATGTTCGTGTCCTAAGTTACTCCGAGAAACACCCATCAACGATGAAACTAGTGAATAACAGTGCAAACCATGGGCGGAGCTTCCATGGGTGCATCAGGTGCAGTGGCCCGAGGCCCTGAGGCCTGAGGGGCCCACTGAACCCTACTTGTTGGGGAATATTCACAAGGACTTATCTTCGAGTTATCGCTAACTTAACGCAACAAAAGTGGTGACAGATTTAACACCCCATTCACAAGTGGTTGCAAACTGCAGACAACGCAAGTATTTCCGCGATAACTGCCTCAACATTTACCTCTACGTGTGACACCCCCAACTAACCCTAATGAGATGCAGAGTAGGCGTTTCCGTGCAAAAACACACCAAAACACCACTACACCACTTTCACAACGAACTGCCAGATCTGCGATGCGAACCAAAAACAGGCGATAAGCCGCGGTAGCAGCAGGGAATTAACACCTGCCTTTTGCTGGTGTTGAGCAGGACGACTACCTGCAGCATGAAAGGGAGCCCAGGCCAGAGCCACATCTGAAGACTCGTCTCACGTGGAGACAATGATCATGCAGCTCAGAGACCCATGAGGGCCACAACACCCACCGCCACCACACACAGGCCACCCCCCGCCCCCGGACCACCCCCCCCACGGACAAACACACACCATGCACGACACAAGAGCCACAAAAAGCGCATGATGTCGCACAATGACAAACAGAAACACACATGTTGAGACAGAAGAACGAGAAACAGTCACTCATCATTGAAGTACCAACCAAAAACTTTATTGAAATACAACACAAAACACCAATGCGGAAGACTCCTGTCGGGTCCGTCCGGGACAATCATGATGTCACAGCCTGGAAAATAAAGCACAAAATCAGAACGTGTGTCAAGCGCACATCAAAGGAGCGAGACACAGAGAAACAGAGAACGAAAGAAAGGCAGAGAGAGAAAGAGAGAGAGAAAGAAAGAAAGGGAGAGAAGGAAAGGAAGGGAGAGGGAGAGAGAGAGAGAGAGAAGGAAAGGAAGGGAGAGGGAGAGAGGGAGAGGGAGAAGGAAAGGAAGGGAGAGGGGGGGAGGGAGAGGGAGAGGGAGAGAGAAGGAAAGGAAGGGAGAGTGAAAGTAAAATGAAGAGAGAGAAAGAGAGAGAGAGAGAGAGAGAGAGAGAAGGAAGGACACTGCCGCCCCGCGCACCCAGGCACCACTGCTCACCTGCTGCCACCGGTGTGCCTCCAAACAAGTGCCGGGATACACTGCAAGCCACCAGGTCTGCAACCTGTAACCCAGGCAAGAGTTAATCATGTCAGAGTCCAACCCACAGCACACGTCAACAACGCCTGTCTGCCCCTGCGCACACATGCAGCCGCACCCTAGCCCCACCCGCCATCCAGCGCTGGCTGTCCGCCCTTGCGCACCCCGGCCCCAATGCTCACCTTTCGCCGACGGTGTGTCCACCAGTGGGCACACCACATGCCCGTGCAAGCTCCAGGCCCCGGTCCCGCCAACATGGCATGCTCCACATCATGCGGACCCGCACCGTGGCCCAGCAGGTCCCACACATGGCGCTGAGTCCTGAGGCATCAATGGCAGAGACCACATCACTGCACACGTCATCATCGCAGGCTGCACACCCGCTCAGCAATTTCGGGGCCACTAACCCTGTGCAACCCCAGTCAGCGCCACGTGGTGGTAGGCCTGTGATGGCCGCAAGGCTTTGGGTGCCACTAACCCTGTGCAACCCCAGTCAGCGCCACGTGGTGGTAGGCCCGTGTGGCCGCAAGGCCTCGGGTGCCCCTAACCCTGTGTGCAACAACTCATGGGCTCTTCATGATTGAGCCCCATGTTACGTCCGTCATCCAGTCACCTCCGGCAGTGGGGAATGTGACGTTGCCGGCCCCTCATATACTCGGGGTCACATGGCCTGTGATGCCTGTGCCGGATGGGTGTGGTGTTTGTGCAAACCTGCCCTCAGGGAGTGGCCGCGACATGCTGACAACTAGACCATCGACCTGCAGACCACTAGCGTGTAAACCTGTGACATGTGGTTATGTGGCCCCCCCTCGGAGCATAAGCGGAGTGGTCTGTCCTGGCGTACGCCGGACCAGCGCAGGGCTTGCAACAACGACTCAGGGGCTGTGGGCGTGGTGCAGTCCATGTCCGGACAAGGAAGTGACTAATGCGTGTGTCCCTGTTGTGGTGTCTACGGCACCCGCAACGCAATCAGCAACGTAGCACACTGTGACTGGAATCCCACTAGATGATCATCATTGCCGTTAGGGGGAATCACTGACCTTACATTCATCCACACATTCATACTTGAATGACGAAAGACATGACACAGCAGTGCGTTCCTGAATGTTTATTGCTCATCCAGTGGAGTTCAGCACTTCACAGAACCCCACTTCACAATATGGGCCCGTGGAGGGCCAGCCAGAGTCCATCGGGGAATGACAAGGACAGAGGATGAGGAAGAGTACAGTCCGCAGTCTGGTCGCCGTGTCATTGGTAACCAAACAGGATATGGAAGTCCATGTCGTGGTCCAAGGTGAGTGCCGCAGAGTGTATCGGGGGTCAGTGGGAGGTCATGGGGCCATGTGCGGCACCAAGGAGCAACAGGCCAGGTGGTGGAAATGAATGCTAGTGCCTCCTTCTGATCCCAAATCCCGCCACGTCCTCGTCCTCGGATGTGTGCCCTGCCCCACCTGTGGGTGGTGCTGTTCTGGCTGCAGCACTGTGTGCCACTGGCACATCAGGGGCCGGAGGTGGATTGTCGGCCGCACTGTGAGGCACTGACACACCAGGGGCCGGAGTGGAAATGCCTGCCGCACTGTGAGGCACTGACACACCAGGGGGCGGAGATGTGGATGGTGTCGGGGCAGCAGCATTCATCTGTGCCACGCCTTGTGGCAGCAATGCCATGATGAGGACATGCAGGGCATGGTAGATCCCAGCTACATTTCGCTGATGTGCAGCAGTGGCTGCCATCCTTTCCGCCTCCATCCGCACCATGTCCTCCATGAGCCTCCACATTTGTGCCATCTCACGGCTGAGATCGCTGGAGCCACTCTGACTGGACAGGTGTTCTTGTCTCCGAGTCATGACTCCAGCGATGTCAGCCAGGGCTCGTTGGAGACCATGGAGCGGCATGCGGGTGTCCGTTAGGGACTGGAGGTGGTCCCTGATGGGACTCAGACACCCATGGATGGCGTCCAGTTTGGTAGCCATGAGGTCGAACCCCACCCGCACCTGCTCAGCCATCTCCCTCTGGGCCTCCAACACACGGCGTTGGAAGGCCATGTGTTGTTCGGGGGGGTCTTGGGAGACAGCCAGGGTTGTGGGTGCCTCCTGCTGGGTGGTTTGTGGAGTGGGTGGGGTCTCCTCGATGCAGCTGGGCTGCCCTGGTCCTGGAGGTGAGTGGCGGATGAGTTCCATGATGTCTTGGAGGGCTTGGGTGTCGATGCTGGTGGTGTCCTCCTCGTCATCAGTGAAGAGTGGCTGGGACTGCTCTGCAGGTGGCGTTGACGGTGCCTCTGCAATGTGAAGGGGAGATGCTGTGTTACAATATGTCCTCATGTATGTGGCCGCATGGTACATGTTGACATTCAGACAGCATGGCAATGTACATTGTGACAGTGTGTAGATCAGGGCCATGATCCAGAGTGATTGTGGGTGTGCACTGTGCTCTGCTTGATTGTGCATGTGTGCCATTGTGGCCATCTCCCCCCGTCCCCCTAGTACCTGGTGGTTACTCACCCTGTTGCCGTTGTGTTGTGTCATGTCGAGCAGTGTCCGGTGCCCCGACTCCTGCCACGGTCTCCACACTGATGACTGTCGGCACCAGCTCCTCCATGTCATCCAGCTCCAGCCGTGGCGCTGGGCTCCCACCTCCGGTCTGCGTTGCTGCCTTCTGGTTGCATGCGAGTTTATCCTTGGTCTTGCGCTTGATGTCATTCCATCGCCTCTTGACCTCGTCCATTGTCCTCTTGTGCTCTCCGACGGCATTCACCTTGTCCACGATGGCCCGCCATAATCCATTTTTGGTGCCCAATGACACATTGGAGGCGACGAACAGTTGTTGATGGTGTTCTATCACCTCCGTGACCAGGATCCTATTCTCCTGCGGACTAAACTTCGTCTTCCTCTTCTTCTTGTCCTTGCCCTTCCCTGTCACCGTGGTCCCGGGCTGGTCGTCCGGGGTACTTGTGGGGTTGCGCTCGTCCTCTGCGCCTTCTCCGGCTGCCTCCATGGTGCTTCGGTGTTGGTCATTTTGTGTTTGTGTGTTTTATCTCCTTTTGTAGTGATTTTCCCGCCTGCTGTGTGTGTATGGCAGGCCTGGCGCTGCTTATCGCTGATTTCCTTATCGCGAATGGGCTCATCGCACGTTTTTTGGTGTTGGGGTTTACTTTTTATCTCCATTGCGGTGGTTGTATCGCGGACATTGTCCGCGGTTTCAGGAGACTATCGCATGGTACCGCCGTGTTGTGAATTCCACGTTAACACGCGGTTATTTTCCCACGATGGACTGCGATGTGTAAAGTTGCGTTAACATTTTTTGGAGATGTTTAGCATACGTTCTTGTGAATATACCCCTTAGTGTTGTATTTTACAATAAAAACAGTGGCTGGGGTGTGGGTGGCATTTCCTTCCTTGCACTAGAACCCACGACACACTGGCTAAGCTACTGGTGCAAAAGAGGCCAACACATCTTCCAGACAATCACAATCACAAACTTTTAGTTAAAATAAAGCTGTACGAAGCCGGGTCTATCACTTCTTGCATACTTGACAGACATGAGCACGCACTGGTGCAGTTCAATGATCGCTGAGACATGACACGACCAGATGGCCAGATGGCCAGGCCCTCACACACCTCAACCAGTTCTTCCCACATAGGTCATACTACCAGCACACACTTGTGCAACCAAACATGCAGGTCCTCTCGTAATCGCTCCAGAAAGCAAGAGTGCTACTGTTGGACCTCGTCCGCTCTGCAGGGTCAACCACAAACATTTTGCCTTCACCCCTCCTGTTTTGCTGAATTCATTTTTGTTGGCCTTAGGACTCTGTGCTCTTTACCACTGCTAACCAGCGCTAAAGTTTGTGCTCACTCCCGAAAACATGGTAAAATTGGCTTTCATCTGATTGGCATATTTCGTTTACTTATAAGCTCCTAGTATTTGCTACGAGTTGGCCTGCAGCACCCATTGTGCCACTCACTTAAGTAGCCCCTTAAAAACCACACATGCCCCAGGCCTGCCAATGCAGCCTGTGAGCAGTTTTAAACTTGGCAAAATAATCCCCTTGCCAAACTCAAAAAGCTCTTTTTATTACATAGATGTCACCCCCAAGGTAGGCCCTGAAGAGTCCATAGGGCAGGGTGCATTGTATTTAAAAAGCTGAACATATACTTTATTTTTTTTGTCCTGGTAGTGAAAAACCCACAAATTCGTTTTTCACTAATATGAGGCTTACTTCTCTCATAGGATAACATTGGGTTCCCTTATGACATTAATGGAAAAGTTGGATTTTAAGTCACAATTCTCAAAATGACACTTTTAGAAACTTGCATTTTCTTAACCTAACCATTTCATGCCTTCAGCCTGTTTCCTGGGTCACAGGACTAGCTGTAATTGGCCTCTCTGTATTCCTGTCAGACAGCCACACAAAATAGGTACTAGATGTTGGCAGGATGGGCCATCCGAGGCAGGATGGGGGACAGAGCTGTGCACAGCCCTACCAGCACTTCAAAGGTGGCACCAGGTATAAAAATAGGGCTCTCAGACCCGCTCTTCAGTTCACTCAGGACCTGCGGAAGGAATCTCAGAGGACTGCCCTGCTGCCTGTGGCCTTCCCAATACTTCAGAGGACTGCCTTGCTGCACCAAGAGGACTGCCCTAATGCCTGAAGCCTGCTCTGCTGATTGAGACCAGCTTTCCTGCTTGAACCCAAGACTTCCAGAGTGACTCCAAGGGCTAGTTGGCTGGCCTCCTGATCAGAGCCTCTGGCACAGAAAAGGCTCCAACCATTTTGAATCCACACCTGGACCCAGCCTGAGTGAGTCCTGACCTTCCAAGTGGTTCCTCTCCAGTCCTGGACCCTTGGAAGTGGTGATAAAATTATCAGCTGCAAATCCTGTTCAGAGACTCCTCGCAAAGGGCGTATCTGGCCTTTTGGAGCCATCGTCAGCTACAGCCTACAGCTCAGACACCACCGGCTGCCCTGCGTCGGAACTTTACCTTCTCATACATTTTTCTTCAAAATGTATTCTAAGTCCGAATGTAATCGGAAACCGGGCAAAATCCACTTTATGTATCCAGACCATGCTCCATCGCGGTTGGCTATAACTTCCGACTTTGCCCCAGTCTCATGTGACTAGATCTCCATGGTTGGAACTTTGATCTTTAAGGCGCTATTTTACACTTTTAAAATTCAAACCTCCAGTTCTACTGTTTGGATTTTTTTCATTTTGGTGTCAAATAATTTATTACAATTTACTCAACTTTTCTAAATTGGTGTGGGATTTTTCTGATGTTGTGTTTTTACTTTATTACTGTTTAGTTGCTGCATAAATACTTTACACATTGCCTCTAAATTACGCCTGACTGCTTTTTGCCAAGCTACCAGAGGGTTACGCACAGCTTAATATGGAGACTTCTTGCGGTTCACCCTGACAAGTTTTGTGGCTGTTGTTTGAGTAGGGTTTCACCCCCCACTCCACAACCGACAACCCAATTTCTCACAGCCACAAAGCTACACTAGTGAAAATTGTGTGTTATGCAAGTACCAGAAAACTAACAATACCATTCCTCTTGTACAGTGACACCTCTCGCTTTGATTAATTTACCATCTGAGGGGATAAATCAATGCTGCAATTTCAACCCAGCTTTAGGCACTCAAAGAGAGATGTCAGCAGAGAGGCTAAGAGGGACCCAGAGGACAGGAGCAGAAGGTGTACAGTAGCTTAATTATCACTAACAGGTTTCCAGGATGGAGATGCCACATCCCCCAGGCCACCTGATTATCTGGTCATAGCCGGCACCGCAGGGAATAAAGGTCACTGTCTCAGCTAGGCTTGAGAGCAGCTGATGACGTGCACCGTAGCAAGGATGCTCTGGTGCAAGCAAGGGTAATGGCTCCTTTGATTGCTGTTGTGGTAGTAAAATATAGCAAGTATCAGGGTTCAATGGGCTCCTCAGGGCTCTGGGCCCCAGTGCCACTGCACCTTCTGCACCAATGGTAACTACCAGCTTATATTGTAGGGGGCAGGAGTCCCGCCCAGGTGGGGGCTGGTGATCACTCCTCTTCGTTTGTAGGGAGCAGGGGTTTCACTCTGGGACAGGAGCTGTGCTGTCTCACTGCGGGGAAGAGATGGAGATTACCTTCCCTCAGCTGACACTCTCAGGGCATGGAGGGTAGGGAGCTGATACCTGAACCTGCACTGCAGATGTCTCACCAGGACTGGGAGCTGGGGATCCCTGAGCCTGTACTGCACGGAGCAGGGGTCTCACACAGACGTGAACACGGTTTATTGCTCACCCATTTCTGTAGGGGTCTCACCTGCAACTAGGTGCTAGTGATTGCTTAGCCTCCCTTGCAGGTGTCTCACCTGAGTGCTGGGGGCATGGAGCTGCTGCAGCGTCATCCTACACTGAAGCGAACAGGGGTCTCACTCAGGTGTAGTGGTGGTTGATGGATCAGTCTGTCCTAGAAGGGTCTCACCCACACATTAGTGCTGGAGCAAGGACTGGCAGATGAAACATGAGAGCAAGTTGTACACACATGCCCAGGTGTCAGTTCACTACCCATGACTGGGCGTGAATCATTGAGCGTGACACCTGCTCCCAGGTTTTAGAAGTGTGATCCAGAAGTGAGCCCTGACCCCTGCTCCCTGGTGTGAGAGCTGCATGTAGCCAATGTTTGAGAGGGGATCGGAGACCAGCATTGAGGGTGACCCCTGCTCCCTGGTGTGAGAGCTGCATGTAGCCAATGTTTGAGAGCGAATCAGAGACCAGCATTGAGCGTGACCCCTGCTCCCTGGTGTGAGAGCTGCATGTAGCCAATGTTTGAGAGGGGATCGGAGACCAGCATTGAGGGTGACCCCTGCTCCCTGGTGTGAGAGCTGCATGTAGCCAATGTTTGAGAGCGAATCAGAGACCAGCATTGAGCGTGACCCCTGCTCCCTGGTGCGAGAGCTGCATGTAGCCAATGTTTGAGAGCGAATCAGAGACCAGCATTGAGCGTGACCCCTGCTCCCTGGTGCGAGAGCTGCATGTAGCCAATGTTTGAGAGCGAATCAGAGACCAGCATTGAGCGTCACCCCTGCTCCCTGGTGCGAGAGCTGCATGTAGCCAATGTTTGAGAGTGAATCAGAAACCAGCATTGAGCGTCACCCCTGCTCCCTGGTGTAAGAGCTGCATGTAGCCAATGTTTGAGAGGGGATCGGAGACCAGCATTGAGGGTGACCCCTGCTCCCTGGTGTGAGAGCTGCATGTAGCCAATGTTTGAGAGCGAATCAGAGACCAGCATTGAGCGTGACCCCTGCTCCCTGGTGTGAGAGCTGCATGTAGCCAATGTTTGAGAGGGGATCGGAGACCAGCATTGAGGGTGACCCCTGCTCCCTGGTGTGAGAGCTGCATGTAGCCAATGTTTGAGAGGGGATCGGAGACCAGCATTGAGGGTGACCCCTGCTCCCTGGTGTGAGAGCTGCATGTAGCCAATGTTTGAGAGCGAATCAGAGACCAGCATTGAGCGTGACCCCTGCTCCCTGGTGCGAGAGCTGCATGTAGCCAATGTTTGAGAGCGAATCAGAGACCAGCATTGAGCGTGACCCCTGCTCCCTGGTGCGAGAGCTGCATGTAGCCAATGTTTGAGAGCGAATCAGAGACCAGCATTGAGCGTGACCCCTGCTCCCTGGTGCGAGAGCTGCATGTAGCCAATGTTTGAGAGGGGATCAGAGACCAGCATTGAGTGTGACTCCTGCTCCCTGGTGTGAGAGTTGCATGTAGCCAATGTTTCAGAGTGAATCAGAAACCAGCATTGAGCGTCACCCCTGCTCCCTGGTGTGAGAGCTGCATGTAGCCAATGTTTGAGAGTGAATCAGAAACCAGCATTGAGCGTCACCCCTGCTCCCTGGTCTGAGAGCTGCATGTAGCCAATGTTTGAGAGTGAATCAGAGACCAGCATTGAGCGTGACCCCTGCTCCCTGGTGCGAGAGCTGCATGTAGCCAATGTTTGAGAGTGAATCTGCGAGAGCTGCATGTAGCCAAAGTTTGAGAGGGGATCAGAGACCAGCATTGAGTGTGACTCCTGCTCCCTGGTGCGAGAGCTGCATGTAGCCAATGTTTGAGAGCGAATCAGAGACCAGCAATGAGCGTCACACCTGCTCCCTGGTGCGAGAGCTGCATGTAGCCAATGTTTGAGAGCGGATCAGAGACCAGCATTGAGCGTCACCCCTGCTCCCTGGTGCGAGAGCTGCATGTAGCCAATGTTTGAGAGGGAATCAGTGTTAGACCTGTCAGCCCTAGGGTGGTCTTTCCCTGTTTTTTTTTCCCTTTTGCGCCTCATTTTTGCCACCATATTTTTACTGGACCTAGGTCTCCGGGCGCCTTGCCACTGCTAGCCAGTGCTGAGGTGCAGGTGCTCTCTCACTCAAGATGGCTGCCACAGGCCCCTGCTACTGCAGAGGGGCCTTACACGCATACACACTAGTAGCCAGGGTCAGGCTGGAACATAGGGATACAGTATCCATTCCATCCCCGCCTCTGGGCCACATAGCCAGGCATGTAGAAGGTTTCAGAACCTTCCGGGCTGTGGGAGGAGTTATGTTTTGCCGCCTTTGGGAGAGTCACCTGACCTAGGGGTATAAAAGGCTTGGAGGGAAAACTTTCTAGTCAGTTGAGATGGAGCACCACTGATCCTGGGAGAACCTCTGCCGGAGTACAGGCGTTAGGGCCTAGGGGGGGAGACCTACACTACTGCTGCTGACAGGGCTGAGGCCCTGCTGTAGTAAGATAGCTGAGGAACGCCCACCACCCACTGACCTTGCCCAGTGTGAGGGGACCCAGGGAACCACCTTCAGCGTGCGGGGAGGAACATCAAGCACTCCCAGACCACCAACTCATTCCCCCCCCCTCATAATAAGAAGAAACTTCTGACAAGAAACGTTGACAAGAAACTTATAACAAGAAACTTCTGACAAGAAACTCCTGACAAGAAACGCCTAAGAAGCAACCAATCTGGAACAGTCGCCAGACACCTTAATTTGAGGAGGCCTGACCGTCCAGCAAGGCCTGAAGCCTAAACTGCCCAACTGGGGATCACCAGGTAAAGCGCCGTACCCTGAAGCGCTAGACCTTCACCCCCTATTCATTCCTGCCTGCTGCTGGGCTGCCCCTCAAGTACTTTTCCAGTCAGCCCTGCCCACAGGCTGCTGGTGCGCCCCGCGTTCTGTCACCCCTCAGGTCACTGACCTTGTGAGGAAATCACCGCCGCGGCCGCCGCCGCGTGAGGAGAAGTGCTGTGTGGTGAGGTGCGCCGTCGCGCCCTCACCGAAGGGAGCGCTGAGGTGAGGGAAGCCCCTTGAGTGGATGTGGTGAGGTGCGACGTCCGCGCCCTCACCGAAGCCTCTACAAATTGCCCAAATCATTGTCACCGGGCCCAGGGCCCCACCGCCGCGGCCGATGAAATCACCACCGCCGCCGTTGCGGCCGAGGAAATCACCGCCGCGGCCTAGCGCGATCCGCGAGGCCTCCAGGCCCCGCCGACGCCGTTGCCGAGCAACCGGGGACGCCGGCCGCGCCCCAGGAAGGCCGCGCAGCGAGTGGGCGCCGGCTCCCGCCACGCCCCCAGCGCCGACGGAGGCCGAGGAAGAGCCCCGGCCGTGCAGAGGAGACGGGGAGCCGGCCGGAGAGGACTGCCGGCTCCCGCTCCCATCCCCAAAGTCCCTGAAGCCGCCAAACCCACTCACCTGATCCCGGGGGCCGGAGGAGGGTGATACCGGCCCCCTCAACGTCCCGTCAGTCCGGCCAGAAGGCCGAGGCACCCCGACCGGGCTCCGCCCTCCAGAACACGGGCCGGACCTGGGGATTGCCAGTCGCTAAAGAAGCGCGACCAACGAACAAGCACCAGGTGAGCCCAGGAGGCCCCTAGGGCCCACAAAACGCCACTGGGGGCCGGGGGCCACCATTAACCCCTAAAATTAACTGTGTAACTTTCCCCATGAGGCGAGGCCCCAGAGAGGAGTGGGCCTAGCCTAGAATTAACCCCTAAGGGACATGGAAGCCCCAGGATACAGGACATGTTGAGGGGTTCCCCACAGTGTTTATTAATTTATTGCAGATGCCTATTGTAATTACTGCCTAGGCCTATGCTTTTAACTGCAAAGTCTTTACCAAAGGGGGAAAGTGATTAATTGAATTGAGTTGAAGTGTTTTATGTTACAGGTGTACTGGAGTTGCGACGCCCACTGTACTGAATGTGGGCGCGCCTAGATTAATGCAGGCCTATTGAAATGTAACGTGAAAAGCCTTCTTTTAAGTAATTGAATATGCTTAAAGTGAACTGCGTGTTTAGGCCCATGTTTTATTAACGCACCTTGAGATCATTATTAGGTGCTACGTTTAAGAGATAATTCCTGCGACCTCTTAGTGGCCTACAATGTTGATGAGCTATGATGCTTTATTTAAAATGTGCACCAGTTTAGTAATGTAATGAATTTAAATGTAGATCTGAATTAATCTGCCTCATCTGATGCTAACTTGATTTATATATAAAAGATCTTGATTTTAAATACAAAAGCCTGGTGTGGTGTAACCCTGGGCGTAGTTTGCGTAGTAGCACTTCACGTAGCTACGTGAAGTACATTTTGAACTACACGTAGCTATGCAAATTGCGTAGTGCGTAGCTGTGTGCTTGACTGCACTGTACAATAATTGCCAAAGGCATCTTGCACAGTGCAAGTTAAAATAAAATAAATATCTCTGTCTTTATATGCTAAAATGCATATAGAATTTCACAAAAGTGAAATCAATAAATTAACAAGCAGTGAGAGAGGTGATGATTTTGGTATCCTCCCTAACCTAGGGAGAGAACCAAGCAGATGCCTTGAAAACAAAAAGCACATCTTTTGAACGATTCAGTGGTGGTCCCATCCTCTTAGGACCACCCCAAGCACAGTTATTGGCAAAAATACAATCCCAACCAAAGGCCCTGCAAAGCATTATGGGATGAGATTAGCAGTGGGCAGTGAATATTATAGTGTCCAATATCAAAATAATTCTATAAAGAGCTGCAGTTCCACTAGTCGTTACTAGATGTCCCTCACGAGTCAAATGCAAAAGCTTCATGAAAGGGTTTCAATGCTTTTGCATTTGACTCGTGAGGGACATCTAGTAACGACTAGTGGAACTGCAGCTTGATGTATTAATAATTTCAATGCTTTTGCATTTGACTCGTGAGGGACATCTAGTAACGACTAGTTGAACTGCAGCTCTTTGTAGAATTATTTTGATATTGGACACTATAATATTCACTGCCCACTGCTAATCTCGTCCCATAATGCTTTGCAGGGCCTTTGGTTGGGATTGTATTTTTGCCCATAACTGTGCTTGGGGTGGTCCTAGGAGGAAGGGACCACCACTGAATCGTTCACATGATATGCTTTTTGTGTTCAAGGCATCTGCTTGGTCCTCCCCTAGGTTAGGGGGAACCCAAAATCATCACCTCTCTCATTGCTTGATATTTTCATTGTCAAAGTTCACTTTTGTGAATTTGTTATATGCTTTTTAGCATAGAAAATTGCTTTAACAAAGCATTTGTATGTGTTTAATATACTGCTGCTATGCTACGTCGATTAGCAGAGCTTTTTACTCTGCTACGTGCAATTTGCGTAGTAACACAAACTTTGCATGCTCCATGAGCGTAGAAAAGTATTATGCCCAGGGTTAGTGTGGTGTCATGTTATTGCATTCGCATTTCTGAGTCAAAGTAAGAGTGTGCTGCACAACTGCCTTACACATTGCTTTCGCGTGCTTTCCCTCTTCGCGCCATGCTACCGTGGCGGACTCGGTAAACCCGGTTCCAACATTTGGTGTTCAGCGGTTGGATAAGGACTGGTGTTTGTGCAGCACCCTACAGTGACTCAGTGTGCGCCGCAATTAGACACCTATTGTAATGCAAGTGCTAGGAATTCTTTTGTAATTGCCGATTGTGTACATTCCTGCGTTAGACCTGCTACCTACAGTCTAGAACCCTTTCCTTAAATTGTCTGGGACCCCACCTAGGAGGATGGAGTTTGAGTTAGCCAACCTAGAAAGGTATACGGTGACACAGCTCAAGGAGTTCTGCCTAGAGAGGGGGGTGGCCGTCAAGTGAGGCGCCAGGAAGGAGGTGCTTCAGAAAGCTTTGAGGGCATGGGTAATGGCCCACCCGGAGGGAAGAGGGGACGAGGAGCAGGGGGAGGCAGACAACCCAGGAGAACTGGACCTACTGCACATTGATGTTAGCGAGAATGTGTTGCCAGGAAGACGTTCCAGGGCAGGCAGTAGTGCGTCAGGGGGAGTTTGTCGGCAGAGGAATTTGAGGACAGGAGGGAGGAGAGGCAATTAACATTAGAACTTGCTAGGATGGAAAGGGAGCGAGAACAGGCAAGGCTAGCCATGGAGGAAAGGAAGCTTGCGCATGAGCTTAGCCTGAAGGAACTAGAGCTCCGAGCCTTGCAGATGGAGATGCAGGGCAAAGTGAATGGTGGCAGCGTACCTGCTGGGGTTCCACAGGAGCCCAAATTCTATTTACCAAGAGAGGTGATAGCCAGTTTTAGTGTAGGTGATGACATCGACAAGTGGTTGGCGGCGTACGAGGTGGCTTTGGTGGCCCATAGAGTTCCTGAGAGCTACTGGGGGGAGGTCTTTACAGGTACATACCTCCACTAGTAAGGGACACACTTTTAACTTTGGATAAGGGGAGCAGACTAACTACCCTATCATGAAGGAGGCCCTGCTCAAGAAGTTTGGCCTCACCCCAGAGAAGTACCGCCAAAAGTTCCGCAACAGCCACAAGCTTCACACACAAAACTGGGTGGATTGTTTTGATTATGCCCGGAAGGCATTGGAGGGTTGGGTGCGTGGCAGCAACGTTGACAATTACAAAGGGCTGTACGACCTGTTCTTGAGAGAGCACCTCCTAGAGAAATGTTTTCCGGAGCTGCGCCAATACTTGGTGGACCGCAAGCTGACCAATCCTAGGGAGCTTGCAGAGGAGGCAGACACGTGGGTCAGCACTCGGGTGTCCCACAAGGGAGCCGGGGCGGACCCCCGAAAGGTGGACAGGGGCTCCCCAGAAGAAAGAGGGGGAGATAAAAGAGGGAGTTCTTTAAAGGCCCCCAAAATAGACCGCCTGGGAGAGGGGTAGGTTCCCCATCCCAATCTGGATTCCAGAAACCCACTTATCCTGACAGGAGTCAGCAGCCCAGAACTGTCCGGTGCTACGAGTGCGGGGAGGTTGGACACTACAAGGGGGATCCCCAGTGTCGCAAGAGAACCCCACCCCCACAGGAGGTAAGAGCCCCGGGGTGGCCAGTGTAGCGCTTGGGGAGGAGTTGTCCCTAGGTAGGGGAGGTGAGTGGACAGGCTTGACCTTAGTTTCCCTGGGGGATAGAGAGATCATCCCACGGGTTCAGGTACCCGCGAACACTGCCAAGTATCGGCAGAGGGTCCTGGTGAACGGGGAGGAGGTGGAGGCTCTGAGGGACACAGGTGCCAGCATGACGATGGTGAGACGTCAGCTGGTGTCCCCAGAGCAGGTGATTCCTGAGGAATTGTACCCGGTTCTTATGGCTGATAATAGCCTGGGTCATTACCCCGTGGCCCAAGTTCCCTTTGAGTGGGGAGGAGTATCAGGTCTGTTGAAGGTTGCGGTGAGCCCTGCCATGCCAGTTGACTGTCTGCTGGGCAACGACTTGGAACATACTGCCTGGAGGGAGGTAGAGTTCAATGCCCATGCTGAGATGTTGGGATTACCAGGATGGACTTGCGTCGTCACGCGGTCCATGGCTGCCCGACAAGGAACTCAGCTGGGGTTGGAGCCTGAAATAATGGCCCAGACACTGCTGGACGAGGAGATGTCCAGGAGGAGACACCCGGTGAGATGGATGGGGAGCCCGCGGAGGTGACCCCAGAGTCCGCTGAGGTGGTTGGTGTTCCCGTGGGGGACCTGCCGACCCCTGCAGAGTGGCAGGTGGAAGGAGGGCCTACCCGGGAGGAATTTTGCCGGGCGCAGAAGGAGTGCCCTACGCTTGAAGGCATGCGGCAACAGGACGAAGCCCAAGCAGCTGGAACAGAGACTGGTAACTACCATGTCTACTGGGAGGATGGTCTCCTCTACAGTGAGCCTAAGGCTCCGGTGCATGGGTCATCAAGGGCCATGGTGGTCCCCCAATGCTACCGAGCCTTTCTGCTAGAGTTGGCACACGAAATACCACTAGCAGGACACCTGGGCCAAGACAAGACGTTTGCGCGTCTGGTCCCACATTTTTACTGGCCCAGGATGCGCGTCACTTCTGACACTTTTTGCAAGACTTGCACCACTTGCCAAGCGAGTGGCAAGACAGGGACGAAAGTGAAGGTCCCTCTGGAACCTCTCCCAGTTGTCGATACCCCTTTTGAGCGGGTAGGGATTGACATTGTCGGGCCATTGGACCCGCCGACTTCTGCAGGACATAGGTTCATTTTGGTGCTGGTAGACCACGCCACCCGGTACCCGGAGGCAATCCCTCTGAGGACCATCACTGCACCGGTGGTGGCGCGGGCCCTGATGGGGATTTTTACCCGAGTGGGATTCCCCAAGGTCGTGGTGTCAGATAGGGGCACGAATTTCATGTTGGCCTACATGCAGGCTGTTGGAACCGGGGTTACCGAGTCCGACACGGTAGCATGGCGTGAAGCGGGAAAGGCACGCGAAAGCAATGTGTAAGGCAGTTGTGCAGCACACTCTCACTTTGACTCACAAATGCGAACGCAATAACAGGACACCACACCAGGCTTTTGTATTTAAAATCAAGGGGCCTGATTCAGAGAACTAACTTACGTCAAAATCCTAAACTTACAACAATTTTGGTATTCACAGAATGAACTTACACATTTGGGTATTCACAGAATGAACTTACTCATTTTGGTATTCACAGAATAAACTTACTCATTTTGGTATTCACAGAAGACACTTACACATTTTGTGTAACTTACACATTTTGTGTAACTTACACATTTTGTGTAACTTACTCATTTTGTGTAACTTACACATTTTGGTATTCACAGAAGGCACTTACTCATTGATGAGTAAGTGCCTTCTGTGAATACCAAAATGAGTAAGTTAATTCTGTAAATACCAAAATTGTTGTAAGTTCATTCTGTGAATACCCAAATGTGTAAGTTCATTCTGTGAATACCAAAATTGTTGTAAGTTCATTCTGTGAATACCCAAATGTGTAAGTTCATTCTGTGAATACCCAAATGTGTATGTTCATTCTGTGAATACCCAAATGTGTAAGTTCATTCTGTGAATACCAAAATTGTTGTAAGTTTAGGATTTTGACGTAAGTTAGTTCTGTGAATCAGGCCCAAGATCTTTTATAAATAAATTAAGTTGGCATCAGATAAGGCAGGTTAATTCAGATCTACATTCAAATTCATTATATTATTCAACTGGTGCACATTTTAAATAAAGCTGCATAGCTCATCAACATTGTAGGCCACTAAGAGGCCGCAGGAATTATCTCCTACACGTAGCACTTAATAATGATCTCAAGGTACGTTAATAAAACATAGGCCTAAACATACAGTTCATTTTAGCATATTCAATTATTTAAAAGAAGGCTTTTCCCGTTTAAATAGGCCTGCATTAATCTAGGCGCACCCACAGTCAGTACAGTGGGCGTCGCAACTCCAGTACACTTGTAACATAAAATACTTCAACTCTTGGCGGTGTACACTTCAGCTCAACTCCATTAAACACTTTCCCCTTGTGGTAAAGACTTAACAGTTAAAACCATGGCCTAGGCAGTAATTATAATAGGCATCGGCATAAATTATTAAATACTGTGGGCATCATCATTACCTGAATGAACTATGTGGGGAATCCCTCAACATGTCCTGTATTCTGGGGCTTCTAGGTCCCTCAGGGGTTAACTCAGGCCAGGCCCACTCCTCTCTGGGGCCTCGCCTCGTAGGACTAAAATCTTAAGGGTTAATAGTGGCCCCCGGCCCCCAGTGGCGTCTTATGGGCCCTAGGGGCCTCCAGGGCTCACCTGCGGTGTTGGTCGTTGGTCGCGCTTCAGGGCGACTGGCGATCCTCCGGGCCGGCCCGTGTTCTGTAGGGCGGGGCCCGGTCGGGGTGCCTCGGCCTTCTGGCCGGTGTTGCGGGTCGCTGCGGGGGCCGGTATTGCCTTCCTCCGGCCCCCGGGATCAGGGAGTAACTGTGCGGCACGTTGCGGGGGCCGGGATCACCCTCCTCCGGCCCCCGGGATCAGGGTAAGTGAAGGTGGGGGCTCAGGGTTGCCGGGGAAGGGAGCGGGAGCCGGCAGTCCTCTCCGGCCGGCTCCCCGTCTCCCTCTGCACTGCCGGGGCTCTTCCCGGGCTTCCTTCGGCGCTGGGGCGTGACTGGGGGCCGGCGCCCAATCGGTGCGCGGCCTTCCTGGGTCACGCCCGGCGACCCCTGGTTGCTCGGCAACGGCGTCGGCGGGGCTGGAGGCCTCGCTGTAGATCGCGCTAGCGATTTCTTGGGTCGCGACGGCGGCGGTGGCAATTCTTTGGCCGCGGCGGCGGTGAGGCGATTCTTTGGCCGCTTCGGCGGCGGAGACGATTTTTAGGCTTTAGGCCTGGCTGGACGGTCAGGCCTCCTCAAGTTGAGGGGGTCTTGCGACTGCTTCAGCTTGGTTGCTTCTTAGGCGCTTCTGGTTGTAAGTTTCTTGTCAGAAGTTCCTTGTTATAAGTTCCTTGTCAAAGTTTCCTGTCAGAAGTTTCTTCTTATGAGGGGGGGATGAGTTGGTGGTCTGGGAGTGCTTGGTGTTCCTCCCCGCACGCTGAAGGTGGTTCCCTGGGTCCCCTCACACTGGGCAAGGTCAGTGGGTGGTGGGCGTTCCTCAGCTATCTTACTACAGCAGGGCCTCAGCCCTGTCAGCAGCAGTAGTGTAGGTCTCCCCCTAGGCCCTAAAGCCTGTACTCCGGCGGAGGTTCTCCCAGGTTCAGTGGTGCCTCATCAACTGACTAGAAAGTTTTCCCTCCAAGCCTTTTATACTCCTAGGTCAGGTGACTCTCCCAAAGGCGGCAAAACATAACTCCTCCCACAGCCCGGAAGGTTCTGGAACCTTCTACATGCCTGGCTATGTGGCCCAGAGGCGGGGATGGAATGGATACTGTATCCCTCTACCCCAGCCTGACCCTGGCTACTAGTGTGTATGCGTGTCAGGCCCCTCTGCAGTAGCAGGGGCCTGTGGCAGCCATCTTGAGTGAGAGAGAGTGAGAGAGAGCACCTGCACCTCAGCACTGTCTAGCAGTGGCAAGGTGCCCAGAGACCTAGGTCCAGTAAAAATATGGTGGCAAAAAGGAGGCGAAAAAGGAAAAAAAATAGGGAAAGACCACCCTAGGGCTGACAGGTCTAACACGCGTCCCCCCAGCCGAAAGAGGGGAGAGCTTCCCAACCTCTAGGGAGTTCTCTTCGCTAAGGCGGAAAACCGGGAGAGACCGTCAGCGTTGGCGTGGTCTACACCGGGTCGATGTTCCACCCGAAAGTCCATCCCCTGGAGGGCAATGGACCACCTCAAAAATTTGGGGTTTTCGCCTCTCATCTGCATAAGCCAGCGAAGGGGTCTGTGGTCGGTCTGGATCAGCAAGTGACAACCAAAAAGGTATGGCCTCAACTTCTTGACAGCCCAAACCACAGCAAAGGCTTCTCGTTCGATGGTACTCCACCGTTGTTCCCGGGGAGTAGTCTTCGGGAAATGAAGGCCACTGGCTGGTCTTGGCCATCGTCATTCAGCTGCGAGAGCACAGCTCCTATGCCATGCTCAGAAGCGTCTGTCTGTACAATAAATTCCCGTCCAAAGTCTGGAGTCCTGAGCACCGGTGCGGTGCACATTGCACGTTTGAGGGTCTCAAAGGCTTCCTGGCAGGCAGCCGTCCAGATGACTCTGCGTGGCTGCTTCTTTGAAGTCAATTCCGTCAATGGGCCCACGATGGTTCCATATCCCTTGACGAACCGGCGGTAATACCCCGTGAGGCCGAGAAAAGCTCGGACCTCTGTTTGGGTCTTGGGGGCTCCCAGGCCAAGATGGTCTCAATCTTGGCTTGGAGGGGTTGCACCTTACCTCCGCTCACCAGATGTCCCAGGTACACGACAGATCCCTGTCCAATGTGGCACTTGCTGGCCTTGATGGTTAAACCAGCCCGTTGCAAAGCCTGTAGCACCTCCTGGAGATGCTCCAGATGGTCCTCCCAGCTGCTACTGAAGACAGCTATGTCATCCAGGTAGGCAGCAGAGAAGGCCTCTAGGCCAGACAGCACCTGGTTCACCAACCGCTGGAAAGTGGCTGGAGCATTTTTCAACCCGAAGGGCATCACCCGAAATTGAAAGTGGCCCTCGGGGTGGAGAACGCAGTCTTCTCCCTTGCTCCTTCCGCCATGGCTATCTGCCAATAGCCTGACGTCAAATCAATGGTACTCAAATACCGGGCTGCTCCCAGCCGGTCAATGAGCTCATCCGCCCGAGGGATCGGGTGAGCGTCGGTCTTAGTGACTGAGTTGAGTCCACGGTAATCCACACAGAACCGAAGTTCTGGTGTGGTGCCCGGTGGGGCCGCTTTCGGCACCAACACCACCGGACTAGCCCAAGGGCTACTGGAAGGCTCAATCACTCCCAGTTCTAGCATCTTGGTAACCTCACCCTGGATACTAGCCTTGACTTTATCGGACAGCCGGTAAGACTTTGTTTTTACTGGCGGACTGTCCCCTGTGTCCACATCATGGGTACACATGTGCGTGATTCCAGGCGTGAGGGAGAACAACGAGGCGTACTGCCCCAAGACCTGGCGGCAGTCCCTCTGTTGCTCTGGGGTCAAGGATGGGGCGAGGACCACTCCCTCTACCGAACCATCCTTCTCATGGGCCGCCAGAAGGTCTGGAAGAGGCTCACTCTCCTCCTCCTCACTTCCATCTGTTATCATTAGGAGAGTGAGCTCTGAACGCTCCTGGTGGGGCTTCAGGCGGTTGACGTGGAACACCCTGTGGGGTTGACGTGGGGTCTTCACATCAACGACATATGTGGTCTGGCCTTTCCTTTCCAAGATCTCAAACGGCCCAGTCCACCGGTCCTGGAGGGCGCTAAGCTCTCCTGGCTCCATGACCCACACCTTCTGTCCAGCGTCTAACTCTACCGTCCGCGCGTTCCGGTCATACCATTTCTTCATGACGGCTTGACTTGCCTCTAGATTGTCCGAGGCCTCTTTCCACAGCTTGGCCACCTGGCTGCGGAATGCCAGCATATAGCTGACCACATCACGGGGAAGCTTCGAGGAAGACTTCTCCCACCCCTCCTTGACAAGACTGAGGGGCCCCCGAACGGGGTGGCCATAGAGCAGCTCAAAGGGGCTGAATCCGACCCCCTTCTGCGGCACCTCCAGGTAGGAGAAGAGCAGACAGGGTAAGAGGACGTCCCACTTTCTTCTCAAGTCCTCGGGTAGGCTCCTGATCATCCCCTTCAAGGTTTTGTTAAAGCGCTCCACGAGTCCGTTCGTCTGGGGGTGGTAAGGAGTGGAGAACCGGTAGGTCACTCCACACTCCTTCCACATGGCCTGCATGTAGGCCGACATGAAATTCGTGCCCCTATCTGACACCACGACCTTGGGGAATCCCACTCGGGTAAAAATCCCCATCAGGGCCCGCGCCACCACCGGTGCAGTGATGGTCCTCAGAGGGATTGCCTCTGGGTACCGGGTGGCGTGGTCTACCAGCACCAAAATGAACCTATGTCCTGCAGAAGTCGGCGGGTCCAATGGCCCGACAATGTCAATCCCTACCCGCTCAAAAGGGGTATCGACAACTGGGAGAGGTTCTAGAGGGACCTTCACTTTAGTCCCTGTCTTGCCGCTCGCTTGGCAAGTGGTGCAAGTCTTTCAAAAGTGTCAGAAGTGACGCGCATCCTGGGCCAGTAAAAATGTGGGACTAGACGCGCAAACGTCTTGTCTTGGCCCAGGTGTCCTGCTAGTGGTATCTCGTGTGCCAACTCTAGCAGAAAGGCTCGGAAGCATTGGGGGACCACCACGGCTCGGGCGGACCCATGCACCGGAGCCTTAGGCTCACTGTAGAGGAGACCATCCTCCCAGTAGACATGGTAATTACCAGTCTCGTTTCCAGCTGCTTGGGCTTCGGCCTGTTGCCGCATTGTTTAAGCGTAGGGCACTCCTTCTGCGCCCGGCAAAATTCCTCCCGGGTAGGCCCTCCTTCCACCTGCCACTCTGCAGGGGTCGGCAGGTCCCCCACGGGAACACCAACCACCTCAGCGGACTCCGGGGTCACCTCCACGGGCTCCCCATCCATCTCACCGGGTGTCTCCTCCTGGACATCTCCTCGTCCAGCAGTGGGCTGGGCCATTATTTCAGGCTCCAACCCGAGCTGAGTTCCTTGTCGGGCAGCCATGGCCCGCTGACGACGCAAGTCCATCCTGGTAATCCCAACATCTCAGCATGGGCATTGAACTCTACCTCCCTCCAGGCAGTATGTTCCAAGTCGTTGCCCAGCAGACAGTCAACTGGCATGGCAGGGCTCACCGCAACCTTCAACAGACCTGATACTCCTCCCCACTCAAAGGGAACTTGGGCCACGGGGTAAGGACCCAGGCTATTATCAGCCATAACAACCGGGTGGAATTCCTCAGGAATCACCTGCTCTGGGGACACCAGCTGACGTCTCACCATCGTCATGCTGGCACCTGTGTCCCTCAGAGCCTCCACCTCCTCCCCGTTCACCAGGACCCTCTGCCGATACTTGTGGGACACCCGAGTGCTGACCCACGTGTCTGCCTCCTCTGCAAGCTCCCGCGGATTGGTCAGCTTGCGGTCCACCAAGTACTGGCGCAGCTCCGGAAAACATTTTTCTAAGAGGTGCTCTCTCAAGAACAGGACGTACAGCCCTTTGTAATCATCAACATTGCTGCCACGCACCCAACCCTCCAATGCCTTCCGGGCATAATAAAAAAAATCCACCATATTTTTACTGGACCTAGGTCTCTGGGCGCCTTGCCACTGCTAGCCAGTGCTAGCCAGTGCTGAGGTGCAGGTGCTCTCTCACTCAAGATGGCTGCCACAGGCCCCTGCTACTGCAGAGAGGCCTTACACGCATACACACTAGTAGCCAGGGTCAGGCTGGGACATAGGGATACAGTATCCATTCCATCCCCGCCTCTGGGCTACATAGCCAGGCATGTAGAAGGTTCCAGAACCTTCCGGGCTGTGGGAGGAGTTATGTTTTGCCGCCTTTGGGAGAGTCACCTGACCTAGGGGTATAAAAGGCTTGGAGGGAAAACTTTCTATTCGGTTGATGAGGCACCACTGATCCTGGGAGAACCTCCGCCGGAGTACAGGCTTTAGGGCCTAGGGGGGAGACCTACACTGCTGCTGACAGGGCTGAGGCCCTGCTGTAGTAAGATAGCTGAGGAACGCCCACCACCCACTGACCTTGCCCAGTGTGAGGGGACCCAGGGAACCACCTTCAGCGTGCGGGGAGGAACATCAAGCACTCCCAGACCACCAACTCATTCCACCCCCCCTCATAAGAAGAAACTTCTGACAAGAAACTTTGACAAGAAACTTATAACAAGAAACTTCTGACAAGAAACTCCTGACAAGAAACGCCTAAGAAGCAACCAATCTGGAACAGTCGCCAGACACCTTAATTTGAGGAGGCCTGCCCGTCCAGCAAGGCCTGAAGCCTAAACTGCCCAACTGGGAATCACCAGGTAAAGCGCCATACCCTGAAGCGCTAGACCTTCACCCCCTATTCATTCCTGCCTGCTGCTGGGCTGCCCCTCAAGTACTTTTCCAGTCAGCCCTGCCCACAGGCTGCTGGTGCGCCCCGCGTTCTGTCACCCCTCAGGTCACTGACCTTGTGAGGAAATCACCGCCGCCGCCGCGTGAGGAGAAGTGCCGTGTGGTGAGGTGCGCCGTCGCGCCCTCACCGAAGGGAGCGCTGAGGTGAGGGAAGCCCCTTGAGTGGATGTGGTGAGGTGCGCCATCCGCGCCCTCACCGAAGCCTCTACAAATTGCCCAAATCATTGTCACCGGGCCCAGGGCCCCACCGCCGCCGTCGCGGCCGAAGAAATCACCACCGCCGCCGTCGCGGCCGAAGAAATCACCGCCGCGGCCTAGCGCGATCCGCGAGGCCTCCAGGCCCCGCCGACGCCGTTGCCGAACAACCGGGGACGCCGGCCGCGCCCCCAGGAAGGCCGCGCAGCGATTGGGCGCCGGCTCCCGCCACGCCCCCAGCGCAGACGGAGGCCGAGGAAGAGCCCCGGCCGTGCAGAGGGAGACGGGGAGCCGGCCGGAGAGGACTGCCGGCTCCCGCTCCCATCCCCAAAGTCCCTGAAGCCGCCAAACCCACTCACCTGATCCCGGGGGCCGGAGGAGGGTGATACCGGCCCCCGCAACGTCCCGTCAGTCCGGCCAGAAGGCCGAGGTACCCCGACTGGGCCCCGCCCTCCAGAACACGGGCCGGGCCTGGGGATTGCCAGTCGCTAAAGAAGCGCGACCAACGAACAAGCACCAGGTGAGCCCAGGAGGCCCCTAGGGCCCACAAAACGCCACTTGGGGCCGGGGGCCACCATTAACCCCTAAAATTAACTGTGTAACTTTCCCCATGAGGCGAGGCCCTGGAGAGGAGTGGGCCTAGCCTAGAATTAACCCCTAAGGGACATGGAAGCCCCAGGATACAGGACATGTTGAGGGGTTCCCCACAGTGTTTATTAATTTATTGCAGATGCCTATTGTAATTACTGCCTAGGCCTATGCTTTTAACTGCAAAGTCTTTACCAAAGGGGGAAAGTGATTAATTGAATTGAGTTGAAGTGTTTTATGTTACAGGTGTACTGGAGTTGCGACGCCCACTGTACTGAATGTGGGCGCGCCTAGATTAATGCAGGCCTATTGAAATGTAACGTGAAAAGCCTTCTTTTAAGTAATTGAATATGCTTAAAGTGAACTGCGTGTTTAGGCCCATGTTTTATTAACGCACCTTGAGATCATTATTAGGTGCTACGTTTAAGAGATAATTCCTGCGGCCTCTTAGTGGCCTACAATGTTGATGAGCTATGATGCTTTATTTAAAATGTGCACCAGTTGATTAATGTAATGAATTTAAATGTAGATCTGAATTAATCTGCCTCATCTGATGCTAACTTGATTTATATATAAAAGATCTTGATTTTAAATACAAAAGCCTGGTGTG
Source organism: Calotriton arnoldi (assembly GCA_963921515.1). Classification (NCBI taxonomy): domain Eukaryota; kingdom Metazoa; phylum Chordata; class Amphibia; order Caudata; family Salamandridae; genus Calotriton; species Calotriton arnoldi. The sequence continues at coordinate 2,435,869 of CAWUFW010000975.1, forward strand.
GTGTCATGTTATTGCGTTCGCATTTCTGAGTCAAAGTAAGAGTGTGCTGCACAACTGCCTTACACATTGCCTTCGCGTGCTTTCCCGCTTCGCGCCATGCTACCGTGGCGGACTCGGTAAACCCGGTTCCAACAATCAGAGACCAGCATTGAGTGTGACCCCTGCTCCCTGGTGCGAGAGCTGCATGTAGCCAATGTTTGAGAGGGGATCAGAGACCAGCATTGAGCGTGACCCCTGCTCCCTGGTGCGAGAGCTGCATGTAGCCAATGTTTGAGAGGGGATCAGAGACCAGAATTGAGCGTGACCCCTGCTCCCTGGTGCGAGAGCTGCATGTAGCCAATGTTTGAGAGGGGGTCAGAGACCAGCATTGAGCGTGACCCCTGCTCCCTGGTGCGAGAGCTGCATGTAGCCAATGTTTGAGAGGGGATCAGAGACCAGCATTGAGCATGACCCCTGCTCCCTGGTGCGAGAGCTGCATGTAGCCAATGTTTGAGAGGGGATCAGAGACCAGCATTGAGCGTGACCCCTGCTCCCTGGTGCGAGAGCTGCATGTAGCCAATGTTTGAGAGGGGATCAGAGACCAGCATTGAGCGTGACCCCTGCTCCCTGGTGCGAGAGCTGCATGTATCCAATGTTTGAGAGCGGATCAGAGACCAGCATTGAGCGTGACCCCTGCTCCCTGGTGCGAGAGCTGCATGTAGCCAATGTTTGAGAGGGGATCAGAGACCAGCATTGAGCGCGACCCCTGCACCCTGGTGCGAGAGCTGCATGTAGCCAATGTTTGAGAGGGGATCAGAGACCAGCATTGAGGGTCACCCCTGCACCCTGGTGCGAGAGCTGCATGTAGCCAATGTTTGAGAGGGGATCAGAGACCAGCTTTGAGCGTGACCCCTGCTCCCTTGTGCGAGAGCTGCATGCAGCCAATGTTTGAGAGGGGATCAGAGACCAGCATTGAGCGTCACCCCTGCTTACTGGTGCGAGAGCTGCATGCAGCCAATGTTTGAGAGGGGATCAGAGACCAGCATTGAGCGTGACCCCTGCTCCCTGGTGCGAGAGCTGCATGTAGCCAATGTCTGAGAGGGGATCAGAGACAAGCATTGAGCGTGACCCCTGCTCCCCGGTGCGAGAGCTGCATGTAGCCAATGTCTGAGAGCGGATCAGAGACCAGCATTGAGAGTGACACCTGCTCCCCGGTGCGAGAGCTGCATGTAGCCAATGTTTGAGAGGGGATCAGAGACCAGCATTGAGGGTGACCCTGCTCCCCGGTTCGAGAGCTGCATGTAGCCAATGTTTGAGAGCGGATCAGAGACCAGCATTGAGGGTGACACCTGCTCCCCGGTGCGAGAGCTGCATGTAGCCAATGTTTGAGAGGGGATCAGAGACCAGCATTGAGGGTGACCCCTGCTCCCCGGTGCGAGAGCTGCATGTAGCCAATGTTTGAGAGCGGATCAGAGACCAGCATTGAGGGTGACCCCTGCTCCCCGTTGCGAGAGCTGCATGTAGCCAATGTTTGAGAGCGGATCAGAGACCAGCATTGAGGATGACCCCTGCTCCCCGGTGCGAGAGCTGCATGTAGCCAATGTTTGAGAGCGGATCAGAGACCAGCATTGAGCGTGACCCCTGCTCCCCGGTGCGAGAGCTGCATGTAGCCAATGTTTGAGAGGGGGTCAGAGACCAGCAATGAGGGTGACCCCTGCTCCCTGTTGCGAGAGCTGCATGTAGCCAGTGTTTGAGAGGGGATCAGAGAACAGCATTGAGGGTGACCCCTGCTCCCTGGTGCGAGAGCTGCATGCAGCCAATGTTTGAGAGGGGATCAGAGACCAGTATTGAGGGTGACCCCTGCTCCCTGGTGCGAGAGCTGCATGTAGCCAATGTCTGAGAGGGGATCGGAGAGCAGCATTGAGCGTGACCCCTGCTCCCTGGTGCGAGAGCTGCATGTAGCCAATGTCTGAGAGGGGATCGGAGAGCAGCATTGAGCGTGACCCCTGCTCTCTGGTGCGAGAGCTGCATGTAGCCAATGTCTGAGAGGGGATCGGAGAGCAGCATTGAGCGTGACCCCTGCTCCCTGGTGCGAGAGCTGCATGTAGCCAATGTCTGAGAGGGGATCGGAGAGCACCATTGAGCGTGACCCCTGCTCCCTGGTGCGAGAGCTGCATGTAGCCAATGTCTGAGAGGGGATCGGAGAGCAGCATTGAGCGTGACCCCTGCTCCCTGGTGCGAGAGCTGCATGTAGCCAATGTCTGAGAGGGGATCGGAGAGCAGCATTGAGCGTGACCCCTGCTCCCTGGTGCGAGAGCTGCATGTAGCCAATGTCTGAGAGGGGATCGGAGAGCAGCATTGAGCGTAACCCCTGCTCCCTGGTGCGAGAGCTGCATGTAGCCAATGTTTGAGAGCGGATCAGAGACCAGCATTGAGGGTGACCCCTGCTCCCTGGTGCGAGAGCTGCATGTAGCCAATGTTTGAGAGGGGATCAGAGACCAGCATTGAGGGTGACTCCTGCTCCCTGGTGCGAGAGCTGCATGTAGCCAATGTTTGAGAGGGGATCAGAGACCAGCATTGAGGGTGACCCCTGCTCCCTGTTGCGAGAGCTGCATGTAGCCAATGTTTGAGAGGGGATCAGAGACCAGCATTGAGGGTGACCCCTGCTCCCTGTTGCGAGAGCTGCATGTAGCCAATGTTTGAGAGGGGATCAGAGAGCAGCATTGAGGGTGACCCCTGCTCCCTGTTGCGAGAGCTGCATGTAGCCAATGTCTGAGAGGGGATCGGAGAGCAGCATTGAGCGTGACCCCTGCTCCCTGGTGCGAGAGCTGCATGTAGCCAATATTTGAGAGGGGATCGGAGACCAGCATTGAGCGTGACCCCTGCTCCCTGGTGCGAGAGCTGCATGTAGCCAATGTCTGAGAGGGAATCGGAGAGCAGCATTGAGCGTGACCCCTGCTCCCTGGTGCGAGAGCTGCATGTAGCCAATGTCTGAGAAGGGATCGGAGAGCAGCATTGAGCGTGACCCCTGCTCCCTGGTGCGAGAGCTGCATGTAGCCAATGTCTGAGAGGGAATCAGAGAGCAGCATTGAGCGTGACCCCTGCTCCCTGGTGCGAGAGCTGCATGTAGCCAATGTCTGAGAGGGGATCAGAGAGCAGCATTGAGCGTAACCCCTGCTCCCTGGTGCGAGAGCTGCATGTAGCCACTGTCTGAGAGGGGATCAGAGAGCAGCATTGAGCGTGACCCCTGCTCCCTGGTGCGAGAGCTGCATGTAGCCAATGTCTGAGAGGGGATCAGAGAGCAGCATTGAGCGTGACCCCTGCTCGCTGGTGCGAGAGCTGCGTGTAGCCAATGTCTGAGAGGGGATCAGAGAGCAGCATTGAGCGTGACCCCTGCTCGCTGGTGCGAGAGCTGCATGTAGCCAATGTCTGAGAGGGGATCAGAGAGCAGCATTGAGCGTGACCCCTGCTCCCTGGTGCGAGAGCTGCATGTAGCCAATGCGCTCCCTGGTGTGAGAGCTTCATGTAGACAATGTTTGAGAGCAAATCAGAGACCAGCATTGAGCGTGACCCCTGCTCCCTGGTGCGAGAGCTGCATGTAGCCAATGCGCTCCCTGGTGTGAGAGCTTCATGTAGACAATGTTTGAGAGCAAATCAGAGACCAGGATTGAGCGTGACCCCTGCTCCCTGGTGCGAGAGCTGCATGTAGCCAATGTTTCAGAGCGAATCAGACACCAGCATTGAGCGTGACCCCTGCTCCCTGGTGCGAGAGCTGCATGTAGCCAATGTTTCAGAGCGGATCAGAGACCAGCATTGGGCATGACCCCTGCTCCCTGGTGCGAGAGCTGCATGTAGCCAATGTTTGAGAGCGGATCAGAGACCAGCATTGAGCGTGACCCCTGCTCCCTGGTGCGAGAGCTGCATGTAGCCAATGTCTGAGAGGGGATCAGAGAGCAGCATTGAGCGTGACCCCTGCTCACTGGTGCGAGAGCTGCATGTAGCCAATGTCTGAGAGGGGATCAGAGAGCAGCATTGAGCGTGACCCCTGCTCCCTGGTGCGAGAGCTGCATGTAGCCAATGTCTGAGAGGGGATCATAGAGCAGCATTGAGCGTGACCCCTGCTCCCTGGTGCGAGAGCTGCATGTAGCCAATGTTTGAGAGCGAATCAGAGACCAGCATTGAGCGTGACCCCTGCTCCCTGGTGCGAGAGCTGCATGTAGCCAATGTTTGTGAGCGAATCAGAGACCAGCATTGAGCGTGGCCCCTGCTCCCTGGTGCGAGAGCTGCATGTAGCCAATGTTTGAGAGCGAATCAGAGACCAGCATTGAGCGTGGCCCCTGCTCCCTGGTGCGAGAGCTGCATGTAGCCAATGTTTGAGAGCGAATCAGAGACCAGCACTGAGCGTGGCCCCTGCTCCCTGGTGCGAGAGCTGCATGTAGCCAATGTTTCAGAGCGAATCATAGACCAGCACTGAGCGTGACCCCCTGCTCCCTGGTGCGAGAGCTGCATGTAGCCAATGTTTCAGAGTGAATCAGAGACCAGCATTGAGCGTGACCCCTGCTCCCTGGTGCGAGAGTTGCATGTAGCCAATGTCTGAGAGGGGATCAGAGACCAGCATTGAGCGTGACCTCTGCTCCCTGGTGTGAGAGCTGCATGTAGCCAATGTCTGAGAGGGGATCAGAGACCAGCATTGAGCGTTACCCCTGCTCCCTGGTGCGAGAGCTGCATGTAGCCAATGTCTGAGAGGGGATCAGAGACCAGCATTGAGCGTGACCCCTGCTCCCTGGTGCGAGAGCTGCATGTAGCCAATGTCTCAGAGCGGATCAGAGACCAGCATTGAGCGTGACCCCTGCTCCCTGGTGCGAGAGCTGCATGTAGTCAATGTCCCAGAGCGGATCAGAGACCAGCACTGAGCGTGACCCCTGCTCCCTGGTGCGAGAGCTGCATGTAGCCAATGTCTCAGAGCGGATCAGAGACCAGCACTGAGCGTGGCCCCTACTCCCTGGTGCGAGAGCTGCATGTAGCCAATGTCCCAGAGCGGATCAGAGACCAGCACTGAGCGTGACCCCTGCTCCCTGGTGCGAGAGCTGCATGTAGCCAATGTCTGAGAGGGGATCAGAGACCAGCATTGAGCGTGACCCCTGCTCCCTGGTGCGAGAGCTGCATGTAGCCAATGTCTGAGAGTGGATCGGAGAGCAGCATTGAGCGTGACCCCTGCTCCCTGGTGCGAGAGCAGCATGTAGCCAATGTCTGAGAGGGGATCGGAGAGCAGCATTGAGCATGACCCCTGCTCCCTGGTGCGAGAGCTGCATGTAGCCAATGTCTGAGAGGGGATCGGAGAGCAGCATTGAGCGTGACCCCTGCTCCCTGGTGCGAGAGCTGCATGTAGCCAATGTCTGAGAGGGGATCGGAGGGCAGCATTGAGCGTGACTCCTGCTCCCTGGTGCGAGAGCTGCATGTAGCCAATGTTTGAGAGCGGATCGGAGACCAGCATTGAGGGTGACCCCTGCTCAATGGTGCGAGAGCTGAATGTAGCCAATGTTTGAGAGGGGATCAGAGACCAGCATTGAGGGTGACTCCTGCTCCCTGGTGCGAGAGCTGCATGTAGCCAATGTTTGAGAGGGGATCAGAGACCAGCATTGAGGGTGACCCCTGCTCCCTGTTGCGAGAGCTGCATGTAGCCAATGTTTGAGAGGGGATCAGAGACCAGCATTGAGGGTGACCCCTGCTCCCTGTTGCGAGAGCTGCATGTAGCCAATGTTTGAGAGGGGATCGGAGAGCAGCATTGAGGGTGACCCCTGCTCCCTGTTGCGAGAGCTGCATGTAGCCAATGTCTGAGAGGGGATCGGAGAGCAGCATTGAGCGTGACCCCTGCTCCCTGGTGCGAGAGCTGCATGTAGCCAATATTTGAGAGGGGATCGGAGACCAGCATTGAGCGTGACCCCTGCTCCCTGGTGCGAGAGCTGCATGTAGCCAATGTCTGAGAGGGAATCGGAGAGCAGCATTGAGCGTGACCCCTGCTCCCTGGTGCGAGAGCTGCATGTAGCCAATGTCTGAGAAGGGATCGGAGAGCAGCATTGAGCGTGACCCCTGCTCCCTGGTGCGAGAGCTGCATGTAGCCAATGTCTGAGAGGGAATCAGAGAGCAGCATTGAGCGTGACCCCTGCTCCCTGGTGCGAGAGCTGCATGTAGAAAATGTCTGAGAGGGGATCAGAGAGCAGCATTGAGCGTAACCCCTGCTCCCTGGTGCGAGAGCTGCATGTAGCCAATGTCTGAGAGGGGATCAGAGAGCAGCATTGAGCGTGACCCCTGCTCCCTGGTGCGAGAGCTCCATGTAGCCAATGTCTGAGAGGGGATCAGAGAGCAGCATTGAGCGTGACCCCTGCTCGCTGGTGTGAGAGCTGCATGTAGCCAATGTCTGAGAGGGGATCAGAGAGCAGCATTGAGCGTGACCCCTGCTCCCTGGTGCGAGAGCTGCATGTAGCCAATGCGCTCCCTGGTGTGAGAGCTTCATGTAGACAATGTTTGAGAGCAAATCAGAGACCAGCATTGAGCGTGACCCCTGCTCACTGGTGCGAGAGCTGTTTCAGAGCGAATCAGAGACCAGGATTGAGCATGACCCCTGCTCCCTGGTGCGAGAGCTGCATGTAGCCAATGTTTCAGAGCGAATCAGACACCAGCATTGAGCGTGACCCCTGCTCCCTGGTGCGAGAGCTGCATGTAGCCAATGTTTCAGAGCGGATCAGAGACCAGCATTGGGCGTGACCCCTGCTCCCTGGTGCGAGAGCTGCATGTAGCCAATGTTTGAGAGCGGATCAGAGACCAGCATTGAGCGTGACCCCTGCTCCCTGGTGCGAGAGCTGCATGTAGCCAATGTCTGAGAGGGGATCAGAGAGCAGCATTGAGCGTGACCCCTGCTCCCTGGTGCGAGAGCTGCATGTAGCCAATGTCTGAGAGGGGATCATAGAGCAGCATTGAGCGTGACCCCTGCTCCCTGGTGCGAGAGCTGCATGTAGCCAATGTCTGAGAGCGAATCAGAGACCAGCATTGAGCGTGACCCCTGCTCCCTGGTGCGAGAGCTGCATGTAGCCAATGTTTGTGAGCGAATCAGAGACCAGCATTGAGCGTGGCCCCTGCTCCCTGGTGCGAGAGCTGCATGTAGCCAATGTTTGAGAGCGAATCAGAGACCAGCATTGAGCGTGGCCCCTGCTCCCTGGTGCGAGAGCTGCATGTAGCCAATGTTTGAGAGCGAATCAGTGACCAGCACTGAGCGTGGCCCCTGCTCCCTGGTGCGAGAGCTGCATGTAGCCAATGTTTCAGAGCGAATCATAGACCAGCACTGAGCGTGACCCCCTGCTCCCTGGTGCGAGAGCTGCATGTAGCCAATGTTTCAGAGTGAATCAGAGACCAGCATTGAGCGTGACCCCTGCTCCCTGGTGCGAGAGTTGCATGTAGCCAATGTCTGAGAGGGGATCAGAGACCAGCATTGAGCGTGACCCCTGCTCCCTGGTGCGAGAGCTGCATGTAGCCAATGTCTGAGAGGGGATCAGAGACCAGCATTGAGCGTTACCCCTGCTCCCTGGTGCGAGAGCTGCATGTAGCCAATGTCTGAGAGGGGATCAGAGACCAGCATTGAGCGTGACCCCTGCTCCCTGGTGCGAGAGCTGCATGTAGCCAATGTCTGAGAGGGGATCAGAGACCAGCATTGAGCGTGACCCCTGCTCCCTGGTGCGAGAGCTGCATGTAGCCAATGTCTCAGAGCGGATCAGAGACCAGCATTGAGCGTGACCCCTGCTCCCTGGTGCGAGAGTTGCATGTAGCCAATGTCTCAGAGCGGATCAGAGACCAGCACTGAGCGTGACCCCTGCTCCCTGGTGCGAGAGCTGCATGTAGCCAATGTCTCAGAGCGGATCAGAGACCAGCACTGAGCGTGACCCCTGCTCCCTGGTGCGAGAGCTGCATGTAGCCAATGTCTCAGAGCGGATCAGAAACCAGCATTGAGCGTGACCCCTGCTCCCTGGTGCGAGAGCTGCATGTAGCCAATGTCTCAGAGCGGATCAGAGACCAGCATTGAGCGTGACCCCTGCTCCCTGGTGCGAGAGCTGCATGTAGCCAATGTCTCAGAGCGGATCAGAGACCAGCATTGAGCGTGACCCCTGCTCCCTGGTGCGAGAGCTGCATGTAGCCAATGTCTCAGAGCGGATCAGAGACCAGCATTGAGCGTGACCCCTGCTCCCTGGTGCGAGAGCTGCATGTAGCCAATGTTTGAGAGCGAATCAGAGACCAGCATTGAGCGTGACCCCTGCTCCCTGGTGCGAGAGCTGCATGTAGCCAATGTTTGAGAGCGAATCAGAGACCAGCACTGAGCGTGGCCCCTGCTCCCTGGTGCGAGAGCTGCATGTAGCCAATGTTTCAGAGCGAATCATAGACCAGCACTGAGCGTGACCCCCTGCTCCCTGGTGCGAGAGCTGCATGTAGCCAATGTTTCAGAGTGAATCAGAGACCAGCATTGAGCGTGACCCCTGCTCCCTGGTGCGAGAGTTGCATGTAGCCAATGTCTGAGAGGGGATCAGAGACCAGCATTGAGCGTAACCCCTGCTCCCTGGTGCGAGAGCTGCATGTAGCCAATGTCTGAGAGGGAATCAGAGAGCAGCATTGAGCGTGACCCCTGCTCCCTGGTGCGAGAGCTCCATGTAGCCAATGTCTGAGAGGGGATCAGAGAGCAGCATTGAGCGTGACCCCTGCTCGCTGGTGTGAGAGCTGCATGTAGCCAATGTCTGAGAGGGGATCAGAGAGCAGCATTGAGCGTGACCCCTGCTCCCTGGTGCGAGAGCTGCATGTAGCCAATGCGCTCCCTGGTGTGAGAGCTTCATGTAGACAATGTTTGAGAGCAAATCAGAGACCAGCATTGAGCGTGACCCCTGCTCACTGGTGCGAGAGCTGTTTCAGAGCGAATCAGAGACCAGGATTGAGCATGACCCCTGCTCCCTGGTGCGAGAGCTGCATGTAGCCAATGTTTCAGAGCGAATCAGACACCAGCATTGAGCGTGACCCCTGCTCCCTGGTGCGAGAGCTGCATGTAGCCAATGTTTCAGAGCGGATCAGAGACCAGCATTGGGCGTGACCCCTGCTCCCTGGTGCGAGAGCTGCATGTAGCCAATGTTTGAGAGATGATCAGAGACCAGCATTGAGCGTGACCCCTGCTCCCTGGTGCGAGAGCTGCATGTAGCCAATGTCTGAGAGGGGATCAGAGAGCAGCATTGAGCGTGACCCCTGCTCCCTGGTGCGAGAGCTGCATGTAGCCAATGTCTGAGAGGGGATCATAGAGCAGCATTGATCGTGACCCCTGCTCCCTGGTGCGAGAGCTGCATGTAGCCAATGTCTGAGAGCGAATCAGAGACCAGCATTGAGCGTGACCCCTGCTCCCTGGTGCGAGAGCTGCATGTAGCCAATGTTTGTGAGCGAATCAGAGACCAGCATTGAGCGTGGCCCCTGCTCCCTGGTGCGAGAGCTGCATGTAGCCAATGTTTGAGAGCGAATCAGAGACCAGCATTGAGCGTGGCCCCTGCTCCCTGGTGCGAGAGCTGCATGTAGCCAATGTTTGAGAGCGAATCAGAGACCAGCACTGAGCGTGGCCCCTGCTCCCTGGTGCGAGAGCTGCATGTAGCCAATGTTTCAGAGCGAATCATAGACCAGCACTGAGCGTGACCCCCTGCTCCCTGGTGCGAGAGCTGCATGTAGCCAATGTTTCAGAGCGAATCAGAGACCAGCATTGAGCGTGACCCCTGCTCCCTGGTGCGAGAGTTGCATGTAGCCAATGTCTGAGAGGGGATCAGAGACCAGCATTGAGCGTGACCCCTGCTCCCTGGTGCGAGAGCTGCATGTAGCCAATGTCTGAGAGGGGATCAGAGACCAGCATTGAGCGTGACCCCTGCTCCCTGGTGCGAGAGCTGCATGTAGCCAATGTCTGAGAGGGGATCAGAGACCAGCATTGAGCGTGACCCCTGCTCCCTGGTGCGAGAGCTGCATGTAGCCAATGTCTCAGAGCGGATCAGAGACCAGCATTGAGCGTGATCCCTGCTCCCTGGTGCGAGAGTTGCATGTAGCCAATGTCTCAGAGCGGATCAGAGACCAGCACTGAGCGTGACCCCTGCTCCCTGGTGCGAGAGCTGCATGTAGCCAATGTCTCAGAGCGGATCAGAGACCAGCACTGAGCGTGACCCCTGCTCCCTGGTGCGAGAGCTGCATGTAGCCAATGTCTCAGAGCGGATCAGAAACCAGCATTGAGCGTGACCCCTGCTCCCTGGTGCGAGAGCTGCATGTAGCCAATGTCTCAGAGCGGATCAGAGACCAGCATTGAGCGTGACCCCTGCTCCCTGGTGCGAGAGCTGCATGTAGCCAATGTCTCAGAGCGGATCAGAGACCAGCATTGAGCGTGACCCCTGCTCCCTGGTGCGAGAGCTGCATGTAGCCAATGTCTCAGAGCGGATCAGAGACCAGCATTGAGCGTGACCCCTGCTCCCTGGTGCGAGAGCTGCATGTAGCCAATGTTTGAGAGCGAATCAGAGACCAGCATTGAGCGTGACCCCTGCTCCCTGGTGCGAGAGCTGCATGTAGCCAATGTTTGAGAGCGGATCAGAGACCAGCATTGAGCGTGACCCCTGCTCCCTGGTGCGAGAGCTGCATGTAGCCAATGTTTGAGAGCGGATCAGAGACCAGCATTGAGCGTGACCCCTGCTCCCTGGTGCGAGAGCTGCATGTAGCCAATGTTTGAGAGGGGATCAGAGACCAGCATTGAGCGTGGCCCCTGCTCCCTGGTGCGAGAGCTGCATGTAGCCAATGTTTGAGAGCGAATCAGAGACCAGCACTGAGCGTGGCCCCTGCTCCCTGGTGCGAGAGCTGCATGTAGCCAATGTTTCAGAGCGAATCATAGACCAGCACTGAGCGTGACCCCCTGCTCCCTGGTGCGAGAGCTGCATGTAGCCAATGTTTCAGAGTGAATCAGAGACCAGCATTGAGCGTGACCCCTGCTCCCTGGTGCGAGAGTTGCATGTAGCCAATGTCTGAGAGGGGATCAGAGACCAGCATTGAGCGTGACCCCTGCTCCCTGGTGCGAGAGCTGCATGTAGCCAATGTCTGAGAGGGGATCAGAGACCAGCATTGAGCGTTACCCCTGCTCCCTGGTGCGAGAGCTGCATGTAGCCAATGTCTGAGAGGGGATCAGAGACCAGCATTGAGCGTGACCCCTGCTCCCTGGTGCGAGAGCTGCATGTAGCCAATGTCTGAGAGGGGATCAGAGACCAGCATTGAGCGTGACCCCTGCTCCCTGGTGCGAGAGCTGCATGTAGCCAATGTCTCAGAGCGGATCAGAGACCAGCATTGAGCGTGACCCCTGCTCCCTGGTGCGAGAGTTGCATGTAGCCAATGTCTCAGAGCGGATCAGAGACCAGCACTGAGCGTGACCCCTGCTCCCTGGTGCGAGAGCTGCATGTAGCCAATGTCTCAGAGCGGATCAGAGACCAGCACTGAGCGTGACCCCTGCTCCCTGGTGCGAGAGCTGCATGTAGCCAATGTCTCAGAGCGGATCAGAAACCAGCATTGAGCGTGACCCCTGCTCCCTGGTGCGAGAGCTGCATGTAGCCAATGTCTCAGAGCGGATCAGAGACCAGCATTGAGCGTGACCCCTGCTCCCTGGTGCGAGAGCTGCATGTAGCCAATGTCTCAGAGCGGATCAGAGACCAGCAATGAGCTTGACCCCTGCTCCCTGGTGCGAGAGCTGCATGTAGCCAATGTCTCAGAGCGGATCAGAGACCAGCATTGAGCGTGACCCCTGCTCCCTGGTGCGAGAGCTGCATGTAGCCAATGTCTCAGAGCGGATCAGAGACCAGCATTGAGCGTGACCCCTGCTCCCTGGTGCGAGAGCTGCATGTAGCCAATGTTTGAGAGCGAATCAGAGACCAGCATTGAGCGTGACCCCTGCTCCCTGGTGCGAGAGCTGCATGTAGCCAATGTTTGAGAGCGGATCAGAGACCAGCATTGAGCGTGACCCCTGCTCCCTGGTGCGAGAGCTGCATGTAGCCAATGTTTGAGAGGGGATCAGAGACCAGCATTGAGCGTGACCCCTGCTCCCTGGTGCGAGAGCTGCATGTAGCCAATGTCTCAGAGCGGATCAGAGACCAGCATTGAGCGTGACCCCTGCTCCCTGGTGCGAGAGCTGCATGTATCCAATGTCTCAGAGCGGATCAGAGACCAGCATTGAGCGTGACCCCTGCTCCCTGGTGCGAGAGCTGCATGTAGCCAATGTTTGAGAGGGGATCAGAGACCAGCATCGAGCGTGACCCCTGCTCCCTGGTTCGAGAGCTGCATGTAGCCAATGTCTGAGAAGGGATCAGAGACCAGCATCGAGCATGACCCCTGCTCCCTGGTGCGAGAGCTGCATGTAGCCAATGTCTGAGAGCGAATCAGAGACCAGCATCGAGCGTGACCCCTGCTCCCTGGTGCGAGAGCTGCATGTAGCCAATGTCTGAGAGCGGATCAGAGACCAGCATCGAGCGTGACCCCTGCTCCCTGGTGCGAGAGCTGCATGTAGCCAATTTCTGAGAGCGGATCAGAGAGCAGCATCGAGCGTGACCCCTGCTCCCTGGTGCGAGAGCTGCATGTAGCCAATGTCTGAGAGCGGATCAGAGAGCAGCATCGAGCGTCACCACTGCTCCCTGGTGCGAGAGCTGTATATAGCCAATGTCTGAGAGGGGATCAGAGAGCAGCATTGAGCGTCACCCCTGCTCCCTGGTGCGAGAGCTGCATGTAGCCAATGTCTGAGAGGGGATCAGAGACCCTCATTGAGCGTCACCCCTGCTCCCTGGTGCGAGAGCTGCATGTTGCCAATGTCTGAGAGTGACTCAGAGACCAGCATTGAGCGTGACCCCTGCTCCCTGGTGCGAGAGCTGCATGTAGCCAATGTCTGAGAGTGACTCAGAGACCAGCATTGAGCGTGACCCCTGCTCCCTGGTGCGAGAGCTGCATGTAGCCAATGTTTGAGAGTGACTCAGAGACCAGCATTCAGCGTGACCCCTGCTCCCTGGTGCGAGAGCTGCATGTAGCCAATGTTTCAGAGTGACTCAGAGACCAGCATTGAGCGTGACCCCTGCTCCCTGGTGCGAGAGCTGCATGTAGCCAATGTTTCAGAGTGACTCAGAGACCAGCATTGAGCGTGACCCCTGCTCCCTGGTGCGAGAGCTGCATGTAGCCAATGTTTGAGAGTGACTCAGAGACCAGCATTGAGCGTGACCCCTGCTCCCTGGTGCGAGAGCTGCATGTAGCCAATGTCTGAGAGGGGATCAGAGACCAGCATTGAGCGTGACCCCTGCTCCCTGGTGCGAGAGCTGCATGTAGCCAATGTCTGAGAGGGGATCAGAGACCAGCATTGAGCGTGACCCCTGCTGCCTGGTGCGAGAGCTGCATGTAGCCAATGTCTGAGAGGGGATCAGAGACCAGCATTGAGCGTGACCCCTGCTCCCTGGTGCGAGAGCTGCATGTAGCCAATGTCTGAGAGGGGATCAGAGACCAGCATTGAGCGTGACCCCTGCTCCCTGGTGCGAGAGCTGCATGTAGCCAATGTCTGAGAGTGACTCAGAGACCAGCATTGAGCGTGAGCCCTGCTCCCTGGTGCGAGAGCTGCATGTAGCCAATGTCTGAGAGTGAATCAGAGGCCAGCATTGAGCGTGACCCCTGCTCCCTGGTGTGAGAGCTGTGGTCATTGCTGGATGTGGATCCCAATCAATCAATCAATCAATCAGGATTTATAACCCATTGTACAACTTGCTCTCATGTTGCGTCTGCCAATCCTTGCTCCAGTTCTATTTGGTACCAGAGGTGCCAGGGCCTGTAAGTTAAAGTGTTCCTTGTGGACAGCAGCAGTGTTTGTGCTACCACAAGGGTGGCATGACTGCCCAAGTCAATGCCGTCACTGCCTCATGCTGAGGAAGAGTTTCAAATGGTTTCCAATCTTCACCTGGAAACTCTCACACACACACTCTGCTCACAAGCAAGCTAGACTACGGGAACATTCCCTATGCCGGGATCAACAAAAAACTCACCCAAAGATTGCAGACCATTCTCGGCAGCCAGAATAACTCTCAACCTCCCACGCCGCACTCACTTCACACCACACCTGTAGGACCTCCACTGGCTACCCATTCACAAGCGAGCATAATTCAAACTCCTCGCCCACACTTTCAAGGCACTACATAACAGTAGGCCAGCAAACCTCACCAATCGCATCTGCTTTCACAAACCTTCCAGACACCATTGCTCATCCGGACTTCTACTTGCACAAATCCCAAGCATACATAAAAGCCCACTACGTCGCTCCTAAAGCAAGGAACAACCTGCCGCTACACATACGAGCTTCCTCCTCACTTCTTGAATTCCACAAGAAGCTGCAGACCTGGCTTTTGGAGCAGTCCCACTAGGCCCAACGTGTGCCAAGACTCACACCTGCTCAGCGTCAGGATACCCTCCCTGGTGAGAGTGTCCTCCACAAATCTGCATAACATGACAAAGCAAAGCAAGTCGCCTCGTCTGCCATTGCTGGCTACCAGAGCAGTTTTTGAACTGCTAAACCAAGTTCAAGTTCGAATTCCCTAACTTTACAAAACTAGTGTGTGAGAAGTTGGCCTGGTATATGCTGTCCACTAATTATAGTGGGCACCTTGCACCAGTCCAAACAACCCCTTATTGGAGATAGGTTAAAGACAACCTTTATTGAAAGCTATCCTAGTGGTAGCTATGGAGAGCAGCCTTCAGGCTAAGTCTTGAAGGAATGTAAAGCAGCTTGTTTTACCAGTCTATAATCTCTTGAGTGACCAAATGAAAGAGGACCACACCAGGTATATATTTATAATATCTGTATTTAGTCTTAAACACACCCCTCTAGTCTCTTTATGAGGCTAGAGTTCGAAGTACATAAGTTACAAGTCGAATATCAACAGTAATAGCACAAATACACGCTTGAGCCCTAGGGGCATAGCAAACCATATACCAATAAAGTAGTATAAGAACCACGACTGAGCTAGACACAAGGCCTAGAGCCTGTAGAAGTGCTTGGACCACAAGGAACCACCCAAGGTAGTGACACAGGGGACCCACGGGGGACGCGTGCAGTGTGAGAACACAGCCGCGAATCACCGTTAACTTCTATGGGGAAAGTCGCGGTTGGAATTTTAAAGAAAAAGGACACTTAGAGGAGGACTTGGAGCCAACCCCTTTAGAAATAGGTTGTTCTAGAGTCTATACCCACGGGAGCACCGGAGTACTCGAGTTACCTCACCCAGGGGAGCCGGGTGCATAGGTGTCTTTCGGGCTCGGGTTTCGTCGTCGTTTTCAATGGCGATCTGCTGCAAAGTGCTGCTGGCGACCAAGTCGGAAGTGTTCGGGTGGATCCAAGGTTAGATCGAAGATCTGAAGAACCTGAAAGCAGAGGGGACAGAGTCTGGGTCACTAGCCAGTGACCAGGAAGGCGATGAGCAGATGCCCACCGATGTCGGGTGCTTCAGGTAGGTTGACGGTCGTCTTGACTCTTCAGCCACGAGGTCCAGGAGGCGTCGACGACGACCAGGAGCTGGATTCGAGCTGTCCCACTCTGTCTGTTACTTGCTGAGGTGTCCGCGACCGGATTGGACCCAACAAGCCTTGGCAACGGCAAGTCTGGTGGAAATAGAAGAAGGACAGTGGTACAGACCAGCAAGGTCTGAGGGACTCACCCAGCGAGGGTAAGTCAGGGCACATCTGGAGCAACCAGGGAAGCCCAAGCAGAAGAAGAGTTGCCTTCGGGAGGGCCCGCTAGCCAACGGACTAGCGACCGCAAAGGAGCCTCGAGTGGACGCACTTGGAGCTGGCTCACAGGACACTCGTGGAGTGGAGGCCAGTGATCTTCGGTGCAGTCGGTGCTGGAGGCGGGGGCTACTAGGAGCCCAAAGCACAACTTCGTGGGATCCCAGGAAGATGATGCACTTGCAAAAGTTCTCGATGTCCAGGGGTCACGGTTCCACGTTACCCACGACAGCTACGGACCTCAGCTTTGCTGGGGACTCAGGGCAGCCTCGGCGAAGTCTGGAAATCTACCTCTGGTGATGCAAAGACTTCGGTGTCCGGCAGGAGCTTCAGCGATGCAGACCGGACAATTGCTTCTTAGGTGCCTGCCAAGCAGGGGAGTCACTCCTTGACCCCAAGGAGATTCTTCAGTTCTCTAATCTTCAAGTAGAGCGTCGAAGGTCCAGGATTCAGTGTCAGAGTTTCGTCCAGGGTAATCTAAAGTCCTAAGGACTGGGGTCCCATACTTATACTAACTTAGGGGGTTGGACATACTCTGGGGACCCACCTATGGGAGGGTCAGGGAAGAGGGGTGGTTACACCCATTCCCTTTGTCCAGTTTCGCGCCAGAGCAGGGGCAGGTAGCCCCTGCGACCGGTTTGAACTGGCATATGCATAGGGACACCAAATGTGCCCCCAGTGCAGGACTTCAAAGCACCAGAGGGTGCTCCCGCCCAGCCCCAATACACATTATCCTGTCTGGGGAGGTGGTTACACCTCCCTGGGACAGGAAACCTATTGTCCAGGCCTCCCCTGCCGGAGTTTCAGTCAGCAGCAGGAGGCCAGACCCGTGTCTGTGGCAGCGGCATCCATTTTGTGATGCCAGGGCTCTGGAAAGAAGTTACCGGGCAGGCCGGTGTGTACATGTCTCTCCCTCTAGAAGGGTGGAATGCTACCCCCGCCGCCAGAATTGGCAGGGGGGTAGTATTCCAAGATGTTTGACACCAAACACGACATGTTTCCGTGCAGCCATCCCAAAGTTAGCATTTAACGCGAGGTTATAATGCGCTTAAGAGTATATGGTCAGGCTGCACTACAAACAGCATCAGCGAAGGGTCTCCGAACGCTGCAGAGGGGCTCTGCTCCTGCAGGGGCACCCTCTCACATAGGAACCAAGCACTCTGCCTTCAGGATTGATAAGGCCTGCCATAGGAGTGACTTATAGGTTTATATGTGTGTATCTATGTAGTGATATAGGTAGTCTATATCACATTAAGGGGTGCATGCACCACCTTACTCAGGCTGCAGTAGCAGACCTGTGGTGTCATTTTGGATGGCCTTCCAGGGGTGGCACAATACATGCTGCAGCCCCTGGTAGGCCTCTGAGGTACCTATGCCCTGGGTACATAGTATACCATATACTAGGGACTTATAAGGGCACTCCAGATTCCAATCAGAGATGTGCCTAAGGCACATGGAAACCATTTTAGAGAGGAAGCAGCTAGGCTGGGGTTCTGATTAGCAGGGCCCCAGCCAGACTAAAGTAAAAAAACAGTGAAGCATCAGCAAAAAGTGGGGGTACCCATGTGAAGCAGATCCTACTCTCCTACACAACCCCCCCCAAACGTAGGGACATTAAACTAACCTTGTCCAGTTGCGTCTTCTTGTTCTAAGTGGAAGTACCTAGAGAGTCCATCTGCATTGGCATGGTTACTCCCAGGTCTATGTTCCACTGTAAAGTCCATCCCCTGTAGGGAAATGGACCACCTAAGCAGTTTGGGGTTTTCACCCTTCATTTGTTTTAGGCATAAGAGGGGCTTATGGTCTGTTTGAACAAGGAAGTGAGTACCAAACAAGTATGGCCTCAACTTCTTCAGAGCCCAGACCACAGCAAAGGCCTCCCTCTCAATGGCTGACCAATGTTTCTCTCTAGGGGTCAGCCTTCTGCTAATAAAAGCTACTGGCTGATCCTGACCTTCATCATTCAATTGTGACAGTACAGCCCCTACCCCCAATTCAGATGCATCTGTTTGGACAATGAACTTCTTGGAGTAATCAGGACTCTGTAGAATGGGAGCAGTGCACATGGCCTGCTTCAGGTCATCAAATGCCTTTTGACAGCTAACTGTCCACTGAACCTTTTTGGGCATTTTCTTGGAAGTTAAGTCATTCAGGGGTGTCACTATTGATCCATACCCCTTGACAAATCTCCTATAGTACCCAGTCAGGCCTAAAAGGCTCTCACCTGAGTCTGGGTAGTTGGAGCAGTCCAGTCCATGATGGTCTGGATCTTGCTCTGCAATGGTTGAACCTGGCCTCCACCCACAAGGTGGCCCAGGTACACAACCTGACTCTGCCCTATCTGGCACTTTGTGGCCTTGATAGTTAGGCCTGCTTTCTGCAGGGCCTGCAAAACATTTCTGAGGTGGACCAGGTGATCCTCCCAGGTGGAGCTAAAGACAGCAATATCATCTAGATATGCTGCACTATAGGCTTCCAGACCTGTAAGGACTGTATTCACCAACCTCTGAAAAGTGGCAGGTGCATTCTTCAGACCAAAGGGCATTACCACAAATTGATAATGCCCACTAGGGGTTGAGAATGCTGTTTTTGGCTTTGCATCATCAGCTAGCCTGATCTGCCAGTAGCCAGCTGTCAGGTCAAATGTGCTTAGATACTTGGCTGAGGCCAAAGTGTCTATTAGCTCATCTGCCCTAGGTATTGGATGGGCATCAGTCCTAGTGACTGGATTGAGACCCCTGTAGTCCACACAAAACCTCATCTCTCTTTTCCCACCACTGGTGTGAGGTTTTGGCACAAGGACCACTGGACTAGCCCAAGGGCTATCTGAGGGTTCAATAACTCCCAAATCCAACATCTTCTGGACTTCTGTCCTGATACAGTCCCTGACATGGTCAGGTTGCCTATAAATCTTATTTTTAATAGGCAGACTGTCCCCAGTGTCCACTTCATGAGTGCACCAGGTGGTCTGACTGGGTGTCAGAGAGAATATGTGCCTGAACTGATTGAGCGCCTGTCTGCAATCAGTTTGCTGCTGGGCAGTGAGGCTGCCTGCCAAGGCTACACCATCCACTGACCCATCATCAGGGTTCTGTGAGAGCAGGTCAGGTAGTGGGTCACTCTCTTCCTCCTGTCCCTCATCAGTAGCCATGAGCAAGCCCGTGTCTGCCCTGTCCACATATGGTTTCAATCTGTTGACATGGAGAACCCTGTGGGGACTCCTGGGTGTTCCTAGGTCTACTAAGTAGGTAACCTCACCCTTCTGTTCAACAATGGTATGGGGTCCACTCCATTTGTCTTGGAGAGCTGCTGGGGCCACTGGCTCCAACACCCACACCTTCTGCCCTGGCTGGTAAACAGTCAGTACAGCCTTTTGGTCATGCCAGGCTTTTTGCAGTTCCTGGCTAGCCTCAAGGTTTTTAGTTGCCTTTTTCATGTACTCAGCCATCCTGGAGCGGAGACCAAGTACATAGTCCACTATGTCTTGCTTTGGGGGCTTGAGAGGTAACTCCCATCCTTCCTTCACCAAGCACAATGGACCCCTGACAGGGTGACCAAACAAAAGTTCAAAAGGGCTGTAGCCAACCCCTTTTGAGGCACCTCCCTGTATGCAAATAAAAGGCAGGGCAAGAGTATGTCCCATCTTCGCCTAAGCTTCTCTGGGAGCCCTTTAATCATGCCCTTCAAGGTTTTGTTGAATCTCTCAACTAAACCATTGCATTGTGGGTGATAGGGTGTGGTGAACTTGTAAGTCACTCCACACTCCTTCCACATTGCTTTCAAGTATCCAGACATAAAGTTTGCACCCCTGTCTGATACAACCTCCTTAGGGAAGCCCACTCTTGAGAAAATTCCCAGGAGGGCTCTTGCCACTACAGGTGCTGTAGTGGTCCTAAGGGGAATAGCCTCTGGGTACCTGGTGGCATGATCCACTACCACCAGGATAAACCTGTGCCCAGATGCTGTTTGGGGATCCATGGGACCAACAATGTCAATCCCCACCCTTTCAAAGGGAACCCCCACCACAGGTAGTGGTATCAGGGGGGCCTTTGTAGTGCCACCTGCCTTGCCACTGGCCTGGCAGGTTACACAGGAGCGACAAAACTCCTTGGTGTCTTCAGACATGTGGGGCCAGTGAAAGTGAGGGACAATTCTGTCCCAAGTCTTGTTCTGGCCCAGGTGACCTGCTAAAGGAATGTCATGGTCTAGGGTCAAAAGGAAGCCCCTGAACTTCAGAGGTATAACCAACCTCATGGTGGCACCAGGCTTGGGGTCTCTACACTCTGAGTACAATAGTCCATCATCCCAATACACTGTATGGGGACCACTAGCTTTCCCAACAGCCTCAGCAGCAGCTTGCTGTCTGAAGGGTTCAAGAGAGGGGCAGCTCTGCTGCTCCTGGCTCAGATCTGCCCTGGAAGGGCCCCCTGTCCCTAAGAACTCAACCTGATCAGGCTCAAGCTCCTCTGGGACAGTTCCTTCCTCAGGACTGAGATCATCTCCCTGAAGAGACTGATCTTCCTTCTGAGCCAAGGGGGAAGGCACTGCCTTAACCCTACTACTCCTCCTCTTGGATGGCACTTGGTCCATTGTTCCAGAATCCAAGGCCTGTTCAGTGTTAGACATTTTGCTCTGTGACCTGGTCACAGCAAACTCATCTGCAGGGATCCCCAGCATTTCTGCATGGGTCCTGAGCTCCACTTCTGCCCAAGCTGAAGTTTCAAGATCATTGCCAAGCAAGCATTCAACTGGTAGGTTTGCACTCACCACAACCTTCTTAAGGCCAGTTACCCCTCCCCAGGAGAAGTTAACAACTGCCAGAGTATGGTCTGTTCTGACATTGCTAGCATTGGTCACTTGGTACATTTCACCAAGTATAATCTGCCCAGGATCCACAAGATCTTGTGTCACCATGGTGACACTTGCTCCTGTGTCCCTAAATGCCAAAGCCTCTTTTCCATTGATTAATGGCTGTTGTCTGTACTTGCCCAGATTACTGGGACTCACAGAGGAGGTCACATCCATGCCTCCATCACAGACTAGGACAGCCTGAGTGAGTTCTCTGACTAGGTCAGAGCTCATCTCCTTACCCAGGGTCAACCCTACTAAACCCTTGGCTTGTGTACTCCCACCACCAATTGTAACTGCACTAGGGGGAACAGGTGCCTTAGGGGCATTGGTGGGGGCTGGAATAGAGTCTTTGGACTTGGTGCAATCACTGGTCCAGTGTGTCTTTTGCTTACAGACTTTGCACCATGGTTTGTTTTGGCCTTTTCCCTTGTTAGACTGTGAATCCCCACCTGAAGAAGATTTATGGGGGCCTTGTGAAGACTTCTGGTCTTTACCCTTCTCCCCACCCTTGTCAGAGTTCTTAGAATCTTGCTTCTTTGGGTCACCACCTTGGTTCTGTACCTTCTGCCTCACTCTGGTTCTGACCCATTTGTCTGCCTTCTTTCCCAATTCTTGGGGAGAGGTCAGATCAGAGTCCACCAGGTACTGATGCAACAGCTGATTTTGACAGTTATTAAGAATCTGCTCCCTCATGATAAGATTGTACAATCCTGTGAAGTCATATACCTTACTGCCCATCAACCAACCTTCCAGAGCCTTAGCAGAACAATCCACATAGTCCACCCAGTCTTGAGTCTGTGCTTTTTGGGTATCTCTGAACTTTAACCTGTATTGTTCAGTTGTTAGGCCAAACCCATCAATCAGAGCACTCTTCAAGACTTTGTAATTGTCAGCATCCTCTTCTCTTACAGTGAGGAGCTTATCTCTACCTTTGTCTGCAAAGGAGAGCCACAAGATTGCTGCCCACTGCTCCTGAGGGACCCTCTGTACTTTACAGGCCCTCTCCAGTGCAGTTATCCATTTGTGGATGTCATCCCCACTCTGGTAGGGAGGGACAATCTTGCTCAGGTTTCTATGGTCATAAGACCTTTCCATATCTCTGGGGAAATTGCTGCCACCATGGGACTCTAGTCCCATCTTTTTCTCTGTCTATAGAGATCTAGGGACTCCCTGTCTATTGCCAACTGCTGTTTTCTGAGCTCAAGCTGGGCTTGTTCATACTGAAGCAGTCTCTTTCTCCTCTCATGAGAGGATTCCCTCCTATGAGAAGAAACAGAGGTCCCTACTGAGGTGTCAGAGTGGTTAGACTCCTGAGAAGGAGATCTAGTCCTTCTGGGCACACTCTCAACTCTTCCAGGGGGGACAAAGGGGAGGTCATTCTGATCCTCCTCTTCCTCCACAGGAATAGCTGGGTTTTCCAGGTCAAGGTCATTGTCACCTTCCTGGCCAGTTTCAGAGGTTGGGTCCTGGAGACTTTCATCCCTGGCCCCTTCCTCATCTTCTGCCCCACCCTGTCTGCCTACCCCTTCAGACCCTGGTAGTCTTCTGAGATCATCCAGCAGGAGTACCTCTATGAGGCGTTGGGTGTTGGCACTTTTGCCTGTCTTCAGTTTCCTAGCAGTGCTTAATGCTCTCAATTCCAAGAATGGGAGATTATCATACTTGGAGGGAAGAAGCCCATTGGCTTCTGGCTGGGACCCACTGGTACCTGGCCCTGAAGACATTACTAGTGTGGTGTATGCACTACCTACTCTAGTGTGGCCTACTAAACTCTCTTGAGTTGTAGAAAGGGTGTGCTATCCCTTAACACACAACTCTAAGTTCAGTAGAACTTACTGTATCCTAAGCTTGTTTTATATGTACCTAAGGTACCCTTAGTGGTTTTCAGTTGATCAATTCAATTGAGATTATCTGGTAAAACAATAGCAAGCTGGAATCCCACACGCTGCACACCAATGTGAGAAGTTGGCCTGGTATATGCTGTCCACTAATTATAGTGGGCACCTTGCACCAGTCCAAACAACCCCTTATTGGAGATAGGTTAAAGACAACCTTTATTGAAAGCTATCCTAGTGGTAGCTATGGAGAGCAGCCTTCAGGCTAAGTCTTGAAGGAATTTAAAGCAGCTTGTTTTACCAGTCTATAATCTCTTGAGTGACCAAATGAAAGAGGACCACACCAGGTATATATTTATAATATATGCATTTAGTCTTAAACACACCCCTCTAGTCTCTTTATGAGGCTAGAGTTCGAAGTACATAAGTTACAAGTCGAATATCAACAGTAATAGCACAAATACACGTTTGAGCCCTAGGGGCGTACCAAACCATATACCAATAAAGTGGTATAAGAACCACGACTGAGCTAGACACAAGGCCTAGAGCCTGTAGAAGTGCTTGGACCACAAGGAACCACCCAAGGTAGTGACACAGAGGACCCACGGGGGACGGGTGCAGTGTGAGAACACAACGCGAATCACCGTTAACTTCTATGGGGAAAGTCGCGGTTGGAATTTTAAAGAAAAAGGACACTTAGAGGAGGACTTGGAGCCAACCCCTTTAGAACTAGGTTGTTCTAGAGTCTATACCCACGGGAGCACCGGAGTACTCGAGTTACCTCACCCAGGGGAGCCGGGTGCATAGGTGTCTTTCGGGGTCGGGTTTCGTCGTCGTTTTCAATGGCGATCTGCTGCAAAGTGCTGCTGGCGACCAAGTCGGAAGTGTTCGGGTGGATCCAAGGTTGGATCGAAGATCTGAAGAACCTGAAAGCAGAGGGGACAGAGTCTGGGTCACTAGCCAGTGACCAGGAAGGCGATGAGCAGATGCCCACCGATGTCGGGTGCTTCAGGTAGGTTGACGGTCGTCTTGACTCTTCAGCCACGAGGTCCAAGAGGCATTGACGACAACCAGGAGCTGGATTCAAGCTGTCCCACGACGTCTGTCGCTTGCTGAGGTGTCGGCGACCGGATTGGACCCAACAAGCCTTGGCAACGGCAAGTCTCGTGGAAATAGAAGAAGGACGGTGGTATAGACCAGTAAGGTCTGAGGGACTCACCCAGCAAGGGTAAGTCAGGGCACATCTGGAGCAACCAGGGAAGCCCAAGCAGAAGAAGAGTTGCCTTTGGGAGGGCCTGCTAGCCAACGGACTAGTGACCGCGAAGGAGCCTCGAGTGGACGCACTTGGAACTGGCTCACAGGACACTCGTGGAGTGGAGGCCAGTGATCTTCGGTGCAGTCGGTGCTGGAGGCAGGGGCTACTGGGAGCCCAAAGCACAACGTTGTGGGACCCCAGGAAGATGATACACTTGCAAAAGTTCTTGGTGTCCAGGGGTCACGGTTCCACGTTACCCACGACAGCTACGGGCCTCAGCTTTGCTGGGGACTCAGGGCAGCCTCGGGGAAGTTTGGAAATCTACCTCTGGTGATGCAAAGACTTCAGCGTCCAGCGGGAGCTTCAGCGATGCAGACCGGACAATTGCTTCTTAGGTGCCTGCCAAGCAGGGGAGTCACTCCTTGACCCCAAGGGAGATTCTTCAGTCCTCTAATCTTCAAGTAGAGCGTCGAAGGTCCAGGATGCAGTGTCAGAGTTTTGTCCAGGGTAATCTAAAGTCCTAAGGACTGGGGTCCCATACTTATACTAAGTTAGGGGGTTGGACATACTCTGGGGACCCACCTATGGGAGGGTCAGGGAAGAGGGGTGGTTACACCCATTCCCTTTGTCCAGTTTCGCGCCAGAGCAGGGGCAGGTAGCCCCTGCGACCGGTTTGAACTGGCATATGCACAGGGACACCAAATGTGCCCCCAGTGCAGGACTTCAAAGCACCAGAGGGTGCTCCCGCCCAGCCCCAATACACATTATCCTGTCTGGGGAGGTGGTTACACCTCCCTGGGACAGGAAACCTATTGTCCAGGCCTCCCCTGCCGGAGTTTCAGTCAGCAGCAGGAGGCCAGACCCGTGTCTGTGGCAGCGGCATCCATTTTGTGATGCCAGGGCTCTGGAAAGAAGTTACCGGGCAGGCCGGTGTGTACATGTCTCTCCCTCTAGAAGGGTGGAATGCTACCCCCGCCGCCAGAACTGGTGGGGGGGTAGTATTCCAAGATGTTTGACACCAAACACGACATGTTTCCGTGCAGCCATCCCAAAGTCAGCATTTAACGCGAGGTTATAATGCGCTTAAGAGTATATGGTCAGGCTGCACTACAAACAGCATCAGAGAAGGGTCTCCGAACGCTGCAGAGGGGCTCTGCTCATGCAGGGGCACCCTCTCACATAGGAACCAAGCACTCTGCCTTCAGGATTGATAAGGCCTGCCATAGGAGTGACATAGGTTTATATGTGTGTATCTATGTAGTGATATAGGTAGCCTATATCACAGTAAGGGGTGCATGCACCACCTTACCCAGGCTGCAGTAGCAGACTTGTGGTGTCATTTTGGATGGCCTTCCAGGGGTGGCACAATACATGCTGCAGCCCCTGGTAGGCCTCTGAGGTACCTATGCCCTGGGTACATAGTATACCATATACTAGGGACTTATAAGGGCACTCCAGATTCCAATCAGAGATGTGCTTAAGGCACATGGAAACCATTTTAGAGAGGAAGCAGCTAGGCTGGGGTTCTGATTAGCAGGGCCCCAGCCAGACTAAAGTCGAAAAACAGTGAAGCATCAGCAAAAAGTGGGGGTACCCATGTGAAGCAGATCCTACTCTCCTACATAGTGTCTAATCATATTTAGTTAACTAATGTAATGTGAACCTGGCTCAGCAAAATATATGAGACTAAAAGCTCACCTTTAGAGAGATATAGTACAAGTGAAAATGAGAGATTGCAACTATATTTATAAACCTCTTTGCCCGTTGATGTTTATTCATATTGCATTTTATATGTCTGGAAATGTAAAAGATCTTTCCAAATGTACACTGTGGAGTGATGATGATGGAATTGAATCACTGTGTTAAACAGCATTGATTTAATCTAAAAACCTAATAAAAAATATTTGAAATATCAGGTGTCAGGGCTGTATCCCGTGGTTGGGAGAGGATCTGACACCAGCATTGAGCTCTCATACCTGTTCTCAGGTGTGAGTGGATCAAATAGCTGCACTGAACCCTAACACCGGCTGTGACCTGTGGCGCGGAGTAGATCTAACACCAGCAGTGAACCCTGTCACCTGCTTCCAGGTGTTAGGCCTGTGGCCCGTGGCTGGGAGTGAATCTAAGACCACCACTGAGGTCTGACATCCGCTGCCTGGTGTGAGAGCCTTGGCCCATCACCAGGAGTGGATATCATACCAGCTCTGGTTTCAGATGTCAGGCGTCTGGTCCATGGCTTGGAGTGGATCAGACACCAGCTCTCAGGCCTGACTCCTGGTCTCAGATGTCTGGTCCATGACTGGGTGTGGGTCTGACACCAGGTCTGAGGTCTGATTCCCGGTTTCAGATGTCAGATGTCTGGTCTATGGTAGGAAGTGGATCAGACATCAGCTCTGAGGCCTGACTCCTGGTCTCAGGTGTCTGGTCCATGGCCAGGAGTGTATGTATGTATGTATGTATGTATGTATGTATGTATTGGGATTTATAAAGCGCGCGGCTACCCAACAAGGGTCCCCCGATGCTGGACAGGATGGCAAGCAGAGCCGCAGCAAGCTGCTAAGCAACAACCCTGTATAGCAGAAAATCCTTCATGGCATCTAAAGAGCAAAGTCTTCAGGTTCTTACGAAAGGTAAGCAAGGAGTGACAGTTCCTGAGCGCAACTGGGAGAGAATTCCAGAGTTTCGGGCCTAGGTAAGAAAACGAGCGGCCTTTCATGCGAGCAAGACGACACCTGAGCAATGTAAACAGTGAAAGGCTGGATGATCTCAGCTGTCAGGTGGGCACATAGGGTTTCACCAGGCCTTGGATGTAGGATGCTTGTCAACCCTAAGCCAGTGTAGTTTGTGAAGTAGCGGTGAAACTGAAGCGAATCTAGGCAGCTGAAAAAGAAGGCGAGCGGCCGCGTTCTGGATGATCTGCAAGCGACGGATGGAGGATTTGTCTGCTCCCAGGTATAAAAGATTGCCGTAGTCCAATCTGGATGTCACCAGAGCCTGCATCACTGTTCTCTGGGCGGCCTGTGGAATTAGCGAGAGAATCTTTTTGAGCCATTTGAAGACAGAGAAACAGGTGGCCGTGACCTTAGACACCTGAGGCTTAAGGGAGAGGTTGTTATCAATGATGAAACCAAGATTCTTAACCTTAGTTACCAAAGTGGGCAATGGACCCAGAGCATCTGGCCAGTGATTAACTCCCCAAAGTTCGGGTTGTTTCCCAGAACCAGGACCTCCGTTTTATTGCCATTCAGCTTCAGTGCATTTCTAGTCATCCAGAGGGAGACATTTCTCAGACCAAGCTGGAGCAAGGCGGGATCTTGATGGTGAGCAGCTGATAATGAGAAGATAATCTGGGTATTCGCAGCATATGAAAAGATGGTGAGCCCAGACTTCTCAGCACGTCTGCCAAAGGGCGGATGTAGATATTGAAGAGCAATGAGCTCAGAATAGATCCCTGAGGAACTCTGGAGGTCAAGGCTAAGGTCTTCGATCTTGTGCTGGTTGAAGAACCTTAAAGGTACGATATTTTAGAAAGGAGATCAGCCACCTCAAGGCCATACCCTCAATGCCTGGAGCCTCAAGTCTGTCTATCAAGATGGAGTGCAACACTGTATCGAAGGCTGCACTTAAGTCAAACAGGATGAGGGCGGCAGTACCGCCGGAGTCGAGCTGTTGCCTAAGACATTCTGTGACCCCGAGTAGGGCAGATTCGGTACTGTGGCCAGCCCTAAAACCTATGACCCCAGCTCTGAGGCCTGACTCCTGGTTTCAGATATCTAGTCCATGGCTGGGAAGGAATCAGACTCCAGCTCTGAGGCCTGACTCCTGGTCTCTGCTGTCAGGCCTCTGGTCCGTGTCTGTAAGCGGACCTGACATCAACTCTGAGTAGGTGTCTCCAGCTGACAGGGTGGCGCAGGGACCCCAGGGCTGGATGTGCCAGAGCTGGTTCAAGAGTCATTAGTGATTAAGGAGGAAAGGATGGCAGACACAAATGGGCAAAACACATGTGGCAAATAATCCCAAAGCAAGAGCAATTCTGGCTAAAGACAGCTGCACAGGTGCTAGGTTTACAAGGTAATAGTGGTCTGCATTCACCGTCTCATGGTCAAACGACTCCAAAACCATAAATACATTAAAAAAGAAAAACACACAAAAGGGAGTGCCTCAAGAGTCCAACAATTATATTGTAGAGTTTGTTCTCTTTGTTTCTTCTCTCCTCCTTTCACGAAGTACACATAGTTCAGTGGTGTCAATATCAATGTACTCTTCTCCAATATCAAAATAACATGGTAGCTGTGGTATGAAGTCTCAAAATTCTCTTTATTATTCTTCAATACATCAAAGAAACACCCCAGCCAAAGTGTTTCATCCTCCGAGAGGACTTCATCAGGGTTAATGAATTTCTTTACAGCAATGTCACATCTCAGTGGAAAATGGATCAGTTCTCCCTGAAATTCTTGGAACACTTGTACTGCTCCTATATTGTTGTAGGGAAATACCAGGTATAATACCATATATAATACCACATATAAATATCACAGCTTAATATCCACACCCCACTGGATTCTGTATTCTCAGACTAGATAATACGACACGCCACCACCGTCACTGACCTTCTTCAGTGACGGTTGTGGCGTGTCGTATTATCAGCAATTTTTGAAAATGAGAATGCCAGTTACATCAGCTGCTGTCTGAAAGGTTTCGGGGTGATTTGTCAAGCGGGGTCGAGAAAAAGGGGGATCCCAAAATGCATTTTCTCCATGCAATTTCATATAGGGATTTTAGACACGACTACAGCCGGAACCACTGAACGGAATTACACCTAATTTGGCAGAAAGCTAGTCTTGGTCCAGAAAGAGTACTTTTTGGAATTTGGTGTCAATTTGTTCAGTAGTTTTGGAGTGTTTAAAGCAAAAATATTTATGTATATTTAGAGACAAAGATCCACTGCTGAGGATCTGCGGATCCACACACCAACAGCAATGCCGTGATTGGCTGACTGTAACCGGAGAGAAAAGTTGCTGCTGCCATTTTGTGAATGGGGACATGGTGCCTGAGGGGGGAAATAAAGTAGAAATAGGATATAAGGGCTCAGGATAGAGGTATCTTGACCCCATGGGACTGATGGAGGGGTCTGTGAGGGACCCCTTATGGGAAAGAAACTGTGGAAACATGCTTTTTTGCGTGTGTGATGATCCACAGCAGCACTCAGCATGTCCCCGTGCTAATCTGTGGATCCAGACCCCAATTTAATAAACACATGGACCCACTTACAGACCCACTCACATACCCATACACTCACTCACACACTCAT
This sequence comes from Calotriton arnoldi, assembly GCA_963921515.1. Classification (NCBI taxonomy): domain Eukaryota; kingdom Metazoa; phylum Chordata; class Amphibia; order Caudata; family Salamandridae; genus Calotriton; species Calotriton arnoldi. The sequence goes on from CAWUFW010000975.1 coordinate 2,464,931, forward strand.
TCAGTCACTCACACACCCATACAGTTACTGATACAGCCACTCAGAGATCCAGAGAACCACTCACACAAATACACTCACAAACCCACACAGGCACTCACACACTCACTCACGCAGCCATGTACACATCCATACAGCCACTTACACACCCACTCACAGACCCACACAGCCAGTTAGACCCATACAGCAAAACCACTGACACACCCACAAAGCTATTCACACACCACTTAGACAACCACACAGCCAATTACACACCCACTCATAAACCCACCTATCACACAATCACATGCCTACTTACACGCCCACTCACACACCCACTCACACAACCATACAGCCACTGATACAGCCAGTTTCAGACCCACACAGCAGTTCCTCAACCACTCAAACACCCACTCACAGACTCAAAGAACCACTAATAAACCAGCACAACCACTGACATCTACTCACACACCCACTTACATACCCACTCACAGATCCAGAAAACCACTAACACACCCACACAGGCACTAGACAGCTACTCACACACCCACAGTCACTCTTACACCCAGTTACACACCACTCAGCCACTAACACAGCAACTCACACACCCATATAACCCCTCCCACACAGTTACTTACACTGGCATTGATACAGTTATATAAATTGTAATAGGATATAACTGTATTAAATGCGTTGTTGTTTTGTATTGAATGTGTGCTTTTGGTTGGGAAAGGATTAGCAACATAGCCAGCAGACCCCTTATTTGGATGAGGATCTGCGTTGGATCCACGAATCCGAGTGAGAAATTTAAAAAAAGGATTATAAAAGCAAAAGAATCAGTGTTTGGGAAAAGGGTTGGCTCTAAAAAGAGCCTTTGTGTTTATGGTGTGTAGATGATAATTACACATAGAAAAGGATGCCACTTTTAAGTTGTCGAGGAACACCCTGTTGCCTGTGTCTGTGAAATGGACTCTGTCTTTTCAATATATATTCTGTCTAAGTCAAAGAGCAAGTTGTTATGGTATATGGAGCCCATGTTGTGGTCTCGGAGAAATGCAGAAAGAGCTTTATTGACGTGTCCTGGTATTCTCTATCTGCGCGCACAATTGGGTTGACCACTGAGACTTCTGGCTTTGGCAAATGTTGGAAAACACCAAGGCAGTATATGGGAAGTGACATTAATTTAGCAAAGGTATCCTTCATTAGGATTTCCAAACCTACCCCAGTAATCGTACCTATGTCATTGCCGTCACAGTGCACAATCATGAGGTCTGGATTTTGGCAATCTGCAATGCTTTCAACCAAAGGCAGCAACTGATGCCACTTTAACCCTCTCTGGCCAACCCAAGTAATGCCTACATTAGGTAACCCATGTCCCTGTCAATGCCACTCTTTCTAGTACTCCCTCTGGCCCAAAACACAAAACTATGGCCCACAATCCAGACTCTGACCATTTTGGAGACAAGCAGGAGTAGCACACAGGAAAAGGCTGCAGCAGAATGAGGCAGTTTTGAAGATGAAAGGCAGTTACAATGAAGGACAGCAAGTAAAATATAAAGAAACATATTTGATTGGATGGTGAAGAAGTGTAGGGAACTAAAATTAGGTAGTAACTTTGAGAAAAAAAGTAACTAACTCTGTGATTGTCTTTGGAAAAATAAAAAAGGTTATGTTGTTTGGGATATGCTTGGAATGGCAAACAGTCAACCACACCTGCTACAGTTAATATGAAGCTAGAGTTCTGTTGAGAGAAATTCCTGTGAACTTTTGACCTACTGGTACGCAGAGACTATTGTAAACATGGTTAGTATGGAAATGGAGCTAAGAGAGTGCGGGGAGAAGGGAACAAAAGATATTGCATTGTGAAACTGAAAAGCCGACTGGTGTACAAAAATTGTTCAGTAGGGAGTTTATGTCTTGTAATTGACAATATTTTAGAAAATAAAATATAAAAGTAAAGCATTAAAAGGCAGATTGTTGAATGCTTTTAAGGGCTTTCGTGTGGCTCTGCAGTGTATCTTCTAGACACTATAGTAAAAGGCAGAATAGAAGGGAGGTTAGATGAGGACATTAACTAAAAATATAGTGAGCAGCAAAGGAGGAAGAAGAATTGCTATACTGAAATTTTATTAAGCCAGTATGAATGAATGTGTTTGAAATTAGATGTGGTTGGTTGCTTATAGTATGTAATTTAATAGTATGTGATTTGCACCCAATCACACACTCAGGCAGGCACTTAAACACTCAGTTACTCTCCCACAAAAGCACTTATATACCCACTACTCATACAGCCAGACAGTGACTGACACACTCAGTCACACACCCGTAAAAACATTCACACACCCATCTACTCACCTATACATCCACTTACATAATCATTCAGACACCCATACAGGCACTGTCCCACCCATGTGCCATTCATGTACCCAGCACTCAGACAGTCAGTTACATACACACTTACACACCTATACACCCAGTTATATATCCAGTCACCCACCCATACGGCCTCTGACATACCAATTTAAAAAATCATACAGCCACTCACACACACAGACAGTGACAGAGGCATCTACACCACCACTCACACACCCTTACAGCACTTATGTATCCACCACTAACAGAGCCACTTGCAGACAGTTACACACCCAAACACCCAGTAACACAGTCAGTTATCAATCAATACAGCCACTTACATAGCCATTTAGATACCATACAGTCACTAACACATCCAGTCACACACCCACACAGCTACTTACATATCCAGTGACACACCAACAGAGGCACTGATATGCTCATTCAAATATCCACTGAACCACTCACATACCCAGTCAGCCACCCATGTATTCATTTATACACCCATACTCAGACACTTACACAGTCTCCTACATACTGACATAACCACTTATGTAGCTACTCACTTGCGTAAGGTATGAAATTTAATACCATGTAATGTAAAGTTAAATGCATTCTATATTTGCTTTACAGATATCTACCTGTGTTTAAAGAGAGGGATTTACAAAGCTGTGAAAGACACAAAGGAGAAAAAAACTGAAGAAAGAGTACTATCTGCTTAAAAATTAGAGTAAAAAAGGACATGATGAGGAGAACGTGCTGGAAAAAAAGAGCTGCTGGTAAGAGAACTAAGGAGTTTGTTAAAGCAGTATATAGAACATTTTTGAAAAAGTTTCAAATAAAAAGCGAGGTTTACAATCAAATCACAAAGGAGAAAGAGTAAGATTGGAGGAGAAAAACACAGATATTAGTACTGATAACGTTAAATGAGAAGTAGCAACGTTTAATGCAGTTTCTACAAAGAAACCAAACTATGGGGCATAATCACAAGCCCCTAATGCCACCAGAGCATCACTTTTTTTGACGCACCGGTGGCCTTGTGCCATTCCCCATATTTTCCGAGGTGGAGCTAAACCAATTAACGTGGCTTAACACCACCTTCTAAATATGCCCCTTACCGCTGCAGTCTGCAGTGGCAAAGGGGCGTGCAATGGGTGTTACTGTGGGCGTTCCACCACAACAACCATTGCGTTTTGATGCTGCCCCAGATTTACAAGCCTGGTGCAGCGCCAAAAATGAAGGCCAGGTAATACCTGATATTAGAATGGCGATATGGGGCGAAATTATTAATTTCTCCTCATTTTTTGCTCTATGTATGCTGCATTCTGCAGCACACATAGAAATCACCATTATTGATTGTTTATGTGCAGGAAAGTGTCTCTTCCTGCACATAAACAATTCCCCCTGCAGTGCAGGCACCCTTGCAACATGGCACAAGGGCGCCTGCGCTGGCACTAGGCAGGTTTTTTAGCACTGGCGCTCGGGGAAATGAAGGGGTGCGTGCATTTTTGTAAATACGACACATCCCTGCGTTTTGAAAATGTCAGAGCGTGGCATTGCCAAATGTGCCATAACACTGCGCTCTGGCATTTTCTTGTAAATATCCGCCTATGTTTGTATTTGGTATCGGCGCACCGACTACAAAGGCCAAATTTGAAAAGTTAATGTGTGCTTAAAAACTGAGGAAGAAAACAGTGAAAAGTGGCTAGAGTTTGCAGTGTACTTATTTGTGGAGGAACGTTTTGATTTGACACGCCGGATTATGTGCAAGTATTGCTATGACAAATTAGAGGTCAACAAAATGCCTGCCAGGACAATACATAATAAGTTAGAGATGGTTGAAATTCCAGAGGAACTTCGACATCTGAATGTTTAGAAAGGAATATGCATACAATCTATACACCCTTTTCAAGCAATAGTTTGTATGGAACGAAAGACTGGGACACTACCACCCACTGAACTTCAGAAAGGGCTTAAAGGTAGAGTTGTGTATTTACCTTTAGATTTTTAACGTAGCATTGAAACTGTGGGTGTATGGAGAGATTTAGAAGAGCCACTTGTTATTCTAGTGAATGGTGCGCCGACAAAAAAAACAAAAATCTGCCAGGAATTAGCGGATGTAAATAAGATGAAGAAAGCTACGTTGTATCTTGAAGAGAATAATGTGTACAATAAAGATGTAGATGTTGTCAAACATGGAAGTTGCATGGAGGAAGAAATGTTGCCTTCAAGTGGACAATTTGATAAAGTGGATAGAAGTAAATCTGAAGAAATCTATGAGCACTGCTGTATTCATCCACTGCATTCAAAAGAAGTTATGGGGGATGCCATTGAACTGTATCAGATGAAACAAGCCAAAGGTGCTCCAATGAGTGTGGGAGAAAGGTTTAGAGGCTCGATGTTTTCCTTAGCTATTTCCAACTGGAGTAGGCAGTCAGTATAATGATCGCCCTGTGCAAATACCTGCAGCAGAGTATATTTCAACAAGAGTCTATTCAGAGGAACCTCGATTTCGACAAAGTATTCCATATATATTCCATTGCTTGTTGAAATTGAATTGACTTCTTTCCGATATTTTGAATTTGTCTTTGCCGAACAGTTTTATGAATTGACATTTGAATTGATTTAGAGTGCCGAGGTTTACACATTATTTTATATTCCATCGCTTGTTTGAAAGTGATTTCTCTGGACTGTCATATGCTGTTAACCATATTCTTAAGACAGGAGTTAACATACAAAATATGACTGCAAAAGTTACATGGTAGCAACTTGCTTACTTTTTTACAGGCCAATATCGCTTCTGGACAGTACCGGGATAATCTACGGGCGTGTTCTCCTGAACAGTGTGCAGCACTAGGCAGATAAGAACAGAATCCTCATAAACGCCCAGGCGGGGTTTCGCAAGAGCATTAGTGCCATAGATAAAGCCACAAAACTATTTATGATATGTGTTAAATACACAAAGATGATCAAGCACCCGCTCTATTTATCCTTTATCGATCTTAAATCAGCCTTCGACCTGGTAGAGTTGAAAAAAATATTTTGCAAGCCATCAACACATTGACATCTCCTTATTTAACTTCTGCTCAGGGGTGTGTTCTCGCCCTGCTGCTATTCTCCCTCTTTTTGAATGACTCTGAGGAATTTCTACCCGAGGGGGTCACAGACGCACCAAAGCTGGGCAAAAAGAAAAATAGTTATTGTCCTGTTTGTGGAAGATGCAGTGATAATATCCTGCACACAAAATGAGCTGCACAGGAGGCTGGGTAGCTTTGAAAGCTACTGCAGTCAAAAAGACCTTGTCATCAATATACAAAAGACAAAAGCAATGCTGCTGGGATTATCCCCGCCGCTGACAAATCTCCAAGAATCCCTGGTAGGTACTTGAAATTGTCAATGCCTATGACTATCTGGGGATCTCTTTAAACAACAAGATGTCTTGGCGTGGTCATGTTGACAAGCAGCTGCCACCTTACAGCATTCTGCCAACATAATGCTGAGGCTCAAGAACAAAACTGGCTGCCACTCATTGAGCGCCGTGCTCCAGGTACACAAGCGAAAAGCAGTGGCAGCAGCAAGTTACGGTACAGAACTATGGGGATATAGCAACAGTAAACAGCTCCAAACGATGGAAAACGCATTCCTGAGATCACTGTTACACCTGGCACACCACAGTGGGCGGCAAGGAGTCAAGAAGGCACCCAAACCAAGCACCTACGCACTAACTGGCACATGCATCAAGGTAGGCTTTTGCGATTCCTTAATTGCGATTATTAAGGAATCGCAATTAAGGAATCGCAAAAGCCTATGCATGTAGGAATCTCTATAAAAATAGCGATTCCTAAACATTCCTTAATTGCGACTCGCTAATTGCGAGTCGCAATTAAGGAATACCTCCCATTAATTCCTATGGGCCTAGAGGCCCATAGGAATGAATGGGAAGACATTCTCAATTTGCGATTCGCAATTAGAGAATCGCAAATTGAGAATGCAATTTCAAGGGTGCCAGGGTGTCAAAAGGACCCCTGTTGCACCCCTGAAATATGCATATGAGTACATCTTGCACACACACATGCCCCAAGGGCATGTGTGTGTGTAAATGGAACTTTGAAAAATGCACTTTAGTGCATTTTTCAAGTTTTTGTAAATTACCATGAAGTTCAACTTCATGGTAATTTGCGCCCTATTAGCGAAATCGCTAATTTTTTTACTTTAATGCATTGCATTTAAGGAATCTCAATTTGCGATTCCTTAAATGCAATCGTAATTTGAGAATTCGCAATTAATTGCGAATTCTCAAATTGCGAGGGCCTTGACCCTTGATGCATCGCAAAGGTAATTTTGCGATCGCAAACGGCCGATTTTTGCGAATCGCACCGTTTGCGATCGCAAAAACCTTTGATGCATGTGCCCCTAAGTGACTTGTCCCACTGTTCAAACAATTCTCAATCTCATCTTGCACAGAAGCACAAGCACTTTGGGCCAGATCAGAGCTACCAACCTTTACAAGCCTGTATCCAGTTACATAATGGGAGCATGGCTTATCACAAGAAAGGGCACTGCAGCCCCCTACTACGGCTACATATTACCTTTAGCTTTACTCAATCAGGACTGTGTTATTGTGTTTTACTTTATGTATTTAGTATAACTGGAAATATTATTATTGTTATGCTATTTTTAGCATCTTATGGCATAAATATAGTAATAAAATAAAGTCATTCATGTCTGCAAAAGACTTTGTTGAAAAAAATCAAGGAAAAGATGAGAAGCTGGAGAACAATTTGATAAATTTAATGGCATGCCAACGTGGGACCAGTGAGTACTGGTATCGTCGTCATGGTGAGCTCAAGTGTATGTTGCGAAATTTAGGTGCACCAACTTGGTTTGTAACACTGAGTTTTGTAGAGTATGCATGGGATGATTTACATGAGTTTTTGAGAGAAGCAACCTCTAACATTAAAGGTATCGAATTGAAGACACCAGGAGAACTTTGCTCTTTGGACCCTGCAAATGTCCGCAGGTACCTTAACCACAGAGTTCAAGCCATGTTGTCCTTCATCTGCAACTAAAAAATCCATCTCTTGGATAAGTTACTCATTTCTTTTGGCGAACAGAGTGCCTCATCTTCATATGCTATTGTGGGTAAGAGATGCACATAAATTTGGAACGGACACAGATGAGTCTATACTTTTATATTACATGTAGCATTCCAAAAGACACTTTTTTTTTACAGTCTATATGATTGTTTTTTCCCCAATGTTCAAGGATGATTCTTTAAACAGTGTGCGGAAGTATAAAGTCTAAGAACAGTAAAAAAGGGAATAGGAAATGCTGATTTTATTATAATAACATAGCATTTGAGCATGTGTAGTGATTCATTGCTATTATAAAGTTATGCATTGCTAACATTTCTAAGTTTAATTTATAATTTTATAAATTGTAATACTACTTTATATTTGTTTTTTTGTTTTTTTATACAGATGAATGGCACCATCTATTGGAGTAATGTGGTTTACAGATTAGTTCTTCCAGTGTTTTTGTGCATTAGATTACAACTTACACCCACTTACACATCCAGATGCCCACTTACAGTCCCATACAGCCACTCATACACCAACCTATACAGACACTCCCTTCTCACATCCCCACCGTCACTCAGAGACCCACGTGCACACCTACACTCACTTACATACCCCCTAAAGCACCCATAGTCACTCACACAACTACTGACACAACCACCCAGCCACTCAGACACCCACTCATAGACCCACACAGTCACTCACTCATCCACACAGACATTTACAGCCCCACTAACGCACCCTGTAACTCACACAGCTACTGACACACCCACAGCCACTCACACACCCACTCACACTCCCATAGTCACTCAAAACCCATTTACATGTGCACACACCTACTCACTTACTCATACACACATACAGACACCCAGAGAGCCACTTACAAACCCACTCATAGACCCACGCAGCTACTCACACACCCAGAGAGCCACTTACACAAGCACTAATACACCCATACAGCTACTCACACATCCTCTGAGACAACCATACACCCACTTACACAACCACTTGCATTTTAGTATTCTAGATGACATTGCAAAACATTTGCTAGTGTCTTGTTTAATACTTTATAGGTTTATTTCCCTTGGTGAATAGTAAAGTAGTCAGATGTGCTACTTTGATTTCACTTATGGGGGGTATGATGCATGTATACATAGAAAAACTCACCTACCACTTAAACACACAATTGCACAAAAGCATAAAACATGCAGTTAGCTCGTTCTTTGACCAGAGGAAGAGGTTCTAAAAAGAACTGTTTTTTATGGCTTTTTTGTTATGAAAGAAAAAATCAAGGGTAGTAAAAGGAGTAAGAGAAGGCAACTTGGAAGAAGCAACTGGCTTCAGTCTTTAGGAAGAATTGAAGGTGGCACGGTGAGGTAAAACAAAAAGAACAATCATGCTTGTTGACAGCATCCATAAACTGGGCAACAGACGACATTTTTAGTGGAACTGGCATATGGAATTTGTCACAATGAGTCACCATGTCTTGCAGTTTTGGTGAAACGGCAAGGATGGTAACCATCTGGTCGGGTGGTAAGGGTCCCACAGATGGCCCAGCTGCTGATGATGCTGCACCGCCTTCCCTCTCTCTCTTCATCCTGTCATACGTCCTTGTATGTATGGTTTTCAGATGTTTCCACATAGTGGATGTGCCATGTGCACATCCCATCGTCTTCCTTAGAAGAAACCAAAGTTCAAATCTGTCTTGGTTGCCCTGTCGGAGTTTCACTGGCTTCCAGTTAAAAAAAGAGTGGCGTTTAAGGCTGTCTGTTTGGCACATTAAGCGCTGCATGGCTTCGGACCAGAGTAGCTGAAAAGGAAATTTGTATGGTACACCCTGAACAGACTGTTGCTATCTGGAGCTTCTAAATCAGTCATTGTTCCAAAAATCCAGAAAGCCTTGTGCGGTGGCAGAAGCTTTGCTCATTCCACCTGTCAACTTTGGAACAGACTGCCATTGCACCTTAAATGTCAGTCTAATATGGCAAGCTTTAAGAAAAACTGAAATCCTGGCTGTTCTCTCTTTCTTTTTAGTCCTTTTTATCCCCCTAAGTGGCATTCAGGTCAGGAAATTGGTGAATGCCAGCACCAAGATCCCTAAGGGCATTCGTGTGCTCTAGAAATGTTAAATTAAATCAAATGTGATTACTTCTTTCCTGTACCTCTGGACACTTTTTTGCTGCATATATTGCAGTGGACAATTTTTACAACAAATGTATTTTCTCCTGAAGGTATGGAGAAATATTTCCGAACATCAGAGGACTTCCTTGGAGGTGGCAAGTCTTCTTCGTCCTACTCTTCCCCTTCTCTTTATCTTCAGGAGAAGACATCCTGACTTTAAAACTCTGTACTTTTGAGGTAAAGCTAAAAAACAGGATGGAGCTGTGGTTTTTAGTCTGGCTCCAGAGAGATGTGTAACCCAAATAACTCATTTAGGGGGTGGTTTGCTATGTGCACGGGTGGAGACTTACCGTATTCAATGAGAAGTTGAGGTTGGGGTGTATTCCTGGAATCGCAGCGGATCCGCAGTGGCATCGCGTAAATCCGTGGATTCTTCAAACTCATAAACTAAATATGTTGTGAAACACAGATAGGCTTCCCAATATTAATGTATGCATATTGTTTCTCTGATGTAAATGTTCAAATGTGTGGCGCCTGTAAATGATATTCATATATTTTTTTTAACATTTTATCTAATCCACGGTGTAGGAGAGTAGGATCTGCTTCACATGGGTACCCCCACTTTTTGCTGATGCTTCACTGTTTTTCGACCTTAGTCTGGCTGGGGCCCTGCTAATCAGAACCCCAGCCTAGCTGCTTCCTCTCTAAAATGGTTTCCATGTGCCTTAGGCACATCTCTGATTGGAATCTGGAGTGCCCTTATAAGTCCCTAGTATATGGTATACTATGTACCCAGGGCATAGGTACCTCAGAGGCCTACCAGGGGCTGCAGCATGTATTGTGCCACCCCTGGAAGGCCATCCAAACTGACACCACAGGTCTGCTACTGCAGCCTGGGTAAGGTGGTGCATGCACCCCTTACTGTGATATAGGCTACCTATATCACTATATACATACACACATATAAACCTATAAGTCACTCCTATGGCAGGCCTTATCAATCCTGAAGGCAGAGTGCGTGGTTTCTATGTGAGAGGGTGCCCCTGCATGAGCAGGGCCCCTCTGCAGACCCTTCTCTGATGCTGTTTGTAGTGCAGCCTGACCATATACTCTTAAGCGCATTATAACCTCGCGTTAAATGCTAACTTTGGGATGGCTGCACGGAAACATGTCGTGTTTGGTGTCAAACATCTTGGAATACTACCCCCCCGCCAGTTCTGGCGGCGGGGGTAGCATTCCACCCTTCTAGAGGGAAAGACATGTACACACCGGTATGCCCGGTACTGACTTTCCAAGCCCTGGCATCACAAAATGGATGCCGCTGCCACAGACACGAGTCTGGCCTCCTGCTGCTGACCGAAACTCCGGCAGGGGAGGCCTGGACAATAGGTTTCCTGTCCCAGGGAGGTGTGACAACCTCCCCAGACAGGATAGTGTGTATTGGGGCTGGGTGGGAGCACTCTGGTGCTTTGAAGTCCTGCACTGGGGGCACACTTGGTGTCCCTGTGCATACCCCAGTTCAAACCGGCTCAGGGGCTTCCAGCCCCTGCTCTGGCGCGAAACTGGACAAAGGGAAAGGGGTGTAACCACCCCTCTGCCCTGACCCTCCCATAGGTGGGGTCACAGAGTATGTCCAACCCCCTACTTTAGTATAAGTAAGGGAACCCAGTCCTTAGGACTTTAGATTTACCTGGACGAAACTCTGATACAGAATCCTGGACCTTCGACGCTCTACTTTAAGATTAGAGGACTGAAGAATCTCCCTTGGGGTCAAGGAGGGACTCCCCTGCTTGGCAGGCACCAAAGAAGCAATTGTCCGGTCTACACCGCTGAAGCTCCCGTCGGACGCCGAAGTCTTTGCATCACCAGAGTTGGATTTCCAGACTTCCCCGAGGCTGCCCTGAGTCCCCAGCAAAGCTGAGGCCCGTAGCTGTCGTGGGTAATGTGGAACCGTGACCCCTGGACACCGAACGCATTTGCAAGTGCATCCTCTTCTGGGTCTCCCACGAAGTCGTGCTTTCGGCTCCGAGTAGCCCCAGCCTCCAGCACCAACTGCATCGAAGATCACTGGCCTCCACTCCACGAGTGTCCTGTGAGCCAGCTCCACGTGCACAGTCTCGAGGCTCCTTCGCGGTCGCTAGTCCGTTGGCTAGTAGGCCCTCCCGAAGGCCAATCTTTTTCTGCTTGGGCTCCCTGGTTGCTCCAGGTGTGCCCTGACTTATCCTTGCTGGGTGAGTCCCCAGACCTTGCTGGTCTGCAACATCGTCCTTCTTCGCTTTCCACGAGACTTGCCGTTGCCAAGGCTTGTTGGGTCCAATCCGGTCGCTGACACCCCTGCAATCGACAGACGTCGTGGCAACGCTCGAATCCAGCTCCTGGTTGTCGTTGACACCTCCTGGACCTCGTGGCTGAAGAGTCAAGACGACCGTCAACCTACCTGAAGCACTCGACATCGGTGGGCATCTGCTCATCGCCTTCCTGGTCACTGGCTAGTGACCCAGACTCTGTCCCCTCTGCTTTCAGGTTCTTCAGATCTTCGATCCACCTTTGGATCTACCCGAACACTTTCGACTTGGTCGCCAGCAGCACTTTGCAACAGATCGCCATAGAAAGCGACGACGAAACCCGACCCCGAAAGACACCTATGCACCCGGCTTCCCTGGGTGAGGTAACTCGAGTACTCCGGTGCTCCCGTGGGTATAGACACTAGAACAGCCTAGTTCTCAAAGGGTTTGCTCCAAGTCCTCCTCTAAGTGTCCCTTTTCTCTTAAATTCAAATTGCGACTTTCCCCATAGAAGTTAACGGTGGCTCGCGGTTGTGTTCATACACTGCACGCGTCCCCCGTGGGTCCCCTGTGTCACTGACTTGGGTGGTTCCTTGTGGTCCAAGCACTTCTACAGGCTCTAGGCCTTGTGTCTAGCTCAGTCGTGGTTCTTATACCACTTTATTGGTATATGGTTTGGTACGCCCCTGGGGCTCAAACGTGTATTTGTGCTATTACTGTAGATAACTAACTCGTAACGTATGTACTTCGAACTCTAGCCTCATAAAGAGACTAGAGGGGTGTGTTTAGTAATAAATACATATATTTTGAATATATACCTGGTGTGGTCTTCTTTCATTTGGTCACTCAAGAGATTATAGACTGGTAAAACAAGCTGCTTTACATTCCTTCAAGACTTAGCCTGAAGGCTGCTCTCCATAGCTACCACTAGGATAGCTTTCAATAAAGGTTGTCTTTAACCTATCTCCAATAAGGGGCTGTTTGGACTGGTGCAAGGTGCCCACTATAATTAGTGGACAGCATATGCCAGGCCAACTTCTCACTTTGGTGTGCAGCGTGTGGGATTCCAGCTTGCTATTGTTTTACCAGATAATCTCAATTGAATTGATCAACTGTAAACCACTAAGGGTACCTAAGGTACATATAATCAAGCTTAGTAATACAGTAAGTTCTACTGAACTTAGAGTTGTGTGTTAAGGGACAGCACACCCTTTCTACAACTCAAGAGAGTTTAGTAGGCCACACTAGAGTAGGTAGTGCATACACCACACCTCACTAGTGATGTCTTCAAAGCAAGGGCCCAGTGAGTCCTTGCCAGAAGCCAGTGGGCTTCTTCCCTCCAAGTATGATAAACTCCCATTCTTGGAATTGAGAGCCTTATGCACTACTAGGAAGTTGAAGACAGGCAAAAGTGCCAGCACCCAACACCTCAGGGAGGTGTTACTAGCTGATGATCTCAGCAGGCCAATGGGGTCTGAAGGGGTAGGCAAGGAGGGTGGGGCAGAAGATGAGGAAGGGGCCAGGGGTGAAGAAACCCAGGCCCCCCCCTCTGAAACTGGCCAGGAAGGTGAAAATGACCTTGTCCTGGAGAATCCAATTCCTCCTGTGGAGGAGGAGGAGGGAGAGGATCAGACTGACCTCCCCTTTGTCCCCCAGGAAGAGTTCTGAGTGTGCCCAGAAGGTCTAGGTCTCCTTCTCAGGAGTCTAACCACTCTGACACCTCAATAGGGTCCTCTGTCTCCTCTCATAGGAGGGAATCCTCTCATGAGAGAAGAAAGAGACTGATTCAATATGAGCAAACTCAGCTTGAACTCAGGAAACAGCAATTGGCTATAGACAGGAGTCCCTAGATCTCTATAGAGAGAGACAAAAGTTGGGACTAGAGTCCCATGGTGGCAGCAGTTTCCCCAAAGATAGGGAAAGGTCTTATGACCATAGAAACCTGAGCAAGATTGTCCCTCCCTACCAGATTGGGGATGATATCCACAAATGGATAACTGCTCTAGAGAGGGCCTGTAAAGTACAGAGGGTCCCTCAGGAGCAGTGGGCAGCAATCTTGTGGCTCTCCTTTGCAGACAAAGGTAGAGACAAGCTCCTCACTGTTAGAGAGGAGGATGCTGATAATTACAAAGTCTTGAAGAGTGCTCTGATTGATGGGTTTGGCCTAACCACTGAACAATACAGGTTAAAGTTCAGGGATACCCAAAAGCACAGACTCAAGACTGGGTAGACTTTGTTGATTGTTCTGCCAAGGCTCTGGAAGGTTGGTTATTGGGCAGTAAGGTATGTGACTTCACAGGATTGTACAATCTGATAATGAGGGAGCAGATTCTTAATAACTGTCAAAATCAGCTGTTGCATCAGCACCTGGTAGACTCTGATCTGACCTCTCCCCAAGAATTGGGAAAGAAGGCAGACAAATGGGTCAGAACCAGGGTGAAGCAGAAGGTACAGAACCAAGGTGGTGACCCTAAGAAGCAAGATTCGAAAACCTCTGATAAGGGTGGGGAGAAGGGTAAAGATCAAAAGTCTTCACAAGGCCCCCAAAAATCTTCTTCAGGTGGGGATTCACAGTCTACCAAAGGGAAAGGCCAAAGAAAACCATGGTGCAAGGTCTGTAAGCAAAAGACCCACTGGACCAGTGATTGCACCAAGTCCAAAGACTCGACTCCAGCCCCCACCAATGCCCCTAAGGCACCTGCTCCCCTAGTGCAGTTACAGTTGGTGGTGGGACTACACAAGCCAAGGGTTTAGTAGGGTTGACCCTGGGTAAAGAGATGAGCTCTGACCTAGTCAGAGAACTCACTCAGGCTGTCCTTCTGTGATGGAGGCATAGATATGATATGACCTCCTCTGTGAGTCCCAGTAATCTGGGCAAGTACAGACAACAGCCTTTAATCAATGGAAGAGAGGCTTTGGCATTTAGGGACACAGGGGCAAGTGTCACCATGGTGACACAAGACCTTGTGAATCCTGGGCAGATAATACTTGGTGAAATGTAGCAAGTGACCAATGCTAGCAACGTCAGAACAGACCATACTCTGGCAGTTGTTAACTTCTCCTGGGGAGGGGTAACTGGCCTTAAGAAGGTTGTGGTAAGTGCAGACCTACCCGTTGAATGCTTGCTTGGCAATGACTTAGAAACTTCAGCTTGGGCAGAAGTGGAGCTCAGGACCCATGCAGAAATGCTGGGGATCCCTGCAGATGTGTTTGCTGTGACCAGGTCACAAGCCAAAATGTCTAGCACTGAACAGGCCTTGGATTCTGGAATAATGGACCAAGTGCCTTCCAAGAAGAGGAGTAGTAGGGTAAAGGCAGTGCCTTCCCCCTTGGCTCAGAAGGAAGATCAATCCCTTGAGGGGGATGATCTCAGTCCTGAAGAAGGAACTGTCCCAGAGGAGCTTGAACCTGAACAGGTTGAGTTCTTGGGGACAGGGGGACCTTCCAGGGCAGATCTGAGCCAGGAGCAGCAGAGCTGCCCCTCTCTTGAACCCCTCAGACAGCAAGCTGCTGCTGAGGCTGCTGGAAAGCTAGTGGTCCCCATACTGTGTATTGGGATGATGGACTCTTGTACTCAGAGTGTAGAGACCCCAAGCCTGGTGCTACCAGGAGGTTGGTTATACCTTTGAAGTTCAGGGGCTTCCTATTGACCCTAGCCCATGATATTCCCTTAGCAGGTCACCTGGGCCAGAACAAGACTTGGGACAGAATTGTCCTCACTTTCACTGGCCCCACATGTCTGAAGACACCAAGGAGTTTTGTCGCTCCTGTGTAACCTGCCAGGCCAGTGGCAAGGCAGGTGGCACTACAAAGGCCCCCTGATACCACTACCTGTGG
This sequence comes from Calotriton arnoldi, assembly GCA_963921515.1. NCBI lineage: Eukaryota > Metazoa > Chordata > Amphibia > Caudata > Salamandridae > Calotriton > Calotriton arnoldi. The sequence continues at coordinate 2,480,580 of CAWUFW010000975.1, forward strand.
TGGGGGTTCCCTTTGAAAGGGTGGGGATTGACATTGTTGGTCCCATGGATCCCCAAACAGCATCTGGGCACAGGTTTATCCTGGTGGTAGTGGATCATGCCACCAGGTACCCAGAGGCTATTCCCCTTAGGACCACTACAGCACCTGTGGTGGCAAGGGCCCTCCTGGGAATTTTCTCAAGAGTGGGCTTCCCTAAGGAGGTTGTATCAGACAGGGGTACAAACTTCATGTCTGGGTACTTAAAAGCAATGTGGAAGGAGTGTGGAGTGACTTACAAGTTCACCACACCCTATCACCCACAATGCAATGGTTTAGTTGAGAGATTCAACAAAACCTTGAAGGGCATGATTAAAGGGCTCCCAGAAAAGCTTAGGCGAAGATGGGACATACTCTTGCCCTGCCTTTTATTTGCGTACAGGGAGGTGCCTCAAAAGGGGTTGGCTACAGCCCTTTTGAACTTTTGTTTGGTCATCCTGTCAGGGGTCCACTGTGCTTGGTGAAGGAAGGATGGGAGTTACCTCTCAAGCCCCCAAAGCAAGACATAGTGGACTACGTACTTGGTCTCCGCTCCCGGATGGCTGAGTATATGAAAAGGCAACTAAAAACCTTGAGGCTAGCCAGGAACTTCAAAAGGCCTGGCATGACCAAAGGCTGTACTGACTGTTTACCAGCCAGGACAGAAGGTGTGGGTGTTGGAGCCAGTGGCCCCAGCAGCTCTCCAAGACAAATGGAGTGGACCCCATACCATTGTTGAGCAGAAGGGTGAGGTTACCTACTTAGTAGACCTAGGAACACCCAGGAGCAATGTTCCCTCTAATTTTTTTTCTCTGTGTGCGGCAGTGTGAGGTCTCTGTGCGCTCCAGCCACGGCAATGTGCGCCAAGAACCCACTTTCAACTTCTGACAGGCACCTGAAAGTTTGACTACCTTACCTCAGCCCTTACGTGCCTTAGCAGGCATCATTTGAAAGTCAAAATCAAATCCCAAAGCTCAGCACACAGTATAGTGTATGTCTCACACTCATCAAAGGATCACTGAAGCCAGCCGTCGCTGATTCTGGAAATTGTGTTTTTCAGGCTCGGTGGAAACAGTTCAGAAATCCCTGCATTCCGATCCTTGCACTCGCACTTGACATTCTGAAAACACCTAAATAAATTCCGCCTCTGAATTTCTTTCTAAATAAATGTATTTGCGTTATCTTGCTATTAAGGATCACTGCCTTTCTATCTCCTTGATGAATCCGCTCCTCTGCTTGCTCCCCTGTCCTTGTTTACATTTACTGAGTTTGTTTATGCGTTTTTTTTGTTCTCTTTTCTTTTGATACCCATCTCTTCTTTTTCACCATGCAAGTCCAAAAGCACGACGTGTGCTTTACACGTTGTTTTTTTGTGCTTGCTGCATTAATTTTCTTAATATAGCACGGCTGCGATCTGATTGTGGGCATTTAGGAAAGTATTCTTGTTAATTGCAGCACCATCATGCGCTGCAATTAACATAAATATTTTCACAATGGCCCACATTCAGGCCGCAGCCGTGCTCCATTAAGAAAAGACATGCATCAAGTCCAAAAGAACGACGTGTAAAGCACACGTCGTGCTTTTGGACTTGCTGCATTTCTTCTCTTAAAGGAGCGAGGCTGCGGGCTGATTGTGGGCCATTGTGAAAATATTTATGTTAATTGCAGCTCATGCCGGTGCTGCATTTAACAAATATTTTCACAAAGGCCCACAAACAGCCCCCAGCTGCGCTTCATTAAGAAGGAAATGCAGCAAGTGCAATAGCCTCCACAACCAGGAAATTACCATTTTTCGCGCCGCCGCATTTTAAAAGCGGCGGTGCGAATTCTCTCCCGGGATGGGCTGTGGGTGCGCGCTCCACACACAGCACTGCGCGCTCGGAGGAACAGACGTGCGCGCGAGCGCAGGCGCGCACCTTACTGGGAACACTGCCCAGGAGTCCCCACAGGGTTCTCCATGTCAACAGGTTAAAACCATATGTGGACAGGGCAGACATGGGCTTGCTCATGGCTACTGATGAGGGACAGGAGGAAGAGAGTGACCCACTCCCTGACCTGCTCTCCCAGAACCCTGATGATGGGTCAGTGGATGGTGCAGCCTTGGCAGGCAGCCTCACTACCCAGCAGCAGACTGATTGCAGACAAGTGCTCAATCAGTTCAGACACATATTCTCACTGACACCCAGTCAGACTACCTGGTGCACTCATGAAGTGGACACTGGGGACAGTCTGCCTATTAAAAATAAGATTTATAGGCAACCTGACCATGTCAGGGACTGTATCAGGACAGAAGTCCAGAAGATGTTGGATTTGGGAGTTATTGAACCCTCAGATAGCCCTTGGGCTAGTCCAGTGGTCCTTGTGCCAAAACCTCACACCAGTGGTGGGAAAAGAGAGATGAGGTTTTGTGTGGACTACAGGGGTCTCAATGCAGTCACTAGGACTGATGCCCATCCAATACCAAGGGCAGATGAGCAAATAGACACTTTGGCCTCAGCCAAGTATCTAAGCACATTTGACCTGACAGCTGGCTACTGGCAGATCAGACTAGCTGATGATGCAAAGCCAAAGACAGCATTCTCAACCCCTAGTGGGCATTATCAATTTGTGGTGATGCCCTTTGGTCTGAAGAATGCACCTGCCACTTTTCAGAGGTTGGTGAATACAGTCCTTACAGGTCTGAAGCCTATAGTGCAGCATATCTAGATGATATTGCTGTCTTTAGCTCCACCTGGGAGGATCACCTGGTCCACCTCAGAAATGTTTTACAGGCCCTGCAGAAAGCAGGCCTGACTATCAAGGCCACCAAGTGCCAGATAGGGCAGAGTCAGGTTGTGTACCTGGGCCACCTTGTGGGTGGAGGCCAGGTTCAACCACTGCAGAGCAAGATCCAGACCATCATGGACTGGACTGCTCCAACTACCCAGACTCAGGTGAGAGCCTTCTTAGGCCTGACTGGGTACTATAGGAGATTTGTCAAGGGGTATGGATCAATAGTGACACCCCTGAATGACTTAACTTCCAAGAAAATGCCCAAAAGGTTCAGTGGACAGTTAGCTGTCAAAAGGCATTTGATGACCTGAAGCAGGTCATGTGCACTGCTCCCATTCTACAGAGTCCTGATTACTCCAAGAAGTTCATTGTTCAAACTGATGCATCTGAATTGGGGGTAGGGGCTGTACTGTCACAATTGAATGATGAAGGTCAGGATCAGCCAGTAGCTTTCATTAGCAGAAGGCTGACCCCTAGAGAGAAACGTTGGTCAGCCATTGAGAGGGAGGCCTTTGCTGTGGTCTGGGCTCTGAAGAAGTTGAGGCCATACTTGTTTGGTACTCACTTCCTTGTTCAAACAGACCATAAGCCCCTCTTATGGCTAAAACAAATGAAGGGTGAAAACCCCAATTGCTTAGGTGGTCCATTTCCCTACAGGGGATGGACTTCACAGTGGAACATAGACCTGGGAGTAACCATGCCAATGCAGATGGACTCTCTAGGTACTTCCACTTAGAAGATGAAGACTTAACTGGGCAAGGTTAGTTTAATGTCCCTACGTTTGGGGGGGGGGGTTGTGTAGGAGAGTAGGATCTGCTTCACATGGGTACCCCCACTTTTTGCTGATGCTTCACTGTTTTTCGACCTTAGTCTGGCTGGGGCCCTGCTAATCAGAACCCCAGCCTAGCTGCTTCCTCTCTAAAATGGTTTCCATGTGCCTTAGGCACATCTCTGATTGGAATCTGAGTGCCCTTATAAGTCCCTAGTATATGGTATACTATGTACCCAGGGCATAGGTACCTCAGAGGCCTACCAGGGGCTGCAGCATGTATTGTGCCACCCTGGAAGGCCATCCAAACTGACACCACAGGTCTGCTACTGCAGCCTGGGTAAGGTGGTGCATGCACTCCTTACTGTGATATAGGCTACCTATATCACTATATACATACACACATATAAACCTATAAGTCACTCCTATGGCAGACCTTATCAATCCTGAAGGCAGAGTGCGTGGTTCCTATGTGAGAGGGTGCCCCTGCATGAGCAGGGCCCCTCTGTAGCGTTCGGAGACCCTTCTCTGATGCTGTTTGTAGTGCAGCCTGACCATATACTCTTAAGCGCATTATAACCTCGCGTTAAATGCTAACTTTGGGATGGCTGCACGGAAACATGTCGTGTTTGGTGTCAAACATCTTGGAATACTACCACCCCACCAGTTCTGGCGGCGGGGGTAGCATTCCACCCTTCTAGAGGGAAAGACATGTACACACCAGTATGCCCGGTACTGACTTTCCAAGCCCTGGCATCACAAAATGGATGCCGCTGCCACAGACACGAGTCTGGCCTCCTGCTGCTGACCGAAACTCCGGCAAGGGAGGCCTGGACAATAGGTTTCCTGTCCCAGGGAGGTGTGACCACCTCCCCAGACAGGATAGTGTGTATTGGGGCTGGGCGGGAGCACTCTCTGGTGCTTTGAAGTCCTGCACTGGGGGCACACTTGGTGTACCTGTGCATACCCCATTTCAAACCGGCTCAGGGGCTTCCAGCCCCTGCTCTGGCGCGAAACTGGACAAAGGGAAAGGGGTGTAACCACCCTCTGCCCTGACCCTCCCATAGGTGGGGTCACAGAGTATGTCCAACCCCTACTTTAGTATAAGTAAGGGAACCCAGTCCTTAGGACTTTAGATTTACCTGGACGAAACTCTGATACAGAATCCTGGACCTTCGACGCTCTACTTTAAGATTAGAGGACTGAAGAATCTCCCTTGGGGTCAAGGAGTGACTCCTGCTTGGCAGGCACCAAAGAAGCAATTGTCCGGTCTGCATCGCTGAAGCTCCTGTCGGACGCCGAAGTCTTTGCATCACCAGAGGTGGATTTCCAGACTTTCCCGAGGCTGCCCTGAGTCCCCAGCAAAGCTGAGGCCTGTAGCTGTCGTGGGTAACGTGGAACCGTGACCCTGGACACCGAACGCATTTGCAAGTGCATCCTCTTCTGGGTCTCCCACGAAGTCGTGCTTTGGGCTCCGAGTAGCCCCAGCCTCCAGCACCAACTGCACCGAAGATCACTGGCCTCCACTCCACGAGTGTCCTGTGAGCCAGCTCCATGTGCACAGTCTCGAGGCTCCTTCGCGGTTGCTAGTCCGTTGGCTAGTAGGCCCTCCCGAAGGCCAATCTTTTTCTGCTTGGGCTCCCTGGTTGCTCCAGGTGTGCCCTGACTTATCCTCGCTGGGTGAGTCCCCCAGACCTTGCTGGTCTGCAACATCGTCCTTCTTCGCTTTCCACGAGACTTGCCGTTGCCAAGGCTTGTTGGGTCCAATCCGGTCGCCGACACCCCTGCAATCGACAGATGTCGTGGGACAGCTTGAATCCAGCTCCTGGTTGTCGTCGACGCCTCCTGGACCTCGTGGCTGAAGAGTCAAGACGACCGTCAACCTACCTGAAGCAGTCGACATCGGTGGTCATCTGCTCATCGCCTTCCTGGTCACTGGCTAGTGACCCAGACTCTGTCCCCTCTGCTTTCAGGTTCTTCAGATCTTCAATCCACCTTTGGATCCACCCGAACACTTTCGACTTGGTCGCCAGCAGCACTTTGCAGCAGATCGCCATAGAAAGCGACGACGAAACCCGACCCCGAAAGACACCTATGCACCCGGCTTCCCTGGGTGAGGTAACTCGAGTACTCCGGTGCTCCCGTGGGTATAGACACTAGAACAGCCTAGTTCTCAAAGGGTTTGCTCCAAGTCCTCCTCTAAGTGTCCCTTTCTCTTAAATTCAAATTGCGACTTTCCCCATAGAAGCTAACGGTGGCTCGCGGTTGTGTTCATACACTGCACGCGTCCCCCGTGGGTCCCCTGTGTCACTGACTTGGGTGGTTCCTTGTGGTCCAAGCACTTCTACAGGCTCTAGGCCTTGTGTCTAGCTCAGTCGTGGTTCTTATACCACTTTATTGGTATATGGTTTGGTACGCCCCTGGGGCTCAAACGTGTATTTGTGCTATTACTGTAGATAACTAACTCGTAACGTATGTACTTCGAACTCTAGCCTCATAAAGAGACTAGAGGGGTGTGTTTAGTAATAAATACATATATTTTGAATATATACCTGGTGTGGTCCTCTTTCATTTGGTCAGTCAAGAGATTATAGACTGGTAAAACAAGCTGCTTTACATTCCTTCAAGACTTAGCCTGAAGGCTGCTCTCCATAGCTACCACTAGGATAGCTTTCAATAAAGGTTGTCTTTAACCTATCTCCAATAAGGGGCTGTTTGGACTGGTGCAAGGTGCCCACTATAATTAGTGGATAGCATATGCCAGGCCAACTTCTCACTTTGGTGTGCAGCGTGTGGGATTCCAGCTTGCTATTGTTTTACCAGATAATCTCAATTGAATTGATCAACTGAAAACCACTAAGGGTACCTAAGGTACATATAATCAAGCTTAGTAATACAGTAAGTTCTACTGAACTTAGAGTTGTGTGTTAAGGACAGCACACCCTTTCTACAACTCAAGAGTGTTTAGTAGGCCACACTAGAGTAGGTAGTGCATACACCACACCTCACTAGTGATGTCTTCAAAGCCAGGGCCCAGTGAGTCCTTGCCAGAAGCCAGTGGGCTTCTTCCTCCAAGTATGATAAACTCCCATTCTTGGAATTGAGAGCCTTATGCACTACTAGGAAGTTGAAGACAGGCAAAAGTGCCAGCACCCAACACCTCAGGGAGGTGTTACTAGCTGATGATCTCAGCAGGCCAATGGGGTCTGAAGGGGTAGGCAAGGAGGGTGGGGCAGAAGATGAGGAAGGGGCCAGGGGTGAAGAAACCCAGGCCCCCCTCTGAAACTGGCCAGGAAGGTGAAAATGACCTTGTCCTGGAGAATCCAATTCCTCCTGTGGAGGAGGAGGAGGGAGAGGATCAGACTGACCTCCCCTTTGTCCCCCAGGAAGAGTTCTGAGTGTGCCCGGAAGGTCTAGGTCTCCTTCTCAGGAGTCTAACCACTCTGACACCTCAATAGGGTCCTCTGTCTCCTCTCATAGGAGGGAATCCTCTCATGAGAGAAGAAAGAGACTGATTCAATATGAGCAAACTCAGCTTGAACTCAGGAAACAGCAATTGGCTATAGACAGGAGTCCCTAGATCTCTATAGAGAGACACAAAAGTTGGGACTAGAGTCCCATGGTGGCAGCAGTTTCCCCAAAGATAGGGAAAGGTCTTATGACCATAGAACCTGAGCAAGATTGTCCCTCCCTACCAGAGTGGGGATGATATCCACAAATGGATAACTGCTCTAGAGAGGGCCTGTAAAGTACAGAGGGTCCCTTAGGAGCAGTGGGCAGCAATCTTGTGGCTCTCCTTTGCAGACAAAGGTAGAGACAAGCTCCTCACTGTTAGAGAGGAGGATGCTGATAATTACAAAGTCTTGAAGAGTGCTCTGATTGATGGGTTTGGCCTAACCACTGAACAATACAGGTTAAAGTTCAGGGATACCCAAAAAGCACAGACTCAAGACTGGGTAGACTTTGTTGATTGTTCTGCCAAGGCTCTGGAAGGTTGGTTATTGGGCAGTAAGGTATGTGACTTCACAGGATTGTACAATCTGATAATGAGGGAGCAGATTCTTAATAACTGTCAAAATCAGCTGTTGCATCAGCACCTGGTAGACTCTGATCTGACCTCTCCCCAAGAATTGGGAAAGAAGGCAGACAAATGGGTCAGAACCAGGGTGAAGCAGAAGGTACAGAACCAAGGTGGTGACCCTAAGAAGCAAGATTCGAAAACCTCTGATAAGGGTGGGGAGAAGGGTAAAGATCAAAAGTCTTCACAAGGCCCCCAAAAATCTTCTTCAGGTGGGGATTCACAGTCTACCAAAGGGAAAGGCCAAAGAAAACCATGGTGCAAGGTCTGTAAGCAAAAGACCCACTGGACCAGTGATTGCACCAAGTCCAAAGACTCGACTCCAGCCCCCACCAATGCCCCTAAGGCACCTGCTCCCCCTAGTGCAGTTACAGTTGGTGGTGGGACTACACAAGCCAAGGGTTTAGTAGGGTTGACCCTGGGTAAAGAGATGAGCTCTGACCTAGTCAGAGAACTCACTCAGGCTGTCCTAGTCTGTGATGGAGGCATGGATATGACCTCCTCTGTGAGTCCCAGTAATCTGGGCAAGTACAGACAACAGCCTTTAATCAATGGAAGCACTGAACAGGCCTTGGATTCTGGAATAATGGACCAAGTGCCTTCCAAGAAGAGGAGTAGTAGGGTAAAGGCAGTGCCTTCCCCCTTGGCTCAGAAGGAAGATCAATCCCTTGAGGGGGATGATCTCAGTCCTGAAGAAGGAACTGTCCCAGAGGAGCTTGAACCTGAACAGGTTGAGTTCTTGGGGACAGGGGACCTTCCAGGGCAGATCTGAGCCAGGAGCAGCAGAGCTGCCCTCTCTTGAACCCCTCAGACAGCAAGCTGCTGCTGAGGCTGCTGGGAAAGCTAGTGGTCCCCATACTGTGTATTGGGATGATGGACTCTTGTACTCAGAGTGTAGAGACCCCAAGCCTGGTGCTACCAGGAGGTTGGTTATACCTTTGAAGTTCAGGGGCTTCCTATTGACCCTAGCCCATGATATTCCCTTAGCAGGTCACCTGGGCCAGAACAAGACTTGGGACAGAATTGTCCCTCACTTTCACTGGCCCCACATGTCTGAAGACACCAAGGAGTTTTGTCGCTCCTGTGTAACCTGCCAGGCCAGTGGCAAGGCAGGTGGCACTACAAAGGCCCCCTGATACCACTACCTGTGGTGGGGGTTCCCTTTGAAAGGGTGGGGATTGGCATTGTTGGTCCCATGGATCCCCAAACAGCATCTGGGCACAGGTTTATCCTGGTGGTAGTGGATCATGCCACCAGGTACCCAGAGGCTATTGCCCTTAGGACCACTACAGCACCTGTGGTGGCAAGGGCCCTCCTGGGAATTTTCTCAAGAGTGGGCTTCCCTAAGGAGGTTGTATCAGACAGGGGTACAAACTTCATGTCTGGGTACTTAAAAGCAATGTGGAAGGAGTGTGAGTGACTTACAAGTTCACCACACCCTATCACCCACAATGCAATGGTTTAGTTGAGAGATTCAACAAAACCTTGAAGGGCATGATTAAAGGGCTCCCAGAAAAGCTTAGGCGAAGATGGGACATACTCTTGCCCTGCCTTTTATTTGCGTACAGGGAGGTGCCTCAAAAGGGGTTGGCTACAGCCCTTTTAACTTTTGTTTGGTCACCCTGTCAGGGGTCCACTGTGCTTGGTGAAGGAAGGATGGGAGTTACCTCTCAAGCCCCCAAAGCAAGACATAGTGGACTACGTACTTGGTCTCCGCTCCCGGATGGCTGAGTATATGAAAAAGGCAACTAAAACCTTGAGGCTAGCCAGGAACTTCAAAAGGCCTGGCATGACCAAAGGCTGTACTGACTGTTTACCAGCCAGGACAGAAGGTGTGGGTGTTGGAGCCAGTGGCCCCAGCAGCTCTCCAAGACAAATGGAGTGGACCCCATACCATTGTTGAGCAGAAGGGTGAGGTTACCTACTTAGTAGACCTAGGAACACCCAGGAGTCCCCACAAGGTTCTCCATGTCAACAGGTTAAAACCATATGTGGACAGGGCAGACATGGGCTTGCTCATGGCTACTGATGAGGGACAGGAGGAAGAGAGTGACCCACTCCCTGACCTGCTCTCCCAGAACCCTGATGATGGGTCAGTGGATGGTGTAGCCTTGGCAGGCAGCCTCACTACCCAGCAGCAGACTGATTGCAGACAAGTGCTCAATCAGTTCAGACACATATTCTCACTGACACCCAGTTAGACTACCTGGTGCACTCATGAAGTGGACACTGGGGACAGTCTGCCTATTAAAAATAAGATTTATAGGCAACCTGACCATGTCAGGGACTGTATTAGGACAGACGTCCAGAAGATGTTGGATTTGGGAGTTATTGAACCCTCAGATAGCCCTTGGGCTAGTCCAGTGGTCCTTGTGCCAAAACCTCACACCAGTGGTGGGAAAAGAGAGATGAGGTTTTGTGTGGACTACAGGGGTCTCAATGCAGTCACTAGGACTGATGCCATCCAATACCAAGGGCAGATGAGCTAATAGACACTTTGGCCTCAGCCAAGTATCTAAGCACATTTGACCTGACAGCTGGCTACTGGCAGATCAGACTAGCTGATGATGCAAAGCCAAAGACAGCATTCTCAACCCCTAGTGGGCATTATCAATTTGTGGTGATGCCCTTTGGTCTGAAGAATGAACCTGCCACTTTTCAGAGGTTGGTGAATACAGTCCTTATAGGTCTGGAAGCCTATAGTGCAACATATCTAGATGATATTGCTGTCTTTAGCTCCACCTGGGAGGATCACCTGGTCCACCTCAGAAATGTTTTACAAGGCCCTGCAGAAAGCAGGCCTGACTATCAAGGCCACCAAGTGCCAGATAGGGCAGAGTCAGGTTGTGTACCTGGGCCACCTTGTGGGTGGAGGCCAGGTTCAACCACTGCAGAGCAAGATCCAGACCATCATGGACTGGACTGCTCCAACTACCCAGACTCAGGTGAGAGCCTTCTTAGGCCTGACTGGGTACTATAGGAGATTTGTCAAGGGGTATGGATCAATAGTGACACCCCTGAATGACTTAACTTCCAAGAAAATGCCCAAAAAGGTTCAGTGGACAGTTAGCTGTCAAAAGGCATTTGATGACCTGAAGCAGGCCATGTGCACTGCTCCCATTCTACAGAGTCCTGATTACTCCAAGAAGTTCATTGTTCAAACTGATGCATCTGAATTGGGGGTAGGGGCTGTACTGTCACAATTGAATGATGAAGGTCAGGATCAGCCAGTAGCTTTAATTAGCAGAAGGCTGACCCCTAGAGAGAAACGTTGGTCAGCCATTGAGAGGGAGGCCTTTGCTGTGGTCTGGGCTCTGAAGAAGTTGAGGCCATACTTGTTTGGTACTCACTTCCTTGTTCAAACAGACCATAAGCCTGCCCTTCGCTCTCTCCACTGGCTCCCAGTACAGGAGAGAATACATTTCAAGGCCCTCTGCATTGCCCACAAAGGTTTGCAGGACAGAGGCCCGCCTATTACAAAACACCTGGTCAAATCATATAAGGCCAATCGATGTCTGCGCTCAGATGAGCTTCACTTGACAGAGGTCCCCAGAATTAAGAAGGCCAGAACAGGTGGTCGCCGTTTCTCCTACAATGCTTCTAAGTTATGGAATGCACTCCCTCTTCCTATTCGTAAAGAGGTGAATCACCTGACCTTCCGGAAATCCTTGAAAACCTGGCTATTCCCATAATTTCTCCTCCCTCCCCCCCCCTAGTTACCTCCGCAGCGCTGGGATGCCTCCGGGTAGCCATGCGCTATACAAAAGCTCTTAACATAACATAACATTATGGCTAAAACAAATGAAGGGTGAAAACCCCAAACTGCTTAGGTGGTCCATTTCCCTACAGGGGATGGACTTCACAGTGGAACATAGACCTGGGAGTAACCATGCCAATGCAGATGGACTCTCTAGGTACTTCCACTTAGAACATGAAGACTTAACTGGGCAAGGTTAGTTTAATGTCCCTACGTTTGGGGGGTTGTGTAGGAGAGTAGGATCTGCTTCACATGGGTACCCCCACTTTTTGCTGATGCTTCACTGTTTTTCGATTCTAGTCTGGCTGGGGCCCTGCTAATCAGAACCCCAGCCTAGCTGCTTCCTCTCTAAAATGGTTTCCATGTGCCTTAGGCACATCTCTGATTGAATCTGGAGTGCCCTTATAAGTCCCTAGTATATGGTATACTATGTACCCAGGGCATAGGTACCTCAGAGGCCTACCAGGGGCTGCAGCATGTATTGTGCCACCCCTGGAAGGCCATCCAAACTGACACCACAGGTCTTCTACTGCAGCCTGGGTAAGGTGGTGCATGCACTCTTTACTGTGATATAGGCTACCTATATCACTATATACATACACACATATAAACCTATAAGTCACTCCTATGGCAGGCCTTATCAATCCTGAAGGCAGAGTGCGTGGTTCCTATAAGAGAGGGTGCCCCTGCATGAGCAGGGCCCCTCTGCAGCGTTCGGAGACCCTTCTCTGCTGCTGTTTGTAGTGCAGCCTGACCATATACTCTTAAGCGCATTATAACCTCGCGTTAAATGCTAACTTTGGGATGGCTGCACGGAAACATGTCGTGTTTGGTGTCAAACATCTTGGAATACTACCCCCCCGCCAGTTCTGGCGGCGGGGGTAGCATTCCACCCTTCTAGAGGGAAAGACATGTACACACCGGTATGCCCGGTACTGACTTTCCAAGCCCTGGCATCACAAAATGGATGCCGCTGCCACAGACACGAGTCTGGCCTCCTGCTGCTGACCGAAACTCCGGCAGGGGAGGCCTGGACATAGGTTTCTGTCCCAGGGAGGTGTGACCACCTCCCCAGACAGGATAGTGTGTATTGGGGCTGGGCGGGAGCACTCTCTGGTGCTTTGAAGTCCTGCACTGGGGGCACACTTGGTGTCCCTGTGCATACCCCAGTTCAAACCGGCTCAGGGGCTTCCAGCCCCTGCTCTGGCGCGAAACTGGACAAAGGGAAAGGGGTGTAACCACCCCTCTGCCCTGACCCTCCCATAGGTGGGGTCACAGAGTATGTCCAACCCCCTACTTTAGTATAAGTAAGGGAACCCAGTCCTTAGGACTTTAGATTTACCTGGACGAAACTCTGATACAGAATCCTGGACCTTCGACGCTCTACTTTAAGATTAGAGGACTGAAGAATCTCCCTTGGGGTCAAGGAGTGACTCCCCTGCTTGGCAGGCACCAATGAAGCAATTGTCCGGTGTGCATCGCTGAAGCTCCCGTCGGATGCCGAAGTCTTTGCATCACCAGAGGTGGATTTCCAGACTTCACCGAGGCTGCCCTGAGTCCCCAGCAAAGCTGAGGCCCGTAGCTGTCGTGGGTAACGTGGAACCGTGACCCCTGGACACCGAATGCATTTGCAAGTGCATCCTCTTCTGGGTCTCCCACGAAGTCGTGCTTTGGGCTCCGAGTAGCCCCAGCCTCCAGCACCAACTGCACCGAAGATCACTGGCCTCCACTCCACGAGTGTCCTGTGAGCCAGCTCCACGTGCACAGTCTCGAGGCTCCTTCGCGGTCGCTAGTCCGTTGGCTAGTAGGCCCTCCCGAAGGCCAATCTTTTCTGCTTGGGCTCCTGATTGCTCCAGGTGTGCCCTGACTTATCCTCACTGGGTGAGTCCCCCAGACCTTGCTGGTCTGCAACATCGTCCTTCTTCGCTTTCCACGAGACTTGCCGTTGCCAAGGCTTGTTGGGTCCAATCCGGTCGCCGATACCCCTGCAATCGACAGACGTCGTGGGTCAGCTCGAATCCAGCTCCTGGTTGTCGTCGACGCCTCCTGGACATCGTGGCTGAAGAGTCAAGACGACCATCAACCTACCTGAAGCACTCGACATCGGTGGGCATCTGCTCATCGCCTTCCTGGTCACTGGCTAGTGACCCAGACTCTGTCCCCTCTGCTTTCAGGTTCTTCAGATCTTCGATCCACCTTTGGATCCACCCGAACACTTTCGACTTGGTCGCCAGCAGCACTTTGCAGCAGATCGCCATAGAAAGTGACGACGAAACCCGACCCCGAAAGACACCTATGCACCCAGCTTCCCTGGGTGAGGTAACTCGAGTACTCCGGTGCTCCTGTGGGTATAGACACTAGAACAGCCTAGTTCTCAAATGGTTTGCTCCAAGTCCTCCTCTAAGTGTCCCTTTTCTCTTAAATTCAAATCGCGACTTTCCCCATAGAAGTTAACGGTGGCTCGCGGTTGTGTTCATACACTGCACGCGTCCCCCGTGGGTCCCCTGTGTCACTGCCTTGGGTGGTTCCTTGTGGTCCAAGCACTTCTACAGGCTCTAGGCCTTGTGTCTAGCTCAGTCGTGGTTCTTATACCACTTTATTGGTTCTATGGTTTGGTACGCCCCTGGGGCTCAAACGTGTATTTGTGCTATTACTGTAGATAACTAACTCGTAACGTATGTACTTCGAACACTAGCCTCATAAAGAGACTAGAGGGGTGTGTTTAGTAATAAATACATATATTTTGAATATATACCTGGTGTGGTCCTCTTTCATTTGGTCACTCAAGAGATTATAGACTGGTAAAACAAGCTGCTTTACATTCCTTCAAGACTTAGCCTGAAGGCTGCTCTCCATAGCTACCACTAGGATAGCTTTCAATAAAGGTTGTCTTTAACCTATCTCCAATAAGGGGCTGTTTGGACTGGTGCAAGGTGCCCACTATAATTAGTGGACAGCATATGCCAGGCCAACTTCTCACACACGGATCCACCACGATTTCGTCACAGGAACTAGTAACCATAGAGTACTATTATGGGCTTCCTTCTCAAATTCGCAGTGGCTCCACAGATCCATAAAATGGATTTAAAAAAAGAAAAACTTAGTGTATTGCATTTATAGAAAGACTACATAAGTTACCTTACCTTGATTTGTAAATAGTTACTTTTAAAATATATAATAAGAACAAATGTGTGAATAAAATGTATTTATAAACTTGTAAAAATGTAGATTATTAACTTGAACATATGAGTGAAATTGTAGAACAATTTATATTTTTTAAAAATGTGAAATTCACAAAAAAAACAAAGTTTACAGGGACGTTATAGTTAGGAAATAGAAATTTAAAAAACCCTTAGAAATTCACAGAAAAAAAAAAGGTTACATGGACGTTATAGTTAGGCTTAGATTTTACACACATAAAACCATAGATATTTAGCAGTTGTAGTTACCTGAGCTACTGCTTATGACCTCACATATTACATCACTCATGACATCGTCAGTGACATCACTCATGACATGTCAAATTACATCACTGATTACATCATACAACAAAGTAAACTTCAATATACTTCAGAAAATACCATTTAAATGTTTTAAAAATAAGAAGACACAGCTGAGAAACGTACAGCACAGAGCTCGCTGTAACCTTATCAACTACTACACTCACTTATCACTTAAGAGACAGTTCTCAGTGGATAGTCCTGTGTTTTCTAAACCACTACAGTAAACACTAATGACCAAAGTAAAACGTCTATCAGTGTATGTTAGTCTATTGCAAACCACAACAGCACCATTTGTGAACATGGAAAAAGGTTTTAGTGCAAATGTTAGATTTACACAAACCACTACAACATACAACCAGTAGAGCAGTCTCAGCGGACAGGCCACAGTGTCACAAACCACTACAACATACAACCAGTAGAGCGGTCTCAGCGGACAGGCCACAGTGTCACAAACCACTACAACATACAACCAGTAGAGCGGTCTCAGAAGACAGGCCACAGTGTCACAAACCACTACAACATACAACCAGTAGAGCGGTCTCAGCGGACAGGCCACAGTGTCACAAACCACTACAACATACAACCAGTAGAGCGGTCTCAGCGGACAGGCCACAGTGTCACAAACCACTACAACATACAACCAGTAGAGCGGTCTCAGAAGACAGGCCACAGTGTCACAAACCACTACAACATACAACCAGTAGAGCGGTCTCAGCGGACAGGCCACAGTGTCACAAACCACTAGTAAAAGTATTCTTCATCCTGGTGAAAGGAGTGAGCGGAGAGCTCAGTTTGTAGTAAATGTCTGCTACACTGAGCCATCACCCTAGAGAAAGGTCTAAGTGAACAGATGAATGTATTGTAATCTATTACTACAGTCATTCATCACAAGGAGGGAGATCTAAGGAAACATAAAACAGAACTATATTCAGTTATCACTGTGGAGTGAAGTCTCAATGAACGGGAATATTCAGTGGTTATAACTAGTATTGATGAGGTTCCCTTGGAAGAGAATTGTAATTCAGGAACGACAATAAGGGACTAGTGTTTCGTTGCGTCTGGGGCCTATTTGGTCATACTAAATGAACCCAATGGTTGCTGTGAGAGAGGGACTCTGGCTCAGTAAATGACTCTGACAGACGCTGCTGTATGAGGTAGAGCATTCCGATCCACTTCTCCTTCTTCCTCTCATTCAAGTGGGATCTACTGGGATCTGGGCAGACCCAACGTCTGATACTTTTTGCCGTCAGAGTCTATGCATCCAGGGTCAGAGGCAGTGAGCAGGGTGTTATGCAGTGAGTGCTGTGCTGCCTCTGTGAGGAGTGGCGGATTGTGGGGTCACTGCTGACCTCTGTGTTTTTAACACCTCCATCTAACCCCTGAACTGCCCCTTCAGACCCTATAGTTGTTCCAGCTGCTGGCAGCTGAGAGTTCTGCCTGTGCTTTCAATGTCCAGCAGCAGATACTGCAGGTCATCTCTGAAGACCAGACCCTATCATGCGACACCAAGTTAGAAGTAAGCGTTCTGCATCACAGTGGTGGTGGGGTTCCTTTTACTCTAGCCCTGGACTCTACACATTCCCACTCTCCACTCTGCAGCTTAGTAGGAGATCAGACATTAGGAGGTCAGTGATCCAGGACACCTCACCAGCACCCTTGCTCACAAGTGGCTCCCTGTTCCAGGAGCTTCACTTCCAATCAGCTGCTCACTTTCAAGCCCCACACACCAGGCAGCTGCAGAAGACTTACTCCACCGCCTGATGGGAAACGGGCTTTAAACTGAGTCCGTCTTTGGTGGTGAGAGGTGGTCGTAGCTTTACTGTGGTGCAACAATACTCACATCAGTGATTGCTGCAGAGGGTGTTCACCTACAGGCAGCCTCCATCCATCACTCAGTCACAGGGACCAGACCATCCCTGGGCATGATTGCAGTTGTGCACACTCCCCCTCCCCCCTCCTTGATCCTAAATATTCCCCCACCAACTCTTCTCATTCGACCATCTTTTACCACCTCCTTTTTGCACATTGATGACACAACAAAAGCCTTTGCAATATTTATTCATATTTTAAATACAATCATACTTCATTTGGTAATTTGTTGCGTCAAAGCAGAAACCAAACACTGCTGGAGTCTGAGCCTGACAAATGAGCACAGTAAACATTCAAAGAGCTGAACTTCTTTGGCCAAGGCGAATCTGCACCAGAGCTCAGACCAAATGACAGGACATGCACTGGTGCCATGTGGGCGTCCTTAGCAAGCTAGGGTGCCCACCCCATCTGCCTAGGAATACTAGCAGGATGAGTCATTTCCCAGAAGCCTTGTGCAGCTGCCATTTTGAAATGTTACTACAAGGAGGCTTCCCATGGTATTCAAAAGCTTTGACAATTGCAGCAAAGCCTGTCCCTCTGAATGGCAAGTTTGACTGGGGGAAGTCAGCCACATGCCAAGCTGACCCTGACGTAGGGCTAATATGTCCCCAGCTGACAAGCCTTTCAGAAGTAAAAGTGTGGCAGACACATTTTACAATAGGCTAGGCTGCTCTTACTCTCAGAAGCATTTATGCTCCAGCAAATATTTCCATACAAAAATATAATACATAAATATAGACTTTCTCGCCCCAGCCGGCACAGTGAGGAGGCGAGGGTCCCTTCCTTCTTGTGGTCAGTAAGACCCAGCAGCCTTGGGACCACACCTATCTCTTAAGCACGGCAGTAGGACTAAGGACCCCTTGGGATTTAAATATACTCTCAGACTACACCTACATATGGTCACATAAATAAGAACATCAAAGTACAAACTAACAATCCCTCATCAAGAAAACAAAATGTTCCCCTTACGATCAAAGTACATTGTACATGTAAACATTGTCCACGGATGTGTATTTCACAGACCAGCTGTGCTTAACCTCACTTTCCCCCAGGATTGTGGGATCCCAAGCTTTAAAACAACCTGCTATATGTAAATATTGGTCCACGCAGGGCACAGCTTCACAGGGCCAATTGCATCATTGAATCCTATCTCATGCCTATCAATACAGTGCTGGTACAGCATCCAGGCCAGCATCAGCACAGTATCGGAGGCAGCAGTTTACACATCAGGACACACGTTTCAGGGTGTGTGACCCCCATCTGACCCAGGCTCTCAAACAAGCTGCTTCATGATGATACTGGTCCATGGAGGGCCCAGTCTCACAAGGACATGTGTCACTAAAACAGCTTTTATGCTTTCAATACAGTGCTGGTACAGCATCGGCACAGTTCAGTTCATATACCAGGTGACACGTTGCAAGGGTGTGTGACCCACCAGGCCCTGAAACAAGGTATTGGTGCATACCAGTCCCAGCTTCACAAAGACATGCACATCACTGCTGTGACACTTTTCAACACAGTGCCAATGCAGAATCCAGGTCAGAATGAGCACAGTATCGTAGGCACCAATTTACACAACAGGGCACACGTTGCAAGGGTGTGTGGCCCAACAGGCCCTGAAACAAGGTATTGGTGCATACCAGTCCCAGCTTCACAAAGACATGCATATCACTGCTGTCACACTTTTCAACACAGTGCCAATGCAGCATATGCAGTGTCTGAGGCACTGTATCTGAAGCACCAGCTTACACATCAAGCCGCACACTACAAGAGCTATGAATATCTTTGAAAACAGCTCAACCTCTCTGTAAATGTTGCATTCAGAACTGATAATCTCTGAAAATATAATCTCAAGTGAGTCAGGAAAACTAGAAATGGAAAAAATCTGCTAGTTCAAAACAATCAAGAACCCTGAATTTCCAAAACATTACATTAGAAAAAAACTTTCCCAAGGGCGCCCTGACTAACTTCATGTGAACTAAAAATAAAAAAATCTGTAGCAATCTGGACTAATTATCTTCTAAGCTAATTTTCTTCAGAGTACGGTTTACAATTGGACTCCGCCAACGTATTTCATCTAAAGGACCAGTCACTCTATGAACATGATGGCCATGGTACACTGACCTGAGCCCTTGCATTACCATAGCAGCCAGAGGTGCACCACCTGTCCTCACAGCACCAGTGGAGGACAGTGGTGTGCTAGCGAGCGAATAAGGTGCAAAGGTGCTGAGGAAATGCTTGTGGCCATTACTCACAAGACAAGGCTTGCGCGCTTACTGTCTGCTTAGAGCAGGAAGCAAGGAACAGGAAGGAGGAGGTGGGGCTTGTCTTCCATTGTCGGAGAGGGGCACTGGCAGATATTATCGTTATAAAGAGCAGGAGTTATAGCTCAGACAGGTATAAGGATAATATCAGATCAAATAAAAGAGATCTGACACAAGTGGAGAGTGATCAGACAGAGCTAGAAGTAATCATCACAAGGAGATGACATCAGAGAGAGCTGGAAGTAATAATCATAAGGAGACGACATCAGAGAGAGCTGGAAGTAATCATCATAAGGAGATGACATCAGACATCAGAGAGAGCTGGAAGTAATCATCATAAGGAGATGACATCAGACATCAGAGAGAGCTGGAAGTAATCATCATAAGGAGATGACATCAGAGAGAGCTGGAAGTAATCATCATAAGGAGATGAGATCAGACATCAGAGAGAGCTGGAAGTACTCATCATAAGGAGATGACATCAGAGAGAGCTGGAAGTAATCATCATAAGGAGATGACATCAGACATAAGAGAGAGCTGGAAGTAATCATCATAAGTAGATGACATCAGACATCAGAGAGAGCTGAAGATGACATCAGAGAGAGCTGGAAGTAATCATCATAAGGAGATGACATCAGGCATCAGAGAGAGCTGGAAGTAATCATCATAAGGAGACGACATCAGACATCAGAGAGAGCTGGAAGTAATCATCATAAGGAGATGACATCAGAGAGAGCTGGAAGTAATCATCATAAGGAGATGAGATCAGACATCAGAGAGAGCTGGAAGTACTCATCATAAGGAGATGACATCAGAGAGAGCTAGAAATAATCATCATAAGGAGATGACATCAGAGAGAGCTGGAAGTAGTAGCGCATTAAGACAAGAGTTGGAGATCAGACAGCGCTGGAGGTAGGGATCCGACAAAGACCAGTCAGTTAGTGATCACACAGAGCTGGAGGCCATGTCTATGAATGGCAGAAGCTGGATCAGACAGAGCCGGAGTTAGATATCAGACCATGGAGGAGTTTGAGATCAGACAGAGCCGGAGATTGATATCAGACCATAGAGGAGTTTGAGATCAGACAGAGCCGGAGCTTGATATCAGACCATGGAGGAGTTTGAGATCAGACAGAGCTGGAGTTAGATATCAGACCATGGAGGAGTTTGAGATCTGACGGAGCCAGAGTTTGATATCAGACAAAGGAGGAGTTTGAGATCAGATAGAGCCGAAGTTTGATATCAGACCATGGAGGAGTTTGAGATCAGACAGAGCTGGGGTGGATATCAGACAAAGTAGGAGTTTGAGATCAGATAGAGCTGGGAGTGGATATCAGACAAAGGAGGAGTTTGAGATCAGACAGAGCCGGAGTTGGATATCAGACCATAAAGGAGTTTGAGATCAGACAGAACCGGAGTTCGATATCAGACAAAGGAGAAGTTTGAGATCAGACAGATCTGGAGTTGGATATCAGACCATGGAGGAGTTTCAGATCAGACAGAGCCGGAGCTTGCTATCAGACAGAGCCAGAGTTTGAGATCAGACCATGGAGGAGTTTGAGATCAGACAGAGCCAGAGTTAGATATCAGACAAAGGAGGAGTTTGAGATCAGACAAAGCCGGAGCTGGATATTAGACCATGGAGGAGTCTCAGATCAGACAGAACCAGAGTTGGATATCAGACAAAGAAGGAGCTTCAGATCTGACAGAGCTGGAGTTGGATATCAGACCATGGAGTAGTTTGAGATCAGACAGAGCAGGAGTTGGATATCAGACAAAGAAGGAGCTTCAGATCAGACAGAGCCAGAGTTGGATATCAGACCATGGAGTAGTTTGAGATTAGACAGAGCCGGAGTTGGATATCAGACAAAGGAGGAGCTTCAGATCAGACAGAGATGGAGTTAGATATCAGACCATGGAGGAGTTTGAGATCAGACAGAGCTGGGGGTGGATATCAGGCCATGGAGGAGTTTGAGATCAGAGAGAGCTGGGGTGGATATCAGACAAAAGAGGAGTTTGAGATCAGATAGAGCCGAAGTTTGATATCAGACCATGGAGGAGTTTGAGATCAGACA
This sequence comes from Calotriton arnoldi, assembly GCA_963921515.1. Lineage (NCBI taxonomy): Eukaryota > Metazoa > Chordata > Amphibia > Caudata > Salamandridae > Calotriton > Calotriton arnoldi. Next base: position 2,501,682 of record CAWUFW010000975.1, read on the forward strand.
GAGTTGGGGTGGATATCAGACCATGGAGGAGTATGAGATCATATAGAGCTGGGAGTGGATATCAGACAAAGGAGGAGTTTGAGATCAGACAGAGCCGGAGTTGGATATCAGACCATAAAGGAGTTTGAGATCAGACAGGAGCCGGAGTTTGATATCAGACAAAGGAGAAGTTTGAGATCAGACAGATCTGGAGTTGGATCTCAGACCATGGAGGAGTTTGAGATTAGACAGAACCGTAGCTTGAAATTAGACAGAGCCGGAGTTTGAGATCAGACCATGGAGGAGTTTGAGATCAGACAAAGCCGGAGCTGGATATTAGACCATGGAGGAGTCTCAGATTAGACAGAACCAGAGTTGGATATCAGACAAAGGAGGAGCTTGATATCAGACAGAGCCGGGGTTGGATATCAAACAAAGGAGGAGTCTGAGATCAGACAGATCCTGACCATGGAAAAGTTTGAGATCAGAGAGCGCCGGAGTTGGACATCAGACCACGGAGGAGTTTGAAATCAGACAGAGCTGGAGTTGGATATCAGACCATAGAGGAGTTTGAGATCAGACAGAGCCGGAGTCAGATATCAGACCATGGAGGAGTTTGACATCAGACAGAGATGGAGTTAGATATCAGACCATGGAGGAGTTTGAGATCAAACAGAGCCGGAGTTGGATATCAGACCATGGAGGAGTTTGAGATCAGACAGAGCTGGAGTTGGATATCAGACAAAGACGGAGCTTCTGATCAGACAGAGCCGGAGTTGGATATCAGACCATGGAGGAGCTTGAGATCAGACAGAGCCGGAGTTGGATATCAGACCATGGAGGAGTTTGAGATCAGACGGAGCCAGAGTTAGATATCAGACCATGGAGGAGTTTGAGATCAGACAGATCTGGAGTTGGATATCAGATAAAGGAGCAGTTTGAGATCAGACAGAGCTGGAGTTGGATATGAGACCATGGAGGAGTTTGAGATCAGACAGAGGCGGGGTTGGATATCAGACAAAGGAGGAGTTTGAGATCAGACAGAGCTGGAGTTGGATATCAGACCATGGAGTAGTTTGAGATTAGACAGAGCCGGAGTTGGATATCAGACAAAGGAGGAGCTTCAGATCAGACAGAGATGGAGTTAGATATCAGACCATGGAGGAGTTTGAGATCAGACAGAGCTGGGGGTGGATATAAGGCCATGGAGGAGTTTGAGATCAGAGAGAGCTGGGGTGGATATCAGACAAAAGAGGAGTTTGAGATCAGACAGAGCCAAAGTTTGATATCAGACCATGGAGGAGTTTGAGATCAGACAGAGTTGGGGTGGATATCAGACCATGGAGGAGTATGAGATCAGATAGAGCTGGGAGTGGATATCAGACAAAGGAGGAGTTTGAGATCAGACAGATCCGGAGTTGGATATCAGACCATAAAGGAGTTTGAGATCAGACAGGAGCCGGAGTTTGATATCAGACAAAGGAGAAGTTTGAGATCAGACAGATCTGGAGTTGGATATCAGACCATGGAGGAGTTTCAGATCAGACAGAACCGTAGCTTGAAATTAGACAGAGCCGGAGTTTGAGATCAGACCATGGAGGAGTTTGAGATCAGACAAAGCCGGAGCTGGATATTAGACCATGGAGGAGTCTCAGATTAGACAGAACCAGAGTTGGATATCAGACAAAGGAGGAGCTTGATATCAGACAGAGCCGGGGTTGGATATCAAACAAAGGAGGAGTCTGAGATCAGACAGATCCTGACCATGGAAAAGTTTGAGATCAGAGAGCGCCGGAGTTGGACATCAGACCACGGAGGAGTTTGAAATCAGACAGAGCTGGAGTTGGATATCAGACCATAGAGGAGTTTGAGATCAGACAGAGCCGGAGTTAGATATCAGACCATGGAGGAGTTTGACATCAGACAGAGATGGAGTTAGATATCAGACCATGGAGGAGTTTGAGATCAAACAGAGCCGGAGTTGGATATCAGACAAAGGAGGAGTTTGAGATCAGACAGAGCCGGAGTTGGATATCAGACCATGAAGGAGTTTGAGATCAGACTGAGCCGGAGTTGGATATCAGACAAAGGAGAAGTTTGAGATCAGACAGAGCCGGAGTTGGATATCAGACCCTGGAGGAGCTTGAGATCAGACAGAGCCGGAGTTGGATATCAGACCAGGGAAGAGTTTGAGATCAGACTGAGCCAGAGTTAGATATCAGACCATGGAGGAGTTTGAGATCAGACAGATCTGGAGTTGGATATCAGACAAAGGAGCAGTTTGAGATCAGACAGAGCTGGAGTTGGATATGAGACCATGGAGGAACTTGAGATCAGACAGAGCCGGGGTTGGATATCAGACAAAGGAGGAGTTTGAGATCAGACAGAGCCGGAGTTGGATATCAGAACATGGAGGAGCTTGAGATCAGACAGAGCCGGAGTTGGATATCAGACCATGGAGGAGTTTGAGATCAGACGGAGCCAGAGTTAGATATCAGACCATGGAGGAGTTTGAGATCAGACAGATCCGGAGTTGGATATCAGACAAAGGAGCAGTTTGAGATCAGACAGAGCTGGAGTTGGATATGAGACCATGGAGGAGTTTGAGATCAGACAGAGCCGGGGTTGGATATCAGACAAAGGAGGAGTTTGAGATCAGATAGATCCTGACCATGGAGTAGTTTGAGATCAGAGAGCGCCGGAGTTGGATATCAGACCAAGGAGGAGCCTCAGATCAGACAGAGCCGGAGTTGGATATCAGACCATAAAGGAGTTTGAGATCAGGCCGAGACGGAGTTAGATATCAGACCATAACGGAGTTTGAGATCAGGCAGAGCAGGAGTTAGATATCAAACCATGAAGTTTGAGATCAGACAGAGATGGAGTTGGATATCAGACCATGGAGTTTGAGATCAGACAGCGCTGGGAGTGGATATCAGACAAAGGAGGAGCTTCAGATCAGACAGAGCCATGGAGGACTTTGAGATCAGACAGAGATGGATTTGGATATCAGACAATGGAGTTTGAGATCAGAAGGAGTAAAAGATAAGACATGGCTGGAATTAATCCTCATTAAAAGCTGACATTAAAGACTCGAGAGAGATGAATGTAATCCTCATAACAAGCAGGAGTTAAAGACTGCTGCAGTAAGAGATCTGAGAGAACTGATTCAAGAGAGCAGAGTTAAGGAAAGAATTGGAGTTAATGTTCAGGAAAAAGACGGGTAAGAGAGCAGAGATAGAGATGAACTTGGAGTTTAGGACAAAGTTGCAATTAGGAAGAGTTGGAGATGAGGATTAGACAAACAAGAAGAAAGTGATCAGGCAGAGCTGGACCTAAACATTAGACAGACATTGAGTAAAATATAAGACATAGTTGGCATTACAAATCAGGACCGAGCGGGTGCTACAGAGATGACAGAACTAGAGTACAGAACAGAGAGAGCTAGCGGGTGTTCGAGCAGGACAGAACTATCTTTAGAAACCCACAGAGAGCTGTAGTTAAACATCAGAAAGAGCATAAAATAACCCAAAGCTGTCAAAGAATAGGAACGAGATAAAGTTCCAGATCACAGATAGGTCGGACCTAGAGTTAGAGACCAGGACAGAGTTAGACGCTTGCCAGATCTAGAATTTGAAATCAGGACTGAGGGCTGGAGTTAAATACCAGAACACAGAAGAAATGAGAGTTTAGGACGTAGCTGGAGCTGGCAACCAGGGCAGAGGATGAGTTAGAGATGAAGACAGAGATGGAGGATGAGGAAGAGGAAGACAACAGACTGAGATGGTCTTTTATACTTGGCTTGAGCTGCAGTAAAAGATCACCAAGAGCTCGTTAAGCGACTAGGAGACAAAGTTACAGATCAGAGAGAGCTGGGGAAAGAGATTGGGAAGGGCTGGAATTTGAAATCAGGTTCAAGCTAGAATGAGACACGAGGCAGAACTTTGCTTTGCTCTGACCAGGCAGAGCTTAACAGAGAGGGCAGGACAGAGATGAAGATTAGACAGAGTTAGAGAACTGACAGATGACATCCAGACAGAACTAGAGGTAGAGACAAGATAGTCGCCACAGGTAGATGACTTACTTTTTGACTCAAAAAGTGTTCCTCAAATATAAGGCATTTATGCAAACCAGAGTCCCCTCAAATACAAGATATTTGTGAGACTCAGGAGTCCCTGGATGAATCACAGTCACATGAGTCTGAGAGGCACATGGGTATAAAACACTCATGTGAACGAGAGTCCCATGGGTAGAAAGGATTCCTGTTAAGGTATTAAATGAGTCGGAGTCGCTCGGATATAAAGCATTCCTATGACTGAGAATCTTTCAGCTATAAGGCATTCCTTTCAGTTTGAGTACCTCAGCTGTAAGACACTCCAGTGAGTCAGGTTCAGCATCAACAGACCTAATTCTAGGTACAGTGTGCCTAATAAATGCTATCATTTATTCATTCATTCATTTCTGTGAGTCAGAGTCTCTCAGGTATAAGGCATTCCTGCGACTAAGAGTCTCTTCGCTGTAAGGCATTCCTGTGAGTTAAAGTCCCTCAGGTCAATCCCTGGGTATAGGACAATCATATGGCTGAGTTTCCTTCGGAATAAGACTTCAAGTGTTCTGCAGACCCCCTGAGGTAAGACACTCACGTTCTGAAGGGCAAGACATTTAGTGTTCTGAATGTCTCCTTGGTAAAGGGCATTTAGTGCACTGGTAGTTCCCTTAGGAGTAAGACATTTAGTGGAATAGAGGCCCATTTGCACAAAAGTGTTCAGTGGAGGCACTGTTGCACAGAAGGCATTCGGTGAAGCGTCTCTCCAACACAATACATTCAGTGATTTGCTCCAATTCAAGACATTCCATGCCTGAACTCTTGGATAGAAGATATTGGATATTGGTTCCTTTGCATAGACAACATTCATTGAAGAATCACCGGAAAAGATGACAACAGAAGTCAATAGTGCAAGAACAGTCAGATCGTAGCTACGAGACATCTACTTCAGACTTCCCTGTAGAGAAGGTATTCAGCATTCTGAGTTCCCATCAGTAGCAAGGCACTAAGTGTACCGAATGCTCTCTCTGGTACAGTATGAGGCATTCTATCCAGTACCCCGGAGGCCCCTCAAGTAAAAGACATACTGTGTGAAAGAAGCTGTATTAGACAGACATTCGCTGGAGGTTCCTTCAGCCAGTAGATATTCTGGGGAAGTTCCCGAGGTAGCAAATATTACGGGGGCGTTCCCTCAGAAGTTATTCTGAGACATTCCCTTAGATAGCAGACATCCAGTGGAGGTTCCCTTAGATAGCAGACATCCAGTGGAGGGTCCCTTAGATAGCAGACACTCAGAGGAGCTTCCCTCAGTTGCAAGACATCCAGTGGAGGTTCCCTTAGATAACAGACACTCAGAGGAGCTTCCATTAGATAGCAGACACTCAGAGGAGCTTTCCTTAGATACCAGGCACTCGGAGGAGCTTCCCTTAGATAGCAGACACTCAGAGGAGCTTTTCTAAGATACCAGGCACTCGGAGGAGCTTCCCTTAGATAGCAGACACTCAGAGGAGCTTCCCTTAGATAGCAAACATCCAGTGGAGGTTCCCTTAGATAGCAGACACTCAGAGGAGCTTTCCTTAGATAGCAGACACTCAGAGGAGCTTCCCTTAGATAGCAGACACTCAGCTCAGAGGAGCTTTCCTTAGACAGCAGACATCCAGTGGAGGTTCCCTTAGATAGCAGCCACTCAGAGGAGCGTCCCTCAGTTGCAAGACATCCAGTGGAGGTTCCCTTAGATAACAGACACTCAGAGGAGCTTCCCTTAGATAGCAGACACTCAGAGGAGCTTTCCTTAGATAGCAGACACTCAGCTCAGAGGAGCTTTCCTTAGACAGCAGACATCCAGTGGAGGTTCCCTTAGATAACAGACACTCAGAGGAGCTTCCCTTAGATAGCAGACACTCAGAGGAGCTTTCCTTAGATAGCAGACACTCAGCTCAGAGGAGCTTTCCTTAGACAGCAGACATCCAGTGGAGGTTCCCTTAGATAGCAGCCACTCAGAGGAGCTTCCCTCAGTTGCAAGACATCCAGTGGAGGTTCCCTTAGATAGCAGCCACTCAGAGGAGCTTCCCTCAGTTGCAAGACATCCAGTGGAGGTTCCCTTAGATAACAGACACTCAGAGGAGCTTTCCTTAGATAGCAGACACTCAGCTCAGAGGAGCTTTCCTTAGACAGACATCCAGTAGAGGTTCCCTTAGATAGCAGACACTCAGAGGAGCTTCCCTCCGTTGGAAGACATTCAGTAGAGGTTCCATCAGGTAGCAGGCATTCTGTCAAGTTGCCCTCAGATAGATATCAAGTCTATTCGAAGTCCTTTTGAGAAGAAGACATTCCGTGGTGGTTCCCCAACTGTGGTAGGTATTCTGTCAAGTTTCTATAAGGCAGAATATTTCCGGTGTACTGGAAGGCATCCCATGGAAGCTCTTAAGGACTGGAAATGGCTCACCTCGATGAAGACATCCAGTCAAAATTCCTTTTGACAGAAGGCACTCAGTGGTAGTTCTATTGGATGGAGGATGATCGGTTCTTTAGAGGCCTCTCTGCAGCCAGGAGTCGCTCACTGGATCGCCCAGCCTGACTGTTTCCAGAAATCAGCAGGACAAACTGTGTGTGGAAAGCTCAAAACCCACATATGGGAAAAGATAAGGGTAGGTCTGTTTACATTTTGGATCCGTGTTTAAAACAAAATTAAGAAAATGCATCTCTGTGAAGGTGTGGGAGCTTCCTCTGCCGTATCTTGGGCAGGGCCACTTCCTGATCCAGGATGATGTTAGAGATAACATTCCAGGAGCACATTTCAATGTTCTTTAAACCTGCAGCAAACGACAGAGAGTGGGAAAGAATCAATAGACCCTCGAGGGCATGAGCACAGTACCTGCAGATAACTAGGGATGGAGAAGAAGGGACACTGGAGGCCTACACACAGCAGGCACTTTACAATCACATTCATTTGACAAATTAGCACTCTTGGAGCTGCACAAAGCTTGTATGAGGTGTATGCAACACATTCAAATTACGCAAAGTTTATATTTTTGTTCAGTTTTGGGCCATTTGGTTACCTTAGCCACTCAGTTTGGACGTATTATCAGGGAATTCTTCCTACATCTGACTTGGAAGACCTCAAATTTGTAGCAATGATAATGACCAAGCACTTCATGTGATGCTCAGTGGTCTCACTCCTCTACACCACAGCGGATGGCCTCACTCCTCTACACCACAGTGGATGGCCTCACTCCTCTACACCACAGGGGATGGACGCACTCCTCTGCACCACAGCAGATGGCCTCACTCCTCTACACCACAGCAGATGGCCTCACTCCTCTGCACCATAGGGGATGGCCTCACTCCTGTGCACCACAGGGGATGGACTCACTCCTCTGCACCACAGGGGATGGACTCACTCCTCTGCACCACAGGGGATGGACTCACTCCTCTGCACCGCAGCAGATGGCCTCACTCCTCTACACCACAGCAGATGGCCTCACTCCTCTACACCATAGGGGATGGACTCACTCCTCTACACCACAGGGGATGGCCTCACTCCTCTACACCGTAGGGGATGGACTCACTCCTCTACACCACAGGGGATGGCCTCACTCCTCTACACCACAGGGGATGGCCTCACTCCTCTGCACCACAGAGGATAGCCTCACTCCTCTACACCACAGCAGATGGCCTCATTCCTCTACACCACAGGGGATGGCCTCACTCCTCAGCACCACAGGGGATGGCCTCACTCCTCTACACCACAGGGGATGGACTAATTCCTCTGCACCATAGGTGATGGACTCACTCCTCTGCACCACAGCGGATGGCCTCACTCCTCTGCACCACAGGGGATGGCCTCACTCCTCTGCACCACAGGGGATGGCCTCACTCCTCTACACCACAGGGGATGGCCTCACTCCTCTACACTGCAGCGGATGAGCTCACTCCTCTACACTGCCGCGGATGGCCTCACTCCTCTGCACCACAGGGGATGGGCTCACTCCTCTGCACCACAGGGGATGGGCTCACTCCTCTACACCACAGGGGATGGGCTCACTCCTCTACACCACAGGGGATGGACTCACTCCTCTGCAGCACAGGGGATGGCCTCACTCCTCTACGATGCAGCATATGGCCTCACTCCTCTACACCACAGGGGATGGCCTCACTCCTCTGCACCACGGGGGATGGGCTCACTCCTCTACACCACAGGGGATGGCCTCACTCCTCTGCACCACAGGGGATGGCCTCACTCCTCTGCACCACAGGGGATGGCCTCACTCCTCTGCACCACAGGGGATGGCCTCACTCCTCTACACCACAGCAGATGGCCTCACTCCTCTACACCATAGGGGATGGACTCACTCCTCTACACCACAGGGGATGGCCTCACTCCTCTACACCGTAGGGGATGGACTCACTCCTCTACACCACAGGGGATGGCCTCACTCCTCTACACCACAGGGGATGGCCTCACTCCTCTGCACCACAGAGGATAGCCTCACTCCTCTACACCACAGCAGATGGCCTCATTCCTCTACACCACAGGGGATGGCCTCACTCCTCAGCACCACAGGGGATGGCCTCACTCCTCTACACCACAGGGGATGGACTAATTCCTCTGCACCATAGGTGATGGACTCACTCCTCTGCACCACAGCGGATGGCCTCACTCCTCTGCACCACAGGGGATGGCCTCACTCCTCTGCACCACAGGGGATGGCCTCACTCCTCTACACCACAGGGGATGGCCTCACTCCTCTACACTGCAGCGGATGAGCTCACTCCTCTACACTGCCGCGGATGGCCTCACTCCTCTGCACCACAGGGGATGGGCTCACTCCTCTGCACCACAGGGGATGGGCTCACTCCTCTACACCACAGGGGATGGGCTCACTCCTCTACACCACAGGGGATGGACTCACTCCTCTGCAGCACAGGGGATGGCCTCACTCTCTACGATGCAGCATATGGCCTCACTCCTCTACACCACAGGGGATGGCCTCACTCCTCTGCACCACGGGGGATGGGCTCACTCCTCTACACCACAGGGGATGGCCTCACTCCTCTGCACCACAGGGGATGGCCTCACTCCTCTGCACCACAGGGGATGGCCTCACTCCTCTGCACCACAGGGGATGGCCTCACTCCTCTGCACCACAGGGGATGGCCTCACTCCTCTGCACCACAGGGGATGGCCTCACTCCTCTGCACCACAGGGGATGGCCTCACTCCTCTACATCCCAGGGGATGGCCTCACTCCTCTACATCCCAGGGGATGGCCTCACTCCTCTACATCCCAGGGGATGGCCTCACTCCTCTACATCCCAGGGGATGGCCTCACTCCTCTGCACCACAGGGGATGGCCTCACTCCTCTACAACACAGCGGATGGCCTCACTCCTCTGCACCGCAGGGGTTGGCCTCACTCTTCTACACCACAGGGGATGGCCTCACTCCTCTACATCCCAGGGGATGGCCTCACTACTCTCCACCACAGCGGATGGCCTCACTCCTCTACGATGCAGCGTATGGCCTCACTCCTCTCCACCACAGGGGATGACCTCACTCCTCTGCACCACAGGGGATGGCCTCACTCCTCTACAATGCAGCATATGGCCTCACTCCTCTCCACCACAGGGGATGGCCTCACTCGTCTACACCGCAGCGGATGGCCTCACTCGTCTACACCGCAGAAGATGGGTTCACTCCTCTACACTGCAGCGGATGGACTCACTCTTCTACACCGCAGCGGATGGGCTCACTCCGCTACACAACAGCGGATGGCCTCACTCCTCTACACCATAGTGGACGGCCTCACTCCTCTCCACCACAGCGGATGGCCTCACTCCTCTACACCACAGCGGATGGCCTCACTCCTCTACACCTCAGGCGATGGCCTCACTCTTCTGCACCACAGGGGATGGCTTCACTCCTCTACACCACAGGGGATGGCCTCACTCCTCTGCACCACAGCGGATGGCCTCACTCCTCTACACCACAGCGGATGGCCTCACTCCTCTACACCACTGCGGATGGCCTCACTCCTCTGCACCACAGGGGATGGACTCACTCCTCTACACCACAGGGGATGGCCTCACTCCTCTACACCACAGCGGATGGTCTCACTCCTCTGCACCACAGCGGATGGACTCACTCCTCTATACCACAGCGAATGAACTCACTCTGCACCGCAGCGGATGGCCTCACTCCTCTACACCACAGGGGATGGCCTCACTACTCTGCACTGCAGCGGATGGCCTCACTCCTCTACACCACAGGGGATGGCCTCACTCCTTAGCAGCTCAGGGGATGGCCTCACTCCTCTAGACCACAGCAGATGGCCTCACTCCTCAGCAGCACAGGGGATGGCCTCACTCCTCTAAGATGCAGCAGATGAGCTCACTTCTCTACACCACAGGGGATGGCCTCACTTCTCTGCACCACAGGGGATGGGCTCACTCCTTAGCAGCACAGTGGATGGCCTCACTCCTCTGCACCACAGGGGATGGCCTCACTCCTCTATGATGCAGCGGATGAGCTCACTCCTCTACACCACAGGGGATGGCCTCACTCCTCTGCACCACAGGGGATGGGCTCACTCCTCTACACCACAGGGGATGGGCTCACTCCTCTACACCACAGCAGATGGCCTCACTCCTCAGCAGCACAGGGGATGGCCTCACTCCTCTATGACGCAGCGGATGAGCTCACTCCTCTGCACCACAGGGGACGGCCTCACTCCTTAGCAGCACAGGGGATGGCCTCACTCTTTAACACCGCAGCAGATGGCCTCACTCCTCAGCAGCACAGGGGATGGCCTCACTCCTAAGCAGCACAGGGGATGGCCTCACTCCTCAGCAGCACAGGGGATGGCCTCACTCCTCTACACCACAGGGGATGGCCTCACTCCTTTGCACCACAGGGGATGGGCTCACTCCTCAGCACCACAGGGGATGGGCTCACTCCTCAGCACCACAGGGGATGGGCTCACTCCTCTGCACCACAGGGGATAGGCTCACTCCTTTGCACCACAGCAGATGGCCTCACTCCTCTATGATGCAGCGGATGGGCTCACTCCTCTGCACCACAGGGGATGGCCTCACTCCTTTGCACCACAGGGGATGGCCTCACTCCTTTGCACCACAGGGGATGGCCTCACTCCTTTGCATCACAGGGGATGGCCTCACTCCTCTGCACCACAGGGGATGGCCTCACTCCTCTGCACCACAGCAGATGGACTCACTCCTCTGCACCGCAGCGGATGGCCTCACTCCTCTGCACCCCAGCGGATGGCCTCACTCCTCTGCACCGCAGCGGATGGCCTCACTCCTCTGCACCGCAGCGGATGGCCTCACTCCTCTGCACCGCAGCGGATGGCCTCACTCCTCTGCACCGCAGCGGATGGCCTCACTCCTGTGCACCGCAGCGGATGGCCTCACTCCTCTGCACCGCAGCGGATGGCCTCACTCCTCTGCACCGCAGCGGATGGCCTCACTCCTCTGCACCGCAGCGGATGGCCTCACTCCTCTGCACCGCAGCGGATGGCCTCACTCCTCTGCACCGCAGCGGATGGCCTCACTCCTCTGCACTGCAGCGGATGGCCCCACTCCTCTGCACCGCAGCGGATGCACCTATGACCCAGGCTTCGTGAACAATGAGGGATATCTTTAGAGTTTGGAGAAGGCAGGTTATTATCCAAAAAGTGCCCCCTGTGCACTCTAAATAGAGGGATGGGGCTTTATTATGCTTTCGGGTGAGGTCTCAATTCCGGCAAACTGTGAGTAAGGTCATGAGAGTGTATGATCCCCCTACCTCCATCGCTGAACTGCCCGCTCACTCAAACACTACCTGCACCATTGTGAAACAGACGATCAAGACTCCCTGCAAACTTACCTTATGTTGTGATCACTGGTGTACATTCTCCACACTCTACACTCACATCCAGGGTTTCTTCTCTTCTATCGTCCATCCAAACCTCGAGTTTTTCAGTCGACTGTTGGTTCAAGACTGCACGTCACATGACTGCATCTTCAGCACATGACACGTAAGCTACTTATGGCCACGAGTAGTCCTCGCCCTCCCTTGCACCACCTCTGACCTGCCCACTCTTGACGCTTCCTGGGCCTCGGCTTTGCAACGGCCACCATTTACTACCTCTGAGGTATATCTGACCAGAGTTCAATTGCTACTCCTTACCAAAGCTTGGGATACAAACCCCAACACCACCTGGAGGAACCTCTCTACAATTTATTTATTTTATTTTAAAAGTTTTATATAGCGCTGGCTAGACCCGGAGGTATCAGAGCGCTTTATATGAGTTACAGCGAGTTACAGGTTACATAGTTACATCAATTAAATCAAAGAGTCACAGGGGGAGGGGGAGGGGGGGAAAACACAACGGGAAAAACGAGGAAAATAATGTCAGATGTCCGGCTGGGTAGGTGACAGCCGAGGGGGTGAAACCAGGGCCAGACTCCTCTTTATCTGCATATGACAGCTCCACCGGGCATCAGCCAAGGTTGCTCGTGCATCTAGGTGAGTACAAACAGTTTTGGTAACAGCCCAGGAGGCGTCGTCAGAGGTCCATCAGAAGTTCAGAGGAACGTTATTATGAGTTATATATAGTGCTGGCTAGACCCGTAGGTATCAGAGCACTTTACATTAGGCTACACACTGTTACAGAGAATGAAAACAAATACACATTGCGTCAAAAATTAAGCAACAAATTGGGAGAGGAAAGAAAGGTGAGACAAATAGAGAGGAGGGGGGAAGGGGGAAGAGTGAAGGGGGAGGATGAGGGAAAAGACGGCAGGAGAGACGAAAGGAAGTCTGCCCAAAGACCGACTGGGTAGGTGTCGTCCGAGGAATTAATCCACAGCCAGTCACCCCAATAGCTAAACAGGTAGCTCCATCGGGCATCGGTCAGATAGCTAGGTCTCAACTGATGAGGCAAAGTTCACAGCAGAAAGTCCAGTGGATAGACAGGGTGGGAACTATGAGCAAGGACGGGTGAGGGCAAAGGTCAATAGCTGGAAAGAAGAGAAGAGTAGAGAGGAGGGGCGTAGGGGGTATGGAGAAGAGGAGAAGGGAGAAAAGTCCAGTAGAGAGACGCAGGAGAGTTTGCCCAAAGACCGGCTGGGTAGGTGATGGTCAAGGAGGGAAATCCATAGCCCATCTCCCCTTTAGCTCGCGAGGTAGCTCCACCGGGCGTCAGTCAAAATGTCAAGGCCTCAGCTGCCGATGGGAAGATCTCTGAGTCAAATGACACGGAGAGTGAGCAGGAGCAGGGTCGGTTTGGGAGTGCCCTGGTGCCTCAGGAGTCCCCCGCGGCGGTAGTCAGGAGTGGCCCCAGTCGCCATCTTGGGGACAGGCACTACAGCAAACTCCAACCTACAATCTATGGGGCATTTCTACTATCTGTCGATTTAATGTACACGCCCCACTCAGAAACACCAACCCACTCTACAGCTACCCCACACTCCTCCCAGGTGTCACCAGCGCCCTTAAATGCCCCCCAACACAAACTCCAGGATTCAATCATCCTGATCGTAAGGAAGTTGCAAATCCATGATCTTAGGAACTCCATCACTGTCCCTAAACCCAAATTCATCTTCAAAGCCAACGAAATTCGTTTTATTTATTTATATGTTTACTTACCTGTATTCGGCCGTATTCCGTACTTTACTACCCCCCACCCTGCCCCTCCCCCGCCCCACGTCACCACCCGGTAGCACTCCCACCACGGGCCGCTACTGTACTCTAGGAATACTAGGATTTTTGTTTTTTATCTTGTATTGCAAATATATATCCCTCTTGAGAAGCTCTGAGGGTTTTCACCCTTAGATGGTCAAACACTTGAATGTTTTTGTGTTCCAGACAGCCCCTGACTTGTGAGGTACAACACCACTGCTGGTTAAGGATGGGGCCACCAAGCCTCCAACCCCAGCTTCCAGCCCCTCAGCCCTGCTGCTGAGGGAGGACCCTGGTTTACACCACACCTTCCCTCAGAGGCTTGCAAGATTCAGGTCAAGACTCTCAAACATGTCATCCCCAGCCATGCAAACACAGGAAGAGCACAGTCCGGTCCAGGACAGGTAGGCAGAGAACTTACTCAGAGTGGTCAGCAGGCAGCGGAGTGGTACAGGTGAGCTCCTTCCGGATCAGACGCAGCAAAAACTGCAGAAAAAGGGACAAGTGAGAAAACGGTGAGAACCTAGGAATGGGGGCTTCTCTAAAAGCTGTGTGAGGGTCATGCGCATGTGAGAGGCCAGAGTTGGAAGGCATGCAGAGAAAGGGGAGTAACACTGACATTCAAGGTACAACTTCACATACAAATAACTGAGAAGAGGGGACATGGCGGAGGCCTACAGCAACTCTGACCCTCCTCTGCTAGCAGCTCACACTAAGGGGAGAGGATGTGGCCTAACGGCTAGGGCGGTCGACCTCGAAGCGGGGAACCAGGTTCGAGTCTCGGCAGGGACGCTCAACATCCTGTGATGTAAAGTGCTCCCACCACAAGACGGCACATGTCTGGAGAGCCCACCTCTGCACTCCTACACACCACTAAAAGCACAGGGGAAGTGAAGCTGCCATCGGCTCCACCATAGGAAACAGCTTGTGCGGTGGTGAAACCAGGACTGCCTTAGAACAGATTTATTCATAAGTTTAATGCTCATTTGTATGTGTTTGAGTTAACATAACCAGGCTGCAAAAGTAAATCTACTAGAAAGGCTTTGCATTGACAGCTGAAGACAACATGGCTTTTAAAAGTGTTCTGTCTGCATGTGTTTCCCTCTACTGTGCTTGGTGTGCTGTGTGGTGCTGTGTTGAAACTAAATGTAATTTCTTTTGCATTTTCAGGTACTCGTTCTTGCTTTCCTGTTCCTGCGGGGGGCTTTGAAGGGTCCATTGTGCTGAATATGAGCCAAGATATAATGCTGTTCTCTTGTTTTTAGATTAAAGGTTAGCACTAATTATGCATTCAGATGTTGCAAATAATGCATCATGCGTTTATGAAAAGCTATTGGTTGTTGTCATTATTACTTAATTTCACATCATGTCAGGCGAGGGCCTTTCACTGTTTGAAAACCTATCAAAAGTGCCTTTTTGAGATGTGAGACAGACTTTTCCTTGCTTTATTATGAGGCAGACTCTATGACAGTCAGTGGGTTTACTCTATAGAGTTTTTCTTGCCATATGATATATTGATGCTGATTTGAATTGACTAACCAATTTCCCTTTTGCTCTCTGTAATGATTCTTAATTTCGAATAAGCCTTCATGGTTTGGATTTTTAATCTTGTCCTGCGTGTATGAGGCCTTGGACCCTCATACTCTGGGATGCACACAGCCCTGGTCCTGCGTATCGCCCCTTTGATAATTTATTGGTGCAGAGTGCCGACTACTGGCATCAGGACAACCACCTAATTTTGACATGACAGTGAACTCCTCGTCTTGCAGAGGTCTCCCTGGAAAACCTGATCAGGTGCTGTTCTCCTGACAGCACAGTGGTATCTGAAGTTGGGGCCAGTGCCTGCTGCACTTGTGAGTTGTGGTATCTGAAGATGAGGCCAGTGTGTGCTGCACTTGAGTTGTGGTATCTGAAAATTAGGCCAGTGCGTGCTGCACTTGTGAGTTGCGGTATCTGAAGATGAAGCCAGTGCGTGCTGCACTTGTGAGTTGCCGTATCTGAAGATGAGGCCAGTGCATGCTGCACTTGTGAGTTGTCGTATCTGAAGATGAGGTCAGTGCATGCTGCACTTGTGAGTTGTCGTATCTGAAGATGAGGCCAGTGCGTGCTGTACTTGTGAGTTGTCGTATCTGAAGATGAGGCCAGTGCATGCTGCACTTGTGAGTTGCGGTATCTGAAGATGAAGTCAGTGCATGCTGCACTTGTGAGTTGTCGTATCTGAAGATGAGGCCAGTGCGTGCTGTACTTGT
The DNA here is from genome assembly GCA_963921515.1 of Calotriton arnoldi. Taxonomy (NCBI): domain Eukaryota; kingdom Metazoa; phylum Chordata; class Amphibia; order Caudata; family Salamandridae; genus Calotriton; species Calotriton arnoldi. The sequence continues at coordinate 2,517,635 of CAWUFW010000975.1, forward strand.
GAGTTGTCATATCTGTAGATGAGGCCAGTGCATACTGCACTTGTGTGTTGCGGTATCTGAAGATGAAGTCAGTGCGTGCTGCACTTGTGAGTTGTGATATCTGTAGATGAGGCCAGTGCGTGCTGCACTTGTGAGCAGTCGTATCTGAAGATGAGGCCAGTGCGTGCTGCACTTGTGAGTTGCGGTATCTGAAAATTAGGCCAGTGCGTGCTGCACTTGTGAGTTGCGGTATCTGAAGATGAAGTCAGTGCGTGCTGCACTTGTGAGTTGTCGTATCTGAAGATGAGGCCTGTGTGTGCTGCACTTGTGATCAGTCGTATCTGAAGATGAGGCCAGTGCGTGCTGCACTTGTGAGTTGTGGTATCTGAAAATTAGGCCAGTGCGTGCTGCACTTGTGAGTTGTGGTATCTCAAGATGAGGCCAGTGCGTGCTGCACTTGTGAGTTGTTCTATCTGAAGATTAGGTCAGTGCATGCTGCACTTGTGAGTTGTGGTATCTGAAGATGAGGCGAGTGCATGCTGCACTTGTGAGTTGCGGATCTGAAAATGTTTCCGTGCATGCTGCACTTGTGAGTTGTGGTATCCGAAGATGAGGCCAGTGTGTGCTGCACTTGTGAGTTGTGGTATCTGGAGATGAGGCCAGTGCATGCTGCACTTGTGAGTTGTGGTATCTGAAGATGAGGCCAGTGCTTGCTGCACTTGTGAGTTGTCGTATCTGAAGATGAGGCCAGTGCGTGCTGTACTTGTGAGATGTCGTATCTGAAGATGAGGCCAGTGTGTGCTGCACTTGAGTTGTGGTATCTGAAATTTAGGCCAGTGCGTGCTGCACTTGTGAGTTGTGGTATCTGAAGATGAGGCCAGTGAGTGCTGCACTTGTGAGTTGTGGTATCTGAAGATGAGGGCAGTGCGTGCTGCACTTGTGAGTTGTTCTATCTGAAGATGAGGTCAGTGTGTGCTGCACTTGTGAGTTGTGGCATCTGAAGATAAGGCCAGTTGATGCAGCACTTGTGAGTTGTGGTATCTGAAGATGAGGCCAGTGAGTACTGCACTTGTGAGTTGCGGTATCTGAAAATGAAGCCAGTGCTTGCTGCACTTGTGAGTTGTGGTATCTGAAGATGAGGCCAGTGCGTGCTGCACTTGTGAGCTGTCGTATCTGAAGATGAAGCCAGTGCGTGCTGCACTTGTGAGTTGTCGTATCTGAAGATGAGGCCAGTGTGTGCTGCACTTGTGAGCTGTCATATCTGAAGATGAGGCCAGTGCATGCTGCACTTGTGTGTTGTGGTATCTGAAGATGAGGCCAGTGCGTGCTGCACTTGTGAGTTGTCATATCTGAAGATGAGGCCAGTGCGTGCTGCACTTGTAAGTTGTCGTATCTGAAGATGAGACCAGTGCGTGCTGCACTTGTGAGTAGCCGTATCTGAAGATGAGGCCAGTGCGTGCTGCACTTGTGAGCTGTTGTATCTGAAGATGAGGCCAGTGCGTGCTGCACTTGTGAGTTGCCGTATCTGAAGATGAGGCCAGTGCATGCTGCACTTGTGAGTTGTCGTATCTGAAGATGAGGCCAGTGCGTGCTGCACTTGTGAGTTGTCGTATCTGAAGATGAGGCCAGTGCATGCTGCACTTGTGAGTTGTGGTATCTGAAGATGAGGCCAGTGCGTGCTGCACTTGTGAGTTGTCGTATCTGAAGATGAGGCCAGTGCATGCTGCACTTGTGAGTTGTTGTATCTGAAGATGAGGCCAGTGTGTGCTGCACTTGTGAGTTGTCGTATCTGAAGATGAGGCCAGTGCATGCTGCACCTGAGAAAGCACCTTCAGGCATTTCTGCACATGAGGGCTTTGCTATCTTCAGACCAGGCCAGTGTACGCTGCACCTTAGGATAGCTGCATCTGAAGATGAGGCAAGTAAGTGCTGTACCTGAGAGTTGTGGTATCCAAAGTTGAGGACAGTGCATGCTACACCTGAAGGCAACAGTATTTTCAGTTGAGGCCAGTACATGCTGCACCCGAGGGCAGTGGTATCTTCAGCTGGGACCAGTGCATGCTGGACCTGACGGCTGCTATATCTGAATATGAGGTCAGGTCATGCAGCACCTGAGGGTTGCAGTATCTTCAGTTGAGGTCAGTACATGCTGCACCTGAGGGCTGCAGTATCTGAGGATAAAGGCAGTGCATGCAGCACCTGAGGGCGGCTGTATCTTCAGTTTAGGTCAGTGCATGCAGCACATGAGGGTTGCAGTATCTTCAGTTGATTTCAGTGCATGCAGCACCTGAGCGCTGCAGTATCTTCAGTTGAGGTCAGTGCATGCATCACCTGAGGGCTGCAGTATCTGAAGATAAAGGCAGTGCATGCAGCACCTGAGGGCTGCTGTATCTTCAGTTGAGGTCAGTGCATGCAGCACATGAGGGTTGCAGTATCTTCAGTTGATTTCAGTGAATGCAGCACCTGAGCGCTGCACTATCTTCAGTTGAGGTCAGTGCATGCAGCACCTGAGCGCTGCAGTATCTGAAGATAAAGGCAGTGCATGCAGCACCGGAGGGTTGCGGTATCTTCAGTTGAGGTCAGTGCATACAGCACCTGAGGGCTGCAGTATCTGAAGATAAAGGCAGTGCATGCAGCACCTGAGGGCTGCTGTATCTTCAGGTGAGGTCAGTGCATGCATTACATGAGGGCTGCAGTATCTTCAGTTGAGGTCAGTGCATGCATCACCTGAGGGCTGCAGTATCTTCAGTTGAGGTCAGTGCATGCAGCACCTGAGGGCTGCTGTATCTTTAGCTGAGGTCAATGCATGCCACACCTGAGGTTGCAGTATCTGAATATGAGGTCAGTGCATGCAGCACCTGAGGACTGCAGTAGGGTTAGATTTCATGTAGCTGACACCAGTCCTGCTGCAGTATCAGATGTTGGTGTCACCGGAGATGAGACCACATGTGCTAGACCTGAGGGATGCAGTACCTTCAGTTGAGGTCAGTGCATGCATCACCTGAGGGTTGCAGTATCTGAATATGAGGTCCGTGCATGCTGCACTTGAGGGTTAGATTACATGTAGATGAAACCAGTCAAGCTGCAGTATCAGATGTTGGTGTCACTGGAGATGAGACCACATGTGCTTGACCTGAGGGATGCAGTACCTTCAGTTGAGGTCAGTGCATACAGCCCCTGATTGTTGCAGTATCTGAAGATGAAGCCAGTGCATGCAGCACCTGAGGGCTGCGGTATCTGAAGATGAAGCTAGTGCATGCAGGCCCCGAGGGCTGCAGTATCTTCAGCTGAGTTCAGTGCATGCATCACCTGAGGACTGCAGCATCTTCAGTTGAGGTCAGTGCATGCTGCACTTGAAGGTTAGATTACATGTAGATGAAACCAGTCCAGCTGCAGTATCAGATGTTTGTGTCACTGGAGATGAGACCACATGTGCTAGACCTGAGGGATGCAGTACCTTCAGTTGAGGTCAGTGCATGCATCACCAGAGGGTTGCAGTATCTGAATATGAGGTCGTGCATGCAGCACCTGAGGGCTGCAGTATCTTCAGTTGAGGTCAGTGCATGCATCACCTGAGGGTTGCAGTATCTGAATATGAGGTCAGTGCATGCATCACCTGAGGGCTGCAGTACCTTCAGTTGAGGTCAGTGCATGCAGCACCTGAGGGCTGGAGTACCTTCAGTTGATATCAGTGCATGCATCACCTGAGGGCTGCAGTACCTTCAGTTGAGGTCAGTGCATGCATCACCTGAGGGTTGCAGTATCTGAATATGAAGTCAGTGCATGCATCACCTGAGGGCTGCGGTACTTTTAGTTGAGGCCAGTGCATGCAGCACCTGAGCGCTGCAGTATCTTCAGTTGAAGTCAGTGCATGCAGCACCTGAGGGCTGCAGTATCTTCAGCTGAGGTCAGTGCATGCAGCACCAGAGGGCTGCAGTATCTTCAGCTGAGGTCAGTGCATGCATCACTTGAGGGCTGCAGTATCTTCAGTTGTCAGTGCATGCAGCACCAGAGGGCTGCAGTATCTTCAGCTGAGGTCAGTGCATGCATCACCTGAGGGCTGCAGTACCTTCAGTTGTGGTCAGTGCATGCAGCACCTGAGAGCTGCAGTACCTTCATTTGAGGTCAGTGCATGCATCACATGAGGGTTGCAGTATCTTCAGTTGAGGTCAGTAAATGCAGCACCTGAGGGCTGCAGTATCTGAAGATAAAGGCAGTGCATGCAGCACCTGAGGGATGCTGTATCTTCAGGTGAGGTCAGTGCATGCATCATCTGAGGGCTGCAGTATCTTCAGCTGAGGTCAGTGCATGCAGCACCAGAAGGCTGCAGTATCTTCAGCTGAGGTTAGTGCACGCATCACCTGAGGGCTGTTGTATCTTCAGTTGTCAGTGCATGCAGCACCAGAGGGCTGCAGTATCTTCAGCTGAGGTCAGTGCATGCGTCACCTGAGGGCTGCAGTACCTTCAATTGAGGTCAGTGCGTGCAGCACCTGAGGGCTGTAGTACCTTCAGTTGAGGCCAGTGCATGCATCACCTGAGGGCTGCTGTATCTTCAGCTGTGGTCAGTGCATGCAGCACCCGAGGGCTGCAGTATCTTATGTTGAATCCAGTGCATGCAGCACCTGAGGGCTGCAGCATCTTCAGTTGAGGTCAGTGTATGCAGCACCTGAGGGCTGCAGTATCTTCCGTTGAGGTCAGTGCATGCAACACCTGAGGGCTGCAGTATCTGGAGATGAAGCCAGTGCATGCAGCACCCAAGGGCTGCAGTATCTTCAGTTGAGGTCAGTGCATGCAGCACCTGAGGGCTGCAGTATCTTCAGCTGAGGTCAGTGCATGCAGCACCAGAGGGCTGCAGTATCTTCAGCTGAGGTCAGTGCATGAATCACTTGAGGGCTGCAGTATCTTCAGTTGTCAGTGCATGCAGCACCAGAGGGCTGCAGTATCTTCAGCTGAGGTCAGTGCATGCATCACCTGAGGGCTGCAGTACCTTCAGTTGAGGTCAGTGCATGCAGCACCTGAGAGCTGCAGTACCTTCAGTTGAGGTCAGTGCATGCATCACATGAGGGTTGCAGTATCTTCAGTTGAGGTCAGTAAATGCAGCACCTGAGGGCTGCAGTATCTGAAGATAAAGGCAGTGCATGCAGCACCTGAGGGCTGCTGTATCTTCAGGTGAGGTCAGTGCATGCATCATCTGAGGGCTGCAGTATCTTCAGCTGAGGTCAGTGCATGCAGCACCAGAAGGCTGCAGTATCTTCAGCTGAGGTTAGTGCACGCATCACCTGAGGGCTGTGGTATCTTCAGTTGTCAGTGCATGCAGCACCAGAGGGCTGCAGTATCTTCAGCTAAGGTCAGTGCATGCGTCACCTGAGGGCCGCAGTACCTTCAATTGAGGTCAGTGCATGCAGCACCTGAGGGCTGCAGTACCTTCAGTTGAGGCCAGTGCATGCATCACCTGAGGGCTGCTGTATCTTCAGCTGTGGTCAGTGCATGCAGCACCTGAGGGCTGCAGTATCTTATGATGAAGCCAGTGCATGCAGCACCTGAGGGCTGCAGCACCTTCAGTTGAGGTCAGTGCATGCAGCACCTGAGGGCTGCAGTATCTTCAGTTGAGGTCAGTGCATGCAACACCTGAGGGCTGCAGTATCTGGAGATGAAGCCAGTGCATGCAGCACCCGAGGGCTGCAGTATCTTCAGTTGAGGTCAGTGCATGCAACACCTGAGGGCTGCAGTATCTGGAGATAAAGCCAGTGCATGCAGCACCCGAGGGCTGCAGTATCTGAAGATGAAGCCAGTGCATGCAGCACCAGAGGGCTGCAGTATCTGAAGATTAAGCCAGTGCATGCAGCACCAGAGGGCTGCAGTATCTTCAGTTGAGGTCAGTGCATGCATCAGCTGAGGGCTGCAGTATCTTCAGTTGAGGTCAGTGCATGCATCACCTGAGGGCTGCAGTATCTTCAGCTGAGGTCAGTGCATGCAGCCCCTGATTGTTGCAGTGTCTGAAGATGAAGCCAGTGCATGCAGCACCTGAGGGCTGCAGTATCTGAAAATGAAGCCGTGCATGCAGCACCCGAGGGCTGCAGTATCTGAAAATGAAGCCAGGGCATAGAGCACCTGAAGGCTGCAGTATCTTCAGCTGAGATCACTGCATGCATCACCTGAGGACTGCAGTATCTTCAGTTGAGGTCAGTGCATGCTGCACTATAGGGTTAGATTACATGTAGATGAAACCAGTCCAGCTGCAGTATCAGACGTTGGTGTCACTGGAGATGAGACCACATGTGCTAGACCTGAGGGATGCAGTACCTTCAGTTGAGGTCAGTGCATGCATCACCCGAGGGTTGCAGTATCTGAATATAAGGTCATGCATGCATCACCTGAGGGCTGCAGTACCTTCAGTTGAGGTCAGTGCATGCATCACCTGAGGGTTGCAGTATCTGAATATGAGGTCAGTGCATGCATCACCTGAGGGCTGCAGTACCTTCAGTTGAGGTAAGTGCATGCAGCACCTGAGGGCTGGAGTACCTTCAGTTGGGGTCAGTGCGTGGATCACCTGAGGGCTGCAGTACCTTCAGTTGAGGTCAGTGCATGAATCTTCTGAGGGTTGCAGTATCAGAATATGAGGTCAGTGCATGGATCACCTGAGGGCTGCCGTATCTGAATATGAGGTCAGTGCATGCATCACCTGAGGGCTGCGGTACCTCCAGTTGAGGCCAGTGCATGCAGCACCTGAGGGCTGGAGTACCTTCAGTTGAGGTCAGTGCATGGATCACCTGAGGGCTGCAGTACCTTCAGTTGAGGTCAGTGCATGCATCACCTGAGCGTTGCAGTATCTGAATATGAGGTCAGTGCAAGCATCACCTGAGGGCTGTGGTACTTCCAGTTGAGGCCAGTGCATGCAGCACCTGAGCGCTGCAGTATCTTCAGTTGAGGTCAGTGGATGCATCACCTGAGGGTTGAAGTATCTGAATATGAGGTCAGTGCATGCATCACCTGAGGGCTGCGGTACCTCCAGTTGAGGCCAGTGCATGCAGCACCTGAGCGCTGCAGTATCTTCAGTTGAGGTCAGTGCATGCAGCACCTGAGGGCTGCAGTACCTTCAGTTGAGTTCAGTGCATGCATCACCTGAAGGCTGCAGTATCTTCAGCTGAGTTCAGTGCATGCAACCCTTGATTGTTGCAGTATCTGAAGATGAAGCCAGTGCATGCAGCACCTGAGGGCTGCAGTATCTTCCGTTGAGGGAAGTGCATGCAGCACCCGAGGGCTGCAGTATCTGAAGATGAAGCCAGTGCATGATGCACTACAGGGTTAGATTACATGTAGATGAAACCAGTCCAGCTGCAGTATCAGATGTTGGTGTTACTGGGGTGAGACCACATGTGCTAGACCTGAGGGATGCAGTACCTTCCGTTGAGGTCAGTGCATGCATCACCCGAGGGTTGCAGTATCTGATTATAAGGTCATGCATGCATCACCTGAGGGCTGCAGTACCTTCAGTTGAGGTCAGTGCATGCATCACCTGAGGGTTGCAGTATCTGAATATGAGGTCAGTGCCTGCATCACCTGAGGGCTGCAGTACCTTCAGTTGAGGTAAGTGCATGCAGCACCTGAGGGCTGGAGTACCTTCAGTTGAGGTCAGTGCGTGGATCACCTGAGGGCTGCAGTACCTTCAGTTGAGGTCAGTGCATGCATCTTCTGAGGGTTGCAGTATCAGAATATGAGGTCAGTGCATGGATCACCTGAGGGCTGCAGTATCTGAATATGAGGTCAGTGCATGCATCACATGAGGGCTGCGGTACCTCCAGTTGAGGCCAGTGCATGCAGCACCTGAGGGCTGGAGTACCTTCAGTTGAGGTCAGTGCATGGATCACCTGAGGGCTGCAGTACCTTCAGTTGAGGTCAGTGCATGCATCACCTGAGGGTTGCAGTATCTGAATATGAGGTTAGTGCATGCATCACCTGAGGGCTGCGGTACCTCCAGTTGAGGCCAGTGCATGCAGCACCTGAGCGCTGCAGTATCTTCAGTTGAGGTCAGTGCATGCATCACCTGAGGGTTGCAGTATCTGAATATGAGGTAAGTGCATGCATCACCTGAGGGCTGCGGTACCTCCAGTGGAGGCCAGTGCATGCAGCACCTGAGCGCTGCAGTATCTTCAGTTGAGGTCAGTGCATGCAGCACCCGAGGGCTGCAGTACCTTCAGTTGAGTTCAGTGCATGCAGCACCAGAGGGCTGCAGTATCTTCAGCTGAGGTCAGTGCATGCATCAATTGAGGGCTGCGGTATCTTCAGTTGAGATCAGTGCATGCATCACCTGAAGGCTGCAGTATCTTCAGCTGAGTTCAGTGCATGCAACCCTTGATTGTTGCAGTATCTGAAGATGAAGTCAGTGCATGCAGCACTACAGGGTTAGATTACATGTAGATGAAACCAGTCCAGCTGCAGTATCAGATGTTGGTGTCACTGGAGATAAGACCACATGTGCTAGACCTGAGGGCTGCAGTATCTTCAGCTGAGGTCAGTGCATGCAGCGCCCGAGGGCTGCAGTATCTTCAGTTGAGGTCAGTGCATGCATTACTTGAGGGTTGCAGTATCTGAAGATGAAGCCAGTGCATGCTGCACTTGAGGGTTAGATTACATGTAGTTGAAACCAGTCCAGCTGCAGTATCAGATGTTGGTGTCACTGGAGATAAGACCACATGTGCTAGACCTGAGGGCTGCAGTATCTTCAGCTGAGGTCAGTGCATGCAGCGCCTGAGGGCTGCAGTATCTTCAGTTGAGGTCAGTGCATGCATTACTTGAGGGTTGCAGTATCTGAAGATGAAGCCAGTGCATGCTGCACTTGAGGGTTAGATTACATGTAGATGAAACCAGTCCAGCTGCAGTATCAGATGTTGGTGTCACTGGAGATAAGACCACATGTGCTAGACCTGAGGGCTGCAGTATCTTCAGCTGAGGTCAGTGCATGCAGCGCCCGAGGGCTGCAGTATCTTCAGTTGAGGTCAGTGCATGCATTACTTGAGGGTTGCAGTATCTGAAGATGAAGCCAGTGCATGCTGCACTTGAGGGTTAGATTACATGTAGATGAAACCAGTCCAGCTGCAGTATCAGATGTTGGTGTCACTGGAGATAAGACCACATGTGCTAGACCTGAGGGCTGCAGTATCTTCAGCTGAGGTCAGTGCATGCAGCGCCCGAGGGCTGCAGTATCTTCAGTTGAGGTCAGTGCATGCATTACTTGAGGGTTGCAGTATCTGAAGATGAAGCCAGTGCATGCTGCACTTGAGGGTTAGATTACATGTAGATGAAACCAGTCCAGCTGCAATATCAGATGTTGGTGTCACTGGAGATAAGACCACATGTGCTAGACCTGAGGGCTGCAGTATCTTCAGCTGAGGTCAGTGCATGCAGCACCCGAGGGCTGCAGTATCTTCAGTTGAGGTCAGTGCATGCATTACTTGAGGGTTGCAGTATCTGAAGATGAAGCCAGTGCATGCTGCACTTGAGGGTTAGATTACATGTAGATGAAACCAGTCCAGCTGCAGTATCAGATGTTGGTGTCACTGGAGATGAGACCACATGTGCTAGACCTGAGGGCTGCAGTATTTGAACATGACTCAGAGGTGCAAGAGTTGGGTGTTTGTGGAAGGGTCTTCAGTGTGCCATGCAGGATGTTTATCCAACTCACCAGTAATGCGCAGGCATCTGCTACCATCAACATGTAGAACACATTGTGCCATCCTGAGGGGGAGATGAGTCCTGCCAGCAGGGGGCCGAGGGCAGCACCTAAAGGATGAAACAAGCAGTCAGCACAGGCCCTCCTCAGGGATAACAACCCCCTGACCAGAGATGTGATAATTGCAGCAGGAACCGTCCCCTTCCAAACAACACCCCTAGCCAAAGGTCGACTACCTGCTGCAGAGTACATCCCCTCAACAATAATACCTCACAGAAGGAAGTATACCCTGGGAAACTGATGCCCATTCACCAGAGGACTGATACCAACTGCAGGTACTGCCCCCTCTAACAATACCAACTGCAAGGTCCTGCCTCCTCTAACAATACCAACTGCAAGGTCCTGCCCCCTCTAACAATACCAACTGCAGGTACTGCCCCCTCTAACAATACCAACTGCAAGATCCTGCCCCCTGGCACCATCCATTCCTTGAGGTGAGATAACTGCTGCAGAGTTCACCCCTTCACTATCAGCCCTCACACAAGGTTATATACCTAAGGCAGAGGAAAGGTGGGACTGCAGGGTACAGCTCAGCCCGCTTTCCAGAGGTTTGCTACTTGCAGCAGGGTACAGTGCAGCCCCTTTAACAATCACGAGCAGTGTGATATCCACTGCAGGGTACAGTGCAGCCCCTTTAACAATCACGAGCAGTGTGATATCCACTCCAGGGTACAGTGCAGCCCCTTTAACAATCACGAGCAGTGTGATATCCAGTGTAGGGTACAGTGCAGCCCCTTTAACAATCACGAGCAGTGCGATATCCACTGCAGGGTACAGTGCAGCCCCTTTAACAATCACGAGCAGTGCGATATCCACTGCAGGGTACAGTGCAGCCCCTTTAACAATCACGAGCAGTGCGATATCCAATGCAGGGTACAGTGCAGCCCCTTTAACAATCACGAGCAGTGTGATATCCACTGCAGGGTACAGTACAGCACCTTTTAACCCTTATCAGTGGGGTGATCCCACTGCAGGCTACAGTGTAAGCCCCTTTATCCTTTACCAGAGATATGGTACCTACGGCAATGTACAGCCATTAAATCTTATAGGAGGTGGGATACTTAGTGCAGCGTACAGTGCAGGCTCCTTTAATCTTCAACAAAAGTGTAATACCTAACACAGGATACAGTTCCTTCCAGCCAAACCCAACTTGGCCCCTTTCTTATCAAACATTAGCCTCCCAAAGGTGAACAAACTGGAATGTCAAAGGAGTGGGGATACTCTGCTATGAACCCTGAAGTGGCGACACTCACCTACTGACCCTCACACTCACATTATAAACATGCAAATGCTCAACTACAAAACCAGGAATGCAGACTGCTCCAGAGCATGCAGGCTTGTGATACCAGCCCTGGAGTACAGACACTCATCTACAGAATTGGGGTGCAGACACTCGCCTACAAACTTGAGTACAGATGCTCACCTACAGACCCGAGTACAGGCTGCAGACACTCATCTATCTACAGAGTGGGGTGCATACGCTCACCTACAGCCCTGAGAACACATCTCGTCTACAGAGCTGGGGTGCAGACACTCCTCTACAGACCTGTGGTGCAGACGCTCACCTACAGACCCGAGTACAGACACTCATCTACAGACCTGGGGTGCAGACGCTCACCTACAGACCTGAGTACAGACATTCATCTACAGAACCTGGGTGCAGACATATCTACAGAACCAGGGTGCAGACACTCACCTACAGACCCGAGTACAGGGTACAGACACTCATCTACAGAGCGGGGTGCATACACTCACCTACAGACCTGAGTAGACACTCATCTACAGACCTGGGGTGCAGACCCTCACCCACAGACCCAAGTACAGGGTACAGACACTCATCTACGGACCTCGGGTACAGACGCTCGCCTACAGACCCGAGTACAGACACGGACCTACAGACCTCTGTTAAGACACTCATCTACAGAAACTGGGGTGCAGACACTCACCTACAAACTCGAGTACAGATGCTCACCTACAGACCCAAGTACAGGGTGCAGACCCTCATCTACAGAGCATGGTGCAGAAGCTCACCTACAGACCTGAGTATAGACACTCATCTACATACCTGGGGTGCAGCCATTCACCTACAAACTCCAGTACATATGCTCACCTAAAGACCTGAGTACCGGGTACAGACACTCATCTACAGACCTCGGGTGCAGATGCTTGCCTACAGACCCGAGTACAGACACTCACCTACAGACCTTAGTACAGACACTCATCTACAGACCTGGGGTGCAGACGCTCGCCTACAGACCCGAGTACAGACCCTCATCTACAGACCTGGGGTGCAGATGCTTACCCACAGACCCGAGTACCTATACTCACCTTCAGACCTGAGTACCGACACTCGCCTACAAACCCGAGTACAGATGCTCACCTACAGACCCGGGTACAGGGTGCAGACACTCATCTACAGAGCGGGGGCAGACGCTCACCTACAGACCAGCGTACAGACACACATCTACAAAACCAGGGTGCAGACACTCAAGTACAGATGCTCACCTACAGGTACGGGTGTGTAGATATTAACATACCCTAGAGCACAGACTCACCTACAGACCCCGTCCCGTCAATGATAGCAGTCACCGTGGAGAGCGCCTTTGCATTTCCTTTCAGACTCTTGTGAGTTCCCTGTGGAGAAACAGATTGTGGATTGTCACAGACTGACTCAGGGGCCCAGCAATACTATCTACAGGAAGGGAGTAGATGAGCCAACCAGACAAGAGTGACAGGGACAGAGCAAAGGAGCCAGTGATATGAACCCATTGTGACCTAGTCAGCTGGGTTTCATTTTTAGGTCTCGCTTAAGGCAGCGCATGAGCTGTCTGCTGTGATACATTGTTAGCTTACAGTGAGCTTAAACCCTGTCCAATGGGTGGCGTTATTGTCATTCTCATTTACTTTCTTTTCATTAGTTAGCTTTCATTGACTTTCTTTCCTCTCCTGGTGTTTGTCTCTGTCCTGGAGCATGGACTCATTACCTGTGTCTGCCACTGCTCCCTTTTCAGGTGCTACTTTTCAGTTAAGCAATCTATGAGAGTGCATGTGTTCTCCAGCTGTCTCCCTCATGTACTTTGTGTTCCTCTTTCTCCCCCATGTGTTTCTCCCTTCGCCCTCCCTGCCCTCCCTTCCTGTTGCCGTTCTTGCTTCGCCACACCCCTTTGTTGTCTGTGTGCTTCCCACCTGTCACCCTCTGTGGTCTATTTACTTTTCCTGTGTAGCTTGGCTACAATACATTGCCACTACCAATAATTCTCATAGGCGGGCCTTAGTGGCTTTGCCTATGCTTGCTAACTTTGCTACTATGCTTTTTAGACATATGGTCACCATATTTGCAGCTTAGAGTACCTATTTTTCCTTCTACTAAACCTTGAAATAAGATAGCACAATTTATTGGCAGGTAGCCTTTTTAAATGCAATTTAAGTGGAGTAAGATGGTTCTCTACTGTTAATCAAAATGTCTTTTGAGCGTATTTTTCATCGTAAAATAGTGAAACAAATACTTTGGAGGCCATTATACTTGGGTCTTGGCCACGTCTCCTCTTTTCAGATTTAAATGAGTTTCACAACCAGACTCACTCCCAATCTTCCTAAACCATCACACAAACTTTCCAATCCAACCCACGCTTTCCATGAATGCTTTATGGATTACACAATGAATTATGCAAGTAATGAATTAAAGGTAAAACTCTCTGGTCAACTGCCATCGAACCGCTTCTAGTGGGAGGCGGCCATGCTTGGGAGCTTCGTTCTGGTGTCAGGGAGAAGTATTTACCAGTTTGAGTAAGCTACTGCTGACGTCTGGCTCTGTGCATGGTCACCATACTCAAGGCCCTAGCATTGCTTCCACCTCTTGTACCTCCTCCCTTACTTCTGCCATAGTCCTCCCACTGTCTGGTCATAACCTGAAACCTACACAGACACTTCTCTGTCTCCTCAGAACCTGAAACCCTACACAGACACTTCTCTGTCCCTTCAGAACCTGAAACCCCTACACAGATGCTTCTCTGTCTCTTCTGAACCTGAAACCCCTACACAGATGCTTCTCTGTCTCTACTGAACCTGAAACCCCTACACATATGCTTCTCTGTCTCTTCTGAACCTGAAACCCCTACACAGACACTTCTTTGTCCTTTCAGAACCTGAAACACCTACACAGATGCTTCTCAGTCTCTTCAGTACCTGAAACCCCTACACAGATGCTTCTCTGTCTCTTCAGAACCTGAAACACCTACACAGATGCTTCTCTGTCTCTTCAGAACCTGAAACACCTACACAGATGCTTCTCTGTCTCTTCAGAACCTGAAACCCCTACAGAGACACTTATCTGTCTCTTCAGAACCTGAAACCCCTACACAGATGCTTCTCTGGCTCTTCAGAACCTGAAACACCTACACAGATGCTTCTCTGTCTCTTCTGAACCTGAAACCCCTACACAGACACTTCTGTCCTATCAGAACCTGAAACCCCTACACAGATGCTTCTCTGTCTCTTCTGAACCCGAAACCCCTACACAGATGCTTCTCTGTCTCTTCTGAACCTGAAACCCCTACACAGACACTTCTCTGTCTCTTCTGAACCTGAAACCCCTACACAGACACTTCTCTGTCTCTTCAGAACCTGAAACACCTACACAGACTCTTCTCTGTCCTTTCAGAACCTGAAACACCTACACAGATGCTTCTCTGTCTCTTCTGAACCTGAAACCCTTACACATATGCTTCTCTGTCTCTTCTGAACCTGAAACCCCTACACAGACACTTCTCTGTCTTTTCAGAACCTGAAACCCCTACACAGATGCTTCTCTGTCTTTTCAGAACCTGAAACCCCTACACAGATGCTTCTCTGTCTCTTCAGAACCTGAAACCCCATACACAGATGCTTCTCTGTCTCTTCAAAACCTGAAACCCCATACACAGACACTTCGCTGTCCCTTCAGAACCTAAAACCCTACACAGTCACTTCTCTGTCCCTACAGAACTTGAAACCCCTACAAAGATGCTTCTCTGTCTCTTTAAAACCTGAAACCCCATACACAGAAACTTCTCTGTCCCTTCAAAACCTAAAACCCTACACAGACACTTCTCTGTCCCTACAGAACCTGAAACCCCTACACAGATGCTTCTCTGTCTCTTCAGAACCTGAAACCCCTACACAGATGCTTCTCTGTCTCTTCAAAACCTGAAACCCCATACACAGACACTTCTCTGTCCCTTCAGAACCTAAAACCCTACACAGACACTTCTCTGTCCCTACAGAACCTGAAACCCCTACACAGATGCTTCTCTGTCTCTTCAGAACCTGAAACCCCTACACAGATGCTTCTCTGTCTCTTCAAAACCTTAAACCCCATACACAGACACTTCTCTGTCCCTTCAGAACCTAAAACCCTACACAGACACTTCTCTGTCCCTACAGAACTTGAAACCCCTACACAGACACTGCTGCCCTTGTGAAATATCACCCAATGTCAAACCTGGTCTGATTGCTTGAAGAGGCAGTGATACCTTAACGGCAGAGTTTTATGTAATCTAACGACATTGTGCATAATACTCAGAAAGTATTTCAATCACGGACAGGGACTAGGCTGATAATGATGTCGCTTTTGGATGATCTGATGATTGTTGATGGTCTGGCCAAGAGGAAGCCCAGGCCCTAGTAAGTCCAAACTCTGCCGAGATAAGGTGGATCACAAAAAAGTGTCACACAAACCTGGACAGGCTGTGACTCGACATTTTGCACGAGCCTGGACTCAACCTTTTTGCGTCAGGTACAGAAGACGCAGCGCCTAAGCTGAAAGTGGGGTTCTTCAGGGCTCTGTGCAGTTCCTCTTTTCTTTAACGTGGATCTTCTTCTCTCAATGGAACCGACGGTTTGACCTCTGTAACAATCCTGCTGATACTCCACATTTGAGGAAAGCATCGTTGGCTGAGCCACAACATTTCTTTTCCAACAGTTTAGGTGCACTAGATGGTGGATGGTTCTGGACAATCTTAAAGAAGGAGCTCTTGAGTGCAAACTCTCCCTTCCTTGACACCCGCTCCTGTCCAGCAAGTTAAAACCATAGCGCCATGTACAGCTATGGACCGCTCTGGGATGCCTCACATTAGTAATGTGTCCAAGGGCCGTATTATACAAGTGCCCAGGGGTTGCAATGTGCGTTTGCGCCTGCTTTGCGCGCCACTGGGGCACAAGCGCCTGACGCCCCTTCTGTAATACCAATAGCGCTGGCGCACATAAAGCACCAGTGCTATCTGCACCATGAAAGTAACAAACTGGCAACCCTTAGACCCTTTATCTTTCAATTCCATTTTAAATAGTCTTAAATCAGGCTCCCCTAATGACCCACTTCCAGTCAATATTCTTCAAAAACTTAATTCCTCTTCATTGAGGATTATCATGGATCTAGTTAATGCCTCACTGAGGGAAGCCACTTTACCTGCAGAATGGAAACACGCAATGGTTCTTCCTCTTTTGAAGAAACCAAATGCGGATCCAGCTGAGCCTTCCAACTTCCGCCCAATTTCCCTACTCCCCGTTTTTTCTTAGATCTTAGAAAAACACGTGAATCAACAGCTTACACGGTTTGTGGAATCCAATAACCTCTTACACGGGTCCCAATCAGGCTTTAGAACCGGTTACTCCACAGAGTCTACTCTCTTAGGAGTTACCGAAACAATACGCCTGCTTTTGGATAAAGGGGAAACGGTGGCACTCATTCTATTAGATCTGAGTGCCGCCTTTGACACGATATCTCATTCTACCCTTCTAAAAACTCTCCAGTTCCTGGGAATTGTTGGATCAGCTTTGGAGTGGATCAAAAACTTCCTCACAAACAGGACTTTTCAAGTCTTCTCTCCATCGGCTTGCTCCAAGACCTATGCATCTCCTCATGGAGTGCCTCAGGGATCGATACTTAGTCCTATGCTATTCAATCTTTACGTCAGCCCGTTAGCTACCATCGCTGAAGAGGCTGGGTTGTCAATCTTCTCTTATGCGGATGACACCCAGCTTCTCTTTTCACTATCCGCCAATGATAAATCTAGTGTTTCATCCCTACAGCTAGGGCTGCATAAAATCGCCAACTGGATGCACACTAACTGGTTAAAGCTAAATGGAGGAAAAACGGAGGTTTTGATCATGGGGAAGGATAAAGATCTTTGGGGCCCGCATCACTGGCCGCCTGAAATGGGTGAACTTCCTAAACCTGTACAAACTGTACGTAATTTGGGCATAGTGATTGACGATCAGCTGACTATGAAACAGCAAGTAGCGAAGACCACTTCTATTTGCTTTACTATTCTCAAATGGCTCCGTAAGATATTATGGATGATGCCTGAATCTACTCAAAGAACAGTCATCCAAGCCCTAATCATGTCGAGGCTTGATTATGGCAACGTCCTTTATCTAGGAGCAAATAGGGAATTAGTACGCAAGCTACAGGTGGTGCAGAATTCTGCGGCCAGGCTACTTTGTCAGGTATCGACAACATCTTCCATCACAGGCTCTTTACGTGATCTCCATTGGCTCAGGGTTGAGCAACGGACGAAATTTAAGGCCTTATGCTATATGCATAAGATTAAGCTAGGTACAGCACCCCATTACCTATGCTCCCTAGCCCAGATATATCTTCCGCCCCGTCTACTTCGCTCTGCATCCCAAGCTAACTTTATAGTTCCTAGATTTAAACTTTCACGTATGGGCGGACGTTCTTTCTCGTATCTGGCCCCAATGTTGTGGAACTCACTACCTTCCCCACTTCACCACGAAATTAGCCATAAAAGCTTCCGCAAAGGCCTGAAGACCTGGCTTTTCAACCAGTAAAAAGCTTCCGATTTGTTTGCAATCTGTCCTGTGCGCCGGGAAACCTCCGGGTAGCTGTGCGCCTTATAAATTTAATTTAATAATAATAATAATAATAATCTTCAGGGGGCATTCCCACATTAGCATGAGGGCGTGCCCCATGCAAATTAGGTCATCCTTTTGCCTCTGGGCCCTCGCCGTATTACAGGCAAGGGCACAGAGGCAAAGAAGCTCTCAAGAGGCGCACTGACAGTGCGCCTCCTGAAGGCAGCCCTCTGCAGGTTCGTGGCTGCACTGGGGGCAGCACATTCATCAAAATACGGTGCATCCTCCTTTATTGCGCTGGGAGCACCAGCGCAATCCAGGAAAATGTGCCCCATGTATAATATGGCCTCAAATCTGGAATATTCTGCAAGAAAGTACTTTGCAGCATTCTTCCTTTTTCTTTTGTGCCTCAAATACCCAGTAGTATTTATTTAGGCCTTTCTGATAAACATGTGGCTCAGCTGCAGCACTTAGAGAAAACTGCTACTCGCACAGGCCAACACCTTAACTGTCTTGTCCTAAAATAAGTACCATTGAGTTGGGTAACAATAAACATCTGTTATTTAGCACCAAGATGCCCTTGGGTGAACGTGTGCTTTACAAATACACATGTTATGCTATGCTATGTTGTCCTCGCTTGATTGGCTTCTTGTCTGCCAATAGGAAGCTTTAGAATCTCTTTTAACTTCTCATACACCAATCAATGGTGCTGGATCTGTTTTGTGTATCCTACCACTTTCTCGTATTCCACCTCATCAGCCACAATCTACGAGTGCTGCATTGATGCACATACTAAGATTTCCGAGACGATGAAACAGCGGACATTCCTTCTCTGTTCTCTGGAACAACCTTCTACAGCAACTCTGGATGCGGGACGCTCATCCTACTGTCAGACAATCTCTCAAAGCTTTAAACTAATATGAAGTCAATGCAACTATGAGTTGTCTTTCAATGCCAAAAAGCCATATCCGTCGAATGTCGTATTGAAGACAGATAAAAAACATAAGAAGAAAGGCAGCCGCCTGGCCTTCCTTTCTGCACACGATCAGCTTCATAATAGCACTGAGACCATGAGGCTTTGGGCCCAATGACCCTGGGCCCGATTCACAGAACTAACTTAACACAAAATCCTAAACTTACTACCATTTTGGTATTCACAGAAGGCACTTACTTACTCATTTTGAGTAACTTACTCATTTTGGTATTTACAGAAGGCACTTACTCATTCATGAGTAAGTGCCTTCTGTGAATACCAAAATGGTAGTAAGTTTAGGATTTTGTCTTAAGTTCGTTCTGTGAATCGGGCCCCCTGAGTATGTTGTCAGCTCCCTACCAACGTAGGGCCTGATCTTGATCTTGGCGGATGGGTTACTCCATCACAACGGTGACAGATGTCCTGTTGCCGAAATCTAAATACCATAGGATTTATATTTCGGCGGATGGGATATCCGTCACCGTTGTGATGGAGTAACCCGTCTGCCAAGACCTAGATCAGGCCCTTAGTATCAAATCAAGGCACGTCCAAGCTATTCTATTGATTGACAAATATAAGAAAAATACTGAGATGCAAAGGATTGTAGGAATACTAGACACTGAGATGCAATGGATTGTACGAATACTAGACACTGAGATGCAATGGATTGTACGAATACTAGACACTGAGATGCAATGGATTGTACGAATACTAGACACTGAGATGCAATGGATTGTACGAATACTAGACACTGAGATGCAATGGATTGTACGAATACTAGACAATGAGATGAAACGGATTGTACGAATACAAGACACTGAGATGCAATGGATTGTTCGAATATTAGACACTGAGATGCAACGGATTGTACGAATACTAGACACTGAGATGCAATGGATGGTACGAATATTAGACACTGAGATGCAACGGATTGTTTGAATATTAGACACTGAGATGCAATGGATTGTACGAATACTAGACACTGAGATGCAACGGATTGTACGAATACTAGACACTGAGATGCAAAGGATTGTAGGAATATTAGACACTGAGATGCAATGGATTGTACGAATACTAGACACTGAGATGCAATGGATTGTACAAATATTAGACACTGAGATGCAATGGATTGTACGAATATTAGACACTGAGATGCAATGGATTGTACGAATACTAGACAATGAGATGCAACGGATTGTACGAATACTAGACACTGAGATGCAATGGATTGTTTGAATATTAGACACTGAGATGCAACGGATTGTACGAATATTAGACACTGAGATGCAACGGATTGTACGAATATTAGACACTGAGATGCAACGGATTGTACGAATATTAGACACTGAGATGCAACGGATTGTACGAATATTAGACACTGAGATGCAACGGATTGTACGAACACTAGACACTGAGATGCAATGGATTGTACGAATACTAGACACTGAGATGCATTGGATTGTAGGAATATTAGACACTGAGATGCAATGGTTTGTACGAATATTAGACACTGAGATGCAATGGATTGTACGAATATTAGACACTGAGATGCAATGGATTGTACAAATATTAGACACTGAGATGCAATGGATTGTACAAATATTAGACACTGAGATGCAATGGATTGTACGAATACTAGACAATGAGATGCAACGGATTGTACGAATACTAGACACTGAGATGCAATGGATTGTTTGAATATTAGACACTGAGATGCAACGGATTGTATGAATATTAGACACTGAGATGCAACGGATTGTACGAATATTAGACACTGAGATGCAACGGATTGTACGAATATTAGACACTGAGATGCAACGGATTGTACGAATATTAGACACTGAGATGCAACGGATTGTACGAACACTAGACACTGAGATGCAATGGATTGTACGAATACTAGACACTGAGATGCATTGGATTGTAGGAATATTAGACACTGAGATGCAATGGTTTGTACGAATATTAGACACTGAGATGCAATGGATTGTACGAATATTAGACACTGAGATGCAATGGATTGTTCGAATATTAGACACTGAGATGCAATGGATTGTTCGAATATTAGACACTGGGATGCAATGGATTGTACGAATATTAGACACTGAAATGCAATGGATTGCTCGAATATTAGACACTGAGATGCAATGGATTGTACGAATATTAGACACTGAGATGCAATGGATTCTACGAATATTAGACACTGAGATGCAATGGATTGTACGAATATTAGACACTGAGATGCAATGGATTGTACGAATACTAGACACTGAGATGCAACGGATTGTACAAATACTAGACACTGAGATGCAACGGACTGTTCGAATATTAGACACTGAGATGCAATGGATTGTACGAATATTAGACACTGAGATGCAACGGATTGTACGAATATTAGACACTGAGAAGCAATGGATTGTACGAATATTAGACACTGAGATGCAATGAATTGTACGAATACTAGACACTGAGATGCAACGGATTATATGAATACTAGACACTGAGAAGCAATGGATTGTACGAATATTAGACACAGATGCAATGGATTGTACGAATACTAGACACTGAGATGCAATGGATTGTACGAATACTAGACACTGAGATGCAATGGATTGTACGAATATTAGACACTGAGATGCAATGGTTTGTACGAATATTAGACACGGAGATGCAATGGATTGTAGGAATATTAGACACTGAGATGCAATGGATTGTAGGAATATTAGACACTGAGATGCAATGGATTGTAGGAATATTAGACACAGATGCAATGGATTGTAGGAATATTAGACACTGAGATGCAATGGATTGTAGGAATATTAGACACTGAGATGCAAAGGATTATAGGAATATTAGACACTGAGATGCAATGGATTGTAGGAATATTAGACACTGAGATGCAATGGATTGTAGGAATATTAGACACTGAGATGTAATGGATTGTAGGAATATTAGACACAGATGAAATGGATTGTAGGAATATTAGACACTGAGATGCAATGGATTGTAGGAATATTAGACACAGATGCAATGGATTGTAGGAATATTAGACACTGAGATGCAATGGATTGTAGCAATATTAGACACTGAGATGCAATGGATTGGAGGAATATTAGACACTGAGATGCAATGGATTGTAGGAATATTAGACACTGAGATGCAATGGATTGTAGGAATATTCTCTTAGTGTTCTACATAATTCAAGTGAGCTCACACAAACTATTTTACTTAAATACTTCACTGGCTGCTACAAGGTGCATAGTCTAAATTTCAATTTGTAACACTTGGTAAAGAGGTCTTACTTTCTTTGTCACTCCAGAAAAAACCAACTGTGCTGTACAAAAGTGATGTGTGTGTGTGTGTGTGTGTGCGTGTGTGTCTTCAGTATGCTTAGGATGGTATTCTGAAAGGCAGACATTCCAGAGGGTTTAGCTTCTAGAGAGGATATTACACCCGTCTTATCCATGGGTTTTCTACATGAAGTTAGACTAAAATCTTTCACTGTATGATTAAAATCATACAATGAATATAATTAAGACACAATAAACTGTGGCTTTTACAATCCTAGTTTCCCATATTCAGCAACATTTAGGAGAACCATTTTCCGCTCATCTGTAAGCTTGATTCAACAACATATTAAGTGAACTATGTCTATCTTTCATTTTTAACCACATAATCTACAAAATCCCCACTTTTCCTTAGGTCTATCAGCATTTGGACATGTCTCTCCAATATCAAATGAAAAACGTAAAATACGTCTCGTGGTTCAGGAAAGAGGGTGGCTACGATAGACATGGGGAGCATGAACACCGAACGTATTCGATATTTACTTCTTTTGCATTTTTTTTTAACTTCTCCACATCATTACCAAAGGCCTTAAGAGGGAGGGTGTCTTTGAGTTAACTTTT
Source organism: Calotriton arnoldi (assembly GCA_963921515.1). Classification (NCBI taxonomy): domain Eukaryota; kingdom Metazoa; phylum Chordata; class Amphibia; order Caudata; family Salamandridae; genus Calotriton; species Calotriton arnoldi. Next base: position 2,540,076 of record CAWUFW010000975.1, read on the forward strand.
AATATGGAGAATGAGGAATTTCTTATCCATTCTTTTCTCAAACTTAAAACAGCAGGTTACTCACAAGGAATCATTTCTTTACAGAGCTGGTATTTAAAGGTGTGGTTCTCTGCTCTTTATAATCAATGCAAGTACTTAAGAGATAAAAAGTCCAGCGGCTGTGCAGGTTTATTGAGCGCACATTCGAGGCAGCGGACATGATTGTGGAATAAACAGAAAACATCAATCATGGCCCAAGATACTTGTTGAGCCAACCAACAGCCACCTTTGTCCCTAAAGGCTGTAAACCCTCATATAAATCCCAGAACTAATTTATCTTTCGCAGCTTGTAGGAACCTAAGTACCAAGAGGCTGATCAATGTAAAGTAGAATTTTGTAAGTATGTAGGACAGGGTCAGGGTGGATGCTTGTGCAATGTTCTGAATAACTGGATAATATATTCTAAATAACCTATAATAAAAACCCAGGGAATGGAGCTCCGATGGAAACAGTACAATCGGTACAAAAACAATACTGCCCCTTTAAGAGGCTTACCAGCCTGCTCCATTCCATCTTGTCCATCAGGGTGACATTTAGGCAGATCATGAACATAACCCTGCTTTGTTTAAAACATTCTTCGCCTACTAACACCACATTTTGAGGTGAGGGGAGGTGAGTGAGGGGGACTATTCACCTTTATTCACATCTTAGGATGTTTCCTCTCTTTTGACACCTTTTTCTGTGGCAAAGATCTGCTTTCCCTATTTTCCCTGGCGTGTTTTCACCTCCCAGGTTTTCTGCCCACTATATTGGTGTTTTTTAATAAATTAACACAACAAGAGAGGGCCAGGGAAGGTTTAGAGACCAGCAGGTGTTCACTTCGAATTCATATATCTAACACACACAAAAACACCTGGGACTTGAGAAAAGTCAGAAAATCCTAGCTGCCCAGAAATGATGCGTCTTTATGGCGAATTCCCTCACCAACCAGAGGTGGCATGCTTCATCATTGGGATTCTCCTCGCACCGTGACAGCTGATCATGAGGGACAAATAAAATGCTAATAAAACGGGTTTATTATCATTTTATTTTTCTCTCCTGGGCCAAGTCTTGGAGGCGGGGCCATCGCGGAGGGGAGTGAGGGAGCAGGAATGAGGGGGAGTGGTGTGCATGACGGTTTGGCCGGCCATCTTAATTACGGCCAAAACGTCATTCTCACTGACATCTCCCCAACCCGAGCTGCATTGCCGGGTGGAGAGAACAGCAGGCACAGGCCCGCTCAGGCCAATCCCAGCGCTTCTCGAGAAGCGCTGGGATTGGCCATAGAGGAGTCTGGAAGCCTCAGTCGGTGGGGTGCACAGCAGAAGGCATCCCCCAGCAAGCCCGGCAGCGAGGAAAGGTGCACCGCTAGGCTGCGTTGTAAAGCCTGGGGGCTGCTGAGTGGCGGTACCGGAGGGCAGGAGTAGCCCAACCCAGTCTTGAACTGCAGCTGCAAAAGAACAAAATGAATGTGTGAAATCCAGACCTTCCCAGCCTCCACATCGATTACTGCGTTTTAATCTCGTCTCAAGCCAGAGAGCTGCTTTTAATCTAACTTCAAGTTCCCTGTCTGGCTGGCATGGCAGAGCCCGTCAATAATTTCCCTCCACTGTCAAAGTTCGCTCGTCTGAAACTTCGCTTCTACCAGAACTTTGAAGATGAAATCCCCATCCAACACTGGGGACTAGTCATAAAGGTCTACCGCCTATGGATCTTTTTCTGCGTCACTCTGGCGGTGAGCCTGATCGATTGGTTGGCTTGCTGGATGGGTGGTGGTAATGGTCTAAATTTCGGGTTGGCTTTCCTTTGGCTCATCGTTTTCAGTCCATGCAGCTAGATATGCAGTGGAGAGGTGTGGTGCAGCGGCCAGGGCAGCTGACTTCGGAGCACAGGGTTCACGGTTCGATCCCCGGCTCCGGCGGCAGCTCAGCTCAGCACCATGTGACTCTGGGCAATAGCTCACTTAATTTCCACTCCGGCCCCCAGCGCCTTGAGACCCGTAAGGGTGAGTAGCTGCGCTATATAAAAACAGACTTACCTACTTTTTTTATGCTGGTTCCGGCCGCTTTACAAAGCTTCCCGGTCTGACAGCTCCTTTAAATACATGGCATTTTTCTTCATCATTGCGACCCAGTTGGTTTTTGCTGCTAAACAAGCAATTAGGATCTCCGGTTGGGGAGCCTGCAGTTAGCTTGCAGCCATTACCTTCAGAAAGCAGAAGAGCGGCGACCGGGAAGCATCAGGTAAGTTCTTTTTTTGTTTTTTGTGCCCCAACGCTGCCCACCACTTCCACCAGATACCAGCCGCTACTGGAAGGAGGAGCTCTTCGGATATTTTAAGAGAATTGGTAGAAACCCTATGGTAAGCTAAAGGGTGGTGAGGCTCGCAGAGCGTGCAACAAGCGGAGAAAGTGATTTACAACTGGCTCCAGGGCAGGCGCACAGTGTCCCTGCTCTCTTTTTTTAATCCTGACCCAGGCACGCACAAATAAAGTTGTACGCCTGCCCTGGAGCCAGTTTTATATCACTTTCTCCACTTATTGCACGCTCTGCGAGCCTCACCACCTCTTGGCTCACCAAAGGGTTTCTACCGACTCTCTTAAAACGTCTGAGGAGCTCCTCCTTCTCAGAGAGGGGGTGATCAGCAGTCACGGTGCCAGGAGAATCCCAATGATGAAGCATGCCACCTCTGGCGGGTGAGGGGATTCGCCCTAAAGAAGGTACATTCCTGCCCTGCTAGGGTTTTCTGACTTTTCTCAAGTCCCAGGTGTTTCTGCTTTTTTATAAATGCCCAGCTTGTGGGGGAAGATGCCAAGGAATGCTGCCCACAATGTTTGTGTGGCGAGTCTGCCTGACTCCCACACCATGAAGGACTGTGGCGTTTGTCAGAAAATGTCCTAAAGGTGGATGAGACACAGGGAAGGGGTACGCCTCGGGCCAAAAAGGGAGAAATTGGCCAGAGAATGTCACATTCTGCATCCACTTCTGCTTCAGGGAGGAGAGGACACCATTCCAACATCTCTTCTTCCCAGGACGCCATATTAGCTACTTCAAAAGGTGAGTGGGTAACAACTCAGCAGTGTGAAGGTGGGCAATGCAATGCCAAGTGCAGACTGCGGGCGGACAGTGACCAGGTATGGGCCCATCGAGCATGTGAAGGAGAAATGCAGCAGAAAAGCATTGAGGCAGGGACAAGGGGGGCAATGAAGACAAAATGATAGAGCAGAAGACGTGAAGGTGGGCCAAGGTGATGGAGAAAGCAGGCTGTGCTTAGGCTGCAGAAGCGACAATAGGCACACAGGGAAGGCGAGGGCGATTGTGAAAGGGATGCGAAGATGGGCATGGCTGGTTGGGCATGGGATGCCAGAGGGGCACACATGACAGTGAACGTAGAAGTGAGGACTGCTTGGAGGGCAGAGGTGACAAGTGAAAGCAGGGGATACTAGTATGAATAGCGATGATGGTAAAAGTAACAACAAGTTTTTAGGCCTATAGGGATGGGCAGTGTTGGCCGCTATTTACCGGGGGTGGTGGGAGGTGGCGGGGGGTTTGTAAACGAAAATTAAAAAATTAATAAACAACACTTACCTTCAGGCGGGCCGCCGCCTGTCAGCCCGCTCGCCGCCAACTGGGAAGCAGCAACCAGGAAACACCCAGGCTCCTGACTCCCCTAGCCAATCACAACGCTGCAATGCAGCATTGTGATTGGTCTGAGTGCCGAGATTTGGCGCTCAGACGGGGAATGGAAGCCTGGGCATGTTCTGCACCCAGGCTGTAATGCAGCATGGGTGCAGAACATGCAAAGTGTGTATGGCTGTTATGGTAGGCCCAAGAGTGCCGGCCAAACATTCATGCGCACTTAGGAGGGTGCCACCACTCCTCCTTCTAGCCCCTGCCCTGGCAGTCCAGCCCCACCCCGCACTGCCACACCAGGAAATGGAAGACTTAAACGATAATACCGCTGGTTATGATTTCAGTTTTCCTTTCTACTGCTCACAGAGAGCAGTGGGGCGACGCTACTCCGCCTTAGCGAAGGAGCCACCACTGGGGATGGGGCACCAGAGAGCGTGACAAGGAGAAAGGGAGTGCCCTGACTGGTGCAGCTACAGCATGTGTAGAAAGTACTGTGTGGTCAGGACCTGCAGCTGGTGGATTGGTGAAAAGAGTGTGAGGGTCTCAAGTGTGAGGAGTAACCTAGGGTGGCTGGTGACAAGGGTCACAGAGAAGACAGGGCGGCTTCAGATCTCCAGGGTAAAAGGATGGTTCGGAACATAGTGAGGCCGGATAATGCTGTTGAGACCACAGTGCACCAAGGGAAGCATTAACACGAAGAGGACAGAGAACGTAAGGCTGATATCATGTTGGAGACAGAACTTACCAAGTCTGCTGAGACAGCTGTGGTGATTAGAGAGTAGGGGCCATTCACCAGAGCTCCACAGAGCAGCAGCATTCCTGCAAAGACAAAACAGATGAAGGCTCTGCCTCAACACCATCTGCAGTGCAGCCAGTACTGAAGCTATGCTGTCTACTCACGCCCACCACTGCCTTCCTCGATCTTCAGCTGACACCCCAAACAGGCAATCACCCACCACCCAAGTGCACATCATTCAATGACCACCACCAGCCACCAAAGAGTGTCCACTGACAACAACCTACAACCTGTCATCAGCCTCCCCAGTGGACCCAAGAACAGCATCCACTGCCCAACAGCTATCACCACTGACTATTCACTGCTTTCATCAAAACCCAATCACCAACCAACGAAGTGCACCCAGGATCAAATGGACCACCAGCAGCTGCCACACAGTATCCACTACCATCAAACACCCGCCATCGCCAGCCTTCAAGGTGCTCACAGTATCCAATGTCACATTAGAAACAGCCAGTGTCCCCCAACATAACCCAACACCCTATCACCCTCCCCACACTGGACCAAGTATGACTATTCACTGCCCACCAGCAGCTGTCACAGAGCATCCAACACCATCAATCAACACACATCATCCAACGCCATCAATCACCACACATCATCCAACGCCATCAATCAACACACATCATCCAACGCCATCAATCAACACACATCATCCAACGCCATCAATCAACACCCGATTATTTTAAGAATTAATCTGTACTTTGAGATTGATTGCATAACAAATACTTCAAATGTTACCTGTTTATCAAAATTTCTTGCACATGTGTAGTGGTGTCCAGGCAGTGAAACCACAAGGGCTGAACACTACTAATTGACTTATTAGACACTAACTCCAGTGCAGCTGACCTAGGGCCAACACTGCTCTACACTTTTTTGCTTATTTAGTGTTTTCCATAACACGAAATGTGCCCCACGATAAAAGCAGACATGCAGGTCTGGTCTACTCATGGTTCCTCGGCCTGTACATGCAGGTCTGGTCTACTCATGGTTCTTCAGCCTGTACATGCAGGTCTGGTCTACTCATGGTTCCTCGGCCTGTACATGCAGGTCTGGTCTACTCATGGTTCCTCGGCCTGTACATGCAGGTCTGGTCTACTCATGGTTCTTCAGCCTGTACATGCAGGTCTGGTCTACTCGTGGTTCCTCAGCCTGTACATGAGGCCCAAGGTCTTCACCCTCAATGCACATCTTTCATACATGCGATGTTGCTTCTCCAAGGACACCCAGTTTAAAGTTTGGTTTGAAGAGAAGCTTCAGCAGTTGCGGGTCACCACCTCTAGTGTTTGTGTTATCACAATGAAGGACAAGTGCTCACCTATGGTCGCTGCCATCCCCATCTTACTGACGAACGAGAAGACGTAAAGCTGCAACGAGAGAAGGCAGAGTTTAGGCAGAGCAAGGGCTGGTAGAAATCTGCTGTGTTTAATAAAAGGAGTATCTGGGGTGTTCTTAGTGCAAGGGAGGATGTGTGGGCGCGATTCACAAAGGGCCTCCGCACTCGTGGTGCAGGCCCCATAGTCGTGGCGGGGGCCCCGCACTCATGCCAGGGGCTCCGCACTTGTGGCGGGATCTCTGCAATGAGTTAATCCACGAGTGCGGGCACCCCACCACAACTGGGGACCGCTGCTACGAGTGCGGGCCCCCTACCACGACTGCGGGTCCCTTACCACAACTTTGGGGCCCTGTCATGGGTGCTGGTGCCCTACCATGACTAAGGACCCTTGCACCGAGTGAGGCCCCGTACCACGTTTGCTGGGTCTCTGCCACGAGTACTGGGGGTCTCTAGTTGACAGAGGTAGGTACCTTTGACCAAATAGGGACCCTTGCTTCTAAGTCAGGGAAAGGGGATTACACTACTGGATAACCCCTGCTCACCCCCTTGGTAGCTTGGCACGAGCAGACAGGCTTATCTCAGAGGCAGTGTGTTAAGCATTTGTGAACACATACAGTAATACAGTGAAAACACTACAGATGGACACCACACAGGTTTTATAAAAATAAGTATTCTTTATATAGACTTAACACAAGACCATAAACGACAAAAATCCACAATACTGTACTCAAAATTGACTTAAGGATGGTAGAAGTAACTTAGTAACTTAGTTCAAGTTGATGGTAAGTGCGACAAAGTTCTCACAAAAGTACCTGGATGCGTAACGCAAAACAAACAAAAGGTTCGCAGAGATGGAGATGCGTCGGTTCCTTGCTTTGTGGGAGACGATGCGTCGCGCCTCAATGCTTGCGCAGAGTAGGGGATGCGTCTTGATCCTTACCGGAGAGGAGGTGATGCGTAGATTCTCGTACTGCGTTCCGGTTGCGATGCGGCAAGATGGTGCCTCGATGCGATGCGATGATCCGGTGCGATGCGATAAGATGGCGCCCTTGATGCGACGACGTGAAGACGATGCGTGCACGTCCGGCGGCCGTGCGGCGACTCTGTAACTTTGGAGCCGCGACAGGCCCTGCGACACGCTTCTCCGGTGATGCGACGACGACCCTTGCGGTGGCGACACGCTTCTCCGGTGATGCGTCGGGTAACAGCTTTGACGAAGGCTCGCTTCTCTGGTGATGCGGCGGCGACCTCTACGGCAGCGACACGCTTCTCCTGCGATGCGACGGCAACAGCTGCGACTCCGACACGCTTCTTCTCGTTGAGTCGCGCTTCCAGCTCCCAGCGACACGCAGGCTTCTGCAGACAGAATTCCCAGCAAGGAAATTCAGAGGGGAGCTGGTGGTGAAGTCTTTTGGCCCTGAGACTTCAGCAGGAGGCAAGCACAATTTCAAGCCCTTGGAGTAATATTCTGCAAGATGATGAAAGTTCTTTAAAAGTTCCTTCTCTCCTTGGCACTGAAGACACCACTGTAGGCAAACCCAGCAACACAGCACACTGACAGGGGGGCAGTCCAACTCCTACAGCTTCCTTTGGTTCTTCTCCTTGGCAGAGGTTCGTCTTGTTGTTCCAGAAGTGATCTAAAGTTCTGGGGTCTGGGTCCCCTCTTTTATACTCATTTTCCCTTTGTTCTCTGAAGGCAGAGAGGCCTTTGCCTAGTCCAAACCAGTTCTGGTCAGTCCTGGAGCACTTTGTTGACAAGACTCCTTCTTTCCTTTCACGGTGTAGGCCAGGGACATCAGACGCACCACAGGAGGTGGAGCCGAATATGTGATGTTACAACGCGATCAAAATGATCGCGGTATGTAACATCGCGGTTTTTACAACGCAAGTCGTTACAACGACTTGCGCAGGAGGGCGCTGGACTTAGGAGTAGTAAAATTTACTATTCCAACACCAGTCTACGTACAGTAGGGAAGGTGTTGGAATAGTAAATCTTACTATTCCTTAGGTTATAGCGCCCTCCAGTGCAAGTCGATGTAACGCTTGCGTTGTAATGGCAGCGTTCTAAATGCATCGCGGTGTATTCACCGCGATGTAAAGGATGTTTCCCGTGGAGCCAGCATTGTGGAGGGAAGGCACAGCCCTATTCAGGTCCCAGGTGCAACTCCTCCCACCACTCTACATGTAGATCTCTGTATTCAGTCCTGTGCTGACTCACCCTGTCTCCTGGAATCCCCCAGCCCCTGTCACTCACAAACCAGACAAGGAATACACAACCTAGCAGAGGCAGGCTTGGATAGTTAGGCAAGAAAATACCTACTTTCTAAAAGTGGTATTTTCAAACACAGAATGTTAAAACCAACTTCACTAAAAGATGTATTTTATCATTCTGAGTTCAGGCATACTAAATTCGTTTTTCTACCATGTTCTCTGGGTCAGTTAGGATTATAAGCTGTTATAATCAAACTGCCCATTCTGGCCTATGGGGAACAGGTAGCCTTGCAATAGTGAAAAACGAAAATGGCTGTAATTCACTATTAGGACATGCCACACACACCAGGGCATGTCCTACCTTATACTTACAATGCACCCTGCCCTTGGGCCTACCTTAGGGGTGTCTGATATGAAGTAAAGGGAAGGTTTAGGGACTGGCAAGTGGGTGCACTTGCCAAGTCGACATGGCAGTCACAGACTGCACACAGGCTCTGAAATGGCAGGCCTGAGACACACTTTACAAGCTGCTTCTGTGGGTGGCACAACCAGTGCTGCAAGCCCACCAGCAGCATTTGATTTACAAGCCCTGGGCACACATGGTGCACTGTACTAGGGTCTGACAAGTAAATCAAATAACCCAATCATGGAGTCACTAATCAATACATCAATTTAACATAGGGAGCACTTGCACTGTGGCACTGAATAGCAGTGGCACAGTGCCCAAAGCATCTAAAACCAGCAAACAGATCAAAAACAGAGGAGGCAATCAGAAAAAAGTGGAAGGGAGACTCACGCCAATGGTACCAGGTCTAACAGATGCCCTTTGTGAATCGGGCCCTGTGTTTATGTATGAGAAGCAGTAACCAAGCCTGCAGCTGTGTAACCGAAGGAGGAATAAAGTATATGAGGAATATTTGAGCCTCTGTCTGTGTGTGAAAAGATGTAAGCGAGCCTCTTTATGTGTGTGAGAAGGAATCAAACTTCTGTCTGCCTAAGAAGTAACCAAACCGCTGTCTGCCTGAGGAGTAACCAGCCTCCCTGCGTCTGTGCGTAGTAATCGAGTTTCTGTCCGTGTCTGAGGATTAATGAAGCCTCTGTTTGAATGTGAGGAACTGGGCCTGTTATTGTGTTAATGAAAGAGTAACCAGGCCTTTTGCCGTATGAATGTTTTCTGGATTCACTTTATTCCGCCATCTAGTGGTCGGATCTGAGTGCTCTCTTTCTAGTCTCTTTTCATATCTACCTCAGAACGTTGTCAACCATTTGCTGCTACGTCCATCCTTCTATCACGTGAGGGTTCACCCCGGAACCCCCTGCGCATGGTTGTCGACTATAGATTCTTTGTTCCGTCATGGACTGGAAGCACAACTGAGAGTCCTGGAACCATGAAACAACCAAAGTCAAGCTTCGCCGAAGCAACACTGGACACGAGGAAGCGCAGAGTCAGTGACAGGCATCCAGGGAACCATTTAGGAGAGGACCTCGACCATATCAGTCAGAGAATGAACATCTAAGGAAACGGAGGCATCGAGGATGGCAACACTGCACAGAAGAAACTCACAACAAAGGATCAATCCTAGATGCCATTATCGCCAAACATGACAGTGACGATAAATCACACCCTGCCCGTAGATTGGTCTGACCACCACCTAATCCTCTTCCACCTCACTCAGCCAGTCACTCTACAACCCCCACCCAAGAACAGCCCAAGTGGACCAGAAACCTCACTCAGATCAACATGACTGACCTGGAGGTAAAAGTCAACTCCCTCCTCAATACCTCCATGGATGGTCTAACCACGACAGAACTCACTGACCATTACAACACATCCCTGACATCCATTCTAGACCAGATAGCCCCGCTGAAACAAAAAAAACCAGGAACATCCCATCCAGATCCTGGTTCAACACGGACATCAACAATGAAAGGAGACAACTGAGAACCACAGAAAGACGTTGGAGAAACAACCCCTCCACGAGCCTACACGAACAACTCAAAGCAGCTCGTAGAAAATACAAAAAACACATCTGTAGCGAAAAATCCAACTTTTTCTGCTCCGCCCTGGACAAGGCAAAAAACAGGCCCAATGAACTGTTTAAAATCATCAAGCAACAAACCACCAAGCCCCCCGTATCCTCTACACAAGCCTCCAAGGAACTGTGCGAAAACTTCGCCATCTTCTTTGATGAAAAAATCTCCAAGATTGACCTCTCACTAGACACCAACACCAACACCAACCCCGCATGCGAAAGACTGCCCCCAGTCTCAATAGAAAGCACAAGCCTGCACCACACAAATACATGGAAGTCCTTCAATCCCATCACAGAAGCCGAGACCTAGACCTCCGACCCTCGGTTTTGTCCACTCTCTCCCCACTGCTCCGCTGTGCCGTCTATTGCCTCCAGACCCCGACCTCCTCCTTGGGAGGTTCGAGGCTGCTGCCCGCTCCTGCGCCTGCTGCCCGCTCCAACTGGGACCAGACTGCCTCCAAGCACCGTAACCTTTCTCAGCCGTTTTTTTTCTTAATTTTTTCCCTGTTGTGCCACTGTTATTGTGCCCATCTGTGTCTTGCTCTAATTCCACCACTGTTTTTATTTTCTCGTGCCTGCCTGTTCCTTTTACCTTTCGCCGCTGCTGCCCCTGCGGCCCCTCCCCCCCGGAATTTCCCTCCGGAATTTCCCCCCGGAATTTCCCTGCTCCCGCCTCCCAGCCTCTCCTCCCTCCCACCTCCCTTACTTAATGGCAGCCGCTGCGCGGTCGCGCCGCCAGCACGCCGAAGGCGCGCCAAAGGCAAGCCCATCTGCGCCCGACCGCGACCCGACCGCGGTCAGCGCCAGGAACCCTGGACCTCCCACTACCCATCGCTACGACACCACCACCCTCCTCGCACTCAACCCTGGAAGACAGAGAATGCCAACAGGCCTCGCCGAACACGACCCACGGCCAGTTCTCCTGCCTCCACTGCCGACAGACCCTCACCGCCACCCCGGCCTCCAACACCTCAGACGCCAGCACCGGCGACACCCTAAAATGCATCCTCCTCAATGCACGCTCCGTACACAAACACGCCATGGAAATCTGGAACCTACTCGACTCTCTTTCGCCCGACATCGCCTTCTTCACAGAGACCTGGACCAACGCATCCTCCGCCCCCAACATCAGTACCGCCATCCCAGACGGATACAAGATCCAGAGGAAAGACCGCCCCAACCACCCAGGAGGGGGCCTCGCCATCGCCCACAAGATCACCCTCCGCCTCACCACCTCCAGCGAAACCTTCCCCTCCGCCGAACACCTGCACTTCAAGATCCAGACCACCCCCAAAGCCACACTCCGAGGAACCCTTGTCTACAGACCCCCGAACACCCTTCACCACCACCATCACCGACTTCATCGCACCCCACGCGATCGCCTCAACAAACCACATACTCATTGGAGACCTGAACTTCCACCTCGACAACCCCAGCGACCCCAACTCCACTATCCTTCATGACAACCTCGCCAGCATCGGACTTAAACAACTCGTCAACACACCGACCCACAGAGCAGGACACACCCTCGACCCCATCTTCGCGGCAGGAAACAGCGTCCATTTCAGCCACACAACGCAGCCGCCATGGACCGACCACCACTGCGTACACTTCGCCATCAACAAACCCAAGGCACCCAAACCAGCCCCACGCCCACCACGAAGGAACTGGAGCAAGGTTACCGCTACGCAACCCTGACAGACAACGCCCCAGGAAAGCCGCTTGGTTCACAACCGCTCTCCAAGAAGCCAGACGCACCTGCAGACGCCTGGAGAAGAACTGGAGAAACACCAAGACAGCCGAAAACCACACCACCTACAAGGACGCCATGACGGACTACCACAACCAGATCAGAGCCACCAAAAGGAACTTCATCCACAACAAAATCCTGGACAACTCCACCAACTCCAAGGAACTTTTCAGTGTCATTCAAGAATTCACCAACCCACGCAGCGAAGCCACAGACATCAGCCCATCCCAAGACCTCTGCGACAAGCTTGGAACCTATTTCCACCTCAAGATCAAAAACCTCTACGACAACTTCATCGACCATCCACCAGGCGCCACAGATGGCCCCCCGCCCCACAGAAACACCAGCCAGCCCACCATCTCCAACTGGACACCGATCACGGCCGAAGACACCGCCTCGACCATGAAAAGCATCCACTCGGGGGCCCCCACCGACCCCTGCCCCTTCACATCTACCACAGAGCCGTGGCCGCCATCGCACCCAAACTACAACTCACCATCAACACCACCTTCAAAACAGGCACCTTCCCAGACGACTGGAAGCGCGCAGAAGTCAGACCCCTACTCAAGAAGCCCACAGCTGACCCCACCGACCTCAAGAACTATCGGCCCATCTCGCTCCTCCCCTTCGCAGCCAAAGTTGCAGAGAAAACAGTCAACAGGAAACTGACACGATTCATTGAAGAGAACGCCGTCCTCGACCCGTCCCAATCCGGATTCCGAAGCAACCACAGCACAGAGACCACCCTACTTGCCGCCACAGACGACATCCTCACCCTCCTGGACCAAGGCCACTCCGCAGCCCTCATCCTTCTCGACCTATCAGCGGCCTTCGACACCGTCTCCCATCGCACACTAGTCATCAGTCTACACGACGCAGGCATACAAGGAACGGCCCTGGACTGGATCTGATCATTCCTCACCGGAAGAAGCCAAAGGATCAGACTCCCACCCTTCCTCTCCGACCCCACGAAAATCACCTGCGGAGTCCCACAGGGTTCATCACTGAGCCCCACCCTCTTCAACATTTACATGCCCCCCTCGCAGCCATCGTCCGACAACACGGCCTCAACATCGTATCCTACGCCGACGACACCCAGCTCATCCTCTCCCTCACCAAAGACCCCACCACTGCCAAACTCAACTTCCAGAAAGGAATGCAAGACGTCGCAGTCTGGATGACCAACAGCTGCCTGAAGCTCAACGCCGAGAAGACAGAAGTCCTCGTCCTCTGTACCACCCCTTCTGCATGGGACAGCACCTGGTGGCCGACCGCCCTCGGAAGCCCACCTACCCCCTCAGACCATGCCAAGAACCTCGGCATCGTACTCGACTCATCACTCTCCATGAACCGACAGGTCAACGCCGTCACCTCCAGCTGCTTCAACACCCTCCGCATCCTCCGCAAGACCTTCAAGTGGATCCCCCCTGAGTCAAGGAAGACAGTCACCCATGCACTCATCACCAGCAGACTGGACTATGGAAACGCACTCTACGCCGGCATCAACAAGTCCCTACTCCGCAAACTCCAGACAGTACAAAACACCGCCGCCAGACTCGTCCTCGGCATCCCCCGACACGAACACATCAGCCAACACCTACGAAGTCTCCAGTGGCTCCCCGTGGAGAAAAGAGTCACTTTCAAAATCCTCACTCACGCCTACAAATGCCTACACAACAACGGACCCAAATACCTCAACGACAGAATCAACTTCCACGTACCCAAAAGAAACCTCCGATCTTCCAACCTCGCACTGGCCGAAACCCCGCGCATCCACAGAGCCAGAGCAGGCGGAAGATCCTTCTCTCACATTGGAGGCAAGACCTGGAACGAGCTACCGGCAGACATCAGACGCGCCCCCTCCCTGAACACCTTCAGGAAGACCCTCAAGACCTGGCTCTTTGGCTAAACAGATCTGCGGACCCACCCCTCAGCGCCTTGAGACCCTCACGGGTGAGTAGCGCGCTTACAATTCCCTGATTGATTGAGATTATCAAGCTAATCTCCACCTCCAAACCCGCTTCTCACGTCCTTGACCTTATACCCACCCAATTGACCAAAAAACTCAAACTCTCCATAGCCCCTTTCTGGTGCAGAATCATCAACAGCTCTCTGAGAACCGGAAGCATACCTGAATGCCTCAAAGTCGGCCAAGTAACGCCACTAATAAAAAAACCAGGCCTCGACTGCACGGACCTGAATAACTTCAGACCCGTCTCCAATCTCCCCCTCCTATCCAAAATCCTCGAAAAATGCGTCCTCTCACAACTGACTCAGCACATGGACAATATCAACCTTCTTGATCCCCACCAATCGGGTTTCAGAAAAGGTTACAGCACTAAGACGGCGATCCTCAACATCACAGATGACATCCATAAGTCACTTGATACCGATCACTGCTGCCTACTCATTCTCCTAGACCTATCGGCTGCCTTTGACACAGTAGATCACCAACTTCTCATCAAGGCCCTACAAGAAAGGGTAGGGGCCGATGAGATGGTCCTCCGTTGGTTCACCTCCTTCCTCCATAATCAGTCGCAAAGGATAAAAATCAAAAACTTCACCTCCGACCTTCACCCAGTCAGCAGGGGTGTGCCCCAAGGTTCAGTGCTCTCACCACAACTGTTCAACATATACATGGAACCCCTCACCACCATACTCAAAAATGCTAATATCCCCTTCCACCTATATGCTGATGACACCCAGATCTATCTACAAACCTCCTCCCCTGACGACATCCTCAGACTAAACAACACCCTAAAACAAATTCAACGCTGGCTGTCCCTAAATCACCTTAAACTCAACCAGGACAAAACGGAGATCCTCCTCATCTCCAACAAAGAAGAGAACCCACAAATCGCAGAATGGCTTAAAGCTATGGATGCTCTAAACTAAGCCTGGGCGTAGTTCGCGAAGTAGCGCTACGCGAAGCTACGCAAAGTGCAGTTCGCACTACGCGAGCTACGCGTAGCACTACGCGAACTGCGTAGTGCACTGTTCGCAATGATTGCACAGTGCCGGATGCTTGTCCGCACTGTGCAATCATTGAAAACGGCATCTTGCACAGTGCGAGCTGTCTTTACTGCCGCTCGAGTAGATTTTTACTCGAGCGGCAGCTTTCTCAACGCGGACTGGTAGTTTCTCATCGCGAGCGGTCGCGAGCATACGCGACCACTCGCAATGAGAAACCTGACCTCCCCGCGTTGAGAATCTCGCCGGGAGGTTTATTTTCCACGCTCGCGATCGGCAACTTGATGTTGCTGATCGCGAACGCAGGAAAAAGTCTCGCCGGGATGTCATTTTGCTTGCTCGCGGTCGCCAACTTGACGTTGAGGACCGCGAGCAAGCAAAAATGACCGCTACGCTACGCGTGTTTGCACTGTGCTACGTGCAATTCGCGTTGTGCGAAGTAGCGCAAACTTCGCAAACTACGCGAGCGTAGCGTAGTGCTTTGCCCAGGGTTACTCTAAACGGTACTCTCACACTGGCTAACTCCGTAAAATCACTAGGAATCACCCTGGATCCTAAACTGGACATGACCAACCACATCAAAAACTCTGCAAAGACTGCCTTCCTCAACCTGAAGCTTCTCTACAAAATTAAACCATTCATCCCTACCAAGGACCTCAAACAAGCCACCCAATCACTGGTGCTCTCCAGACTCGACTATGGTAACGCTACCTTAACCAGCACCACAAAAACCCACCTAGCTCCCCTCAAAACAACCCTCAATGCAGCAGCCAGAATGGTCACCGGAATCAGGAAATACGATCACATCTCACCAGCACTAAGAGAACTAAAATGGCTCCCTGTTGAACAGCGGGCTAATTTCAAAACGGCTTGCCTCACGCCCAAAGCCCTACACACAGGAAAACCGGACTATCTGGCCGCCAAACTAAAGAGGGCCGGTCAAACAAGAAACCTAAGGAGCTCAAACTCCCTCCTTCTCATCCCCATGAAAACACGCAAACAAAAAACTGCGGCTAGGTCATTCGCTGGAAACGCGCCCAAAATCTGGAACTCCATCCCAGCAGATATCAGGACTATCCAGTCCTTTGCTAAATTTAAAAAACACCTAAAAGCCCTCCTCCTCAACCGCTCCCTCCCGAATGGATAGCTGCCGCCCGCACGAGAACCCCGACTCCGTTGCTCACTGACCTGGCATCGAAGAGATCCACCTCAGCCCGCCTCCAGACAAGTTTGTGCATTAAATGTGGTTGCCTCAGGACTCACGGACTACCTCAATGAAGCATTCAACGAGGCTACCTCAGGACTCAACTACTACCTCAAGAATCCTCAGCCCTCCAGGACTTCCGAACTCTATGTTTAAGACTGCTCTACTATGTAACCCTTATGAAACACTGTTATAAAGCGCTCCGATACCCCCGGGTCAGGTCAGCGCTATATAAAACTCCTAAAATAAAAAAATAAATAAATAAATAAACATACACCCTTTATAGTCTATCCCACACAACAAGGTCACCCAGGAGAGTCAGAGGTGTGTATCCTTTGTCTACTGAATGATCAAAGTTCGGACGGATGCGACCTGTGTGCTGAGTTCCTGCCCAAGACCATGAAGACCAAAGAGAACCCGAGGTGGGCACATGATCAGAGGTGACTCCTCCGTTATGGTGGAGGAGCGTCGCCCTACTGCTGGAGCCAGCAGATGAAAACATTAAAAATGAAATGATGATAAAACAATTTTATTATCGTTGTAATTTTAATCACGGAGCTGAGTCTTGAGGGCGGGGCCATCCTTTGACAGCAGCAAGCAGGGAGGAGGAGTAGTGGGCACTGTCTTAGGACGGCCAAACCAACATGTGCACTTAGAATTTCTCCAGACTCCAACTCGAGCTGTGTTGTACTGCCGGGTGCAGAGCAGCAGGCACAGGCTCTCAGTTTCTGTGGAAACACAAAACCAGCCCGCTCAGACCAATCCCAGAGCTTCTCTCATGCTCGGTAATATTTTTACCAGCATGAGAGCAGCGTCTGTATTGGCGCAGGGGAGTTTGGGAGTCTGAAGAGCACAGAGGCAGCGGGCAGCAGGCAAGTGATCTTTTATTGTTTTTATTATTATTCCCCGCGCTTGCTCACCACATTTAGCCAATAGCAGCCGCCACTGCACATGATGCCATGACACAGCCATAGAACAAGCAGCCCTCCTTGAGAGACCTAGGACTGTCTATTAATAAAGAGAATCCTCAGGAAATATAACAGGCTCATGGTGAAGAATCTAGCGCGAAGAGGTTGTTGTCGACTTCGAAAAAGAAAAGGCACTAAAAAGGATGCCTAAGGAAAGAGAGTCAAAGAAGGGACAAGTAACACCACGAGGAGCAGCGGGCCAAGCCGAGAGCCTATGACTCAAAGTCCTCGAAGACTACCCCGATACAGAAGCGATTGAAGGAAATCAAAACAGAAGGAACCCCACGAGACAAAGTCAAAGGACAATGTTGGCGGTAAAACACCAGAACTAGCCTCGACTCTGAAAAGGGATTCAGAATGTGAGAGGGACGAGGTGCCTCAAGAGAAAGAGGCTTTGACATTGAGGAGAAAGTTCTCAACACTGAACAAAGGCTTCTCAACATTGAAAAGAAGAAGTGCCACCTTGAGGCTGAGATAAAAGCACTGGTGATGAGGAAAAAAAGAGTTTGACAATTCTGAATCCCGTGAAGAGGTTAGAAGGCCATCGCCGGCGAGGAAGAACATCCAGAGATGGAAGCTCCTTACGACGCCTGAGCCCAAGAAGAGGAGGAAGAGAAAATCTTCTATGAAGAAGGGGATCAGGAGTTAGGTGACTCTGAGCAAGGCTCATCCCAGGACCTAGAAGCATCGAAGATGGGTGGCAGGGTTTTGACATGGATCCCCTGAGGAACGGATTGACGCATACCCCTTCAAAGCCCTCACCCGATGACACTGCAGTATGCAATGCTGCGGGTACCTATAAGGTCCACTTGGAAGAGAAACTTTCCTACTTGAAACTCTGCTTACCATCACAGAGGAAAAACCATTACCTCCCAATGTTACCTAGCATCCAGGCCCAGGGTAGAGAGGCTGTCAAGAAGCCGGCATCAGGAAAAACAGAAACGCCGAGGGGTGAGAACAAGTACAGAAACTCCTCTCAGGACCCCACTTACATTAATGTCAATACAGCAGCTACTCCATCATTGTCACCCTTGCACAACAGAGAGCCACTGCACCTGGTGCCATGAGGACCTCACCAGACAAGGAAAGCAAGAGGATGAAGATGGAGGGATGCAAGATGACTAACTCCAAGCCACTACTCAACAGGCATGGCTATCAGCACCAGGACGAGATGGAGTTAATGCAGCAAATCCCACTCCAATATAGCAAGAGGGTGAAGGCAGTAATCCAAGAGGGGAAATCATCTCTAACACCTGCCTGGAATTGGCACTGGGCAAGGCTGACACAACCAGCCAGCAGTTGTGATCTGGCACCACCCTCAGGAGCCACGCCTGGATGAGTGCTCCAGGGGTTAAGCAGAAAGTGCAGGCAGTGATGATAAACATGACCTACGTGGGCAAAAGCCTTTTTGGAACAGCAGTGGATGAATCACTGAAGAGGATGAACAAGAATGACGACACCACAGAGGCGATGGACGCCTTACAGGTCAGGTGTCCGGTCCGAAGAGGAAATGCCCCATGAAGGAGAAAACTCACAAGAGGAGAGTCACTGCCAGTCACGCTTCATGCCGCTCTCACACCACAAGCCAGTACCTAGAGTGCAACAACACAGGGGCAGTACCCCACAACACCAAGGCTGTCCTCTCGAAGAAGGGCTAAAGGGAGAGGTCACATCCCTCAGGATCTAACAACACCAAGACAGTCCTCTCGAAGAAGGGCTAAAGGGAGAGGTCACACCCCACAGGGGTCTGGACCAGCGAGTCCACAACACCAAGGCTGTCCTCTCGAAGAAGGGCTAAAGGGAGAGGTCACACCCCTCAGGGTCTGGACCAGCAAGCCCCACAACACCCAGGCTGTCCTCTCGAAGAAGGGCTAAAGGGAGAGGTCACACCCCTCAGGGTCTGGACCAGCAAGCCCCACAACACCCAGGCTGTCCTCTCGAAGAAGGGCTAAAGGGAGAGGTCACACCCCTCAGGGTCTGGACCAGCAAGCCCCACAACACCCAGGCTGTCCTCTCGAAGAAGGGCTAAAGGGAGAGGTCACACCCCTCAGGGTCTGGACCAGCAAGCCCCACAACACCCAGGCTGTCCTCTCGAAGAAGGGCTAAAGGGAGAGGTCACACCCCTCAGGGTCTGGACCAGCAAGCCCCACAACACCCAGGCTGTCCACTCGAAGAAGGGCTAAAGGGAGAGGTCACACCCCTCAGGGTCTAACAACACGAAGGCTGTCCTCTCGAAGAAGGGCTAAAGGGAGAGGTCACACCCCACAGGGGTCTGGACCAGCGAGCCTCACAACACCAAGGCTGTCCTCTCGAAGAAGGGATAAAGGGAGAGGTCACACCCCTCAGGGTCTAACAACACGAAGGCTGTCCTCTCGAAGAAGGGCTAAAGGGAGAGGTCACACCCCACAGGGGTCTGGACCAGCGAGCCTCACAACACCAAGGCTGTCCTCTCGAAGAAGGGCTAAAGGGAGAGGTCACACCCCACAGGGGTCTGGACCAGCGAGTCCACAACACCAAGGCTGTCCTCTCGAAGAAGGGCTAAAGGGAGAGGTCACATCCCTCAGGGTCTAACAACACCAAGACAGTCCTCTCGAAGACGGGCTAAAGAGAGAGATCACACGTCACAGGGGTCTGGACCAGCGAGTCCACAACACCAAGGCTGTCCTCTCAAAGAAGGGCTAAACGGAGAGGTCACACCCCTCAGGACTGCCTTGGTGTTGTGGGGCTCGCTGGTCCAGCCAGCGAGCCCCACAACACCAAGGCAGTTCTCTCGAAGAAGAGCTAAAGGGAGAGGTCATACCCCACAGGGTCTGGACCAGCGAGCCCCACAACACCAAGGCTGTCCTCTCGAAGAAGGGCTAAACGGAGAGGTCACACCCCTCAGGGTCTGGACCAGCGAGCCCCACAACACCAAGGCTGTCCTCTCGAAGAAGGGCTAAAGGAAGAGGTCACACCCCACAGGGGTCTGCACTACCGAGCCCCACAACACCAAGGCTGTCCTCTCGAAGAAGGGCTAAAGGGAGAGGTCACACCCCACAGGGGTCTGAACTACCGAGCCCCACAACACCAAGGCTGTCCTCTCGAAGAAGGGCTAAAGGGAGAGGTCACGCCCCTCAGGGTTTAACAACACCAAGGCTGTCCTCTCGAAGAAGGGCTAGAAGGAGGGGTCACACCCCACAGGGTCTGGACCAGAGAGCCCCACAACAACAAGGCTGACCTCTCGAAGAAGGGCTAAAGGGAGAGGTCACATCCCACAGGGGTCTGAACTACCGAGCCCCACAACACCAAGGCTGTCCTCTCGAAGAAGGGCTAAAGGGAGAGGTCACGTCCCTCAGGGTTTAACAACACCAAGGCTGTCCTCTCGAAGAAGGGCTAGAAGGAGGGGTCACACCCCACAGGGTCTGGACCAGCGAGCCCCACAACACCAAGGCTGTCCTCTCGAAGAAGGGCTAAAGGGAGAGGTCACACCCCACAGGGTCTGGACCAGCGAGCCCCACAACACCAAGGCTGTCCTCTCGAAGAAGGGCTAAAGAGAGAGGTCACACTCCACAGGGGTCTGGACTACTGAGCCCCACAACACCAAGGCTGTCCTCTTGAAGAAGGGCTAAAGGGAGAGGTCACGCCCCTCAGGGGCTGGACCAGCCAGCCCCACAACACCAAGGCTGTCCTCTCGAAGAAGGGCTAAAGGGAGAGGTCACACCCACAGGGGTCTGGACTACCGAGCCCCACAACACCAAGGCTGTCCTCTTGAAGAAGGGCTAAAGGGAGAGGTCACGCCCCTCAGGGTCTGGACCAGCGAGCCCCGCAACACCAAGGCTGTCCTCTTGAAGAAGGGCTAAAGGGAGAGGTCACACCCCACAGGGTCTGGACCAGCGAGCCCCAAAACACCAAGGCTGTCCTCTCGAAGAAGGGCTAAAGGGAGAGGTCACACCCCACAGGGGTCTGGACCAGCGAGCCCCACAACACCAAGCCTGTCCTCTCGAAGAAGGGCTAAAGGGAGAGGTCACGCCCCACAGGGGTCTGGACCAGCGAGCCCCACAACACCAAGGCTGTCCTCTCGAATAAGTGCTAAAGGGAGAGATCACACCCCACAGGGTCTGGACCAGCGAGCCCCACAACACCAAGGCTGTCCTCTCGAAGAAGGGCTAAAGGGAGAGGTCACACCCCACAGGGGTCTGGACTACCGAGCCCCACAACACCAAGGCTGTCCTCTTGAAGAAGGGCTAAAGGGAGAGGTCACGCCCCTCAGGGTCTGGACCAGCGAGCCCCGCAACACCAAGGCTGTCCTCTTGAAGAAGGGCTAAAGGGAGAGGTCACACCCCACAGGGGTCTGGACCAGCGAGCCCCAAAACACCAAGGCTGTCCTCTCGAAGAAGGGCTAAAGGGAGAGGTCACACCCCACAGGGGTCTGGACCAGCGAGCCCCACAACACCAAGCCTGTCCTCTCGAAGAAGGGCTAAAGGGAGAGGTCACGCCCCACAGGGGTCTGGACCAGCGAGCCCCACAACACCAAGGCTGTCCTCTCGAATAAGTGCTAAAGGGAGAGATCACACCCCACAGGGTCTGGACCAGCGAGCCCCACAACACCAAGGCTGTCCTCTCGAAGAAGGGCTAAAGGGAGAGGTCACGCCCCACAGGGTCTGGACCAGCGAGCCCCACAACACCAAGGCAGTCCTCTCGAAGAAGGGCTAAAGGGAGAGGTCACACCCCACAGGGTCTGGACCAGCGAGCCCCACAACACCAAGGCTGTCCTCTCGAAGAAGGGCTAAAGGGAGAGGTCACACCCCACAGGGGTCTGGACCAGCGAGCCCCACAACACCAAGGCTGTCCTCTCGAAGAAGGGCTAAAGGGAGAGGTCACACCCCACAGGGTCTGGACCAGCGAGCCCCACAACACCAAGGCTGTCCTCTCGAAGAAGGGCTAAAGGGAGAGGTCACGCCCCACAGGGTCTGGACCAGCGAGCCCCACAACACCAAGGCAGTCCTCTCGAAGAAGGGCTAAAGGGAGAGGTCACACCCCACAGGGTCTGGACCAGCGAGTCCACAACACCAAGGCAGTCCTCTCGAAGAAGGGCTAAAGGGAGAGGTCCCACGTCACAGGGGTCTAGACCAGCAAGCCCCACAACACCAAGGCTGTCCTCTCGAAGAAGGGCTAAAGGGAGAGGTCACACGTCACAGGGGTCTGGACCAGCGAGCCCCGCAACACCAAGGCTGTCCTCTCGAAGAAGGGCTAAAGGGAGAGGTCACACCCCACAGGGGTCTGAACTACCGAGCCCCACAACACCAAGGCTGTCCTCTCGAAGAAGGGCTAAAGGGAGAGGTCACGCCCCACAGGGTGTGGACCAGCGAGCCCCACAACACCAAGGCAGTCCTCTCGAAGAAGGGCTAAAGGGAGAAGTCACACCCCACAGGGTCTGGACCAGCGAGTCCACAACACCAAGGCAGTCCTCTCGAAGAAGGGCTAAAGGGAGAGGTCCCACGTCACAGGGGTCTGGACCAGCGAGCAAGTGACTCGACGACACAGCCCCCCTACATGCAACACCAGCAGGGCCCAGAATCAGAGGGTTCCTCATGTAGTGTAGCTCCTATTTCCCTAATAGGCTCTGCGCATTGACGACGACGTGTTGATGAAACGCCAAGGCACATAGCCCGCTCGCAAAGATTGCAGCGTCCATGTCAATGACACTATAGAACGTAATTGGGATTGACCTTGTTGTAACATAGCCAAATCTTGTTCTAGAATGTCGATAGCAGAGAATACAATGCCATCCAATGAATAAATTCTGGAGGACAAAGTTGTTAACCCATTGTCGACCACAGAGAGTGTTTTCTCTAAATTAATACGATCAAGTTCACGTATTCGTTCTGCGGCCTCTATCTGTGACACTTTCCATGCTTCATTATAAGCAGCATAAATGCCGGCATATATGAAACGTTTTTGACGCGGTTTTCTTGGTCCAAGCAAGAATTCCCTAAGATCTGCGTCCTCTTTAAAGGATAAGTGTTGTTTCACATCCTGTAGTGTAGATCTATGCAGCCAATCGAGGCATAATTTTCCTACACTGTATGTTGTTACTACCCCGGATGTTGTCTTTGGACATATCTTGGGTCTGGCCTATGAATAGTAAAGCCCTGAGTTTTATTCAGGAATCTTTCCTGACAGTTATTCGTGTCTGTGGGCCAGATCAACCATTTTCTCCAATCAGGATTAGATCTGTTGAGTTGTAGTATATTGTCAACTGTCACCACTGCCTTTGTATTATTTTCACTGGCAGGTGTTGGCACAGAAGGTGTTTTCATCTCTTTGATCTTGGCTAATCCAAGACAAGATGTTTGTTGGACGGTTTCATTCAAAAACAGTATTTGTTCAGGGATGATACAGGCTCTAAATAAAGCTTCTATCCCCTGCACTTGCCAATCTTTACTACCCCAGACAGTTTTTGTCTCAATTGTGTCTTTCCATAAGTCGAAACCCTGTGTAGACAGTTGGGCAATAAATGCTTCAGAATAAATCTGTTTCGTATTTGTTAACATAATTTTCAGTCCTGTTTTGTTTACATTTTTATAGTAAAACGTTTCTGGGTCAGATGTATTGTAACCTGAAAAATATGGAAATTTACTAGCATACATTTTTGAACTACCTTTAGGTGGTGTAGGACAATGTTCCCATTGGTTAAACATAAACACATTTCTTGGATATGCAGTTTTGTGCAAATAATGATGACCATAGTGGTTATAACAATACAGTTCTTCATAATCTGATGAACCCTCTAAATATTCATTTTTAGAAAATGCAGCAGATTTTTCTAGATCAAACATTATGTCAGTCACAGTCTCAAAGTCCCAATCATCTGAATAGGTACTGGACGTAATTAAATCACTTAGTGAAATTTTAAACAAATGTGGAATGTTCAATTGTTCCGTTGGTCCGAAAATTTCATAATCTGTTTTGTCCCACACTATACCATCCTGTATAGGAACAGCTGTGATGTTCACTGATGACAAGTCTCTTGCTTCACGATGGGAAGATTTATGTGGTTTCAAAAGTACATTCACGTCTTTTCCTTCACTGTTCACATGGATGTATCTGCCACTTATAAGCACGCTTACAGTTGTTACCAAAGCTAGCCAGAGCAGAAAAACAAAAAGTCCAGATGTAATCCAGAGTTCAATCCATGGAGAAACCAGATAAGTCTTTTTCAGAAAGTGAATAAAGTCTTGTACTTGCTGCTTGAGTTTGAATGATGCTGGCGTCGTTTCAGGTTCGCTTGGATCTTCTGAGAACATATCAAAGTCAATGAAATAGCCAGAAGCAGGTCTGTCAATTGTTGGAATTGCATCAGGATTTGCTGAAATCACAGGAACCAGTTCTTCACGTGTCACGTTGGTGTATACAGGTGTATTTGGACGAACTGTTATTTGGTTGTCAAGAGGGATGAGTTCCATAGCTTGGTTGCTTAGTCCTTCATTTGTTACAGCTGAATTCTCGATCGTGATCAGTCTTTCAGTCTGAACCTCTTGAATAGTAGCGAGAGGAGTGCGTCTGCTACTAGGTCGGAGTCCACGAGGCCTACTGCTTAGTATTGGCCACATGTTGTGGTTTGATGAGGTCGATGGACACAAATCTTTTCTCCTTTCTTCCAGCAAGGGGCGGCAGAAGTACTGTCCTTGTTCCTTGAACAGCTAGAACAGGTACCGGTTGTCTGTAAGAAGGTCCAAATTCCTTCTTATCCGCGATTTTTTCTCTGACTAGATCCCCAACTTTTGGAATCCAGACAGGCCTTGCTGGGACCGCCGATGTTTCCCCAGTGGTGGTTGGCTGTAGGGATACGTTGCTTTGTTTCGTTCTTAATTTGTTAAGATCCTGTAAAACAGCCAAACGATCTTGTGCCTACGTGTTCTAAGTCTGTAACCCACATTCTTGTCCCAAATAGGACCTCATATGGAGTGACCCCCTAGAGAACTTCTTGGCAGGTTATTAAGAGCGCGCTGCACGCTATTGAGGTGTTTGACCCACCCATCACCCGAACCTAATACCCTAGCTGTTATAGACTGCTTTATGTCCCGGTTTTTCCTTTCCACAACAGAATTTCCCTCAGGATGGAATGGAGAGGAGTACCGCAATGCAACGCCCAGACTGGCCATGGCCTCC
This sequence comes from Calotriton arnoldi, assembly GCA_963921515.1. Lineage (NCBI taxonomy): Eukaryota > Metazoa > Chordata > Amphibia > Caudata > Salamandridae > Calotriton > Calotriton arnoldi. The sequence goes on from CAWUFW010000975.1 coordinate 2,565,145, forward strand.
TTGTAAGCCCTAGAGCTAAACGCAGGACCCTGGTCAGAATGTAGCGTGCCTATTGCGTATGTGCCGATAAAGACTCGCAAATCTTTTATAACAGTTCGAGCGTCAGCCGAGCGCTGAGGCCATAACCATAGGAACCTAGATTTAGTATTTGCGGGAATGCCTTTGTCCAGTGGGACGCAGGCTAGTAGGTAGTCTAATGCTGTCTAACAGTGGTGTCTGTACTGGGCTGCCGCATTCGCAGCATGGTATCTGGTGGCTCTCTCGCTGTAATTTACAGTCTAAGCAGTTGTTGATGAATATGTGAATGTGTGTATTCATTCCAGGCCACCAGTACATCTCTTTTAATTTCAAAATTGTGTTTGAGATCCCTTGATGTGACAGACCCTCCCCCAAATGAGTTTCATAAATCAAGGCTGCTCTTCATTCCATGTTTGGAATTACCCTATCCCCCACTCCAGGGATTCGAGCAAAAGGAACGTTGTTCGCATCAATTACATAAGAGTACTTGAGTGGAAACTTTTTTGGTTACGCTGCACTGCTGCCTTTGCCTGAAGCATTGACAGCCAACATTATCTCACCGTCTATTTTTGTTTTTGAACGAGTGATCGCAGCTACGGAAGCCGTCTGAACAGCCCCCTTTGCGGCTTCGCCAGCCAATGAATTCCCTGCAACGTGAACGCCATCACGTTGATGACTCAGTGTGTGAATCACGTGAGCCTTTGGTAGTTCGTTTTTCAACTGAACTACTTGTTCCCAAAGCAATTTGTGCTTTATTGTGCCACCTTTCGCATCTTTGAAACCATTTTCAAGCCAGGTTCGTATATAGTCATTATACGACTGAACACAGTAATAGGAATCGCACACTATCAGTGTGAGGAATTCTCGATCCGTACTCTCAAGTGCCAGTTTGAATGCCTGTAGTTCAGCTCGCTGAGCTGTACAATCACCTAGTGACTGAGTTTTTGTGACCATAGGTGTGAAGATGCCATTTCGCATGCGACCTTTAACGATAGCACACGCTGCACTGTAAGCTTGCTTACTCCCTGTTGCGGGCTGTGCGGATCCGTCAGTGTAAATTACGAATTCATACTGATCGAGAGGCAGAATCTCAGTGGGCAGAGGACATTCTTGTTCATACTGGAGAAATGCTTGTGTTTTTAAATCTGGATCAAAAACATATTCAACATCAGGTGCAGCAAGAGAATTAACCCATTGTATCCATCTCGGATGTAATGCTTTAGCATTTGGAATGCTTGCTTTTGTGACCGCTTCTAAAGCTGGTACTGGGGTAACGACAATTATGCGTTTCCCTTGGGCTAAGGCTCTTTCTTTTGCTACAGCTGTTTGAACTGCTGTTAGAATTTTTTCAGTTGAACTGAAGCGCATTTCCGCTTGTGTGTACAAATGGGATTTGTATGCGATTGGTACTTTCTCAACCTCATTGAAGGTCAAGTAGGTGAATCCACATTGACCCGAAATTATTCGAATCACCAAATTTCTTTGACTTACGCGTGTTTGTAAGTGTTTTGTTGCTAACATGTTAGCCTGAAGTGAACGCAAAATTTCTGTGTGTTCATTTGTCCAGTTTTTGATTGAAAAATCAGGTTTGATTAATGCGTAGAGAGGTTTAACCCTTTCTGCATAGTTTAGAATGTATGTTCTTCCAAAATTTAGGAATCCCAGTATTGATTGTAAGTTTTTTAGCGTCTTTGGAGGTTGGAGCAGCGCACATTTCTCTAGAAAGTTAGCCGCCAAGCTCTTGCCTTCACTTGAAAGCTCATATCCCAAAAATAGGACATTGAGATGGGCAATTCGGGACTTTTTAAAGTTGAACTTGTAGCCCTCAGAGGCGAATCCCAGTATAATGGTGCTCACCCTGTTCAAGTGTTTTTCCAAGTCATCGTCTGTCAGATAGATGTCATCGACATAAGACAATGCCTCGTTGTCATAAATTTGTAGTAACTCCGTTACCCTCGCTGAGAATAAACCTGGGCCATTCTTGAACCCTTGTGGGAGTCGACAAAAGTGACGCTGGGTCCCCATTATGGAGAATGCTGTTAAGTACCTGCTTTCAGGTGCTATGTTTTGACAAAAGAAACCATTTGAGATGTCTAATGTTGTTTTGTATTTTTTACGCACAATGTTATTCATTAATGCTGTGCTGTGTGCACTTTGCACTGCAAAAGTTTTAGAACAAGTATTTAGGTGTCTGTAGTCCAAAACTAGACGATATGTATTGTCTGGTTTGGAGACAGGAAACAAAGGATTGTTCATGGAGGAGGTGCATATTTCAATCACCCCTTGATATTCAAGTTGATCCAAGATCTCCCTGACCTGTTTTTTAGCTTCTTGCTTAATTGGATACTGCCTCTGTGCAGTTGGTCCATGTTTCAGATTTATTTTATGGTGAGGTGAGTCCTCATCCCATCCTACATGATTTTTATATAATGCTGGAGCCTGGGCCACTGCCCATTTTCTGGCATATGTATATTTTAAGTGAATTGGAATGTGATTGGAGAAGGCAGGCATAATCATGTCCTCGCCGTGTGGGCACTCCCTGACAAATTGTGGTGGCCAGTCTTTTTCTGCTAGAAGTATGTCATAACCCTTTGATAGTTTTTCCCAAAAAAGTGCTTTAACCTGTCTAGGTTTGTCTCCCTCCATCCGGAGTGTTATGTCATATAACTTTTGTGGAGTACTAACCCTGGTGTCTACAGTTTCTACTGTAATGTACTCATTCAAGTCCACTATCTCCAGAAGTTCCAACAGGTTCTGGCGAGCTATTGTGACTTCTGCTGCACTGTCCAGCATTGTCTGAGCCCATTCTCCGTTCTTGAGTTGCGTTCTCAGAATTCTCGGCATGTCTTACTATTAGACCTGCGACTTTCTTTTTGGAGAATTGAGGTTTTGCTTGAGTTTTTGGAGCGTGTTTGTCGTTTTTCGATTTCACGCGTTCTTCTCTATGTTCTGTTCGTCCTCTTCTTTCCGAAGTCTGTGATGAGACCTGAAAGGGACGAGAGGAACGTGTATCAGTGTCTTGATACCTATCAGGTTTTCTCAAATTATCCCTATTCCTGAGGTTATACCTCCTTTCAGAGGGCTCCTTTTGAGGCGACCTACCTCGGGATTGAGATTGTTTCTCATTTGAATTTTGTTTATTAGTCTCCCACTTCTTTTTAGAAGATGTAGGAGTTTGTTTAATTGAGTCCTTCTCAGGACTTTCAGATAGTTTTGGTTTAACTGGTCTCCCACCCAAACTATCTCTGCCTAATTCTGCATAGGATTGTTCTATATTTCTGGGTAGCTCTGTTTGATGTTCTGTAACATCAAATTCCCTTAATTTTTGTCGGATCGCCACTGCTGCTGCCTCCCCCTTAATATTTGATGATATTATTGTTGAGACCTGGTCGAAATTTTTCAGTAACTTCATACCTAAATTTAAAGCAGGCTCTGCCCCGTATTCGTTTTGAATTTGTTTTAGGACATCAGGTATTACCGCAATTGACGGAATGCCGTGTGTTTTAGTGTAGATGGCAGCAAAGACTGAGCCCCAAGTAGTGCAGTCTTCCAGTTGTGGTGTGATCCCCATCGGGAAACTAATGGTTAGGATTCTGTGTTTCTCATGCGGGCTAGTATTCGGAAATACTGCTTCGATTTGAGTAATTTTTTGAGCTATCCAAAATGGGATTTGCTCACGCTTAGTGGGCATTTTACCTATGACTGCGTATAGAGTCTGTGGTGTAATTTTTAGAGTATTCCCCTGGTGAGGGGTTTGATTTGGAAGTGTTAATGGTGGTTGGACTGTAAAAGTCCGCATGACATATTGAACCAATTGTCTGTAGATTTTTATTAATTCTTGTATTTGAACAAGTAAGTCCTCATCTGACATTATGTCAAGTTCAGGATGAAGTGTGTAGCCGGCTAGAATCGGCCAAGTTGCTCCTGGTCTACCTAGTGGACCGAGCCTGGTTATATTTCTGTGATGTTTTAGGGCGCCTTTAAACCAGAGCTGATGCTCTTGGTATGTTAATGGAATCTCAATATCCTCGAAAGGAATGTATTCCTCTGGTGGTTCATCTTCTTTGTAGAAGTGGAACATGTGTGTCACTGAATTGGATTCAGGAAATATTACCTCTGTCTGAAAGGATTCGTGTGCCTCTATCACGAAAACTGCTCTACCTCCTCTCGGTGGTAGGCCATGTTTTATAAGTTTTAGAGTAATGGCTCTTCTTAAGTTTGGAGCGATGTCAATGACACCCTCCTCGGTTTCATTTAAACCGGTGTTGTTAAAAAATGCTGGCTGGGCTGGATCAGCCGCAGCACCACCGTTTCCGGCGGGATTGTCCCCGTTTAAGGACATTTTTGTTTTATGAAAAATGTAGAACAAGTTTCAAGGAAACGAAGATAAGGTGCACAATATTTTGGGACACTGTATCCTTCAACGTTGAGCTAACCAAACAGCTAATATATAGGGTACTGCCCTATGTAGCCATGGCGGATACTAACCCTGCCCACTCCAGACGTCTTTAGGAGTATATGGGTAGGGGTCTCTGAGAGAAAAAGAAGAAGCACGGCTGAGTTACTCAGTATCTAACGTTGAATTACTGCCTTACCAAACCGTTGGGCGCCATGTAGTGTAGCTCCTATTTCCCTAATAGGCTCTGTGCATTGGAATAATATATCCTATAGGTTTGACATAGGACTAAGGTCGGTATGTCCCTATCGAGTATATTAAACTTAATTACTTGTGCCAGCTAGCTCAGAGGCCACTAGAAACTTCTTGACGACAAGAAGGGAGTAGTTTCTGGCAGCCGCAAAACATGACCACTGTGTTTCCTTTACAGAATCAGGACGTGTCCCAGAGTCGTAGAAACAATAGATAACTATTTCACTCAGCTCAGTCGTGCATGGTTCAGTTATTCTCAAAGTTACACGGAAATAACAGACGGGCGTTTCAATAAAAGGTTTATTGAACAGTCTTGTTTCTGTTGTAAGTTAGATGTGCTGTTACGATCACAAGACAGTATGCGAGATAAATAATGTACAGAGTGAGCAGTAGAAATAAATAATACTGCGTTAGCATTATCTTTTCAGCATATATGCATTTACATAAAATGACACAGCCTAAAAATGCGAGTACTCATACGATGCGTTTCTAGCCTAGTTCTACCCCAGTGTACCTAACCTGTCCTAGGTGTAGGGAGAAGTAGAAGTAGGTGATGTATTCATGACTAGAGTATACTAAGAGTATGTTTCACCTAGTATGCCAAGAGTCTAATATGCCAAGAGTCCCTCTAGGTTCTAGTCTGCTCCATACCTGAAGAATGAGAGAGGTAGGAATCTCTTTCCGGACTCGAACTCCAACACCCCGCAAGGGAAGTTAGATCACTGGAAGCTGGACTCTCTGCGTGCAGGAATGACAGCGTCTTCTCAGTGCGTCTGGCCGGGAAACGGGCTCCTCTGAAGTCGAGGTCTCCTCTGATTTACAGGGGTTTGGGAAGGTATATTTATACCTGAAAATGTTAGCATTGACGTGAGTTGGGCAGCGAAAGACGTCATGAATGAACCCCTAAGGAATAATGGTTCATGCATAATATATGAGTCCTTGAAGAAATCAATAGTCCTGGGCAAGGGAAACTCCCGCAGCCTAAGGGTCTGTTTTTTCATGGACTCGTTGAGACGCTAGGGTGGACGGATGCCGGAATCCATGCCTGTATTTGGAGTGCATAGTTTATGCCTAAATAAGGTCTGGGATTTTATGCCTATATAAGGGCAAGGCGAATTGTGCCTATATAAGGACATGATTCTAGAAAGCCCGTTTATGGACACCCTATAAAGTATACAACACTCAAAGAAGGGAGGGCAATCACCTCTGACAAATGGACACAACAGAAATCAACACAGCTATGACATAAACATGGCCTCGAACAATGAGACAAGAACCTGCAAGAAGGAAGAATAACTACTTCTATGCAAGCAGGCAACAAAGAAGGTACCAAAGGAACAGACAAATCAAGGAGTCTAACCCCTTTACTTTCAGGTAGCAAAACCAGAGAAGGCACTGACGGCCAGACGTAGAGTTTGACGGACGGTACTGCGTCCATGAGGGAGCAGAGGACATTATGTCCACCTCCCTGACGGACTACTGTCTGCAAATTTAGAGACCAGTTCTGGCCCAGCGGTGATCTCTTTAGTGTGGCAGAAACCGCCACCATGGCGGATTCTGTCAAGGTACAAAAAGTTGGTTGACAGCCGTCCTCCAAACGTTTTGTTTTTAGAAACAAAGTGTCCCACAGTGGGGGCCACTTCAAAAACGTAATGCCCTCAAACCCAGGGAATATTTTTTCCTGGGCGTGTGGGGGGTGGGAGGGGCCACTATTTGTTTCTGAGCCTCACTGCCAGGTTTTATCTGGAGGTGACAAACAGGAAAAAGGGACATCACACCATCTACTCTAAATTTTTATTTTATTTTTTATTTTTTTTTATTTTAAAAGTTTTATATAGCGCTAGCTAGACCCGTGGGTATCAGAGCGCTTTACATACACACTGTACAAAACCAAAGGAAATTGCATTACTTAGTAGGAAGGCAGTAGGGAAGCAACAACAGAGATAAAAAATACAACATGAAAAATAGATAAACAGAGCAGCGGAGGGAGAGAAAACAAACGAAGGTGGTTAACACAGACCGGTCACCACTATCCTTGAATGCCAAGAGAGAGAGGAGTTAATTCGGATATTGAAGTCTAGGTTAGTTGATGTTGGTCAGGAAAGTATTTGTTAAGGAGATGGAGTTTCAGGTCCCTTTTGAAACAGGAGAAGGAGGGGTTGCATCTGAGGACTCTAGGAGAGCGTTCCATATCCTGGGAGCGTTGCCAGAAAACGATCGGTATTGGGTGGTTTTCTTTTTCAGTTTCGGAGGGATAAGAAGGAGTGAGTTAGAACTTCTCAGTGTTCTGGATTGACCTGCTCTTACCAGTTTGTTGTTCAGGTAGTTGGGGGCCGGAGAGTGAAGGGTTTTGTGTGTGATGCAGGCCAGCTTGTAAATACACCTCCCTTCCATAGGAAGCCAGTTGAGGGAGTTGAGAGCTGGAGTGATGTGTTCAAATCTTTTCACTCCAGATATGAGTCGAGCGGCCATGTTCAGCACTGCCCTTAGTGGGGCTAGGTGAGCTTTTGGAGTCCCTGTTAGGATGGCGTTCCCGTAGTCGATTTTAGAGAGAACTAGGGATTGAACTACTGTCTTGAGGTCATCCTGGGGAAGAAAAGGTTTCAATTTCTTGAGGTGTTTTAGTGAGAAAAGAGCACCTTTTGCAGAGTTTTTGATGTGGGCCTCCATTGATAAGTTCTTGTCAAGGGTGATGCCTAGCGACTTCACTGAGTCGGATAGGACGAGGGGGCAGTTTAGGGCAACCAGATTCTTGAGCCACTCTTGGATTGGTCGATGGTTGCTTTTTGGAGAGAATAGGATTAGTTCCGTTTTATCTGGGTTGAGCTTTAAGTGGTTAGTGTTGAACCAAGTTTGGATCTCGGTTAGAGTGACATTGAGGTGTCGGATGTCGTTGGGAGACTTGATTTTGAAATAGATTTGGGTGTCGTCAGCGTAGAGGTGGTAGTTCACTCCCGCTTTTTTCAAGATGATTGTGAGGGGCTCCATGAAGAGATTGAAGAGGGACGGGGAGAGGATCGAGCCTTGCGGGACCCCAAGTGTGACTTTTGTTGGCTTCGAGAGACAGAGGTTGATTTTAATTTGTTGCGAGCGGTGTTGAAGGAAGGAGGTGAACCATTTTAGTACTGTGCCATTAATGCCGGAGCGTTTCGACAAGGTCTCCAGATGAGCTGGATGATTTACAGTGTCGAATGCCGCAGATAGGTCAATAAGGATGAGAAGGCAGGCATCACCTTCATCTAAAGCCTTGTGAATATCGTCAGAGATGTTGAGAATAGCTGTTTCAGTGCTACAGCCTTTCCTGAATCCTGATTGAAAGGTGTCGAGGAGGTTGAACTCATCAATGTGTTTGTTGAGTTGGTGGAGAACGCATTTCTCCAATGTTTTCGCAAGGAACGGGAGGTTGGAGATAGATCTGAGGTTGTTAAGATCATTAGGGTCGGCCCCTGGTTTCTTGAGAATGGGTGTGATTTGTCCTAGTTGAAGGGAGTCTGGGACACAGCCTGAGATGAGAGAGGCATTGATGATTTTTGTCCAGAAAGGGGAAATGGTGTGGTTGAGTTCTTTTATAATTGTGGATGGGAGGGGGTCCATAGTGTGGGAGGAAGGTTTTAGGGTAGAGATTATACTGAAGACCTCGTTTTCCGACATTATCTCAAAGTCGGACCAATGCGCATTGTTTTTTAGCTGGAGGCAGACCTGATTGTCCTTGGTAAGAACTCTTTCTGATTGGTCAAGGGTGGTTAAAGGGGGCAGGTTAAGAGGGAAGGAGGGTTTGCGGTTTGGAGGAAGGATTGATCAATTTTTGAGACTTTATTAGAGAAGAAGGTGGCAATTTCTTCACATCGCTCTTTGGTGGTTATGATTTCGTTAGAGGGAGTGCAGTTTGTTTGGCTTTTGACAATGTTGAAGAGTTCTCTCGGTCTGATTTTCACCAGATCTAGTTGGTTGCGGAAGAAAGACGCCTTTTCACTGAAAATGTGTTTTTTGTATGCCTGCCGAGCAGATCTAAGTTGCGCTAGGTGCAAGGTCGAGGGGTTTAGTCTCCAACACCTTTCCGTTTGTCTGAGTTGACGCCTTTCGTTATTCAGATCCATATTGAACCAGGGTTTAGATTTGGTTCGCCTCATTTGTTTGAGTTTGAGTGGAGCTACTTGGTCTAAGACCTCTGTCATTTTAGAGTTAAAGTGTGTAGTGAGGTCATCGGCCGTCCATGATGAGGGTTGGGGTTGTAGATGGGCATGGATCCTGGATTCAAGTTCGGGTAAAGGGACTTTTTGATGTTTCTGGTCCAGTGCTTAGGTTTGTCATCACGAATAGGTTGGTGTCTGACAAGTGCATCAATCTTGAACAGAATGAGGTGGTGGTCTGACTACACAATGGGAGAAATCGCTCTCAGAGAGACCAGTTCATTGTTGGTAATGATCGCATCCAGTGTTGCACCTTTGATGTGAGTTGGTTCATTGCAGAGTTGTTTGAGATTGTATATTTCAAGTAGGTTGGATAGGTTCTGGACAGTGGAGTCTTCTGGGTCATTCCAGTGGATGTTGAGGTCACCCAGGAACACGTCTTTTGTGTCTGTCATGGAGAAACGTGTTATTAGGTCTGTTAGTTCTTCGGGGAAAAGGGTACGCTCTCCAGGAGGATGGTAGATGGTGTGGAATTTGATGGGAGAGGTGCCCTTGGCAGTGAGTTCGACACCCAGGTATTCAAACGATAGGTATTCTGCAGGTTTAAGTTTGGTGATCTGTATTCCAGCTTTGTGAATGATGGCTAGTCCCCCCAGTTTTGATTGGCCTGTCTTGTCTGATGATGTTGTACCCTGGAGGGGTGAGAATGTCAAGAATGGGGGTGGAGTGGACATTAAGCCAGGATTCTGTGAGGAAAGCGATGTCAATTTCTTCAGCGAGTAGAGCTTCAGCAATGTCTGTGGCGTGTTGTACTGCTGATCTGCAGTTTAGGAGCATGCAAGAGAGAGGGCGGGGAGCCTTGGTGGTGGGGGAGCTAGGTGGATAGAGGAGTATTGAGCAGGAGGTCTAGGTGAGTGGACAGTTTTAGGGAGTCTGTTAGTACCAACAATAACAGGGATGGGGAAAGGGGCTGATTTCTGGCTCAGAGCGAGGTAAGGGTCGTTGGTCACATCAGGTTTCAATACCGAAAGGGGGAGGCGGTCCCGGTTGGGTCGAAGTGCCTGACTCGTTGACGGACTGGAGGGTCGGGGGGTGCTCTGTGGGGCCATGGGAGAGGTATTGAGGGGGTTTGAGCAAATCTACCCGACGAGAGGGAGTACGGTGGCTTGGTCCTGTTGAGAAGGTCTTGTTGTAAGTGTAGGAGATCGGCAGCAAGGGAGTTAATTTTCTGCTCCATTCTGTTCAGTTGCTGCGTTATTGAGCTGAAAAAGTTTAAGGTTTCTGGCCACTACTTCGGTGGAGGAAGCTTTGAGTCAACGGAGCAACCTGGGCCTAACTTGACGGAAAGCTGACAGTCCTCTTGAACCTACATAGGATGGGCGGGCCGTCATTTTGGTGGATGGGGCACTCGGTTGCACTTGCAATGGAGAACCCTGTCCACCAAACTATAAATCACTCCTACACCCATACTATACCTACACTCTGAACAGGTTCATCAAAACACAAAAATTCTTAATGGCCTCGCTGCAAGAAGTCCTACCTCGACTGCAAAAAGGGGAGTACATGGCAATCATAGCATGACAAGGATGCTTAGCCAAGCAGGCCCCTGAACAACTCACCCAAGAAGTTCCACACGGTGGGCTGGCGCTTAAAAGAACCAACTTTCTCGGTAACCATCGCAACAGATGCATCCCATAGAAGTTTCTAAACTCACATGGTGCAAATGAACATCCGGGGCCTTTGGGGCCCAAAGGATGCAGTGAAACACATACAATACAATAAACTTATACAGCGCAGAGCTGCCAAACAGGCGTTCCGGCGCTAGGAGCAGGAAAGAGACCCCAACAGACCTCTCAATTATTAAATAATCGGGTATTTAATGGTTTCCTAAACAATCACTCATTGGAATGTGATGCAGGAACAAAAAGGACTCATTTGAGGCCATAGCGGCCGGGTAGGTGAAAGAGCGCCCACCCTTGGACTTACGGCAGAACCTGGGAGTGGTAATCAAAGGGCGTCCCTAGACCTAAACTCACGAGACGGCACACAAGGAAGGAGCCCTCTACACAAAGAATTGGGGGCGCCCTGTGAAAGGAGCAAAAAGCAACAACCAGGGCTTTGAAGGTGATACCTTTCTCAGTCAAGAGCCAGTGTACGTCTGTGAGACGAGCTGTTACGGAGTGGCACCTTGGAACGTCCAGGATCAATCTAGCGGCGCCATTTTGTACAATGTGCAGATGTTTAATCAAACAGGCAAGAAGGCGTATGCATAATCAAAATGTGAAGTGAACACCGAACTTACTAGCGTTTGCTGAGATTAAAGTGGGGCAAACTCTAAGGCTTCTTCAAAGAACAGAGCACCGAGGAACACTTCCTGCAGTAATGTAATATTGGGACGGAAAGGGAGTCTATTCCCCAAGGTGTGTTGGAACTAAAGGGCGCCATCTTAACCCTGAAGGCCTTCTAGGCACAGGTCAGGGGGAAAAACGGTTCAAGTCCAGAAAGACAGTACAACCCCTGTTTCATTTCAACAAGCAAGGAGAAACAAGGTCACATGTGCTGTCCAGACTAGCCCCGGACATACGGAGATGGGCTAATCAGAAAAACATGCTCATAGAGGCATGCACCCGCCAGGAGCTCAAAACACAAAAACAGGCACAACAGGCTAAGCAGGGAAACAGGCGCCTCACACGAGCAGGACCTACATCAAGACAAAGTGGAAAAGGCCTACTAGGAGTGGAGAGCACTGTAAATCGATCTCTTTGCACTGCAGGAAATCGACCAATGCTAACGGTTCGCATCCAGTTACCCACAGCACTGGTCACTGCGGAATGCCCCACAGATAGATTGGGCAGGGGTATTGTATATGCATTTCATTGATCCCACTGGTGCTAAAGAAGTGCAAACAAACACCCATGGCACTCGTTTCGAAAGCCCCTCAGTGGGCCAGACAGCGGTTGTCTGATCTGCCGGGGGTGATCAGGCTACAAGCCCATCAGGACTTGTGCACAATCAAAGAGTTCAGGTTTACCACACAGTGGCAACAACCTGCAGCCTAATGGCATGGCTCCTGGAGGCCTAGAATCCAGCCACCTAGGACTTCCCCGAAGATGTATGGAAATCCTTCGTCAGGCTCAAAGGCCTACAACACAGAGGTGCTACACCGTGAAGCGGAAGAGGTTTATCCATTGGTGTAACAAAGAGAGACTTAAGGGCAGCAGGACAAAAGATATTAGTATAGTTAAATACCTCACTCCCCTTGTAGATGATACCCTCTCCTACACTTCTTAAGAGTGCTCTTGTCAGCCATAGTTGAGTACACATGTGACCCCACCGGGAGAAGCTTCTTCAATACGCCAGTCATCACAACATCCCTCGATGAATAGCACAGCCAAGGTCAGTGCCCACAACCATATGGAATGTAGATATTGTACTGACACACCTAATGAAAGCGCCCTCTGAACCTATGCATGAGGCGGGACTCAAATACTTAATACTCAGCCTTCTTGATCACCATCAAGGTATTACGTAGAGTCTGCAAATTACATGTACTCACCGCATAAGAATCTACCTATAGATAAGTAGGGACAGGGTAGCTAAGAGGATAAACCCCCAATTCCTCCTAAAAGTAATTTCACACTTACAATCAACCAAACCCTGCATTCACCAACGTTTTTCCAACAATCAGGCACGCAAGTGGAAAGGGCCATACACACGCTGGACGTCATGAGCGAAATCATGTACTATCAGCAGGAAACAAAACAAATTAGGAAGGGAATTTAATTCTTTATTTCCAATGCAGCATCAAATAAAGGTTCACCAGTCACAAAGGGGACCATCACAAGATGGAAGGTGCAAACAACCCAAACATGCTACAAGACTGCAGGGGTACTACTGGGAGAGGAACCGAGGACAAACTCCTCAAGGAAAAAAGGGGCAATACTAGCTTTTATCGCCAACGTTTCCATAAACGACATCTGCATGGCAGCCATATGGTCCTCCATACAAACCTTCACAAAACACTGCTGTGGGGACCTGCAGGTCAACAAAGAGGCCTCAACTCAGCCTCCCAAGAGGGGAGACTACAGCTACAAACTCAGAGCACATCATATCAATCCAGAAATGATTCTCAGTGCAAAACAAAATGGTAACTTACCTGTTGGAGTAGTTTTGCAGTTTGAAGAGTTTTCTTGATTCTCATGCGACCCTCCCACCTTCCTGAAAAGAAGGTGATTTGGAACTAGGAAATGGATGGCACGTGTAGAAAGATATAGGAGGCCAAGGGAAGGTAAAATTCTTCAAAGGGGGGAAAAACAGAAGATGGTGACCGTGCACAGGGGCTTCAGGGGCATATGCCTTACATCAGGAGAAAGAACATAGCACCAAATGGTTGACTAGAAAGAGGCAATTCTGGACCCAACCACTAGATGGTGGAATAATGCACAGCATGTGAATCCAGAAACCTATTGAAGCTGCAAAACTACTCCTACGGGTAAGTGACCATTTATTTTGTTATCTGTGTCTGAGGAGTAACCAAGCCTCTGGGTGTGAGAAGAAACACCCACATCTGGCTGTGTCTCACAAGTAACAAAGCCTCAGCCTGACTTTGAGAAGTTACCAAGTCTCTGTCTGTGACTGAGGAGTAACAGCAAAGTCTCTGACTGTGTCTCAAAGTAATCAAGCCTCAGCCTGTGTGCCAAGTTACAGAGCCTCTGTCTGTGTGTGAGAAGAGATAACCAAGTCTCCGTATCTCACAAGTAACCAAGCCTGTGTGTGAGAAGTAACCTCTAAGTCTGAGGAGTAACAGCCAAGTGTCTGACTGTGTCTCAAAGTAATCAAGTCTCATCGTGTGTGCCAAGTAACCAAGCCTCTATCTCTGTCTCAAGAGTAACCATGTTTCAGTCTGTGTGAGATAAGTAACCAAGCATATGTCTAAGGAGTAACCATGCCTCTATCTCTGTCTCAAGAGTAACCATGTTTCAGTCTGTGTGAGATAAGTAACCAAGCATATGTCTAAGGAGTAACCATGCCTCTATCTCTGTCTCAAGAGTAACCATGTTTCAGTCTGTGTGAGATAAGTAACCAAGCATATGTCTAAGGAGTAACCAAGCCTCTATCTCTGTCTCAAGAGTAACCATGTTTCAGTCTGTGTGAGATAAGTAACCAAGCATATGTCTAAGGAGTAACCAAGCCTCTACCTCTGTCTCAAGAGTAACCATGTTTCAGTCTGTGTGAGATAAGTAACCAAGCATATGTCTAAGGAGTAACCATGCCTCTATCTCTGTCTCAAGAGTAACCATGTTTCAGTCTGTGTGAGATAAGTAACCAAGCATATGTCTAAGGAGTAACCATGCCTCTATCTCTGTCTCAAGAGTAACCATGTTTCAGTCTGTGTGAGATAAGTAACCAAGCATATGTCTAAGGAGTAACCAAGCCTCTATCTCTGTCTCAAGAGTAACCATGTTTCAGTCTGTGTGAGATAAGTAACCAAGCATATGTCTAAGGAGTAACCAAGCCTCTATCTCTGTCTCAAGAGTAACCATGTTTCAGTCTGTGTGAGATAAGTAACCAAGCATATGTCTAAGGAGTAACCATGCCTCTATCTCTGTCTCAAGAGTAACCATGTTTCAGTCTGTGTGAGATAAGTAACCAAGCATATGTCTAAGGAGTAACCATGCCTCTATCTCTGTCTCAAGAGTAACCATGTTTCAGTCTGTGTGAGATAAGTAACCAAGCATATGTCTAAGGAGTAACCATGCCTCTATCTCTGTCTCAAGAGTAACCATGTTTCAGTCTGTGTGAGATAAGTAACCAAGCATATGTCTAAGGAGTAACCATGCCTCTACCTCTGTCTCAAGAGTAACCATGTTTCAGTCTGTGTGAGATAAGTAACCAAGCATATGTCTAAGGAGTAACCATGCCTCTACCTCTGTCTCAAGAGTAACCATGTTTCAGTCTGTGTGAGATAAGTAACCAAGCATATGTCTAAGGAGTAACCATGCCTCTATCTCTGTCTCAAGAGTAACCATGTTTCAGTCTGTGTGAGATAAGTAACCAAGCATATGTCTAAGGAGTAACCATGCCTCTATCTCTGTCTCAAGAGTAACCATTTTTCAGTCTGTGTGAGATAAGTAACCAAGCATATGTCTAAGGAGTAACCATGCCTCTATCTCTGTCTCAAGAGTAACCATGTTTCAGTCTGTGTGAGATAAGTAACCAAGCATATGTCTAAGGAGTAACCATGCCTCTATCTCTGTCTCAAGAGTAACCATGTTTCAGTCTGTGTGAGATAAGTAACCAAGCATATGTCTAAGGAGTAACCATGCCTCTATCTCTGTCTCAAGAGTAACCATGTTTCAGTCTGTGTGAGATAAGTAACCAAGCATATGTCTAAGGAGTAACCATGCCTCTATCTCTGTCTCAAGAGTAACCATGTTTCAGTCTGTGTGAGATAAGTAACCAAGCATATGTCTAAGGAGTAACCATGCCTCTATCTCTGTCTCAAGAGTAACCATGTTTCAGTCTGTGTGAGATAAGTAACCAAGCATATGTCTAAGGAGTAACCATGCCTCTATCTCTGTCTCAAGAGTAACCATGTTTCAGTCTGTGTGAGATAAGTAACCAAGCATATGTCTAAGGAGTAACCATGCCTCTATCTCTGTCTCAAGAGTAACCATGTTTCAGTCTGTGTGAGATAAGTAACCAAGCATATGTCTAAGGAGTAACCATGCCTCTATCTCTGTCTCAAGAGTAACCATGTTTCAGTCTGTGTGAGATAAGTAACCAAGCATATGTCTAAGGAGTAACCATGCCTCTATCTCTGTCTCAAGAGTAACCATGTTTCAGTCTGTGTGAGATAAGTAACCAAGCATATGTCTAAGGAGTAACCATGCCTCTATCTCTGTCTCAAGAGTAACCATGTTTCAGTCTGTGTGAGATAAGTAACCAAGCATATGTCTAAGGAGTAACCATGCCTCTATCTCTGTCTCAAGAGTAACCATGTTTCAGTCTGTGTGAGATAAGTAACCAAGCATATGTCTAAGGAGTAACCATGCCTCTATCTCTGTCTCAAGAGTAACCATGTTTCAGTCTGTGTGAGATAAGTAACCAAGCATATGTCTAAGGAGTAACCATGCCTCTATCTCTGTCTCAAGAGTAACCATGTTTCAGTCTGTGTGAGATAAGTAACCAAGCATATGTCTAAGGAGTAACCAT
The DNA here is from genome assembly GCA_963921515.1 of Calotriton arnoldi. Taxonomy (NCBI): domain Eukaryota; kingdom Metazoa; phylum Chordata; class Amphibia; order Caudata; family Salamandridae; genus Calotriton; species Calotriton arnoldi. Next base: position 2,581,156 of record CAWUFW010000975.1, read on the forward strand.
GCCTCTATCTCTGTCTCAAGAGTAACCATGTTTCAGTCTGTGTGAGATAAGTAACCAAGCATATGTCTAAGGAGTAACCATGCCTCTATCTCTGTCTCAAGAGTAACCATGTTTCAGTCTGTGTGAGATAAGTAACCAAGCATATGTCTAAGGAGTAACCAAGCCTCTATCTCTGTCTCAAGAGTAACCATGTTTCAGTCTGTGTGAGATAAGTAACCAAGCATATGTCTAAGGAGTAACCAAGCCTCTATCTCTGTCTCAAGAGTAACCATGTTTCAGTCTGTGTGAGATAAGTAACCAAGCATATGTCTAAGGAGTAACCATGCCTCTATCTCTGTCTCAAGAGTAACCATGTTTCAGTCTGTGTGAGATAAGTAACCAAGCATATGTCTAAGGAGTAACCAAGCCTCTATCTCTGTCTCAAGAGTAACCATGTTTCAGTCTGTGTGAGATAAGTAACCAAGCATATGTCTAAGGAGTAACCATGCCTCTATCTCTGTCTCAAGAGTAACCATGTTTCAGTCTGTGTGAGATAAGTAACCAAGCATATGTCTAAGGAGTAACCATGCCTCTATCTCTGTCTCAAGAGTAACCATGTTTCAGTCTGTGTGAGATAAGTAACCAAGCATATGTCTAAGGAGTAACCATGCCTCTATCTCTGTCTCAAGAGTAACCATGTTTCAGTCTGTGTGAGATAAGTAACCAAGCATATGTCTAAGGAGTAACCATGCCTCTATCTCTGTCTCAAGAGTAACCATGTTTCAGTCTGTGTGAGATAAGTAACCAAGCATATGTCTAAGGAGTAACCATGCCTCTACCTCTGTCTCAAGAGTAACCATGTTTCAGTCTGTGTGAGATAAGTAACCAAGCATATGTCTAAGGAGTAACCATGCCTCTACCTCTGTCTCAAGAGTAACCATGTTTCAGTCTGTGTGAGATAAGTAACCAAGCATATGTCTAAGGAGTAACCATGCCTCTACCTCTGTCTCAAGAGTAACCATGTTTCAGTCTGTGTGAGATAAGTAACCAAGCATATGTCTAAGGAGTAACCATGCCTCTATCTCTGTCTCAAGAGTAACCATGTTTCAGTCTGTGTGAGATAAGTAACCAAGCATATGTCTAAGGAGTAACCATGCCTCTACCTCTGTCTCAAGAGTAACCATGTTTCAGTCTGTGTGAGATAAGTAACCAAGCATATGTCTAAGGAGTAACCATGCCTCTATCTCTGTCTCAAGAGTAACCATGTTTCAGTCTGTGTGAGATAAGTAACCAAGCATATGTCTAAGGAGTAACCATGCCTCTATCTCTGTCTCAAGAGTAACCATGTTTCAGTCTGTGTGAGATAAGTAACCAAGCATATGTCTAAGGAGTAACCATGCCTCTATCTCTGTCTCAAGAGTAACCATGTTTCAGTCTGTGTGAGATAAGTAACCAAGCATATGTCTAAAGAGTAACCATGCCTCTATCTCTGTCTCAAGAGTAACCATGTTTCAGTCTGTGTGAGATAAGTAACCAAGCATATGTCTAAAGAGTAACCATGCCTCTATCTCTGTCTCAAGAGTAACCATGTTTCAGTCTGTGTGAGATAAGTAACCAAGCATATGTCTAAGGAGTAACCATGCCTCTATCTCTGTCTCAAGAGTAACCATGTTTCAGTCTGTGTGAGATAAGTAACCAAGCATATGTCTAAGGAGTAACCATGCCTCTATCTCTGTCTCAAGAGTAACCATGTTTCAGTCTGTGTGAGATAAGTAACCAAGCATATGTCTAAGGAGTAACCATGCCTCTATCTCTGTCTCAAGAGTAACCATGTTTCAGTCTGTGTGAGATAAGTAACCAAGCATATGTCTAAGGAGTAACCATGCCTCTATCTCTGTCTCAAGAGTAACCATGTTTCAGTCTGTGTGAGATAAGTAACCAAGCATATGTCTAAGGAGTAACCATGCCTCTATCTCTGTCTCAAGAGTAACCATGTTTCAGTCTGTGTGAGATAAGTAACCAAGCATATGTCTAAGGAGTAACCATGCCTCTATCTCTGTCTCAAGAGTAACCATGTTTCAGTCTGTGTGAGATAAGTAACCAAGCATATGTCTAAGGAGTAACCATGCCTCTATCTCTGTCTCAAGAGTAACCATGTTTCAGTCTGTGTGAGATAAGTAACCAAGCATATGTCTAAGGAGTAACCATGCCTCTATCTCTGTCTCAAGAGTAACCATGTTTCAGTCTGTGTGAGATAAGTAACCAAGCATATGTCTAAGGAGTAACCATGCCTCTATCTCTGTCTCAAGAGTAACCATGTTTCAGTCTGTGTGAGATAAGTAACCAAGCATATGTCTAAGGAGTAACCATGCCTCTATCTCTGTCTCAAGAGTAACCATGTTTCAGTCTGTGTGAGATAAGTAACCAAGCATATGTCTAAGGAGTAACCATGCCTCTATCTCTGTCTCAAGAGTAACCATGTTTCAGTCTGTGTGAGATAAGTAACCAAGCATATGTCTAAGGAGTAACCATGCCTCTATCTCTGTCTCAAGAGTAACCATGTTTCAGTCTGTGTGAGATAAGTAACCAAGCATATGTCTAAGGAGTAACCATGCCTCTATCTCTGTCTCAAGAGTAACCATGTTTCAGTCTGTGTGAGATAAGTAACAAAGCATATGTCTAAGGAGTAACCATGCCTCTATCTCTGTCTCAAGAGTAACCATGTTTCAGTCTGTGTGAGATAAGTAACCAAGCATATGTCTAAGGAGTAACCAAGCCTCTATCTCTGTCTCAAGAGTAACCATGTTTCAGTCTGTGTGAGATAAGTAACCAAGCATATGTCTAAGGAGTAACCAAGCCTCTATCTCTGTCTCAAGAGTAACCATGTTTCAGTCTGTGTGAGATAAGTAACCAAGCATATGTCTAAGGAGTAACCATGCCTCTATCTCTGTCTCAAGAGTAACCATGTTTCAGTCTGTGTGAGATAAGTAACCAAGCATATGTCTAAGGAGTAACCATGCCTCTATCTCTGTCTCAAGAGTAACCATGTTTCAGTCTGTGTGAGATAAGTAACCAAGCATATGTCTAAGGAGTAACCATGCCTCTATCTCTGTCTCAAGAGTAACCATGTTTCAGTCTGTGTGAGATAAGTAACCAAGCATATGTCTAAGGAGTAACCATGCCTCTATCTGTTTGCAGGAAGAGGCAACCAGGTCTCTGTGTCTCACAAGTAACCAAGCCACAGCCTGTGTGTGAGAAGTACCCAAGCCTCTGTCTGTCTCTGAGGAGTCACTACACCTTTATCTGTACCAGCTATCTCCCTGTGTAAGAGAAGGAGTAATAAGGCCTCTGCTGTGTATGGTAGAAGGGAACAGAGGCCTAAGTCAGAGACAAGGAAGAAGTGACCGAGGTCTATGTTTTGTGTAAGGGTACCAGCTATCTTAATATGTTAAGGAAGCAGCAGCTAAGGCATATGTCTTTTTAAAGGTAGATTCACAGTCACAGCATAATACATAGGGCCTGATTTTGAGTTTGGAGGATTGAGAACTCTGTCACAAAAAGCAATGGAGTACGCTGCCTCCCAAAACCTCGGTCTGCCGACCTCCGTCACACACTGGCAGATATTCCATCGACAGAGCCTCCGGTTGCCTCAGTCTATGAAATTTCCTCCAATATCCCAATGAAGTAGGGGTTGTCGGAGGACGGACATTACACCATCCGCCCCATTTAGGGTGCACAGTGTAATGCCTTTTTTCCCCCTGTCCATCACTGTCATGCAAAACTGGTGGTGAGGTACAGGAAAAAACAATAATGACTCTCTCCTCCTGGGATGAAACTCCCAAGATGTGGAGATGAATAGTTTTTTATTTTTCAGAAACAAACTCTCATGTAGGGAGTTTGTTTCTGAAAGAGAAAAATGTCAAATGTTTGCTGGACAGCTGTGAAAACCGACTGCAGCCGTCCACCAAACCATTAATACATTGAAAAGAGCCACTGTGCGCCAGAGATTCACTTCAATGTACAGAGATCCCTTCAATGTACAGAGATCCCTTCAATGTACAGAGATTCCCTTCAATGTACAGAGATCCCTTCAATGTACAGAGATCCCTTCAATGTACAGAGATTCCCTTCAATGTACAAAGATCCCTTCAATGTACAGAGATTCCCTTCAATGTACAGAGATCCCTTCAATGTACAGAGATTCTCTTCAATGTACAGAGAGTCCGATCAATGTACAGAGATCCCTTCAATGTACAGAGAATTCTCTTCAATGTACAGAGAGTCCGATCAATGTACAGAGATTACCTTCACTGTACATAGATCCCTTCAATGTACAGAGATTCCCTTCACTGTACAGAGATTCCCTTCACTGTACAGAGATCCCTTCAATGTACAGAGATTCCCTTCAATATACAGAGATCCCTTCAATGTACAGAGATTCTCTTCAATGTACAGAGATCCCTTCACTGTACAGAGATCCCTTCAATGTACAGAGATTCCCTTCACTGTACAGAGATTCCCTTCAATGTACAGAGATCCCTTCAATGTACAGAGATTCCCTTCACTGTACAGAGATCCCTTCAATGTACAGAGATTCCCTTCAATGTACAGAGATCCCTTCAATGTACAGAGATTCCCTTCACTTTACAGAGATCCCTTCAATGTACAGAGATTCTCTTCAATGTACAGAGATCCCTTCAATGTACAGAGATTCCCTTCACTGTACAGAGATCCCATTCAATGTGCAGAGATTTCCTTCAATGTACAGAGATCCCTTCAATGTACAGAGATTCCCTTCACTGCACAGAGATCCCTTCAATGTACAGAGATCCCTTCAATGTATAGAGATTCCCTTCACTGTACAGAGATCCCTTCACTGTACAGAGATCCCTTCAATGTACAGAGATTCCCATCACTGTACAGAGATCCCTTCAATGTACAGAGATTTCCTTCAATGTACAGAGATCCCTTCAATGTACAGAGATTCCCTTCACTGTACAGAGATCCCTTCAATGTACAGAGATTCCCTTCAATGTACAGAGATCCCTTCACTGTACAGAGATCCCTTCAATGTACAGAGATTCTCTTCAATGTACAGAGATCCCTTCAATGTACAGAGATTCCCTTCACTGTACAGAGATCCCATTCAATGTGCAGAGATTTCCTTCAATGTACAGAGATCCCTTCAATGTACAGAGATTCCCTTCACTGCACAGAGATTACCTTCAATGTACAGAGATCCCTTCAATGTACAGAGATTCCCTTCACTGTACAGAGATGATAGTTGGGCCAGTGGTCATCTCCTAATCTGTGCAGGTGAACTTCTATTGAGATGGCAGAGCGAATGTTCTCCACCATCCCTTCGGATGCTACTCAGTTCGCCAAACTCTAAACCAGGCCCCTAGTCTTGTCCTCTTTTTAATACATTTTTTAAAATGTCATCGAAAATATCGGTGAAAAAGTGAGTGCACAAGGAAGCAACGTGACAAATAATTTGTGAAATGGACTATGGAAAAAGTAATCAAAGAGTCAGTACTCAAGGAGTTCACTTAAACCCTACAAACCTTTGTCTATCACAATGTACAGAAAGGTGTAACTGAGAACTATCTCTGTGTAAGTGTATCAGTAACCAAGTCTTTCGCAATGCTGCGCAAGTGCATCAGTAACTGAGATCTATCTCGGTGTAAGTGTTCCAGTAACCAAGTCTTTCGCAATGCTGCGCAAGTGCGTCAGTAACTGAGATCTATCTCGGTGTAAGTGTTCCAGTAACCAAGTCTTTCGCAATGCTGCGCAAGTGCATCAGTAACTGAGATCTATCTCGGTGTAAGTGTTCTAGTGACCAAGTCTTTCGCTATGCTGTGTACGTGTATCAGTAACCAAGTCTTTCGGTATGTCGTGTAAGTGTAACAGTAACTGAGACCTATCTTACTGTAAGTGTTCCAGTGACTAAGTCTTTCGCTATGCTGTGTACGTGTATCAGTAACCAAGTCTTTCGCAATGCTGCGCAAGTGTGTCAGTAACTGAGATCTAGCTCGGTGTAAGTGTTCCAGTAACCAAGTCTTTCGCTATGCTGTGTACGTGTATCAGTAACCAAGTCTTTCGCAATGCTGCGCAAGTGCGTCAGTAACTGAGATCTATCTCGGTGTAAGTGTTCCAGTAACCAAGTCTTTCACAATGCTGCGCAAGTGCATCAGTAACTGAGATCTATCTCGGTGTAAGTGTTCCAGTAACCAAGTCTTTCGCTATGCTGTGTACGTGTATCAGTAACCAAGTCTTTCGCAATGCTGCGCAAGTGTGTCAGTAACTGAGATCTAGCTCGGTGTAAGTGTTCCAGTAACCAAGTCTTTCGCTATGCTGTGTACGTGTATCAGTAACCAAGTCTTTCGCAATGCTGCGCAAGTGCGTCAGTAACTGAGATCTATCTCGGTGTAAGTGTTCTAGTGACCAAGTCTTTCGCAATGCTGCGCAAGTGTGTCAGTAACTGAGATCTATCTCGGTGTAAGTGTTCCAGTAACCAAGTCTTTCGCTATGCTGTGTACGTGTATCAGTAACCAAGTCTTTCGCAATGCTGCGCAAGTGCGTCAGTAACTGAGATCTATCTCTGTGTAAGTGTATCAGTAACCAAGTCTTTCGCAATGCTGCGCAAGTGCATCAGTAACTGAGATCTATCTCGGTGTAAGTGTTCCAGTAACCAAGTCTTTCGCTATGCTGTGTACGTGTATCGGTAACCAAGTCTTTCGCAATGCTGCGCAAGTGCGTCAGTAACTGAGATCTATCTCGGTGTAAGTGTTCTAGTGACCAAGTCTTTCGCAATGCTGCGCAAGTGCGTCAGTAACTGAGATCTATCTCGGTGTAAGTGTTCCAGTAACCAAGTCTTTCGCTATGCTGTGTACGTGTATCGGTAACCAAGTCTTTCGCAATGCTGCGCAAGTGCGTCAGTAACTGAGATCTATCTCGGTGTAAGTGTTCTAGTGACCAAGTCTTTCGCAATGCTGCGCAAGTGCGTCAGTAACTGAGATCTATCTCGGTGTAAGTGTTCCAGTAACCAAGTCTTTCGCTATGCTGTGTACGTGTATCAGTAACCAAGTCTTTCGGTATGTCGTGTAAGTGTAACAGTAACTGAGACCTATCTTACTGTAAGTGTTCCAGTGACTAAGTCTTTCGCTATGCTGTGTAAGTGCACCAGTAACCGAGACCAATGTCTGTGTAATTGTATTAATAAATGAGGCCTCAGTGTTTGAAAGCGAGCCCATGGCTGGGATGCACAGTGTGTAAGCTGAGGGCTCACCCAGGCTCTTTCTGCCTACAGTAAACATAGACGAACCTCTAGCACGCCAAGTGCTTAGAAGCAACTTACTGTAGGTGCTGCAAACAATAACATCAGGCCACAGGTGGACGCCCTTTTGTGCAGTTTGTCCGATAACAGCCCGGCCAGAATTCCACCTGTGAGAGAGAAACAAAGGGCTCTCAGAAGAGGTCACATCCCCAAAAAAAACAACAGCACAGTGTGTCACATGAAGCAGAGCCTGCAACTGCTCAGGAATGATCAGTTGTATTTTTTTACAAAACATTTTGTGTACTGCAATTTAGCTAATTCGAAAAGTGTTTTAAACTTAAAATATTTACTGTAACATGATCTTTGCAAACTGAGAGCTCTTTAAATCTATGTTCGAGGTTGTATTGGTGTTAAGAGTGTTTGATACTGAGTTTAAGTGTGAGGTTTTTGTTTGAGGGAGTTTTAGCCTGAGAGTGGTCAAGTTTAAGGGTGGTGACGTTTGAAGATTTTGGGGTTTGAAGGTGGTGCATTCTGAAGGTGTTGAGGTTTGGAGGTGTTTATGTGACAGGGTCAATGGTCATTGAGTTCAGTAGTGTCTACGTCTGAGATGTTTAAGTAAGAGTGTTCTCCTGTGTGAGGGTGTAGGAAGCTGGCTCTCTATATAGTGCACTAAAACGATGTACACTGTGCAGAGAGTCCAGTGAGTCCCAGATTGGTTTACAGAAGCAAAAGTTGATAATATTAACGCTCTATTTGTGGTAGTGTGGGCGAGCAGTTAGGCTTATCAGAAGGTAGTGTTAAGCATTGGTGTACTCACAGAGGCAATAAATGAGACACACACTCAAGAATAAATCCGAGACCAATTTGTAAAAATAACAGTGATTTTTATATACTTTTTCAGACCAAGAACTTCGTTTTAAGGTAAGTACTTTTTAAGATATGGATTTTCAAAGTTCGCAAAATAACACTCTTCTGCGCAATGACGCACAATAGAAGTCTATGGGAAAAAATTGAAATGTGCACAAAAAATCACACAGTTGGATCTCGAGGTTCACCTTCTGGATTTAGGTAAGTAGCAAGGCCAGCTCCAATATTCCACCAGCGGATTGTCAAGAGCAGGGTGCTGAGATCATTGGTAGCAGGCGCTACGTAGAAGAGGGCCACCAGAAAAAACACTGCACAAGAGATCTTAAAGGTAAGTCCGAGAGGTCCCACTTGAGGGAGCAGGTCACAAGGGCTTCATGACCACAGGAGATCAGCTGGTTTGTGGGTACCCAGGCCGGGCGGGCTAGGTGCAGAGCAGATAGGTAAGCCGGGTGGCGTGCGTCAAGATGTCTTTGCAGTCAGGCAGGCAGGTTGCAGGGACATTCCAGGACAGCTGGGCCACTCAGGAAGTGGGTCCCAGGGGTCTCTTTGTCCTTCGAAGGGTGCTTGCTTCCTGGGCAGTTAGAGTCCTGATTAGACTCTTCGTCTTGGTGTAGGTTGCAAGAGGTCCGGTACCCCAGGTATTGGTGCGGCACGGCTCCGGTAAGTCCTGGTGTCTTCACACTCAATGGAGAGTTAGATTTCACCCTCCGGAGCTGATGTACATCTTTTTGCTTAGATGCTGCGATGGAGTCGCTGGGGAGCAGCAAGTTGGTAAACCGGACTCTGCTGGTTCGGTGCCCGTGGACTATAGTTCCTCTACCCCAAGGGAGTTCTCTGGCAATTAATGAAGAGCTGGAGGTGCTCTGGGGATCTTAGAGGCCTCACAGTTGCAGGACGAGACAGTACACCATGATGGTTGAGTCTTAGGATCAGCAGGCAGGGTTTCGCGCCAAACTTCTGCAGCAGGTCTTTGGTTCTCGGGTCAGCAGATCTTCTTAGTCAGTGTCTTCTTTGGATACGTCGAATCTAAGTTCAGGGTCCAGGGATGCCACAAAATACTAAATTTAGGGGCGTTAAAGGGAGTGACAGGTAGTAGGCAATGGGCTACTTACCTTTATGTGTCTACACCCTCTCATTGACCACTTCCTATGGGAAGGGGCACTACCCTAGCCCTGATAGGTTAATTCCTGCCATCTTAAGATGGAGGAATTGGAAAAGTAGTGTCCACATCACCTGCCCCAACTAGGGCTGAATGTGGGCCCAACTTATAATCTCACACATTTTCCGACCTGTTCTCCTGCCAAATGTGGAGCAGAACAGGGGGGTGACATCCTCCACTATCTGGAGATGCCTGGGTTACATTTCAAAGCCAGCATCGCCTTTGAAGCTTTCCACCCTAGAAGGCCATCCGGGTCCGGAGGGGGTGTGAAGCACCTCCGTCCAGAGCAGGTATCGTTCCTGGCCTCTAAGAGCACTGGCTCTCACCCGATGAGGTCAGAAACATGTCTGGTGGTGGCAGGCTGGCTACGACTAGTCAGAAATCACATCAGTGTTTGGTAGGTTTTCAGGGGACCATCTAAGGTGTCCCCTGTGTGCATTTATTTAGTAAATCCAACACAGGCATCAGGGAGGATTTATTAAGCTTAGGGTACAGTGAAGTCATTATGGAGCTCGGAAACTCATAATGACGGTGTATGCCCATGTACTCTCTATGGCGTCCCTGGGCACTTACAATATCCAAGAATGGACTTAGATATTGCAGGGTCATATATGCTCATGCAGATATGTCCACACGTGGGATATAGTGCACCCTGCCTTAGGGCAGTAGGCCTGCAGTAGGGGTGACTTACCTATACCTCATGCACTGTGTGTGGGCATGGTACACAGGGGTGTGTGCCATGTCGCCTCTTTAGTTTTCTCTGCACCAAGACACGCAGCCTGTAATGACAGTTTGCATGCTCTTGATGAGGGGTCCCTAGGGTGGCACAATTTGTGCTGCAGCCCTAGTGGACCCTCTTCAGTTCTAATGCCCGAGGTACCAGGGGTACCATTTACTAGGGACTTAGATGGGCGCTGAAGTTGTGCCAATTGTGGTACAGTTTTAGGGAAAGAACACTAGTACTGGGAACCTGGTTAGAAGGACTCAGTGCACCTAATGTCAAAGTTGCATCAAAAACCAGGCAAAAAGTGGGGGAGTACCGCAACAAGAACCTAGTTTCTCGCAGAGGGTGTGTATTTTAGGGTGTTTATGCTTGTGAGGAGTCTTAGCTTGATTATGCTTTAGATTTAAGGGTTTTGGGATTGTAATCTCTTCTGGGTGGGAATATGGAGGTACACTGAGAAGATCCTCTAAATCTATCTGCACTGAAATCGTACCAAAAGCCCCAGTAAAGAACCGCAAAGATGCACAAGGCCTGAATTTATCAGACATTGGATTGGTAAACATTCCAATGAAGGGTTTGCTGACCCGGTGACCAAGAGGAAGGTAGGTGTTGGAGGATATTAAGGCAGGATCACCCCTTGCCTGTCCTTCTTGCTGATTTTGTGCTCTGGGGAGAAATGTATCGATTATCGTTGTACAACTATTGACGGACCAAATTTCCATCATGCTGATCATGAGCAAATTTTAATACAGGTTTTTTTTTCTGTTGAGGTGTGATGGGAGATGCAGTGTTTACTCGGCCTACTTTGAGAACTGGGGTGCTGGTGGGTTTAGGTTTCCATGCTTTTCGGGACAAAGATATGTGTTTCTAAGGTTGGACGGGGTGCTGTCGTTTTTATTCTTTGGATTTGCTCGCGGTTGACTGCAGCTGTGTTCCTTATCATTTGGTAATACCTTTTAGTTGACTTAAGGTACTCGTTGGGTAAATCTTTCAGGGAGTCCCTTGCTTACTCTTGGAGTGGCTTACACTCAGACATTCACTGAGTTGGTGGGGTGCGATGGGACTCTGAGTTTAGCGTCAAGGACTCAGATGTCCACATTGGTGTTGCTTCGGCTGTAACGAAGGCGCTAAGCATTCTCTCGTGATAGCCCTTAACTGTAAGGACGAAGGGCATCATTTAGGGTTGGGCGGCTTTGAAAAGTTGTGAGAAGTCTTGACCTCTCAACCATTGGTGCACCGCTCTCATTTAGAGGCGAGGGGAATGCTGTGTTTCCCATCAAAGACCCCCAACCGGCTCTGCCAGCAGAAACACCCTCTACCACAAAACAGCCGGTGAGAATGGTGTTGGAGAGACAGCACCCCCAAAATCAGCTTCACCAAGAAAAAACACAGCAATCCAGGACAGGAAAAACCATTAAGTACTCTGTCCACCTAGTCCCATACCAAAATAAATCATTTTGGTATTTTTGCATCGACTCCAGCTTGGAGGCATAGCCTCTGGAGGATAACAAGACTGCTGGCTGGTCCAGTGTGCCGGCATGGCAGACTGCCCGCCACACACTGCTCTCACCAATGCTGAGAAAGGGTAAATATGGCGGGCAATGCCTCCTCGGGGGCTGACCCGCCAGAACTTGCTTGAGGTCCTAAAGTGTGAATTATTTAGTGTTTTAGTGTGAATTATTTTAAAACCTTACTCAATCAATGCATGATTGACAGGTTTTAAAGTTCTGCAGACTTTGTTACTAAGTAATGCTAAGCCCTCTTCATGCTTGCAAGCGATGCAGAGAGGTTCCTATCGTGAAGGCACCTTTCGACACTACAGCATTATTGCTCTGTCAGCTCAGGAGATGTTTGTGAGCCTGTGACCTCCTGAGGGCGGGTGAACAGGAAGTGCAGCATGCTTCCGCTTGAGATAACCTGCTACTTACCAAAGATGCCTCCTACATCAAACAAGGTTGAGAGGTCTGCAGCCTTCTTAACATCGATGTGTTCTGCAGGAAATAGGAAGAAAAACACAGTTACTCGTGGTCGAATTAAGGCTGTCGAATGATACAACGGGACAGTCTCCTCGGCACAGAGACCGTGGGTGTCTCAGGGAGCTTGTGACAGCAAAGGGCGCCTAAGGAGAGATGGTCCGACTGTACGTGCAGCCCTTAGGGGGCATAAGACAGAGGTGGTGTCTCACAGGGGGGTGTACTAGACTGAGATGGACCCTCCACAGAAGTGCCTTTCAGGCCCTCCATCTTGGAAGGACACTTCTCTTGTGTGTACAGACCCTGCAGCCCAATTGCCTCAAGGGAAGCGACTGAGGACTAAGCGGCGTGAGGACCAGGAGTGAGGACCTGGTGTCCTAAGGGGTGTTGGTTCGTTCCACTAAGGCTCAGGGCTGCTGAGGATCTGGTGTCCCCCTGACATGGATCCATCTAGGTCAGGGCAGCCCCTACGCAGAGTTGTAACAGATGCTCTCAGACCCTGGACCAGCACTCACCTACGCAAGGCGTCGACAAATGCTCTCAGAGCCTGGACCAGCACTCACATACGCAAGGCGTCAACAGATGCTCTCCGAGCCTGGACCAGCACTCACCTATGCAAGGCGTCAACAGATGCTCTCAGAGCCTGGACCAGCACTCACCTACGCAAGGTTTCGACAGATGCTCTCAGAGCCTGGACCAGCACTCACATACGCAAGGCGTCAACAGATGCTCTCCGAGCCTGGACCAGCACTCACCTACGCAAGGCGTCAACAGATGCTCTCAGAGCCTGGACCATCACTCACCTATGCAAGGCTTCAACAGATGCTCTCAGAGCCTGGACCAGCACTCACCTACGCAAAGCTTCGACAGATGCTCTCAGAGCCTGGACCAGCACTCACCTACGCAAGGCTTCAACAGATGCTCTCAAAGCCTGGACCAACACTCACCTACGCAAGGCTTCAAAGGATGCTCTCAGACCCTGGACCAGCACTCACCTACGCTCGGCATCGACAGATGTTCTCAGAGCCTGGACCAGCACTCACCTACGCAAGGTGTCAACAGATGCTCTCAGAGCCTGGACAAGCACTCACCTACGCAAGGCTTCAACAGATGCTCTCAGAGCCTGGACCAGCACTCACCAACACAAGGCTTCAACAGATGCTCTCAGAGCCTGGACCAGCACTCACCTACACAAGGCTTCAACAGATGCTCTCAGAGCCTGGACCAGCACTCACCTACGCAAGGCTTCAACAGATGCTCTCAGAGCCTGGACCAGCACTCACCTACACAAGGCTTCAACAGATGCTCTCAGAGCCTGCACCAGCACTCACCTACGCAAGGCATCAACAGATGCTCTCAGAGCCTGGACCAGCACTCACCTACGCAAGGCTTCGACAGATGCTCTCAGAGCCTGCACCAGCACTCACCTACGCAAGGCTTCAACAGATGCTCTCAGAGCCTGTACCAGAACTCACCAACACAAGGCTTCAACAGATGCTCTCAGAGCCAGGACCAGCATTCACCTACGCAAGGCTTCAACAGATGCTCTCAGAGCCTGTACCAACACTCACCTACGCAAGGCTTCAACAGATGCTCTCAGAGCCTGCACCAGCACTCACCTACGCAAGGCTTCAACAGATGCTCTCAGAGCCTGGACCAGCACTCACCTACACAAGGCTTCAACAGATGCTCTCAGAGCCTGGACCAGCACTCACCTACACAAGGCTTCAACAGATGCTCTCAGAGCCTGGACCAGCACTCACCTACGCAAGGCATCAACAGATGCTCTCGGAGCCTGGACCAGCACTCACCTACGCAAGGCTTCAACAAATGCTCTCAGAGCCTGGACCAGCAATCACCTACGCAATGCTTCGACAGATGCTCTCAGAGCCTGGACCAGCACTCACCTACCCAAGGCTTCAACAGATGCTCTCAGAGCCTGTACCAACACTCACCTACGCAAGGCATCAACAGATGCTCTCGGAGCCTGGACCAGCACTCACCTACGCAAGGCTTCAACAGATGCTCTCAGAGCCTGGACCAGCACTCACCTACGCAAGGCTTCAACAGATGCTCTCAGAGCCTGTACCAACACTCACCTACGCAAGGCTTCAACAAATGCTCTCAGACCCTGGACCAGCACTCACCTACGCTCGGCGTCGACAGATGCTCTCAGAGCCTGGACCAGCACTCACCTACGCAAGGTGTCAACAGATGCTCTCAGAGCCTGGACCAGGACTCACCTACGCAAGGCTTCAACAGATGCTCTCAGAGCCTGGACCAGCACTCACCAACACAGGGCTTCGACAGATGCTCTCAGAGCCTGGACCAGCACTCACCTACGCAAGGTTTCGACAGATGCTCTCAGAGCCTGGACCAGCACTCACCTACGCAAGGCTTCAACAAATGCTCTCAGAGCCTGCACCAGTACTCACCTACGCAAGGCTTCAACAGATGCTCTCAGAGCCTGGACCAGCATTCACCTACGCAAGGCTTCAACAGATGCTCTCAGAGCCTGGACCAACACTCACCTACGCAAGGCTTCAACAGATGCTCTCAGAGCCTGCACCAGCACTCACCTACGCAAGGCTTCAACAGATGCTCTCAGAGCCTGCACCAGCACTCACCTACGCAAGGCTTCAACAGATGCTCTCAGAGCCAGGACCAGCATTCACCTACGCAAGGCTTCAACAGATGCTCTCAGAGCCAGGACCAGCACTCACCTACGCAAGGCTTCAACAGATGCTCTCAGAGCCTGTACCAACACTCACCTACGCAAGGCTTCAACAGATGCTCTCAGAGCCTGGACCAGCACTCACCTACGCAAGGCTTCAACAGATGCTCTCAGAGCCTGCACCAGCACTCACCTACGCAAGGCTTCAACAGATGCTCTCAGAGCCTGGACCAGCACTCACCTACACAAGGCTTCAACAGATGCTCTCAGAGCCTGGACCGGCACTCACCTACGCAAGGCTTCAACAGATGCTCTCAGAGCCTGTACCAACACTCAACTACGCAAGGCATCAACAGATGCTCTCAGAGCCTGGACCAGCACTCACCTACGCAAGGCTTCAACAAATGCTCTCAGAGCCTGGACCAGCAATTACCTATGCAATGCTTCGACAGCTGCTCTCAGACCCTGGACCAGCACTCACCTACGCAAGGCTTCAACAGATGCTCTCAGAGTCTGGACGAGCACACACCTACGCAAGGCTTCGACAGATGCTCTCAGAGCCTGGACCAGCACTCACCTACGCAAGGTTTCGACAGATGCTCTCAGAGCCTGGACCAGCACTCACCTACGCAAGGCTTCAACAGATGCTCTCAGAGCCTGTACCAACACTCACCTACGCAAGGCATCAACAGATGCTCTCAGAGCCTGGACCAGCACTCACTTACGCAAGGCTTCAACAAATGCTCTCAGAGCCTGGACCAGCAATCACCTACGCAAGGCTTCGACAAATGCTCTCAGAGCCTGGACCAGCACTCACCTACGCAAGGCTTCGACAGATGCTCTCAGAGCCTGGACCAGCACTCACCTACGCAAGGCTTCAACAGATGCTCTCAGAGTCTGGACCAGCACTCATGTACGCAAGGCTTCAACAGATGCTCTCAGAACCCGGACAAGCACTCACGTACGCAAGGCGTCAACAGATGCTCTCAGAGCCTGGACCAGCACTCACCTATGCAAGGCGTCGACAGATGCTCTCAGAGCCTGGACCAGCATTCACCTACACAAGGCTTCAACAGATGCTCTCAGAGCCTGGACCAGCACTCACCTACGCAAGGCTTCAACAGATGCTCTCAGAGCCAGGACCATCATTCACCTACGCAAGGCTTCAACAGATGCTCTCAGAGCCTGTACCAACACTCACCTACGCAAGGCTTCAACAGATGCTCTCAGAGCCTGCACCAGCACTCACCTACGCAAGGCTTCGACAGATGCTCTCAGAGCCTGGACCAGCACTCACCTACGCAAGGTTTCAACAGATGCTCTCAGAGCCTGCACCAGCACTCACCTACGCAAGGCTTCAACAGATGCTCTCAGAGCCTGTACCAGAACTCACCAACACAAGGCTTCAACAGATGCTCTCAGAGCCAGGACCAGCATTCACCTACGCAAGGCTTCAACAGATGCTCTCAGAGCCTGTACCAACACTCACCTACGCAAGGCTTCAACAGATGCTCTCAGAGCCTGCACCAGCACTCACCTACGCAAGGCTTCAACAGATGCTCTCAGAGCCTGGACCAGCACTCACCTACACAAGGCTTCAACAGATGCTCTCAGAGCCTGGACCAGCACTCACCTACACAAGGCTTCAACAGATGCTCTCAGAGCCTGGACCAGCACTCACCTACGCAAGGCATCAACAGATGCTCTCGGAGCCTGGACCAGCACTCACCTACGCAAGGCTTCAACAAATGCTCTCAGAGCCTGGACCAGCAATCACCTACGCAATGCTTCGACAGATGCTCTCAGAGCCTGGACCAGCACTCACCTACCCAAGGCTTCAACAGATGCTCTCAGAGCCTGTACCAACACTCACCTACGCAAGGCATCAACAGATGCTCTCGGAGCCTGGACCAGCACTCACCTACGCAAGGCTTCAACAGATGCTCTCAGAGCCTGGACCAGCACTCACCTACGCAAGGCTTCAACAGATGCTCTCAGAGCCTGTACCAACACTCACCTACGCAAGGCTTCAACAAATGCTCTCAGACCCTGGACCAGCACTCACCTACGCTCGGCGTCGACAGATGCTCTCAGAGCCTGGACCAGCACTCACCTACGCAAGGTGTCAACAGATGCTCTCAGAGCCTGGACCAGGACTCACCTACGCAAGGCTTCAACAGATGCTCTCAGAGCCTGGACCAGCACTCACCAACACAGGGCTTCGACAGATGCTCTCAGAGCCTGGACCAGCACTCACCTACGCAAGGTTTCGACAGATGCTCTCAGAGCCAGGACCAGCATTCACCTACGCAAGGCTTCAACAAATGCTCTCAGAGCCTGCACCAGTACTCACCTATGCAAGGCATCAACAGATGCTCTCAGAGCCTGGACCAGCATTCACCTACGCAAGGCTTCAACAGATGCTCTCAGAGCCTGGACCAGCACTCACCTACGCAAGGCTTCAACAGATGCTCTCAGAGCCTGCACCAGCACTCACCTACGCAAGGCTTCAACAGATGCTCTCAGAGCCTGCACCAGCACTCACCTACGCAAGGCTTCAACAGATGCTCTCAGAGCCAGGACCAGCACTCACCTACGCAAGGCTTCAACAGATGCTCTCAGAGCCTGTACCAACACTCACCTACGCAAGGCTTCAACAGATGCTCTCAGAGCCTGGACCAGCACTCACCTACGCAAGGCTTCAACAGATGCTCTCAGAGCCTGCACCAGCACTCACCTACGCAAGGCTTCAACAGATGCTCTCAGAGCCTGGACCAGCACTCACCTACACAAGGCTTCAACAGATGCTCTCAGAGCCTGGACCGGCACTCACCTACGCAAGGCTTCAACAGATGCTCTCAGAGCCTGTACCAACACTCAACTACGCAAGGCATCAACAGATGCTCTCAGAGCCTGGACCAGCACTCACCTACGCAAGGCTTCAACAAATGCTCTCAGAGCCTGGACCAGCAATTACCTATGCAATGCTTCGACAGCTGCTCTCAGACCCTGGACCAGCACTCACCTACGCAAGGCTTCAACAGATGCTCTCAGAGTCTGGACGAGCACACACCTACGCAAGGCTTCGACAGATGCTCTCGGAGCCTGGACCAGCACTCACCTACGCAAGGCTTCAACAGATGCTCTCAGAGTCTGGACCAGCACTCATGTACGCAAGGCTTCAACAGATACTCTCAGAGCCTGGACAAGCACTCACGTACGCAAGGCGTCGACAGATGCTCTCAGAGCCTGGACCAGCACTCACCTATGCAAGGCGTCGACAGATGCTCTCAGAGCCTGGACCAGCATTCACCTACACAAGGCTTCAACAGATGCTCTCAGAGCCTGGACCAGCACTCCCCTACGCAAGGCTTCAACAGCTGCTCTCAGAGCCTGGACCAGCATTCACCTACACAAGGCGTCAACAGATGCTCTCAGATCCTGGACCAGCACTCACCTACGCAAGGTTTCAACAGCTGCTCTCAGAGCCTGGACCAGCACTCACCTACGCAAGGCTTCGACAGATGCTCTCAGAACCTGGACCAGCACTCACCTACGCAAGGCGTCAACAGATGCTCTCAGAGCCTGGACCATCACTCACCTACGCAAAGCTTCAACAGATGCTCTCAGAGCCTGGACCAGCACTCACCTACGCAAGGCTTCAACAGATGCTCTCAGAGCCTGCACCAGCACTCACCTACGCAAGGCTTCAACAGATGCTCTCAGAGCCAGGACCAGCACTCACCTATGCAAGGCATCAACAGATGCTCTCAGAGCCTGGACCAGCACTCACCTACGCAAGGTTTCGACAGATGCTCTCAGAGCCTGGACCAGCACTCACATACGCAAGGCTTCAACAGATGCTCTCAGAGCCTGGACCAGAACTCACCTACGCAAGGCTTCAACAGATGCTCTCAGAGCCTGGACCAGCACTCACCTACGCAAGGCTTCAACAGATGCTCTCAGAGCCTGGACCAGCACTCACCTACACAAGGCTTCAACAGATGCTCTCAGAGTCTGGACGAGCACACACCTACGCAAGGCTTCGACAGATGCTCTCAGAGCCTGGACCAGAACTCACCTACGCAAGGCTTCGACAGATGCTCTCAGAGCCTGGACCAGCACTCACCTACGCAAGGCTTCAACAGATGCTCTCAGAGTCTGGACCAGCACTCATGTACGCAAGGCTTCAACAGATGCTCTCAGAACCCGGACAAGCACTCACGTACGCAAGGCGTCAACAGATGCTCTCAGAGCCTGGACCAGCACTCACCTACGCAAGGCTTCAACAGATGCTCTCAGAGCCTGCACCAGCACTCACCTACGCAAGGCTTCAACAGATGCTCTCAGAGCCTGGACCAGCACTCACCTACACAAGGCTTCAACAGATGCTCTCAGAGTCTGGACGAGCACACACCTACGCAAGGCTTCGACAGATGCTCTCAGAGCCTGGACCAGAACTCACCTACGCAAGGTTTCGACAGATGCTCTCAGAGCCTGGACCAGCACTCACCTACGCAAGGCTTCAACAGATGCTCTCAGAGCCTGTACCAACACTCACCTACGCAAGGCATCAACAGATGCTCTCAGAGCCTGGACCAGCACTCACTTACGCAAGGCTTCAACAAATGCTCTCAGAGCCTGGACCAGCAATCACCTACGCAATGCTTTGACAGCTGCTCTCAGACCCTAGACCAGCACTCACCTACGCAAGGCTTCAACAGATGCTCTCAGAGTCTGGACGAGCACACACCTACGCAAGGCTTCGACAGATGCTCTCAGAGCCTGGACCAGAACTCACCTACGCAAGGCTTCGACAGATGCTCTCAGAGCCTGGACCAGCACTCACCTACGCAAGGCTTCAACAGATGCTCTCAGAGTCTGGACCAGCACTCATGTACGCAAGGCTTCAACAGATGCTCTCAGAACCCGGACAAGCACTCACGTACGCAAGGCGTCAACAGATGCTCTCAGAGCCTGGACCAGCACTCACCTATGCAAGGCGTCGACAGATGCTCTCAGAGCCTGGACCAGCATTCACCTACACAAGGCTTCAACAGATGCTCTCAGAGCCTGGACCAGCACTCCCCTACGCAAGGCTTCAACAGCTGCTCTCAGAGCCTGGACCAGCATTCACCTACACAAGGCGTCAACAGCTGCTCTCAGAGCCTGGACCAGCACTCACCTACGCAAGGCTTCGACAGATGCTTCAGAGCCTGGACCAGCATTCACCTACGCAAGGCTTCAACAGATGCTCTCAGAGCCTGGACCAGCACTCACCTACGCAAGGCTTCAACAGATGCTCTCAGAGCCTGGACCAGCACTCACCTACGCAAGGCTTCGACAGATGCTCTCAGAGCCTGGACCAGCACTCACCTACTTTGGTGATGTAGAGCGGCAGCCAGAAGAGGAAGGTGTAGCTGACGAGCTTTGCGAACAGCAAACAGAGTGAGAACTCGATGACTCCCTGCGTTAGAAAAGGAAGCTGGGTAAAGGCAAGCAACAACCAGGCGCAGCAGCATCACGGACAGATCTGGAAAAACATACAGGTATACTGTGCCAGCCAATCAAAACACAACCACTGCAGCAACTATACATACCAGTCCCATACGTGCACATCATACACCCCCACATCGACACATGGCAAGTATCGTGTCAATGGATTTTTTGTAATCAGAAATTAGCATTTTATTATTTTCTGTATTCTGAACAAGAGGATTCTGACGTGGCGTAAGTTGATTAGGAACTTGGAGACAAGAAACTGCTAAACAAAGGTACTTCCCCTGAAGTGCATGTAAAATAAATGCAAGAAATACACACACTAGACTGAACGGGCAAGCAGTAACCAGACAAACGCATCCGTGAAGATTGCGCTCTTAGACTGAAAACATGAAAAGGCCACTCGTACAAAATGCTCCTTTGCCCCAACTGAATCATTTCCAGTGCCAACTGCCCGTCTGAGTGGCTGGGGCAAGAGTCGCACCCTCAGTGGAGTCCAACTTGATTATAGAAAATAAATATATGCATTCCGGCAATGTGGTAGGCAAGTCAATGTGATGCCGCAGAGGGCACAAAGGCAAGGGGGGGATGGAAAGGGTGGGTGGAAGATGGTTGTGCCCTTCACCCTCTAGGCACTGCTGATGTGGCAGATCAGACTTGTTCTGGGACTCAGAGACAGCTCTTATCTGGTAAAAAACTGGGTGGAGCTCGTGAGCAGCAGCGGTAATGGGGCTTTTTATTGTGACCCCCATACAGCAGCTCCCCAGCATTGGAAGCCCCTCACCACTCCAGGGTCCTGCCAGCTTCTAGGGGGAGCGATACAGAAAACACTTGATCACTGCGCTGCGCCGAAGGGTGCAGAGGGGGCGCAAAGAGAAACCACCTAAGGATATACCAGTATATAAACTTCTCTGCACTGTGGTCTGCTGAGAGAAGACAGGGAAAACCTTTAGTCCTACCTGCCTGGTACATACGTTGTCTCCAAGCAGTCGATCGCGAGCTACCAGTAGCTCGTAGACACCTTCAGAGTAGCTCGCAGCCTTGAGTTGATTTTTAAATAAGCTCAGGGTCACATTTTCAATAAGGGAAGGCTTTGTTTATTTTACGTTATTCTCTCCAGACTGCAGATAGAACACGATAATGACCAGTGCTGGGGTCAGATTTATGAACCAGGGCACAGAGGTGAAGAACTGACCTCTGAGGTATTTAATTCTTAAATAAAAGTCCTTGTTGACTCAATATTGGAGGTTAGAACAAAATGATGTTTATGAAAGCTTTTAAATGGGAGACAACTTAAATGAAAAGTTACCTTAATGATTAAGATAACTCTACATTTTCATTTTCTCCCATTTCAAAGTGTCACATTTACAAGCAGCGGGCCTCTTGCTCCCAGTGGCCAGTAGACGCTGTGCCATAGTTATAACTTAAAAATATAGTCATTTTGTTTCAAATGGCAGAAACATAAAGTGAAGAAGAATATTTCTATGAAACATTAAGTTTTAAGGTTTTTCTGCACTTTCAATTAGGTCAATTATGACTTAATGTTTTATGAAGCTTGTTTTTCACTTTAAACTCATCCGATTTAAACAAATTACTGTATTTTTCAGTTATAAATGTGGCCCCATTTCTACAGGCTACTGGGAGAAAGATGCTTGTTGTTTGTAAATATGACGCTTGGAAATAGGATTAAATTTAAATGATGAGTTTTTCGGAATCCATAGAAATATAAAGTTAACTCATCAGTTTAATTTTCTCCCATTCCAAAATGTCTCCTTCACACACAGCAGGCATCTTGCTCCCAGTGGCTGGTAGACATGGTGCTACATTTGTAACTGAAAAATACAGCCATTACTTTAAGTGGGAGAAATTTAAAGTGCAGAAAAATGTTCCATATTATAAACATTTTTCAGCACTTTACATTTCTCCCATTTAAAAAAAATGGTTGTATTTTTGTGTTATACATATAACGGTGCAAAGGCATGTCCTGTGCCACAAGTACATAGGACACAGGCTCTCATTCACCCGAGGACATATATCCCATTCATACACACATGTTCATACTCCCCAAAGACCACGCTCTCACTGACACACATGGCAACGTTTTTTATTCAAACCAAAGTATCTGGCTCTATGCACATTAGGCTTAAAGTCAATGGAGCTGCAAGGGGTTGTCTGGTAACAATGCGTGAGTGGTTTAGCCTTCGGTAGCTGGAGAACCACTCATACTAGAGGCATGTGAGGGCTGCATGGTGCTTGCACTGACCACACCCGTAGGATACAGAATCAAGGTCCTCTCACTATATGGCAAACTTATTGCAAAGAGCATAAGGGGGGACAGAAGAGGGAGGACTCAAGAAACATTGACTGACAGGCATTCTCAACAATAAGGGGTACGTGTGCTCACAAGCATGACACAGACTGCAGCAGATTCAAGAAGACTCACAGGTATCCGTAGCGCTCCCACAAAGCTGATCGCTGACGTGCCTGCAGATGCCTCTCCGTGTATCACCACAATGTGGTTTGTAGGAATTGTTCCATTCTCTTTGCTCGGCAAAAGACTTTGAGTTTCTGGGTCCTACAAACACACCAAAAGATAGACAGTTCTGAGACCTTACTGGAACGTCCAAACCCAAGACCCACTGGCACTACTAACCATCGGCCGGCCATACAAGGCACACACCTGCTCCAGGGATCAGACTCTCTCAGCACACAACCAAACCTGGTACTTACCAGTACGACCAAAAACATCCTGCTGTACACCTGCTGTAGCGACCCAAAGGTTCTACTGCCACACAACCAAACCTGAGACCCACCAGTATCACCAATCAATAGCCTTTCTGTCACACACCTACTCCAGATAGCCAACGACTCCCTTTCCACACAAATTTGAGACCCACCAGAACCACAAACCTATAATCATCCTGCTACACAACTACTCCAGATACCCAAACATTCTACTGCCAAACAAAAAAACCCGAGACCTACCAGTACCACCAACCAATAACCATACTGCCACACACCCTCTCCAGAGATCCAAAGACTCCCTTACCATGCACCCACCATTAACACCAACCAATAACCATCCTGCTGCAATATCGCTCCAGAGATCTAAAGACTCTTACTATGCAACGAAACCCGAGACCGACCAGTATTTCCAACAAATAAGTCTCCATCCGCACACCTGCTCCAGTGATCTAAAGCTTCCCTTAAGAGACAGCCAAACCTGAGACTCACCAGTACCACCAACCAGTAACAATACTGCTGCACACCCTCGCCAGAGAGCCAAGGACTCCCTTAACATGCAGAGAAACCTGAGACCCATCAGTATTTACAACAAATAAGCCTCCAACCACACATCTGCTCCAGAGACCAAAGCCACACCAAAGACACAGCCAAACATGAGAGCCACCAGCACCACAACCAATACGCATCCTGCTACACAGCTGCTCTAGTGATCCAAAGACTCATCTAACCCACAACCAAATCAGAGACACACCATTACCACCAACCAGTAACCATCCTGCTGCACACCCAATCCAGCCATCCAATGCCACTCCCAAAGACTCTCTTAACACACTAGCAAATCAGAGACACACCATTATCACCAACTAGTAACCATCAGCTGCACACCCAATCCAGCCATCCAATGCCACTCCCAAAGACTCTCTTAACACGAAGCAAATCAGAGACACACCATTATCACCAACCAGTAACCATCCTGCCGCACACCCAATCCAGCCATCCAATGCCACTCCCAAAGACTCTCTGAACACACAAGCAAATCAGAGACACCATTATTACCAACCAGTAACCATCCTGCTGCACACCCAATCCAGCCATCCGGTGCCACTCCCAAAGACTCTCTTAACACACAAGCAAACCTGATGCATAACAGTACCTCCAACCAATAACCACCCTACTGTACAACGAATCCAGATATCAGCTTCTCAGCCTAAATACCCCACTGTCACACAACCCATTTTGAGGCCTACCAGTACCATAAACCAATAATCACCTGACTGCACAACAGCTCCAGAGATACAAAGACTTCCTCCCCATACAACCAAACCTGTGACCCACCAGTACCACCTATCAATAACCATCCTGCTGCACACCCACTCCAGAGTTCAATGCCACAAAGACTTCCTGATCACGCAACCAAACTTGAGACCGACTCAAACCGTCAACACTCTTGTGTATCATGCCATACATCCAGCGACACACCTATTAGTGATACTTACTAATACCATGTGCCCCGGACTCTATTATCACACAACAGGTCATGAGAAATACTAGCACCAACAACCACATGACAACCCACTCCAAAGACTCAATACCACGCTCAGGAACCCAGCTACCACCCAACCAATCCCAAGCCCCCAGCACCCTAGTTCACCCTGTCATAAGTCTGTTAATGAGACTAGCTAGTAACACAGCTCAAAGTCCGTACTGCCGGAGACAATTTAAAAAGTCACCAGTACCACCAACCAAAGACCATTATTCCGAAAACTGCATCCAGTGATCCGTATTTACACCCAAAGACTCCCTTAACCCACAACCAATCCTTAGATGTGTACTACTAGCACTCTAGAACAACATCTACTCACCCATTGATAGGACGCATCAGCACCATCACCCAAACATTCCCTTACGACTAAACCAGTCTTTAAACCTACCCGTACCACCACCACAGTAGTTCAACCACAATAATCTGCCACCCACCCATTGATGGGTGGTCACTCACTGGTGGCACCATCCAAAGACCATGCAAGGAAAATTCTGATCTCAATACCCACCAGTACCAACCGTACCACCACCAAAACACCTTCTCATTACCCACCCAATCGGACACCAAAAAGTACTCTGATTGGAAGGATATCTCCAATGGACACAGCAGAGGTGGGTGGAAGATATATGTTGCTTTAATTACCTGCGCCTTTCCAGGCTCCGTGGGATTCAAGAGATGGTTCTTGATTTTGAATCCATTCACACTGTTCGGGTATCTTTTTGGGTTCTAGAAAAGCAATTGTTTGGAGTACAAGTAAATAAAGAAGCAGGAACTGGCTTGACAATTAAAATAACTGGTTTGAAAACCCACAACAAGTGAGAATACAGAGGGTGAAAAAAGGTGAGAGAGAGAGAAGAGTATCAACAGATGGACAAGGAGAAAGAGAGGGACAGGAGTATCAAAGATGAACAGATGGGCAGAAAGACAAAGAGAGAGGGAGAACGAGAGGGTTGAAAGAAGAGGATCACCAGATGGACAGACAAGAGAGAGAAAAGAGAGAGGGAGAAAGAGAGCAAAGGAAGAGAATTACTGGATGAAGAGACAATGGAGAGAAAAGAGGGAATAAGGAAGACAGAGATGGGGAGAGAAATAGCAGAGACAAAGAAAGACAGAGAGAGAACAAGTCAGCATGGGAACGAGGATAGACAAATGTGCAAAGAGAGGGATAGGCAAAGGACAGAAACGCAAAAAGAAAAGAATGGGCAGAGAGATGATATAAAGGTAAAGAGAGTAGAGAACTATCAGGTAGAGATGGTGGGGGGGATAGAAAGAGACCCAGTAGAGAGAGAAATAAGATGATAGATACAGGACCACACAGAAAAAATGTCAGGGGTGAGAGATAGGATAAGAAAAAAAAAGGGACAGAGAGACAAAGGAGGACACAGAGGTGCAGAGAGATTGATTAGCACAGAGAAAGAAAGAGAGAAAAGAGAGCAGAGGAGAAATAGAACAATAAAGTGATAAAAAAAGGAGAGAGTTAGATAAGTAATTCACAGGGAGATGTGTGAGAGCAAGAGAGAGAGAAAGAGGGTGCACATTCAAGATAGAGAAGAAGACAGAGAAATGATGAAGCACAAAATGAACTTACACAATGAGTGTGGAAGGAGCATTTTATATCCCGTGGATCTAAGAGAGAAACAGCTTCAGTGAGACGTAGGACACACTCTGAAAATGATGTTCAGTAGAAAACATTCCATACATGGCCGGGTACCACTACTGCCTGGCAGCCCCACAGCCTGGCACCCCCCCCGCCTGGCACCCCTGCCTGGAGCCAACACAGCCTGGCACCCCCCGCCTGGCACCCCTGCCTGGAGCCACCACAGCCTGGCACCTCCTCAGCCTGGCACCCACCCAGAGTGGCACCCCCACTGCATGGCACCCCCTACCTGGCACTCCCCCCGCCTGGCACCTCTACAGCCTGGCACCACCACAACCTGGCTCCTCCACAGCCTGGCAGCCACCCAGAGTGACACCCCCACTGCCTGGCACCCCTGCAGCATGGCCCCCACTGCATGGCACCCTACTGCATGGCACCCCCTACCTGGCACTCCCCTACCTGGCACCTCTACAGCCTGGCACCACCACAACCTGGCTCCTCCACAGCCTGGCAGCCACCCAGAGTGACACCCTACTGCCTGGCACCCCTGCAGAATGGCCCCCCACTGCCTGGCACCCCTGCAGAATGGCCCCCCACTGCATGGCACACCTGCAGAATGGCCCCCCACTGCATGGCACACCTGCAGTATGGCTCCCCACTGCATGGCACCCCTACCTGGCACTCCCCCTGCCTGGCACCTCTACAGCCTGGCACCCCCTGCCTGGCAGCCCCACAGCCTGGCACCCACCCAGAGTGGCACTCCCCCTGCCTGGCACCACCACAACCTGGCTCCTCCACAGCCTGGCAGCCACCCAGAGTGACACCCCCACTGCATGGCACCCCCACTGCATGGTACCCTACAGCATGGCACCCCCTACCTGGCACTCCCCCTGCCTGGCACTCCCCCTGCCTGGCACTCCCCCTGCCTGGCACTCCGTATGTATCCAACACACTCTGACGCTACAGACATATGGTACCTACATTAAGAACACACTGAATGGACCCAGAGAGAGGGGCTACCAACATCCAAGATGCTCTGATGCTAGACAGACACTACCTACATTCAGAACACAAGGAATGGACCGAGACACAGAGGCTGCCCATATTCAGGAGAGACAGGGCTGAGACACAAGGGCTTCCCACATCTGAGAGCATCCTTCACCCAAACCCCAAGGCAGCCCACATTCAGGATATACTAGACACAGACAGACACTGGGCCACCCATACCAAAGACATGCTAGACACAGCACTACTTCAGAACACACAACACACTCCCAGGCATCAGTGCTACCCATACCGAGGACACTGGGCCCAGACAAAGAGGCTACACACGCTCAGGTCACCTCGGACACAGGGACTTCTCACACCCAGGACACTCTGGGCCCAGAGAGGGAAGCTACGCATGTCCAGATCACTTTAGACTCAAACACAGGCTTACTCACAAGATTCTAGCCATGCCTGAGGGAGTACTCACACCCAGCACTCTCTAGACCCAGAATGAGGGGCTACGCATGTCCAGATCACTCTAGACTCAAACACAGGCTTACTCACAAGATTCTAGCCAGGCCTGAGGGAGTACTCACACCCAGCACTCTCTGGACCCAGAATGAGGGGCTACGCATGTCCAGATCACTCTAGACTCAAACACAGGCTTACTCACAAGATTCTAGCCAGGCCTGAGGGAGTACTCACACCCAGCACTCTCTGGACCCAGAATGAGGGCTACGCATGTCCAGATCACTCTAGACTCAAACACAGGCTTACTCACAAGATTCTAGCCAGGCCTGAGGGAGTACTCACACCCAGCACTCTCTGGACCCAGAATGAGTGGGCTACGCATGTCCAGATCACTCTAGACTCAAACACAGGCTTACTCACAAGATTCTAGCCAGGCCTGAGGGAGTACTCACACCCAGCACTCTCTGGACCCAGAGTGAGGGGCTACACATGTCCAGATCACTCTAGACTCAAACACAGGCTTACTCACAAGATTCTAGGCAGGCCTGAGGGAGTACTCACACCCAGCACTCTCTGGACCCAAAGTGAGGGGCTACACATGTCCAGATCACTCTAGACTCAAACACAGGCTTACTCACAAGATTCTAGGCAGGCCTGAGGGAGTACTCACACCCAGCACTCTCTGGACCCAGAATGAGGGGCTACGCAAGTCCAGATCACTCTAGACTCAAACACAGGCTTACTCACAAGATTCTAGGCAGGCCTGAGGGAGTACTCACACCCAGCACACTCTGGACCCAGACATAGGTGGTGCCCACAGACAGAGCACATTGGGCTGAGAAAGAGGCATCTCTCACACCCAGGACACTCTGGGCCCAGACTGAGGGGCGACAAACGTCCAGGTCACTCTAGACTCAGGCACAGAGTTAATCACAACACTGTGCCAGGCCAGGGTGAGTACTAGCGCACAGCACACTGTGCAACCTGGCACAGGTGCCACCCACATACGGAACACCCGGGGCTGAGACGCAGGAAGCTCTCACACCCAGGACACTCTGGACCCAGATGCAGGAGCCGTCAACACCAGGACCAGGCAATGGGTCTGCAACCATCCGTCCCTTCCTCTGTAAAGGTGGTCATCATATATGTGAGCATTCATATCAGCAGTTCTAACACAAAGGAGCAACACAAAGCTCTCACTGCACAAAGGCGCACAGACAAAATGAAAGTGTTCATTTCGCTGAGACACACGGTCCAACACCAGGGAAGAAACCCTGGAATGAGACCAGGCTTAATGGAAAGCAAGGCAATGAAACACACCCTTTCAAATTGCTGGTTAAGGGCATTTTTAGCTCTTTTCTGACAAAATAAAAAAAACCTCTGTATTAAACAAACCACTAAAAACAGGTGTCCATCAAACACAAGGGCTGGACAAGCACACACACTGCCACCAAACAGACGAACCGCAACTCAAACACGCCATCAAACACACAGTCAGAAAACAGAATGCCCGGTAAAACACAGGGGTGGGTCACCCAAAGAGGCAGATCAGCTAACACACAAACCACCATGGTTCATGAAAGACATGGGCCACCTGATAAAGCAGCAGCCAAACACATGAAAAGCCACATACATGGGCTGCCTTACACATGATCAGCCAAGCACATAGGCCAACACACACACAGGCACACGGAACATGATTCCCTGGACCTGGGCTCCTTTGACCCTAGAACACTGGGACCATAACTGAGATATAGGGCTGTGAAATATCTAGGTGCCTGCAGGTGCTGACAGTCACCCAGAGTCATGCCTCTTCAAGTGTCCTGGGCAGAGACGAATATTGGGCGATAGTAGAGTCATCCCTGTCCCAGGGCGCTAGAGAGTGTTAAAGTCATTGGACAGCAAGGCCTCCATTTGTGCATTTGTCCCTCTTTTAACAACTGATAAAGATTAGTATCCAGCCATTATGATTCCTTATAAAAGCAGCACAAATATATTTATATATCAGAAAAATAAGGGCGTTGAAATTAGAAAGAACAAAGCAGACCTGAAAGTCCTATCCTTTCGGGAAGCCCCATTCTGAGCCCAAGTGCATCACATCAAGTGACCATCAAGGTCTGAGGGATGCTCTGGGGTCAGTGCGTGAGTACGGGGCAGAGACCACAAAGACGTGGGAAGCTCTGGTTGCTTCTGTGTCTTCCGGAGACTAGCTATGCATCCGAGAGTCATGTGCTGGCTGACTGATCAATCGGCCTGACAGGGACTTCAATAAATGCATCAATCCTGCCTGACCTCTCAGCTACTTCCCACCACCACTCTGGAGTCACCTCCGTGGAAGCGGCCAACGCTGCCTTGCCCACTCCTGCCATCCACCGTCTCCTTCAAAAATGAACTAAAGTGATGGAAATACAACGAGGGATGGTTCTGGTTGGCAAAGGGGGCACAGTAGTAAAAGTGGCAAAATGAACATCCTGGTGGAGGAGGGTGCCCATCACAGGTCCACTACCCCTGGGTGATACGATAGAGATCTCGGGCAAAGGTGAAATGTAGTGCTGTAGCGTTCACCTAGGGGTGTAAATACATATTTACCTCAAGAAACCAATGGGAGTTCACACAAAACCAGACTGGACACGTGTCTCGTGTGAATATCATTGCCTTTGTTATACCTGTTCAAAGAGGTTTCTCATAAGAGTAGCACTGCCTTTGTTATAGCTATTCAATACTGTTTTTCATGTGAGTACCATTGCCTTTGTTATGGCTGTTCAATACTGTTTCTCTTGTGAATACCATTGCCTTTGTTGTAGCTGTTCAATACTGTTTTTCATGTGAGTACCATTGCCTTTGTTATGGCTGTTCCATACTGTTCCTCGAGTGAATACCATTGCCTTTGTTATAGCTGTACAATACTGTTACTCATTAAAGTAGCATTGCCTTCGTTATAGCTGTTCCATACTGTTTCTCGAGTAAATACCATTGCCTTTGTTATAGCTGTTCAATACTGTTTCTCATTAAAGTAGCATTACCTTTGTTATAGGTGTTCCATACTGTTTCTCGTGTGAGTACATTGCCTTTGTTATAGCTGTTCAATACTGTTTTCCATAAGAGTAGCATTGCCTTCGTTATAGCTGTTCAATACTGTTTCTCGTGTGAGTACATTCCCTTTGTTACAGCTGTTCAATACTGTTTTTCATAAGTGTAGCATTGCCTTTGTTATAGCTGTTCAATACTGTTTCTCGTGTGAGTACCATTGCCTTTGTTACAGCTGTTCAATACTGTTTCTCATAAGAGTAGCATTGCCTTTGTTATAGCTGTTAAAAACAGTTTCTAATAAGAGTAGGATTGCCTTTGTTATAGCTGTTCAATACTGTTTCACATGTGAGTACCATTGCCTTTGCTATTGCTGTTCAATACTGTTTCACATGTGAGTACCATTGCCTTTGTTATAGCTGTTCAATACTGTTTCTCATAACAGTAGCAATGCCTTTGTTTTAGCTGTTCAAAACTGTTTGTGATGTGAATATCACTGCTTTTGTTATAGCTGTTCAATACTGTTTCTCATAAGAGTAGCATTGCCTTTGTTATAGCTGATAAATACTGTTTCTAATAAGAGTAGGATTGCCTTTGTTATAGCTGTTCAATAATGTTTCACATGTGAGAACCAATGCCTTTGCTATTGCTGTTCAATACTGTTTCACATGTGAATACCATTGCCTTTAATATAGCTGTTAAATACTGTTTCTCATTAGAGTAGCACTGCCTTTGTTATAGCTTTTCAATACTGTTTCTCCTGTATCATTGCTTTTGTTATAGCTGTTCAATACTGTTTCTCATACGAGTAGTACTGCCTTTGGTATAGCTGTTCCATACTGTTTCTCATGTAAGTACCATTGCCTTTGTTATAGTTGTTCAAAACTGTTTCTCATAAGATTAGCATCGCCTTTGTTATAGCTATTTGCTCAATACTGTTTCTCATGTATCATTACCTTTGTTATAGCTGTTAAATTCTGTTTCTCATAAGAGTAGCACTGCCTTGGTTATAGCTGTTCAAAATTGTTTCTCAAGTGAGTACCACTGCCTTTGTTATAGGTATTCAATAATGTTTCTCGAACATATGTACATCTGAAGCTCCTGCCAGACCGCATTTTCTACAGCTGACTGGAGACCCTCGACATTTTAGTCAACCTCAACGGTGACAGGTAGGCCCTGTGTGCGGTGAACAAGTGGTTCCTCTTAAACCAGGCTGGTTTTACAATGGCGAATAAGGTCTTAAACGAGGTTTGCCACAAATACTCCCACTGTTCATTTGGTATAAGATCCCCCCACAGTTCTTTGGCCAGTTTGAATTCTTCGTCTACAGCCTCCTCAATGGTCCAGTACCAGAAAGAAACCTCCTTCCTCCCAGCTGGTCTTACCACTAACTGATGGTCCAAGATGTGACCGCTGCCTATGGGGGTTTTCAGAGCTTTACCTTGACTCTAACTGTTGAATAGTGTTTCCTATGTGAGTAGCACTGCCCCTGGTACAGTTTAGACTTCTTTTTTCCCGGGGGTAGCATTGCCTCCTACACAGATGTTGAGTAGTGATTATTATGTGTTACGCCTCAAGCATCTTGCACCCTGGCGTGGATGAAAACAACCCCACTACAACTCCCATAATGCACCCTCTCTAACATCCCATGACCTTGATTGTGTACTGTCACTGAAAACACACCTGTGGCGTCTTGTCAGGTGACTAGCCTGGTATATAAGGAGGACTTCCCTCTAACACCAGTGCTTGGTTTACTTCTTCGGTGGTATGGACCACGCCCCCTGACCTGGATCCCCTCGTCTGAACTTCCTGTTTCTCCTGGAGAACCTTGTTTGTAGCAGTGCGGCGTCTGAGGAAATCTCCAAGACACTCGTGAGGAGCATCCTGACATGCTTGCCTGAGTCTCGCCCCTTCTGCGCTGTGATCCCGATTCATTTCCCAGTAACAAGGCTTTGACATCGAGTTTTGTGAAAGCGCGCTCACGCGCTACCGAGAGAGGCTGCCTGCCTCTCGTGGACTCGTTAAGCACAGCGGATTTCACACGCCAAGGCCGGATTCCCCTTTTCCAGCGGGTGGACGCACGGATGTGCGAGAAAAGTCTGCCTCGCTACATTGTATCGTTTCTACGGCTTTCAGATCAGCTGCTTCCTTTTTTTGATTGAAATGCTGAACTTAGTAGCTGGCTGCCTCTCAGGTTTACGTAGAGTATCTCGGCTGTGACTGTTTGTTTATCTTGATTGCCTCGAATTGAACTCGCGGTGAGCAGAGGCTGCCAATTTTTGTTTAGTTTATAACTGACGACTAAGTAGCAGGACGTTCAGTTCACGGAATCTCTGCTTGATTTTGGTTAGCCTGATTCACCTGGCCTCCTAAAACCACGGAAGGCAGGCATATGCCTTTGGAAGTACGGGAAGGCAATACAAAAGTACCTTCAGCTCTTCAAAGATAGAGCGGACACTTTATTTTGTTTTTTATTGAGGAGACATCTTGTGTTGAGCTAACCTTCATTCCTAACTGTGAGTACGTGATAGTACACGATCAACTGTATGGGATAATTGCTTAACGTATTATCACTAGTTAGGAAAGGTTTCTTTGCAGTACTTTTAGTGACACTCATTATACTATTTTCTTTCTTTCTTTTTTATTTTTTGTTCATGCAGGATTGGGGCTATCACATAAGGAACGTTACTGCTTCAACTATCCTGTCCTGCTGAGAGTCGTCCCCTGGTGGTCCTTTCTTTTTGTCTCTTCTCTCCTAGGAGATATTAGGCACTACCCTTGTGAATGCTCTGCTTGGGGTGACTATACCTTTCTGGAGAGCTGGGATACATCTTCGTTCCCGTGGATCCTGGTTCTTCTGCACGACTGAAGTAAGTCCTGACATTATGTGAGTAGCGCTGCCTCTGGTACAGCTGTGCACATCATTTTTCATGGAGTCGAATTGCCTCCAACACGGATGTTGAATAATGTCTCTTATACGAGTAGCACTGCCTCTGGTAAAGCTTTGCACATCATTTTTCCAGGAGGTAGCATTGCCTCCTACACAGATGTTGAATAGTGTTTCTTATGAGAGTAGCGCTGCCTCTGGTAGAGGCTTGCACATCATTTTTCATTGGGTAGCATTGCCTCCTACACAGATGATGAATAGTGTTTCTTATGTGAGTAGCGCTGCCTCTGGTTCAACTTTGAGATCATTTTTCCCGGAGGTAGCATTGCCTCCTACACAGATGTTGAATAGTGTTTCTTATGTGAGTAGCATTGGCTCTGGTAAAGCTTTGCACATCATTTTTCCAGGAGGTAGCATTGCCTCCTACACAGATGATGAATAGTGTTTAGGTGAGTAGCATTGCCTCTGGTACAGCTTTGCACATCATTTTCCCAGGAGGTAGCATTGCCTCCTACACAGATGTTGAATAGTGTTTAGGTGAGTAGCATTGCCTCCTACACAGAGGTTGAATAATGTTTCTTGTGTGAGTAGCATTGCCTCTGGTACAGCTTTGACATTATTTTCCTGGGGGTAGCATTGCCTCCTACACAGATGTTGAATAGTGTTTCTAATGTGAGTAGCATTGCCTCTAGTACAAACTTGCACATCATTTTTCATTGGGTAGCATTGCCTCCTACACAGATGTTGAATAGTGTTTCTCGTGTGAGTAGCGCTGCCTCTGGTACAGGCTTGCACATCATTTTTCATTAGGTAGCATTGCCTCCTACACAGATGTTGAATAGTGTTTAGGTGAGTAGCATTGCCTCTGGTACAGCTTTGA
Source organism: Calotriton arnoldi (assembly GCA_963921515.1). Classification (NCBI taxonomy): domain Eukaryota; kingdom Metazoa; phylum Chordata; class Amphibia; order Caudata; family Salamandridae; genus Calotriton; species Calotriton arnoldi. The sequence goes on from CAWUFW010000975.1 coordinate 2,615,444, forward strand.
CATTATTTTCCTGGGGGTACCATTGCCTCCTTCACAGATGTTGGATATAGTTTCTTCTGTGAGTAGCATTGCCTCCGGTACAAACTTGCACATCATTTTTCATTGGGTGGCATTGCCTCCTACACAGATGTTGAATAGTGTTTCTCGTGTGAGTAGCGCTGCCTCTGGTACAGGCTTGCACATCATTTTTCATTGGGTAGCATTGCCTCCTACACAGATGTTGAATAGTGTTTAGGTGAGTAGCATTGCCTCTGGTACAGCTTTGACATTATTTTCCTGGGGGTAGCATTGCCTCCTACACAGATGTTGAACTGTGTTTATGTGAGTAGCATTGCCTCTGGTACAAACTTGCACATCATTTTTCATTGGGTAGCATTGCCTCCTACACAGATGTTGAATAGTGTTTCTCGTGTGAGTAGCGCTGCCTCTGGTACAGGCTTGCACATCATTTTTCATTGGGTAGCATTGCCTCCTACACAGATGATGAATAGTGTTTAGGTGAGTAGCATTGCCTCTGGTACAGACTTGCACATCATTTTTCCAGGAGGTAGCATTGCCTCCTACACAGATGTTGAACTGTGTTTATGTGAGTAGCGCTGCCAGAGGCAGAGGCTTTGGACATCATTTTTCCAGGAGGTAGCATTGCCTCCTACACAGATGTTGAATAGTGTTTAGGTGAGTAGCATTGCCTCTGGTACAGACTTGCACATCATTTTTCCAGGAGGTAGCATTGCCTCCTACACAGATGTTGAACTGTGTTTCTCATGTGAGTAGCATTGCCTCTGGTACAGACTTGCACATCATTTTTCCAGGAGGTAGCATTGCCTCCTACACAGATGTTGAATAGTGTTTAGGTGAGTAGCATTGCCTCTGGTACAGCTTTGACATTATTTTCCTGGGGGTAGCATTGCCTCCTACACAGATGTTGAATAGTGTTTCTCGTGTGAGTAGCATTGCCTCTGGTACAGGCTTGCACATCATTTTTCATTGGGTAGCATTGCCTCCTACACAGATGTTGAATAGTGTTTCTAATGTGAGTAGCATTGCCTCTAGTACAGACTTGCACATCATTTTTCCTGGAGGTGGCATTGCCTCCTACACAGATGTTGAATAGTGTTTCTTGTGTGAGTAGCATTGCCTCTGGTACAGCTTTGACATTATTTTCCTGGGGGTAGCTTTGCCTCCTACACAGATGTTGAATAGTGTTTCTAATGTGAGCAGCATTGCCTCTGGTACAAACTTGCACATCATTTTTCATTGGGTAGCATTGCCTCCTACACAGATGTTGAATAGTGTTTCTTGTGTGAGTAGCATTGCCTCTAGTACAGACTTGCACATCATTTTTCCAGGAGGTGGCATTGCCTCCTACACAGATGTTGAATAGTGTTTCTCGTGTGAGTAGCGCTTCCTCTGGTACAGGCTTGCACATCATTTTTCCCGGGGGTAGAATTTCCTCCTAGACAGATGTTGAATAGTGGTTCCTATGTGAGTAGCATTGCCCCTGGTACAGCTTTGACATTATTTCCCTAGGGGTAGCATTGCCTCCTACTCAGATGCTGGATATAGTTTCTTATGTGAGTAGCATTGCCTCTGGTACAAACTTGCACATCTTTTTTCCCGGGGGTAGCATTGCCTCCTACACAGATGTTGAGTAGTGATTATTATGTGTTACGCCTCAAGCATCTTGCACCCTCGCGTGGATGAAAACAACCCCACTACAACTCCCATAATGCACCCTCTCTAACATCCCATGACCTTGATTGTGTACTGTCACTGAAAACACACCTGTAGCGTCTTGTCAGGTGACTAGCCTGGTATATAAGGAGGACTTCCCTCTAACACCAGTGCTTGGTTTACTTCTTCGGTGGTATGGACCACGCCCCCTGACCTGGATCCCCTCGTCTGAACTTCCTGTTTCTCCTGGAGAACCTTGTTTGTAGCAGCGCGGCGTCTGAGGAAATCTCCAAGAGACTCGTGAGGAGCATCCTTCATGCTTGCCTGAGTCTCGCCACTTCTGCGCTGTGATCCCGATTCATTTCCCAGTAACAAGGCTTTGACATCGAGTTTCGTGAAAGTGCGCTCACGCGCTACCGAGAGAGGCTGCCTGCCTCTCGTGGACTCGTTAAGCACAGCGGATTTCACACGCCAAGGCCGGATTCCCCTTTTCCAGCGGGTGGACGCACGGATGTGCGAGAAAAGTCTGCCTCGCTACATTGTATCGTTTCTACGGCTTTCAGATCAGCTGCTTCCTTTTTTTTTATTGAAACGCTGAACTTAGTAGCTGGCTGCCTCTCAGGTTTACGTAGAGTATCTCGGCTGTGACTGTTTGTTTATCTTGATTGCCTCGAATTGAACTCGCGGTGAGCAGAGGCTGACAATTTTTGTTTAGTTTATAATTGACGACTAAGTAGCAGGACGTTCAGTTCACGGAATCTCTGCTTGATTTTGGTTAGCCTGATTCACCTGGCCTCCTAAAACCACGGAAGGCAGGCATATGCCTCTGGAAGTACGGGAAGGCAATACAAAAGTACCTTCAGCTCTTCAAAGATAGAGCGGACACTTTATTTTGTTTTTTATTGAGGAGACATCTTGTGTTGAGCTAACCTTCATTCCTAACTGTGAGTATGTGATAGTACACGATCAACTGTATGGGATAATTGCTTAACGTATTATCACTAGTTAGGAAAGGTTTCTTTGCAGTACTTTTAGTGACACTCATTATACTATTTTCTTCTTTCTTTTTTATTTTTTGTTCATGCAGGATTGGGGCTATCACATAAGGAACGTTACTGCTTCAACTATCCTGTCCTGCTGAGAGTCGTCCCCTGGTGGTCCTTTCTTTTTGTCTCTTCTCTCCTAGGAGATATTAGGCACTACCCTTGTGAATGCTCTGCTTGGGGTGACTATACCTTTCTGGAGAGCTGGGATACATCTTCGTTCCCGTGGATCCTGGTTCTTCTGCACGACTGAAGTAAGTCCTGACATTATGTGAGTAGCGCTGCCTCTGGTACAGCTTTGCACATCATTTTTCATGGAGTCGAATTGCCTCCAACACGGATGTTGAATAATGTCTCATATCATATGCGAGTAGCACTGCCTCTGGTAAAGCTTTGCACATCATTTTTCCAGGAGGTAGCATTGCCTCCTACACAGATGTTGAATAGTGTTTCTCGTGAGAGTAGCGCTGCCTCTGGTAGAGGCTTGCACATCATTTTTCATTGGGTAGCATTGCCTCCTACACAGATGATGAATAGTGTTTCTTATGTGAGTAGCGCTGCCTCTGGTTCAACTTTGAGATCATTTTTCCCGGAGGTAGCATTGCCTCCTACACAGATGTTGAATAGTGTTTCTTATGTGAGTAGCATTGGCTCTGGTAAAGCTTTGCACATCATTTTTCCAGGAGGTAGCATTGCCTCCTACACAGATGATGAATAGTGTTTAGGTGAGTAGCATTGCCTCTGGTACAGCTTTGCACATCATTTTCCCAGGAGGTAGCATTGCCTCCTACACAGATGTTGAATAGTGTTTAGGTGAGTAGCATTGCCTCCTACACAGATGTTGAATAATGTTTCTTGTGTGAGTAGCATTGCCTCTGGTACAGCTTTGACATTTTCCTGGGGGTAGCATTGCCTCCTACACAGATGTTGAATAGTGTTTCTAATGTGAGTAGCATTGCCTCTAATATAAACTTGCACATCATTTTTCATTGGGTAACATTGCCTCCTACACAGATGTTGAATAGTGTTTCTCATGTGAGTAGCGCTGCCTCTGGTACAGGCTTGCACATCATTTTTCATTGGGTAGCATTGCCTCCTACACAGATGATGAATAGTGTTTAGGTGAGTAGCATTGCCTCTGGTACAGACTTGCACATCATTTTTCCAGGAGGTAACATTGCCTCCTACACAGATGTTGACTAGTGTTTCTTATGTGAGTAGCGCTGCCAGAGGCAGAGGCTTTGGACATCATTTTTCCAGGAGGTAGCATTGCCTCCTACACAGATGTTGAATAGTGTTTAGGTGAGTAGCATTGCCTCTGGTACAGCTTTGACATTATTTTCCTGGGGGTAGCACTGCCTCCTTCACAGATGTTGGATATTGTTTCTTCTGTGAGTAGCATTGCCTCCGGTACAAACTTGCACATCATTTTTCATTGGGTGGCATTGCCTCCTACACACATGTTGAATAGTGTTTCTCGTGTGAGTAGCGCTGCCTCTGGTACAGGCTTGCACATCATTTTTCATTGGGTAGCATTGCCTCCTACACAGATGTTGAATAGTGTTTAGGTGAGCAGCATTGCCTCTGGTACAGCTTTGACATTATTTTCCTGGGGGTAGCATTGCCTCCTACACAGATGTTGAACTGTGTTTATGTGAGTAGCATTGCCTCTGGTACAAACTTGCACATCATTTTTCATTGGGTAGCATTGCCTCCTACACAGATGTTGAATAGTGTTTCTCGTGTGCCTCTGGTACAGGCTTGCACATCATTTTTCATTGGGTAGCATTGCCTCCTACACAGATGATGAATAGTGTTTAGGTGAGTAGCATTGCCTCTGGTACATACTTGCACATCATTTTTCCAGGAGGTAGCATTGCCTCCTACACAGATGTTGAACTGTGTTTATGTGAGTAGCGCTGCCAGAGGCAGAGGCTTTGGACATCATTTTTCCAGGAGGTAGCATTGCCTCCTACACAGATGTTGAATAGTGTTTAGGTGAGTAGCATTGCCTCTGGTATAGGTTTGACATTATTTTCCTGGGGGGTAGCATTGCCTCTTACACAGATGTTGAATTGTGTTTAGGTGAGTAGCATTGCCTCTGGTACAGACTTGCACATCATTTTTCCAGGAGGTAGCATTGCCTCCTACACAGATGTTGAACTGTGTTTCTCATGTGAGTAGCATTGCCTCTGGTACAGACTTGCACATCATTTTTCCAGGAGGTAGCATTGCCTCCTACACAGATGTTGAATAGTGTTTAGGTGAGTAGCATTGCCTCTGGTACAGCTTTGACATCATTTTTGCAGGAGGTAGCATTGCCTCCTACACAGATGTTGAATAGTGTTTATGTGAGTAGCGCTGCCAGAGGCAGAGGATTTGGACATCATTTTTCCAGGAGGTAGCATTGCCTCCTACACAGATGTTGAATAGTGTTTAGGTGAGTAGCATTGCCTCTGGTACAGCTTTGACATTATTTTCCTGGGGGTAGCATTGCCTCCTACACAGATATTGAATAGTGTTTCTCGTGTGAGTAGCATTGCCTCTGGTACAGGCTTGCACATCATTTTTCATTGGGTAGCATTGCCTCCTACACAGATGTTGAATAGTGTTTCTAATGTGAGTAGCATTGCCTCTAGTACAGACTTGCACATCATTTTTCCAGGAGGTGGCATTGCCTCCTACACAGATGTTGAATAGTGTTTCTTGTGTGAGTAGCATTGCCTCTGGTACAGCTTTGACATTATTTTCCTGGGGGTAGCATTGCCTCCTACACAGATGTTGAATAGTGTTTCTAATGTGAGTAGCATTGCCTGTGGTACAAACTTGCACATCATTTTTCATTGGGTAGCATTGCCTCCTACACAGATGTTGAATAGTGTTTCTTGTGTGAGTAGCATTGCCTCTAGTACAGACTTGCACATCATTTTTCCAGGAGGTGGCATTGCCTCCTACACAGATGTTGAACTGTGTTTCTCATGTGAGTAGCATTGCCTCTGGTACAAACTTGCACATCATTTTTCATGGGGTAGCATTGCCTCCTATACAGATGTTGAATAGTGTTTAGGTGAGTAGCATTGCCTCTGGTACAAACTTGACATTATTTTCCTGGGGGTAGCATTGCCTCCTACACAGATGTTGAGTAGTGTTTCTTATGTGAGTAGCGCTGCCTCTGGTAAAGCTTTGAGATCATTTTTCCCGGAGCTAGCATTGCCTCCTAAACAGATGTTGAACAGTGGTTCTCAGGTCAGCCCTCTTCATTGTAGCTGTTCCAAGGTGTTTCTGATAAGGGTGGCAATGCCTCTGGCTTGGCTGGTGAATGCTTTTGTCATGTGAGTAGTATTTACAAATCCCTATACACAATTGCCATTTAAAGTCAAACCAAACTCATCAGCTACAAATGACCATCTGGGTTCATAACAGCATTACCAGACAAGAACAGCTTGGAGTGAGATCATCAGGGCAGGGGGGCGAGGAAGTACTTACGTTCGATGAGGAAGAGGAAGCAGACCAGGCCCATCACTGCGATGATGACCCCCGGGACCACGAAGGACAGACCCCAGCAGGAGGACACCCAGTACCCGGCGATCAGGGAGCCCAGAATGTTCCCCACAGAGGTGTGCGAGTTCCAAATACCCATGATCAGTCCCCTCCTGTGTGAGAGAGACAAGAGGAAGGAATGAGATTCAAACTGGGAGCATGTGGGGACCAGGAGCAGCCATGGCTGACAGAGGGAGAGAGTAACAAACCCACACTGAGTATCTGTGGGGACAGAGAGCAGCGATAGCTGACAGAGGGACAGTGGAAGAGAGTAACAAACTGATACTGAGGCTCTATGGGGACAGAAAGCAGCGATTGCTGACAGAGGGACAGTGGCAGAGAGTAACAAACTGATACTGAGGCTCTATGGGGACAGAAAGCAGTGATGGCTGACAGAGGGACAGTGGAAGAGAGTAACAAACTCTTACTGAGGCTCTATGGGGACAGAGAGCAGCGAAGGCAGACAGTGGGACAGTGGCAGAGAGGCTCTGTGGGGACCAGGAGCAGCGATGGCTGACAGAGGGACAGTGGCAGAGAGTAACAAACTGATACTGAGGCTCTGTGGGAACAGAGAGCAGCGATGGATGACAGAGGGACAGTGGCAGAGGGGCTCTGTGGGGACCAGGAGCCTCGATGGCTGACAGAGGGACAGTGGCAGAGAGTAACAAACTGATACTGAGGATCTGTGGGGAGCCGGAGCAGAAATGGCTGACAGAGGGACAGTGAAAGAGAGTAACAAACGGATACCAAGGCCATGTGGATACACAGAACAGTAATGGCTGACAGAGGGAGAGAGTAACAAACCCACACTGAGGATCTGTGGGGACAGAGCAGCGATAGCTGACAGAGGGACAGTGGAAGAGAGCAACAAACTGATACGGAGGCTCTATGGGGACAGAAAGCAGAGTTGGCTGACAGAGGGACAGTGAAAGAGAGTAACAAACGGATACCAAGGCCATGTGGATACACAGAACAGTGATGGCTGACAGAGGGACAGTGGCAGAGAGTATCAAACTGATACTGAGGCTCTGTGGGGACCAGGAGCAGCGATGGATGACAGAGGGACAGTGGCAGAGAGTAACAAACTGATACTGAGGCTCTGTGGGGACCAGGAGCAGCGATGGCTGACAGAGGGACAGTGGCAGAGAGGCTCTGTGGTGACAGACAGCAGCGATGGCTGACAGAGGGACAGTGGCAGAGAGTAACAAACTGATACTGAGGATCTGTGGGGAGCCGGAGCAGAGATGGCTGGCAGAGGGACAGTGAAAGAGAGTAACAAATGGATACCAAGGCCATGTGGATACACAGAACAGTGATGGCTGACAGAGGGACAGTGGCAGAGAGTAACAAACTGATACTGAGGCTCTGTGGGAACAGAGAGCAGCGATGGCTGACAGAGGGACAGTGGCAGAGAGGCTCTGTGGGGACCAGTAGCAGCGATGGTTGACAGAGGGACAGGGGAAGAGAGGCTCTGTGGGGACCAGGAGCAGCCATGGCTGACAGAGGGACAGTGGCAGAGAGTATCAAACTGATACTGAGGCTCTGTGGGCACAGAGAGAAGCGATGGCTGACAGAGGGACAGTGGCAGATAGGCTCTGTGGGGACCAGTAGCAGCGATGGATGACAGAGGGACAGTGGCAGAGAGTAACAAACTGATACTGAGGCTCTGTGGGGACCAGGAGCAGCGATGGATGACAGAGGGACAGTGGCAGAGAGTAACAAACTAATAGTGAGGCTCTGTGGTGACAGACAGCAGCGATGGCTGACAGAGGGACAGTGGCAGAGAGTAACAAACTGATACTGAGGATCTGTGGGGAGCCGGAGCAGAGATGGCTGACAGAGGGACAGTGAAAGAGAGTAACAAACGGATACCAAGGCCATGTGGATACACAGAACAGTGATAGCTGACAGAGGGACAGTGGCAGAGAGTATCAAACTGATACTGAGGCTCTGTGGGACCAGTAGCAGCGATGGATGACAGAGGGACAGTGGCAGAGAAACTGAGGCTCTGTGGTGACAGACAGCAGCGATGGCTGACAGAGGGACAGTAACAGAGAGTAATAAACTGACACTGAGGATCTGTGGAGACAGACAGCAGTGATGGCTGACAGAGGGACAGTGAAAGAGAGTAACAAACTGATACTGAATGTCTGTGGGGACCAGGAGCAGCGATGGATGACACAGGGACAGTGGCAGAGAAACTAAGGCTCTGTGGGGACAAGGAGCAGTGATGGCTGACAGAGGGACAGTGGCAGAGAGTAACAAACTGATACTGAGGCTCTGTGGGGATGGAGAGCAGCGATGGCTGACAGAGGGACAGTGGCAGAGAGTAACAAACTAATAGTGAGGCTCTGTGGGGACAGACAGCAGCAATGGCCGACAGAGGGACTGTGGCTGAGAAACTGCGGCTCTGTGGGGACCAGTAGCAGCGATGGCTGACAGAGGGACAGTGGGAGAGAGTAACAAACCAACACTGAGGATCTGTGGGGACAGAGAGCAGTGATGGCTGACAGAGGGACACTGGCAGAGAGGCTCTATGGGGACCAGTAGCAGCAATGGCTGACAGAGGGACAGTGGCAGAGAGTAACAAACTGATACTGAGGCTCTGTGGGGACAGAGAGCAGCGATGGCTGACAGAGGGACAGTGGCAGAGAGTAACAAACTAATAGTGAGGCTCTGTGGGGTCAGACAGTAGCGATGGCTGACAGAGGGACAGTGACAGAGAGACTGAAGCTCTGTGGGGACCAGTGGCAGCGATGGCTGACAGAGGGACAGTGGGAGAGAGTAACAGACCGACACTGAGGATCTGTGGGGACAGAGAGCAGTGATGGCTGACAGAGGGACAGTGGCAGAGAGGCTCTATGGGGACCAGTAGCATCGATGGATGACAGAGGGACAGTAACAGAGAGTAACAAACGGATACTGAGGCTCTGTAGGGACCAGGAGCAGCCATGGCTGACAGAGGGACAGTGGCAGAGAGTAACAAACTGATACTGAGGCTCTGTGGGGACAGAGAGCAGCGATGGCTGACAGAGGGACAGTGGCAGAGAGTAACAAACTAATAGTGAGGTTCTGTGGGGACAGACAGTAGCGATGGCTGACAGAGGGACAGTGACAGAGAGACTGAGGCTCTGTGGGGACCAGGAGCAGCGATGGCTGACAAGAGGGACAGTAGCAGAGAAACTGAGGCTCTGTGGGGACCAGGAACAGCGATGGCTGACAGAGGGACAGCGGAAGAGAAACTGAGGCTCTCTGGGACCAGGAGCAGCGATGGATGACAGAGGGACAGTGGCGGAGAGTAACAAACTGATACTGAGGATCTGTGGGGACCAGTAGCAGCGATGGCTGACAGACGGACAGTGGCAGAGAAACTGAGGCTCTGTGGGGACCAGGAGCAGCAATGGCTGACAGAGGGACAGTAACAGAGAGTAATAAACCAACACTGAGGTTCTGTGGGGACAGACAGCAGCGACAGTTGACAGAGGGACAGTGGCAGAGAGTAACAAACCGACACTGAGGATCTGTGGGGACAGAGAGCAGCGATGGCTGACAGAGGGACAGTGGCAGAGAGTAACAAACTGATACTGAATGTCTATGGGGACCAGGAGCAGCGATGGATGACACAGGGACAGTGGCAGAGAAACTAAGGCCCTGTGGGGACAAGGAGCAGTGATGGCTGACAGAGGGACAGTGGCAGAGAGTAACAAACTAATAGTGAGGCTCTGTGGGGACAGACAGCAGCAATGGCTGACAGAGGGACAGTGGCAGAGAGTAACAAACTAATAGTGAGGCTCTGTGGGGACAGACAGCAGCAATGGCCGACAGAGGGACTGTGGCTGAGAAACTGCGGCTCTGTGGGGACCAGTAGCAGCAATGTCTGACAGAGGGACAGTGGCCGAGAAACTGAGGCTCTGTGGGGACCAGTAGCAGCGATGGCTGACAGAGGGACAGTGGGAGAGAGTAACAAACCGACACTGAGGATCTGTGGGGACAGAGAGCAGCGATGGCTGACAGAGGGACAGTGGCAGAGAGGCTCTGTGGGGACCAGTAGTAGCGATGGATGACAGAGGGATAGTAACAGAGAGTAACAAACGGATACTGAGGCTCTGTGGGGACCAGGAGCAGCCATGGCTGACAGAGGGACAGTGGTAGAGAGTAACAAACCGACACTGAGGATCTGTGGGGACAGAGAGCAGCCATGGCTGACAGAGGGACAGTGGCAGAGAGTAACAAACTAATAGTGAGGCTATGTGGGGACAGACAGCAGCGATGGCTGACAGAGGGACAGTGGAAGAGAGTAACAAACTGATACTGAGGCTCTGTGGGAACAGAGAGCAGCGATGGCTGACAGAGGGACAGTGGCAGAGAGTAACAAACTAATAGTGAGGCTCTGTGGGGACACACAGCAGCGATGGCTAACAGAGGGGCTGTGGCAGAGACATTGAGGCTCTGTGGGGACCAGGAGCAGCCATGGCTGACAGAGAGACAGTGGCAGAGAGTATCAAACTGACACTGAGGATCTGTGGGGACAGAGAGCAGTGATGGCTGACAGAGGGACAGTGGCAGAGAGTAACAAACTGATACTGAGGCTCTGTGGGGACGGAGAGCAGCGATTGCTGACAGAGGGACAGTGGCAGAGAGTAACAAACTGATACTGAGGCTCTGTGAGGACAGAGAGCAGCGATGGCTGACAGAGGGACAGTGGCAGAGAGTAACAAACTGATACTGAGGCTCTGTGGGGACAGAGAGCAGCGATGGCTGACAGAGGGACAGTGGCAGAGAGGCTCTGTGGGGACCAGTAGTAGCGATGGATGACAGAGGGATAGTAACAGAGAGTAACAAACTGATACTGAGGCTCTGTGAGGACAGAGAGCAGCGATGGCTGACAGAGGGACAGTGGCAGAGAGTAACAAACTGATACTGAGGCTCTGTGGGGACAGAGAGCAGCGATGGCTGACAGAGGGACAGTGGCAGAGAGGCTCTGTGGGGACCAGTAGTAGCGATGGCTGACAGAGGGACAGCGGTAGAGAGTAACAAACCGACACTGAGGATTTGTGGGGACAGAGAGCAGCCATGGCTGACAGAGGGACAGTGGCAGAGAGTAACAAACTAATAGTGAGGCTCTGTGGGGACAGACAGCACCGATGGCTGACAGAGGGACTGTGACAGAGACACTGAGGCTCTGTGGGGACCAGGAACAGCCATGGCTGACAGAGGGACAGTGGCAGAGAGTATCAAACTGATACTGAGGCTCTGTGGGTACAGAGAGCAGCGATGGCTGACAGAGGGACAGTGGCAGAGAGGCTCTGTGGGGACCAGTAGCAGCGATGGCTGACAGAGGGACAGTGACAGAGAAACTGAGGCTCTTTGGGAACCAGGAGCAGCGATGGCTGACAGAGGGACAGTGACAGAGAAACTGAGGCTCTGTGGGGACCAGGAGCAGCGATAGCTGACAGACAGACTGACAGAGAGTAACAAATGATAGTGAGGCTGTGTGGGGACCAGGAGCAGTGATGGCAGAGACAGGGACAGAAAGAGGCAGGGAGTAATACGCACACTGGTGATCTGTGGAGGCAGAGAGCAGCTGCGGCAGACAGGGACAGACAGAGGCAGGGAGTGATATTAGTGATCTGTGGGGGCAGAGAGCAGCCACACCAGATAGGGACAGAGACAGAAGGTGTGAGTGTGTGGGGATCTGTGGGAACAGAGCAGCTATGACTCAGTCAGGGGCAGTTACAATCAGGAAAGTTCCTGCATGCCTGCAGACCGCACAGTGTGAGTGTGCACTCCATGCCCTCACCTTCCTTTCCCAAACCAGTTTCCAATGCAGGTGATGACACTGGGCCACCCGGTGGTCTGTACCAGGCCATTCACAATCTGCAAGAAAAAGAAGAGATCTGAGAAAGCAGGACAACACAAGACAAACCCCTGGGCACATGGAGGTCCATGCAATGCAAAGACCCAGACACAGGACAAGACAGGTTCTCAAAGACTGTGGATGGGCTGATAACACTCCCCGCCTCCGGGGTGCACCATAAGGAGAATGATACTTACTGTTCTCCACACCTTTGCAGCTCGCCTTGGTACAGAGGCAAATGCTCTGCTCACTTGTGGCCTCTTGTGATGGATGCAGAATATGGGAAAACATTAAAATGATGAGTGATTGCACCTGCTCTGATAGCAATAGTCCACCCTGACCAGACCAGGTCCCCTCTGAGCGGGAACTCAAGCAACCCAGGCCGTTTGTTACCTATTTGGGTGACGTCAGCAGTGTGCAGCTTCAGTCCTCCGGGACAGTGAGCACGGGAGCCACGCATGGGTACATCTGTCGCACTTAGAGCGTCACACGGTAATTATTCAGGGACAAAACCCAGACCTCCTCAGACAAGAGCCAGTCATATGCAAATCAGCCTTGGTCCTGCTCCAATAGGAAGAGTCCAGCGCAGAGTGCCCGGCCAGGGCCCCTCCGAGAGGGAACTCAAGCACCCCAGACCTGCTTTGGTTTATTATGGCCTCACCAGCAGGGTGCAGCTTCAGTTCTGTGGGACAGTGAGCACATCAAACGCGTGGGCATGAACGTGCTTCCTGATTGGCTGTGCTTCCCAGACACAGGTGCTGCAGCTGGTGGTCTTTCATAGAGCAAACTCTGACCTGGAAGCTCAAAGGACCCTCACGGACTGAAGGCAAAGGGTTGGGGTGACAACTTGGAATCAACCAAGAGGTGAGGATGAGGGGGGTTTCAGGATTCCCAAAAAGCAGTCACTTGAAGGATCACAGTTGCACAGTGAAAGGACTCCTCAGCTGCCTCTCACTATGAATAATAACTACAGACTGTGAAAAGCAGCGAGGGAAGTGCCACCGACAACTCCACCCAGCACTGAGTGTAAGGAACAGACTGTGAATAATAACCACAGACTGAGAAAAGCACTGACAACTCCACCCCGCACTGCGTGTAAGGAACAGAATGTGAATAATAACTACAGACTGAGAAAAGCAGCGAGGGCCGTCACTGACAACTCCATCCCGCACTGAGTGTAAGGAACAGATTGTGAATTATAACTACAGACTGTGAAAAGCACTGACAACTCCATCAGCACTGAGTGTAAGGAACAGACTGAATAATAACTACGGACTGTGAAAAGCACTGACAACTCCATCCCGCACTGAGTGTAAGGAACAGACTGAATAATAACTACAGACTGAGAAAAGCAGCGAGGGCCGTCACTGACAACTCCATCCAGCACTGAGTGTAAGGAACAGATTGTGAATAATAACTACAGACTGAGGAAAGCAGCTAGGTCCGTCACTGACAACTCCATCCAGCACTGAGTGTAAGGAACAGACTGAATAATAACTACGGACTGAGAAAAGCACTGACAACTCCATCCCGCACTGAGTGTAAGGAACAGACTGAATAATAACTACAGACTGAGAAAAGCAGCGAGGGCCGTCACTGACAACTCCATCCAGCACTGAGTGTAAGGAACAGATTGTGAATAATAACTACAGACTGAGGAAAGCAGCTAGGTCCGTCACTGACAACTCCATCCAGCACTGAGTGTAAGGAACAGACTGAATAATAACTACGGACTGAGAAAAGCACTGACAACTCTATCCAGCACTGAGTGTAAGGAACAGACTGTGAATAATAACTACAGACTGAGAAAAGCAATGACAACTCCATCCCGCACTGAGTGTAAGGAACAGACTGTGAATAATAACCACAGACTGAGAAAAGCGCTGACAACTCCATCCAGCACTGAGTGTAAGGAACAGATTGTAATAATAACTACAGACTGAGAAAAACACTGACCTCTCCATACAGCACTGAGTGTAAGGAACAGACTGTGAATAATAACCACAGACTGAGAAAAGCACTGACAACTCCATCCCGCACTGAGTGTAAGGAACAGATTGTGAATAATAACTACAGACTGAGAAAAGCACTGACAACTCTATCCAGCACTGAGTGTAAGGAACAGACTGAATAATAACTACAGACTGAGAAAAGCACTGACAACTCCATCCAGCACTGAGTGTAAGGAACAGATTGTGAATTATAACTACAGACTGAGAAAAGCAGCGAGGGCCGTCACTGACAACTCCATCCAGCACTGAGTGTAAGGAACAGACTGAATAATAACTACAGACTGAGAAAAGCACTGACAACTCTATCCAGCACTGAGTGTAAGGAACAGACTGTGAATAATAACTACAGACTGAGGAAAGCACTGACAACTCCATCCCGCACTGAGTGTAAGGAACAGATTGTAATGATAACTACAGACTGAGAAAAGCACTGACAACTCCATCCAGCACTGAGTGTAAGGAGCAGAGTGAATAATAACTACAGACTGAGAAAAGCACTGACAATTCCATCCAGCACTGAGTGTAAGGAACAGACTGAATGATAACTACAGACTGAGATAAGCACTGACAACTCCATCCAGCACTGAGTGTAAGGAACAGACTGTGAATAATAACTACGGACTGTGAAAAGCAGCGAGGGCTGTCACTGACAACTCCATCAGCACTGAGTGTAAGGAATAGACTGAATAATAACTACAGACTGAGAAAAGCACTGACAACTCCATCCCGCACTGAGTGTAAGGAATAGATTGTAATCATAACTACGGACTGTGAAAAGCAGCGAGGGCCGTCACTGACAACTCCATCCAGCACTGAGTGTAAGGAACAGTAAGGCGCCCCCAAGCCCTTAAGGCTTCCATTTTCCATACCACCGGACAGGCTCAAGCATTGCTACAGTGTGTAGGCCTCTTGCAGGGCACACCCTCAGTATGCAAATCTCCCTTCATTATAGTTCAGGCGTGGGTCAGTCGTCAGAGATCTGTCAGCGCTTGCCCTCATGACTTCAAGTGCGCCATGTTGGAGCCCGGGCCGGGGAAGGCAAAGCCGGACCCAATGGGGGCCCGGGCCAAACGTCGCCCGGAGACGGGAAGCCCCCCCTCCCCCGGGGCGCAAGCCCGGGAAAAAGGGGCGGCCGTGATTGGTCACCCTGAAGGGAACTCGGCCTCCCCCAATCAGGGGAGCAGGCCGCAAGCCGCGGAGGGGGTTAAGAAGGGGGCAAGCAGCCCCCTCAATCATTCGATCCCCTCCGATGGCAGGAAGAGAAGAAATGGACCCGTGGACCCGCTGCTAATAAAGGAGCATTTCGCTAAGAAAGGAGAAGGAATTTACCGGCAGCAGCGTCCCCGGCCTTCGGGATCCTGCACAGAAGCTTCCGGCCTCGGCTCCCTGCGTCGGGAGCGGTTTCCCGCCCACGGAATCGTCCGCATCGGAGGACCCAGCCTGCTCGCAGAGCCATGCACGGCCCTGGTTTGGCCTTCCTCGGTGGGGGCCCAACCCTAGCGATCCCGGTCTGCCTGCATCACCTCCCGCTGTCCCCCGCTTCGCTGCGAACGCTAAGTGGCTCAAGGACAGCAGGGAGCTCCTGGGACAACAGGGAGCTCCTGGTTCCGGCGCGAACCGCCCATCATCGCGTCAGCAGTCGGGGACTCCCGGGCCAAGCCTCCAACGCGAGGCCTTAAAGGAACAGGACCCGATTAATAAAGTGAGCAGTAGCAGGCATCTTAGAGGGGCAGGAGCCCTCAAGGCACCATCAGAGGCGATCGTAAGAGGACTGTGGCATTGGGGAGTATCGAAAAGGATTTTGGCTACATTATTGCCATAACCCCACCTTTTTGACCAACGCACAGCCCCCCCCCAGCAGCTGGTAGTGCAATCACCCCAAGGATTAAGGTAGCGTTGTTGTGGGTGTCTGAGAGGGGTGCTTTTGGGGCGAGTTGAAAAGAAGGGATAAGCGGTGAAGAGCAACTCCACCATTGTTTAGGGACCCACGCACGGCACCCAGCAGGGGGCAGTGCAATTACCACAAAGAAACAGGCGGGCTCAAGCCCTCAAAACAGTTGTACACAGTCCTGATCCACCAACGGGCCGCAGCCGGCCAGATTGCGGAAGGATGGCCAGCAAGCGTGGGGCAGCCGGGAGGGCGACACGGCTTCCCGCTCGCTTCAGGAACACAGAAGGCGATGCAGAGGCCCCAAAGAGGGGACAGAAGAGGCAAAGGGGGGCAACGGCCTGGAGCTGGATGAGGATCTGCAAGCGATGCTGGAAAGAGCCAGGGCATTGGTGGCTCTAAAAGGAAACTCGTGGGTGGACCAACAGATCAAGGACGGAGCGCATAGGAGAGGGAAGAAACAGCGGCAGGCGTCCCCGCCTGCACCACCCACCAAGAAACCCGGCGCAAGGGGGCATGCAGCCAAAACGGCAGCCCTCGCAAAGAACCCCGAGACAAGGGCCAAGGTCCCGATGGCCACAAAGGCGGCGAACGGCGAGCACAAGTGTGCACGAGCCAGGAGCAGGAGGGCGGCATCCCCCGAGCTGGTGTCCAGCTCCGACGCTGAGGAGAGCCGTGAGGACGAGGGGTCTGTAGCCAGCACGGCGGCCTCTCAGGACTCGCACAGCCGTCGGATCAGCGCGGAAAAAGGTAAGCACCACAAGAAAGGCAATGGGGGGGGGGGCGCATGGGCAGGCACAGTGCGATAGCCTAGCGAAAAGGGGCCCAGGGCAAATAGTAAACCTGGGCATGCAACAGGGCGTGAGTAATTTGGCGATGCAAGGGCCCTGGCCCAATCAACTCCCTTGGCAGCTAGGGCAGGGTAGGGACCAGCAGGGTTTCCAAGGGGAGGCTTGGGGTCCACCGGCTTGGATGCCATGGTGGCAGTGGCCGGGGGCGGGATCCTCCTTTGGGGTAGGTCCACCATGGGCCTCAGGAAGCCAGGGAGGCAGCAAGGGGCCAGGGCGAGAGCCAGACAGAAGGGGAGGCACGAGGAGGTCAGCAGGCAAGGATAAACAGAGCCCCCAGCTGGTAGAACAGGGCGAGGTGGAATCGCCAGAGGAGGCCACGCAAGGGGGGCCAGCGGCCCCTGGGGCCAGCAAGGCAAGTGAAGGTGGGGCGACAGGGGAGGGCACAGACCCAAAAGGGAAGCCGGCCAGCACATACCTGCGCCCCTCCCCGAGCGACCCTCCCACAACCACAAAGCTCATGGGGTTGGCAAATCTCATCCCGCTAGCTGTGAAAGAAAGGATATGGAGGAAGGAGTTTATAGACATTTTCTCCTTGCTAGAGGTACGCCAGGCAGGCTTAGACCTGACAGTACAGGACAAGAAAGATGATGATAGGAGGGAGAGGCGCAAGCCAAGGGTAGAGGGAACAATTGAGAATTGGCTAAAAGCATTCAGGACCCTGGCTTGCGTTTTTTGTGGAAAAATTCCCCCAGAGCGCGGCGGCGCTCATTTTGTACGAGCAAAACGTGCATGAGGCACAGCAGCAGTATCAGGGGGAGGCATGGTTGAAATACGACAAGGGTTTCAGGGAGAGGATGCAAACTTGGCCAGTGATTGAATGGGGCTGGCAAGACATGGAGGGTTTCTCAACGCACATGGCTGCCAGGGAAGGCGTCAGCTCCAGGGACAGCAATTTTCGTTCCTATGGGAGTAAGGGCAAATATGAAGGCCAAGGGTTCAAGGGTCAGAGCCAGGGAACCACCAAATCTGGGAAACCATGCTGGAAATTTAACAAAGACGATTGCAAATGGGGGGCAGGATGCAGGTTCAAACACGCATGCGGGTCTTGCGGGGGAAACCACCCCGCAATCCGCTGCAAGCAAGGCCAGGGAGCAGGAGCAGGCAAGGAAAGAACCGGCAGAAAGAAGTAGCAAGCGGTCCCCCGCGGTCGGGGAGCCATGGGCCAAGCAAAGGGGCAGCTGCTACCAACCCCGATTAAGACCAGCAGGCTAGTTTATCTATTAGGTCAGTATCCAAAGGTAACAGACAGACAAAAATTAGCAGAGGGTTTCACACAAGGGTTCATAATACCCTACAATCGCCCCAAAGGGGCACGGGAGAGCCGGAACCTGAAATCTGTAAGGGAAAACGCAAGCATAGCGCGAGACAAGGTAGGCAAGGAAATCCAACTGGGGCGAGTGGCCGGCCCTTTCAACTTTCCCCCGCTGGAGAATTTGATGGTCTCCCAACTAGGAGTAGTACCCAAGAAGGAGGAAGGGAAATTCAGGCTGATACACCATCTTTCCCACCCACAGGGCAGTCCGTCAACGACTGGCTGGAGCAGGATGATTGCTCAGTAGCCTATGCCTCAGTAGATGACGCGGTAGACCTGATCCGCCAGGAAGGAAGGGGAGCCCTACTAGCCAAAACAGACATTGAGTCGGCTTTCCGACTCCTGCCGGTCTACCCAGACAGCTACCATTTGCTAGGTTTCCAGCTAGACGGGAAGTATTACTACGACAAATGCTTGCCAATGGGGTGCTCAATATCATGTGCATATTTTGAGGCATTTAGCAGTTTCCTAGAGTGGGAATTAGGGAAACGGGTCCCGCGAGGGGGGTCGGGTCCATTACTTAGACGATTTCCTGTTTGTCGGCAAGGCGAGCTCAGGCGATTGCGCCCTCCTCCTGCAGAGTTTCACAACACTGGCACAGGAATTAGGGATACCGCTAGCACAGGACAAGACAGAGGGCCACACTACGAAGCTGTCCTTCCTAGGGATAGAGCTAGACACCGTTGCAGGAACATACAGATTACCACCCAGCAAGGTAGCGGACCTCAAGGAGATCATGGGTAGGCTGAGGCTACAGAAGAGGCCACGCTAGGCGAGGTGCAACAGCTGCTGGGGAAACTGAACTTCGCCACGAGGGTGATCCCAGCAGGGCGAGCATTTGCAAGAAGGCTGGCGTGGTTGACCAGGGGCATGACGCAGAAACACCACAGGGTCCGCCTAACGCAAGGGATAAAGGCAGATCTAGAACAGTGGGAATCCTTCCTGTCCGATTTCAATGGCATTCTAATGTAGCGTGAGCCATGCGTACCAGCGAATCAGCTCGAGCTGTACACAGACGCAGCAGGGGGCCTCGGTTTCGGGGCCATCCTGGGGACAGCATGGACAGCAGGGGCTTGGCCAGGCACCTGGAAACAAGCAGGGGCCACAGGGAACATTTCGCTGCTGGAGCTATTCCCCATAGTCGTGGCGTTTCACATCTGGGCAGAGCAACTAGCAAACAGGCAGATAACTCTTTGGTCTGACAATCACGCGGTAGTGCAGGCAATCAACAAGGGGACGGCGAAATGCGCGTCCGTGGTCGGCCTGTTACGACGGTTGGTCCAATGCCAACTGAGGGCGAATATAGCGCTTAGGGCACGACACGTTCCAGGAGTAGACAACTCAGTTGCGGATGCCATTTCTCGTTTTCAGTGGGCAAGATTCCGAGACCTCGCTCCACATGCGGACCAAGGGATGACCCCGGTGCCGGAGGAAGTATGGGCATGGGTAGAGCTGGTATAGAAGTGATGCTGGAAAATGCACTGGCCCCAAATACAATGCACCGATACCGTAAGTGCTGGGCGACATTTACTGCAGCTACTGGGCTCACTAATGGCCAACCGGCGGGGCAGAGCGAGGTCCTGGGTTTTAATGATTGGGCGTTTAGAGCGGGTAGGACAAAATCTTGGGCCCAGACCCATTTGAGCGCAGTGGCATACTACACAAAAATGGCATCGGGCAGGACCCCACCAGGGGTTTCCACTGCAGGATGGCATTGAAAGGGTGGGGCAGAATGCAGAAGGCAAGTCGAGACGCAAGAAGGCCCATTCATTTCCAAGTACTGCAGCAAATGGTAGGGGCTCTTGGGGAGTTATGCTCATCAGAGAGCGAGGCCATACTTTTCAGGGCACCTTTCGTGCTAGCTTTCTTTGGAGCATACAGGGTGAGCAAGCTGGAGGCCCCAGCAGCAAGGGACGCAGGAACGTCATGCATACACCGAACCGACGTTAGGTTCGGGGAGGGACACGTGGACATCCTGCTATGAAGGTCAAAGACAGACCAGTCGGGCGAAGGGAGATGGACCAGACTGCATTGCATAAGGGAGAAATCATGCTGCCCGGTATGTCTGGTACGGAGATACATGGCAACCGTAAAAATCAGAGAAGGGCCGCTGTTCAAACACGAAGGGGGACATTCCTCAGCCGTTTCCAATTTATAGCAGTGATGAGGAAGGCACCGGGGGCGGCGGGGCTCCCACCCACGGCATTCGGATCCCATTCATTTAGAATCGAGGCGGCGGGGCTGGGCATGAGTCGCGACCAAATAAAGGGGTTTGGGCGTTGGGCATCAGGCGCGTTTAAACGGTACATTCGCCCCACCTCATACTGAGCCCGGATTTTCTCCCCCCCCCGTATAGGTCCAACTAAGCGGCGCAGGACGGTGTGGTTCGTGGCACATTCCTACGTCACACGGGCACATCAGTGGGCAGCGGCCAGACGTGATTTCGGCGGGATGTGGCTGCGGGACACCGAGGTGGTCTGGATGGGCTGATCGGGGATGAAATGGGACCAACTGCTACCCACAGTGCAAGAAGCGCTAGGGAGAGGTGGCAAACCGGATGCGGTAATAGTCCACCTGGGAGGTAACGACCTGGCCGCACTGGGCAGGAGGGCCCTGCTAATGACAATGCAGGCGGACATAGCTGCCTTGGCAAAACTGGTGCGCCCCGCCGAAATAATCTTCTCGGAGATAATAGTGCGGAAGTCCTGGAGGGGGGCGATAGACCTGGGGGCGGTAGAAAGATCCAGACGCAAGCTAAACATTACGATGACAAAGATATGTAGGGCCAACGGTTGGGGATTCGTAAGGCACGGCTTCATCAATCTTAGGTCGCCAGGCTACCACCTGGAAGATGGCGTGCACCTAACAGGGGTGGGGATGGATATGTTCCTGCTAAACATTGTGGGGGTGTTAGAGCTAATGGGTTTCTCTTAAGCAACGGGAAAGCCTATGGGAGCAAGGGGGGGAGCTCCCTCCAATCAGCGAGTCCGTAGGTAGCGTGGCGGAAGACAACCTAGAAGGATAGGAAAGGAAGAGAAATTGATAGAAGTAGATGGAAGGCTCACGCAGTGTCCTTGGGATGCCTCACGGCAGGGACACTGAGGGAGCAAGCAGTGGCCAGTAGCCACAGGGAGAGTAGATGGAAGGCTCCCGCAGGGCCCTTGGGATGCCTCACGGCAGGGGTACCAAAGGAGCGAGAGGTAGAACTCAGCTGCAGGCTGGATAGATGAGATGCTCACATGGGGTCCTTGGGATGCCACACGGCAGGGACCCGGAAGAGCAGGGAGGGGCCAAGTTGGCACTGAAGGCAAGCGGGACGGCACTGAAGGCCCGGGCAAGTCCGGACGGACACCCACCAAGTCAGTAGCAAGTTGAAGCCTAACCCCTTGGCAACCGTGGCCGTGGTATTGGGGCCTCCTCCAGAAAGTGATCTGTCTGAAAAGCAGACATCAACCAAATGGACTGAATGAGCCACAATGGCAAATCATTAAGACAAGGCAACATAAATGTTATGTATCACCATGAGAAACAAATGTATAAAATGTTTGTACGTGTTTTAATAAACTGCGACCTTTTTTGGCACCAAGCAAGTTGTCCATGATATGTTTAGAGGTTAAGGGGCGCAGTTTGAGAAGGACTAAAGGAGGGGGAGGCAACTCGCCGCCTGGGAGGGGTTGTGTCTGTAGCTCTGACCAATGAACACTGTGGCCACAGCTCCGGTGATCAGTGTCAGAGACCTAAAGTTCAGTGCACACACTGAGTGCTTGTGCCACGCCACAGAAAGAGTGAGATCAGGAGGATAAGATGGACCCTGTGCCTTGCAGCCCCCTCCCCTGGGAACCAGCCTTTCCCTGTCACATCTCTGTACATGACCATCTTTAAAGTTGGGTACCTGTGCCAGAGGACACCCCCAGTACCCCGAGAGCAGGTAACTGTGTCCACACCTCGCCGTCCCTGATGGGGTAGAGAGGATGGAGTCTGCTGGGGGCTCGGAGGGAGGTAGCGAGGCCTGCGACAGAGGTTGGGTACCTGTGCCAGAGGACACCCCCAGTACCCCGAGAGCAGGTCACTGTGTCCACACCTCGCCGTCCCTCATGGGGTAGAGAGGATGGAGTCTGCTGGGGGCTCGGAGGGAGGCAGCAAGGCCTGCGACAGCAGCAGAAGGCAGGCTTTTCAGGGGTTCCTGAGTCTGGGCTCTTTACAAAATACTTGTTTCCTTTACTCAGAATCAATCAGAAATGGATATATTCCAGAATTCATGGAAGTCCCAAACATACACTGTGGATGGAATGCTCCAGTCTGTGCGAGAGCCCCCAGTGGGAGAGCTGGTGGATTAGCGCATTGAGGCCCAACCACGAGGAGGGAAGCACATCCTCAGCAGGCCAGAGGTGACGCCTGGCAGCAGTGACATTTCAACAGGTGGCTTGGTGTCTCTTTTCTTAAATCATGGACAAGAGGTCAACCATGCAAAATAAAAGCTGCACAAAAAACTGAGACAGAACAGGTAACAGAGAGAGGTGGGAAGAAAAGAGACTTTCCTCTCATCTGGTTCACTGGGATGAGACAGGTTGTCCTGCCCCCCCACCACCCCCAAGGCTTAGGGACAGCCCTTCTCTTGACCATCAGCCAAGCCCTTCCCCACCCTCTGCTTCTTTCAAGGCAAGCAGATCAGATTCAGGGGCCACAAACTTAAAGTGCCCAAAACCCAGGCAGTGTCAGTACAAACCACTGTAAAGACACCAAGATCAGAAGGTGAGCCTGCAAATCTGGGCTTACCTTGTTTAACTGGAGCAGGCGCAGTGGGAGCTTCAAGAGAGAGACAGAGAGAAAGAGGGAGAAGAAGAGAGAAATAGGAGAGAGATCAGAAAAGCAGAAGTAAGAAGTGAAGAGAGAAGAGAAGGAGAAAGGTAGAGAACAGATGGATGGAAAGAGAGAGTGGTTGATTGCAAGAAGGTGTAGCGCTGCTTACAACATTTAGCAAGGGTATCTTTTGACTCCCAGCCTGCACCTGCAAAGGGGGGACAGCAGCAGGCAGCTCAGCACAGCAACCAGCAGGGGAGACTATCAGACAAGGGTTACACAGCAGCAGGCAGCTCAACACAGCAGCCAGCAGGGTACACTAGCAGACAAAGGTTACACAGCAGCAGGCAGGACAGACACCGCCTCAAGGGAGACTAGCAGACAAGGGTTACACAGCAGCAAGCAGGAAAGACACCGCCTAAGGGGACACTAGCAGACAAGGGTTACACAGCAGCAGGTAAGACAGACACCAACTCAGGGGACACTAGAAACCAAGGGTTACACAGCAGCAGGCAAGACAGACACACACTCAGGGGACACTAGCAGACAAGGGTTACACGTCAGCAGGCGGAACAGCCACCGCCTCAGAGGACACTAGCAAACATGGGTTACACAGCAGCAGGTAGGACAGACACCACCTCAGGGGACACTAGCAGACAAGGGTTACACAGCAGCAGGCAGGACAGACACTGCCTCAGGGGACACTAGCAGACAAGGGTTACACAGCAGCAGGCAGGACAGGCACCGCCTCAGGGGACACTAGCAGACCAGGGTTACACAGCGGCAGGCAGGACAGGCACCGCCTCAGGGGACACTAGCAGACAAGGGTTACACAGCAGCAGGCAGGACAGACACTGCCTCAGGGGACACTAGCAGACAAGGGTTACACAGCAGCAGGCAGGACAGACACTGCCTCAGGGGACACTAGCAGACAAGGGTTACACAGCAGCAGGCAGGACAGACACCGCCTCAGGGGACACTAGCAGACAAGGATTACACAGCGGCAGGCAGGACAGGCACCGCCTCGGGGGACACTAGCAGACTAGGGTTACCCAGCAGCAGCTAAGACAGACACCGCCTCAGGGGACACTAGAAGCCAAGGGTTACGCAGCAGCAGGCAGGACAGACACTGCCTCAGGGGACACTAGCAGACAAGGGTTACACAGCAGCAGGCAGGACAGACACTGCCTCAGGGTACACTAGCAGACAAGGGTTACACAGCAGCAGGCAGGACAGACACTGCCTCAGGGGACACTAGCAGACAAGTGTTACACAGCAGCAGGCAGGACAGACATCGCCTCAGGGGACACTAGCAGACAAGGATTACACAGCAGCAGGCAGGACAGGCACCGCCTCAGGGGACACTAGCAGACTAGGGTTACCCAGCAGCAGGTAAGACAGACACCGCCTCAGGGGACACTAGAAGCCAAGGGTTACACAGCAGCAGGCAGGACAGACACCGTCTCAGGGGACACTAGCAGACAAGGGTTACACAGCAGCAGGCAGGACAGACACTGCCTCAGGGGACACTAGCAGACAAGGGTTACACAGCAGCAGGCAGGACAGGCACCGCCTCAGGGGACACTAGCAGATCAGGGTTACACAGCGGCAGGCAGGACAGGCACCGCCTCAGGGGACACTAGCAGACAAGGGTTACACAGCAGCAGGCAGGACAGACACTGCCTCAGGGGACACTAGCAGACAAGGGTTACACAGCAGCAGGCAGGACAGACACTGCCTCAGGGGACACTAGCAGACAAGGGTTACACAGCAGCAGGCAGGACAGACACCGCCTCAGGGGACACTAGCAGACAAGTATTACACAGCGGCAGGCAGGACAGGTACCGCCTCAGGGGACACTAGCAGACTAGGGTTACCCAGCAGCAGGTAAGACAGACACCGCCTCAGGGGACACTAGAAGCCAAGGGTTACACAGCAGCAGGCAGGACAGACACCGTCTCAGGGGACACTAGCAGACAAGGGTTACACAGAAGCAGGCAGGACAGACACTGCCTCAGGGGACACTAGCAGACAAGGGTTACACAGAAGCAGGCAGGACAGACACTGCCTCAGGGGACACTAGCAGACAAGAGTTACACAGCAGCAGGCAGGACAGACACTGCCTCAGGGGACACTAGCAGACAAGTGTTACACAGCAGCAGGCAGGACAGACACCGCCTCAGGTGACACTAGCAGACAAGGATTACACAGCAGCAGGCAGGACAGGCACCGCCTCAGGGGACACTAGCAGACAAGGGTTACACAGCAGCAGGCAGGACAGACACTGCCTCAGGGGACACTAGCAGACAAGGGTTACACAGCAGCATGCAGGACAGACACTGCCTCAGGGGACACTAGCAGACAAGAGTTACACGGCAGCAGGCAGGACAGACACTGCCTCAGGGGACACTAGCAGACAAGGGTTACACAGCAGCAGGCAGTACAGGCGCCGCCTCAGCCAGAAGAGTCACAGAAACAGCCTCACCTGGGCCACGATGTAAAACCAGAGGTTGTGAATTTTATAAAAATAGCCGAGTCCAAAGAGAGCTGTGAAGAAGCCGCTCAAGACCATCCCGAAGGAGAGGTAGTATCGAATTGGTAACCGCTCCCCAATGATGCCACTGTGAGGACAAAAAGACAGGAGAACTTGTCATATAAGAGGTAACAGAGCAACAAAACGTGCAACAGAGCAGGGAGAGAGGTATGGCAGGCTAAAAAACTGCAGAGGTGCAGCCAGTGAGGTATGACAAGGTCAAAAACTTCAAAGGTGCAGGCAATGAGGTATGACAAGGTCATACCTTCAAAGGTGCAGGCAGTGAGGTATGACAAGGGCAAAAGCTGCAGTGGTGCAGGCATCGAGGCATGTCGATGCCAAGACCTGCAGTGGTGAGGGCAACGAGGTATGTCAAGGCGAAAAACTAAAACGGTGCATGCAGTGAGGCAGGACAACAACAAAACCTACAGGAGTGAAGGCAGTGGGAGAAGGACAACGTCAAAAACTACAATGGAGCAGGCTCTGAGGGAAGTCAGCACTTGGACAGGTGGAAGTACAGAGACTCACTTTAGGTACATACTAACTGTATATGTGCACAGGTGAGAGTTGAGATGCTCACCTTAGGTACATACTTACTATCAGTATACTTGGACAGGAGTGAGTTAAGATGCTCCCCTTAGGTACATGCCAACAGTATACTTGGACAGGTGGGAGCACAGATGCTCACCTTAGGCACATACTAACAGTAGACTTGGACAGGTGAGCGTTAAGATGCTTGCCTTAGGTACACACCAACACTATAATGGGACACCTGGGAGTACCAATGCTCACTTTAGGTGTGGACAAACGCATTCGCGGATGGGCAGAAGTACCGAAGCTCACCTAGATATGAACCAATAGCATACCCGGATGGGCCAGAATTCTGAAGCTCACCTAGATATGGCCCAATAGCATATGTGGATGGGCCGAAGTACTGAAGCCTTCCTAGGTATGGACCAATAGCATACACGGATGGGTCGAAGCACTGAAGCTCACCTAGATATGGACCAATAGCATACGCAGATGGGCCGAAGTACTGAAGCTCACCTAGATATGGACCAATAGCATATGCGGATGGGCCGAAGCACTGAAGCTCACCTAGATATGGACCAATAGCATACGCGAATGGGCCGAAGTACTGAAGCCCTCCTAGGTATGGACCAATAGTATACGTGGATGGGCCGAAGTACTGAAGCCCTCCTAGGTATGGACCAATAGCATACGCGGATGGGCCGAAGCACTGAAGCTCACCTAGATATGGACCAATAGCATACGCGGATGGGCCGAAGTACTGAAGGGCACCTAGATATGGACCAAAAGCATACGCGGATGGGCCGAAGCACTGAAGCTCACCTCAGATACATGCCAATAGCGTAAGCGCACAGGAAGGAGTAGTCCAGCGCTCCCAGCAGCTGCTTGTAGTTCTTCTTATCTGAAAATACAAAAGAACACACTCTTATGACAACATGCTCTTCTCAATGTACAGCTGCCCCTGGCCTGCAAGATGTGCAGTGTGCAACTGAGTGTGCCCAGTGCAGCATCATACACTACCCCTTCTGGGTAAACATTGCCATCCCTGCGCCCTCCAAGACAGCACAGGCGAGAGTGAGCTCTGAATGTCACCTCAATCCATGAGTAACAGCCTCAACACAGCTCTCATTCACTTATGTCTGCATTTACAACTAGCCCAGCACAACCTTGAGCTTGCCAACTACTTTCAAGTGCAACATACAAGCGAGATGATGGGAAGCCATGGGGTAACCCACTGCTCCGCCCCCTTGGTTTTTATCTTAGCAATATTTCGTATTTCTGGTCTGTCGTGAGATCATTGGTCCTGATGCAAACTTATTTGGTGAGGGTTAAGTTTACTTGCACAGTAATATTTAACATAGGAGCCAAAATCCAACGTCTCTTTCTCTCCGTAATAATGTATCGCTATTAAAAGAGACAATAAACAGAGTCAGTCAGTCAAAGTACTGTTTATTTAGCCCATTGGTCTTTAAACAATGCAGATGCATGTACACATAGTCCCCTTATATAACATTTATCAATTTATATACAATTCGAAAGTCATAAATAATTTCATCAACAATTTTTATAACTAAAAACAAATCACTTAAAAACGTCCAATTATAGACATACCACTTCGTTCCACCTATTCAATAAAAATGTAAAATTTCTACAAGGGTTATCCCAATCTAAAATTCTTCCACCAGAATCAAGCTAAAATTGAAACCAGTTAGAAAAAAGCCCTACTTCTTTCTACATCCTTCATTTCTCACTATGGCTTCCAATTCGTATTTCTTTAAGTACATAGTTCATCTTATTCCTCCAAGCAAGGCCTTTTTCCTGAAATCATGAACCTTCCAATCGCTACTGTGATATCCAGGTAACGCATGTCAACAAGGAGTTCTACAGCTTGGGCACGGTTCTTAATTCCATATTTTGAGAAAATTGGGCATAAGATCAATTTCCTCAAGGGTAAAACGTTTAAACGATCCACTAATATGTGCAAAATATCGCATTTTGTGCCTAGCTTACGTGTACATTTCCCATCGGGTTGGATCATTTCCATTTTTATTCTCTCATTTATTACCCAGGGGTTAATACCGATTCTTATTCTTAATAATTCACACCTGAGTCAACAATTTGGTAATATGTCCAAATATGGGAACCAGACTTCCTTCTGCCAAGAGTTTAGCATAAATTGCACCGATTTTTCTCTCTGAGAGACTGCCAATACTTTTCCCAAGATAGTCCCTTCCCTAAAGTTCTTAGTTCACCCTTTCAAACTTCTACTTGTAAAGTCTGTTGACATACTCTCACCCTCATATTCCAGCATACAAATTCCAATTTCTTTCTGGCTCCTTTGGCCCATTTTAAATCACTTTGCTGGATCTTGTTCTTACACCACTGGGGGACTTTCTGTTCCTCTCCCGACCCCAATCTTTTCCAAAATCTTATTAGTGCCACTTGGGCCTGTATATTCCACGAGGTCATACCCGTCTCCAGTCCTATTGCTAGTATCATGGATGAGCCTGGTAGGGACATTAGGGTCTTAGTACATTTCCCTTCCTCAGTGTCCCACCCACTTTTACCGCTGATACAAAGGAGTTCTGCTCCATATTGTAGTTGTGGGGGTATCATGGCACTGAAGGCTTTCATCATAGGTCTATGTGACATCTCCCCATAGTCACGGTTAAATTGTTGCAAACCACCCACCGAAGTACGTGCCCTAGCCTTGAGGGCCTCTATATGGGTACGCCAATTCAGCGACCTTTCAAACCAGACCCCTAGATATTTATATTTGTTTACTGTTTCCAGTTTTGTTGGGCCCAGGTACCAATTAAACTTATCTACTTTTTCCCCAAGGCATAGCGCCTTGGTTTTATCCATATTTACAGTTAGGTGTTTGGATCTACAATATTCACTGAATGTATCCAGCTTTCTCTGGAAACCCACCTCTGTCTGATCTAGAATTACCAAGTCATCTGCGTACAACAAACAGAATATTTGTTTGCTGTTCATTCTAGGGGTTGCACTTCTGTCCACCGCAAAGGCAGTTGGTAGATCAGCTAGAAATATGGAAAAGAGTTGAAATGCCAACACGCACCCCTGTCTTAATCCATTGTTAATTGCTATTTTCTGTGTTAATGCCCCATCGGTGTCCTTAATGACCTGTGCCCAATTTTGCATATGCAGCTTCTGTATTATAAACAGTAACCCCTCTGGGCTGTCATATTTTCTCACGGAAATCTATGAAACAGCAGAACAACTTCCCTCTCTGCTCGACTGATTTCCGTGCGATTGACCAGAGGGCGAAGCAGTGATCAATCGTGTAGTGGCCCACCTTGAAACCACCTTGTTCTACGGGCACAACTGATCTCTGTTCCACCCATTCCTTCAGTATTCCCAAGACTATTTTCGGGAATATTTTTTCTCCCACAGCTAGGAGACTTATCAGCCTATATTTTTTGGGGGCCTTCGTATCTCCTTTCTTATATATCAGTCTAATTATGGCGCCTCTCCAGCTATAAGGGATTTGACCTGTATCGAATATGAGTAAGAACCCTTGAGATAGCGCTTCGGCCCACCACTCAGAACGTGTCTTTATTATAAATGCAGGGAGGTTATCAGGGACAGCTGCGCGAGTTAAGTTTAGCTTTCCAATAATACGGCTTATATTATCTGCTGTAAAGTGTACTTTTATATCTTCGTCCACTCCTTCCCAGGGCATTTTATCTCTTTTTGCAGGCTCTGTCCCCGTGCCATATAGATCCTCCAAATGCTCTTCCCGTGCAGCTTCTTCCACCATGCAATTCATTGCCCCTTGAATCTTGCCTGAGCCTTCCTGTATTAACTTCCAGAATGTTTGTGCATTTTTTTAATTCTATTGCTTCCAGCAGATTCCCCCAACATTTCTCTTTAAATTTCCTTTTCTGATTACGGATTAACGTTCTATACGCTTTCCTCATTTTTAGTAAATTAATGTAACTTCCTAGATCATACCTAACTCTAAGGCTCCTCTCCCCTTTCCTTATCAGCCCCTTTAGTTTCCTACATTCCCCACTAAACCAGTCCATTCTCATCCCATGGTTACCCCGGTTCTCCTTGGCCCTCCATTTTTCGTCTTTTAATTTTACCCTAAGACATTACACCACTTGTCTAATCGTTTTTTCATACCATTCTAGTTTTTGTATCCTGGTATTTTGCAAGCTTAAATTCTGTTGGAAATTAGCCAGTTTTATCAAGCATTCCTCTGTTAATCTAGTGGTGAGGCGTTTAGGGTAATCTAGTTGCAGGGGAATTACTGTATCTCGTGGGATCTTTTTGCCTCTAATTATTTCTAGTTTTAATGAGTCGTGATCACTTCCCCCGCCTTGTGTTACGCAAAACCCCTTTATTTTATGAAAATTCCAGGCATGTGTAATCAACAGGGCAGGATTGCGAGCCTACCTTAAACATTTGCTTAGCTGGGCGGTCGGTCTCTATCCTGCCATTCAAGCAGAACAAGCCCTTTGTGCCTAGATACTTTCCTAATGCCATATCTCGTGAGGAAAGTGTAGTATCAGGAAAACTGGACATACTTATATTATATGAGTGTAATATTTCTTTAAACCAGGGGTCTGTTCTTTTTGGGTTAATTTTATGGTTAAAATCTCCCATCAGGATAAGCATATCAGTGTCGTAATTTTCACACAGACAGTCCACATCTTCCTTAAATTTCCCCATCTCTATCCTATACTCTTCAGGGCTCCCCCACTGCATGTAAACATTCATGATTACCATATTGTCATACTTAGTATCGGGGTACAACAGGCATACTCTGCAAGCCAGTAGCCATTTACATTTTACGACCATGGGTATCACCATTTTCGCAATCTTGGTCGATATTAAGGTCATAGTCCCCCCCACACCCCGGCTGTTTTCTCTTCACTGGCCTGTTTAATTGAACAAACCCTTCGATTATGGGAGTTTCGTCGCACAGCCATGTTTCTTGCAAGCATATAATCTCCAGACTATTGGCTAACTTTTTAAGGATTTCTAGTTTTGCCATTCTCCCAAGCCCATTTATGTTCCATGTTAATATTCCAAGGCTGTGCGGCGACCCAGTACCCTAATCGATTTCGCTTAGCCATCCCATTTCCTCCGGGGCTGGTGATGAGGAGTCTGCTAAGCTATTTTCAAAACTCCAATTACCCCAATGCTTACTTGTCTCTGTGGTATCTAAGGTAATTTAATATTTGCTTTTTCCTCGTCCTTCGGATCTTTCAACCTGACCTGTCGTACCCTGTTAGAAATGGGGGTCTCTAGTTGGCAATGGCTGGCCACTGTCCAAGTAGGGACCCTTCTTCCTAAGTCAGAGTGAGAGGGCTACCCTCTTTAATACCCCTGCTCAACCCTGTGGTAACGTAGCACGAGCAGGTAGGCTTATCTCAGAGGCAGGGTGTGAAGCATTTATGATCATACACAGTAACACAATGAGGAACACTACAAAGGGACACCACACAAGTAGTTATTATAAAAAATAAGTATCTTTATATAAAGGCAGATTTATCACAAGACCAATAACTGTAAAAGCCACAATACTGTCAAAAATAGGATAGCTGTTGAAGGGCTGTCAAAAATAGTTCAAAGGTTGCAAAAATAAGGTTCAAGTTCAAAGCAGTGGTCTCTGCGACCCTTTCTTTCACAAAGTACCTGGGCTTAGTTGCAAAACCAACAAAGTGTCGCAAAGAAGCTGTAGCGATGATTCTCGGCACGCGAGGCCGGCGATGCGTTGAAATCCTTGCCGCAAGGGAGGATGATGCGCCGATCTGCGGGATGCGCGCGGAGACGATGCGACAAACTTCTGCACGCTGGACCGCCGATGCGATGACTTTCTTGCCGCGTGGGAGAAGTCGATGCGGTGATCCTGTTGCGCTGTGCGATCGTGTTGCGATGCGAAGACAAGACGCTCCGCGAGGGAGCGACGAAATCCGGTGTGATGCGATCAAAGTGGCGAACGCACGGCGTCCGCACTGCGATGTCTCGAAGCGATGATTTCTGTCAGGGTTGCGAGTGCGCGGCGACAGCAGCGCGATGATCTTTCCAGCGCGTCTCGGCTGCAGCGGCTCGCAAAGGGGCGTCAGCGATGGTTTCGGGTTGCGGGCCCTCGGCGGCAGCAGCGCGATGATTTTCCCAGCGCTCTCGACTGCAGCGGCCCGCAAAGATGCGTTAGCGTCGATTTCTTACCCTCTTCTCTCTGATGCAAACCAGAGGCCCTGGAACTCACAGGAGCCTCCTCAGCAGATAGCAGTCCTCGCAGGGAGGAAGCAGGAGGTTGGTGGTGGAGTCTGTTGTGCCTGAGACTCCAGCAGGAGGCTAGCTCTTTTCCTAGCCCTTGGGTGATTGCTGTACAAAATAAAAGTTCTCTCAATAGTTCCTTTTCCTCTTCTTCAAGGTCCAGTGGTCACTGCTGCAGGCCAGTGCAAGAAACAACACACAAGCACAAGGACAGTCACTTCCTGCAGATTCCTCCAGTGGCACGGACAGAGTTTCCTCTCCAGATCCCAAAAGCAATACAAAAGTAGGGGGTTTGAGCACAGATATTTATACCCCAAAAGCCTTTGATCCTTGAAGCTACCAGTCCCTGAACCTAGCCAGAACCAGTTCTGCTCAGGCCTGGAGCACTTTGTTTACCAGGCTGCATCCTTCCTTTCAGAAAGAGGGGGTCTGCTAGCAGACACACAGTGGGAGGTGGAGCCAGCATTCACCTTGCCAGGCACAGCCCTATTCAGATCAAAGAGCCACCCTTCCCCACACTCTAAATGCAGATCTCTCTATTCCACCAAGGTCTGACTCAGCCTGTCCTGCCCCTCTAAAACCAGACAGCCAATACACATAACGGCAGAGCACACTGGAAGGCTTAGGCAAGAAAATACCTACTTTCTAAAGTGGTATTTTCAAACACAGAATATAAAAATAAACTTCACTAGAAGGTGTATTTTAATATTCTGAGCTCAGGCATACTAAATTCGTTTTTCTACCATGTCCCTGGGGTCAGTTAGGACTATAGCATGTAATAGTCAAACTGCCCATTCTAGCCTATGAGGAACAGGTAGCCTTACAGTAGTGAAAAACGAAATGGTGCATAATTCACTACCAGGACATGCTACACACACCAAGGCATGTCCTACCTTACACATACAATGCACCCTACCCGAGGGGCGACTTACAGGATGCCAAGGGAAGGTTCAGGGGCTGGGAAGTGGTTGCACTTCACAGCCAAGATGGCAGTTCTGGACTGCACACAGACACTGCAGTGGCAGGTCTGAGACACACTTTACAAGCTGCTTCTGTGGGTGGCACACATCAGTGCTGCAGGCCCACCAGCAGCATTTGGTTTACCAGCCCTGGGCACACATAGGCCACACTACTAGGGACTAACAGGTAAACCAAATAAGCCAATCAGGGATATACCAATTCACATAGACATATTTATACAGGGAGCATTCGCGCTGTGACACTGAATGGCAGTGGCACAGCGCCCAGAGCATCTAACACCAGTAAAACAGAGGAGACAACAGCGAAAAATGGAAGGGAGACCCACGCCAATGGTGCCAGGTCTAACACACGTCCCCTCCAGCTGAAATGTGGGGAGAACTACCCATCCCCTTGGAAGTTCTCATCGCTAAGGCGGAAAAATCTGGACAGACCATCAGCATTGGCGTGTTCTGTACCAGGGCGGTGTTCCACCGTGAAGTCCATACCCTGTAGGGTAATGGACCACCTCAACAACTTGGGATTCTCACCCCTCATCTGCATCAGCCACCTGAGGGGCCTGTGGTCTGTCTGAACCCGGAAGTGAGTCCCAAACAGGTATGGTCTCAGCTTCTTCAGTGCCCAGACCACAGCAAATGCCTCACGCTCAATTGCACTCCACCTCTGTTCCCGTGGAAGTAACCTCCTACTGATGAAGGCTACAGGTTGGTCTAGTCCCTCCTCATTTATCTGTGACAGAACGGCCCCCACCCCATGCTCTGAAGCGTCTGTCTGGACAACAAATTCCTTAGCAAAATTGGGCGCCTGGAGTACGGGTGCTGTACACATAGCAGTTTTGAGGGCATCAAAGGCTTTCTGACAGGTGTCAGTCCAGTTCACAATCTTTGGCCGCTTCTTGGAAGTCAGCTCAGTCAAGGGTGCAATAATGTTGCCATACCCCTTGACAAACCTCCTGTAATAACCCGTGAGTCCTAAGAAGGCCCTCACCTGGGTCTGGGTCCTTGGGGGCTCCCAAGTCAGGATGGTTTCAATCTTGGGCTGCAGGGGCGCCACCTGGCCGCTCCCCACCTGGTGTCCCAAGTACACCACAGAACCCTGCCCAATCTGGCACTTACTGGCCTTGATTGTGAGGCCTGCTCTGCGCAGCGCCATCAACACTTCCCAGAGGTGGCGCAAGTGGTCCTCCCAGGAGGAACTAAACACTGCAATGTCATCCAGGTAGGCGGCACTGAAAGCCTCCAGCCCAACCAACACCTGGTTGACCAATCTCTGGAAGGTGGCAGGGGCATTCTTCATCCCAAAGGGCATCACACGGAACTGGTAGTGCCCATCTGGTGTGGAGAATGCTGACCTCTCCTTTGCCCCATCCGTTAAGGCGATCTGCCAGTACCCAGACGTCAGATCAAAGCGTGCTGAGGTACCGGGCAGCCCCTAACCGGTCTATGAGCTCATCAGCTCTGGGGATGGGGTGCGCGTCGGTCTTGGTGACCGAATTGAGACCTCGGTAGTCCACACAGAACCTAAGTTCAGGAGTGGCACCAGGCGTCGCAGCTTTTGGTACCAAGACCACGGGGCTGGACCAGGGGCTGCTAGAGGACTCAACCACCCCTAGGGCGAACATTTTGGAGACCTCCTCCTTAATGCAAGCCCTGACCCTGTCAGTTACCCTGTAAGCCTTGTGCTTGACAGGAGAACTGTCCCCGGTATCCACCTCATGGATGCACCAATCAGTGACACCAGGTACCAGGGAGAACAAATCAGAAAATTGCCCCAACAGGTGGTGACAATCTCTCTGCTGCTCAGGGGTCAGTGTGGTGGAGAGGATCACACCCTCCACTGACCCATCCTTCTCTTCTGCACACAGGAGGTCAGGGAGAGGCTCACTCTCCTCCTCAACCCCATCATCTGTGGCAAGAAGCATGCCCACTTCAGACCTCTCAAAGTGGGGCTTTAGGCGGTTCACATGCAGGACCCGCAAGGGGTTCCTGGGAGACTGAAAGTCCACCAAGTAGGTAACTGGACTTTTGCGCTCCACCACCTCAAAGGGACCGGTCCACTTATCTTGGAGCGCACAAGGCTCCACTGGGGCCAGTACCCAAACCTTCTGACCAGGTTGAAATTCGACCAGAGTGGCATTCTGGTCATGCCAACGTTTCATTTCTTCTTGGCTGGCTTCCAGATTTGCCTCAGCAATTTTTCTGAAACGCCGAGTCTGGTTCCTGAAGGCCAACATGTAGCTAAATACATCTTGGGGAGGTTTCCTGGGAGATTGCTCCCAGCCTTCCTTGACCAGACTCAGAGGTCCTCTAACCGGGTGGCCATAGAGGAGTTCAAAGGGACTGAACCCTAAGGACTTCTGTGGCACCTCCCGGTAGGCAAACAACAGGCATGGCAAGAGGACGTCCCACTTACGCCTCAGGGGCTCTTCTAGGCCCATGATCATGCCCTTCAAGGTCCGGTTGAACCTTTCCAACCAGACCATTACCTTGGGGGTGGTAAGGAGTGGTGAACTTATACGTTACCCCACACTCCTTCCACAGAGACTTCATGTACTGGGAGATGAAGTTGGTCCCCCTGTCAGACACCACCTCTCTGGGGAATCCCACACGGGAGAAAATCCCCATCAGTGCACGTCCCACCACGGGGGCAGTCACTGTCCTGAGCGGGATGGCTTCCAGGGTACCGGGTGGCATGGTCCACCAAGACCAGGATGAACCTGTTGCCCATGGCTGTCTTGGGGTCCAGAGGCCCCACAATGTCAATGCCCACTCGCTCGAATGGGGTACTCACAACTGGAAAGGGCTGGAGTGGGGCCTTGATCTTCCCCCACTCTTCCCACTTGCCTGGCAAGTCTCACAGGTCCTGCAATGAGAGTCTGAACTCTTGTGCATCTGGGGCCAATAAAAGTGGGCAGCCAGCCTCTCAAAGGTCTTGGTCTGCCCCAGATGTCCTGCCAATGGAATGTCATGAGCCAACCCCAGTAGGAAGGTTCTGAAGCACTCGGGTACCACCAGCACACGGGCTGACCCTGGCTCAGCAACCTTAGGCTCACTATACAGGAGACTGTTCTCCCAATAAATCAGATGTGAACCAGACATGTCACCTTCTGCCTGGGCTGCAGCCTGTCGCCGCATACCCTCAAGAGAGGGGCAAACTCTCTGCTGCTCACAAAATTCCTCCCTGGTGGGTCCCCCTTCCTGCTGCCAATGGGTCAGCTCAGGCAGGTCCCCCAGTTCGGTGATCTGCTCCCCGGTAGGCTCCAGGGCATCCCCTCAGGGTCTGCTTCTTCCTGGGCCGTGGGAACCAAGGGGGCCGGCTTCCCGCGCCCCTTGCCCCTTCTCTCTAAGGCAGGGATCTGGGCCCTACTCTCAGGCTCCAGATCCTTTTCAACACCCTCCTTGGCTGCCATGGACCGCGTGGTAGCACACGCCCACTCAGGCAGACCCAACATCTCTAAGTGAGCCTTCCTCTCCACCGTAGCCCACGGGGAGTCCTCTAAATCATTGCCCAGCAGACAGTCTACAGGCATGGCGGGCCTCACAGCTACCTGAAGAGTTCCTGAGACCCCCCCACTCAAAGGGAACCTGAGCCACCTCACATTGGCTCTCTGAGTTGTCGGCGGACACTACTGGGTAGAATGCATGGGGGACAACCTGCTCTTTGGACACCAACCGGGAGCTGACAGCAGTTACACTGGCCCCTGTGTCTCTTAGAGCCTCCACCCTATGGCCATTGATGGTCACCCACTGCCTGTATTTTTTAGTGTTAGCAGGCAGTGCAGGCTTGGGGACCATCTCAAAGTCCCCTAATGAGACAAGGGTCAATTCTACGGGATCCCACCCCTCTGGGGCACCCATCTCCTCCTCTCCCAGGGCTACACTAGCAATCTGGCGGGGTGGTGCACGGGGGGGTGCACTGGCCCCCCTTTGGGGGCACTGGGGATCAAAATATCTGTGGCCCACTTGACCACAGTTGTAACACGTGGGGGGCCCCCTGGGAACAGGCCTACCTGTTGGGGGCCCGGTCCTCCTTTCTTGGGGGGGCTGGGACACCACTGCTTGGTTCCCTGGGGGATTACTTTGGGGCCCTCGGGGGAACTCCCTCTGTTGACCCTTGTCCCCCCCACTCCTCTGCTGGGGACCCTGCCCACCTTTGGCGACGTCTCCCACTGGACCCTTGCGGACCCGGGTGCTCACCCAGCGGTCCGCCTCCTCAGCAAGCTTTCTAGGGTTAGTCAGCTTGCAATCAATTAGGTGCTGGCGTAGCTCAGGAAAACAATTGCTAGATAAATGCTCCCATGCAATCAAATCATAAAACTGTGCAAAAGTTTCTACTTTGCTACCTCTTACCCAGCGTTCCATGGCTCTGCAAAAAAAGGACACATATTCAACCCACGTGGTACCCTCTAGCTTCTTACAGACCCTAAACCTCTGTCTATACATCTCAGGGGCCAAACCATAGCGGGTCACCAACGCTTCCTTCATGTGGGCGTAAACCATCCTACTTTCTGGGGGCAGGTCCAACAAGGTATCCCACCCCTCACTCACAAAGCGTCCCCACAACCCTGCTCCCCAATCCTTCTCAGGGACCCGGTGGGACACCATGGCTACTTCATAAGCGGCAAACCATTGCCCAATATCTTCACTTTTGTGGAAATCTTTAATAACCTCCTTGGGTATATACACCCTACTCTCAGGGTGCACTACAGGTACGCTGCCACCAGAGGGGGAGATTTCCATGCTCTTAGCTTTAATCTCCAACTCCCTCAATACTCTCTCATGCTCAAGCTTCATCCTCATAATCTCAATTTCTAACTTCTTGTTCTCTAGGTCCCGGTGACCATCCATTTTAAGCTTAGCCAACTCCATATTATGCCGCCTATCTCTCTCCCTGTCCTCCAGCTCTTCTGGGGACAGACCCTTAGCGGACACGCTAGAGCCCGAGTTGGAAAGGGCTGGGTCTCCTACTAAGTCTACTACATCGCCCTGCTGCTCTCCTCCCTCCACAAGCTCTCCTAGATCCTTAGGGGCATCCCTGGCTTCTAGCCAGGCCTTCAGCGCCTTGTAATACTCCTCCCTCCTAGTGAGACCTGTGATAGGGACTGTGAATTGCTTGCAAAAATATTTGAGCTGCTTGGCATTGTAGGTTTCTATTTTCTCTTCTTCCCAGGAGAGATCTTCTGAGGCATTGGATCTGGGCTTGCCCATTGTAGAAATAACTGGCAATATCAATAAAGGACAGAAGAAAACTTCTCAAAAAATGTAAGCGGGTGAAAAATCACCGGCAATATCAATCACAATATAGGATCCTAAAAAATTCTCAGAAATGTGCGTGGGTGAAAAATCACCAGCAATATCAATCACAATAGGGGATCAAAAACTTTCAATAAATGTGCGCGGGTGAAAAATCACCGGCAATATCAATCACAATACAGGATCCCAAAAACTCTCAGAAATGTGCGTGGGTGAAAAATCACCAGCAATATCAATCACAATAGGGGATCAAAAACTTTCAATAAATGGGCGCGGGTGAAAAATCACCGGCAATATCAATCACAATATAGGATCCCAAAAACTCTCAGAAAATGTGCGCGGGTGAAAAATCACCGGCAATATCAATCACCATATAGAAGCCAAAAAAAAACAATTCTCAAAAAAATGTATGCGGTACGTTATGGTCTGCACTCACTAGTAGTGTACACTATAATTACTGTATGCGATCATAAATGCAAGTCCAGATCCTCACCGCTGACCACCAATGTTAGAAATGGGGGTCTCTAGTTGGCAATGGCTGGCCACTGTCCAAGTAGGGACCCTTCTTCCTAAGTCAGAGTGAGAGGGCTACCCTCTTTAATACCCCTGCTCAACCCTGTGGTAACATAGCACGAGCAGGTAGGCTTATCTCAGAGGCAGGGTGTGAAGCATTTATGATCATACACAGTAACACAATGAGGAACACTACAAAGGGACACCACACAAGTAGTTATTATAAAAATAAGTATCTTTATATAAAGGCAGATTTATCACAAGACCAATAACTGTAAAAGCCACAATACTGTCAAAAATAGGATAGCTGTTGAAGGGCTGTCAAAAATAGTTCAAAGGTTGCAAAAATAAGGTTCAAGTTCAAAGCAGTGGTCTCTGCGACCCTTTCTTTCACAAAGTACCTGGGTTTAGTTGCAAAACCAACAAAGTGTCGCAAAGAAGCTGTAGCGATGATTCTCGGCACGCGAGGCCGGCGATGCGTTGAAATCCTTGCCGCAAGGGAGGATGATGCGCCGATCTGCGGGATGCGTGCGGAGACGATGCGACAAACTTCTGCACGCTGGACCGCCGATGCGATGACTTTCTTGCCGCGTGGGAGAAGTCGATGCGGTGATCCTGTTGCGCTGTGCGATCGTGTTGCGATGCGAAGACAAGACGCTCCGCGAGGGAGCGACGAAATCCGGTGTGATGCGATTAAAGTGGCGAACGCACGGCGTCCGCACTGCGATGTCTCGAAGCGATGATTTCTGTCAGGGTTGCGAGTGCGCGGCGACAGCAGCGCGATGATCTTTCCAGCGCGTCTCGGCTGCAGCGGCTCGCAAAGGGGCGTCAGCGATGGTTTCGGGTTGCGGGCCCTCGGCGGCAGCAGCGCGATGATTTTCCCAGCGCTCTCGACTGCAGCGGCCCGCAAAGATGCGTTAGCGTCGATTTCTTACCCTCTTCTCTCTGATGCAAACTAGAGGCCCTGGAACTCACAGGAGCCTCCTCAGCAGATAGCAGTCCTCGCAGGGAGGAAGCAGGAGGTTGGTGGTGGAGTCTGTTGTGCCTGAGACTCCAGCAGGAGGCTAGCTCTTTTCCTAGCCCTTGGGTGATTGCTGTACAAAAATAAAAGTTCTCTCAATAGTTCCTTTTCCTCTTCTTCAAGGTCCAGTGGTCACTGCTGCAGGCCAGTGCAAGAAACAACACACAAGCACAAGGACAGTCACTTCCTGCAGATTCCTCCAGTGGCACGGACAGAGTTTCCTCTCCAGATCCCAAAAGCAATACAAAAGTAGGGGGTTTGAGCACAGATATTTATACCCCAAAGCCTTTGATCCTTGAAGCTACCAGTCCCTGAACCTAGCCAGAACCAGTTCTGCTCAGGCCTGGAGCACTTTGTTTACCAGGCTGCATCCTTCCTTTCAGAAAGAGGGGTCTGCTAGCAGACACACAGTGGGAGGTGGAGCCAGCATTCACCTTGCCAGGCACAGCCCTATTCAGATCAAAGAGCCACCCTTCCCCACACTCTAAATGCAGATCTCTCTATTCCACCAAGGTCTGACTCAGCCTGTCCTGCCCCTCTAAAACCAGACAGCCAATACACATAACGGCAGAGCACACTGGAAGGCTTAGGCAAGAAAATACCTACTTTCTAAAAGTGGTATTTTCAAACACAGAATATAAAAATAAACTTCACTAGAAAGGTGTATTTTAATATTCTGAGCTCAGGCATACTAAATTCGTTTTTCTACCATGTCCCTGGGGTCAGTTAGGACTATAGCATGTAA
Source organism: Calotriton arnoldi (assembly GCA_963921515.1). Lineage (NCBI taxonomy): Eukaryota > Metazoa > Chordata > Amphibia > Caudata > Salamandridae > Calotriton > Calotriton arnoldi. The sequence continues at coordinate 2,656,249 of CAWUFW010000975.1, forward strand.
TAGTCAAACTGCCCATTCTAGCCTATGAGGAACAGGTAGCCTTACAGTAGTGAAAAACGAAATGGTGCATAATTCACTACCAGGACATGCTACACACACCAAGGCATGTCCTACCTTACACATACAATGCACCCTACCCGAGGGGCGACTTACAGGATGCCAAGGGAAGGTTCAGGGGCTGGGAAGTGGTTGCACTTCACAGCCAAGATGGCAGTTCTGGACTGCACACAGACACTGCAGTGGCAGGTCTGAGACACACTTTACAAGCTGCTTCTGTGGGTGGCACACATCAGTGCTGCAGGCCCACCAGCAGCATTTGGTTTACCAGCCCTGGGCACACATAGGCCACACTACTAGGGACTAACAGGTAAACCAAATAAGCCAATCAGGGATATACCAATTCACATAGACATATTTATACAGGGAGCATTCGCGCTGTGACACTGAATGGCAGTGGCACAGCGCCCAGAGCATCTAACACCAGTAAAACAGAGGAGACAACAGCGAAAAATGGAAGGGAGACCCACGCCAATGGTGCCAGGTCTAACATACCCCTAGACCTGTATGGTGCTTCATAAAAGCTTTACCTTGATGTCAGGTCCCTTCTTTTAGTACCTCTTCCTCTGCTTTTACAATAGCCGCCTTAACCAACCCTGAGTACATCAGAACCTTCGCAATCTCGTTCCCTTTGTTATTCTGGGTGAAGCCCACTTGTCTAAGATCCTTGGTTCCTATTTCTTTTAAACTAGCGCATTTAGGGACAGAGTTTATAGTGAAAGAACTCCTGATGTAAATATGTTCTTAAAGAGGCCCTTCAGTTACAACGGGTAGTAGTAGTCCACCTCAGAGGGAACACATACTAGACCTGAGTGTAAACCATGCGGTCCTAGGTACAGCCATAAAAAACACAGGCATTTACCCACTGTTGAGAGACCTACACAATGAAAGCCTGCAACAACAACACCACGCTGCTCTCCAGGAAGTGGACTACTCTCTCCAGGAAGTGGACTACTGACGGCAGGCTAGATGAGGGGGCCCATTCATCCTGCACCAACAACACCACACGGCTCTCCAGGAAGTGGACTACAGACAGCAGGCTAGATGAGAGTCCCATTCCACCTGCACCAACACCACGCTGCTCTCCAGGAAGTGGACTACTGACGGCAGGCAAGATGAGGGGGCCCATTCCTCCAGCACCAACACCACGCTGCTCTCCAGGAAGTGGACTACTGACGGCAGGCGAGATGAGGGGCCCCATTCCACCTGCACCAACACCACGCTGCTCTCCAGGAAGTGGACTACTGACGGCAGGCTAGATGAGGGGGCCCATTCCACCTGCACCAACACCACACTGCTCTCCAGGAAGTGGACTACAGACAGCAATCTAGATGAGAGTCCCATTCCACCTGCACCAACACCACGCTGCTCTCCAGGAAGTGGACTACTGACGGCAGGTGAGATGAGGGGCCCCATTCCACCTGCACCAACACCACACTGCTCTCCAGGAAGTGGACTACAGACAGCAATCTAGATGAGAGTCCCATTCCACCTGCACCAACACCACGCTGCTCTCCAGGAAGTGGACTACTGACAGCAGGCGAGATGAGAGTCCCATTCCATCTGCACCAACACCACACGGCTCTCCAGGAAGTGGACTACTGACGGCAGGCGAGATGAGGGGGCCCATTCCTCCAGCACCAACACCACACGGCTCTCCAGGAAGTGGACTACTGACGGCAGGCGAGATGAGGGGCCCCATTCCACCTGCACCAACACCACGCTGCTCTCCAGGAAGTGGACTACTGACTGCAGGCGAGATGAGGGGCCCCATTCCTCCAGCACCAACACCACACTGCTCTCCAGGAAGTGCACTACTGACGGCTGGTTAGAAGAGAGGGCCCATTGCCCCTGCACTAACACCACACTGCTCTCCAGGAAGTGGAATAGAGACGGCTGGTTAGAAGAGAGGGCCCATTGCCCCTGCACTAACACCTCACTGCTCTCCAGGAAGTGGACTAGAGACGGCTGGTTAGTTGAGAGGCCCCATTCCTCCTAGCTCTGTAGAATGACTCTACCAAAGTTCACTGTACGTACACATTTCTGGGGTACGGGCTGCTTCCCGTCATATCAACAAGTAGGAATACTTTGGCCCCCATGTAGGCATACTTATCCTGATTCACCCTGAAAGTCTCACATTACCCCCAAGAATGAACCCTGTGCCTCCATGCTACACGCCATGTGGAACCCTAAAGCACTCCCATCTCACCGACCTCAAGTCGTTCATTGCTGCCATCAAAGCCTAGAGAGCTGCACATGGTCTACCAAAAAACCAGGATGGGCTCGACCATTCCAGGGAGCACTTTGGATAATTGTCCCTGCCGGGGTCTTAGGTTAAAACGGTATTCCTTTTATTCACTGTGTTCCTGGTATGATTAGCAGTAGAAATAAGGGGGTGTCTATTGAGGTGCTGGTCTGTAGGACTAAAGAAGGAATATCTTTGCCTCTGCTCCCGTGCTGTATTATGGACGCGGGCACAAAGGCAAAGAAGCTGTCAGGAGGTGCACTTAAAGTGCCACAAAAATGTGGTGCACTGTCAGAATGTCCCCTGAGGGCAGCCCTCTCGAGGGTTGAAAGGAGGTCCCATGGAGCGCCCAGACATCGGGTCACTGACTGCACCTGCCTGCAAGGGGATCTCTAATCCCTCTTGAGAGTGCAGTCGGGCGCCGTCTGCACTGTGAAAACACAGAGCAGCTTTTAAACAGCTGCTCCGTATATAACTTGAATGTGCTGTACCCAGGGCAGCACGAGATCGCTGCTGATCTGAGGGCAGTGCATTCAACATAATAAGGTGCACAGTCCCTGCTTGCGCATGGCGCATCTGTTTGAAGGTGCACCATGGTGCGAACAGGGAAGGTGCGCACATATCAGACTACGGCTTAGGAGCCGTATTACAGAAGGCATCCCGGTGGGGCAATAGGCGTTTGCGCCCACTTTGCATGCCCCAGGGCACTTTGGTATTACAGAAGGGGCCACAGACGCTTGTATGGCCCCTTATGTAATATAGATAGCGTTGGCGCACATGTAGCGCCAGCGCTATGGAGAGGGGGCGTTCCCTCATTTGCAAGGGGGAGTGGCCCCATGCAAATGAGGGAATCACTTTGCCTCTGCACCTGGGCCGTATTACCGAAGTGGGCAAAGATGCACACATGCTCTTAGGAGGCGCACTGAAAGTGCATAACAAAAAGGTGGTGCACTCTGGACAGATCATCACTGTGTACACTTCACCTTCAACACCACCACCACACCCAAACCCGCCCGCGCCCGCCACAAAGGAACTGGAGTAAGATCACAGAGGAACACCTCAGCACCACCCTCCTCCACCCTCCTCCACGACCCCCCCTCCGCCACGACGGACACCAACTCCGCAGCCAAATAACTACACCGCTGGATCTCCAGCTGCGCAGACAAGCTCGCATCCCTCCGCCACCCCATCAAACAACGCCCCCTGAAGGCCGCCTGGTTCACCGACCTCCAAGAAGCCAGGCGCTCCAGCAGACGCCTCGAGAAACTCTGGAGGAACAGGAAAACCACCGAAGATCAGAACACCTACAGGAACGCCATGACTGAATACCACCAGCGCATAAGAGCCACCAAGCAGACCTTTGTCAAGAACAAAATCCACACCAACGCCAGTAACGCAAAAGAACTCTTCAACGTCATACAGCAATTCACCAAACCCCCCAGCGAAGCCACGGACGTCGCACCATCCCAGGACCTCTGCAACAAGCTCAGCTCCTACTTCCACCTGAAAATTTAGGCCCTCTATGACAACTTCAGCGAACAGACTCCAGACACCATCACCCTCCCCACCACCAACAACCAGCCCACCATCACCACCTGGAAACCTGCAACCACCGAAGACACCGCCATGACCATGAAGAACACCCACTCAGGAGCCCCCACAGACCCCTGCCCACCGCACATCTACCACAGAGCCGCCGTCGCCATAGCACCCGAGCTAGGCTGGACCATTAACGCCTCCTTCGAATCTGGCATCTTCCCCGACGACTGGAAGCGGGCAGAGGTCAAGCCCCTCCTCAAGAAACCCACGGCCGACCCGACGGACCTGAAGAACTACCGGCCCATCTCTCTCCTTCCCTTCGCAGCCAAAGTCACCGAGAGATTCGTCAATGCCCAGCTGACCACCTTCATCGAAGAGAACACCATCCTCGACTCCTCCCAGTCCGGATTTCGCAGCAACCACAGCACTGAGACCACCCTCCTCGCCGCCACCGACGACATCCGCATGCTACTCGACCAAGGCCACACTGCGGCCCTGGTCCTACTAGACCTCTCCGCAGCCTTCGACACCGTCTCACACCGCACTCTCGCAACCAGACTCCACGACGCCGGTATACAAGGAACCACCCTCGACTGGATCCGCTCCTTTCTCTCCGGCAGAACCCAAAGGATCAGACTCCCACCCTTCCTCTCCGAACCCAGAGAGGTCAACTGCGGAGTACCCCAAGGATCCTCGCTCAGCCCCATGCCTTCAACATCTACATGGCCCCCCTCGCCGCCATCGTCGGACAGCATCGGCTCAGCATAGTATCCTACGCCAACGACACCCAGTTGATCCTCTCCCTCACGAAGAACCCCGAAAACACCAGACTCTGCTTCCAGGAAGGAATGAAGGACGTCACAGCCTGGATGAACAACAGCTGCCTGAAGCTCAACTCGGAGAAGAAAGAGGTCCTCGTCCTTGGACCCTCCTCCACCGCCTGGGACAACACCTGGTGGCCTTCCGCTCTCGGAAACCCACCCACTCCATCAGACCACGCCCGTAACCTCGGCATCATCCTAGACTCCTCCCTCACCATGACCCGCCAGATCAACGCCGTCGCCTCCACCTGTTTCAACTCCCTCCGCATCCTCTGCAAGACCTTCAAGTGGATACACCCCAAATGCAGAAAGACCGTCACCCACGCACTCGTAACCAGCAGACTGGACTACGGCAACGCCCTCTACGCCGGAATAAACAGAACCCTGCTTCACAAGCTCCAAACCATCCAGAACACCGCAGCCAGACTCGTCCTCGGAACCCCTCGACACAAGCACATGACCCAGCACCAACGAGACCTCCACTGGCTCCCCGTCGAGAAGAGAGTAACCTTCAAGCTACTTACCCACGCCTACAAATCCCTCTGCAACATCGGACCCAAATACCTCAACGAGAGAGTCACCTTCCACGTACCCAAACGGAACCTCCACTCCGCCGACCTCGCCCTGGCAGTGACCCCATGCATCCGCAGAACCCGAGCAGGGGGAAGAGCCTTCTCCTACGTCGCAGCAAAGACCTGGAACGTGCTCCCAGACAACATCAGACACTCCCCTACTCTGCACACCTTCAGGAAGAGCCTCAAGACCTGGCTTTTCGACTGATCCGGAGCTGCACCCCCCCCCCCCCAGCGCCTTGAGACCCTCGCGGGTGAGTAGCGTGCTTTACAAAACCCTGATTGATTGATTGACTGTCAGTGCGTCCCCTGAGGGCAGCCCTCTCAAGGGACTAAAGGGGGTCCCATGGACTCCCCCCAGACATCCCCCTGTAGGCGGGTGCAGTCACTCACTGCAGCTTCCTGCAAGGGGATCTCTCTCTTCTCTTCAAACAGCAGATGGGTGCTGTCTGCACTGTGAAACACGAAGTGCTTTGAAACGGCCCCTCCATATTTCATTTGAATGTGCTACACCCTGGACTGCACGACTATGTGGCTGCCCTGGGGGCAGCGCATTCTACATAACAGGGTGCACTTTTCCTGTTTGCACCCGGCGCACCTGCTTAAAGGTGCACCGTGGTGCATACAGAGAAAGTGCGCCCTTTCAGCAATACGGCCCAGGGGTGCTACACTCATTCAGAGCATGGATTACACTTACCCGCTGTCTCTCCTCCTTACAGTACTTAACAGCTCCGCTCTTGCAATGAACGCAGGCCTATCTGAGTGTATGTATACTCGCGAACAACCAAAAAGTGCAGGGCGTGCCCCTCCACACCGCAAAGTAGTTCTATAGAACATGTTATTTTGCTACAGGAGTGCACACCGTAGCAAATATGCATTCACGCTCTGACACCTAATTTGTTACCTTCCCATGTTCGCAAAGCATCGGATCTAACCTGCTCCAGCGGATGAATAACCCTCCTACAACCAGTACGAGGGAGCCGCGTGGCCTGTCCTTCCAGGGGTTTGCAAAGAATCACATCAAATGTCTGCCAACCCAGCAGAAATGGGCCCTTCCAGCCACGACAGCTCTGAGAGCAACTCACAACACTTTACTCGCGAACCACACCGCTGAGTAGCAAGGTCCCCTAGGGCCTGGTGCACGTGAGGATGAGGCCCCCCATTCTTACTAATGATTAACATCTCACACCACCTCGCTCACCCCCTCTTCTCTGCTCTCCCTTTTCTCCTTCCTCAATTCCCTCTGGTCCTGCCTTCCTTGTACCCTCTCCCCAGGTTCCAACCTTATCTGGATGGGTGGAAGTAGTAAATCTTCTTCTAGACCTAAGCCATCAGGTGATCAATATTCAAAAACCAGGGCTTCAGTGCTTAATTTGTGCTGGTGTTTAGCAGTGCTGATGTTACAAGAGTTTACCACAGGGTGGCGCTGTGAGTCTATTGTTTTAGCAGAGTTCATCATTGGAGACTTTAACTATTTAAAAATAATAACACTGTCATGTAGGTACTACTGGCTTGGGCAGCAATGGCAGAGCTGTGGGTAGTGCCCCCTGCAGTGGACCCCAGCGACACACCTTATGCCTTGGCACTAATTGTTTTTTTTTTGTTCTTTAATTAAGCGCTGGCAGCGATGCCTTCATCTGACATACACACACAGACGCAACCCACAACAGCGAGCAGTCCCACACACCCCTGGAAAAACAGTTCACTCCCAGACTGCTGAATGCTTACACACAAGGCACAGCACACTCCGACACACTCTGCAATACTTCATCACCTCCAGACATTGTCACGCTGCACAAAACTGCAACACCCCACCACAATTCCCAAACACCACCCTACACACATGGCACTAAACTCTGCTTAACACCCCAAACGGTGCCCTGCTACACACCGTACCGCAGCACACGCTGACACACAGCCCACTACGAAACATTCCCTCACACATGACACTACACTACAACACGTACAGTATAGCACACCACAATCAGCCACACACACCACCACAAACACCCAGAGTATGCCACACTATGTGATGCTTCAATGCACACTCTGCCACTCACCACACCTTTGCATGCCTCCACACACCACAATCAGTCACACACACACCACTACGTACCCACAGACTATGGTACACTACATAATGCTTCACAGTACACTCTGTCAATCACCACACCATCGCATGGCTCCACACACCACAATCAGCCACACACACACACCACTACAAACCCCCAGACTATGTCATACTATGTGATGCTTCACAGCACATTCTGCCACTCACCACACCTTTGCAAACCTCCACACACCACACAACCCTACATACCACACTCATCCACACATAACACACTTCTCCACACTCTGCCATGCTCACCCATGAGCCATGACGCACCAACCACCATTACCCATGCCATGCTCACCCATGAGCCATAACGCACCAGCCTCCATTAGCCATGTCATGCTCACCCATTACACAACAGCATCCATTACCCATGCCATGCTCACCCATGAGCCATGACGCAGCAGCCTCCATTACCCATGCCATGCTCACCCATTACACAACAGCATCCATTACCCATGCCATGCTCACCCATTACACAACAGCATCCATTACCCATGCCAGGCTCACCCATGACGCACCAGCCTCCATTACCCATGCCAGGCTCACCCATGACGCACCAGCCTCCATTACCCATGCCAGGCACACCCATGAAGCACCAGCCTCCATTACCCAGGCCATGCTCACCCATGACGCAGCAGCCTCCATTACCCATGCCATGCTCACCCATGACGCAGCAGCCTCCATTACCCATGCCAGGCTCACCCATGAGCTATGACGCACCAGCCTCCATTACCCATGCCATACTCACCCATGAGCTATGACGCAGCAGCCTCCATTACCCATGCCATGCTCACCCATTACACAACAGCATCCATTACCCATGCCAGGCTCACCCATGACGCACCAGCCTCCATTACCCATGCCAGGCTCACCCATGACGCACCATCCTCCATTACCCATGCCAGGCACACCCATGAAGCACCAGCCTCCATTACCCAGGCCATGCTCACCCATGACGCAGCAGCCTCCATTACCCATGCCATGCTCACCCATGACGCATCAGCCTCCATTACCCATGCCAGGCTCACCCATGAGCTATGACGCACCAGCCTCCATTACCCATGCATTACTCACCCATGAGCTATGACGCACCAGCCTCCATTGCCCAGGCCATGCTCACCTATGAGCCATGACGCACCATCCTCCATTACCCATGCCATGCTCACCCATGACGCAGCAGCCTCCATTACCCACCACTGTCGTGGGCCCCGCAGTACTCACCGAAGGGTGCCCAGCCGCAGGGGGTGGCATTCCTCGGAGCCTCGTGCAGCGGCGGCCGTATGACGTACTCCTTGTAGCTGTGCAGCTCTACTTCCTGTGCAGACGCGCAGTGTTTGTGCAGCTCCCCCTGGACGAAAGGAGAGACAGGACACCATGAAATGCCAGCGGTGCAAGTTTACTCACTCCCTTACACCTGGTAAAACATTACACATGAAAGGTCAGCCCACTGACACACCACTGTCCGAGGCACTGGCAGAGAAAGGGAATGTCCGAGGATCACACAGTGTGCCAAGAGGGGGTTGGCATCGCCCCCACTGTGGCAGCAACACATTATGCCATGAAATATAACTGTGTCCGGTATCAGGGAGCTATCGGACCTCAGCTCGTTGCACGACTTTAAGCACCAGAGAGTGGATTCTCTTATACATTGTCACAGAGGTCACGGGAGAGGTCATGGGCCTGAGGTAAACGAGGGAGGTACCAGAGCATCCTACCAACCCTGGTGGAAGTGCTCGATGTGGAGGAGAATCGCAGGAAGAATTTCCTCCATCAGGGATACTATAGTCAGGTCCACATGAATTATGCGGCAGGGTTTAGTGAATAATGCGGCAAGAAAGGCAAATTATGCGGCACATTTTGTTTTATAGTCTTACTTCATTATTTTGTCCATTTTAAACTTGTTAACACTATTTGGGTATTAGTTGCACCTCTTTAGTATCAGTTTAACACCCAAATATAGCAACAAGTTACAGAAAGGTGACCAGTCAACCTTCGCAAAGAGCCTTCCACTGCGCAGCTACGCGTGTTGTTGCGTTTTTAGTAACTTTTGAACCCTTTGAGCTAGAAACTATTTTTTTTGTTAAAATCTCCAGATTATGCAGAGGAAGGTGGATTATGAGGCAAACGCGGCAAATGTTTAAATATGCGAACATTTTCTGGGGCCGCACAATCGCATAATTCCAGTGGCCCTGCCTTTAGTGCAGTTAACTCATTTGGGACTTGCCTCGTGAGTTACAAGTTCCTCCAGGTATATCGGAGAGGCTTCCACTACCACCACCTCTGAATCAGACCCTACGTCTGACCCTGGTCTCGGGCTCTCACTACTACCTCTCTGTGGTGAAAAGGAAGCGTCACCTGTACAAACACATCCCCAGTTTGAGTATCTGCTCTACCGCACATGGTGCCACCGTATGGTGAAAACCTTCTTCCTTCATAACCCCTGGTGATGACGTCACGGCTTCCTGCCAACCAGGGGTTATGAAGGAAGAAGGTTGCACCACCCGCCCTCCCCGGCACCATCCCAGATTCCTTTTAACAACCACAAGATTGTACCTAATATTAAAGTGTTTATTGCTTCGATACATAGAATAGAAAAGAGTCCCCCTCACCCTATTGATCCGTTCAACCAATCATCAGTCAATCACTCCAGTATAAACGTGACCAGTACAACAACGTTTCATCCACTTTGTATGTGTTCCTTTATTACTTGTTTATCCGGATATATCTAGTCATGCAGTGCATTGAAGATGCATATAACACATTGTTTATCACATATGTTTGACAGCAAGACACATGAAATATAGGACACATATCATTACATTTTTTATATAACACTTCAATTGTGTCAGTGTGAGAGGTGAACTTTTAATCTTTGCTTGAGGGCACCGCATCCCATTCCACTCTTCCACAAGTATCTCATCCAACCAACATTTAATCCTTCATTCACACCCAGTGTCACGTTCATTAAGAACAGCAATCAACAGTAATTAAAACATGGCTCTTCAAACCATCATGTCAGATGCATTTTGATATAGTCGTCATTTCTTGCAGGCATGATTCAATAATGACTTCAAAGTACATCTTCAATCATTGCATCATATCAGATTAAATCTATAATGTTTACATCCAACCAATCACACATTCATCCATATCAGAACTTGTCGCTACACATATTTGGCCTTGGGAATAAATGAAATAATTAAGGAAAACGTAAAAAAAAATGGATGAAACTTTGTTGTACTGACCTCATATATACTAGAGGGAGTGATGGATGATTTGCTGAATGAACAGAAAGGGACTCTTTTCTACTTATAGTTTTTGCCCTGCCCCAGGAACCAATAATCGATAAGCAGGGGGTCCTGTTCTATTCTATTGGTTCGATACAAACTGCTCCCCCTGAAGGGACAGGGTCGTGCCTGGAAGAGCTGATGGAGGGGGGCGGGGTTGTTAAGGTTTCAAGGCCCCTAAGATGTCCTGGTGCCAGCCAGGTCGTGCCTGGCAGAGCTGATGGGGGGGGGGGTGGTTGATAAGGTTTCAAGGGCCCTAGGATGTCCTGGTGCCAGGCCGCTCGTGCCTGGCAGAGCTGATGGAGGGGGCTGTGGGGGGGGGTGTTGATAAGGTTTCAAGGGCCCTAAGATGCCCTGGTGCCAGCCAGGTCGTGCCTGGCAGAGCTGATGGGGGGGTTGATAAGGTTTCAAGGGCCCTAAGAGTTCCTGGTGCCAGTCAGGTCGTGCCTGGAAGAGCCGATGGAGGGGGGGGGGGGTGTTGATGAGGTTCCGAGGGTCCGAAGATGTCCTGGTGCCAGGCCCCTCGTGCCTGGCAGAGCTGATGGGGGGGGTTGATAAGGTTTCAAGGGCCCTAAGATGTCCTGGTGCCAGGCCGCTCGTGCCTGGAAGAGCCGATGGAGGGGGTGGGGTTGATGAGGTTTCAAGGGCCCTAAGATGTCCTGGTGCCAGCCAGGTCGTGCCTGGAGCCGCTGCACAACGACGGGCCCTCTATTCTTCCTCTGTGAAACGGGTGTCTTGGGCTGAAGATTCAAAGGGTACATGGTTCTGTGCCCTTGAGGTTTTACAAGCTCTCTGTGGCAGCCCTGGAAATGGCATTTCATGTTTATGACCATGAAGTGATCTCGCTATGAGCGGCAAGGCCAGTAGAGGGGGGATGCACAGCGCAGCTGAAGGTGGTGGGGGTAGCTGTGTTGACCACCTTTACTTGTGGCGTAAATGAAATGGCAAACTTGAAGAAAACATCCAACATGCCTCGTAGCTGGACTGGTGGGGAGTGGTATGGGCCAGTGCTCAATTTGTAAAGAAATAAGTGCCAGGGCCTCGTCAGGAGGCCACTAGGCCTAGATTTGAAATTCCGCTCCACTGGCGTAGTTTTTCCCACTCTGAGCTCCGCATAGCATGCGGAGTTCCCGAAAAACCCCTCTCAGCGTAGCAGAGTTTTTTCCTCGCTTGTGCTCGCCAACGTTAAGTTAGCGATTTAACGTTGGCGAGCACGAGTGAGGAAAATCTTACTCCAGACCACCTCTCGGCGTGATTTCTCAATGAGGTAGATCGCGGATGGCCACTACCGCTCGCGTTGAGAAACCTTCCGTTCACGTTGCGGAAGCTGCAGTTCGAGAAGAAATACTACTTGAGCGGCAGAAAGAAGCAGCGCCCTCTTGAGCTGCGCATGGTGCCCTTTGTGCGGGACAAACACCCTCCACTGCTTGTGGAACTCTGTGTACTGCAGCCGAGTATTTTGGTCACTTTGTGGAGTTCTGCATAGCGGAACTCCACAAACTCTGCCCAGGCCTAGAGGCCACCACAGCTTGCTCCACCCTTGGCCCAGCCAGTGCTGTCAGTGACAGCACCAGCACAAGTACTACCCAGCACACTCCTACAAGTGTGAGCATTCAGACTATTCCAGGTCCCCAAAGCTTAAAGAATGGCTTTGGAGACAGGTATGAGTCATTTTTAATGCATACTGAATTAATAAACATCTGTTGTTGTGCTCATTTCTAGACTGGACAACCAGCGCCACTATGTGGCAGTCTGTCATAAGTGTCGGTGTTTACAATTAAGAGCCGGTGATGAGCACCAGAAACCACTGGCTCAAACTAAGCACTATGAGGGGCCTAGGGGCAGAATCACGGTTTTGTGGCTGTTGAGGCAGAGCCAACTAACAGGAGATACATGAGTCATGAACTCTTGAGTGGTAGAGGTGATGCTGTCCAAAGTGACAGCTTTGTGGCTATTGACTTTTCAAAAACATTTGCTTTCCTAGATTACCAGCGCCTCTGGACACTCCCAGAACCATATGAGATCGCAGAGTGAGTGAAATGGTAAATTGGTATCTAGGGGACCCAACTTGGAAATTGTAATCAATAAATAACACTGTAGGTAATACTAGAACCTTGCACGTGCAAGGCATGGCCCTCGGTGCTGCTTTGCACTGGCCATAGAGCCCTCACGAGAAGCCATGAGGCGGGTGGGTATGATACAATAAAAAATGGGGTTAGCACTGGACTACTATAGACATACCCCACAGTGTATTCTTTATTTAAGGTCATCTTCAGAGCTCTTGAAACAGGCGCTGTTGGTTCAGATTGACATGTCCCTCTGTGTTGGACCTGATACTTTTCAGGTTGTGTTCCCCTATACGTTTTGCTTGTTCCTCCTGAGTTTTGCAGATTTTTTTGTGTTTCCTTCGGACTCTGGGCACTTTCCACTGTATATGCAGCATGAAAGTGCGAGCGTCCTTCCTACACATGTTAGGAAGTGGTGCTTACCTGATGTTTTTAAACATGTATTAGGCCATGCCATTGCAGGCCGGGGTGCACCCTTGCACCAATGATGTGTTTAAACATGTGTCCAGTCTGCCATTGCACGCTGGTGTGCACACTTGCACCTATGATGTTTTAAACATGTGTCCAGGCTGCCATTGCAGGCTGGTGTGCGCACTGGCACCTATGGTGTTTTAAACATGTGTCCAAGCTGCCATTGTAGGCCGGGGTGCACCCGCCACCCTTGCACCTATGGTGTTTTAAACATGTGTCCAGTCTGCCATTGCACGCTGGTGTATACCCTTGCACCAATGATGTGTTTAAACATGTGTCCAGTCTGCCACTGCACGCTGGTGTGCCCCCTTGCACCAATGATGTGTTTAAACATGTGTCCAGTCTGGCATTGCAGCCGGGGTGCACCCTTGCACCAATGATGTGTTTAAACATGTGTCCAGGCTGCCATTGCAGGCTGGTGTGCACACTTGCACCTCTGGTATTTTAAACATGTGTCCAGTCTGCCATTGCACGCTGGTGTGCACACTTGCACCTATGATGTTTTAAACATGTATCCAGGCTGCCATTGCAGGCCAGGGTGCACCCGCCACCCTTGCACCTATGGTGTTTTAAACATGTGTCCAGTCTGCCATTGCACACTGGTGTGCACACTTGCACCTCAGGTGTTTTAAACATGTGTCCAGTCTGCCATTGCACGCTGGTGTGCACACTTGCACCTATGATGCTTTAAACATGTGTCCAGGCTGCCATTGCAGGCTGGTGTGCGCACTGGCACCTATGGAGTTTTAAACATGTGTCAGGCTGCCATTGCAGGCCGGGGTGCACCCGCCACCCTTGCACCTATGGTGTTTTAAACATGTGTCCAGTCTGCCATTGCACGCTGGTGTGCACCCTTGCACCAATGATGTGTTTAAACATGTGTCCAGGCTGCCATTGCACGCTGGTGCGCACCCTTGCACCTCAGATGTTTTAAACATGTGTCCAGGCTGCCATTGCAAGTCTGTGTGTGCGCAGTTGCACTTCTGCTCCTTCAGGCCTTTCTAAATCACTAGCCATCCTGAGAGGACATTTCCCTACCACTTGAGCACCCCTAGGGTACGCCTTAAGGGGTAAAGAGAGCGGTAGGTGAAAGGCAGGGCAGATACACATGCGTTCCATGCCCAGGTAGTGAAGAATACCCATGTGTATTTCCACTACCTATGAGGTTTGCTCTTCCCATAGGCTAACATGGGGGAATGATTGAAATGAATTCAGGCTGCAATAGTGGATTGCAGTGGAGCAGTCTCATAATGTTTCCTATAATTGGATTCGCAATGACAAACCCTTTTCTTTTATCATGACTGCGTAGAAATGCCACTGGATGGAGCGCTGAAACGTTTCAGACACTCACCCCCAGTCACAGATCTGGGTTGAATTCATCATCGTTCTTTAGCTCACTTCGCCACCCAATTCAGACACAGCTATATGCAAATCAGTCTTGACCCTGTGCCTCATGGGAACAGTCCAGCCCGAACTGGACCGGAAACAAGCATCCTGGGACCTGTTTCGTGGTAACATCCCTCATTAGCCATGCTAGCTTGAATCCAGTGGCAAAGTGAGCAAGGGTCCCACGTCTAGAAAGTGGGCATTTCTCTGCTCTAAAACACTTTGTGTGCCTCTTTGCTTGGCTCCAGTCCACACTGGAGGCTGGGGAGCACATCTGGGCAGTCTCCAGCAACAGCTATAATCCAGATCATTGCCCCACTAAAGATTAAGATCTGAATTCCATGGCCTCATTGCAGACAGGACTGAAATTTAGGGGAGACATTTGTGGTTCAAAGGGGAACCCTCTGAACCACCCCCAACTTCAAAGGCACACTACAGTATAACCACTGGTGCCATACTTCAGCAGGAGAGAGATACACTTGTAGGGACGTGGGACCGGACATCCTGGACCTCCGTGGTGCACACTGCCAGAGGAATCTGGTGTGCACAAGGAGGATTACTGCCATTGGAAGGGAACGTGCACCCTTCCTGAATAGCGGCTGGCCTGGGCCGAGAACCTGCTGCTGTTTGGCACTCTGAAATGTGCTCTCCAAGGGCTTGTTGGCTTGCCCCCTTTTCCCTTGTGGAGGTCTCAGGGACATCAAAGATCTCCTACGAGGGACCCACACCGTCTACTTGTGACACCTGGAGAGTGGTGACCTCTTAAGTGCCCACATCGTCTGCTGGATCACAAGTGGTAGTGCGGCGGGAGCGTGGAACTAAGAATGATGCCTGGAGACCGCATTGACTTGTGCGGAGCCCCAAAATCTTGCCCGCATTTAAGGCATGAGGCCCCCCCATTGTGGGCACCCCACCACACGTAAGCATGTCGATCGTGCCGCATCTCTCTCGTGCGATACACTGACTGCATGCTCATAGCGTGCGTTGTCCGATTCACAGGGTGCGACTCTCAAAGGCGAGGGCATACCCATAGTAGGGCCTCATTCTACCTCATGTGGCCCTGCTAAACTTGCATCTGTTTGTGTGACCGGAACTGTTTGGTGCGAACCCTATCAACACGCACCAGGAGTTGTGCCTCATTTCCAGGGAGACACAGAATTTGCAACTCTTCATTGTGTGTGACCGGAATTGTCTGGTGCGACTCAGATCAATGCGCACCAGACGTTGTGCTTCTTTTCCAGGGAGCTACTAAGAGTGTGACTCTTCATTGCGTGTGATCAGAATTGTCTGGTGCGATTCGGATCCACTGGCACCAGAAGTTGTGCCTCCTTTCCAGGGAGCTAGTGAGGGTGCGACTCTTCACTGTGTGGAGCCGGAATTGTCTGGTGCGACTCCTATCACCGCGCAGACACTGTGCCGGTTATTGCCTGGGTGCGACCCTGATCGACGTGTACCTGATGGGGTGCCTCTTTCTTCCGAGAGGCTCCCCGGTATAATTTCCTATTCACCGATAGTTCCTTTTGGGTTATCAGTGCACCGGACCAACTGCCCTCTCCTCACCCAACCTCCGACGACATTGTGTTGCAAAGTAGTGTTGCCCGGGTCAGGCCTGAGTAGTGAGAGTGATTGACTGGGCCGAAGGAACGCTTCCTAGAGCAATTGGAAGTGGGTCAAGAGACCGCGTGACCACCCCTGTGCTGCGCGGAACTGGGTTGGTACCGGAAGGCACATTGTGGAACCGTTCTGAGTGACCGACTATCGCCTTCAGCCTGCTTCTGCTTCGCATCCTGTGGGTGAACTTCCGGGGTGGTGGCCAAACCCCCATTTGATGACGGACTCCTAATTAGTACTGCTATCTGCCCCCACCTTCTTCCCTGGGACCCTGACAAAGTGTGACTTCAGCTGCGAGCAGCCTAGTGTCAGCGTGGAGGGATGGTTATCGCCAATCCATAGGCATAGGGTAGTTAGGGAGAGTTGAAGGGTGAAGGGAGGCTTGGGCATGGGATATGCAGCTTGTTATCAATTGCACCGCATTATGGTGCTGTGTGCGTATGTGTGAGAGTGCGTTCCATACGGGCCAGCCTGATATCCGTTGCACCGCGTAGCAGTGTTGAGTGAGTATGTCTGTGTGGGAGTGACTGCCTGCGGACCCCCGGTGATTCATTACACCGCCCACAGGTGTTGCTTTACACGTTGATCCCTTGCCAAAAGAATACTGCATTGGACATTGGTTTTACCTGTGCAGCCTGAGCCCACGGTGCTGCTTAAAAGTGTTATAATAGTTTGTATGTACATCTTTTTTATATTGTTGTGATCTTGGGTGCACCCTATAGCTGTGTGATATTGAATTATAAGAATCACCAGTGTGGGCCTAGCTTTGACAACGTTTAGAACCACATAGGGATGCTAGGGGTAAAGGAGGACTTTTCCCAAGTGTGCATACTACTGGTGTCATTTAACAAGGTTGGGCCTAGTACTGCTAGTAATATTTCCAAGTGTGATTTATGCCCAGAGATACATGCTGTTCATGCTGTGTTAATTATTGTGTGTTAAATACAAACGTTATTTACATACACCACGTGTGAAGTCTCTTTTGTGATACTCAGTGTATTTATTATGAATGAGTGCTATGCCAATGCTTAACACATTGCCTCTGTGGTAAGCCTGACTACTCAGTGCCCAGCTACCCAGGGGTGAGATCAGGCTATACAGTGAGTGTAATCACCCACCCCTGATGGGAGTGGTAGCTTCTGCCTGTCTAGGGCATCGCCTCAGCCAACCTGAAGGTGCCAGTTCCAACAGTACGTCTGATGATTGCACAATCTCACCCACATTGACAGCTCAACAACTTCCATGTTTGCTCCAAACTACTTTTAGTAACAGCCAACATCTCGTCAGGGATAGTAAGCGCTCTATAAATGCAATTACACAGCCACGGAGAGAACGTAAAGAATTGTTTCACAGCCTTGCTTCCCCTCATACTTCCTCCACAGCAGTCTGTGTTTGTAATAAGTGCACACACGGATTGCGCCCTCCACGCCGCCAAAGCTACATTCAACTACACACATTCACCGCTCTTTCCTTGTCGAGGTGTCCCATGTGCCAAGATGACGCCACAGCAGATGGAGGGCAGATCTCAGTCCTTATAAATAATTCAGAGATCTACCTGGACCTTTAAAAACAGTACCATTCTGACGACACTTTGCCCCTATCATCACTTCCAAAGCTGACAATAAATATTCCTTCTTCCTTTTCCCGCCTCCTCCCTGTCTCAGTCTCTCACTTTAATGTCCCTTTCCCTGAATTACTCGCTGTGCTCCTGTGTGTAGTTTCTCCCTTTCCCTGATTCGCGTGATATGCTCCTGTGTGTAGTTTCTCCATTTCTCTGATTCGCTTGCTATGCTCCTGTGTGTAGTTTCTCCCTTTCCCGGATTCGCGTGCTGCGCTCCTGTGTGTAGTTTCTCCCTTTCTCTGATTCGCTCACTGTGCTCCTGTGTGTAGTTTCTCTCTTTCCCTGGTTCGCTCGCTGTGCTCCTGTGTGTAGTTTCTCCCTTTCCCTGATTCACTCGCTGTGCTCCTGTGTGTTGTTTCTCCCTTTCCCTGATTCGCTCGCAGTGCTCCTGTGTGTAGTTTCTCCCTTTCCCTGATTCGCTCATGGTGCGCCTGTGTGTAGTTTCTCCCTTTCCCTGATTTGCTCACTGTGCTCCTCTGTGTAGTTTCTCCCTATCCCCGATTCGCTTGCGGTGCTCCTGTGTGTAGTTTCTCCCTATCCCCGATTCGCGTGCTGCGCTAATGTGTGTAGTTTCTCCCTTTCTCTGATTCGCTCGCTGTGCTCCTGTGTGTAGTTTTTCCCTTTCCCTGATTCACTTGCTGTGCTCCTGTGTGTACTTTCTCCCTTTCCCTGATTCACGTGCTGTGCTCCTGTGTGTGGTTGCTCCCTTACCCTGATTCACTTGCTGCGCTCCTGTGTGTAGTTTCTCCCTTTCTCTGATTCACTTGCTGCACTCCTGTGTGTAGTTTCTCCCTTTCTCTGATTCGCTCGCGGTGCTCCTGTGTGTAATTTCTCCCTTTCCATGATTTGCTTGCTGTGCTCCTGGGTGTAGTTTCTCCCGTTCCCTGATTCACTTGCTGTGCTCCTGTGTGTAGTTTCTCCCTTTCCCTGATTCACTCGCTATGCTCCTGTGCGTAGTTTCTCCCTTTCCCTGAATCACTCGCTGTGCTCCTGTGTGTAGTTTCTCCATTTCCCTGATTCCCTCGCTGTGCTTCTGTGTGTAGTTTCTTCCTTTCCCTGATTCCCTCGCTGTGCTCCTGTGTGTAGTTTCTCCCTTTCCCTGATTTTCTCACGGTGCTCTTGTGTGTGGTTTCTCCCTTTCCCTGATTCGCTCGCTGTGCTCCTGTGTGTAGTTTCTCCCTTTCGCTGATTCGCGTGCTGTGCTCCTGTGTGTAGTTTCTCCCTTACCCTGATTCACTTGCTGTGCTCCTGTGTGTAGTTTCTCCCTTTCCCTGATTCGCTCGCGGTGCTCCTGTGTGTAGTTTCTCCCTTTCCCTAATTCGCTTGCTGTGCTCCTGTGTGTAGTTTCTCCCTTTCCCTGATTCACTTGCTGTGCTCCTGTGTGTAGTTTATCACTTTCCCTGATTCACTTGCTGTGCTCCTGTCTCTCCCGTTCCCTAATTTGTTTGCTGTGCTCCTGTGTGTAGTTTCTCCCTTTCTCTGATTCACTTACTGTGCTGCTGTGTGTAGTTTCTCCCTTTCCCTGATTTGTTCGCTGTGCTCCTGTGTGTAGTTTCTCCTTTCCCTGATTCGCTTGCTGTGCTCCTGTGTGTAGTTTTTCCCTTTTCCTGATTCACTTGCTGTGCTCCTGTGTGTAGTTTCTCCCTTTCTCTGATTCCCTCGCTATGCTCCTGTGTGTAGTTTCTCCATTTCCCTGATTCACTTGCTGTGCTCCTTTGTGTAGTTTCTCCCGTTCCCTGATTCGCTCGATGTGCTCCTCTGTGTAGTTTCTCCTTTTCTCTGATTCACTCGTTGTGCTCCGGTTTGTAGTTTCTCCCTTTTTCTGATTCACTCGCTGAGCTCCTGTGTGTAGTTTCACCCTTTCTCTGATTCTCTCGCTGTGCTCCTGTGTGTAGTTTCTCCCGTTCTCTGATTCGCGCGCTACGCTCCTGTGTGTAGTTTCTCCCTTTCCCTGATTCGCTTGCTGTGCTCCTGCATGTTCCCTGATTCGCTTGCTGTGCTCCTGGGTGTAGTTTCTCCCTTTCCCGGATTCGCGTGCTGTGCTCCTGTGTGTTGTGTCTCCCGTTCCCTGATACGCTCTCTGTGCTCCTGTGTGTAGTTTCTCCCTTTCTCTGACTCATGTGCTGCGCTCCTGTGTGTAGTTTCTCACTTTCCCTGATTCGCTTGCTGTGCTCCTGTGTGTAGTTTCTCCCTTTCCCTGAGTCACTCGCTGTGCTCCTGTTTCTCCCTTTCCCTGATTCACTTGCTGTGCTCCTGTCTCTCCCGTTCCCTAATTTGTTTGCTGTGCTCCTGTGTGTAGTTTCTCCCTTTCTCTGATTCACTTACTGTGCTGCTGTGTGTAGTTTCTCCCTTTCCCTGATTTGTTCGCTGTGCTCCTGTGTGTAGTTTCTCCCTTTCCCTGATTCGCTTGCTGTGCTCCTGTGTGTAGTTTTTCCCTTTCCCTGATTCACTTGCTGTGCTCCTGTGTGTAGTTTCTCCCTTTCTCTGATTCCCTCGCTATGATCCTGTGTGTAGTTTCTCCATTTCCCTGATTCACTTGCTGTGCTCCTTTGTGTAGTTTCTCCCGTTCCCTGATTCGCTCACTGTGCTCCTGTGTGTAGTTTCTCCCTTTCCCTGATTCGCTCGATGTGCTCCTCTGTGTAGTTTCTCCCTTTCTCTGATTCCCTCGCTATGCTCCTGTGTGTAGTTTCTCCATTTCCCTGATTCACTTGCTGTGCTCCTTTGTGTAGTTTATCCCGTTCCCTGATTCGCTCACTGTGCTCCTGTGTGTAGTTTCTCCCTTTCCCTGATTCGCTCGATGTGCTCCTCTGTGTAGTTTCTCCCTTTCTCTGATTCACTCGTTGTGCTCCTGTTTGTAGTTTCTCCCTTTTTCTGATTCACTCGCTGTGCTCCTGTGTGTAGTTTCACCCTTTCTCTGATTCACTCGCTGTGCTCCTGTGTGTAGTTTCTCCCTTTCTCTGATTCGCGTGCTACACTCCTGTGTGTAGTTTCTCCCTTTCCCTGATTCGCTTGCTGTGCTCCTGCATGTTCCCTGATTCGCTTGCTGTGCTCCTGGGTGTAGTTTCTCCCTTCCCCGGATTTGCGTGCTGTGCTCCTGTGTGTAGTGTCCCCCGTTCCCTGATACGCTCTATGTGCTCCTGTGTGTAGTTTCTCCCTTTCTCTGACTCACGTGCTGCGCTCCTGTGTGTAGTTTCTCACTTTCCCTGATTCACTTGCTGTGCTCCTGTGTGTAGTTTCTCCCTTTTCCTGATTCACTCGCTGTGCTCCTGTGTGTAGTTTCTCCCTTCCTCTGAGTCACTTGCTGTGCTCCTGTGTGTAGTTTCTCCCTTTCCCTGATTCGCTTGTTGTGCTTCTGTGTGTAGTTTCTCCCTTCCTCTGATTCACTTGCTGTGCTCCTGAGTGTAGTTCTTCACTTTCCCTGATTCACTCGCTGTGCTCCTGCTTCTCCCTTTCCCTGATTCACTTGCTGTGCTCCTGTGTGTAGTTTCTCCCTTTCTCTGATTCACTCGCTGTGCTCCTGTGTGTAGTTTCTCCCTTCCTCTGATTCACTTGCTGTGCTCCTGTGTGTAGTTCCTCCCTTTCCCTGATTCACTCGCTGTGCTCCTGCTTCTCCCTTTCCCTGATTCACTTGCTGTGCTCCTGTGTGTAGGTTCTCCCTTCCTCTGATTCACTTGCTGTGCTCCTGTGTGTAGTTTCTCCCTTTCCCTGATTCACTCCCTGTGCTCCTGTTTCTCCCTTTCTTTGTTTCACTTGCTGTGCTCCTGAGTGTAGTTTCTCCCTTTCTCTGATTCACTCGCTGTGCTCCTGTGTGTAGTTTCTCCCTTCCTCTGAGTCACTTGCTGTGCTCCTGTGTGTAGTTACTCCCTTTCCCTGATTCGCTTGTTGTGCTCCTGTGTGTAGTTTCTCCCTTCCTTTGATTCACTTGCTGTGCTCCTGAGTGTAGTTTCTCCCTTTCCCTGATTCACTCGCTGTGCTCCTGTTTCTCCCTTTCCCTGATTCACTCGCTGTGCTCCTGTGTGTAGTTTCTCCCTTCCTTTGATTCACTTGCTGTGCTCCTGTGTGTAGTTTCTCCCTTCCTCTGATTCACTTGCTTTGCTACTGTGTGTAGTTTCTCCCTTTCCCTGATTCACTCGCTGTGCTCCTGTTTCTCCCTTTCCCTGATTCACTTGCTGTGCTCCTGTGTGTAGTTTCTCCCTTCCTTTGATTCACTTGCTGTGCTCCTGTGTGTAGTTTCTCCCTTCCTCTGATTCACTTGCTGTGCTACTGTGTGTAGTTTCTCCCTTTCCCCTGATTCACTCGCTGTGCTCCTGTTTCTCCTTTCCTGATTCACTCGCTGTGCTCCTGTGTGTAGTTTCTCCTTCCTTTGATTCACTTGCTGTGCTCCTGTGTGTAGTTTCTCCTTCCTCTGATTCACTTGCTGTGCTACTGTGTGTAGTTTCTCCCTTTCCCTGATTCACTCGCTGTGCTCCTGTTTCTCCCTTTCCTGATTCACTCGCTGTGCTCCTGTGTGTAGTTTCTCCCTTCCTTTGATTCACTTGCTGTGCTCCTGTGTGTAGTTTCTCCCTTCCTCTGATTCACTTGCTGTGCTACTGTGTGTAGTTTCTCCTTTCCCTGATTCACTCGCTGTGCTCCTGTTTCTCCCTTTCCCTGATTCACTTGCTGTGCTCCTGTGTGTAGTTTCTCCCTTCCTTTGATTCACTTGCTGTGCTCCTGTGTGTAGTTTCTCCCTTCCTCTGATTCACTTGCTGTGCTACTGTGTGTAGTTTCTCCCTTTCCCTGATTCACTCGCTGTGCTCCTGTTTCTCCCTTTCCCTGATTCACTCGCTGTGCTCCTGTGTGTAGTTTCTCCCTTCCTTTGATTCACTTGCTGTGCTCCTGTGTGTAGTTTCTCCCTTCCTCTGATTCACTTGCTGTGCTACTGTGTGTAGTTTCTCCCTTTCCCTGATTCACTCGCTGTGCTCCTGTTTCTCCCTTTCCCTGATTCACTTGCTGTGCTCCTGTGTGTAGTTTCTCCCTTCCTTTGATTCACTTGCTGTGCTCCTGTGTGTAGTTTCTCCCTTCCTCTGATTCACTTGCTGTGCTACTGTGTGTAGTTTCTCCCTTTCCCTGATTCACTCGCTGTGCTCCTGTTTCTCCCTTTCCCTGATTCACTCGCTGTGCTCCTGTGTGTAGTTTCTCCCTTCCTTTGATTCACTTGCTGTGCTCCTGTGTGTAGTTTCTCCCTTCCTCTGATTCACTTGCTGTGCTACTGTGTGTAGTTTCTCCCTTTCCCTGATTCACTCGCTGTGCTCCTGTTTCTCCCTTTCCCTGATTCACTCGCTGTGCTCCTGTGTGTAGTTTCTCCCTTCCTTTGATTCACTTGCTGTGCTCCTGTGTGTAGTTTCTCCCTTCCTCTGATTCACTTGCTGTGCTACTGTGTGTAGTTTCTCCCTTTCCCTGATTCACTCGCTGTGCTCCTGTTTCTCCCTTTCCCTGATTCACTCGCGGTGCTCCTGTGTGTAGTTTCTCCCTTCCTCTGATTCACTTGCTGTGCTACTGTCTGTAGTTTCTCCCTTTCCCTGATTCACTCGCTGTGCTCCTGTTTCTCCCTTTCCCTTATTCACTCGCTGTGCTCCTGTGTGTAGTTTCTCCCTTTCCCTGATTCACTCGCTGTGCTCCTGTTTCTCCCTTTCCCTGATTCACTCGCTGTGCTCCTGTGTGTAGTTTCTCCCTTTCCCTGATTCACTCGCTGTGCTCCTGTTTCTCCCTTTCCCTGATTCACTCGCTGTGCTCCTGTTTCTCCCTTTCCCTGATTCACTTGCTGTGCTCTTGTGTGTAGTTTCTCCCTTCCTCTGATTCACTTGCTGTGCTCCTGTGTGTAGTTTCTCCCTTCCTTTGATTCACTTGCTGTGCTCCTGTGTGTAGTTTCACTTCCGCTCCCTCGAGCTCACTTTCACCCACACTGCTACTGCCAGGTAACCTCCCCACCCTTCCCGCTTTCATCTCCAATCTCCACGTCACTTCCGGTGTCTGGTATCACCTCGGTCACTGAAACACGCTGACTCTTTTAAATATTTAGCATGAACATAATTATTGTTTCATTTCAGCATGTAACCTTATATGAGGAAAAATAGACTTTTAATTAATTTTGGAGCCAAGTAACTTCTTCACTTAAGCGGCGCCCCTCAAATTGATGCATTTGTAGCTCATTTCAAATCAGATACTGCACTTTTCCCATCTCCTTTTCCCTCATTCTTCCTTCTGCCCTCTCATCCTTTCCATCAGTCTCGTCCCTCCTCCTTTCTTTAATAATATTACTGTGACTCCTTGTCTTCTACTTAATATTGTTCCTCTTCACCCCTCATTCTTTCTTCTCTCTCATCTTCGTATCTCCTTCCCTTTCTTTAGTACCTTCCGTTCACTCTTTCTCCAACCCTTATCCTCATTCCTATTCTTATCTCCGCATTGTCTCTCTTCTACTTTCTATCTCCATCACCTTTCGAATGGTCTAAAGGTGCAGATGCAAAACTCAAGATTAGAGAACTCGGACAGACCACCAGTCAATCAGTCTTACCCTCACAGACTGGCAGCACGGGGTTGGCATTTCCCCAGCTAGAAATGTCTTGCCCGAAATACTGGTGCCCTCTGGTGACTGGGCACCACGGACGCCAACGCGTGTGGTGTATTCGATTTTATCCATTGGGTCTCCTGTTTGTTACTAAACACTTCGAGACTTTTTCGTTTAAGAGACTTTATTTTGTTGTGCTTGTTCATTTGTGTTTCAGTACTTGGCCCCCGGTAGAATGGATTCAGGACATTGACTTTCAAACGGTTTATGTGCCCAAGATGTATTGACCTTTCTATGACCGCCAGAGTGCACTCTGGGAGTGGTAGTTTTGCGGTGATATGAGTATGCACCCGGTGGCTGCCATTTATGACGGAATTTCACAAATGTTATGTTGAGTTTGGCCCCGGAGCATGAGCGCGAACATTGATTCTTCCGTTCTGGATACATGTCGAGCACCGAGGGATCCATTTTCTAATACCTTTCCGAAACATTTTTTTTGGGCTGAACGCTGTCTCGTTGCAATAGGTTGCCAGTTCTACACAGCACGGTTTTATCATGTGATATTAATCAATTTTTAACAATATGTAAGGCGTAGCTACAGCTTGTGGCGCCCGGGGCTATCCTGGGGGGTGGGGGGGGAGGGGTGCTGGGGAAAAAGGACGGCGAGCACCTGAAAGAGGTCCGAGAGACACGTAGTATCGCCGCTAATAGTTACCTCGATCATGCAAGTTACATGCACATGCATGACACGGTCCAGGGCTAGACAGCACCCGTCCCCAAAATAGTGCCGCCTGGGGCGGACCGCCCCCACCTAGCTACACCGCTGAAGAAAAAGCAGAAGGAAACCCAAAACTTACATCAGTTCTACCTACCCTGTTTGTGACATCCCACTCATAACATCACAGCTTGTGCAGGACCCTTGTCCCCTGTCCCCTATCTGCCCCGTCCATGACCTCAGCAATGTCTGCAGACCGGTCCACCACACTGGGTTTGACCACGATTCCCCTGGCAGCACCTTCAGGATACTACAGGTGAGTCCAATGCACCTGATCACTAGACTAACTTGAGTTCTGCAGTTGGGGCAGTACCAGCCCTGCAGTGGAAGGCTTCTCACTCCACCCAAGCCCCCCATGAGAGAAGCCATCCCACGTGCCCATCCCAGGAGAGAGCAGTGGAGCCATCCACTGCCCCAGCCGCAGAAGAACTACATACCCTGACCCCCCCCATCCCAGGAGAGCGCAGTGTAACCATTCTACTCCTTCCTCCCGCCAAACAGAGAGCATTCAACACCAACTCAGTGTCGCCTACGGTCACTACAGTATAATAATGTGAGTTTCTAAAGACTGTCAGTGCTCCGAAAGCATTTCAATAAGCTGGAGTGTCAGGCCAGAGAATGCTGTAGAATGTGAAAAATGCAGTTTTTACCTACCCAGGCCAGAAGGGGGATCTGACCCGTGTCCCATCCTAGAGACAGCCTTGACCCTGCACCTGTCACTAGAGACAGCCCCATGCCCGCAAAAAATATGTGAAAATCTATAGAAATATTTTCATATTTTTGTGGGGGGAAAAGGGTATACTAGGAGGGGACAACTGTTAACAGTTTCCCAATGTAATATTAAAATGAATTGCACCCAAGGTGCCTCGTTTCAATATTCCTGAAAGTTTAGAAAGCAAAGTAATTGAATGTGAGTCCTGATATCACGGTATGTGCCTGTCCTCACAAACATCTCTCGTTAGCACGTGAGTAATGCCAAGGTCTCTGCACCTTCATATCGCCCCCGCGCTCTTTTTGTGTGCGTTACTAAGAACACACAGGTGTTGCTTGCCACATTCACTCTTCAGCTGTAAATGTCCACTTGAGCACAGACTTACTTTGCGGAGCTGACGCTGTAATAAAAAACAAGCACTGGCAAAGCCAAAAGGTCTTGCTTATGAGAGCTATTGCTTTGTAGCCATGCTGTACAGCAGTGCAGATGCTTTGCAGTGTGGCTAAAACTAATTTTAAATGGCACTAATATACAGCCAGGGCTAATGCACTTTTACCCGATACTGCCCCTTAAACTATCCCAACCATCAGATATCCCAATCTTCCCTCACACTGTCCCCTTCTACCTTCAGTCTAGCACTTCTATGCTCAAATGATCCCTCCTCCTTCACCCAAACTGCACCAAAACAACCTCTCCAACACTAAAACTACCCCATATTCTCGCTACCCCATACTTTTAGACTACCCCTCCACTCAAACTACTTCCTATTGTCAAAGAACTCTGCCTACAGTCAGGGTATCTCCACTTACTACCTTCTAGAACAAAGTCACCCCTTCAAACAAACGACCCCTACCTTCATGCGAACTCCACCTTCAAACTACCACTCCAATGCTGAAACTACCTCCAGTTGTAAACTATTCCCTTCCAACTTCCTCCCCAGCACCGAAGCTACCCTATATTTGGTCACATCCCTCCTGACCTCTAAATACTTCCAACTTTCAAACTGTCCCCACCTCCTACCTCCTACTCCTATACTCAGTCTCCCAGTATCAACTTACCCTGCGCACTCAGCATGACCCATTTTACCTGAGCAAATCTTCGATGACACAATGTCAGCCTCAATACCCCATGCCCCTTGCCTTTCACTATACCAAGGATTTCTAGAACTGGTCTTATTTACTGATATTGAAATTCACCCTCTCTCATCTTACTTTTTATTATTCCATAAATTATAATATATATGTAACAACATAATGTTGAGTAATCTAATTCTAGTCGCGTAGCACAAAACCCCTTAGAATTCTTGCAAAGTGGGTGTAATGGGGTAGGAACCACACCAACAGGCCTAGAACTCCAAGCAAAGCCATATCAACTAAACTAAAGCCATACAAACTAGCGTAGCCCAATACAAACAACAGACAATGGGAAATTCCAAAATATTTCAAAGCATATTAGGTGTGATATTTGCTAAGATTACACACAGTGCCCAATTTACCCTTAGGAGGCATGAAAGAATTGTATTCGAGGGTTTACTCAAAACACAAAACTCATACAAAGTATTGTTTCTCTGTCTTTGCATAAATGAAAAATCATATTTATTGTCACAAATAACAGAGTTATTTGCATGTGTGTGGCTGATGCCATCATTGTGGCACAATGCGCAGTAAATACAATGCAATGCTAATTTTGGTTGTGCAAGGAGACTATTGCACATAGTTGCATAGTGTGAATCTTGGTAAATCTGCTCACAATTTAGAATTTAGAACGTGCTAGATCAGTAAATGCATACAAACATAATTACCCCGTCAACACCCAACCTACTCCATACTCCTACTACCTCTGCCTTATATTAACCCATCCTATATTTAAACTATCCAACCTTTAAATTACTCCTTCTACCCTCACATTATATCACCAAAACTCACACACTACACTCCGGTTTTAAAAACTGCCTCTTCAGACCCACTCTGCTCTCCTACCTTTAAAGTACACTTTATAATCTTAAACAACATCAATGAGTAAGTGCCTTCAGTGAATACCAAAATGAGTAAGTTACTCAAAATGAGTAAGTTACTCAAAATGAGTAAGTAAGTGCCTTCTGTGAATACCAAAATGAGTAAGTGCCTTCTGTGAATACCAAAATGGTAGTAAGTTTAGGATTTTGTCTTAAGTTAGTTCTGTGAATCGGGCCCCTTGTTAGCACTTCACACATACTTAAGAGAGGCAGCTTTTCACTTTGTTCGGTCCCTGTTTAGGAGATATGCATTCACTGTAAGAATGTCAGATGTGTTGGTCTTTCCCAGTATTTACACAAAACAAATTGCATTTATATAGAGCTTACTTCCCCTGAGGAGGCGTTGGAATAACCATATTGGCAAGTGCTAACTGCCCCACCACCAACAGCGGCAACCTGGTCCAGAATTCGATTTGTGGTAGAAGGGAGTTGAGCGTGCAGATCAGGTTGCCTTCGAGGATATCTGGCATCTTGCGGTACATATGCGGTTGCCTACCTATCTAAATATTTGTGGAGCTTCCTGTATGGGAGTGGTTCCCAGCAGTATCGTGGTGTCCGTGAAGGCGGAAGCAAAGGAGAATGCACCAGTGGCGGTGCGTCCATTAGGGCGCTTGGGCGTTGCCCCACTAATTAATTTGAGGCACTCAAACAAGCCTCGCGCGCTCGCCCTCACTCACTCTCACAATCATTTTCAATCCCAGGCCGGCGAGCCACGCCCGAGGTAGTTGGCTCAGAAGGGGGCGGGGCAGCAGGAGTTCAGTGCAAGTGATGATTGACATGGATAATATCAGGTGGTCGGCGGTGGAGCACAGAGCAAGACTGCGCATGTTCTGTTTAGGGCTGAAAAATGTTGCGACCAGCCCGAACAATCGCGCTAGGCTGCTCATTAGAAGAGCGAGGGTTGTTCCATGCCACAGCCCCCGGTCTCCTAATGAGCGGCAAGTATCACTGCTCAAGCCAATCCTGGCGCTGCTGGAGCAGCATCTGGATTGGCTGAGACTCATGCGGTACTTGCCAGCCAGCCAGGAGCGAGCGTGACGTCGGAGCCTCCTCGAGTCAGACACACACTGTTCAGTGCTACTGCCAGGGGCCGCGGCGGTTTGTGCTGCTTACGGGCCTGCCCTGGGCACGGTACCCCGGACCCGGTCAGGTAAGTTTTCTATTTATTTTTTCTTTTAACCCCCCCCCCTCCTGCGAGCCGCGACTGTGGACTGTTGAAGCAACATTCGTAGTCATTTTAGAGTTCTACTGCATCATTGCGTGTCAAACAGATAGACACTAGACGGTACTTTACAAATATACTTGTTTTGCTTTATGTCTAGCGCTTATGTTGTGTGTGCATTCACACTGATCGTGTTTACTTATTTAGGGTTGGGGAGATGGATCATTGTTTGCTTTTGTAGTGATCCACGGGGGGGGGAGTGATGCCTGCTCTGGGTCTATCATAGTTACAGAGGAGTGTAAGATGTGGAAGGGCCTGCTCGGCGTCAGAGATGTGTAAGCTCTGAGTGCTATGTGCCTAATGAGTTATTCTCCTAGACTCTGTAATCAGCCTTAGGCACGTCATGTGGGGAGTCAGGTAGGCTAATTAGCCTGCCTAATTGCGGGAGCCGTCAGGTTATGAGAGCTGTGTGCGCGGTCTATGTTTAGTGGAAGTCGGCAGCATAGCAGAGTAGAGGCGCGCTTAATTGAATGCGAGTGCGTTCGAGTACATGCTTAGAAAATGAAATTAGCCCTATGTACTCTCTTGGACCTGAAAGCTCTCCGTTTCAACGCGCCCACTCGTGTTAATTAGTCCTTCTGGGCAGCGAGCTTCAGTCTTTAAGATTGCATGAACCCTCAGTAACAGTTCAAGTGGGAGTGGCTGAAGTCTCGGATTCCACATCCTTTGCTCACAGCAGGTGTCAGATGCTCACGTGCAGACATCTAACGCCATGACTGAAGCTGCGTCTTGAGACCCTAGGTGGGCTCGTTACCTCTGCAATGAAACCTTTAACCATGCATGGGGCAAGGACACAGTACCTCTGGCTGTGTATTCTCTAGAGACACTGTAGGCATGGCTCCTCCAGGAGGCGGGAGCGCTCAGAGATCTGTAAGGTCACGGCACCAAGCACTATACTGCAGGCGGGGGTAATGTACTTCTGGCTACCACTGTACCATGTCTGCTGTCACTATGCACCGTTCTTTCATCATGTACACTGTGGAGTACACCTCAATCGTCGTGTGCGGTGTTTATGGGGGAGGGGGCATTGTAGCCGGGACTCAGGTTATACAACGTGTTTAAACAGTTTAAGGGCATTGTGCCCAGTCTCACAATGTACAATGAACGCATACGGGCTCTTGTTCGTGATGCTCAGAGTTGTGCGGCACTGTCCAGATGTATAGTGTGTTTGTTTTAGAGTACTCTTGTTCCGGATGTATAGTGTGTTTGTTTAAAAGTACTCTACACAGTCTGCCAACGTACACCGTGCTTCTTGCTGTGACGTACAATGTTTGTGAATTCTCTGTACATGTACCTGTTAATTTGCTGTGTGCATAGCTCATAAGGGCAAGTTACACATACGCATCTCCTGATGTACAGTGTTGTCTGTGTGGCCTCTGCACTGCATGCCTCGCTACCTGTGTACACTGGGAACATTTTATGGAGACACTGTATTTAGCTCTTGGTACACGGAGTGTGTAAAGCTGTACTGTTCTCTCTCTTGTTGCAAAGTGTACACCGTCCCTCTAGCTCGTGAAGTGCAGCATTTTCTATCTGTGCGTTATGACCTGCATCCCTTGCCACCTGTTTGTATAGCACCTCGAGCACTGTGTGCCCGCGGATTACCATTACTGTTCTCTCTCCGGGTGTAAAGTGTACACCGTCCCTCTAGCTCGTGAAGTGCAGCATTTTCTATCTATGCGTTATGACCTGCATCCCTTGCCACCTGTTTGTATAGCGCCTCGAGCACTGTGTGCCCGCGGATTACCATTACTGTTCTCTCTCCAGGTGTAAAGTGTACACCGTCCCTCTAGCTTGTGATGTGCAGTAGTTTCTATTTATGAGAGACCCGCATTCCTTGCCATCTGTTTGTAAAGTGCACTGTATCTATAGCGCCTCGAGCACTGTGTGTTCGCGGATTATCATTAATATCTTCGAACTTATTTTAATGTCATATTCATGTCAATTTGCTGGTTCTTGCTAACTGACATAACCGGACCAAATCCAGATTTATACGGAGTAAGTTCTAGTTATACATTGTCAGTATGTAGCACGGCATTGTCTGATAGTATTACTTCATACTGTTGTCATTTGTTGCACATGTTAACACTGGGCAGAGGTTTGACCACATTAGTACCAGATTACACACAAATAGAGCAATAATCAGCTGAAGGGCGACCAGTCAACCTTTGTGTGAATGGCTTTCAAGTGTGACGAGCTGTTTCGCTACGTTTTTAGTAGTGTGGAAGCGTTCCAAATATATACTTTCGTGCACTAAATAATAACGAATAATAATATTTTGATGTTACTATTGATTGAGATTTGCTTTGCATTACCTTGGCATGCTGATTTACTAGTGAGTTTTGTTGTACAGTACTTACTAATGTTTTCTTCACACTTGTGCTTCAAAATGCTATATTTGGATACCCGTTTTTTCAACAATTTGCAGTAAATATGTGGTGTAAAACCCACCATTTGAATCCATTTTTTTCAAACTTTTCTTGCGGGGGAGAACCCCCCGCACCCTCCTTTTGCAGTTTGGGCGCGCTCGCTCCGCTCGCTTGCTTATTACATTAGGGTACAACATTTTTCGCCACACCACTTTCAAAATCCACCAGCCGCCACTGGAATGCACAGTACTTATCCGCGTTTACCAGCAGCCCTGATAGGGCGCCAATGACAGTTATTAATCGTGCTGTCCCCTTAAGACTACTAGAGGTTTTGGTGGTACAGTATCATGCTGTCCGCATACAAGGATACGTCATGCATCGAGTTGCCCATGCGGACCCCCCACTCTCCAGCGTCTTGACGGATACTCTGTGGCTGTCCGCGGCCCCCGCAGGGGGCCACCTCAGCAGGGCGGCCCTTTAGTGCCATTTCGGCACCGCCCAGCCGCTCTAGTCTCTGGAGGGGTCTTGGAGCCCTCTAGCTTGGTCACCTCAGTGACGTCCTTCCGGTGCGCCGAGGTGGGGGGAGGGCATATATGCCTCCCCAGCCCCTCCTGGCGTCCTCTGTTGCACCAGCCACGCCGTCTGGACACGTAGTCCAGGCTCGCCGGGGTCATCGTCGTGCCGTCGGGGTATTAAGGTGAGTCAGGGTTTGTGTCGCCCCTGCCTCTCTCGGTCTATCTCCGGGTTGTGGCGTTAGGCTGTACTGATTGGCCGGGTGGCGCGAGAGACCCAAGTGGTGACCCGATGGTATTGGTGGTGAACCAGTCGGGTGGTGTGCGTGACTTGTTCCCCGGCGCGGAGGGGGATGGAGAGGCATTCCAGCTTTTGCATCTCTAAACGCCCTGCCGTCTGTGTGAGATCGCGGGTACACCGCCGAGGGCACGCCGTTTAGTCGCGCTGTGGTCGTCCCGGTCTTGCTCCTTGCCCGATCGGCAGCAGCAGGGAGTTTGTACATCCGCCTTGCTCGTCTGAGTAAGGGTGTTGCAGTTCTGGCATGCACCTCCCCTGCTGCGGACGGACGTTTGGTGCGCCGGTGGTGCTTCAGCGGTGCTCCGTGTCCGCTGCAGCATGGGGGCTTCTCCCACACGGTTACAAACTGCAGCACCAGGGGTCCGACCTCCCCACTCACCTCGTGCAGCCTGCAAATTGTTTCCGGCCCTCCTGAAGAGGAGGGTTTGAGGCCGTGAAAGTGATTTCCCCCCCGCATCGAATTATGCGGCATTGGTTAACTTTTGGGGGTAAGCCTGTATGGGGCACATGGCGTGTGGGAGGCTACTTGGCATCCATGTTGTGTCCAGGGGGAACAATTGAGTGTGAGTCGGTGGCCCGCAGTCTGACGGGTGCGCAGGCTCCCATCGTGGTTCAGGGCACGGAGCGGTCACAGGGTAGACCGAGGCCGATGGGCAGAGAGAAATAGCTGCTGTCCCGGGCAGCCTGGTGGGTGGTAACCAGCGCCACTGCCTTGGGTTGTGGGGCCAGGGCCTGTGTCCCTTCGTCGGCTATATTGAAGAATGTAGGACTAGAGAGCAGGCAACTCCTCGAACGCTCGGTGACTGAATTAGTCTATGGCTGTTGGGTGGCTACTTATGTGATCTGTGGCTCCGGGATCCCTCAGTATGTGCCTTCGCCGGGATGAAATGATAATTCAAATAAATTAATTTGTATGCCCAGCAGGTGGCAGGCAAGTGCTACAGGTGAATTATGTTGTTTGCTGTAACGATCGCCAAAAGCTGTTATAAGTCTCAGAAGCCAGGGCTGTAAGCCAACATGCCGGCGATCTCTACAGCCGTCTTGCACAGTACGAGTTCACATGCACTGCCAAATAGTCGCACCCTAACGTTTAGAGAGAAACGTGTAACAAAACTTTCTGCCAGTAATCTTAAAACTTTTGGTGAAACAGCGCACAGCTCTTAAAAGTAAAACCTACTGAATAGGCTAGTGTAATTTTCCAGTTTCATGTGGGCAGATTTTCGTTTGACTTTGTTGTATACATTTAAATATGCTTCCTTTGCCCTACCGTAGGACCGCTGGACATGGCAAGGAATTGTAAAGTGAGATTGATTTGTGGCATGGAAGGACATTGAGTTTCACGGAGTGCATTTTCAGCTGAGGTATTAATGCAAATAGCTTCAAAGGCCCTTTCATAATTAAAACTTCAATCGCTGCGACTGTAATAAGAAACCTGATAAGGAGTACCGGGTGAGGTAGCCAGGATGCCGTTCCCTGTGTATTTTATTTGAGGGATTTCGAGGTTGCAGGGTAGACGGCGCTGACTCCGGCCCCTAGGGGGCATATGTTTAGCCCCGGACGGTGCCCTGTTTGCCTGATGTTCATGCCCTTCGTGCCTTTGGTGAATCTGCACGTTTCCCCATGTGTGGGGGCAGACACCGGAGCCAGAAGGTACGTTACAGCTTGCACAAACAGCTGGGAGTTAGTAGAGACAGTGTACGCTTGAGACGAAGTACAGCAGAGACGAGTTTCTTTGATGCGCCGTGTGTGCTAGGTCAGTGGACACCTCATTCCAATGGGCGACTCCCCAACTCAGGATGGAAATTAGCTCTGTGCGGGATATGTATGGGGGAACGGGACAGTTTAGACGGCCACCTCGCGGTGCCTTCACCTACCTGATTCATCTGGATGAATTGCCTTGCGCAGTGTTTCGGGTGTGTGGACAACATGATGCCAGTCCGTGACTGACAGCTGTGAAGTTGTTTGCGAAAATGTAGACGCATTTATTGTTTCAGTTGGTGGTGTGTTAATGCGACACGGGTCTGTGTTGAGGGACGTTCTGTGTCGAAGGTTGATTGTGACGGAGGGTGGTTTAGAAAGTACTTGCATGTGTTGGCGGTTCTCCTCGCCAATCGTGTTCTAATTTTGGGACACTACTTTGGATCTGGTCACGTCGTCGGGAGGTCACGCTCTTCGGTTCATTGTGAAGCGAAGTGAGTGGCTTGCCACGCTCTTTCGCCGTAATGTAATCATCCCCAGGCGGGTCTGGGGCCACTTGCTCGCCTCCGGGTGGGTTCAAGGGCTATTGCTGATGGTGGATCGTCAAGCCTGTCCAAGCTTCGTGTGTGTCAAGTTGAACTGAGAACAAACACCTATAGCCTAAACCGCGTGGTTGTTTCAGTAGTTAGGAGGGCACCTATGCCTGAATTCCATCACAAGTTCATTTGTCCGTGGACTCGTGTAAATGGAAATGCCGCAATGGGGGCATTCACAGCGCTAAGATTGGAAATGCATTTTCACTTTGATAATGTTTGTTACGTTTGCCTCGCTGGTATTTTCGCAGAGCTTGGTTTGAGCCGGTGGTTTCTGGAGCTTGGCATCGGACGCCGGCCCTTGTGGTCGTTGCTACATGGTGGCGCGGTTTGTGTGTTTTGTTGTGTGGTTAAAGATGAGCACAGCAGTTGTTTGTGGTTCAATGTGCATTGGAGACAACTAGTGCCCGCCCCAAAACCGTTCTTCGCGTCTGACGGTAGGCTCAAGCATCCTGTGAAGCGGGGCAAATCACTTTGGTACCTCGAGCAGTCTGAGTTGTCACACTCATAGGAGTGGCGAGGTTAGTAGTTCTTTGGGCGAGGTTAGTAGTTGTGTGGGCAACTAATAAGCATTGACTAAGTCAATGGATGGGCTTGTTGTAGGTGTAGTGCTAGTTAATGTCAGGCATAGTCTTGATGTTACTCACAGATGCACTGGATTGATGCAAACGTCATACATAGCAACCTGCAACAATGGCAGCTATGGATGGGGCCGAACGAGCATGCACGTTCAGAATCCTCAGCCTAGGCCTTTTCCAAGATAGGCAACCAGATTACTGAGCCTGGCCAGTACACTATTTTGCTGTCTGCATGCGGTGACTCAGTCCAAAGGGGGATTTGCCGGTGCTCCATGAAATGGACCCGGTCCTCCTTACGGACAAAGAGTAGGTATGAGCATATAAAGATAATCAATATTTCGGGTCATTTAGCTATTAGCTGCCCGGCTGTGTGAGCATATAACCTGCAGGTAATTTTGGAGAGTGAGGCTGCTGAGTTGCTCAGGCATTTTCTGCCTCGTTTCAGGGCCAGTGTTTGTTACTTTTCAAGGTTGAGGCTCAATGTCTTAGTTACGTTTGGTGGTGCTTGAATAGGTTGCCAATATTCATAATAGCACGGCGATAAAGTAGTAGTCCTGTGGAATGTTGGATTGGGAGGTAACTTACAAGAAACGCATTATAGACCTGGGCGTCTTCGCTACAGGCTAGCAGTGCACCAGGGTTGTGGACTTCTGCATCGTGGGGCACACAGTTCACGGGAGAATGATCCCATTTGCTGTTCAATTTGCTTTCGAGTGAATTGAGACATTTTATTCAATGGTCAACACATTATGATTGACAGACCCACCATTAAAGAATGAAGCATTCTCAATACGCTATGCAACGAAGCTTATATTAGGGCTTAATTTACCTTATACAACTAAACAAGCAGTGTCTAAGCCAAGGGTAGTGACGTATTGCAGGTATAGTGTGGTTGTGCAGTATATAGCTGGAGGCAATGACAGGAGCCGCGAAATGCCTGCCGGCGGCACAATAAGCTTATACAAAATGCCAGCGCATGGGTCACCCACACACATATGCATTGACCAGGCATCCAGGAGGTGCCGACACAGCATCCGTCAGTGCAGATGACGGATGGGTTTGCAGGCGATAAGGACAGGGTGATCCACCCGTGCCTTGGTTTAGGCGAGTGGCACACCGAGCGGCCTTGTAGGGCTTGAGTAGTGTAAATTCACGCCATGTCTACGTGTTTATTGGCTGGCGCAGCACTTGGTCATCAGTCTGTACCCTTGTACTGGGGATCATCCAGGCAAGGGGGTACATTAGGGCTTAGTCACCCCAGAATTATATGCACAAAGGCGCTGCGAAAGGCGGAGACTGCATTGGGCAATTGGCTACAAGGGCCTTTATGAGGAACATCTGCTGGCACCATATAGAAACAGGTACCATGTACACTGGGTGGGCATTCCTCTGCAACCAAGGGCAGGTTTCAGGTCGCTTCAGTTAAAGACCTATTCACCCGCGCTTTAGCCAGGGCAGCAGGCGAGTGGTGGTAGTTGTCATCTAACAAGTGTGCTGCGGCGGAAAACAGTTTGGTCAACACTGCGTTAGAGCCGAATGGCGACAGGGTACTATAGATCATTTGGCAGTCCCAATATTCAGGAAAGTGCAGGTATTTGCACAGTGTTTCCCTCTGGTTCCCACAGACTTGTCTGCCCCATGGCTTATCCTTATGGGCTAGCACCTGAGACTGGAAGGGGCGTCTTCTGCTAACGGTGGCCAAATAAGTTGATAGTCGACGCTGGGGTAGATGTACCATGCAGGGCATGATTACTCCTTGTGTTGTCCCAAATATTTGGGGGTCCAACTGGGTGGAGTATTAAGTTCTTAGGAATCATCCAGCTTTCCTTCAACCCAAACAAGGGCAGTTAGCGTTGCACAGTATCAGGGAGTGGGTAGACATACACCGGTGATTCAGCGAGAGCATGCCCCGGGGGCACGCACGCTTCACAAAACACAGAGCTGCAACCAGAAAGGTGCCAAGTGGCAGAAACCAGTAAATAAGTTTAATGTGTGTCTCTGCCCTTACAGCGGGGTGGAGCCAATGTCCTTTAGAGGTACACACAGGTGAGAATTGGGTGCTTCTTAGGGTTCGCATGACCAATGCGGTTTGTGGTATCTCCCTGCGGATCCACTGAAGGTGTACTGCAGCTGAGCAGAGAACGGGGAATCTGGGAGTCCGACACTTTTTCGAGTTTAAGCAGCCAGGGTCAGGGATGGGTTGCAGATACGGGCATCTGTGATCCGACGGCAGTTAAGCAAGCGGGGTGTGCTGCTTAGTTGTCACTACACGGAAGGGTGAGGTATCACCAATAGTGGGAATACATATATGGTTCAGACCAGATTTGACACCAATAAGGTGTTGACCGGGGTTTAGCAATCAGAAGGGTCTGTGCAATTGTCTGGTCAACAAGGCGAAGTATATGCATCCCAGAACCAAGGGTAGGTACCTGTTGCTGCAGTTAAGGTCAAAAGCCCCGCACGGTCAACTATATTAGCCACGCTGGGTGTGGACGCTGTCAACCAACTTAGCGTGCTGCTGTTTTCAATAAATAGGAAAAACAGGGTGCCGAGCACAAAAGGCTACTATGCGGTCGAACATTTGGCACGTCCAGTGTTCAACAAAAATGTAAATTTAACGGAGCAGGTATTTTCCACCGCAGGGGCAGCTTAGGGGGGGCGGTGTGCACCCCCCCCCCCCATCATCTATCTGGGAGTTGCGAGGATGGGGGTAAAGTAGGACTTAGCAATCGTTAGTGTCAGGCACCACACTGCAGACAGTGCGCTCTGTACTAAATCAGACAGATTCTCTAAGCTGGTATGCCTAGGGGGTTCCACCACTGAGGGAGCTGAGCGGGCGAAACTCCCATAAGGTATAGGGGATGCTTGGCAAGGGCGGGATGGCACCCTTGCTTTCTGTCACATACTTCTAGTTAAGCCGTGAAAGCTGACTTAGGGGAGATCTGTAAATACAGGGATCAATGTGAGTTCAAGTGGTCTGAGATTATTCCCCGCAGAGTGGGGCTCGGGATGGGGACACAGGTGTTCAGGAACATACAGTGTTAGAAGGACGGCAACCAGGTGATATCAACACATACATGGGGCAATGTGAGCTATGGTTGTCTGAAAGCATCCTCCGCAGATAGGCACGGGGCTAAGCCATGTATGGCCGAGGAACATGCCTGCAGGGGTGGACAGTCAATGTACAAGTTCTCAGGCCTAATGGGCCTCATGAACAGATTGGACCAGAGATTGGCCCAACGGGAGTACTCCCCAACGTCTTAGTGACACATCTAGGGGCAACAACCTCACTGCCATGGGGAGGAGGCCACTTTGACAAGCCAGGAACGCTGATTTAGGGAAATCAGTAAGTCCATGGGTCAATGTGAGATCTGGTGGTCTGATATTACCCCCCGCAGAGTGTGCCACGGGGCTAATTCAGAGGAGGCCGTTGAACATTCCCGAAAGAGAGGAATAGTTCTATGCGTAAGTTCGCAGACCAGGGGGTATGGGCTTCATCAGACACGAGCTGATTGAGGCTAAGGTCAAGGGCTACTTTGAAACATGGTGTTTATGGTCACCATTGGGTATGGATTTGTTCCCTTGACCTTGCAGGGGCCCTGGAAATGAGAGGTGGCAAGTGAGAAGACAGCTGCCTTGAGGGCACTGGCCATCCAGGCGTACGCCTAAGGTTAAGTTGACAAACATGCGGTGCATTTGTCACAGCATGTACACGTTTCACTGGACATACAGGAGGCCCTAGAAAGCAGGTTACAGGTGGGAAATTAGCTGTTTTGGTGGGGGGCCCTGGCTGCGACGGTGGCCGCCTCCAGGGCTGTGGCGGAGTTACAGGGCGATCTGGAAGCAGACCGGTACAGTAAGGGTACCTCTGCGGCAGACCGGTACAGTAGGGGTACCTCTGCGCGGCACAGTAGGGGTGCCAGAGCCAAAGACCAGGAGCCTCAGGGCAGGTTCCGGGAAAACCGCGACGGCGCCCCGTTAGTCCTTCGGGCGGTTGGGGGCCTGACCAACCGGGGGTTTGCCCTGCTACGCTCCGCCCTGAAAAGGGCGTGAGTAGAACAGACCAACGTGTCACGTGATCCGGAAGAGGATCATCAAAGGTAGCACTGACTGGGTGCCCCACAGTGCTGGCTCACCAGGCGGGCGGGGGCAGCATAGGTTGTTACAGCTGCCCGCCCTTGGATCGCCCGTAAGATAACCCACATATTGCATACTCCTGTATGGAATAAACCTGCAGCAATATTTTCCCACTACAAAGTTGTCTCGTGTATTTATTCATTCTTGCATGCTCAGACTGGGGGTGGGAGAAGTTGCCGGTAATGGCACTATGTGCAATAGGCTCGATAGCGAGTACGAACCGGAGTGGGGAAAGGGGGCAGCCTTGTCTCGTCCCTCGTGATATTCGGTACGAGTCAGAGACATAAGAACCAATACGAGCTCTGGCTCTGGGCACTGTGTACAATGGTGGCCCCCAACGAGTACATGCCGGGGGGATGCCATATTTTGACAACGCCGTCATCATGAAGTCCCACTCCAGTGTGTCAAAGGCCTGACGGACATCCAGAGATAAGCAACCTGCAAAAGGGTACCGGTCACGAGTGGCCTCCTTTATAGAGAATGGTAGACGGATATTTATTGAAGTGCTATGGCCCCCACTGTGGGACACTCCAGTCCCTCGAGGACTGTGTGTCACAGTGTTGTACACAGAGCAAACACTGTCATTACCACTATATTATCCCAGCGGGTGCAGACCTTCTGTTATTAACTCCAACTGGGCCGCCAAGCACACTCAGGACGTTAATCATCTCATCGAGAGCATCTGTTACCTGAAAGGGTCCTGCATTCTTTTTTACATATTGCACACGATTGTGAAACATGAATATGCTTGCCAAGGCCCGACCTATTGGTTTTGCCAAGACTTGTTTTAGGACTCGTACCCTAAGATACACGTGCTGGCAGCAAAGTACATCTGGCAAACTCCAACATGAGACAGATACACCCAGGGGGTAGCGCTTATATATAGTGCCTGTATAGTGCTTATGCACAGGCAGGGTGAAGCAAGCACACAGGATACAGGCGCCGACACAGAGGGACAGACACACAGTCACAAACAATGGGGCAGACAGGGTGAAGCAAGGGTGACACAGGCACACAGGCAGGGAACATGGACAAAGACAGGGAGCAGGGACAAAGACGGAGCAGGCACGCACACAGGAACAGGCATAGACACAGGGAGCAGGCACACAGACAACCTGCAGGCACACAAGGCAAAAAGCAGGCACACAGACATGAAGCAGGCACACAGACAGGAAGCAGAGGCACAGACAGGGAGCCGTGAGACAGACCGGGAGCACTGACACCGACAGGGAGCACTGACACCGACAGGGAGCAGGCACACAGACAGGGAGCAGGCACACAGACAAGGAGCAGGGACACTGACGGGGGCTGGGACACAGGCAGGAGCAGGCACACATACAGTGAGCAGTGACACAGACAGGGTGCAGGGACACAGACAGGGAGCAGGGACACGGGAGGGAGCAGGCGCACAGACATGGAGCAGGGACACAGACATGGAGCAGGCACACAGACAAGGAGCAGGGGCACAGACAGGGAGCAGGGACACAGACAAGGAGGAGGGACACATACAGGGTGCAGGGACACAGGCAAGGAGCAGGCACACAGAACAGGGAGCAGGCACACAGAAAGGGAACAACCACACGGAAAGGGAGCAGGGACACAGAAAGGGAGCAGGGACAGTGACGGGGCAGGGACACAGACAGGGGCAGGCACACAAACAGGGAGCAGGTACACAGACAGGGTGCAGGGACACAGACAGGGTGCAGGGACACAGACAGGGTGCAGGGACACAGACAGGGAGCAGGGACACAGACAGGGAGCAGAGACACAGACAGGGAGCAGGGACATTGACGGGGGCTGGGACACAGGCAGGAGCAGGCAAACGGACAGGGAGCATGGACACAGGCACTGTTAAGGGACACAGGCAGGGAGAAGGGACACAGACAGGGAGCAGGGACACAGACAGGAAGCAGGGACACAGACAGGGTGCAGGCAGACGGAGCAGGGACACGGACAGGGTACAGACAGACTGACAGGGAGCAGGGACACAGACAGGGTGAAGGGGCACAGACAGGGAGCAGGGACACAGACAGGGAGCAAGGACACAGACAGGGTGCAGGCAGACAGAGGAGGAGCAGGGACACAGACAGGGTACAGACAGACTGACAGGGAGCAGGGACAAGGACAGGGTGCAGGCAGACAGACAGGGTGCAGGCACAAAGACAGGGAGCAGGCACACAGACAGCGAGCAGGCACACAGACAGGGCAGGGAGACAGACAGGGAGCAGGGACACAGACAGGGAGCAGGCACACAGACAGGGCAGGGAGACAGACAGGGAGCAGGGACACAGACAGGGCGCAAGGACACATACAGGGTGCAGGCAGACAGAGGAGGAGCAGGGACACAGACAGGGTACAGACAGACTGACAGGGAGCAGGGACAAGGACAGGGTGCAGGCAGACAGACAGGGTGCAGGCACAAAGACAGGGAGCAGGCACACAGACAGCGAGCAGGCACACAGACAGGGCAGGGAGACAGACAGGGAGCAGGGACACAGACAGGGAGCAGGGACACAGACAGGGAGCAGGCATACAGACAGGGAGCAGGGACACATACAGAGTGCAGGGAAACAGACAGGGAGCAGGCACACAGACAGGGCAGGGAGACAGACAGGGAGCAAGCATACAGACAGGGAGCAGGGACACATACAGAGTGCAGGGAAACAGACAGGGAGAAGGCACACAGACAGGGCAGGGAGACAGACAGGGAGCAGGCATACAGACAGGGAGCAGGGACACATACAGAGTGCAGGGAAACAGACAGGGAGCAGGCACACAGACAGGGCAGGGAGACAGACAGGGAGCAGGCATACAGACAGGGAGCAGGGACACATACAGAGTGCAGGGAAACAGACAGGGAGCAGGCACACAGACAGGGCAGGGAGACAGACAGGGAGCAGGCATACAGACAGGGAGCAGGGACACATACAGAGTGCAGGGAAACAGACAGGGAGCAG
This sequence comes from Calotriton arnoldi, assembly GCA_963921515.1. Lineage (NCBI taxonomy): Eukaryota > Metazoa > Chordata > Amphibia > Caudata > Salamandridae > Calotriton > Calotriton arnoldi. The sequence continues at coordinate 2,698,453 of CAWUFW010000975.1, forward strand.
GCCACACAAAGACCACAGGCATGACGACAGGTGTAGCACGTCAACAGACAGCGCCTCTTGACACGGCTGGCCTGAGCGTGGCTGCACTTTTGTTTCCTCTTTTGTGACCTAGATGTTGTGAACCTGCCCGTCCAGGAGCTGAGCCAGGCGCAGGAACCGGAAGATCCGGCCCTGGGGACCGATCCTGCCACATTCCTCTGGCAAACATCCTGCTGGAAGCCCTGCTGGGCGCACACCCTGTCTTCGTGGCCTCCCTCCTTATCCAGAGTTTACAGTCCTGAGGGTTTGGGTCTGGGGCGGGGCCTGTGCTGCCCCGGTCAGGGGGCGGAGCCTGTGCTGCCCTCTTACAGGGGGCGGGGCCTGTGTTGACCCCCTACAGGTGCACGAGAACTGTGTTATCGTCCTGACTCGGGGCACGTTATGGAGCGAGGCTTGTGCTGTCAGTGCTATGGAGTGAGACTCAAGCTGTCAGTGTTATGGAGCGAGACTCAAGCTTTCAGTGTTATGGAGCGAGACCTGTGCTCTCAGTGTTATGGAGCGAGACCTGTGCTGTCAGTGTTATGAAGCGAGACTCGTGCCGTCAGTGCTATAAAGCGAGGCTCATGCCGTCAGTGCTATGGAGCGAGGCTTGTGCTGTCAGTGTTATGGAGCGAGACTCAAGCTTTCAGTGCTATGGAGTGAGACTCAAGCTTTCAGTGTTATGGAGCGAGACCTGTGCTCTCAGTGTTATGGAGCGGGACCTGTGCTGTCAGTGTTATGAAGCGAGACTTGTGCCGTCAGTGCTATAAAGCGAGGCTCATGCCGTCAGTGCTATAGAGCGAGGCTCATGCTGTCAGTGCTATGGAGCGAGACTCATGCCGTCAGTGCTATGGAGTGAGACTCGTGCCGTCAGTGCTATGGAGCGAGGCTCGTGCTGTCAGTGTTATGGAGTGAGGCTCGCGCTGTCAGTGTTATGGAGCGAGGCTCGTGCTGTCAGTGTTATGGTGTTATGGAGCGAGACCTGTGCTGTCAGTGTTATGGAGCGAGACTCCTGCTGTCAATATTAATGAAGCGAGACTTAAGCTGTCAGTGTTATGGAGTGAGACTCCTGCTGTCAATATTAATGAAGCGAAACTCAAGCTGTCAGTGTTATAGAGTGAGACCTGTGCTGTCAGTGTTATGGAGTGAGACTCGTGTTGTGCTGTCAGTGCTATGGAGTGAGACTCGTGCTGTCAGTGCTATGGAGTGAGGCTTGTGCTGTCAGTGCTATGGAGCGAGACTCATGCCGTCAGTGCTATGGAGTGAGACTCATGCCGTCAGTGCTATAGAGCGAGGCTCATGCCGTCAGTGCTATGGAGCGAGACTCATGCCGTCAGTGCTATGGAGTGAGACTCGTGCCGTCAGTGCTATGGAGCGAGGCCCGTGCTTTCAGTGTTATGGAGCGAGGCTCGTGCTGTCAGTGTTATGGTGTTATGGAGCGAGACCTGTGCTGTCAGTGTTATGAAGCGAGACTCCTGCTGTCAATGTTAATGAAGCGAGACTCAAGCTGTCAGTGTTATAGAGCGAGACCTGTGCTCTCAGTGTTATGGAGCGAGACCTGTGCTGTCAGTGCTATGGAGCGAGACCTGTGCTCAGTGTTATGGAGCGGGACCTGTGCTGTCAGTGTTATGAAGCGAGACTCGTGCCGTCAGTGTTATAGAGCAAGATTCGTGCCGTCAGTGCTATAGAGCGAGGCTCATGCCGTCAGTGCTATAGAGGGAGGCTCATGCCGTCAGTGCTATGGAGCGAGACTCATGCCGTCAGTGCTATGGAGCGAGACTCGTGACGTCAGTGCTATGGAGCGAGGCTCGTGCTGTCAGTGTTATGGAGTGAGGCTTGTGCTGTCAGTGTTATGGAGAGAGGCTCGTGCTGTCAGTGTTATGATGTTATGGAGCGAGACCTGTGCTGTCAGTGTTATGGAGTGAGACTCCTGCTGTCAATATTAATGAAGCGAGACTCAAGCTCTCAGTGTTATGGAGCGAGACCTGTGCTGTCAGTGTTATGGAGCGAGACTAGCGCCGTCAGTGTTATGGAGCGAGACCTGTGCCGTCCGTGTTATGGAGTGAGACCTGTGCTGTCAGTGTTATGGAGCGAGACTCATGCTGTCAATGTTAATGAAGAGAGACTCAAGCTGCCAGTGTTATGGAGCGAGACCTGTGCTGGCAGTGTTATTGAGCAAGACTCCTGCTGTCAATATTAATGAAGCAAGACTCAAGCTGTCAGTGTTATGGAGTGAGACTCCTGCTGTCACTGTTAATGAAGCAAGACTCAAGCTGTCAGTGTTATGGAGCAAGGCTCGTGCTGTCAGTGTGATGAAGCGAGACCTGTGCTGTCAGTGTTATTAGGAAGCGAGACCTGTACTGTCAGTGTTATGGAGCGAGACCTGTGCTGTCAGTGTTATGGAGCGAGACCTGTGCTGTCAGTGTTATGGAGTGAGACCAGTGCTGACAGTATTATGGAGCGAGACCAGTGCTGTCGGTGTTAAGGAGCGAGACTTGCGCTGTCGGTGTTATGGAGCAAGAACTGTGCCGTCGGTGTTATGGGGCGAGGCTTGTGCCGTCAGTGTTATGGAGCGAGGCTTGTGCCGTCAGTGTTATGGAGCGAGGCCTGTGCTGTCAGTGTTATGAAGCGAGGCCTGTGCTGTCAGTGTTATGAAGCGAGGCCTGTGCTGTCAGTGTCATGGTGCGAGACTCGTGCTGTCAGTGTTATAGTGCGAGACTCGTGCTGTCAGTGTTATGGTGCGAGACTCGTGCTTTCAGTGTTATGGTGCGAGACTTGTGCTGTCAGTGTTATGAAGCGAGACTCGTGCTGTCAGTGTTATGAAGCGAAACTGGTGCTGTCAGTGTTATGGAGCGAGACTCGTGATGTCAGTGTTATGGAGCGAGACTCAAGCTGTCAGTATTATAGAGCGAGACTCCTGCTCTCAGTGTTATGGAGCGAGACTCCTGCTGTCAGTGTTATGGAGCGAGACTCCTGCTGTCAGTGTTATGGAGCGAGACTCCTGCTTTCAGTGTTATGAAGCGAGACCTGTGCTGTCAGTGTTATGGAGCGAGACCTGTGCTGTCAGTGTTATGGAGCGGGACCTGTGCTGTCAGTGTTATGAAGCGAGACTCGTGCCGTCAGTGCTAAAAAGCGAGGCTCATGCCGTCAGTGCTATAGAGCGAGGCTCATGCCGTCAGTGCTATGGAGCGAGACTCGTGCCGTCAGTGCTATGGAGTGAGACTCGTGCCGTCAGTGCTATGGAGCGAGGCTCGTGCTGTCAGTGTTATGGAGTGAGGCTCGCGCTGTCAGTGTTATGGAGCGAGGCTCGTGCTGTCAGTGTTATGGAGCGAGACCTGTGCTGTCAGTGTTATGGAGCGAGACTCCTGCTGTCAATATTAATGAAGCGAGACTCAAGCTGTCAGTGTTATGGAGTGAGACTCCTGCTGTCAATATTAATGAAGTGAAACTCAAGCTGTCAGTGTTATAGAGTGAGACCTGTGCTGTCAGTGTTATGGAGTGAGACTCGTGTTGTGCTGTCAGTGTTATGGAGTGAGACTCGTGCTGTCAGTGCTATGGAGTGAGGCTTGTGCTGTCAGTGCTATGGAGCGAGGCTTGTGCTGTCAGTGCTATGGAGTGAGACTCAAGCTGTCAGTGTTATGGAGCGAGACTCAAGCTTTCAGTGTTATGGAGCGAGACCTGTGCTCTCAGTGTTATGGAGCGAGACCTGTGCTCTCAGTGTTATGGAGCGGGACCTGTGCTGTCAGTGTTATGAAGCGAGACTCGTGCCGTCAGTGCTATAAAGCGAGGCTCATGCCGTCAGTGCTACAGAGCGAGGCTCATACCGTCAGTGCTATGGAGCGAGACTCATGCCGTCAGTGCTATGGAGCGAGGCTCGTGCTGTCAGTGTTATGGAGTGAGGCTCGCGCTGTCAGTGTTATGGAGCGAGGCTCGTGCTGTCAGTGTTATGGAGCGAGACCTGTGCTGTCAGTGTTATGAAGCGAGACTCCTGCTGTCAATGTTAATGAAGCGAGACTCAAGCTGTCAGTCTTATGGAGTGAGACTCCTGCTGTCAATATTAATGAAGCGAGACTCAAGCTGTCAGTGTTATAGAGCGAGACCTGTGCTCTCAGTGTTATGGAGCGAGACCTGTGCTGTCAGTGCTATGGAGCGAGACCTGTGCTCTCAGTGTTATGGAGCGGGACCTGTGCTGTCAGTGTTATGAAGCGAGACTCGTGCCGTCAGTGTTATAGAGCAAGATTCGTGCCGTCAGTGCTATAGAGCGAGGCTCATGCCGTCAGTGCTATAGAGGGAGGCTCATGCCGTCAGTGCTATGGAGCGAGACTCATGCCGTCAGTGCTATGGAGCGAGACTCGTGACGTCAGTGCTATGGAGCGAGGCTCGTGCTGTCAGTGTTATGGAGTGAGGCTTGTGCTGTCAGTGTTATGGAGCGAGGCTCGTGCTGTCAGTGTTATGGTGTTATGGAGCGAGACCTGTGCTGTCAGTGTTATGGACCGATACTCCTGCTGTCAATATTAATGAAGCGAGACTCAAGCTGTCAGTGTTATGGAGTGAGACTCCTGCTGTCAATATTAATGAAGCGAGACTCAAGCTCTCAGTGTTATGGAGCGAGACCTGTGCTGTCAGTGTTATGGAGCGAGACTCGTGCCGTCAGTGTTATGGAGCGAGACCTGTGCCGTCAGTGTTATGGAGTGAGACCTGTGCTGTCAGTGTTATGGAGCAAGACTCATGCTGTCAGTGTTATGGAGCAAGACTCATGCTGTCAATGTTAATGAAGCGAGACTCAAGCTGTCAGTGTTATGGAGCGAGACCTGTGCTGTCAGTGTTATTGAGCGAGACTCCAGCTGTCAATATTAATGAAGCGAGACTCAGGCTGTCAGTGTTATGGAGTGAGACTCCTGCTGTCACTGTTAATGAAGCAAGACTCACGCTGTCAGTGTTATGGAGCGAGGCTCGTGCTGTCAGTGTGATAGTACGAGGCTCATGCTGTCAGTGTTATGAAGCGAGACCTGTGATGTCAGTGTTATTAGGAAGCGAGACCTGTACTGTCAGTGTTATGGAGCGAGACCTGTGCTGTCAGTGTTATGGAGCGAGACATGTGCTGTCAGTGTTATGGAGTGAGACCAGTGCTGACAGTGTTATGGAGCGAGACCAGTGCTGTCGGTGTTAAGGAGCGAGACTTGCGCTGTCAGTGTTATGGAGCAAGACCTGTGCCATCGGTGTTATGGAGCGAGGCTTGTGCCGTCAGTGTTATGGAGCATGGCTTGTGCCGTCAGTGTTATGGAGCGAGGCCTGTGCTGTCAGTGTTATGAAGCGAGGCCTGTGCTGTCAGTGTTATGAAGCGAGGCCTGTGCTGTCAGTGTTATGAAGCGAGGCCTGTGCTGTCAGTGTTATGGAGCGAGACTCTTGCTGTCAGTGTTATGGTGCGAGACTCGTGCTGTCAGTGTTATAGTGCGAGACTCGTGCTGTCAGTGTTATAGTGCGAGACTCGTGCTGTCAGTGTTATGGTGCGAGACTCGTGCTTTCAGTGTTATGGTGCGAGACTTGTGCTGGCAGTGTTATGAAGCGAGACTCGTGCTGTCAGTGTTATGGAGCGAGACTCCTGCTGTCAGTGTTATGGAGCAAGACTCGTGCTGTCAGTGTTATGGAGCGAGACTCAAGCTGTCAGTGTTATGGAGCGAGACTCAAGCTGTCAGTGTTATGGAGCGAGACTCCTGCTGTCAGTGTTATGGAGCGAGACTCCTGCTGTCAGTGTTATGGAGCGAGACTCCTGCTGTCAGTGTTATGGAGCGAGACTCCTGCTGTCAGTGTTATGAAGCGAGACCTGTGCTGTCAGTGTTATGGAGCAAGACCTGTGCTGTCAGTGTTATGGAGCGAGACCTGTGCTGTCAGTGTTATGAAGCGAGACCTGTGCTGTCAGTGTTATGAAGTGAGACCTGTGCTGTCAGTGTTATGGAGCGAGACCTGTGCTGTCAGTGTTATGGAGCCAGACTCGTGCTGTCAGTGTTATGGAGCGAGACTCAAGCTGTCAGTGTTATGGAGCGAGACTCATGCTGTCAGTGTTATGGAGCGAGACCTGGGCTGTCAGTGTTATGGAGCGAGACTCCTGCTGTCAGTGTTATGAAGCGAGACCTGTGCTGTCAGTGTTATGAAGCGAGACTCGTGCCGTCAGTGTTATGGAGCGAGACTCGTGCCGTCAGTGTTATGGAGCGAGGCTCCTGCCATCAGTGTTATGGAGCGAGACTCCTGCTGTCAGTGTTATGGAGGAAGACTCTTGCTGTCTGTGTTATGGAGCGAGACCTGTGCTGTCGGTGTTATGGAGTGAGACCTGTGCTGTCAGTGTTAATGGAGCGAGACTCAAGCTGTCAGTGTTATGGAACGAGACTCGTGCTGTCAGTGTTATGGAGCAAGGCTCGTGCTGACAGTGTTATGGAGCGAGACTCATACTGTCAGTGCTATGGAGCGAGACTCATACTGTCAGTGCTATGGAGCGAGACTCGTACTGTCAGTGCTATGGAGCGAGCTTCGTGCTGTCAGTGTTAATGAGCGAGACTCGTGCTGTCAGTGTTACGGAGCGAGACTCGTGCTGTCAGTGTTAATGAGCGAGTAACACCACTGAGCTCAAACGAAGTGGAAAGAAGAAAAGTGGTGAAAAATTAGAACATGATAAGATGAGACTGAGGTCTCCATTTCCATTATACAATGCTGCCCTTGGTGGCAAGTGTCACCGGATGGTGAAAAAAAAGGAGATTCAAGCCTCACTTAAAGAGATTGAGCTCTTTTTGTTCTGTGTCCTGAGGAGAACCGGCAACTGATTTCAGTGGGTTCGAAACGCGTCAGACTGATTTACTATCTGACCAAGTAGGTGTTCATGCAAACAGGATACCACTCGTGCTCACCAAATACTTTGCTTTTTTAACTGTTGTAAACACAGGCGAGCAGAGTAGGTACACCATTTGGTCTGGGCCTCTGAAATAATTTGAAAGAGGATCAATATAGAAAATACTCAGAGGCATTTTATGTTCATGTAAATTGTCGTTAAAAATGAGACAGAACAGGAGCGAAAATGTTTGTAATGTGATATGATGTTTATTGTATAATGACAACACTTTTGTGTCACACAAAATTTGATGTTGTGGTGTCTTCTGTGTATGTTAAATATTCACTAATGTTTATGTTCAAAACTTTTTTAAAGTCTTTTTCGAAAAATAAGGTGAAAAGACCAAAAATATTAATAAAAATAATTAATAATAAACAAAATAAAAAACAAAATAAAAAAGCATTTGTAGATCAGATTGATTGGGTCTGTTTGATCATGGTACGTAAGGACGAATGAATGAGCATCAGTAATGGCATTCTTTGTGTCAGTGTTAATGAGCGAGACCTGTGCTGTCAGTGTTATGGAGCGAGACCTGTGCTGTCAGTGTTCTGGAGCGAGACTCAAGCTGTCAGTGTTGTGGAGGGAGACCAGTGCTGTCAGTGTTAATGAGCAAGACTCGCGCTGTCATTGTTAGGGAGCGAGACCTGTGCTGTCAGTGTTAATGAGCGAGACTCGCGCTGTCAGTGTTATGGAGCAAGACCTGTGCTGTCAGTGTTAATGAGCGAGACCAATGCTGTCAGTGTTATGGAGCAAGACCTGTACTGTCAGTGTTAATGAGCGAGACTCGTGCTGGCAGTGTTACGGAGCGAGACCTGTGCTGTCAGTGTTAATGAGCGAGAGTCATGCTGTCAGTGTTATGAAGCGAGACCTGTGCTGTCAGTGTGATGGAGCGAGACTCGTGCTGTCAGTGTTACAGAGCGACACTCAAGCTGTCGGTGTTACGGATCGAGACTCAAGCTGTCGGTGTTATGGAGCGAGACTCAAGCTGTCGGTGTTATGGAGCGAGACTCAAGCTGTCGATGTTATGGAGCGAGAATCACGCTGTCGGTGTTATGGAGCGAGACTCGTGCTGTCGGTGTTATGGAGCGAGGTTCGTGCTGTCGGTCTGATGGAGCGAGACTCGTGCTGTCAGTGTGAGAAAGCGAGACTCGAGCTGTTGGTGTTATGGAGCGAGAGTCGAACTGTTGGTGTTATGGAGCGAGACTCATGCCTTTGGTGTTATGGAACGAGACTCAAGCTGTTGGTGTTATGGAGCGAAACTCAAGCTGTTGGTCTTATGGAGCGAGACGCAAGCTGTTGGTGTTATGGAGCGAGACGCAAGCTGTTGGTGTTATGGAGCGAGACTCAAGCTGTCGGTGTTATGGAGCGAGAGTCGTGCTGTCAGTGTTATGGAGACGAGACTGATGCTGTCAGTGTTATGGAGCGAGACTCGTGCTGTCAGTGTTATGGAGTGAGACTCCGGCTGTCAGTGTTATGGAGCGAGACTCCTGCTGTCAGTGTTATGGAGCGAGACTCCTGCTGTCAGTGTTATGGAGCGAGACTCCTGCTGTCAGTGTTATGGAGCGAGACTCCTGCTGTCAGTGTTATGGAGTGAGAATCCTGCTGTCAGTGTTATGGAGCGAGACTCCAGCTGTCAGTGTTATGGAGCGAGACTCCTGCTGTCAGTGTTATGAAGCGAGACTCCTGCTGTCAGTGTTATGAAGCGAGACTTGTGCTGTCAGTGAGATGGAGCGAGACTTGTGCTGTCAGTGTTATGGAGCGAAACCTGTGCTGTCAGTGTTATGAAGCAAGACCTGTGCTGTCAGTGTTATGAAGCGAGACCTGTGCTGTCAGTGTTAAGGAGCGAGACCTGTGCTGTCAGTGTTATGGAGCCAGACTCGTGCTGTCAGTGTTATGGAGCCAGACTCGTGCCGTCGGTGTTATGGAGCGAGACTCATGCTGTTGGTGTTATGGAGCGAGACTCATGCTGTTGGTGTTATGGAGCGAGATTCAAGCTGTTGGTGTTATGGAGCGAGACTCAAGCTGTTGGTGTTATGGAGCGAGACTCAAGCTGTTGGTGTTATGGAGCGAGACTCAAGCTGTTGGTGTTATGGAGCGAGACTCAAGCTGTTGGTGTTATGGAGCGAGACTCAACCTGTTGGTGCTATGGAGCGAGACTCAACCTGTTGGTGCTATGGAGCGAGACTCAAGCTGTTGGTGTTATGGAGCGAGATACAAGCTGTTGGTGTTATGGAGCGAGACTCAAGCTGTTGGTGTTATGGAGTGAGACTCAAGCTGTCACTGTTATGGAGCAAGACTCAAGCTGTTGGTGTTATGGAACGAGACTCAAGCTGTCGGTGTTATGGAGCGAGACTCGTGCTGTCAGTGTTATGGAGCGAGACCTGTGCTGTCAGTGTGACGGAACGAGACTCGTGCTGTCAGTGCTATGAAGTGAGACCTGTGCTGTCAGTGTGATGGAGCGAGACTCATGCTGTCAGTGTTATGGAGCGAGACTCAAGCTTTCAGTGTTATGGAGCGAGACTCAAGCTGTCAGTGTTATGGAGCGAGACCTGTGCTGTCAGTGTTAATGAGCGAGACTCGCGCTGTCAGTGTTCATGAGCAAGACTCGTGCTGTCAGTGTTACAGAGCGACACTCAAGCTGTCGGTGTTACGGATCGAGACTCAAGCTGTCGGTGTGATGGAGCGAGACTCGTGCTGTCAGTGTTACAGAGCGACACTCAAGCTGTCGGTGTTACGGATCGAGACTCAAGCTGTCGGTGTTATGGAGCGAGACTCAAGCTGTCGGTGTTATGGAGCGAGACTCATGCTGTCGGTGTTATGGAGCGATACTCGGGCTGTCGGTGTTATGGAGCGAGGTTCGTGCTGTCGGTGTGATGGAGCGAGACTCGTGCTGTCAGTGTGAGAGAGCGAGACTCGAGCTGTTGGTGTTATGGAGCGAGAGTCGAACTGTTGGTGTTATGTAGCGAGACTCATGCCTTTGGTTTTATGGAACGAGACTCAAGCTGTTGGTGTTATGGAGCGAAACTCAAGCTGTTGGTCTTATGGAGCGAGACGCAAGCTGTTGGTGTTAGGGAGCGAGACGCAAGCTGTTGGTGTTAGGGAGCGAGACTCAAGCTGTCGGTGTTATGGAGCGAGAGTCATGCTGTCAGTGTTATGGAGACGAGACTCCGGCTGTCAGTGTTATGGAGCGAGACTCCGGCTGTCAGTGTTATGGAGCGAGACTCCTGCTGTCAGTGTTATGGAGCGAGACTCCTGCTGTCAGTGTTATGGAGCGAGACTCCTGCTGTCAGTGTTATGGAGCGAGACTCCTGCTGTCAGTGCTATGGAGCGAGACTCCTGCTGTCAGTGCTATGGAGCGAGACTCCTGCTGTCAGTGTTATGAAGCGAGACTCCTGCTGTCAGTGTTATGAAGCGAGACTTGTGCTGTCAGTGTGATGGAGCGAGACTTGTGCTGTCAGTGTTATGGAGCGAAACCTGTGCTGTCAGTGTTATGAAGCGAGACCTGTGCTGTCAGTGTTATGAAGCGAGACCTGTGCTATCAGTGTTATGGAGCGAGACTCGTGCTGTCAGTGTTATGGAGCCAGACTCGTGCTGTCAGTGTTATGGAGCGAGACTCATGCTGTCAGTGTTATGGAGCGAGACTCATGCTGTCAGTGTTATGGAGCGAGACCTGTGCTGTCAGTGTTGTGAAGCGAGACTCATGCCGTCAGTGTTATGGAGCGAGACTCGTGCCGTCAGTGTTATGGAGCGAGACTCATGCTGTTGGTGTTATGGAGCGAGACTCAAGCTGTTGGTGTTATGGAGCGAGACTCAAGCTGTTGGTGTTATGGAGCGAGACTCAAGCTGTTGGTGTTATGGAGCGAGACTCAAGCTGTTGGTGTTATGGAGCGAGACTCAACCTGTTGGTGCTATGGAGCGAGACTCAAGCTGTTGGTGTTATGGAGCGAGATACAAGCTGTTGGTGTTATGGAGCGAGACTCAAGCTGTTGGTGTTATGGAGCGAGACTCGTGCTGTCAGTGCTATGGAGCGAGACTCGTGCTGTCAGTGCTATGAAGCGAGACGTGCTGTCAGTGTGATGGAGTGAGACTCAAGCTGTCACTGTTATGGAGCAAGACTCAAGCTGTTGGTGTTATGGAGCGAGACTCAAGCTGTCGGTGTTATGGAGCGAGACTCGTGCTGTCAGTGTTATGGAGCGAGACCTGTGCTGTCAGTGTGATGGAGCGAGACTCGTGCTGTCAGTGCTATGAAGCGAGACCTGTGCTGTCAGTGTGATGGAGCGAGACTCATGCTGTCAGTGTTATGGAGCGAGACTCAAGCTTTCAGTGTTATGGAGCGAGACTCAAGCTGTCAGTGTTATGGAGCGAGACCTGTGCTGTCAGTGTTAATGAGCGAGACTCGCGATGTCCGTGTTCATGAGCAAGACTCGTGCTGTCAGTGTTATGGAACAAGACCTGTGCTGTCAGTGTTAATGAGCGAGAGTCATGCTGTCAGTGTTATGAAGCGAGACCTGTGCTGTCAGTGTGATGGAGCGAGACTCGTGCTGTCAGTGTTACAGAGCGACACTCATGCTGTCGGTGTTACGGATCGAGACTCAAGCTGTCGGTGTTATGGAGCGAGACTCAAGCTGTCGGTGTTATGGAGCGAGACTC